>OX031016.1:29404147-30727483 GCA_943736025.1 Tenthredo mesomela
GTTTAAATCCTTCCTCTATCGGATGTGATGTCCAGTGATACCCTGAAATGAGAAAGCGTACCGAGTCAGATTAAGAAAATCAAGTTAACAAAGAATTTCACTCATGAAGACATGTCACCACAACCGATGATTTATGCTTAATTTTCTTACTTGCCTCATTAATCTGATGAATGTGGTCACTTGTTATCTTGTTATATTGACGACAATTATCTGGAAACTTCACAAATTTGCACAGAGTAACAGATCTTGACGCCGCTGATCGCCAACAGACGCGGGAAGTAGAACTGGCGTACACGGACTGCTTAGATGCGCATAACTCACTACGCAACTAATTTATATAGCATTATTTGAATTTTCACACTATTGTGAACTTCGAAATAAAAGTCTATTAAATTTCAAAATCTATTTCCGTAAATTTCATGTTTCCCGCATCGAAATTTCATTGTATTCTGTAATTTTCAATCACGATATTGAAGATTCAAACACAATCTCTGGAAACTAGTAAAACCATTATGTGTTTTGAATTTTCAAAACAGTCTTATAAAATTCAATAGAACTATGATTAATACTCAAAGACAGTTTTTGAAAATTCAGTACTTTTCTTTAATATTAGGAGACAAATATGTGTTACGTGCGCAACTTTCAGTATACCTAAATCTCTAAAAATCTTTTTCATTAATTCACTAATTTCATTAATTCTCTCTTTCTGTTATAATTAATTCTTTCATTCTCCTATCATATTTTTGAAACCGAATAAATATTAATTTCATTTCTAAACAGCGAGCAGTAGAGCTCTCGTTTACTTCAAAACGTGATTTAGAGCCCAAGAGCGAGTCGCAGTAGAAACATAATATTAAATTGTAACTAATATTTATTCCTTCTTGAAATGGCTTATAAGTCACGTAGGTGTCGATGAGAGCGAAGCAGCGCTGGAGCACCCAGTATTGCTGACCCCTCATCATCACACTACCTTATTAGTACGTAAATTAGTTTCTATCTCTCTCTCTCCTTTTAGAAGAATAGGGAGAACTAAGTTAATATGAGTGAGACTATATGTGAGGTATGGAGTAACATGGGACCGCATAACGTCACCAGGCCCCCGCTCCTACGCCTAACTGCAAGTACATTGTTGCAACCGCGTGCACCTCGTCGCCTTTGAACTTGAACTAGCGTCTTTCATCTGGTAAATCGCGAAGTGCGTGGATGTAAGGATCCGTGTGCAATAATCGAGCCACGAGTTGTGTTCAATCTTTTCTTTCTTTAAAGTAAAGTGGTAGCACAAAGGACTCTGTACCCGTTAACAAAATTTAAATAACTAACTTCATTATTCCGAACTATTTACTTCAATATACTTATTTAGTGGTCTTTCATCTGTCAAGTCGCGAAGTGCGTGGACGCATCGACCCGTGTGCAATAATCGAGCCACGAGTTATACTCAATCTTTTCTTTGTCTTAAATTAAAGTACCCAGATAACAATCGTGCGTCGCACGTTACCCGCACGCCGTGCCACGCACGCTGTGCGTGCGAAAACGCAGCATTTTCGCACGCACGACATGAAGCGCATCTTAGTGCGAGCGTAATGCGTCGCACGACATGAGACGCATCTCAGTGCGAGCGTAATGCGTCGCACTGCACCATCAGTAAATATAATATGATATTATATATAATATTATAATATAATATTATAGAGTTAAAATAATCATTACATAATCAAATTGGATGTTAAAATGTTGATGAGCTATAATATTATATAATCCAGAAAATAACCTATAAACGTACCATGAGTTAAATTAAAAATGATTTGCGAGTACTGATTAGATTTTTATGGATCGAAGAAAAATATTACGTCAAACGACATATCAAAGCGATAGTCAAAAATGTGATTTTAAATTTTTTTTATTTTTTTTCAAGTTACATGCGCCTAGGGGCCATTCAACAAATACGTTCGCTTTTAGGGGGGGGAGGGGGTCGAGGTTGATGTGACGTTACAAGTCACGGGGGGGGGGGGGGGGGGGGGGGGGGGGGCAAAATGTGACGTTCGGTTTTTACACTGAGAGAAAAAGCTCTTCCTGAATTGACCATAAGTGCAAGGTTAAAATATTTTTAGTTAGAGTCACCTTATTTATGGTACATTTCACCATTTACATGTGGTTATTATATGAATAGAAACATGGTGGACAAGATAATGGTTGCGTATACCACTTGTTCAAGTCAGTAAATGCAACCGTGAATTCATTGTTATAACTACCATGTTGAAGTGGTGGGTAAGCCATAATTATAGTAAAACAAACCACAGGCCAATAGGTTGACTTATGAACTTAGCAAAACTGAGATGTCACCTCACATGAAGTTATATGTTGACCCGAATTAAAGTCGATTTGACTATAAATTCGGCAGTAATCCTACCATATCAGTGATTATACGTAACAATTGGATATTGTTAATTTGAGCTTATGAATGTTCAGCAAATTATTGTTGATGAAACCATAGATATGGTATACTACATTCAAAACTGAGCTCTGACAATGTCATCTGATTGTAAATAGTTGATGCAACTGATTTTGTTCATGGGCACTTCAAGCATAATAATTATAAGGTTGAAGACACTTTCATTCAACCATGCACCATGAGAGAAATAATCTGGTTGGGGGTACTATATTATTTTAGTTTACGTATTTTAGTCAAGACAACCCAATACTTAATACGTTACAGTGAGTGATAACTTTTGGAACTCCAGGAAAGAAATTCAATTAAAAAGATATTTGGAACTCAGATGTTCAGTTAATCAGATATCTTAGCCGCATTAAAACATTGATATCATTGAGACAGATGCTGAGTTCAAAATAAATAGGAAAAAGTGATTAATGATTTCAAGAAATAGTTTAGCGTAGTCGGTAGAGCGTGCGACTAGTAATGCGAGCGAATCCATGCGTCCCGGATCGAATCCCGGCCCCGAATAATGCGATGTTTTTCTTATCTAAAAATCCTTACTTTGTATTAATATGCGGTTGATTACAATTAGTAGGTGTTTCTCAGCGCATCATACAATGTTATAAATTCATTGTAACGAGCTGAATTTATTTTTTCTGCACAGCAGGGGCCTTATTTAACCGTTTAGTTTGGTTGTTCACATAACCATCATTGGTGGTTTATTTAACCATAATTTCAATGTTGAAACATCTTGCAACCATATAAAAACTCGTAGAAAATTTGAAATAGTTGGCTCAACTTATTTTCATCATGGTTAGTTGACCTATAATTGCAAGGTTGTGAACATTTTCCAACCAGGCTTAGTGGTTGTAAGTAGTTCGAATAACTATTTTATATGGTTCCCGAAACTATTATAATTTTAGTGTGCCCAACCATGTTCGAAAGGTTGAGGCCTTATTTAACTATTAAAAATGATTAGATTATGGTTGACTGTACCAGATTTTTCTCTCAGTGTATGTATAGAATTCGTGTTTTGGCACGAGAATTTTGTTAAAGTGAAGTGAGAAATAAAGGACTGCTTTTAAATATCTCTTTTATCTCTATTTAATGCCAAGTGACATCGAAAGGCAAATCTTAAAAATAGATCGAATTATGGATCGATAAACCAAAAAAGGTAATAAAGGCCGGGGGGGGGGGGGGGGGGGGGGGGGGGTCGAGATTTGTGACGTATTATTTTGGGGGGGTCTAGTCAAACGAACCATTGTTACATAGGGGAGGGGGGGGTCTCAAATCGTCCAAAAAAGCGAACGTATTTGTTGAATGGCCCCCTATATATTTATGTATAACGTGGAATAATATATATAGGGGAGAGCGGGGCAAAGAGGGCACCTCCGCCAAATTTTCAAAATTAAATTTCAAAAAAATTAAATTCCTTCGGGAAACGATTTTTCTTGAAAAAAAAAAGTCGAAAATTTTCCAAGAATTTTTTTTTTTTTTTTTTTGGCCGAGGTGCCCTCTTTGCTCCGCTGCCCTATTTGCCCCGCTCTCCCCTATAGATATATAATATCTATATTAGGGTGCTTTTTTTGAAACGACTATTTTTTTTTTGCAACTCCCCATTGAAAATCTTGTAGACGTCGAAAAGGGAATCCTGTCCAATTTTTAGCTCTTCATTCCAATTCCAGCACTCGCGCTTTTCTTTTCAAGTTTTCCCATGCTAAAAGCATGTAAGCATTGCGACTTTTTCTTTCGCCGCGCAAAACTCAGCCGCATTTCAATGGATTGTTTTCATCCAAGATTCATTTTACAGAGAATTTAGTGTTCTTCAAAAGTGCCCAAGATAGTTTGACTGTGGTTCCAACCGCTGAACCTGTGTGAGCCTTCAAAGTCGATTTTATGCATAATTCTTCTTTCTTGCTGTGGGCGAATAAACAGTTGGACTTGGAGAAAAAAGCTTCGGAACAATTTTGTAGGAAATTTATTTCTCTACAAAAAAGTCCAATGCATAAAGTCTCTCAAACCAGTATTTCAAAAGATATAAGGCCTTTGATTTTTTTTAAATATAAAATTCCAACAAAATGTCAAGTTCAATATTTTCAAGTCAGTCAAACTATCTTGGGCATTTTTGAAGAACACTAAATTCTCTGTCGAATGAGTCTAGGATAAGAACAATCCATTGAAATGCGGCTGAGTTTTGCGGGACGAAAGAAAGGGGCCGGTTCGAAGTTCCGAATCTTCAAGGCTCCGAATGGTCAAATTTCCGAATTTTAGTGCAACGAAATCACAGTTATCAGAAAGGGTTTTTCACCGAAAGTCTATGTAACCAATTTAAAAAATTCCGAATCGCAGCACACCGAAGGTTCAAAATTCCGAAAGCTAAAGATCCGAAAGGCCAAAACTTCGAAACTTGAACATCAAGCCGTCGCGCGTCGTTTCATCGACACGTTAAGAACACGTTCGATCTTTCGGAATTTAAAACTTTCGGAATTTTGGACTTTCGGAATTTTGAACTTTCGGAATTTTTTACTTTTGGAACATCGGACTGTCGGAGTCTTGAGCTATCTGCATTTAGACCATTCGAAATTTTAATTTTCTAAACCCTAGTCTTTCTGAAAATTTTGAAATCGTTTAGAATAAATTCGGAAATTTGACCGTTCGGACCTTTGAAGATTCGGAACTCTGAACCGGCCCCGAAAGAAAAAGTCGTAATGTTTACATGCTTTTAGCATGGGAAAACTTGAAAAGAAAAGCGCGAGTGCTGGAATTGGAATGAAAAGCTAAAAATTGGACAGGATTCCCTTTTCGACGTCTACAACAAGATTTTCAATGGGGAGTTGCAAAAAAAAAAAATAGTCGTTTCAAAAAAAGCACCCTAATCTATATACTATCTTACTATTTATATATAAATGTGATATTACTATTTTCAATAAAAATGTTGTGAGAAATTAATTTTATTTTTGATTTTACAATTTCAATGAACGTATTTACTAGGGTGCTTTTTTTGAAACGACTATTTTTTTTTCCAACCCCCACTCGAAAACCTTATTGTGGACGTCAAAAGATGAATTGTGTCCAATTTTGAGCTCTGAATTCCAATTCTAAGGACTCGCGCTACTCCTTTTAAATTTTCCCATGCCAAAAGCACGTAAACTTTACAATTTTTTCTTTCGCCGCGCACAACTCAGCCACATTTCGATGGACTGCTATCATCCAAGACCCATTTTACAGAGAATTTAGCGCTCTTCAAAATAGTCTTGGGTAGTTTGGCTGTGGTTTCAACCGCTGAACCTGTGTGAGCCTTCAAAGTCGATTTTATGCATAATTTTTTTCTCCTCACTGTGAGCGAATAAACGGTTGGACTTGGAGAAAAGAACTTGCCGACAATTTTGTAGGAAATTCAATTCTCTACGAAAAAGTCCAATGGATGAAGTGTCTCAACCTAGTATTTAAAAAGATATCAGGACTTTGATTTTCTTAAATATAAAATCTAATAAAATGTCAGGTTCCATACTTTCAAGCTTTGATATTATGCATATCATTTTTTTTGTTTCACTCATACTTTTTGACGTGTCCAAAAATATTAGTTAAAATTGTCATGCTGAAAAATTACCACAGGATAAAACGAGCGGTCAAAAATAAATAATTCAATTAATTTTTTGTTTATTCTTTTTCTTATACGCTTTGGTTGGTATTTCAAAGACATTACTACTCAATTATCATTACTACTCATTACTACATAATTATGCATAATTGAGTAGTAATGTCTTTGAAATACCAACCAAAGCGTATAAGAAAAAGAATAAACAAAAAATTAATTGAATTATTTATTTTTGACCGCTCGTTTTATCCTGTGGTAATTTTTCAGCATGACAATTTTAACTAATATTTTTAGACACGTCAAAAAGTATGAGTGAAACAAAAAAAATGATATGCATAATATCAAAACTTGAAAGTATGGAACCTGACATTTTATTAGATTTTATATTTAAGAAAATCAAAGTCCTGATATCATTTTAAATACTAGGTTGAGACACTTCATCCATTGGACTTTTCCGTAGAGAATTGAATTTCCTACAAAATTGTCGGAAAGTTCTTTTCTCCAAGTCCAACCGTTTATTCGCTCACAGTGAGGAGAAAAAAATTATGCATAAAATCGACTTTGAAGGCTCACACAGGTTCAGCGGTTGAAACCACAGCCAAACTACCCAAGACTATTTTGAAGAGCGCTAAATTCTCTGTAAAATGGCTCTTGGATGATAGCAGTCCATCGAAATGTGGCTGAGTTGTGCGCGGCGAAAGAAAAAATCGTAAAGTTTACGTGCTTTTGGCATGGGAAAATTTAAAAGGAGTAGCGCGAGTCCTTAGAATTGGAATTAAGAGCTCAAAATTGGACACAATTCATCTTTTGACGTCCACAACAAGGTTTTCGAGTGGGGGTTGGAAAAAAAAGATAGTCGTTTCAAAAAAAGCACCCTAGTATTTACAAGTCCCAATGCACTCGCATTACGTGCCCGCATCATGCCCGCACGGATGCGACAGGTACGTCGTGCGAGGCATATGTACATCAATTGATGACTCAGTTGCGTGGTGATCTGCGCGCACGTCGTGCGGATAGACCCGCACGCGTGGGTGCGTATTGCGTCGCATATGCCACGCATATTGTTATCTGGGTAGTAGTATAAAGGACTCTGTACCCGTTAATAAATTCATACAAACGTGATATAATCTAGAAGTCTAGTGATCCGTTTAGACTTACATTAAATCTCTTCAAGATTTATGTATTTTAGAACAACGTTCAATACTTTGAAATATATTACTTTAATATATTCGTTTTAGTGATCTTTCTTCCGTTAAATCGCGAGGCGCGTGGCTGTAAAGATCCGTGTGCTAATTAGAGCCAAGAGTTGGTGTTCAATCTTTTATAAGTGTCGACCCAAAGGACTCAGTACTCGTCAATAAATTCAGTTAAAACGCGATTTAATCTAATAACTTAGTGATTCGTTTTCGTCAATCTAACATCTCTACTTAAGGGGGGGGTTTACCCAATCAGTTACCGATTTGTCTATTTTCTCCTAAACGGGGTAATCAATCGACTTGTCCTTTCGGCAGCCGATGTTTGATGAGTAATGAGTTCGAATTGGTACGTTTGATCGGATGAAATCGGGATTTTTTATTTTTTTTCGATCGAAAAGTGTTGGCGTGCCATTTATTGCGACTTATATCAAAGCCCATGCATCAAACATGTAAAATCGAGCTCTGTCGCCCGATTCTGTGAGGGATTCTGAACAGAACCATCCCAAAACATCTTTGTTGTCGACAACGATTCAGGAGACGCTTGGATTCCACGTTTTTGTGGTAATTTTTGCGATTGTCAGAGGCTGGGGGCGGCCATTGCCGCTACAGCTGCTGCAGCTGCTGATATAATGCGGTGGTCCCCAGAACACCCGTGAGATGTCACCGTAAAAGTATACTATACTATAGTAAAAGGATGAAGTTCAGATGGGCACGTGGCGACATCTCACGGGCGTTCTGGGAACCACCGCGTTATATCAGCAGCTGTAGCGGCAATGGCCGCCCCCAGCCTCTGACAATCGCGAAAATTACCACAAAAACGTGGAATCCAAGCGTCTCCTGAATCGTTGTCGACAACAAAGATGTTTTGGGATGGTTCTGTTCAGAATCTTTCACAGAATCGGGCGACAGAGCTCGATTTTACATGTTTGATGCGTGGGCTTTGACATAAGTCGCAATAAATGGCACGCCAACACTTTTCGATCGAAAAAAAATAAAAAATCCCGATTTCATCCGATCAAACGTACCAGTTCGAACTCATTACTCGTCAAACATCGGCTGCCGAAAGGACAAGTCGATTGATTACCCCGTTTAGGAGAAAATAGACAAATCGGTAACTGATTGGGTAAACCCCCCCCTTAAGGTATACCCAGGTGGGGTTTGCCAATACTGGTAATACGGCCCAGCATTGGGCCAGTGCCGAAAGCTGAGCCTTGTTTGCCATGGCTGGCCCAATACTAGCCCGACATCGGTCTGAACATCGGCGTGGCCTTGGCACTCATCGTTAAGGCATGGCAAACAAGGCTTAGCTTTCGGCACTGGCCCAATGCTGGGCCGTATATTACCAGTATTTTCCAGAGTTTCTACTTTAAGGTGGTTCTTCACCTACAGTCCCACCAAACGTGGGTTTCAGAGCAGATTTTGAATACTTCTCGATGGGGGGAAAATCTGAAAAAATCAAGAATGTAGAAGATCTTCGAGAGATTGATTTTGCATAATAATAATTCAAAAAAGTTATTGACAAATTGATGGAAAAAAAACTGTTCAAGAAATTAGCCGATGACCCAACTTCTTTTTTAGGTGAAAATTATTTTTCAATTTTTCTGAATACGTATGATTTTTTTCAGAATTTTGTTAAATCTTTGAAAATCGCGTTTTGTCAGGTATAAGAAAACGCAATTTTCAAAGATTCAACAAAATTCTGAAAAAAATCATACGTATTCAGAAAAATTAAAAAATAATTTTCACCTAAAAAAGAAGTTGGGCCATCGGCTAATTTCTTGAACAGTCTTTTTTTTCCATCAATTTGTTGATAACTTTTTCGAATTATTACTATGCAAAATCAATCTCCCGAAGATCTTCTACATGCTTGATTTTTTTCAGATTTTTTCCCCATCGAGAAGTACTCAAAATCTGCTCTGGAAGCCACGTTTGGCGGGACTGTAGGTGAAGAACCACCTTAAGGGGTACATACACCTTTAAAATAAGTAAGCCCACTCCTTAAATTATTATTAAGATCTCATATTTCAACAGGCATACTTTTTGACCTAAATGAAACTTTTGAGCCTGTTAGTGAAAGAAGAATTTTTTTTTTTTTTTTTTTTTTTTAATCACCCTAATATATATTTAGCTCATATAATAGTACATTATGTAATTAGGCTGAAAACCGAAGGTTTTTCGGACCGTGTGAGGTTCGCAGTTCGAGGCATGGTTCAGGGGTCTGAGGCACGCCGAAGGCGTGCCGAGGTCCCCTGAACCATGCCGAGTGCTGCGAACCGAACACCGTCCGAAAAACCTGAGGTCGAAGTCGAATGACGTATACTATTTTTCGTCACAAATGCACAATGGCAGCCTTCCGGTCCGATTTTTGGACGCCTAGGCAGGAAATAGCTATTTTCGTATCAAGGGCGTAAAGTTGAACTTTACGCCCGCAGGCAATCAAATGTGCTCGAGGGCCGGCGAAGCCGGCCCGAGGGTCGCGTGATTGCCTAAGAGCGTAAAGTTTTACGCCCGTGGTGCGAACAATATTTTTCGTCATGTTGGCGTAAAGTATAACGCCTTTTTAGCCTTGTTTTGCGAGTGTCAAGTTCGACTATACGCCCGGTCTGTGTAAACAAAAACTATTTCCACGCGCGACGCCCAATGGGCGTCGCGCGTGAGGATAGTTTTTGTTTGCACAGACCGGGCGTAAAGTTGAACTTTACGCCCGCAAAACAGGGCGTAAAGGCGTACTTTACGTCTACTATGACGAAAAAGTGGTTTTCACTGCCTAGGCAGTCACTGTACGAAAAAGTGCCATCTATCGGCGCCAAATCGGAACGGAAAAGGCTGTCAATTGTGCATGAGTGACGAAAAACAAATATATCTTGTGTATGGGGAATTCCACGCCAACTTGACCAATGAATTTCCCCCACCATTTTCGATTCGGCATAGTGCGCGTTGACTTTAATTGTCGTGCATCTGGATAAAATATCGCTTGAAATGTACAATTCATATCGCCATGTTAAAAAGCATCGCGAACTTAATCGATTTCGACATTCATCGCCGGTCCGCGAACCTGCAGATGAGGAAAATATTGAAGCCGAAATCGTGCACCATGAACCCGACTATGGATCATCAAATGACAATTCGACAAGTTGTACGCGGTCGATTCCTGACCCTGTTGCAGGGGTCTTAGAGGACATTGATGCAGAGAACAGTGACTATCTCGGTGAAAATGGTATTGTGAATACCAGTAGTGATGTATCTATCAACTCTTCAGTAAATTCTTCTGACGACGACGCTGCAGGTCCTGCTGCTGAAGTTCCATCATTGAAGGCTAAACTCAGATTGTGGGCTTTAAGTAACATAAATACACTCAATAAAAATGTTGTATCTCAACTCCTGTGTATATTGAGGAGCGAGGGCCATGTTGATCTGCCGAAAACTGCTGATGCACTACTGGAATCAAAACATAAAATACCGACTACACCTATGCCAACACATAGGGGAAGCATTGGCAGCTACACTTATTTTGGTATCATGAACACTTTACAGAAGCGAATTCTACCAGAGCATTTCAAAGACAATTCTATCCGCCTCCTAGTTAATATCGACGGGCTACCTATTTACAGAAATTCGAAACAGCAGTTTTGGCCAATCTTAATTCAATTGCTTAGTCAAAGATATGTTTGCAAACCAACCGTTGTTGCCTTGTTTTTGGGTGATTCTAAGCCTGCATCTGCTGATGTATTTTTGCATGATTTTGTCGAAGAATGCATTGATCTGACTGAACATGGCCTACAAATTGGCGAAAAAACGTACGAATTTAGCATCGCTGCGTTCGTTTGTGACACTCCTGCGAGGGCGTTCATAAAATGCACCAAAAGTCATACCGGATTTTATGCCTGCGAACGGTGTGAAGTTAAAGGGACGACTGTACACAACCGTAGGGTGTACTCTGAAATGGACTGTGCACTTCGAAGTAAGCACACATTTCAAGAAATACGGCAACCCAATCACCATATAAACGACCTCATCTCACCTTTGTTACGGATTCCAAATTTTGATCCTGTTAAATCGGTGTTGCTAGATCACATGCACCTTCTTTTTCTTGGAATCATGAAATCATTGCTTGACAAATGGCTAAATGGAAATAATATATCACGCATTTCGAGGAGACAACGTCAACTGTTGAAGGAACTCTTGGCAGGTATAACACAGTCGATCCCTAAAGAATTTCAGAGAAAAAAGTTTGATTTGGATGATCTTTCTAACTGGAAAGCGACACAGTTTCGTTTTTTCTTGCTTTACGGTGGAGCACTCATTTTTAAATACGTTCTACCAGAAGAGAAATATCAGCATTTCTTACTATTATACGTCGCATGTCGGATTCTATGCAGCGACAAACTGGCAGTTCACCACTCGCCTTATGCTAACGAATTACTGAGAAAGTTTTTCTATCTGATGCCTACATTATATGGGGCAGACTCTCAGGTTATGAATTATCACAACCTCATTCATCTAGCCGACGATGTAAATCATATGAACGCAGCATTACTTAATTACTCTGCATTCCCATTCGAGAATTGCTTAGGATTGCTCAAAAAGCTCGTACGTACACCCAACAAGCCCCTTGCCCAGGTGGCCAAACGTTTATCTGAGTTGGAGTCAGTACCTGATGAACTATTTAAATCTCACGCATTAGTGAGTGTTTGTCTACGGAAGACAAAGTTTAAAGCAACAGGTGTTCAAGACCAAAATGAGATCGTGAATTATTACAAGGAAATGCAATTGCAGAACATTACTGTGCGTGTACGTTACCCTGATAACGTAATCCAACTGAAAGACGGTACTATTATTGAAGTAACCAAAATTTATTCTCGCATCCACGATAATGTTAAAAAAAAAAATATCTACCTGAAAGGACGCTTATTGAAAAACTGTAGCTACGTCTTCAAGAATCCCTGTGTGTCGTCGTTTGTGGATGTCGTGAAGTTAAACAAGGTATCACACATGCCCCGTACAACAATTTGTGCAACAGATATTGAGAACAAGTGTGTTCTGCTCCCAGTTCGAGACGAACTCTATTCTGTTACTCTACTTCACGGACAGAACCAGTGAATCAATAATAAATCAAACAGTAATAATTTTAGGGACCACATAAACTATCCGTAAACTTGTGAAAGGTGAGTATGAGAAGTTATAATTATAATTATAAATGAAAATCTGATGCAACTTCATATCGGTCAGAATCAAACACGCCAAGTGTACGTACAACAATATATTGAACAAATTTGTTTTCAATTTTTTTTTGTTTATTCGTTTCGTTCAATTTTTTTCAATTAAATATCTATTTAAAACGAGAAATATAAAATAATAAATAAAATAAAATATAAAGACTCTTTTCTAATTGTGCTTTCCAAAGATTTCATCATATACTTTTACTGTATATTCCAGAATGAATTTTAAGGAAAATACAACGCACGTCGTTGTTACTTTTGTTGGGGTCACCCATAATAAAAAGAAATCTGTTGACTTGGTGCCAATCACATGGCTATTAGAGGATGAAAATGGATGGTTATGTAAATACCCTCCAATTAAATATTTTGACAAGGTAGACGAGTGGACAAAAAAATCAAGAGAGCCGCAGCCCGAATGGATTGCTACAAAAGTAACGATAGTGAAAGAAGCAAGTATGTTAAAAAAAATTTCTTGGGTTAACCTGTCCTAGATATTCGCTGGATGTTGTATAGATTTTTTTTGTAATAGTTAAATAATAGTTTTCATCATTCTCGGCAATTTCTCGGCAATCGTGATGAAAAATAATAATCGTTACTTGTACGTGAAGGCTTTTTGACGAACCTCGTTACAGCACTCACCTTCGGCTCGTGCCGTAAACCTCTCGTTTCGTCAAAAAAGCCTTCCCTTACTCGTACTGAAATGTACTATTTAAAATGATATACCTTTTTTAACCCTGCAGTGGCCTTTTCAAACTTACGGCTAATTATATTATACTTTACTAGAGAGTTATGAACAGGGGTTACGACGACTTGAAAGATCTTATATGGATGCAGCTGTCGAAAGCACAAGTAATCCAGAAGATCACACTTCCAAGCAGTCAGGCAAAGAGAAACCAGTAATCCTGAGTAACGAAGCGGTATGGGTTGAACTAAACCGTGCTGTACCACTAAAAGATACCGCGAATATGGATAAAGACCATTCCCCGAGTTATATCGAGAGCAGTAACTCCGAGTATGAGGAATACAAGAAGAAACGCAAATTCAAGGGAAGGACCAACAGCTCAAAAGAACGGATGATCGCAGGAACTCGGGATGTTTCAGTCGAGTCAGGTATATTGAGTCAGTCTTTATTATGACATTGCGTCTCTACCTTAGAAATAAAATAAAATAAATAAATAAATAAATAAATAAATAAATAGTAAATAAATAAATTTTTCAGAACGTGCTGTACCACTGAAAGGTACCTCGAATATAGATAAAGACCATTTCCAGAGTTCTCATATCGAGAGCAGTAACTCTGAGTCTGAGAAGTACAAGGGGAAACGCAAATTCAAGGGAAGGACCAACAGCTCGAAAAAACGGATGATCTCAGGAACTCGGGATGTTTCAGTCGAGTCAGGTATATTGAGTCTTTATTATGACTTTGCGTCTCTACCTTAAAAATAAAATAAATATAGGGGAAGGTGGGGCAGAACGGACAGTGGGGCAGAACGGACACTAAATCCAAAAAAAAATAATGTCGTCGGAAATGATTTTTTATGAAATGTGACGACATATTTTGGATAAATAATGATACAAAAAAAAAAAGGAAAACTGAATTTTTTTTTTTCACTTTTTTAATTTTTTTTTTTTTTTTTTTTTTTTGTCATTATTTATCCAAAATACGTCGCCACATTTCATAAAAAATTATTTCCGACGACATTATTTTTTTTTGGATTTAGTGTCCGTTCTGCCCCACTGTCCGTTCTGCCCCACCTTCCCCTATAAATAAATAAATTTTTCAGAACGTGCTGTATCACTGAAAGGTACCTCGAATATAGATAGAGACCATTTCCAGAGTTCTCATATCGAGAGCAGTAACTCTGAGTCTGAGAAGTACAAGGGGAAACGAAATTTTAAGGGAAGGACCAACAGCTCGAAAAAACGGATGATCTCAGGAACTCGGGATGTTTCAGTCGAGTCGGGTATATTGAGTCAGTCTTTATTATGACTTTGCGTCTCTACCTTACAAATAAAATAAATAAATAAATAAATAATAAATAAATGAATTTTTCAGAACGTGCTGAAAACCTTTCATCCTCTGAAAGCTCAGACCCTTCGGCAGGCCCTTCGGCAGGCCCCTCAGCAGGCTCCTCAGCAGGCTTGAGCAAAAATGACAATCGAAAACACAAATCTGCATCACAAGGCAGCAGCAAAGCACCGTCAACCAATCGTTTGGTTACGGTAGGTGAGTGTCGAAGACATATAGTTAAACCTTGTCCATTTACCTAATTTGCCAACACGACTGTGTGACTTCAAAACATTGCACTTGTGTGAACTTAATTGTACGACTATCTTTCAGCTGACTTAGCTTCATTTATGGACAAACGGCTGGAAGAAGTAAAACACATCATCATAGATGAGATAGTGAAGAAAGTACGTAAATCTGTTGACTCAGCAAAGAGGAGTACTCTGTACGACATTAACGCGAAAGCCGAACAGATAAAAGGCACTGCATTAGTGAATACAGTTGTGCTTGGGGCAGATATTGTCAAACAGAGAAAAGAGGTAGGAATGGAGCTGCCTGTTAAGGATGATGAAACATTCATGCAGTTTGACGGAACACTATCGGATCCTAACAAACAGCGAGCCTTAGTAAGTTCCTTGCATGTATTGATATATTTTCAAAAATTGTGTACTTATATGGGTTACTTCGCTACTAATTTTTAAACGGAGTTTCCTTACAAATTTATCCATTACAAAGATAAAATATCCTGCATCAAATTGTTTCATTAGAAATCTGCAATGACGATGACCATCTATGGTGCTACTGGGTTGAAAGACGGAATTGCGAGAATTCTAAAAATGATGATAAGCAAGCCCGTCCAAGAACTGTATAGTGCCTACGGTAGGCGGGTTCGTGGAATTGGGAAAAAAAGTTTTAAGGTCACTGCTACTTTTGCATGTATGAGAGGTAATGAAAATTAAAATAAATAAAAAAAATTAACTAACACAACAATTTTTCTGTATCATTTCAGATGTAGTTATAGACAAATTCAAGTGTTCAGAGCCGGACGTACTTGCAAACACTAGTAAGTGGCTATCTGGAGTTACCGACCGAGATGGTGGGAGAATGAAGAGACCAGTTAAGGATGCCTAACTAATCACCTTAGCATGAAAAAGGCAGACTGGTCAAGTTCTGCTTATATTTTTTTTTTACTGACACCTTTCTTCAGTACTTATTAACTAACATTGTAAAATAAAACATAAAAAAATAAACAATTTATTTGATTTTGTCAAACCAACTATAGCCTTATCAATCCAATACTATATAATATATAATATCTACTATATCAATAATTATTATTAGTTTACCGTGAGTCGCCCAATGCTGGCCCAGTATTGGTCGCCCAATGCTGGCCCAGCGTTGGAAATCGAGCAACGGACCGATCTTATCATCCCGGAGTTTTACCAGTCTTGGCCCAGCGATGGGAGCCAAATATGGCCCAGTGCTACAACGATGAGCCCCAATGCTGGGCCAAGATCGGGCCAGTTGTAAAACCCCACCTGGGTAGATTCAGTGCAGAGACACAATTAGACTATAATAAACTTTGCCTCACGCCTTATATCCTCCTGGATATAAGTAGTTCTAAGAACAATCATTCAATTCAAATCCAGACCGTTCCCTTTATTATATCTTAGAATCAGTGCAAAGACTATTCCAAATTCCGGCTTAATATATTCGTTTAATTCAAGTTTTATCAATCATTAGAGTCAGTTTCGAACAATTAACATTCATTGTGCAATAGAACATTTAATACGATTTTAAACAACTCCTAATTCTTCCGTTAAATAAATCAACCGTCGAATCAAAGGCTACGAGGTTCCTACGAAGGTGAGGGCGGCTAATTATCCAAAATCCAAAAATTAGTCCCATGCTACATCAGGTCAACCAAAGATAAGTCTCTACGAATAGTTCACATGCAATAGCTCATTCTATTATATTTTATATTATATTACTCGTTGTTCTCCAGAATTCTTTAATTTTATAATAGTAATTATTCATTCGTCCAACTACAATTTTTCTTAAATGTGTAAATTAACAATGGGAATATCGTCAGGCCAATACTAACGGTATTTCGGGTAAAACCCTAGCCAAGTACGAGACCACCCATTGAGCAGTATTATTCTTTATAACCATAGTTGGGCGACAATATACCACATACTAAATTAGTGACTGCATGTATAACATACTACCTAAGGTTCGTATTATTTAGAACTATACCATGATAGATATAAATTCGATATCATATAATCAGATAGAGAGAGAGAGAGCTCCAATGCTTATTATTCTTTATTATTATTTCAATTTAACTCGTTATATTACACCTTAGACCAAATATTATTTCTTATCATTGACGTGAGAATCGTGAACAGGCTTTTCTTCATTTACAAGAACACTTTAATAACAGTTCTTTTCTAAAGTAACAAGCCTCTACGATCCCCACGTCGGTGACCGATATTGTATCTTTATATTTTATTTTATTGTCTTGATATTTTATTATTTTATGTTATTCATTTCCTTCAAGCGACGGTTGATGTTAGCCGCTTGAACATATATCATTCATTTATCAATCGTTCAAGAATATATTATCGATTTTACCAGTCAATTCTCATTATCATTTGAATCACCTTTAGCATTCATTATCCTTATTATTTTAATTATTATTTTATTATTATTATTATTCTATATTATTTAGCCTCACTAACTATTTAAACAATTCAATTGAGACCTGTATAGGACTAAACGGCAACGAATCCTATTTACCGGTCTATCGAAAGGTAGATCTTTTTCTTAGTATTTTTATTTACTATTATTATTGTGTATGCGACGGACGGCCGAATTCTAATAGTTGACAGGTTCTCGCTTGTCGATCAAACCGTTAGGGCTCAAACCACACTACCTATACCGACCGTCACATATGAAATTTCAAGGTTTTTTATATTAATATCATTTTAATTACCAGGGTTTGTAAATTTCATTGTTTTTCGTCTATGAAACTTCAAACCATTTTTAACAGTGTGTTATATACAGAATATATTTTCGATACATCTTAGATATGTGAAAAATATCAATCATAATATTATTATTATTATACTCGATATATTATCTAAATATATTTGTTATATGCAAAATATAATTTTGATACATCTTAGATGTATGAAAAATGTATATCGAGTACAATACTCATAGATTTCTTTCATATCTTAATATATCGAGTATTATACCGCTCATATCCCTCTTATACCACACATTTATACTTCTTCAGAATATTATTTAGTATCAGACTATTATTTAATGCATATGGGGCATTCCAGCTCAACTCAACCAACCATCGACACTCATGTCTTCTGCTTTTCTTCGAAAAAACATATGTCAAAGTTCGAGTAAAAAGACAATGTTTCTGTAAATTACAGGTCTTGCATTCAATTTCTGACAGACATAGATTTTTTGATAAATTTAGACATCAAATAATTCAAATTTTCGTCAAATTTAAATACGGAATCTAAGAGGAAAATGTTAAATAGACAAAACAACCGTTATCCTACGAATTTCAACTAAGAATAAACGCAGAATTTTTGATTCATTTTTTGAACCAATTTTGGTCGATAAGAGTAAAAAATCTCGATTTTCGCGAATGTCGCCATAACCGATTTGTATGAATTTTTTACACAAAATACTACATCAAAAAACAAAATTTTCAAGACCTTAACCGAGATGTCTGGACCTCTGGTTCCAGAGATATGAATTTTACAAAAAACAATATTGATTAAGTCAATTAAAAATGCATAAGCGGTTGATTGAAAAAATATTTTCACTCAGAATGACACAAGATATACTAATCGCTATAATGCTTTTGGGGATTTATTTCACTTAAAATGAATGATTAATTTAAGGGTGATTAGGTGAACAATCAAACATTTTTTTCTCAATTGTGTCGGGTATGGATAACATACATTAATTATCGAAGTCAGTGGTCACAGTGTGACTTTTTATTGAAATATAATTATATTTTTAAAGTTGGTTACAGGTACCATTTATCATACGAAATCATTTGAAACTATCCAATTGATTTTAAAATGTTTTGAGTCATATTTGTCTCAAAACTCAACGAAAGACGAGAAGAATTAACGAGATCTCAAAAAAATTATTAAAAGAATAATTATTAATAACGATAAATAATAATAAATAACAATAAACAAGAAAGAAAATTAATTTATAATCAAGTCTATCTACTCTACAATTTACTCTAGTCATTTCGAGGACAATTTCGTAATTAATTAGGGCACAGATTTGCCAATACGGTCTACTTCGAATAATGTACATTTGGAATGTCTTTTCGTCTTAAGAGCATGTCCTAGTCATATAGTTACCTGTTGAGAAAAAAACAAAAAAGTCGCAAAAACTCGGAAACGATGATCAAAAATGATGTATAATAGATTTATTCGATGATTAGGGACGAAAAGGTTCGATCTAGCACGCGAGATTCGTCGAAATCGAGAAAAATGAATTTTTTTGGTTCCTCAAGTGTGGCCGTGTTACTTATTTTGGTTCATATTAACACCTGTGCGTCTAAAACGCAAAAACCGGCTTTGTACCTCAAGTCTCACAGCAATGACGAACATTTGTGTCTAAAAATTTTGTTGTTTCACGCAACAATAGGGCCGAGATAACGAAAGAAGAGCGGTATAAAGATGTAAATAGTGTAAAATTGTTGATTTCTGACAGCTGAGACATGAGACGGTCGAGGCTAACGAAACGCCCGACAGATGGCTCTACGCGTAAATCATCGCGTAAATCGCGTAAATAACGCAACAGTGACGATGATTTACGCGTAGAGTCATCTGTCGGGCGTTTCGCTAGCCTCGACCGTCTCATGTCTCAGCTGTCAGAAATCAACAATTTTACACTATTTACATCTTTATACCGCTCTTCTTTCGTTATCTCGGCCTTATTGTTGCGTGAAACAACAAAATTTTTAGACACAAATGTTCGTCATTGCTGTGAGACTTGAGGTACAAAGCCGGTTTTTGCGTTTTAGACGCACAGGTGTTAATATGAACCAAAATAAGTGACACGGCCACACTTGAGCAACCAAAAAAATTCATTTTTCTCGATTTCGACGAATCTCGCGTGCTAGATCGAACCTATTCGTCCCTAATCATCGAATAAATCTATTATACATCATTTTTGATCATCGTTTCCGAGTTTTTGCGACTTTTTTGTTTTTTTCTCAACAGGTAACTATATGACTAGGACATGCTCTTAAGGGCTTTTGAGCCCTCTGCTGTTTTACCGACGGAGTAGCATTTTTGGCCAATTCTCATAACCGCAATTTAGTCCACGGATCACGTCTCTATTGCTCTACTAATCACTCTCAGATTTCGTAAGGGTGATCCTCAGATTATCAGCTACACCGCGCTGGTATCCGACAAGTAATTGAATGAAATTCCAATTAATAATAGATTTATTTATACGAAGCTGTGAAATCAGCTGACACTAATACCATGGCCGATACACAGACACAGGGTATTAATAACATTATTTTCTGCATTTCATCTGGAAAACCGGTGCTGGGACAGCCAGCGCGGTGTACAGGCTCTCGTTAGCAATCTTTTAATATTATTCCGCGGTAAATCAGAGCAGCAGGAGCGATAACATCCGTGGACTAAAATCCGAAGTGACAGGCTAGCGTCGACACGAACACATGCAGAGACTGCCCTATAGGTGTAGTCATTTCGATAGGGTTCTTCAGCTGGCCGCTAGAGGCGCTCTACCGAGCGAGGAGTTGTCGGAGCTCGCTCAAAAGCCCTTAAGGTGGTTCTTCCGGTACAGTCCCACCAAACGTGGGTTTCAGAGAAGATTTTTAATACTTCTCGATGGAAAAAAAATCTGAAAAAATCAAGCATTCAGAAGATCCTCGGGAGATTGATTTTGCATAATATTCATTCAAAGAAGTTATCAATTTGTTGATTTGTTGTCAACACACTGTGACCAATGACTTCGATAATTAATGTATGTTATCCATACCCGACTCAATTAAGAAAAAAATGTAAGTGAAATAAATCCCCAAAAGCATTATAGCGATTAGTATATCTTGTGTCACTCTGAGTGACAATATTTTTTCAATCAACCGCTTATGCATTTTTAATTGACTTAATCAATATTGTTTTTTGTAAAATTCATATCTCTGGAACCAGAGGTCCAGGCATCTCGGTTAAGATCTTGAAAATTTTGTTTTTTGATGTTGTATTTTGTGTAGAAAATTCATACAAATCGGTTATGGCGACATTCGAGAAAATCGAGATTTTTTACTCTTATCGACCAAAATTGGGTCAAAAAATGAATAAAAAATTCTGCGTTTATTCTTAGTTGAAATTCGTAGGATAACGGTTGCTTTGTCTATTCAACATTTTCCTCTAAGATTCCGTATTTAAATTTGACGAAAATTTGAATTATTTGATGTCTAAATGTATCAAAAAATCTATGTTTGTCAGAAATTGAATGCAAGACCTGTAATTTACAGAAACATTGTCTTTTTACTCGAACTTTGACATATGTTTTTTCGAAGAAAAGCAGAAGACATGAGTGCCGATGATTGGTTGAGTTGAGCTGGAATGCCCTATATACAGGGTGAGGCGTTTAAAGTGACCCAGGCAATTTCCGTTCAAACGAAGAGAGATATGAAAAAATGTTTCAGACACCACTTACATGGTTTCAAGGGGGACACAAGATAGTGCTTTCGAATGTTTTCCAAAGTCGAAGTATCAAGGTCATTTGAAGATCAACTCTGGTTTTTCAAATGGAATGGTGTGTTTTTTTTTTACGGAAATCGAAAGAGCATTTAATTCCAATTCTAAAAGTACTCGTATACTTATGTCTTAAATTCAAGGGATCATGGGATATTCATTGAAAAAGAACCAGCAGTGTTAACAAAAAAGCTCTGCTTTTTTGCAATAGGCACGTTCGTAGGCTTGACAATTCTGATAAAATATTGCAACGTTTCAATTACTAACAAAAGATAAAGTATTGCAATAGTTCAATTAGTAACGAATAAGATCACAAACGAAATTCGGTTGTTCAAGATATATATAAAAAAAAAAAAAAAAAAAAAAAAAAAAAAAAAAAAAAAAAAATGGAATTGATTCATAATAGGGTAAGAATATTCTTAATAGTACATTATGTCACTAGGCCGATTAAGTATTTTCCGACGAATTTGAGTTTATAATCCGAGCCGAAGGCGAGGATTATGATGAAATTCGTCAGAAAATACTTTTATGTGTCATAGGCCGTAAAACCGCGGTTTTAACCTCGCTTCGCTCGGTTTAAACGCGGTTTTTGGCCTGGACACATAAAATTCTGTATGCCACATGGCCAAAAAAGTATTTTCTGACGAATTTCATCATAATCCTCGCCTTCGGCTCGGATTATAAACTCAAATTCGTCGGAAAATACTTAATCGGCCTAGTGACATAATGTACTATTTGGGCCGTGTGGCATACAGAATTTTATGTGTCCAGGCCAAAAACCGCGTTTTAACCGAGCGAAGCGAGGTTAAAAACGCAGTTTTACGGCCTATGACACATAAATGATATTATTGAATAATATTATTAAATTTCAATCGAGGATTCTGGTCTTGTCAATTTTCATAGGTTAGGACCGAGTAAAGTTAAGTTGACATTCATTTGGATGCAAGAAAAAAAAAATATATATTGTAACATTGCATATTACAAGGCGCTCCTTACCCCTTGGACGACCCTAGCGGAGTGACTGTTTTATGGTATGAATGTTTAGGATGGCCCTGAGGCCTGGCAAAAATTCCGAGAGGCGACCGTGACCGACTAAAAACTATCGAGCATATTATTTATTCTTTTGTTTTCTTTTACGACTTTTCTCTGACATGTGGGAGACGAGGCCTATACGAAGGCGAACACACAGACAGAAGCACGACCAAACAGACGCACGACGCCAAATACCGACTGTGGGGATCCCTTTCGACGAACGCCACCAAAAAGCTCAGGAGGCTAGCCACTGCAGGGCTACCTCCACCATCGACAGTGAGGACACGGGGGAGTGTCTCAGGCACTCTACATCGTGGGATATCGGTGGCGGAAGAGATTCCCGCCACCAAGAAGAATCTACAACCCGTGATCCTCCGATTTAGCGAGCTTCTAACATCGTGGGGAACTTCGAAATTCGCGCGTAGCGACAACAAGTCGCCATATTTAGAGATCCTCCAGTCGATGCGAAAATCAATAATCTATCGCCTAATGAGGGCGCTTAGGTACCGGCGCCATGTGGTCTAAACACTCTGCGATAGACTAGCGTCTAAGACACTTGTGTGTTTTGATCTTTGCGTAGCCTGTTGTTCAAAGAAATCTTTTCGTATATTCAAGCCCCGTGGGCAATAATAATTAGCTAAATTCTGGAGTTTGCGTGTGCTGCCTAAATACAACCTTCGAGGGTCTGTGGCAATCCGCGAGGATGGATTTTGGTCTGGAGAAAATCCTTTTTCTCTGTTGGCTGGAAGACGGTAAGCGTTAGCTATTCTTACCCATGCTAATTTGAATCCGGCAACGGCCGTCAGCCATCTTGCCTTGGTACAGCCACGAGGCTAATTAATATTTTTGGGAATCGAATTAAGCTGATCTCCGACCGGTAGGCCGTCACCAGTGTCCCCATGTACTAGAGTTAATAGTTCGAGTATTTATTTTATAGAAAATTCGGGTACTTTATATTTTGTTCGAGTTCGTATCCTTCGTACACGAGTGCGACAAAGTTAGATTTAGTCCGTCACCGTCGCGCTCTCTTCCTCCCGCGGGGAGAGACGAAGCCAGAGGCTTAGTCGAGTCTCTTTGTTTAGATTTCGGGTCTTGATTTGAGATTTCAGAATTATTATTGAAATTGAATGTTTGGTCGCGCTAGGCGCAGAGTTAGGTTAAGTTAATTTTAATAATTTTGGTAAATAATAACTCTTTTGAGTAAGTTTTCTTTAACGGGAGGCTTCGCCTCTCGGAGGCGAGTTAGTCACACCAAAACGACTAACGATCACGTAGGCGATTCTTTATTATTGTAAATTTGTTTGATTCGCGAGCCTTTCGATTCTAGTCTGTTATTTTGTTATTTTGTTATCTTATTTATTGTTTCGAGCCTTAGGCTCATTCATCGTTAGTTTTAAGATTGTTAATATTCCTCGTGGAAAGTATCTAGTGTTTTAGCTAGTTTATTGTCCTACGAGGACCTAATTTGTCGAGTTATTTAATTTTGCTATATTTTTCCTTGTTATTGCTGTCCTACGTGGAAGCTGTTAATTATTTATTATTGTAAAACTCGTCAAGCGTGGCCAGGTCGCCTTTACACGACCTGTAGCCGTTTTATAACCGAGAGGAAGTACCTCCGGGTACACGATTTGTTAATTTCTATATTTTTCTATTTTCTATTTTTCTTGAATAAATTCTATTTTTTTTGTTAAATTCAACTACATCGAGTCGTTAATCAACGCCCCGCTAATCCTTCAAAATCCCGACCCCTCTCCGCGGTACTGACGCTAGCCGGCGCTCAAGTATCGGTAGTTCGTATTTTCTTTTATTCAGATTTTCAGAAAGTGGCGGTTATACGCCTGGCGCCCAACATCTTGGTTTAATTATTAATTTTTCGTTGGCCAATTGTCGAGTGGATGGTTCTCGGAGCCTAGCTATCCGGTCTAGTCCGAGGACTAATAAAAATCCACGTCGCAATATATATATATGAATGAAAAGAAAAAAAAAAAAAAAATTTAAATTGTGAAACACTTAAACCGGAAGTGATGATATCTTCAAAAGTTTCGTGGATCATCTTCACCAAAAACCTTGACTTCCCCCCCAAATTTCGTTCGAATCGGTCGAGTCGTTTTCCCGCAATTCAGGATACACGTAATAATTAATTAAATTGTGAAACGCTTAAACCGGAAATGATGAAATCTTCAAAAGTTTCGTGGATCATCTTCACCAAAAACTTGATTTCCCCCCCAAATTTCGTTCGAATCGGTCGAATCGTCTTCCCGCAATTCAGTATACACGTAATAATTAATTAAATTGTGAAACGCTTAAACCGGAAATGATGAAATCTTCAAAAGTTTCGTGGATCATCTTCACCAAAAACTTGATTTCCCTCCCAAATTTCGTTCGAATCGGTCGAATCGTTTTCCCGCAATTCAGGATACACGTAATAATTAATTAAATTGTGAAACGCTGAAACCGGAAATGATGAAATCTTCAAAAGTTTCGTGGATCATCTTCACCAAAAACTTGATTTCCCCCCCAAATTTCGTTCGAATCCGTCGAGTCGTTTTCCCGCAATTCAGGATACACGTAATAATTAATTAAATTGTGAAACACTTAAACCGGAAATGACGGAATCTTCAAAAGTTTCGTGGATCATATTCACCAAAAACTTGATTTCCCCCCCAAATTTCGTTCGAATCGGTCGAGTCGTTTTCCCGCAATTCAGGATACACGTAATAATTAATTAAATTGTGAAACGCTTAAACCGGAAATGGTGAAATCTTCAAAAGTTTCGTGGATCATCTTCATCAAAAACTTGATTTTTCCCCCAAATTTCGTTCGAATCGGTCGAGCCGTTCTCCTTCAATTCAGGATACAAACAAACTTTCGGCATTACGCACACACATACATACATGTTGGAAAATGCTAGAAAATGATTGTGTGAGTGATGAAACGAATTTCTGAGTTGAAGAAAATTGTTTTTCTCGGTCGCACGTTTTTCGCGATGACAAATCTAATAGGCACTCCGCTATGCGATCGTGCCTAAAAATGAAGCGACATGGATTGTTTCTCTCAAGGTATCGTTCCGCGTATAAAATGCACACTGCACAGGCGTTTTTTTTTTTTTTTTTTTTTTTTTTTAGTTTATAAAGAAGTACCGACGATCCGCGAGAATATGCGCCAAAGAATCATCGATGCCCGTGCCAGTGTCAAGGAAAAAACTCTGATAGCCGTTCAACGTTCTTTTATTGGACGCTATCAGAAGTGTATCGACACAAATGGCCATAATTTCGAACATTTGCTGTAGAAGTTTAATGAAAGAATCGTGTCCGCGCAATGTCTACGCCCTTGATTTCAGGTAATGCACAGAACCGATTTATTTTTCGTTTTCAATGAATATCCCATGATCCCTTGAATTTAAGGGGACTAGGCAGCGAAAATAGATCGAAAATGGGATAAAATTCTAATGGCATTTGTGAAGAACCGAAACAACATAAAAACTTTTTTTTTTCTCTCAATTTCCACTAGAGTTTTGGCTATTAAATTAGTTGGTTGTGATTTCAGAAATATGAATATTTGAGGGAGATATGGGAGGATAAAGAGGACCGCGCGTCTCATGCACTGCTCCTTCATTGCCACGATTCCGAGTGGCCGGTTAAAGTTTTCGGCAATTTCCGGACGCCGTTCTCTTCAGGGGATGTTCCTCTACAGATTGAACCGAAATTTTTTGAAAAAACATGAAAATCCAAAAAATGGCGGCCAAAATTTGGAAAACATCGAAAAATGGACGACATTTGTTGGAATAACAATGATGAAAAATTGATTTTTTTACACAGTCGTTGGTTCACTTTGTAGAGGAACATCCCCTGAAGAGAACGGCGTTCGGAAATTGCCGAAAACTTCAACCGGTCACTCGGAATCGTGGCAATGAGGGAGCAGTGCATGAGATGCGCGGTCCTCTTTATCCACCCATATCTCCCTCAAATATTCATATTTTTGAAATCGCAACCAATTAATTTAATAGCTAAAACTCTAGTGAAAATTAAGAAAAAAAAAAAAAGTTTGTATGTTGTTTCGGTTCTTCACAAATGCCATTTGAATTTTATCCCATTTTCGACCTATTTTCGCTGCCTAGTCCCCTTAAGACATAAGCATACGAGTACTTTTAGAACTGGAATTGAATGCTCTTTCGATTTCTGTAAAAAAAAATACACCATTCCATTTGAAAAACCAGAGTTGACCTTCAAACGACCTTCAAACGACGAGTTGATACTTCGACTTTGGAAAACATTCGAAAGCACTATCTTGTGTCCCCCTTAAAACCATGTAAGTGATGTCTGAAACATTTTTTCATATCTCTCTTCGTTTGGAAGAAAATTGCCTGGGTCACTTTAAATGCCTCACCCTGTATATTAAAAATATATTCCAGATATATTAATATATGTCAGATGAATTTGACCTTCAGGATCCATATTGACACATAATACATTAATGTATTTTTTTTAAATCATGCAATAAATTTGAAAAAAATCTCGGGTTTTTAAAAAATTCTTATTTTATTTCACATGAGGTATTATTTTATTTCATATGAGGTATTCCATACCAACTCGACCAATGATTTTCCCTCACCATTTTTGATTTGCTTCATAATTTTTTCTACGGTTACTCCAACTCTAACACCCACTCATGAATTTTTTCAGATTTTTTCCATGAACCGTTATTTATTCATGATTTTTCGAAACTTCGAATAGTGCGACACCTTCGATTTTTTTGAAAAAAATCTCAAAAATTCTACTTTTGAAGACGATCATTTTGACCCCCAGTCGAAAGTGGAAACTCTTTTCTTTATGTTTATTTTGTTTATTTAAGAAAAAATTATTTCATAAACATGGTGGATAATGGCTCCCAGAATTTTTTCAATGCAAATGAATTGTATCTTCAGGATAATGGGTTGTAACCATCAGAGATACGTTTCATTTTATTTTCGAAAATTATTATTATTATTATTATTTTTTATTTTAATTGTCGTTCGTTGGAAGGATTTTATTTTGTCTCACAATAAATTATTGAAGCACTGTAAAAAAGAAAATTGTTTTTCGTGTCTGAAAAATATTTAAACCCCCCCCCCCCCCCCCCCCAAAAATAACCCAGAAAAAAAAATAATAAAAAAAATAATAATAATAAAAAAAAAATAATAATAATAATAATAATAATAATTTTCGAAAATAAAATGAAACGTATCTCTGATGGTTACAACCCATTATCCTGAAAATACAATTTATTTGCATTGAAAAAATTCTGGGAGCCATTATCCACCACGTTTACGAAATAATTTTTTCTTAAATAAGCAATATAAACATGAGGAAAAGAGTTTCCACTTTCGACTGGGGGTCAAAATGATCGTCTTCAAAAGTAGAATTTTTTAGATTTTTTTCAAAAAAATCGAAGGTGTCGCACTGTTCGAAGTTTCGAAAAATCATGAATAAATAACAGTTCATGGAAAAAATCTGAAAAAATTCATGAGTGGGTGTTAGAGTTGGAGTAACCGTAGAAAAAATTATGAACCAAATCAAAAATGGTGAGGGAAAATGATTGGTCGAGTTGGTATGGAATACCTCATATATACTATCTTTCTTTTACATATTTTGAGTACATAGATGTTATAATAACTTCATCTTTATTCTATGCATGCAATCTCGATTTGCCTTAAAAATTCAATACGGCTTGGTTGAGTGGATGCCACCATTACATCCGTTACAGTATTTTGAATAATGGTAACTTTGCCTTGAATAGCTGAAGCGGGCACTGCAGCCAGGTTATGAATTATTCGTTTCAAAACAGAAATATGCTTTAATTTTCTGCCAGGTATAAGAGATGATTTATGTTTTTCGAAATATTTGCCAATTGCATAGCATTACGAAATTCCATTTAATGGTAAAACTATAAATGTTGATACTTGAAATATTTCACGATTTTTCAGAATAACGAAGAAACTAGCTCTTTTTGTTACTGCTGAATATTTTTCAGTATGTATCAGTTCACGATTAATGTAAGCTCGTTTGTAATGTCTTATCAAGCAAGATTGATCAATGTTCATTTTGAGTCGTTTCAGAGCGATAAAATACTCACGACATAATTTCTTAGTTTCAGGCTCGCCTATCATATGTGTATCAGTTAAAGATAAGCTCACCTTAGGACTTTGTTGTTTATTTACTAGCTCATCTAAATATATTCGCTGTCGTTCACTGAGATCACTTTTGCATATTCGCATCATTTTATCAATCGCAAATTTCAAGCGCATATTACTATGAATCTGTATTGCGACACCTTGCAAGCTTTTGACACATTGGCGTATTTCTTGATTGAAATCCTCAAAAATGAAAGCGCTATGGCTCCAAAGTGATCCCCAATCTAAAACACTTTCCGCTAAGTGTGTAAGAAGATGAACGTTATAAGATACGTGTTCTATTCCGTACAATTCCTCAACACCTTCTACGAATTCGAACAGACATTTTTTGGCGTAATAGATTTCAGATTTCATGATTGATTTGTTTAATAAAATTGAAATTCCGTCAACTAATGAACTCCAATGTTGAACGTATTTGATTGGAAATGTTTTTTATCAATGTACCAAGACTATAATTGAACAACCAAACAGCTAATTCGTGAGCTTTCAAATGTCTATAATCTGATATTTTTCGTGGTGTTCGGTTGATATCCAACGACGGCTTATATGACAGAAGTAGTTCGTCTATAATTTTTAGAAATTCTCTGAAACAATACTGTTTGGTATGATCTGTAGTATCGAACCATAGTTTGGCAAATTGACGACAAACGCCAAGAAGGACAGCATGTATCCAATCTGCAACCAACCCCGAGATAGGATCAAATGCAGTGATATCGAATAATATGGATCGAACTTTGAGTCCTTTTTCTTTATTCCTCGCATGTAATAAAGTTTGTTCTTGAGTTCGCAGGCCTTCTCCGTACGCATTGCCGTCCGGTGCTAGTGGATAAACCCTAACAGTGCCCCGATCCTTAACGACTTGTTTCCCAGGATGTAAGCATATTCCACAACCGTATTTTCCATTGAATTGCGTTGACTCTTCCCGTACGGAAAAAACTACTGAAATACTACTGGGAAACTACTGGAATAACTACTGATAAACTACTGCTATACTTTTGAATACTACTGCCCTTTTTCAGTTTTTCCCAGACTGTAAATTCGCGAATACTGGAGACTACTGATAAGTAGTAACTACTGATACGTAGTAACCACTGATGAGTAGTGACCATCGGCGAGTGGTAACTGCGCGCGGGTAATGTAAATCGTGTTCCAGTAATTCCCAGACTGTAAATTCGCGAATACTGGTGACTACTAACCACGGACGAGTGCAAGTTATCATTGGCGAGCGGTGACTATCCAATAGTCATTACTTCTTTTTCTTCTTCTTCTTCCTTTTTTCGACTTAACGCTCTTTCGAGCATGTAGTCAGAATATAGTCACTACTGTCGAGTAGTACACCAAGTATTGTCCAGTAGTTATTGCAACACAAAGTCGTACACTGCAGGTAAGAAGTCACCAGTAGTGTAACACTCATACATGGTGTAATACTACTCAGTGAACTACACAACAGTATAGTAACTATTCAATAGTCACCACTCCCGCACGGAAATATATATATGCGAAAAATATATGCAACATATATGTCGCACTTATAACATATATGTGCGCAAAATTCAAAGATGTTCGCATATATTATAACATATATGTACGCATTTACATATATGTATCCTATATGTTAGATGAATTTTACATAGTGTTGACATCTATGTCGACATCTATGTCGACATACATGTCACTACATGTATGTTGACATTTATATCAAACTTATAAAAAATAAATGTTACTTATATTTTAGCGCAAAAAACAAATATGTCGCATATATTTTTCGCATATATATATTTCCGTGCGGGCTCATCAATGGTAACTGCTCATCAGTATACTTACCGGCAGTAGTTACTACTCACTTACTACTTATCTTCAGTAGTTACTACTGACATCTTAGGAGTTTTTTCCGTACGGGTTGTACCATTGGCCGAGCTACAGAGTCACATACTCCGACTAGTATCCTGCATTTTTTGTTGTATTAATGTCCTTTATAGACGTAATCAAAACCAGTTGCGTGTAATGCCGTACCCTGGTGAAAATAATTTCTACGATAAACTACAAATAACTATGAATAACCATGAACAACTACGAAATTTCTACGATTTTCTCAAGGAATTCGGTCGTTTCTTAAAAATTCCGTAAAAATTTCGTAGAAATTTCGTTCGAAATATAGTCGCTTCTCATAGAATTTCATACTTTTTTGTAGATTGTCGTAAAATAGCGTAATTGTTCTCAATTGGGTCTTTTACGTTTTCGTAGGATTTCGTAGTTTTCCGTAGTTACACTGTTCTACGCTACGACAGTCCACAAAAAAGTACGAAAACGTGGGAGAAGTCTTTAAACGTACAAGATTCATATATCATGTTATACGTTTGGAGACGTCTCCCAGGACAAGCCGTGAAGACGAAACGACACAGGCTAGCCTAATACTTATAGTCGGGGAGCTGAGGGACCAAAAATGCAAGAGTTTTATAAAGGCTGATATTTTAATATTAGGTCATATATCCCTTGCACTTCAACGAGTTAACCGTCAGTCAGCCAGTTTCGGGGACAGCTGGCGCGGGGGTGGCTTCGAACTTGTAAAAAAATCATGCATGTCGCAACTGTTTTATAAAATCTGAAAATTAGTATGTGGATAGTAGGACCACTAACAAACTATGCGGACATAGTCAGTCATCAAAATATTGGAACAGTACGCGTCAGCAGCGCGCTAAAGCCAACAAAAAAATTTGGTTGGTGAAAGTGTTTTGTAAAATCTACAATTTTGCGTACAAGTAGTTCATAGTATTTAAAACAAGAAAAACATAGTCAGTCAGAATTTTCATGGAACAAACGCCGTCAGCACGCAGTAGAAGAGCGCGCCGCGCGCTTAATTTATGAAGGGCCGTCGTCCGTAACATGGTTATAAGCGTCAATCGAGAGCAGGCCGTTCGCGAGTGTTCAAGAGTGAAATGGAAGTAAGGGCGCGTCCTATTTGCTCTTCATGCCTTTACTGGCTGCGACCAGAACCCTGCCTTTTTCCGAAAAGGAAAAAAGCGTCCATATAATTTGTTGGTACAGTCAGATGATTTTCAAAAAGCGTTTACGAATTTAAGCGCATTGAATGACGATAATCATACAGATGTAATGGAAAAAGTGGAGGAATTCGTCTGTCGATTGTATGGTCAGAAAAAAATTAAGAACCTTAATGAAGCTCGTCTCGTCATATTTTCAAAAAGCTACGAATTCAAAGATAACGACGAAACTTTCAAAATTAATACAAAGAATTACGATGCGTCAAATCTTCCGCCATGCAGAGCTGAACTGATTAAACAAGTCCAGCGCAGTGCATATATATCTAATATTTGGGCCAACGCACACCAAAAGATACCAACCACAAAATCAGTAGTGGAACATGGTTGGCAGGAATCAGAAGGGCGATACGAATTAGATTGGTATGAAGGGCAGCAAATTCCTACATTCGTAAAAGACGTCGTTTTTCAACCAAATGATGAATCAGGTAATAAATAAGTGCAAGCACATTTGTCAGCTTTTTTTTCATGGACAAACTAATCAGACGCATCATACGTTTACTAATTTGCAGATGCTGAGTCCGAGGTGACTGACATAGAAGAAAATTACGACGAGTCTGATTAAAGAGTGGCATGTGGCAGCGATTTTTATTAAAAAGATTGTTATAGTTTTTTTAAATATTAGTTTAAAAACAATATTGAAATAAAATATTTTCTCAAAAAGGTTACGGCGTTTCTTGAATACACGGAGAAAACGGAATGGAAAAAGACAGCAATAAGTCCTATAAATATAGTAAAACGTAAACCAGTTCGGCGGTTATGATATTTATTACTGCCCAGCATATTAAAAATCGTCAAAAATGTATTAACAAGTACTAAAATGTAGAAAAAGTTTCAAAAAATTTAATATTTTTTACGAAACTGGTCTAGACGTTTTCGTTTTACTATATTTTATAAGACTTATTGCTATCTTTTTCCATTCCGTTTTCTCCGTGTACAAATTGAGACTCATGTTTGTTCTTCTTATATTTTAAATCCTATAAACTACTGGTTTTGTAATACATTTTCACAAACGTAATTTTTTCCTTTAATTTTTTCCTAAAGAAATTATAGATAATATTTATTGTATCAAAACCATTTATTTTATAATCAGCCCGCGCTAAAAAGCGTGCTACTTAACTTAACGCGCGCGCGCGCCCTTCTACTGCCTGCTGACGGCGTTTGTTCCATGAAAATTCTGACTGACTATGTTTTTCTTGTTTTAAATACTATGAACTACTTGTACGCAAAATTGTAGATTTTACAAAACACTTTCACCAACCAAATTTTTTTGTTGGCCTTAGCGCGCTGCTGACGCGTACTGTTCCAATATTTTGATGACTGACTATGTCCGCATAGTTTGTTAGTGGTCCTACTATCCACATACTAATTTTCAGATTTTATAAAACAGTTGCGACATGCATGATTTTTTTACAAGTTCGAAGCCGCCCCCGCGCCAGCTGTCCCCGAAACTGGCTGACTGACGGTTAACTCGTTGATGTGCAAGGGATATATGACCTAATATTAAAATATCAGCCTTTATAAAACTCTTGCATTTTTGGTCCCTCAGCTCTCGGACTATTAGAGAGGAATAAATTTCTATTTCTCTCTGAATATCGCCTTGATATTCACGGGTAGTATTGACGTTGGGAAGTTACTTCACTTGCGAGAGAGATTTTCTGAGCGCTCAGAGGTTTGAGACCGGCAAGAGTGTTGAGTCCGCCGCGAACCTCAGAGATGGCGTTGGCGCGCTTCGGCCTACCTTAAAATCTATATTACATTAATATTAATTCGGGAACGTTACACGCGACAACATAATTTCGAGAATATTCATAAGTTTATTTTAATGCAAAGAAACGCACTTCTGCATCCGTAAATTGACTTTCATTTCGACCATCGCACACCGCATAAACCTTCAGGAAATCCTCGTTACAATAATCATAATATGATAGTTTTGGCGGGGATAACTGAAACGTGCTAGTCTTCGGGAGAAGCTGAAACGTGATATAGTTTTCGTGAAAAATCTGAAACATTAGGGTGGTCCTTATTTGGGGTGTTTTTGAAATTTCCTATGGACAAGGCGGAAAAAGTTTGCAAATAAATTTAAAAAAAAGTACGCAAAAGTTGAAGTCTGTAGGTCAACTCAAAGTACTGCATATAAGACAGTGAATTTTCCCATTTGATTTACATAGGAACTCGGGCTCAATGCATTATTTTTTTTTCTCTGCCTCAATAGTGCTTCGAAAAATCTGAAATTTGGCATACGTCCACCCTATAATCATAGGTATTCCATAAAAAATTGGGCAATTTTCAGCAATAAAAGTTTCGAAGTTTTAGAACGTAAAAATGGTGATTTTCGGCTTCGAAACACAAGTTTTTACGTTCTGGAACTTCTAAACTTTTATCGCTGAAAATCGCCCAATTTTTTATGGAATACCCATGACTATATGGTACACGTACTGGTGGTTTGGATCCCACCTAAAACAGTAGAGCCAGTCAAGGTGCAAAGTTGAAAGAAGGAGGAAAAAACGGAGAAAGAGGGAGAGGGGGAGGAGCACCTTGACTAAAGGGAAAAAAAAAAGATAACGAAAAAAGGTCGAACCCCGAGGGGAGTACCTGGGAGAGCCCAAAGCAAACCAATTTACCAATATGGTAAACGTATGCCAAATTTCAGATTTTTCGGAGCACTATTAAGGCAGAGAAAAAAAAAATAATGCATTGAGCCCGAGTTCCTATGTAAATCAAATGGGAAAATTCACTGCCTTATAGGCAGTACTTTGAGTTGACCTACAGACTACAACTTTTGCGTACTTTTTTTCAAATTTATTTGCAAACTTTTTCCGCCTTGTCCGTAGAAAATTTCAAAAACACCCCAAATAAGGACCACCCTAATATTCATATTGAAACATTTTTTTCATAATTTGATAAAATGTTATAAACTCAAGTCAAATTTTTTTAAATTGTGAAAAACCATATAAACCTATTTAAAATTATATAAAATTAGACGGTATAAAGTTATACAGAGCGATTCTCTGGAATATAACGTGCTTCGCCGGCATATAGACAACCCAACCATCAAGCGATGGTGTTCTATTTTGCATATCGCATGCCCTTTGGCTTCAATCTTTTATTCTCTGCAAATGTACGAAATGTCATTCCATTATTTTAGGAATCCAATTTTTCTTAGTTCTTTTGTAAAAAAACGTGGAAATCCGTAGGAATTCTTACTATTATACGAAAATTCTATGAAATTTTATTCCGCTTCCTTGTGAATTAAGATGTCCTAATTTTTAGTACAAAATCGTGAAACGTCGTAGAGAATCGTAGTAAATTGTAGAAAATTCGTAAAATCTGACGAAAATCTACGAAATTTATGTTCCACTTCTCATGTTTCCGAAATTTCTTACTTCTTCGAAGTTTTTCGTAGAAGATCGTAGATAATTTCAGAAATTCTTATTATTTTACGAAAATTAATGAAATTTATGCTCAACTTCCAATTCACCTGAACTTTCGTACTTTTTCGTAATTTGTTGTAGAGTTTCGTGAAAATTTCGTAGCAATACGTAATTTGCGTAGAAATTCGTAATTTTCCGTAAAATTTGCTAATACAGAATACGAATTTTAAATATACACTACGATTTTTAAAGATTTTCTACACAATTCCACGATTTACTACAAATAACTACGATTTTTTACGCAAAACTACGAAATTCAAATTTTCATCATTTCGTAGAAATTATTAGTTTTTCGTAGAAATTATTTTCACCAGGGTAGCTTCCTTCACGAAAGGTTTCAGATACTCGCTCATATTAGGTTTTCCATTTCCGCACCAGAGACTTGTGAGCATTACATTTCTTCTTCTCTCTTTCGGGGATAATTCGTTCACCATACATAATACTGGATAGGCCGAATAATTGGAACTCTCGAAAATTGGAACCCCATCAATGCTAAAATTTATACTTATCATATTATCATCAGCTTTTTTTTGTACAGCTCACCGTCCATGATATCTTCCAGTGCATGTACGTTCTCTTTTTTTCGGTTACGAGAGTATAAGGTTTCATCTCCAGTTATTTCAAATTTATTTCTCAGCTGATCTTTTAGAGACATGTGAAGAAAAATATTACCGGATTGTATATTATCTTTGACATTAATGGACTCGTCGCAATTTTTACACGTTAAAAAGTGTACAGTATTATTCTCAACTCTAATTTCCTCATCAACTTCTAGATAAGACTGTTCGCCCAAGTACTTCTCGCAATTGCTGCATAGATGATGAATTGAAATTTCTGCTGAGATTTGTGCGATTATTTGCTGCAATTTGTATTTTGATATTTTTTCACGTTGTTCACTTTCAATGTTGAGTAACTTCGAGACATCTTCTGCCGTAGCATAGGTCAAGCTGTGACGTAATTTAATGGCCGAAATCAAAAGCGTGTGTATGAGTGTCTCTACGTCGTATCGATGGATTAGTGGGGCGGATGTAGTGCATTCGCTCCTATTCATGGCGTCCTGTAGGCTTTCTTCAAATTGTGCAGGGGATCGAGTTTTTAATTCTTCAGATGACTGTGCGGATGATAACATCTGCTGATCATCGTCAGTATCATCATTGGCGATTGAAGTGGCCGGCTGCTCCGCAATAGGGTGTGTATCTTTTTGTCGAACCGGTCCTTCTAACTGTCAACATGAAAATAAAAAAAAAAATAAAAAAACAATTCATTTATACCCAAATTGGACAAACCTAAGGTACTACACATAGGATACTTAGTTTAATTACGTTCATGCCTATAATGTGATAATAAGAATGATCGAGCCAGTTTATATTCGCACCAGATACAAGATCACAGAACTATTTCATATTGATACTTACGTTTTCCAAGAACGTACTTCCAGTCAAACCAACGGTAGAAGTCGAATCGTCAAAACTATCCGATAGTGTATTTAGGTCGCTATAAATATAATAAATAATAATCAATTAATTAATTATATAATTAATTATATATTATTTATAGCGAACTAAATACACTATCGGATAGTTTTGACGATTCGACTTCTACCGTTGGTTTGACTGGAAGTACGTTCTTGGAAAACGTAAGTATCAATATGAAATAGTTCTGTGATCTTGTATCTGGTGCGAATATAAACTGGCTCGATCATTCTTATTATCACATTATAGGCATGAACGTAATTAAACTAAGTATCCTATGTGTAGTACCTTAGGTTTGTCCAATTTGGGTATAAATGAATTGTTTTTTTATTTTTTTTTTTATTTTCATGTTGACAGTTAGAAGGACCGGTTCGACAAAAAGATACACACCCTATTGCGGAGCAGCCGGCCACTTCAATCGCCAATGATGATACTGACGATGATCAGCAGATGTTATCATCCGCACAGTCATCTGAAGAATTAAAAACTCGATCCCCTGCACAATTTGAAGAAAGCCTACAGGACGCCATGAATAGGAGCGAATGCACTACATCCGCCCCACTAATCCATCGATACGACGTAGAGACACTCATACACACGCTTTTGATTTCGGCCATTAAATTACGTCACAGCTTGACCTATGCTACGGCAGAAGATGTCTCGAAGTTACTCAACATTGAAAGTGAACAACGTGAAAAAATATCAAAATACAAATTGCAGCAAATAATCGCACAAATCTCAGCAGAAATTTCAATTCATCATCTATGCAGCAATTGCGAGAAGTACTTGGGCGAACAGTCTTATCTAGAAGTTGATGAGGAAATTAGAGTTGAGAATAATACTGTACACTTTTTAACGTGTAAAAATTGCGACGAGTCCATTAATGTCAAAGATAATATACAATCCGGTAATATTTTTCTTCACATGTCTCTAAAAGATCAGCTGAGAAATAAATTTGAAATAACTGGAGATGAAACCTTATACTCTCGTAACCGAAAAAAAGAGAACGTACATGCACTGGAAGATATCATGGACGGTGAGCTGTACAAAAAAAAGCTGATGATAATATGATAAGTATAAATTTTAGCATTGATGGGGTTCCAATTTTCGAGAGTTCCAATTATTCGGCCTATCCAGTATTATGTATGGTGAACGAATTATCCCCGAAAGAGAGAAGAAGAAATGTAATGCTCACAAGTCTCTGGTGCGGAAATGGAAAACCTAATATGAGCGAGTATCTGAAACCTTTCGTGAAGGAAGCTACCCTGGTGAAAATAATTTCTACGAAAAACTAATAATTTCTACGAAATGATGAAAATTTGAATTTCGTAGTTTTGCGTAAAAAATCGTAGTTATTTGTAGTAAATCGTGGAATTGTGTAGAAAATCTTTAAAAATCGTAGTGTATATTTAAAATTCGTATTCTGTATTAGCAAATTTTACGGAAAATTACGAATTTCTACGCAAATTACGTATTGCTACGAAATTTTCACGAAACTCTACAACAAATTACGAAAAAGTACGAAAGTTCAGGTGAATTGGAAGTTGAGCATAAATTTCATTAATTTTCGTAAAATAATAAGAATTTCTGAAATTATCTACGATCTTCTACGAAAAACTTCGAAGAAGTAAGAAATTTCGGAAACATGAGAAGTGGAACATAAATTTCGTAGATTTTCGTCAGATTTTACGAATTTTCTACAATTTACTACGATTCTCTACGACGTTTCACGATTTTGTACTAAAAATTAGGACATCTTAATTCACAAGGAAGCGGAATAAAATTTCATAGAATTTTCGTATAATAGTAAGAATTCCTACGGATTTCCACGTTTTTTTACAAAAGAACTAAGAAAAATTGGATTCCTAAAATAATGGAATGACATTTCGTACATTTGCAGAGAATAAAAGATTGAAGCCAAAGGGCATGCGATATGCAAAATAGAACACCATCGCTTGATGGTTGGGTTGTCTATATGCCGGCGAAGCACGTTATATTCCAGAGAATCGCTCTGTATAACTTTATACCGTCTAATTTTATATAATTTTAAATAGGTTTATATGGTTTTTCACAATTTAAAAAAATTTGACTTGAGTTTATAACATTTTATCAAATTATGAAAAAAATGTTTCAATATGAATATTAGGGTGGTCCTTATTTGGGGTGTTTTTGAAATTTTCTACGGACAAGGCGGAAAAAGTTTGCAAATAAATTTGAAAAAAAGTACGCAAAAGTTGTAGTCTGTAGGTCAACTCAAAGTACTGCCTATAAGGCAGTGAATTTTCCCATTTGATTTACATAGGAACTCGGGCTCAATGCATTATTTTTTTTTTCTCTGCCTTAATAGTGCTCCGAAAAATCTGAAATTTGGCATACGTTTACCATATTGGTAAATTGGTTTGCTTTGGGCTCTCCCAGGTACTCCCCTCGGGGTTCGACCTTTTTTCGTTATCTTTTTTTTTCCCTTTAGTCAAGGTGCTCCTCCCCCTCTCCCTCTTTCTCCGTTTTTTCCTCCTTCTTTCAACTTTGCACCTTGACTGGCTCTACTGTTTTAGGTGGGATCCAAACCACCAGTACGTGTACCATATAGTCATGGGTATTCCATAAAAAATTGGGCGATTTTCAGCGATAAAAGTTTAGAAGTTCCAGAACGTAAAAACTTGTGTTTCGAAGCCGAAAATCACCATTTTTACGTTCTAAAACTTCGAAACTTTTATTGCTGAAAATTGCCCAATTTTTTATGGAATACCTATGATTATAGGGTGGACGTATGCCAAATTTCAGATTTTTCGAAGCACTATTGAGGCAGAGAAAAAAAAATAATGCATTGAGCCCGAGTTCCTATGTAAATCAAATGGGAAAATTCACTGTCTTATATCCAGTACTTTGAGTTGACCTACAGACTTCAACTTTTGCGTACTTTTTTTAAAATTTATTTGCAAACTTTTTCCGCCTTGTCCATAGGAAATTTCAAAAACACCCCAAATAAGGACCACCCTAATGTTTCAGATTTTTCACGAAAACTATATCACGTTTCAGCTTCTCCCGAAGACTAGCACGTTTCAGTTATCCCCGCCAAAACTATCATATTATGATTATTGTAACGAGGATTTCCTGAAGGTTTATGCGGTGTGCGATGGTCGAAATGAAAGTCAATTTACGGATGCAGAAGTGCGTTTCTTTGCATTAAAATAAACTTATGAATATTCTCGAAATTATGTTGTCGCGTGTAACGTTCCCGAATTAATATTAATGTAATATAGCTTTTAAGGTAGGCCGAAGCGCGCCAACGCCATCTCTGAGGTTCGCGGCGGACTCAACACTCTTGCCGGTCTCAAACCTCTGAGCGCTCAGAAAATCTCTCTCGCAAGTGAAGTAACTTCCCAACGTCAATACTACCCGTGAATATCGAGGCGATATTCAGAGAGAAATAGAAATTTATTCCTCTCCAAGTATTAGGCTAGCCTGTGTCGTTTCGTCTTCACGGCTTGTCCTGGGAGACGTCTCCAAACGTATAACATGATATATGAATCTTGTACGTTTAAAGACTTCTCCCACGTTTTCGTACTTTTTTGTGGACTGTCGTAGCGTAGAACAGTGTAACTACGAAAAACTACGAAATCCTACGAAAACGTAAAAGACCCAATTGAGAACAATTACGCTATTTTACGACAATCTACAAAAAAGTATGAAATTCTATGAGAAGCGACTATATTTCGAACGAAATTTCTACGAAATTTTTACGAAATTTTTAAGAAACGACCGAATTCCTTGAGAAAATCGTAGAAATTTCGTAGTTGTTCATGGTTATTTATAGTTATTTGTAGTTTATCGTAGAAATTATTTTCACCAGGGAAGCCAAATCAATATCCAGGTAGGGGAGACAGGGGCTAGAATTAACAGGGGGACGGTTGTACCATCGCGTTTATCTCCTTGAGTATGAAAGATAAATGAATGATTCCAACGCGAGAATGACTGTTGGAGTCTAACAGTCATTCTCGCGTTGGAACCATTCATTTATCTTCCGTACTTAAGGAGATAAACGCGATGTTAAAACTTACCCTTGTTAATTCTAGCCTATGTCTCCCCTACACAAGCACGGGTCGTTATAGTCACAGAAATAATACACAAAACTCTACACAACTCTCACACAAATCTCTCCAAAACTCTCTCACTCTCTCTCTCTCTCTTTATTCGCACTTCTAGACTCTGTAATAACCACACGAGGTATACTCTATAGCTCCCAAAAATGGAATGAGATTCTCTTCCGTTATCTCTAGTACCAACCGGCATCGCCCGGTGAGCGAGCGCTGGCGGCGACCCGGTCGCCATGTGCGAGGATCTGCGGCCAATATGGCGTCGCTGAGCGAGAGCGGCGCGATTTAAATCGTGCGGCTGGACTTAGGCACGTCCGTAGGTCGGTTAGGCGGAAGTCTAACGTGCACCACGTTACAGTACATATTAGACTGGCGGTTAACCCTTTCAGTCACAGTTGGACCGCTACGGTCCCACCCTACAAGTATAAAAACCCAATGCCGGATTCGTAATCAGTGACCCCAAAAACCTTCAGATACCAATTTTCATCAAAATCGGTGCACAGCAAAAATGCGTGACTGAAAGGGTTAAAGAAAATGTTTATGCTCCAAGTTGAAAAGCTTGAGTTAACCTTTAAAAAAGGAGATCTTCAAAGTTTCAGTGCTCTATCTCAATCAAGGGGTGCCGGTGATTTTTTGTTTTATAGATTCCGTTCGACGGATGTACCCGAAAACTTTCACTGAAGTTGGCGTGGGCCAGGCAATTAACATTAAACTCACCAATATAAGGTGTAGAGGATGTCGAAAAAAGCCTGCTCACAGTTCGTCGAATGAGAAAAGCGACGAAGATTGTTAACAAGAAAGGTGCTTGTGCCATCTGATTTCGTTTGTGATATTTCAATATATTTCACAATGTTCGTTGATTATTGAAATAAAATAACAAATTCTAAAAAGACGTACAGACCAAGTTCATTTACATCCATACTATTACTCGGTTAATATATTAAAAATATATGTAAAATACATCAGTGATGAAGCGTGTGATATATTCACGAGTGTATCAGTGATAGATTTAACATGCATATGATATATATCAAACATATATATTAGGGCTAATCATTTTGGGGTCATATTTTTTTTTTCGGCATAGGCATTGAAAAGTCACTTTTTGACGCCTGTTTTCGATCCACAAAGTGTCACTTTATACGGTTGGTTTCAGAACTGCCCTATAAAGTCTTTATACGGCAGTCTGGATGCGCAGTTCGAAGTGCGCATTCCAAAGCTGCCGGATAAAGTCTTTATACGGCAGTTTCGATGCGCGGTTCGAAGTGCGCGACAGATCGCACCATAACCCCACTCTTCGTCTAGTGAATCTCAACAGGCGTCAAAGTGACTTTTCATGCCTATTTCGAAAAAAATACAGTATGGGGAGCACCCGTAAACCGTTTTTGACTCGAATAATGATTTCAGGACGAGCTAAAGGCGAGCCGAAGGCGAGCCGGAAGCGAGTCCTGAAATCATTATTCTCGCCGAAAAACACTTGGTTTACGGGCATGCCACATAATATACTATGATTTGCCCTTGCACCCCTCAAAATGTGAGTGTATGAGGTCAGTATCAGTACCTATCAATATGACCACGGTGCGATTTTTTTTGGCGTGGCCCATTGCAAAAGTATTTTTCCCATTCCAATAACACGGGAAATGATTTTTTTTTTTTTTTTTTATTTGAAATTTTATTCCTACCCTGGCGGAAATTTTTTCTACGACAAAGTACGACGTTTTATGAAAATGAGGTTTTTGTAAAAAATCGTAGAAAATAATAGATTTCGTAATCGTTTGTCATAGAAATTGATGAATTACTATGAAAATGTATTAGGTTCAATGAATAATTAGTAAATCCTACAATTTTTAACAAAATCTTACGAATTAGTAAAACTTTCTACACCCAATTACGAAAATGTACGACCCCAAAATATGTGAATTTTTTTTTGTAGTTTGTAATCGATTTTCATAGGAATTTACGAATTTCTACAACCAATTACAAATAATTATAACTTTCTACAAGTCATTTCAGAAATGCACGACCCCAAAATATGTACATTTTTTTTTTGTAGTTTGTCATCGATTTTTATAGAAATTTACGAATTTCTACAACCAATTACAAATGATTAAAACTTTCTACAATTTATTTCAGAAATGCACGACCCCAAAATATGTACATTTTTTTTTTTGTAGTTTGTCATCGATTTTTATAGAAATTTACGAATTTCTACAACCAATTACAAATGATTAAAACTTTCTACAATTTATTTCAGAAATGCACGACCCCAAAATATGTACATTTTTTTTTTGTAGTTTGTCATCGATTTTTATAGAAATTTACGAATTTCTACAACCAATTACAAATGATTAAAACTTTCTACAATTTATTTCAGAAATGCACGACCCCAAAATATGTACATTTTTTTTTTTTGTAGTTTGTAATCGATTTTCATAGAAATTTACGAATTTTTACAACTAATTACAAATGATTAAAACTTTCTACAATCTATTACGAAAATGCACGACCCCAAAATATGTAAATTTTTGTTTTGTAGTTTGTAATCGATTTTTATAGAAATTTACGAATTTCTACAACCAATTACAAACAATTAAAACTTTCCACAATTCATTTCAGAAATGCACGACCCCAAAATATGTACATTTTATTTTTTGTAGTTTGTCATTGATTTTCATAGAAATTTACGAATTTCTACAACAATTTATAAAAAATTAAAACTTTTTAGAATTTATTTCAGAAATGCACGACCCCAAAATATGTACATTTCTTTTTTTTGTAGTTTGTAATCGATTTTCATAGAAATTTACGAATTTTTACAACTAATTACAAATGATTCAAACTTTCTATAATCTATTACGAAAATGCACGACCACAAAGAGCTTTTTGATGAAAAAACTGTTATATATTTTTGTTAATGGCTTTAATATACCAAATATAGACAAACATGTATAATATATATATTAGGGTGGGCGTTAAAAAAAAAAAATTATTTTGGATGGCCTTCAATCGGTTCTAAAGGTGAAAAAAAATTATTCTATAATTTTTTCAGATTTTTAATTTGACTCCCTATGGACGCTATTTTCACATGAACTTTTTTTAATTCGTAAAAATCCTAATTTGAGATGGGTCTAATTTAAATCAGCGAGATCACATCCGATACGTCTTGTGATTGTATATTACACACAGCTCGAGTGAAAAAATTGAAATTATTATTTTACATATTTTAAGGGGGGGGGGGGTAAGGTTTTCAGCGTGAAAAAATACACTTTTTTTACGAATTTTTTGTAGAAAAATGGTTTGAGTAAATTCATTAAAACCTGTTGTACATTATTAAGTATAGTTTTAAGAATATTCTGTAAAATTTTGATGCAAAAATATTCACAAACAAGCCGGTGACAGAGCTTTTCCCAGAGCGCCTTTGGAAAAAGACGATTCGCAGTGTACACTATATCTCAGCCGAAAATTATCCGACATCAAAAACCATTTGCATTTAGTCAAAGTATTAATAAATCCTCTCCCCAACGATCTTAGATTATTTTTTTTTTTTTACTTTAACATTTTTTCCGGCCATTTAAAGTGAAAAGTGAAAAATTCTGAAATTATCTACGATCTTCTACGAAAAACTTCGAAGAAGTAAGAAATTTCGGAAACATGAGAAGTGGAACATAAATTTCGTAGATTTTCGTCAGATTTTACGAATTTTCTACAATTTACTACGATTCTCTACGACGTTTTACGATTTTGTACTAGAAATTAGGACATCTTAATTCACAAGGAAGCGGAATAACATTTCATAGAATTTTCGTACAATAGTAAGAACTCCTACGCATTTCCACGTTTTTTTACAAAAGAACTAAGAAAAATTGGATTCCTAAAATAATGGAATTACATTTCGTACCTTTGCAGAGAATGAGAGAATGAAGCCAAAGGGCATGCGATATGCAAAATAGAACACCCATCGCTTGGTGGTTGGGTTGTCTATATGCCGGCGAAGCACGTTACATTCCAGAGAATCGCTCTGTATAACTTTATACCGTCTAATTTCATATAATTTTAAATAGGTTTATATGGTTTTTCATAATTTAAAAAAATTTGACTTGAGTTTATTAAATTTTATCAAATTATAAAAAAAAATGTTTCAATATGAATATAAAAATAATTATTCGAAATTGTACGCATGTAATTTCATACAATCTTATCAAGACAAATTCGAGACATGATTCTATAAATATTCATCTGATTATACACAACCTTTCTTTCACGGGGATCGAGTGAAAAAAAAAAAAAAAATGACCGAAATCAATACGTTCCTACATAAAGATTGTTCAAATATTATATATGATGTTGTGATCAGAACTCTACACTTCTACAACGAGTCCGTATTCATAAGCTTCAAGTTATAAATGAATTTGTCATATTAGGATAAAACGAGAAATATATTGAATGAATTCTTCATAGTCTTTTTGTTGTAAGAATGGAATTTCTATGCAATGTCTTATCAGTATCTTTGCTACGAAAGGTTATTTTCCTATGCGTGGACTTTGATCGCAGAAGGTTCGATTTTTTTTTTTTTTTTTTTTGCAAACCACATCGACGCTGCGTACGAAAACTAGCATGTTTCAGATTTTTCACGAAAACTAGCACGTTTCGGCTTCTCACGAAGACTAGCACGTTTCAGTTCAGTGCGATGGTCGAAATGAAAGTCAATTTACGGATGCAGAAGTGCGTTTCTTTGCATTAAATAGTAGATTTAATCATTAGGCCGTGAGGCACGGTTTCACGGACGAGTGTGAAGTTTGCTGCACGAGCCGAAGGCGAGTGCAGCAAACTCACACTCGTCGGGGACCGTGCCTGACGGCCAAATGAATAACACTAATTTTTGTCAGACGTGTCAAAAACGAGTGCCTCACGGCCTAGGCGAGTGCTTCACAGCTGCCATGGGCCAAACGCTCCTGAAGCGCTTGCTTGCGGCCTACCAACAGACCGTGAGACCGAGTTTTTGACACGTCTGTGACAAAAATAAACTTATAAATATTCTCGAAATTGTGTTGTCGTGTGTATAACGTTCCCGAATTAATATTAGCTGTGTTCGTGTTAGCTACACTTTCTACACTTTTCTTACACTTTTTACGCTCGCCCAATAGGAGGTGTGGATTTCTAGTGAAAAGTGTAAAATCTAGTAAAAGTGTAGAAAAGTGTAGCTAAGACGAACAGAGCTATGAATGTAATATAGCTTGTAAGGTAAGCCGAAGCGCGCCAACGCCATCTCTGAGGTTCGCGGCGGACTCAACACTCTTGCCGGCCTCAAACCTCCGAGCGCTCAGAAAATCTCTCTCGCAAGTAAAGTAACTTCCCAACGTCAATAGTACCCGTGAATATCGAGGCGATATTCAGCGATAAATAGAAATTTATTCCTCTCCAATTATTAGGCTAGCCTGTGTCGTTTCGTCTTCACGGCTTGTCCTGGGAGACGTCTCCAAACGTACTACATAATATAATCTTGTACGTTTAAAGACTTCTTCCACGTTTTCGTACTTTTTTGTGGACTGTCATAGAACAGTGTAACTACGAAAAACTACGAAATCCTACGAAAACGTAAAGAACCCAATTGAGAACAATTACGCTATTTTACGACAATCTACAAAAAAATATGAAATTCTATGAGAAGCGACTATATATATTTCGAACGAAATTTCTACGAAATTTCTAAGAAACCACCGAATTCCTTGAGAAAATCGTAGAAATTTCGTAGTTGTTCATGGTTATTCATAGTTATTTGTAGTTTATCGTAGAGATTATTTTCACCAAATTACGACATTTAAAAAAAACACAAATCCTATAAGTACGTCATTCAAATAAAAATTACGAAATTCTAAGATTTTTGACGACAGCTTACTACGACAAAACTAATATTTGTCCGAAATGCATGGAAAATTCGTAGTCAGTTTCGTAAAACGTCATAGTTTGATTCGTAGAAATTATTGAAAATATTCATGAAAATTCGTAAAAATATTTCCGCCAGGGTATCTAACGAATCATCGCGGTGTAAAAATCAATACATATTCTTGTAGGAAATTAAACGATCTCCAAAAAAGGTCTGATATGATTTTTCGCTAAGTCCACTCGTTCGAAAGTTATTGAAGGTTAAAGTTCAACCTCAAACGGTATATGACGACTTTTTTTTCGACCTAGCGAAAAATCGTATCAGACCTTTTGTGGAGATCGTTCAATTTCGTACAAGAATATGTGTTGATTTTTACAACACGATGATTCGTTAGAACGAAATAAAATTCCAAATAAAAAAAAAAAAAACATTTCTCGTGTTATTTAAATGGGAAAAATACTTTTCCAATGGGCCACGCCAAAAAAAAAATCGCACCGTGGTCATATTGATAGGTACTGATACTGACCTCATACACTCATATTTTGAGTGGTGCGAGGGCAAATCAAAAAATATGACCATAAAATGATTAGCCCTAATAATTATATATAAACTAATATATAATCCCTCTATATAATAAAAAAATCTAGACGAAAAACAGACGAGCGCGATGAGTCGCATAATGCTGTCGGGTTGCATGCCATCAGGCGTTTCACGCTGTTTTTTGTATGTCTGTTGTTTTTACGGTGAATGACAGTTGTTCACTGTGAGCGATTGACAGATCAAATAAAAATATTATTTTATCGGTTATTCACTGTGAGCAATTGACAAATCGAAACAAAAATATTATTTGTCTACAAAAAAAAAATGGATAAAAAGGTAGCGCAGATGAAACCAGATGGGAATTGTCTTTTTCGCGCGCTGTCGTATTGCTCATCAAAAAAATCAGGATAGGCATCAGGAGCTAAGATTGACCATCGTTTCATTCATACTGCAACATTGGGATAGCTATGGAGATTACATCATTGGTGACGAGTCACACGGCGTTTCCATAAGGTCAGCAGAAGACTATGGATTACATATGGGTAAGAATGGCGTTTACGCCGGTGAAGTAGAGTTGACTGCAGCTGCATCAATATTCAAGGTAAATTTCAAAGTTTACATAAATAATAATACTTATCACTGCATAAATTATGATAGTCAGCTAGATAGTTCACATAACTTTGCACTGTTGTATACCGGTAATGGGGATAGTGGGCATTATGATGTTTTTGAAAAGTTTAACGAAGAAAGGATAGAAAAAAGGAAGAGAAAATTGCCAACCATAATAAGCGTTGAAAAAGTGTGTCTTCCTTTCATATCAAAAGGCAACATAATAAAGAAAATAGAAGAAGAAGAGAGAAAAATTATAAAGAACAACCGGGAGGCACACACCCGCGATATCAAAGAGGTACGGTTGGATTCGAAAAATTCAGGAAGAAAAAACGAGTGTGGCACATCTGAAACAGACGAGTCATCGGTGGTTAAAAAAGGGCGACCGAAGAAAATGAATGAAGAAGAAAAGAGAATTCGAAGGAATCAAAGACAACGTGACCTTCGTAAAGTAAAAAAGATGGGTACAGATCGAGATACAGATACTGGAAAAGTAGAAGAAATACAAGTTGCTGACAAGGAGTTACGAGACGTGGATCAACTGAAAGTCTTGGGAAGTCTCCCGGTATGTGACAAAGTGAGGCGCGAAGCGCCGAACAGCGAGGCGCGCAGCGCCGAGTGCCCGAGGCGCGTAGCGCCGAGGCCTCGGAAGCGAGCGAAGCGAGCGACGAGGCGGGGTTGGCGCGCGAAGCGCGCAGGGGCGGAGCCCCTAGTGATATATAATTATATCCGAATATATCTCATCGTTTTTTCTCGGGGACTTATCACCTATATTTGACTATAGATATTTCCGTTCAAGCTTTCTTATAGATTTTATTCCGCTGTATATAATTACATATAGATCTATATCTGATTATATATAGTTTCGCACAAGTTTCACTTCCCTTACGGAAAAAACCCTCCAAGTTTGAAGGTGAAACCTCAACTTTCAGGGTTAAACCCTCCATTCTGAAGGTGAAACCCTGAAACTTCAGGGTTTAACCTCCAATCTTCAGAGTTATACCTTCAAGTTCTATGGTTAAACCATCAATTGAAGGGTCATCCCTGAAAAGTTGGTGGATTACCCCTGAAAATTGAGGGAAAACCACTAAGAATTGAGGAATATCCCTCAAACATCGAGGGACAACCCCCAACAATTGAGGGATAACCCTGAATAGTTGGAGGTTAATACTGAAAATTGAGGGAAAACCCCGAAGAAGTGAGGAACATTTCTCAAAAATTAAGGGGCAACCTCCAACAATTGAGGGATAACCCTGAGACGTTCTGGGACAACTCTGAAAATTGACGGATGATCCTGAATAGTTGGGGGTCAACCTTGATGAGTGGCGGGTCACTTCAAAAGTCACTTCAAAAAGTCACTTCAAGAACCCTGAAGTTGAAGGGACCCCCATTTGACGGTTGTTCCTCAAGTTGAAGGTACCCCTCAATTCAGGGTTAACCCCCAAGTTGGGGGTACGAAATCACCCTGAAAGTTGAGGGTCCAGTTGGGGGTGATGTTTTGAGGGTTTTTTTCCGTAAGGGTTGATTAGATCGAATTACATATAACTATATAAATGAACCTACCGGGAGTATTCGTAGATGCGCACCATGCCCAGAACCGAAGATACCCGAACGTGTACGCCGTATTATAAGCAACTTAAGATACACGTATATATACACGCATATACACGTAAATACTGCCTGTGTGTTTGTTTCGCTCTCGCCGCAGAATTCAAAATGACGGCAAGCTGTCATCTGTTGTGGAGCTTCTATGTGCATTGGTTTATAGGTCTATGTTTATAGGTTATTCTTTAATTACAAAACTTGTTGGTTAACGCGGATCAGTGATGAATCGATTTCGAATAATTACGTATGATTAATCAAAAGATATGGTTAAACAATTTGATCTGCCAGCCTGTCGATGCGATGATGTCTTATAGGTTAGAATGTATTCTCCTGTACCGCAGATGTGTTCCAGGTGAACGAAAATAATGTTTCGTCGTATTAGCGATCTACGTGTCAGCAAATCAGGTAAATTCCATTATAATAACTCATTGCAGCATTAAATTTCGATAACCAACGTGATTGATTTACAATAGTAATTATACTCTGTTTGTGAGCACCCTCAGGTAGTCAATTTTTGCGGTCCACAGGTACAGCACCTGCATGATCGCTGGCATCGACCTCCTACTTCCTATCCGACATCTTTCCTGCTCGCTATACCAGAAATCACCATGAACATCACCAGAATTCCCAGAATCGCATCGTTATCCCGTAGGATTCATTCCCATGGTACTGAGACCCTATGCTACAAGACCATGTCGCAAGCTGCATTAAATCTTGATGACCAACCTGATTAATTTACAATGGTAACTATACTCTGTTTGTGAGCACCCTCAGGTAGTTAATTTTTGCGGTCCACAGGTACAGCACCTGCATGATCGCCGGCTTCGACCTCCTACTTCCTATCCGAAATCTTTCCTGCTCGCTAGACCAGAAATCACCATGAATATGACAGGAATTCCAAGACTCGCATCGTAATCCCGTAGAAATCATTGCCATGGTACTGAGACCCTATGCTACAAGACCATGTCGTAAGCAGCATTAAATTTTCGATAACCAACGTGTTTAATTTACAATACTTATTATACTCTGTTTGTGAGCACCCTCAAGTAGTCAATTTTTGCAGTCCACAGGTACAGCACCTGCATAATCACTGGCACCGACCTCCTACTTCCTATCCGACATCTTTCCTGCTCGCAATACCAGAAATCACCATGAATATCACAGGAATTGCCAGAATCGCATCGTTATCCCATAGGATTCATTCCCATGGTACTGAGACCCTATGCTACAAAACCATGTTGTAAGCAGCATTAAATTTCGATAACCAACCTGATTAATTTATCACACTAATTATACTCTGTTTGTGAGCACCTTCAAGTAGTCAATTTTTGCAGTCCACAGGTACAGCACCTGCATCATCACTGGCACCGACCTCCTACTTCCTATCCGACATCTTTCTTGCTCGCTATACCAGAAATCACCATGAATATCACAGGAATTGCCAGAATCGCATCGTTATCCTGTAGGATTCATTCCCACAGTACTGAGACCCTATGCCACAAGACCATGTTGCAAAGACTCTGCAGCCTAGACAAGCAGGATCATACTATGAAAATTTGATTATGTAAAAATTATTAAGAGGAGACTTTGATAAAAACGATTTTTTCATGTTTTAAATTAGTAAAAAAGATCCAATCAAAAATTTCTTGCATCAAAATTTAGATTATGGTAGTATGGGTATTGAACAAAAATGTCAATCCTCTCAGTTGAAAGTGTATGCGCAAGCAGTTTTTGGCAGCGCTGCACAAAAAATTTTCTGCTAAAGGTTCCTTGCGCATACACTTTCAACTCAGAGGATTAACATTTTTTTTAAATACACATAATACCATAATCTAAATTTTGATGCAGTGAATTTTAATTTGGATTTTTCTAGTCATTTAGAGAATGACAAAATCATTTTTATCAAAATTTCACCAAAGTCTCCCCTTAACAAAGACAGATAACATATTTCGACACTCATGTAATGTAATTTCATAAGAGAGACTAGTTTCATATCCAACTACGAAACGACCCTGGCGGAAATATTTTTACGAATTTTCATGAATATTTTCAATAATTTCTACGAATCAAACTATGACGTTTTACGAAACTGACTACGAATTTTCCATGCATTTCGGACAAATATTAGTTTTGTCGTAGTAAGCTGTCGTCAAAAATCTTAGAATTTCGTAATTTTTAGGATTTGTGTTTTTTTTAAATGTCGTAATTTGGTGAAAATAATCTCTACGATAAACTACAAATAACTATGAATAACCATGAACAACTACGAAATTTCTACGATTTTCTCAAGGAATTCGGTGGTTTCTTAGAAATTTCGTAGAAATTTCGTTCGAAATATATATAGTCGCTTCTCATAGAATTTCATATTTTTTTGTAGATTGTCGTAAAATAGCGTAATTGTTCTCAATTGGGTTCTTTACGTTTTCGTAGGATTTCGTAGTTTTTCGTAGTTACACTGTTCTATGACAGTCCACAAAAAAGTACGAAAACGTGGAAGAAGTCTTTAAACGTACAAGATTATATTATGTAGTACGTTTGGAGACGTCTCCCAGGACAAGCCGTGAAGACGAAACGACACAGGCTAGCCTAATAATTGGAGAGGAATAAATTTCTATTTATCGCTGAATATCGCCTCGATATTCACGGGTACTATTGACGTTGGGAAGTTACTTTACTTGCGAGAGAGATTTTCTGAGCGCTCGGAGGTTTGAGGCCGGCAAGAGTGTTGAGTCCGCCGCGAACCTCAGAGATGGCGTTGGCGCGCTTCGGCTTACCTTACAAGCTATATTACATTCATAGCTCTGTTCGTCTTAGCTACACTTTTCTACACTTTTACTAGATTTTACACTTTTCACTAGAAATCCACACCTCCTATTGGGCGAGCGTAAAAAGTGTAAGAAAAGTGTAGAAAGTGTAGCTAACACGAACACAGCTAATATTAATTCGGGAACGTTATACACACGACAACACAATTTCGAGAATATTTATAAGTTTATTTTTGTCACAGACGTGTCAAAAACTCGGTCTCACGGTCTGTTGGTAGGCCGCAAGCAAGCGCTTCAGGAGCGTTTGGCCCATGGCAGCTGTGAAGCACTCGCCTAGGCCGTGAGGCACTCGTTTTTGACACGTCTGACAAAAATTAGTGTTATTCATTTGGCCGTCAGGCACGGTCCCCGACGAGTGTGAGTTTGCTGCACTCGCCTTCGGCTCGTGCAGCAAACTTCACACTCGTCCGTGAAACCGTGCCTCACGGCCTAATGATTAAATCTACTATTTAATGCAAAGAAACGCACTTCTGCATCCGTAAATTGACTTTCATTTCGACCATCGCACTGAACTGAAACGTGCTAGTCTTCGTGAGAAGCCGAAACGTGCTAGTTTTCGTGAAAAATCTGAAACATGCTAGTTTTCGTACGCAGCGTCGATGTGGTTTGCAAAAAAAAAAAAAAAAAAAATCGAACCTTCTGCGATCAAAGTCCACGCATAGGAAAATAACCTTTCGTAGCAAAGATACTGATAAGACATTGCATAGAAATTCCATTCTTACAACAAAAAGACTATGAAGAATTCATTCAATATATTTCTCGTTTTATCCTAATATGACAAATTCATTTATAACTTGAAGCTTATGAATACGGACTCGTTGTAGAAGTGTAGAGTTCTGATCACAACATCATATATAATATTTGAACAATCTTTATGTAGGAACGTATTGATTTCGGTCATTTTTTTTTTTTTTTTCACTCGATCCCCGTGGAAGAAAGGTTGTGTATAATCAGATGAATATTTATAGAATCATGTCTCGAATTTGTCTTGATAAGATTGTATGAAATTACATGCGTACAATTTCGAATAATTATTTTTATATTCATATTGAAACATTTTTTTTTATAATTTGATAAAATTTAATAAACTCAAGTCAAATTTTTTTAAATTATGAAAAACCATATAAACCTATTTAAAATTATATGAAATTAGACGGTATAAAGTTATACAGAGCGATTCTCTGGAATGTAACGTGCTTCGCCGGCATATAGACAACCCAACCACCAAGCGATGGGTGTTCTATTTTGCATATCGCATGCCCTTTGGCTTCATTCTCTCATTCTCTGCAAAGGTACGAAATGTAATTCCATTATTTTAGGAATCCAATTTTTCTTAGTTCTTTTGTAAAAAAACGTGGAAATGCGTAGGAGTTCTTACTATTGTACGAAAATTCTATGAAATGTTATTCCGCTTCCTTGTGAATTAAGATGTCCTAATTTCTAGTACAAAATCGTAAAACGTCGTAGAGAATCGTAGTAAATTGTAGAAAATTCGTAAAATCTGACGAAAATCTACGAAATTTATGTTCCACTTCTCATGTTTCCGAAATTTCTTACTTCTTCGAAGTTTTTCGTAGAAGATCGTAGATAATTTCAGAATTTTTCACTTTTCACTTTAAATGGCCGGAAAAAATGTTAAAGTAAAAAAAAAAAATAATCTAAGATCGTTGGGGAGAGGATTTATTAATACTTTGACTAAATGCAAATGGTTTTTGATGTCGGATAATTTTCGGCTGAGATATAGTGTACACTGCGAATCGTCTTTTTCCAAAGGCGCTCTGGGAAAAGCTCTGTCACCGGCTTGTTTGTGAATATTTTTGCATCAAAATTTTACAGAATATTCTTAAAACTATACTTAATAATGTACAAAAGGTTTTAATGAATTTACTCAAACCATTTTTCTACAAAAAATTCGTAAAAAAAGTGTATTTTTTCACGCTGAAAACCTTACCCCCCCCCCCTTAAAATATGTAAAATAATAATTTCAATTTTTTCACTCGAGCTGTGTGTAATATACAATCACAAGACGTATCGGATGTGATCTCGCTGATTTAAATTAGACCCATCTCAAATTAGGATTTTTACGAATTAAAAAAAGTTCATGTGAAAATAGCGTCCATAGGGAGTCAAATTAAAAATCTGAAAAAATTATAGAATAATTTTTTTTCACCTTTAGAACCGATTGAAGGCCATCCAAAATAATTTTTTTTTTTTAACGCCCACCCTAATATATATATTATACATGTTTGTCTATATTTGGTATATTAAAGCCATTAACAAAAATATATAACAGTTTTTTCATCAAAAAGCTCTTTGTGGTCGTGCATTTTCGTAATAGATTATAGAAAGTTTGAATCATTTGTAATTAGTTGTAAAAATTCGTAAATTTCTATGAAAATCGATTACAAACTACAAAAAAAAGAAATGTACATATTTTGGGGTCGTGCATTTCTGAAATAAATTCTAAAAAGTTTTAATTTTTTATAAATTGTTGTAGAAATTCGTAAATTTCTATGAAAATCAATGACAAACTACAAAAAATAAAATGTACATATTTTGGGGTCGTGCATTTCTGAAATGAATTGTGGAAAGTTTTAATTGTTTGTAATTGGTTGTAGAAATTCGTAAATTTCTATAAAAATCGATTACAAACTACAAAACAAAAATTTACATATTTTGGGGTCGTGCATTTTCGTAATAGATTGTAGAAAGTTTTAATCATTTGTAATTAGTTGTAAAAATTCGTAAATTTCTATGAAAATCGATTACAAACTACAAAAAAAAAAAATGTACATATTTTGGGGTCGTGCATTTCTGAAATAAATTGTAGAAAGTTTTAATCATTTGTAATTGGTTGTAGAAATTCGTAAATTTCTATAAAAATCGATGACAAACTACAAAAAAAAAAATGTGCATATTTTGGGGTCGTGCATTTCTGAAATAAATTGTAGAAAGTTTTAATCATTTGTAATTGGTTGTAGAAATTCGTAAATTTCTATAAAAATCGATGACAAACTACAAAAAAAAAAAAATGTACATATTTTGGGGTCGTGCATTTCTGAAATGACTTGTAGAAAGTTATAATTATTTGTAATTGGTTGTAGAAATTCGTAAATTCCTATGAAAATCGATTACAAACTACAAAAAAAAATTTACATATTTTGGGGTCGTACATTTTCGTAATTGGGTGTAGAAAGTTTTACTAATTCGTAAGATTTTGTTAAAAATTGTAGGATTTACTAATTATTCATTGAACCTAATACATTTTCATAGTAATTCATTAATTTCTATGACAAACGATTACGAAATCTATTATTTTCTACGATTTTTTACAAAAACCTCATTTTCATAAAACGTCGTACTTTGTCGTAGAAAAAATTTCCGCCAGGGGACACAGGATAATCTCACAAGTTCTTCTATGCCAGTGTACAAATTGAATCAGTTTCACAACACAGGGTGCCGAATATTTTATATGCAAGTTCTTTAGAGTTTAGAGTTTAGAGTTTAGAGTTTATTCACCAGAGATACAGATATTACATAAAATATAACGACAATATCTGTCCTATAGAGGTGTTACCACCTGTCCATAGGCCTGGAAGGAAGAAAACTTAACTGAAATAATATAAATAAAAACTTTCTTCAGTAATAATTTTTTTATGACAGTAGGGGAGACCGGGGACAATTGTAACATTTTGCAGTTATCATCTTCGTGCTCGTATCTCCGTATACCAAAAAAAATTTCGTTGGTACAGCAAGTGAGGGTAACATTTATCTACATATAGCAATCATAATTAAAGAGAAATAATTGTGCAGTATCGAGATTTTAGAGATAATACGGCAATCTGCAGAGTATTACAAACGTCCCTATATCTGGGTCAATTGTAACAGGACTCGGGGTCAATTGTAACAAGTACAGGTTGAAGTTATTACACGGAGAAACTTTTAGTATGAATATTTGTTTGATTGTATATGAAAAGTTAACATAAAATATAAGAATTTAGGGATAATCGAGGTACTGCGACAAAAATTCACATAGTGACTCTGGAAATGCCGAGTTGATATATCTTTTTCCAAAGAGTGAAATTAAACGTTGTACGTTTCAGTATAAACGCGTTGCGATCTTTCTAAACAACTATACGAAAAATGGAGGTCACGTGGTGTGCTGAGCAGACGGGAAAAACAAAAATTAATTTGATACTAGTTTCGGGGGGGGGGGGGGGGGGGGGGGGGGGGAAGAGAGCTTATGAATACAGTGGTTAGTCAGTGAGTGATGGTACCGGTATCCAGCGCGTTGTTATTTCCAACGTCGCACCTTGATGTCTGTATTGACATCACTACCATAGGATCAGTGCTGTAGGGGGATCAAGCCATGTTTGTTGATGAGATTTTCCGCCTCTATATATACTCACCAACTTCTATAAGTGGGACTCGCGAGAATATCGAAGGCGCTGGTCGCCGCCTTACGAGAAAGTATTGAAGTAATGTACATGACCATATATGCAGTTTCTTTCACTGCTAAGTTATACACACACAACCACACTAACACAAGAGAGCGCGCGTCCTTGATGTCAGAGCGGTCTGGCCCTTCGGCTGAATTCGGAATAGCTCGGAAATATTCGGCCGTTTTTCGTATAAAGTTTTAGAATTTCTCTCAAGCCCCAGTAGCAGAAAGTATAAAATATATACTATGATTTCAAATGATTGTAGGAAGGATTATCAGCGTGGCTCGATTATCCCTATATTCTTATATTTTATGTTAACTTTTCATACGCAATCAAACAAATATTCATACTAAAAGTTTCTCCGTGTACAGGTTGACTTTATTATTGCGCGTTTCTTTTTTTGTATGTCTTCGTACGGGATACGCATCCGTTATCGTAGTCCAGGTCCTCTGCTTCGTAGTTTCAGTCGTCCAAGTCTTCGGCTTCGTAGTTCTCGTAGTTCAGGTCCTTCGCTTCGTGGTTTTCGTAGTCCAGGTCCTCCGCTCCGTAGTTTGAATCGTCCAGGTCTAGAACTACGAAGCGGAGGACCTGAACGACCGAAACTATGGAGTGGAGGACCTGGACGACTGAAACCACGGAGCGAAGGACCTAGACGACTCAAATTGTGAAGCGGGGGATCTGGACAGCTGAAACTAGGAAGCCGAGGACCTGGATTACGAGAACTACGAAGCGGAGGGACAGAACGACGATAGGGGATGCGTATGCCATACAAAGATATCTCCAGGAGACGCCGCCGTCATACTCATCCAGAAATCGGACTGAAACGTCGGACGATAAGAATCAATTCGAAAAAAAAAAAAACTAAACATCGTTTTCTCGTTCGAGGCATGCTAGAATCGATAAATAGATAGATTATGACATGTTACAATCGCCCCCGTCCGTGCTGTTACTTTCGTCCCCGGTCGCAGTTTTACAATTATCGGCCTGTTCTACCATTACATGTGAATATTTAATTATTGCCATTGTACGTTTTCGAAAGAGGGAAAAAAGTAGATTGTAAATACACAAAATAACTAAACGTAACATCAACGGTTCGGCAGAAATGAAACAAAGAAAATGTCAAACAAAATTTACTAACCTATATCGAAAAGACGTTTCCAATTCTCACATTGTCTGCTAGAAACTGAGGCAACTTATGAATTCGTCAAATGTAGATATTTTATGCATGATTCAAACGCCACATATCAGCACGGCACCAAACCTTGTATGTGGCGAAAATTACGAATGTTACAATTGACCCGTGTTACAATTGTCCCCGGTCTCCCCTACACATTAATCAAACTGGTCAAAAAATGAACAAATAGACCGACTAAGAGATTGAGATCAATTGAGCCAAGAGTTAGCCAATAAATATTTCAAAGACGACCTTGGATAATTACAGATACAATATTCCAATTTAAAGGCTGCGTTCAACAATACTACTAAAACTTTTAAAAACCGTGAAACTTTTTCTGACGAGTGTTGCACTCACACGAGATCAGAAGAAGTCTTTCAGTCGGGTATTGTATACAGAGCTATACTTTATAAGGTGTGAAAATGAGGGTGTTACCCACTCGGAAAATTTAAAAAAATATTTTCTCGTCGTCTGTGATAGTATTCTAAGTCTTAGTCCAAGAATTGTCAAAGTTTTTAATGTAATTTTGTGAAATACGAGTAGTTTATGGTTTTATTTTCCTAGAAACGATCAGTCTGAGCATGTATTCTAATTCTGTATCCAATAAATTTTTGAAGTTTCATAAATGTATGAATGAAATCGAATCATCCATATCTCGTCATTGTTATCTATTAGTAGCGTGTTGTCACGTGCTTTCAAATTTTATGAACTTTTCTCCTTCTTAATTAGATGTTGATATATTAAATATTTATAATACTTATACCGATGATTACTTTGGAAAGTGAATAAATAATCTGCTGGAACATACGATTTTCATGCACGCATTTGTATTTATTTAGTTTGAAGTCTTGAATTTTACATTATAAGAAGCCAGCAGTCGTCCCTGATAATATTTTAGGTCTCAGTCTAAGAATTGTCAAAGTTCAAAATGTAATTCTTTGAGAGATGAGTAGTCGCCGGAGAAGGCATTCTAAGTCCCAACTACGATTCCACCTGAACGAGCTTATTACAGTGAATAAGTATTGAAGTACCGTATTTACACGCAAATAAGCCGCACCTTTTTTCGCTTTTTCAACCTCCCAAAACCCGGGTGCGGCTTATACGCGGATGCAGATTTCTTGAACAAATTTTCAATAATTTCTTAGCCCACTGGGTCATTTTATCACCTACCGGTATTCTGGCTCATACAAGTATAAAAGCGTTTTTCCGCAAATGACCCTTCCAAAATCGTGGTGCGGCTTATACGGGGGTGCGGCTTATTTGCGTGTAAATACGGTATTTTATCGACTTATAGATACAGCGTGTTGTAATAGGATAGCTACTTTTCACGAATTTGCATCGTTGAACTAATGTATGCCCCAACTGGGGTTGAAAAAGTAATTGCTTGTGCATTTGAACAGTTAATTTGATGGGGTTGAGGTTGCCATGAACTGTGCTTCACTATACCGAAAGTGTCACTGCACTAAAGTTAAAAATTGGGTAGAGCGTCAACTGCAAGGACTCTTACTACTGAGCTGAGATTTGAAACTTGAGATTTGAGATTGTACCGGATTCATAATTAATTAAAAAAAATTAAAATTCACTGCATCAAAATTTAGATTATGGTATTATGTGTATTTAAAAAAAATGTTAATCCTCTGAGTTGAAAGTGTATGCGCAAGGAACCTTTAGCAGAAAATTTTTTGTGCAGCTCTGCCAAAAACTGCTTGCGCATACACTTTCAACTGAGAGGATTGACATTTTTGTTCAATACCCATACTACCATAATCTAAATTTTGATGCAAGAAATTTTTGATTGGACTTTTTTTACTAATTTAAAACATGAAAAAATCGTTTTTATCAAAGTCTCCCCTTAACAATTTTTACATAATCAAATTTTCATAGTATGATCCTGCTTGTCTAGGCTGCAGAGTCTTTGCAACATGGTCTTGTGGCATAGGGTCTCAGTACTGTGGGAATGAATCCTACAGGATAACGATGCGATTCTGGCAATTCCTGTGATATTCATGGTGATTTCTGGTATAGCGAGCAAGAAAGATGTCGGATAGGAAGTAGGAGGTCGGTGCCAGTGATTATGCAGGTGCTGTACCTGTGGACTGCAAAAATTGACTACTTGAAGGTGCTCACAAACAGAGTATAATTAGTGTGATAAATTAATCAGGTTGGTTATCGAAATTTAATGCTGCTTACAACATGGTTTTGTAGCATAGGGTCTCAGTACCATGGGAATGAATCCTACGGGATAACAATGCGATTCTGGCAATTCCTGTGATATTCATGGTGATTTCTGGTATAGCGAGCAGGAAAGATGTCGGATAGGAAGTAGGAGGTCGAAGCCGGCGATCATGCAGGTGCTGTACCTGTGGACCGCAAAAATTAACTACCTAAGGGTGCTCACAAACAGAGTATAGTTACCATTGTAAATTAATCAGGTTGGTTATCAAAATTTAATGCAGCTTGCGACATGGTCTTGTAGCATAGGGTCTCAGTACCATGGGAATGAATCCTACGGGATAACGATGCGATTCTGGGAATTCTGGTGATGTTCATGGTGATTTCTGGTATAGCGAGCAGGAAAGATGTCGGATAGGAAGTAGGAGGTCGATGCCAGCGATCATGCAGGTGCTGTACCTGTGGACCGCAAAAATTGACTACCTGAGGGTGCTCACAAACAGAGTATAATTACTATTGTAAATCAATCACGTTGGTTATCGAAATTTAATGCTGCAATGAGTTATTATAATGGAATTTACCTGATTTGCTGACACGTAGATCGCTAATACGACGAAACATTATTTTCGTTCACCTGGAACACATCTGCGGTGCAGGAGAATACATTCTAACCTATAAGACATCATCGCATCGACAGGCTGGCAGATCAAATTGTTTAACCATATCTTTTAATTAATCATACGTAATTATTCGAAATCGATTCATCACTGATCCGCGTTAACCAACAAGTTTTGTAATTGAAGAATAACCTATAAACATAGACCTATAAACCAATGCACATAGAAGCTCTACAACAGATGACAGCTTGCCGTCATTTTGAACTCTGCGGCGAGAGCGAAACAAACACACAGGCAGTACTTACGTGTATATGCGTGTATATATACGTGTATCTTAAGTTGCCTATAATACGGCGTACACGTTCGGGTATCTTCGGTTCTGGGCATGGTGCGCATCCACGAATACTCCCGGTATATATGATTTTATATTGTTCCGTATGAGCTTCAACTGATTTATATCTATCTGATTATATATGGGCCTAGGTCTGACTATATATAGTTCAACATGAGCTTTAGCAGATCATATCCAATCATATATGGTTGTTTATAGTCCTATATATAATTCTATATGTGCCTATATGGGTAATTCTCATTTTCGACAAAAATCTGCGTGCACCCCATTTTTTACACTTTAGTACTCAATTATGGGATTGGTTATTTATTTTAGTAAAATGTAGATGAAATACTATCCTCTCAAGCTAAATTCATGTAAATAAGCCTCACAGTTAATTTTTTATTAGGCGTCAAAGCATCAAAAATGTCACTTCCATGGGTGTGACTTTCCCGCTTTCGTGAAGAAAAAAAATCAAAAGTCTTCATTTCTTCATAATATTCACTTCAAAAGTGAGCCAATATCAACTACGATGAATAACTCATTAAATAAAACAGTATAATGTCTAAAGTTACAGAGATTTTAATATGAACCGTCATATCAAAGTTTGTGATCAATTTTTTTGTCACTTCCATGGACCTATGTCACACCCCTCTTATTTGAAAAAATATTGCGCGGGGAACCTAACCCAAATGGCTATAGACACAGTACTGACCCACCATCTTAAGCCAATGGTTAATTTATACCGACGTCGTAATCACAAGAAGAAAATTTGACTTAAATTTTTATTCTCACAACTCGTCAAGCATAACTGTCACTTCCGTGGCAGCTGTTTTCAGAAAAAGACGTTTTCACGAAATCACCAATTTTCGACCTACAAAATGAGAATTACCCATATATGATTATATATATAGTTCTGAGCAAGTTTCCATCGGTTATATCTTGCCATATATAACTATATATGGGCAAGTCCACCAATTATCAACCGATGAACGGGACGTCAAAAAATTGATTTGTCTCAAATTTTTACCTCTTTTAGTGTGTACTAAGATCGAAAAGTTCACCAAGTCTGAACCCTCTAAGACTTACCGTTCGCGAGAAATGCCATATACAAGTTTACCATTTCGACCTGATTGAGCTTTAAATGCGAATTGTTTTCGTATCGTTATCGGGATAAAAGAATTGGAAAAATATAGGTCTGTTATGTGAAAAACTCTCACCTTTTCGAATATGTTATTTATTTCCGGATACATTCACGGAATCAGTCTCAAAACACGATTTTTGTAAAAAAAAAACCGCTTTTTTCATGCGCCACCAAAATCGATCTTACTTTTAAGTTTTTCACGTGAAAGCTGAGATTTTTTCAGTAAGAAACCCAAATTTTAAGAGTGGGATGGTCATGGGATCTCACGTGAGCTACGTTCAATTGATAAAGGTCTGATGATAATACTCTCTTTTTGAAATCCAACGGAATATTTTCATTTCTCTAACCGTGCACAATTCAAAATAATATAAATATTCCGTTGGATTTCAAAAAGAGAGTATTGTCATCAGACCTTTATCAATTGAACGTAGCTCACGTGAGATCCCATGGCCGTCCCACTCTGAAAATTTGGGTTTCTCACTGAAAAAATCTCAGCTTTCACGTGAAAAACTCAAAAGTGAGATCAATTTTGGTGGCGCATGAAAAAAGCGTTTTTTTTTTTACGAAAATCGTGTTTTTGAGACTGATTCCGTGAATGTATCCGGAAATAAATAACATATTCGAAAAGGTGAGAGTTTTTCACATAAGAGACCTATATTTTTCCAATTCTTTTATCCCGATAACGATATGAAAACAATTCGCATTTACAGCTCAATCAGGTCGAAATGGTAAACTTGTATATGGCATTTCTCGTGAACGGTAAGTCCTAGAGGGTTCAGACTTGGTGAACTTTTCGATCTTAGTACACACTACAAGAGGTAAAAATTTGAGACTAATCAATTTTTTGACGTCCCGTTCATCGGTTGATAATTGGTGGACTTGCCCATATACATCCATATATAGTTATATATGGAAACATATATACCCAGTCAACACAAGTGTCTAGAAGAGCTCTTGTAAGAGCTCTTGCTTGAGACGAAAAAGAGATTCTGATGAACGAGTTCTATTAGAAGTCTTTTAGACCTCATTACTTCGAAGGCAAATTATAGAGTTCTAAACGAGGTCTTATTTTGGAGCTCGCGTAAACGGGTTCGTTGAGAAGTCTGATAGAAGTGCTAACGAAACGTGAACCTAACATAACCTAAAATTACGTATGCGAACGTACGATTACCAAATGCCGGCAAGGGCCAAAGCGTGATAGCAGTAATTTGTTACTTCGTTTGAAAAAATAGAGGTAAGTGTAAAATACAATCAATAATTTATATCATGTATATCGAGCTGTGTTTATGAATGTCCATCCTATACAATTATATATTATATTCTTACGAAATAACCTGACATTTTTGTCAAAATCGTAGAATGATTATTTATATGGCAATAAATATAATCGGTAGAATTTACAAAATAAGCATTTTACTATCAAGATTCGCGGCAGCGAATCGCCGCCAAGTACCCTTCGGCCGGCGAGCGCCAGCTGAGAATCATTTACCCGGAGCAACTTTTATACTTGTAATCATGACGTCATATCTCCGAAACTACTGTATATTTTTCGATAAAATTCATAGGAGCATAAGTCCCAGTCCCCATAGCCCAGTGAAAAAAACTTGGACGGAATCGGTCCAGCGGTTACTGAGATATTAACCCCCAAAGTTGATGAAAAACGTTAAGATTCTTCTTCTTCTTCTTCTCCGGACAATTTTTTCGCAGACCCTTTCTTGGGACCACGATATCTATCGAACGGCTGTACCGATCGACTTGAGATTTGGAAGGGAGATTCTCTCCATCAGAATCTCGACCCCTATTGATTTTGGCATGAATCGTATGACGCAGCGAGAAGATAGACCCTAATTAATGTACGAGGTGATGAATGACGTCACGAGTTTCGATTCGATTATTATTAAAACGATATAAAAACGATATACCGGGATTATTCGTGGATGCGCACCATGCCCAGAACCGAAGATACCCGAACGTGTACGCCGTATTATAGGCAACTTAAGATACACGTATATATACACGCATATACACGTAAATACTGCCTGTGTGTTTGTTTCGCTCTTGCCGCAGAGTTCAAAATGACGGCAAGCTGTCATCTGTTGTAGAGCTTCTATGTGCATTGGTTTATAGGTGTATGTTTATAGGTTATTCTTCAATGACAAAATTTGTTGGTTAACGCGGATCAGTGATGAATCAATTTCGAATAATTACGTATGATTAATTAAAAGATATGGTTAAACAATTTGATCTGCCAGCCTGTCGATGCGATGATATCTTATAGGTTAGAATGTATTCTCCTACACCGCAGATGTGTTCCAGGTGAACGAAAATAATGTTTCGTCGTATTAGTGATCTACGTGTCAGCAAATCAGGTAAATTCCATTATAATAACTCATTGCAGCATTAAATTTCGATAACCAACGTGATTGATTTACAATAGTAATTATACTCTGTTTGTGAGCACCCTCAGGTAGTCAATTTTTGCGGTCCACAGGTACAGCACCTGCATGATCGCCGGCTTCGACCTCCTACTTCCTATCCGACATCTTTCCTGCTCGCTATACCAGAAATCACCATGAATATGACAGGAATTCCAAGACTCGCATCGTAATCCCGTGGAATTCATTACCATGGTACTGAGACCCTATGCTACAAGACCATGTCGTAAGCAGCATTAAATTTTCGATAACCAACGTGTTTAATTTACAATACTTATTATACTCTGTTTGTGAGCACCTTCAAGTAGTCAATTTTTGCAGTCCACAGGTACAGCACCTGCAATCATCACTTGCACCGACCTCCTACTTCCTATCCGACATCTTTCCTGCTCGCTGTACCAGAAATCACCATGAATTTCCAGAATCGCATCGTTATCCTGTAGGATTCATTCCCATAGTACTGAGACCCTATGCCACAAGACCATGTTGCAAAGACTCTGCAGCCTAGACAAGCAGGATCATACTATTAAAATTTGATTATGTAAAAATTGTTAAGGGGAGACTTTGATAAAGACGATTTTTTTCATGTTTTAAATTAGTAAAAAAATCCGATCAAAAATTTCTTGCATCAAAATTTAGATTATGGTAGTATGGGTATTGAACAAAAATGTCAATCCTCTTAGTTGAAAGTGTATGCGCAAGGAGTTTTTGGCAGCGCTGCAAAACAAATTTTCTGCTAAAGGTTCCTTGCGCATACACTTTCAACTCAGAGGATTAACATTTTTTTTAAATACACATAATACCATAATCTAAATTTTGATGCAGTGAATTTTAATTTGGATTTTTCTAGTCATTTAGAGAATGACAAAATCATTTTTATCGAAATTTGACCGAAGTCTCTCCTTAACAAAGACAGATAACATATTTCGACACTCATATAATGTAATTTCATAAGAAAGACTAGTTTCATATCCAACTACGAAACGACACAGGATAATCTCACAAGTTCTTCTATGCCAGTGTACAAATTGAATCAGTTTCACAACACAGGGTGCCGAATATTTTACATGCAAGTTCTTTAGAGTTTAGAGTTTAGAGTTTATTCACCAGAGATACAGATATTACATAAAATATAACGACAATATCTGCCCTTAAGAGGTGTTACCACCTGTACATAGGCCTGGAAAGAGGAAAACTTAACTAAAATAATATAAATAAAAACTTCATTCAGTAATAATTTTTTTATGACAGTACACATTAATCAAACTGGTCAAAAAATGAACAAATAGGCCGACTAAGAGATTGAGATCAATTGAGCCAAGAGTTAGCCAATAAATATTCCAAAGACGACCTTGGATAATTATAGATACCAACAATACTATACTAAAACTTTTAAAAACGTTGAAACTTTTTCTGACGAGTGTTGCAATCACACGAGATCAGAAGAAGTCTTTCAGTCGGGTATTGTATACAAAGCTATACTTTATAAGGTGTGAAAATGAGGGTGTTACCCACTCGGAAAATTTTAAAAAATATTTTCTCCAAATTTTCTATAGGGTCAATGAAATGCAAATTAACCCAGGACGGTCACACCTCATGAGAATCCTGTGGTGGTCACATAGGGTGTGACACACCCCAGCACTTTGAAGCGCTGTAGAATTTCGTAGACTTATCCTTGGGGCCCCAAAAAAATTGAGAACATATTTCAAACGTTTCTCTATTAACCCATCCAAAAATGTAACACAAATTTTAGTTTTAAGTATGTTTAAAAAATAGGTAAAAAAAAAATTCGCGGAAAAAAAAATAAAATTTTTACGAAAAAAAATAAAAACTCTAGTTAGGGGCAGAAACGTCGGTTTCCGGGATTATGAGTGGGAAATTCGAGCTCGGAAATAACCTGGGGTGTGTCACACCCCATATGACCGTCTTGGGTTAAAAGTCAATGCAATTCGAAGTGATGGTCTGAGACCTCGGATTTTTGAGGAGGATCTGAAATGTCGGTCAATGTTGAGATTCCTTAGCCTAATTCACCTTATGTTTCCTTAAGTCTGTAACCTTTGCGTCTTCAATCCCTATCGAGCACGAATAACGTCGAAAAAATATTTGCTCAAAAAAAAAAACAGGAGTCCTTCGCATCTCTGCGTTCTCTTGCTAGAGCGACTTCCTTCAGCTAAATTTCGTGGCTCAAATACCAGCCCGTTACTTCGTTCTCATTCCACATATCCTATGTACTAAGTATGTTCAAAATATTTTTTTAGAGGAAGGTCTCAATCAATCAAGTCGAGTCAATTATTCTTTTTAGTCAAAATTGCCTGACGTTTCGGCAGTCATGTTCTGCCCTCATCAGAGGCTGTTTATTGAAAAAAACAAAATATTACAGAAATTTAGTTATTTGACACATGTGTACATTAATTACATATGTTAAAAGTCTAATGATTAAAATACAGCTTACAGCAGATAATACAATGGAAGTCAAACATTTAATGAAAGTCGCATTTGAAACAAAGTAAACAAACGGATAAGACCTAATGACAATTCGTAAACAAAATTTTAATTACCTTAATAAATTGGTGTTAAGTGAAAAAACTTGGCATACTTATTATAGCCATTGTCCCACAACAGGATGAGCAGTCTGTCATCCTGTGATCGTGGAACGCTTATGAAAACAAGGGGGTGTGACAACTCTTATTATATACGGACTCTGCAGAGGCTCGTCATGTTGACAAACGTCACAGGTGATAATGTAAATAATTTAAACTTCGTGACGTTAGCGAATGACGTCAATGACTGACGTCAATGGTTGTTTATATTCTTCTGAATAGAGCCCGCTCTCATAGACAAGTTTTTTCACCAACAACAACATCTAACAAAACTAAGAGCAGCTTTTAGATCTTAATCTGTGAAGCATGTTAGAATAAGGTAAATGTAATTTTTTGGTGTCCTCTTTCTTGTTCAGACTGTTCGGTTGCAAATTGATTCGTAACATCTCGGAGGTGATCCGTTTGGACCAAACTGCTTCCCTATCAAGTATAGATGTCTTATCCCAATCAAAAACATGGTTAAATTCAATTTGATGTGAGGAAACTACAGAATGTGATTCTGGGTTTTTCTTAAGATTGTCTTGGTGTTCTTTCAGTCTAGTCCTAAGCTCACGTTTGGTCTCACCTACATAAGACGCCGAGCAACCCTTACATTGAATCTTATAAACTACATTACATTTGTCAAGTTTGTCCGTGAGGTCTTTACCTTTGGTAACGACAGACCTAAGATTGCTGTTGACACTCATGACAGGTGTTAAGTCATATTTCCTGAGTGAGCTACCTAATCTCTCAGAAAAACCCCTGATGTACGGTATCGGTACTAATTTGCGTTTCGAACGGACTGGACCACTGACCACTGTGATAACCGACGTGTTTTGTTCTGGGTCAGTTAACGTGATAACTATGTTGGTATTCTTATTCTGCAGGTTCTTAAATTTCAAATGTTTGACCCTTTTGATTAATAACTTTTCATAGAAGGAATCAGGATAGTTATTATCACGTAGCAAAGTTCTTACCAAGTTCAAATTCTCAGTATGGAATTTTGGGTGGGAAAGTGAAATCGCCCTATCCACTAAGTTAAAAACCATACCTCGCTTTTGAGACTGAGGGTGTGATGAATTAAAATTTAAAAACCTACCAGAAAACGTTGGTTTACGATACCAGTTAGTAATTATCATGTTGGAATCGTCCCGAATCACATGAATGTCTAAAAAACTTAGCCTACGTTCTTCCTCCAGTTCATGCGTAAACTGGAGGCGGTCATGATAACAGTTGAAAATGTTAGTCACATATTCAACGTTAGCCCTGGGTATGCACATGATGATATCGTCGACGTAACGGTAATAAAACAATGGTTTGAAATTCAATTTAGACAAACAATCGCGTTCTAGATCTACCATGACAACGTCAGCTAGAACTGGTGAAATTGGGGAACCCATGGGTGACCCAAAAATTTGTTTATAATATTGTTTATCAAACTGAAAATACACGTTCTCTAGTAAATAAGTTACACCCGCTAATACTTCACTTAAAGGCATAGTGGAATGTTTCGCTATGAAGGAGTATCTATTCACTATCGCTGACTTGTTTAGCTAAAGGTTATGGACTACCGAAAATACATAAAAAAGACATACCACTGAGACCCATTATCTCAGCCATAGGCAGTCCGACGTATTCGATCTCTAAGTTTCTTAGTAATCTACTAATCAGGAGTTTTCCTAAGCCTGACTCGTACATTAAACATAGTTGGGACCTGATTGATAAACTCAAAAATGTCCAGGTACCTAAGGATTTTGTTTTAGTCTCCTTAGATGTGACGTCTTTGTTTACGAATGTACCTAGTGAACTAGTCAAGTCAGCGATAGTGAATAGATACTCCTTCATAGCGAAACATTCCACTATGCCTTTAAGTGAAGTATTAGCGGGTGTAACTTATTTACTAGAGAACGTGTATTTTCAGTTTGATAAACAATATTATAAACAAATTTTTGGGTCACCCATGGGTTCCCCAATTTCACCAGTTCTAGCTGACGTTGTCATGGTAGATCTAGAACGCGATTGTTTGTCTAAATTGAATTTCAAACCATTGTTTTATTACCGTTACGTCGACGATATCATCATGTGCATACCCAGGGCTAACGTTGAATATGTGACTAACATTTTCAACTGTTATCATGACCGCCTCCAGTTTACGCATGAACTGGAGGAAGAACGTAGGCTAAGTTTTTTAGACATTCATGTGATTCGGGACGATTCCAACATGATAATTACTAACTGGTATCGTAAACCAACGTTTTCTGGTAGGTTTTTAAATTTTAATTCATCACACCCTCAGTCTCAAAAGCGAGGTATGGTTTTTAACTTAGTGGATAGGGCGATTTCACTTTCCCACCCAAAATTCCATACTGAGAATTTGAACTTGGTAAGAACTTTGCTACGTGATAATAACTATCCTGATTCCTTCTATGAAAAGTTATTAATCAAAAGGGTCAAACATTTGAAATTTAAGAACCTGCAGAATAAGAATACCAACATAGTTATCACGTTAACTGACCCAGAACAAAACACGTCGGTTATCACAGTGGTCAGTGGTCCAGTCCGTTCGAAACGCAAATTAGTACCGATACCGTACATCAGGGGTTTTTCTGAGAGATTAGGTAGCTCACTCAGGAAATATGACTTAACACCTGTCATGAGTGTCAACAGCAATCTTAGGTCTGTCGTTACCAAAGGTAAAGACCTCACGGACAAACTTGACAAATGTAATGTAGTTTATAAGATTCAATGTAAGGGTTGCTCGGCGTCTTATGTAGGTGAGACCAAACGTGAGCTTAGGACTAGACTGAAAGAACACCAAGACAATCTTAAGAAAAACCCAGAATCACATTCTGTAGTTTCCTCACATCAAATTGAATTTAACCATGTTTTTGATTGGGATAAGACATCTATACTTGATAGGGAAGCAGTTTGGTCCAAACGGATCACCTCCGAGATGTTACGAATCAATTTGCAACCGAACAGTCTGAACAAGAAAGAGGACACCAAAAAATTACATTTACCTTATTCTAACATGCTTCACAGATTAAGATCTAAAAGCTGCTCTTAGTTTTGTTAGATGTTGTTGTTGGTGAAAAAACTTGTCTATGAGAGCGGGCTCTATTCAGAAGAATATAAACAACCATTGACGTCAGTCATTGACGTCATTCGCTAACGTCACGAAGTTTAAATTATTTACATTATCACCTGTGACGTTTGTCAACATGACGAGCCTCTGCAGAGTCCGTATATAATAAGAGTTGTCACACCCCCTTGTTTTCATAAGCGTTCCACGATCACAGGATGACAGACTGCTCATCCTGTTGTGGGACAATGGCTATAATAAGTATGCCAAGTTTTTTCACTTAACACCAATTTATTAAGGTAATTAAAATTTTGTTTACGAATTGTCATTAGGTCTTATCCGTTTGTTTACTTTGTTTCAAATGCGACTTTCATTAAATGTTTGACTTCCATTGTATTATCTGCTGTAAGCTGTATTTTAATCATTAGACTTTTAACATATGTAATTAATGTACACATGTGTCAAATAACTAAATTTCTGTAATATTTTGTTTTTTTCAATAAACAGCCTCTGATGAGGGCAGAACATGACTGCCGAAACGTCAGGCAATTTTGACTAAAAAGAATAATTGACTCGACTTGATTGATTGAGACCTTCCTCTAAAAATTAAGAAGTTCGAGTGTTACCTTCATGATGAATATGTTCAAAATAAGTTCAAAGACCTACTTTGATCAAGTTAAAAAAAATACCGCGTCTACACGAGTTGATTGAGATATCAATAATAATTCCGTGTAATGGTTCACCAGTTAAAACTGACACTGTTAATGGCTTACGTCTTGTCCAGGCTAGACTGGTTATTCGTTTCTTTCGAAGATGTAACTGACGATTTTACAGTCAACATGGCAATTGATTTTCCTCCCAGAGGTATCGGATCTTTATTGCTCTCCGATACATTAAATACATCGAAGGAACGAATACTTTCTAAAATTTGTTTTCAATAATTAAATATTTTACCAACTATCCCGCATGTCATAGTTTTGTATCCACTATTTATAATTGCCAGTGAATGGCATCACATTCTATAATTTGTTGCAGCATTGCATTTCAATAGTCAATGTGATTCATTCTCATTTACCATGATTATTAGCCCCTATTCAACTAGTCAATTTTTACGGTCCACAGGTACAGTACCCGCATGAGAACTGACATCAACGTCCTACGTCCCACCCAACATCTTCCCCGCTTGCTAACGCAGAGATCACAATCGATATCACAGGAATTCCCAAACTTGCTCCATTATCCTGTAGGATTCTTTATCACGATTCTGAGACACTAATCAATAAGAGTATGTCGCACAGACTCTGCAGCCTGTAAAAGCAGGCTTTTATTAAAATTTTATCAAAATGATGGTATCAATGTGTGAGAATTGTTAATAATGTTCATTGAATTATTACATTATGTATCGGTTGACCTGTGTATGGGTTAACATAGTACTGAATATCAAACTTGTATCACTCTAATGGCAATAAATACATAATTTTTTTATCAACAGGCACTCTAATTTGTTGCATAAATTATTCTTCAATTCTGATGAGTGAGACAATAATGTGGAAATTGATTATGAATCCGGTACAATCTCAAATCTCAAGTTTCAAATCTCAGCTCAGTAGTAAGAGTCCTTGCAGTTGACGCTCTACCCAATTTTTAACTTTAGTGCAGTGACACTTTCGGTATAGTGAAGCACAGTTCATGGCAACCTCAACCCCATCAAATTAACTGTTCAAATGCACAAGCAATTACTTTTTCAACCCCAGTTGGGGCATACATTAGTTCAACGATGCAAATTCATGAAAAGTAGCTACCCTATTACAACACGCTGTATCTATAAGTCGATAAAATAATTCAATACTTATTCACTGTAATAAGCTCGTTCAGGTGGAATCGTAGTTGGGACTTAGAATGCCTTCTCCGGCGACTACTCATCTCTCAAAGAATTACATTTTAAACTTTGACAATTCTTAGACTCAGACGTAAAATATTATCAGGGACGACTGCTGGCTTCTTATAATGTAAAATTCAAGACTTCAAGCTAAATAAATACAAATGCGTGCATGAAAATCGTATGTTCCAGCAGATTATTTATTCACTTTTCAAAGTAATCATCGGTATAAGTATTATAAATATTTAATATATCAATATCTAATTGAGAAACAGAAAAGTTCATAAAATTTGAAAGCACGTGACAATACGCTACTAATAGATAACAATGACGAGATATGGATGATTCGATTTCATTCATACATTTATGAAACTTCAAAAATTCATTGGATACAGAATTAGCATACATGCTCAGACTGATCGTTTCTAGGAAAATAAAACCATAAACTACTCGTATTTCACAAAATTACATTAAAAACTTTGACAATTCTTGGACTAAGAGTTAGAATACTATCACAGACGACGAGAAAATATTTTTTTAAATTTTCCGAGTGGGTAACACCCTCATTTTCACACCTTATAAAGTATAGCTCTGTATACAATACCCGACTGAAAGACTTCCTCTGGGTTGCGATTCTGTAACTTTCCGCTAACTCGCTAACTCGCTAACTCGCTAACTTTTCGCTCTAATGCCCGGTTGCATAAACGTGGGTTATCGCATGGGTTAAAATAATCCGTGGGTTTCCGCGCAGATACTACCCGTTCAACCGTCATGAGCTGTTGAAGCTTCATGGCTATCTCTACGATCAGGCATCGATCATCTGACAGCTGTCATCAATTATTTTTTTTTGGTTAATTGATTGAAAAAATATATAAAATAAATTATACATAAATTTGAAACAATGTTTATTGAACAGCAATTGTTCATAGCAACGCAGTTTATTACTGAATACATTTCAAAAACCGATATATATAAAATAATAAATAGTATAAAAAATAATAATACTATAAATTTGATTAAAAATGAGCGGATTGAAAGTAAAGAAAGAGGGAAAGCGAGGAAAGAATTTTACAATGGTTGAGAAAAATTTTTTAGTAGATTTGATAGACGAACAACGACACATACTTGAGAACAAACAGACTGACGCTACGACTAACGACATGAAAAATAAGGCTTGGGACATAGTGACGGACAAATATAATTTTTCAAACACAAGTGGGATTAGGTTACCAAATCAGTTGAAGGAGCTGTATAAAGTATTGAAGAAAAGTGCCAGGCAGAATCGCAATAATGATAGAGTAAGTATTTTTTCACATCTACATAGTATATCTTAAACCATAATAATTTACAATAGCATTTTCAATTTAATCTACAGTCTATTACCCTGGTCCAGTTTTAGCACACACACTCTTCGTCACAGTTATTTATAATCCTGCATTTCATTCTTACTTAGATAGAACTTTTGAAGACCGGCGGTGGAACTTTCTGCCCAAAGTCAAGTGACGTAGACTTCAAGCTGCAGAACCTTTTGAAGGACCAGTTTGAGCCTGACAAAAACGAATTCGACGATAGCGCTTTATTGTTCAACGATGGTAAATTAACAATATATCAACTCATGATCAGACTTTATAGGTTTTATGAGAGGAATAGTTATCCAGTGGTGCAGAATACTGATGATCATCAGTATAATTAGACAATAGGCACTAATACTCCAAATTATTTTCACACGGTAGATCCTAATATCCACGTCCCTCTCAGTCCTCCTCCTCGAGCTCCTTTTCCATCGACATCATCGACGAATGACGTCGGATATGTAGATGACAGGGCTGTTGAACCCAGCACTTATGTGGATCCGTCTCTTTTATCGCAAATATCTGCGGTGCCGAGCTCGTCAGTATCCCGACCATCTTCTTCATGGCCTAAGCCAAAACAGAATTCATCAGCGGCTGTGGAAAAAAGAAAGTCGGTGTCAAATTTGGCAGACTCCATAATCCAACGTAAAAAATTTAAAAATACGTACGATGAGAAGGCAAACACAGAAAAATTGAGGTTACTCGTGGATAAGGCGGATCTACTAGAGACAGAGAGGGAATTGAAGAAGAAAGATTTGGAAATGAAAGAAAACGAGAAGGAGAATCACGAAACTTTTATTAACAAAAAAATGGAGATTTTGGAAATAGAACGGCAGACAAAATTACTTGAATTGGAAGCAAAAAAATATGAGATGGAAAAAAAAAAATTTGAGAGAGATATAAAAGAGCTGGAGTATAAAATAAAGCTTAAAGAATATGAAAATTTAAACGCATGAGTTACCTGTGCTGCTTGTGATGTATTTTATTTTTATTTTTTGATAATTATTATTTTATTCATTAATAACTTATCCTTAATATTTCGTCCTTTTCTACTTGTTTATAAAATTGTTCAACAGTTCGGATTTATTCAATAAAATATTGTTTCCATTAGTTTAAAATTTTATCAATCGACATTCAGAGAAGCCGGTTTGGTTAGGTTAGGTTCCTGGATAAAGCGTTTGTATACCACAGCTCAATACAGAAAGTATGATCAGCCACAAAATGACCTATAATAATGACTATGGATAACCAATTTTCAGGGTTTTTATTCTATTAAAAATAATTCAGAGGAAGCTTAAGTATAGTATATACCTGGACATTTCGTGCCTACGGGTCGGTCCGGTGCGTGCGGTACCTGGTGGAGTAAGTTTATACTACTGCATACACGAACACGTTACACGACTGCCATAGGCGGCGAACTCGACTATCTAACCTCATACCACCAGACGCGATCGGCGTGAATAGTCGAGTTCGCCGCCCATGACGGTTGTGTACGTATGGACGTATGTGATATTATATAGGTATCAGACCGTAACGGATCATACTTTCTGTATATTGGACTGTTGTAGGTATACGAACACTTGATCCAGGAACCTAACCTAACCAAACCGGCTTTTCCGAATGTCGATTATGCGAAGGAATAAAAGTCATGAATGGCTATATATAGGAGCTGGGATGGTAATAAAATATAAAATTATATACATGCATAACTATAATATAAAATTGTGAATAATTTAAGTGTTGATATAATTTTTAAACATGACGATGAATATAATTTGATTTTTTATTTATTTTTTTTATTTTTTATTTTTAATTGAAGCCGTTTGCTCATCCCTGGTTTGAGTAAAATACCGTCACAAGGTACTCTATGTGTATAAAGTTAACCGATGGTAGCTACGCGAATACTGTATTGACTAGCGCTGTTCTCACAGCATGTCCTTGGTCTACATGAAAATTATCAGCTGGAACTGGATCGTTGAAGATCGGTACGTCAATGCCAACATCTCCGTCTGGCAATGGCTCCTTTACTTCGAGTGCAATATTATGGAGCACAGCTGCTGCAACTATTGCAGCCAGAGACGTAGGACGGGCAGTCCGTAGTCCCAAAGACAATGCTGGAAACCTTCGTTTCAATACTCCAAAGGTTCGCTCGATGCAGTTCCTCGTATGTATATGTGCTGCGTTGTACTGCTCCTCTGCTGGTGTAGTAGGATTGAGGATTGGCGTTAGCAGATACCTCGTGCAGCGATATGCGCTATCTCCAAGCACAAAACAATTATTATAATTCTCTCCTTCCAGCTGAACGTGAAGCATGGATGCGTTGAAAATAGTGCTGTCATGGGTCGATCCTGGCCATCGGGCATCGATATTCATTATCCGAAGATGAGCGTCACACAGCATCTGAACATTATACGAGAAGTACCCCTTACGATTGCGATACAACTCTGCGTTGTCACCACCAGGAGACTGCAGTTTCACGTGGGTCCCATCAACGCAGCCTATAACTGAGGGAAACCCATGAATCGCATGAAATGCACTTTTCACCGACGATATCTCCTGCGGTGTCCGTGGCATGTATATAAAGTCCGGTCGCAAGGCAGCAATTGCTCTAATAACTTTTTTCACGATTCTACAAACAGTAGACTTATGGATGCGCATATCGTCACCAATCATAATTTGGAAAGAACCTGTTGCCAAGAATCTTAAAGCTGTTATCAATTGATTCAGCGGTGATATCGGCTTATTCCGGTTTGTCATATGCTGCAGTCTAGGTTCAATCAGCTCGAGGATGTTTTGAATTGTTTCTTTGCGAAACCTGAACCTCATAAAAAATTCTAGGTCATCATAGAGTTCGAATGGGCAATTCCGATCTCTGAAGATCCTTGGTCGATGCACCACACCATTGATCACTTCCATGACTTCCATGACTTCATCATCAGACGATGAGGATGAAGATGACGAGGATGACGACGAGGATGAGGACGAGGATGAGGATGAGGACGCGGGTGCCAACGATAAGGACAAGGGTGCTAACGATGAGGACGAGGGTGCTGAAGAATCCATCATGCATGAAACGCTGTTTATTTAATAAAATCGAATAATTTCAATAAAGAACGTTTCACATATTCATCAAATATTTACACACATGTGTTGATTATTATTATTATTATTATTATTATTGCGTAACAGCACGTGAACGGTATTAAAAATGTAGAATTTGAAATGTAGAACCTCGTACAGGGTTTAAATCGTTCGCAATATTGTTATCGACAAGGGTAATTACGATTGTACCGAATAAAATAAATTATGTGGGTAATTACTTACATAATAATAATAATAATAATAATAATTTAATAAATAAATAAATAATAATAATTATAATAATTATAGTAATAATAATAATAATAATAATAATAATAATAATAATAATTATCATACTTACATCCAGCTGAACTCAAAATTTCGAACACTTCTTCTTTGGTTGCTTATTTTCAATTAATCACCAAATTTCAATTAGGACGCAATAGTTATCATTGAAGTAACTCGAGCAATTTGGCGGGTTAGTTTGACCCGGGCGTTAATCCTCTGTTAAACAACAACCTATCACGTGATTCAATGATATCCAATGGGTTGCCGATGTTTAGCCCGCGAGTAAATTTGAATCCAGCAATAAAAATGAGGTTGTAATACATCGAGAATTTCGACAACACCATCTATCAGCGTTGTACACAATTACATTCATTGGAACAAAGATGGAAATAGGTCTTTCCATGAGTGCGAGAGAAAGCGATGGCGCGAGCGACATGGGCGTAGAGAGCCATGAAGCTTCAACAGCTCATGAAAGTTGAACGGGTAGTATCTGCGCGGAAACTCACGGGTCATTTTAACCCATTCGGTAACCCACGTTTATGCAACCGGGCATAAGACCGTTGGTTGGCTGAGGAGCGTCCAATCGGAGATCGTTACGGGCCGCAACGATCTCCGATTGGACGAAGTTAGCGAGTTAGCGAGTTAGCGAGTTAGCGAGTTAGCGGAAAGTTACAGAATCGCAACCCTGATCTCGTGTGATTGCAACACTCATCAGAAAAAGTTTCACCGTTTTTAAAAGTTTTAGTAGTATTGTTGAATGCAGCCTTTAAATTGGAATATTGTATCTGTAATTATCCAAGGTCGTCTTTGGAATATTTATTGGCTAACTCTTGGCTCAATTGATCTCAACCTCTTAGTCGGTCTATTTGTTCATTTTTTGACCAGTTTGATTAATGTGTACTGTCATAAAAAAATTATTACTGAATAAAGTTTTTATTTATATTATTTTAGTTAATTTTTCCTCTTTCCAGGCCTATGTACAGGTGGTAACACCTCTTTAGGACAGATATTGTCGTTATATTTTATGTAATATCTGTATCTCTGGTGAATAAACTCTAAACTCTAAGCTCTAAACTCTAAAGAACTTGCATATAAAATATTCGGCACCCTGTGTTGTGAAACTGATTCAATTTGTACACTAGCATAGAAGAACTTGTGAGATTATCTTGTGTCGTTTCGTAGTTGGATATGAAACTAGTCTCTCTTATGAAATTACATTACATGAGTGTCGAAATATGTTATCTGTCTTTGTTAAGGGGAGACTTCGGTGAAATTTCGATAAAAATGATTTTGTCATTCTCTAAATGACTAGAAAAATCCAAATTAAAATTCACTGCATCAAAATTTAGATTATGGTATTATGTGTATTTAAAAAAAATGTTAATCCTCTGAGTTGAAAGTGTATGCGCAAGGAACCTTTAGCAGAAAATTTGTTGTGCAGCGCTGCCAAAAACTCCTTGCGCATACACTTTCAACTAAGAGGATTGACATTTTTGTTCAATACCCATACTACCATAATCTAAATTTTGATGCAAGAAATTTTTGATTGGATTTTTTTTACTAATTTAAAACATGAAAAAATCGTTTTTATCAAAGTCTCCCCTTAACAATTTTCACATAATCAAATTTTAATAGTATGATCCTGCTTGTCTAGGCTGCAGAGTCTTTGCAACATGGTCTTGTGGCATAGGGTCTCAGTACTATGGGAATGAATCCTACAGTATAACGATGCGATTCTGGAAATTCATGGTGATTTCTGGTACAGCGAGCAGGAAAGATGTCGGATAGGAAGTAGGAGGACGGTGCCAGTGATTATGCCGGTGCTGTACCTGTGGACTGCAAAAATTGACTACTTGAAGGTGCTCACAAACAGAGTATAATTAGTGTGATAAATTAATCAGGTTGGTTATCGAAATTTAATGCTGCTTACAACATGGTTTTGTAGCATAGGGTCTCAGTACCATGGGAATGAATCCTACGGGATAACGATGCGATTCTGCAAATTCCTGTGATATTCATGGTGATTTCTGGTATAGCGAGCAGGAAAGATGTCGGATAGGAAGTAGGAGGTCGGTGCCAGCGATTATGCAGGTGCTGTACCTGTGGACCGCAAAAATTAACTACCTAAGGGTGCTCACAAACAGAGTATAGTTACCATTGTAAATTAATCAGGTTGGTTATCAAAATTTAATGCAGCTTGCGACATGGTCTTGTAGCATAGGGTCTCAGTACCATGGGAATGAATCCTACGGGATAACGATGCGATTCTGGGAATTCTGGTGATGTTCATGGTGATTTCTGGTATAGCGAGCAGGAAAGATGTCGGATAGGAAGTAGGAGGTCGAAGCCGGCGATCATGCAGGTGCTGTACCTGTGGACCGCAAAAATTAACTACCTGAGGGTGCTCACAAACAGAGTATAATTACCATTGTAAATTAATCACGTTGGTTATCAAAATTTAATGCTGCTTGCGACATGGTCTTGTAGCATAGGGTCTCAGTACCATGGGAATGAATCCTACGGGATAACGATGCGATTCTGGGAATTCTGGTGATGTTCATGGTGATTTCTGGTATAGCGAGCAGGAAAGATGTCGGATGGGAAGTAGGAGGTTGTTGCCAGCGATCATGCAGGTGCTGTACCTGTGAAACCTCCAAACAGAGTATAATTACTATTGTAAATCAATCACGTTGGTTATCGAAATTTAATGCTGCAATGAGTTATTATAATGGAATTTACCTGATTTGCTGACACGTAGATCACTAATACGACGAAACATTATTTTCGTTCACCTGGAACACATCTGCGGTGTAGGAGAATACATTCTAACCTATAAGATATCATCGCATCGACAGGCTGGCAGATCAAATTGTTTAACCATATCTTTTAATTAATCATACGTAATTATTCGAAATTGATTCATCACTGATCCGCGTTAACCAACAAATTTTGTCATTGAAGAATAACCTATAAACATACACCTATAAACCAATGCACATAGAAGCTCTACAACAGATGACAGCTTGCCGTCATTTTGAACTCTGCGGCAAGAGCGAAACAAACACACAGGCAGTATTTACGTGTATATGCGTGTATATATACGTGTATCTTAAGTTGCCTATAATACGGCGTACACGTTCGGGTATCTTCGGTTCTGGGCATGGTGCGCATCCACGAATAATCCCGGTATATATAAATAATATATATTATATTATTATTATTATTTATTATTACAGTAGAGTCTCCGTAGATTCTCAGGCTCGGGGCTGTGGATTCTCAGAATTGAGAATCTACGGAGTACTCCCACTCTGCGAGAGGCGGCCGAGCTACACACATACTACACGTTCGCTGCGCGCGCACCGCCATTCTTAAGAACAAGGAGAGAGGGAACGTTCTCCTCTTGCGTTCGTGACCATCAAGGGGAAGCGAAAATTTAGAGAGTAGCCAAATTACGGAGACTCTACTGTATTATTATTATTATTATTATTATCGTATCACCATCACCATCATTATCACCATCATTATCACCATTATTATCACCATCGTTATCACCATCGTTATCACCATCATTATCACCATCATTATCACCATCATTATCACCATCGCCATCGCCATCACCATCACCATCGCCATCACCATCATTATCACCATCACCATCATTATCACCATCACCATCATTATCACCATCATCATCACCATCATTATCACCATCATTATCACCATCATTATCACCATCATTATCACCATCATTATCATCATCATTATCACCATCGCCATCGCCATCGCCATCGCCATCGCCATCGCCATCGCCATCGCCATCGCCATCGCCATCGCCATCGCCATCGCCATCGCCATCGCCATCGCCATCGCCATCGCCATCGCCATCGCCATCACCATCACCATCATTATCACCATCATTATCACCATCATTATCACCATCACCATCATTATCACCATCACCATCATTATCACCATCATTATCACCATCATCATCACCATCATTATCACCATCATTATCACCATCATTATTATTATTAATCAATTTTATTTTTCATTCATTCAACCGCAACGATGCGTGATGACTTTTAATAAAATTCTTATTTGCAAACCTCTTAAGGTGAAGTGAAACGTTTGTCAGAACCTCGAAAACGGGAATCGTGAATTCTCCGGAACTACTGAATCAATCGCGATGAAACTTTGAGGGATTACACATAATTGTGGCAGAAAGTGGCTGATTATTTCACTTTTCCAAAATTTGACAAAAATTTTTACAGATTGACGTACCGACCACATAAATCGCGAGATTATTCACTGTTGCCGTAGATAATCGCATTTTCCCGATAATTAGCCACTCCGCAATTAAAAACCACACACTTTGAGCCTAATCCCGTGTCATTTTATGGAGAAATGGCTGAGAATTGACGATTCTCCGTTACTCATAACTAAAAAACCGACATTCAGTTGAGATCACAACCCGTATCGACATTTAGTCGAGATCACAGCCTGTATCGAAATTGCAGCCAGTATACTTGCAAATAATCTAGCGGTGGACAGAGGTACCAAACGTTCGGTAGTTCTGTTTTACCGCGGTGCAAGGCACCCGGCCGTGGCCTTGAAACGTTTCACTTCACCTTAAGGGGTATAGCGCACCACCGAATGCACTTCCCTTGCTGAGATTCTATATAATTTGAGGCAGCACAAATAAGTGCCTGTGGTAATAGTGGTAACAGGGGCTGTTTCAGATTTAGTTTAGAACCCTTGTTAGCTCGATGAAAGGCAACGATAGATACTACATTCAGTAGTGACTATATCGATGCGTTTGTTTCATCTCATGAAAATGTCAAGATTAACGCCTAGATACTATTTATTCTAACTTCAAGCTTGCGATAACTTCATAGCCATAATTAGTTCCACCTGCGCAGCTATCATCGTACAATGCAATTTTAAAAATAAATGTAATAGGTACCGAGGGCCTGTCTCCACCTTGTGAGAAATATTCAAGACCTTGTGATTTTTTTCAGTTCACAAGCAGCTGATTTTATGAATAAAATTACCAAAAAAATTTCTCTACCCCATAATAAATTTCTAGAATCTTATCAAACTATCAGAAATACCATTAAATATTAGTTTCAACTGCTGCAACTAGATACAGAAATTTTTATATGCATTTTGGCATATAATTCACGGCGTCTCGTGGAATAATCAAGATTCGCGGTAGCGAATCGCCGCCAAGTACCCTTCGGCCGGCGAGCGCCAGCTGAGAATCATTTACCCGGAGCAACTATTATACTTGTAATCATGACGTCATATCTCCGAAACTACTGTATATTTTTCGATAAAATTGATAGGAGCATAAGTCCCAGTCCCCATAGCCCAATGAAAAAAACTTGGACGGAATCGGTCCAGCGGTTGCTGAGATATTGACCCCCAAAGTTGATGAAAAACGTAAGATTCTTCTTCTTCTTCTTCTTCTCCGGACAGTTTTTTTGCAGACCCTTTCTTGGGACCACGATATCTATCGAACGGCTGTACCGATCGACTTGAGATTTGGAAGGGAGATTCTCTCCATCAGAATCTCGACCCCTATTGATTTTGGCATGAATCGTATGACGCAGCGAGAAGATTGATCCTAATCAATCTATGAGGTGATGAATGACGTCACGAGTTTCGATTCGATTATTAAAAAACGATATAAATAAAAAATTTTCACCACACCTGCACGGAAAGTACGACTTTCGCTCCCTTGCGTGAGCGGGAAGTCGTTCTTTCCGATGCAGGGTGTGGTGAAAAATAGTATACCTCACACGGGAGTGAAAAAGGCTATCCCAAACTGCGTTTTTGTCACCCTCGCCTTCGGCTCGGGTGTCAATCTCACACGCAGTTTGGGTTAGCCTACTTTCCCTCCCTAGGTGAGTAATATACTATTATATTATCATTATTACTATTATTATTATTATTATTATTATTATTATTATTATTATTATTATTATGATTATTATTTTTTTTTCTCCAGTTCATCTTGGAGCTAAGCCTTCCGTAGCTTGATTGTCATACTTTGAACATTATTCATGAATAACTTCAACACAACTTACAAAAAGTAGTGAAATAACCAACAAAAACATTTACAATGTAGAAAGTACCGCCAAGTACAAAAATGATCCCGCTAGAAAAACATAGAAAAACCTATCGCCAGTCTCTGTCGTGAAATCAGGAAGAATGCCAAGCACTACGCCCTCCCCGCAAGTATATATGTCGAAAAATCGGACCTCGCTAATTCGTGTAGTGATATCGAAAAATCATTTCAAGAGCTACATACTTGGCGGGCACATTCCTTTCTCCAACTGTACTTTTTACGTCAATCTATTTATTATGATAAAAAAAAAGCGTGAAAATGTTTAAGTTACTTTCTACTAATGATTACGAATGATTATACAATATGTATGATTGCACGAACAAATTCAAGAATTATGCATTTCATAATCATCACAATATGTTCTATTCTGTATTATAATAGCTTCGAGTCTATTGACAACATTGAGGTTTCCGAACTTTGATATTCCATTTTACAAAAGTATACAATATACACCAATGGAGCTATGTATGTATCATACTTATAGGTTACGGTTATCAATCGTACAAAATTTCGTACACCAATTTAACTGATTCAAATAATCCAACTTGTGATATAATGACTGAAAATTTTCATCTACGTTAATTCAGACGAATAGTAATTGAAGTTCATTCTCCGTTTGGATAGAACTTTCAGCTACAAACATCATGTATCGACGCAATCATTTTGTCTTGCTGAACGAAAGTAGCTACTTTTCCAGATTTTGCAGATAACACTTGCTTTGAATCAATAATTACAATATTAATCAATCACCAATTTCGATTACCTATTCAAGGCCTGGTGCAAGTGCACATAAGTACAATACTTCCAGTATTGTACTTATTACGATTGAACAGTAGGAAATAATTATAGATATCAATTGCAGACACAATCTTCCCAGTGAACCAAAATAGAATTCCCCAATTCATTTTGGTTTACTGGGTCAGTACATTCTGATACAGAGAAATAATAACTGTATTGAAACAAGGCGAGTGTCATTCTTTCCGACGTAGACGACCCTGATCTTAAGTAATATATCAACGCTAACCAACACGGAGAGAAAATTTCATCAATTTTTGCGCGGAAAATTCGATAAAAATTACGGTGCTTTCCCGTAATCAGGCGCAAACTGTTAGCTAAAATAAAACCTAAAAAAAAAAAAAAAAACGTAAAAAAGCTCATTGACTGGAGAATTTTACAGTGCTGTTACATAAATTTTGTTGTGTTGTATATCAAAAATTGACAACTTTCACCATAAAAATCTCATAGACAAGCAGTATGCGCCTCGTTTGCAGTATCGAGCACAGTCATTTTTCTTGTATTTTTCTCTCCGTGCAAGAACATTTCAAATCAGATCTAATTGGAAATTATTCAGTTGACTTACTGTCTACAAACAATTTCCACTTGAGTAGGTACATCGTCTACTCTGGCAAATGGAGAGTGGAAGAAGTATGCATTAGATTGTGAAAGAGTGGGAGAAAGGAATGTGCCCGCCAAGTATGTAGCTCTTGAAATGATTTTTCGATATCACTACACGAATTAGCGAGGTCCGATTTTTCGACATATATACTTGCGGGGAGGGCGTAGTGCTTGGCATTCTTCCTGATTTCACGACAGAGACTGGCGATAGGTTTTTCTATGTTTTTCTAGCGGGATCATTTTTGTACTTGGCGGTACTTTCTACATTGGAAATGTTTTTGTTGGTTTTCTATTTACAATTCCAATTACGATTTCAAATCAACAAATTTCATAAAACTTTATACACAAATACCAACGTTATATTAATATATTTGAGATTTTTTTCTAATCTTATATTCAAAAATTATATATATACTACAAACAAAACAGATGAACAAGCTTGCGTATACTAGTCTTCGTCAGTATCATCTACCCCTTTATCGCCAGTAATTGAATCAAAATATTCATTAAAAAATGCTTGTCCTTCGGCAGATAAATATCGCAATAAACTTTTCACATCATTCATCTTGGATTGCGTGATTCCGACGGTCGGGGGACGAATTTGGGTTAAATCTCCAAGTTTAATTCTTAGATCTATCTTAAATGAAGAAGGATTTTCTAGCCTGTAATTTTCGGAAACTTGTACAATTCCGGCTGGTGAATAATGAATCACATAGGCTTGGCTAATTTTTAGTCCCTTTAGTTACTTTTTTCATAAATGTTTTGTCAAAATCATGTAAAATTTTATCTGCAGACTTGACTATCGTGAACGGGGGATCGCGAGCATTTCTAATTAGGCGGATGTACTCAGTGGATGTCTCGATCCGCTCTAATTTTTTTTTTTTCTGAGAGTACAATCCGAAATTCCGGTCGCATTGGCAGTAAGAATGACCGCGTACTGGAAATATGTGCCAAATATCAACGCTGAGCTTGGCAGACAGTGCTACACCGAAAGAAATTTATTCTTATTTCTAGTATGGTAACATACTAATCGTATATACTAATGAAATCCTCTAAATGTTTAGTCTATTTTTATGTAGAATGCTAGAGTATTAGAATATCCTCTTAAAGTTAGTATGCCATCTATTAAGGTGTGACCACGTGATCAAAACTTGTCGCATTTTGCATATGGCCGCGTCCAGGTCCTGCATCGTGTCGTGCGTCGCGTTGTCTTTGAGTGTGAGTGATCAAGTTATATTTTTCATTCGAAAAAATCGACGAAGTCGTGAAGTGGCTCATCAAAAACGATCCAGGCGAACTGGTCGAAACATTTGAACGTAAGTAAACCTAAAATTCTGAGTATAATAGTACATTTCATTACGAGTAACGAAAGGCTTTTTTGACGAAACGAAAGGTTTACGGCACGAGCCGAAGGCGAGACTGATCGTAGCGAGTACGAGTACGAGTACCTCGAGCGAGTACGAGACTCGCCTTCGGCTCGTGCCGTAAACCTCTCGTCAAAAAGCCTTTACGTACAAGTAATGATCATTATTTTTCATCAGGATTGCCGAGAAATCGCGACGAAGTCGCGATTTTGAGGCTAGAATGATGAAAAATAATTTTTTCCAAATTACTGCTACGCTCTGAGAAAACGTTCTAGTGACTCATTTTTTCTACAGTTGATTAGTGATATTTTGATACAAAGTTCATGATTTTTCCAGATTTTATGTCCTCCGCTGAACATAAATTCAGTCCATCGAAGAAAAAGCAGTTGTCGAAGGGTACAGGCTGCTGCGTTGGATGAAATTTCTTCAACTTCAAACCAATAATGTTCGATGAATTGTTTGAGACACAGAAATTTTTGATTGTAAGAATTTTTTTCCCACTTTCTGGAAAAAATGTTTTGAAACCAACACTTTTGTGCTATATAAATACTATATAAATATAAATATATTCCCTAAAATTGTTGAACATTTTTTTGTCTTTAATTTAATTAATTATCTCATAGTCTTGTATGATTGAAAAGTTTATAATATAAATAATAAATATACATAGTATATATTATAAAAATATAAAAAAATATATGATTATAATATAGTATACATATATACATAAATATATTATACCAGGAATGTAAAATATGAATATAAAATGAAAATAAAGAGGTTATTTTATAATTTCACTGATTCCTTTCCGAATATAACATACTAAACTTAGATTAGAGGATATTCTTAAAGCTAGTATATGTATTCACATTAGTATGTGTTTATTAAATTATTCTCCTCTAAAGATTAGAAAATATACTTACCGCCTATTTTAGACGGAAATATACTAAGTTTCAGTATATTATACTAACTTTGAGAATAAATTTCTTTCGGTGTAATAAAAACGCAAATACCGTATAATTTCTGTTTTGTCCACTAGCTGCATCTGAAAACAGAACAATCTTCTCGTGAATTGTCTTATCAAATTCTTTATCTATCGCGTAGTCAACAAAACTGCATACAGTATTTGCGCCCTTCTTTGCACTTCCCTCTAGAAAACTAAACATGTAACTATTTTCAGAGTTAAATATGTGCACATTAAACAAATACAACCACAGCAATCTCTTATAAAATTGATCCGAAACCGGGATTTTGGGCAATGGTAAATTCTGTGCGTAATCAAATTCGCAACACAAGAGGTTCTTTTCTGAAATGATTTTTTTTCTAAGCCCACGATATTCTTTGACTTCTTCCTTATGTGCCTTGATTTCCTCAGATTCTACTCGGTGTGATTCACTTTCGTAGCATCTGTTGCAAACATCCGTGCGCGGTAATTTGAATGTAAAATTTAAATTGTAATTAAAATATTTGCAGTATGTTGATTTTTTCAGTGGAATCTCGTAATCCTGAGTCACAGTAGCATAGTATTCCAGAAATTGATGATACAACATCTTCAGATTTAATTCAGGATTGAGAAAATAATTCAAGGTAGTCGATTCTCTGGAGTAATGCGATTTTTGATGTGGTATAGATTCACAATGAACTCTAATCAAGTCTTTTATTTCCTGAGATAACTTAACAGCATGATTGTCGTGCTTCCCCCTACCATCTTCAAAACTGACATTCGCTAATTTTTTTTTTCTGGACGTTTGCCAATCTCTTTTTTCCTAAATTCAGAACACTACAAACAAATTTCTTACAAACATGAATATTGTCTTCATCGGTAGGAAAAAAATAATTCCACGTTATAAATCGCTGACGTTCAACACCTCCTATTTTTTCCGGATCTTTGCATTTTACTATCGTGCTGAGGAAAAGATTTTGCGTGTAGTAATCCTGCAAACCCCAAAAACTTGCGAAGAAATTTTCTTGTTGTTTGATCGCACATTTGTTGAAGCAATTCTGTATACAACACGATTCAACGGGTTTGAAAATTTGTCTTGGGATAACCTTTTGTGAAGCTGAAATATATCCATCTCCCTGCAATACGATAAAACAACAACCAATACTTTAGATACCAAAAAATGAAAATTGAAGAATTTGCCATCGTTTAAAACATTTTCATTCCGATGTTTTCGAATCTGTATTTTTCCTCGATTCTTTATTACATTTTTGGGTTTTTGTGACGTTTCATGTTCATTTTCGTCCACATTCTTCTCCCTACTCTTTTTACTAACTCTTGTGGTCACTATTGCTCTCATTCTTGTTAATTACACATTTTTTAAAGGTTAATTTCTTATTATTATACCTTATTTTTGCTGATTTTACGAATATTTCGTTTCCAAAGTTCCTCACTTTTTCTCCGCTTTCTACCTTTAGTAGGATGTAATCGATTTTCCATTTTATAATTAAACAAGATCACTTCGTTTTTATATAAGTACTATGTATCTTTTATGCATACTAATAGAAAATTGAACAAAATTCTCTACTTCGATCCAAACGAGATTAACCGTTGCATTATTAATAAAAAAAAAAAAGAAAAAAAAAAAAAAAAAGGAAATCTGCTCTATAATAAAAAAAAAAAAAAAGAACAATAAATTATGATTTTGTTTGTCTATCCGAGTTTCGATTACTTTTTATCTTTGGCGAACTGCGAGTCGCTGCTCATATACTCCCGCTGTAACCTACGCGCGCGGCAGCCGGGCGGTGGTAGAATAAAACATTAACAATTTCTGAACCATTCATTCGATTACAGTGAGATTTTCCGGAAATAGCTATTTATGTATCAAGTCCGAAAAGTGTCACAATCCGGTATGGGTAATTTCTAATATGAGCCGATCGAGTGTGCTGTGTCACAGGAGAATGAGTGTGAATTTATCGCTCGAGCGCAGCGAGGGCGATAATTCACACGAGTTCTTCTGTGACACAGCAGACTCAGAGGCGAATTTTGGAAATTACCCATACCGGATTTGACACTTCTCGGACTTGGCACATACAATATTTTATGCGATCCGTTGTTTGAAAGTTCACTTTTTGGAAAATCAGTGTTATACTCACTTAAGTTTCTAAAATTACTGGTGTTATTGCATCTTTCTGTATCAAAACGTTTAGACTCAGACATTTGACATTTTCAGACATTTTGGTTTATAATGTGTGAACGTAGTAAAAAATAACCTGACTATGTTTATTTTAATGAAACATATTCATATTGTACGATAATATTTTCATTATAGGCTCCTGTCCTATAATATTTCACTATATTTCAGTGACCTGAAATTGGTCACTTTGCGGCCTAAATCCGATGCTCAAAAAGTGAACTTTCAAACAACGGGTCGCATAAACTTATTTGTACCTTAATGAACAACTTTCTCACTGGAAGTTTTCGGTCGCTCGAAATTCGTTTGACTTCCGAAGCGCTTGAAGATATCCGTAACTGTTTTTCGCAATGTCTCCTGAAATAATTAATAACTTTCCTGCTAACAACAATGTTAACTTTTTTCTATTTCAGTTAATATTGAAACACTATAATATATGATTCCTGCAAATTTCATTCAAAAATTTCAAAAATTGGGTAATCTAGCGCGAGTTGAACTGAAAAAAGCGGGAATTTTTTAGCTCACAAAAAAACACGTTCTTTGTAGATATTTCGGAAACGACGAAAGCTACAACTTTTTTGAAGAGAAAAAGAAGATGCGGAATTACATTTTCTATGGGAATACATGTTTGAAAATTCAAAATTCGTGATCTCATTTCTAACTGCTCAGGGGCCAACGCTGTGGAGCCAAAAAAAGTTATGTCCCCTTATTGCATCCATCCCCTCAATTGATGTTGTACACACGACGTTGTTAACTACGTAGCGGTGGAGCTGGAGGACGAAAACTACGATGCGGCGGACCTGGAGGACGGAAACTACGGTATGGTCGACCTAGAGGACGAAGGCGACGTAGTCAGCAGTGGTCCTGGTCACATATAAACGAGTAAAGAGTGCCCTGGCGGAAATTTTTTCTACGACAAAGTACGACGTTTTATGAAAATGAGGTTTTTGTAAAAAATCGTAGAAAATAATAGATTTCGTAATCGTTTGTCATAGAAATTGATGAATTACTATGAAAATGTATTAGGTTCAATGAATAATTAGTAAATCCTACAATTTTTAACAAAATCTTACGAATTAGTAAAACTTTCTACACCCAATTACGAAAATGTACGACCCCAAAATATGTAAATTTTTTTTTGTAGTTTGTAATCGATTTTCATAGGAATTTACGAATTTCTACAACCAATTACAAATAATAATAACTTTCTACAAGTCATTTCAGAAATGCACGACCCCAAAGTATGTACATTTTTTTTTTTTGTAGTTTGTCATCGATTTTTATAGAAATTTACGAATTTCTACAACCAATTACAAATGATTAAAACTTTCTACAATTTATTTCAGAAATGCACGACCCCAAAATATGTACATTTTTTTTTTGTAGTTTGTCATCGATTTTTATAGAAATTTACGAATTTCTACAACCAATTACAAATGATTAAAACTTTCTACAATTTATTTCAGAAATGCACGACCCCAAAATATGTACATTTTTTTTTTTTGTAGTTTGTAATCGATTTTCATAGAAATTTACGAATTTTTACAACTAATTACAAATGATTAAAACTTTCTACAATCTATTACGAAAATGCACGACCCCAAAATATGTAAATTTTTGTTTTGTAGTTTGTAATCGATTTTTATAGAAATTTACGAATTTCTACAACCAATTACAAACAATTAAAACTTTCCACAATTCATTTCAGAAATGCACGACCCCAAAATATGTACATTTTATTTTTTGTAGTTTGTCATTGATTTTCATAGAAATTTACGAATTTCTACAACAATTTATAAAAAATTAAAACTTTTTAGAATTTATTTCAGAAATGCACGACCCCAAAATATGTACATTTCTTTTTTTTGTAGTTTGTAATCGATTTTCATAGAAATTTACGAATTTTTACAACTAATTACAAATGATTCAAACTTTCTATAATCTATTACGAAAATGCACGACCACAAAGAGCTTTTTGATGAAAAAACTGTTATATATTTTTGTTAATGGCTTTAATATACCAAATATAGACAAACATGTATAATATATATATTAGGGTGGGCGTTAAAAAAAAAAAATTATTTTGGATGGCCTTCAATCGGTTCTAAAGGTGAAAAAAAATTATTCTATAATTTTTTCAGATTTTTAATTTGACTCCCTATGGACGCTATTTTCACATGAACTTTTTTTAATTCGTAAAAATCCTAATTTGAGATGGGTCTAATTTAAATCAGCGAGATCACATCCGATACGTCTTGTGATTGTATATTACACACAGCTCGAGTGAAAAAATTGAAATTATTATTTTACATATTTTAAGGGGGGGGGGGGGGGGGGGGGGGGGTAAGGTTTTCAGCGTGAAAAAATACACTTTTTTTACGAATTTTTTGTAGAAAAATGGTTTGAGTAAATTCATTAAAACCTTTTGTACATTATTAAGTATAGTTTTAAGAATATTCTGTAAAATTTTGATGCAAAAATATTCACAAACAAGCCGGTGACAGAGCTTTTCCCAGAGCGCCTTTGGAAAAAGACGATTCGCAGTGTACACTATATCTCAGCCGAAAATTATCCGACATCAAAAACCATTTGCATTTAGTCAAAGTATTAATAAATCCTCTCCCCAACGATCTTAGATTATTTTTTTTTTTTACTTTAACATTTTTTCCGGCCATTTAAAGTGAAAAGTGAAAAATTCTGAAATTATCTACGATCTTCTACGAAAAACTTCGAAGAAGTAAGAAATTTCGGAAACATGAGAAGTGGAACATAAATTTCGTAGATTTTCGTCAGATTTTACGAATTTTCTACAATTTACTACGATTCTCTACGACGTTTTACGATTTTGTACTAGAAATTAGGACATCTTAATTCACAAGGAAGCGGAATAACATTTCATAGAATTTTCGTACAATAGTAAGAACTCCTACGCATTTCCACGTTTTTTTACAAAAGAACTAAGAAAAATTGGATTCCTAAAATAATGGAATTACATTTCGTACCTTTGCAGAGAATGAGAGAATGAAGCCAAAGGGCATGCGATATGCAAAATAGAACACCCATCGCTTGGTGGTTGGGTTGTCTATATGCCGGCGAAGCACGTTACATTCCAGAGAATCGCTCTGTATAACTTTATACCGTCTAATTTCATATAATTTTAAATAGGTTTATATGGTTTTTCATAATTTAAAAAAATTTGACTTGAGTTTATTAAATTTTATCAAATTATAAAAAAAAATGTTTCAATATGAATATAAAAATAATTATTCGAAATTGTACGCATGTAATTTCATACAATCTTATCAAGACAAATTCGAGACATGATTCTATAAATATTCATCAAGAGACTCGGTAGAGTCTCGCGCCAAGAGCAATAATAAAAAAAGCGCGAGACTCGACCGAGTCTATATACCCGAACGGCAGCTAAACGGCGTTGTGGGAAAACAGTATTTCCTAATTTCTTTCTTCTCGCAATATCCAGGGGATTGGAATATTTATCCTAGAATGTGGGTACCAAGAGCTTTCATTTGAGTCTAACTTCGATTGAATCAGTGCACGGAAAGCTGAGGTATGATTATTTCTAGTTTCCGAGTACCCGTTTCGTCTGAAAATTTTTTCGTCGTTTCACCTCCTTCAGCCAGATCTGACAGTTCACTAAAGCTATGCGGATAAAAATGAGGAAAGAGTGGCCACCACTAGACAGCAGTGACATCAGTTGCAAGATGGCGCTCTTATAATATTTTTAAAAATTCCGAGTGTTAACGGAGTCGTCGCCGGGAGTTGTCTTCATACATCATACGCTTTCGTTATTTGTGACCAGGACCACCGCTACGTCGCTTTCGTCCACTAGGTCGACCGTACCGTAGTTTCCGTCCTCCAGGTCGACCGCTACGTAGTTTCTGTCCTCCAGGACCACCGTTACGTAGTTTCTGTCCTCCAGGACTACCGCTACGAAGTTTCCGTCCTCCAGGTCGACCGCTACGTAGTTTCCGTCCTCCATGTCCACCGCACCGTAGTTTCTGCTCTCTAGGTCGACCACTACGTAGTTTCTGTCCTCCAGGACCACCGCTACGTAGTTTTCGTCCTCCAGGTCGACCGCTACGTAGTTTCCGTCCTCCAGGTCCACCGCTACGTAGTTTCCGTTCTCTAGGTCGACCGCTACGTAGTTTCTGTCCTCCAGGACCACCGGTACGTAGTTTTCGTCCTCCAGGTCGACCGCTACGTAGTTTCCGTCCTCCAGGTCCACCGCTACGTAGTTTTCGTCCTTCAGGTCGACCGCTACGTAGTTTCCGTCCTCCATGTCCACCGCACCGTAGTTTCTGTTCTCTAGGTCGACCACTACGTAGTTTCTGTCCTCCAGGTCCACCGCTACGTAGTTTTCGTCCTCCAGGTCGACTGCTACGTAGTTTCCGTCCTCCAGATCCACTGCTACGTAGTTTCCGTCCTCCATGTCTACCGCACCGCAGTTTCCGTCCTCCAGGTCGATCGATTATAAGTAATTATTAATGAACAATTGATGTTGTACACACGACGTTCTTAACTACGTGGCGGTGGTCCTGGAGGACAGAAACTACGTAGAGGTCGACCTAGAGAACGGAAACTACGGTGCGGTGGACCTGGAGGACAAAAACTTAGCAGTTGGTGCGCGCAAAGTGAATCGCCCTGTATATTTTTAACTATTTATTTCAATATTTAAATATCCATGAATCTGTGGACAATAGGAAGCTGCGTTGTTCATCAGCGTCGTTTTTAGAGCTCGGTACTTGTTTTTCCGTTTTTCACTATTTTCGTGTTCACTTCTTGTTTCGCGTAACCACATGAATAAATAAATATATATATATATATATATATATATATATATATATATATATCGATGAAGGAGGAGGTTTGCGCGCAGGGTTACACGTTGCAGGCATATAGAGTTATTATAACGGATTATAAGGAAACAATTCGTAGAACTTAATGAAAAACGAACACACATGTTACGACTGTCAAAAAAAAAAAAAAAATTTATAAACACATACGTGTATAAAATACAAAATTGTACAAAAAGTAGTGAAATCAACAACAAAAGCACCTATGGTGCAAAAACCTTTCGCCAAGTGCAATAATGTGGTCCCTACTCAAAACGAAAGAATAGAAAGAAAAATGTCCACGTACAAAAGTATTGAAATCACATACAGTGCCAAGTACATGTCTTCTGTATACCATAAGTTAACAACAGAAACGTAAAGAGTCTTGTGCTCGTTCACTCGCAAAAAAAAATGTGGAGGTAGTGGTACTTGGCGGGCCTTCGTAGACAAGTACGAGAGAACAATATTGGCCCGCCAAGTACCACGGACTCCACATTTTTTTTTGCGAGTGAACGAGCACAAGACTCTTTACGTTTCTGTTGTTAACTTATGGTATACAGAAGACATGTACTTGGCACTGTATGTGATTTCAATACTTTTGTACGTGGACATTTTTCTTTCTATTCTTTCGTTTTGAGTAGGGACCACATTATTGCACTTGGCGAAAGGTTTTTGCACCATAGGTGCTTTTGTTGTTGATCTGATTATACACAACCTTTCTTCCACGGGGATCGAGTGAAAAAAAAAAAAAAAAATGACCGAAATCAATACGTTCCTACATAAAGATTGTTCAAATATTATATATGATGTTGTGATCAGAACTCTACACTTCTACAACGAGTCCGTATTCATAAGCTTCAAGTTATAAATGAATTTGTCATATTAGGATAAAACGAGAAATATATTGAATGAATTCTTCATAGTCTTTTTGTTGTAAGAATGGAATTTCTATGCAATGTCTTATCAGTATCTTTGCTACGAAAGGTTATTTTCCTATGCGTGGACTTTGATCGCAGAAGGTTCGATTTTTTTTTTTTTTTTGCAAACCACATCGACGCTGCGTACGAAAACTAGCATGTTTCAGATTTTTCACGAAAACTAGCACGTTTCGGCTTCTCACGAAGACTAGCACGTTTCAGTTCAGTGCGATGGTCGAAATGAAAGTCAATTTACGGATGCAGAAGTGCGTTTCTTTGCATTAAATAGTAGATTTAATCATTAGGCCGTGAGGCACGGTTTCACGGACGAGTGTGAAGTTTGCTGCACGAGCCGAAGGCGAGTGCAGCAAACTCACACTCGTCGGGGACCGTGCCTGACGGCCAAATGAATAACACTAATTTTTGTCAGACGTGTCAAAAACGAGTGCCTCACGGCCTAGGCGAGTGCTTCACAGCTGCCATGGGCCAAACGCTCCTGAAGCGCTTGCTTGCGGCCTACCAACAGACCGTGAGACCGAGTTTTTGACACGTCTGTGACAAAAATAAATTTATAAATATTCTCGAAATTGTGTTGTCGTGTGTATAACGTTCCCGAATTAATATTAGCTGTGTTCGTGTTAGCTACACTTTCTACACTTTTCTTACACTTTTTACGCTCGCCCAATAGGAGGTGTGGATTTCTAGTGAAAAGTGTAAAATCTAGTAAAAGTGTAGAAAAGTGTAGCTAAGACGAACAGAGCTATGAATGTAATATAGCTTGTAAGGTAAGCCGAAGCGCGCCAACGCCATCTCTGAGGTTCGCGGCGGACTCAACACTCTTGCCGGCCTCAAACCTCCGAGCGCTCAGAAAATCTCTCTCGCAAGTAAAGTAACTTCCCAACGTCAATAGTACCCGTGAATATCGAGGCGATATTCAGCGATAAATAGAAATTTATTCCTCTCCAATTATTAGGCTAGCCTGTGTCGTTTCGTCTTCACGGCTTGTCCTGGGAGACGTCTCCAAACGTACTACATAATATAATCTTGTACGTTTAAAGACTTCTTCCACGTTTTCGTACTTTTTTGTGGACTGTCATAGAACAGTGTAACTACGAAAAACTACGAAATCCTACGAAAACGTAAAGAACCCAATTGAGAACAATTACGCTATTTTACGACAATCTACAAAAAAATATGAAATTCTATGAGAAGCGACTATATATATTTCGAACGAAATTTCTACGAAATTTCTAAGAAACCACCGAATTCCTTGAGAAAATCGTAGAAATTTCGTAGTTGTTCATGGTTATTCATAGTTATTTGTAGTTTATCGTAGAGATTATTTTCACCAAATTACGACATTTAAAAAAAACACAAATCCTATAAGTACGTCATTCAAATAAAAATTACGAAATTCTAAGATTTTTGACGACAGCTTACTACGACAAAATTAATATTTGTCCGAAATGCATGGAAAATTCGTAGTCAGTTTCGTAAAACGTCATAGTTTGATTCGTAGAAATTATTGAAAATATTCATGAAAATTCGTAAAAATATTTCCGCCAGGGTGGCTTTTATATAAGAGCTACCATGTATAAGCATCAGTGGCTAGATGGCGCATCGGTTAGCGATAACGTTGTTGAATTGAAGTTTAATAGTTAGCGGGCCGCCGATTTTAATCATACGATCGAAAATCAATTGCGAATAAAAATTACAAAACTTTTGTGAAAGTTTTACCTGAAAAGCAATAAGACGAGTAATTTCTATAATATGATTCTACATGAATTTTTTACCTATACTGATTATAACAAAATGAATTTCACTTTTAATTTAAATTAACGATGACTGCTAAATTATTGTGAGGAAGTCACGGAATCTATATATAGTAAATAAATCAGAAGTAAACAGACAATAAAAAATGTATGAGATAAATATATGGGTGGATTTCAAGAAGTGCCCTTGCGACCTTAAGCTCACTCTGGAAACACTCTGGACTCAGCGTCAGAGCGAAAACATTCTGAGTCCAGTTTGATTCCAGAATGGTTTTGTGCCCTTTTTCCAGAATGAGACCAAAATGAGACCAGAGTGAAGCCAAAGTGTTTCCAGACTTGGTCCAGAGTGAACCCAAAGTAAACTTAGATTGAAATCAGAGTGTTTCCAGAGTAGATCCAAAGTGAATTCAAAGTGAATCCAGAATAAAATCAGATTGTTTCCATAGTAAGCAAAGGGAGTTTTCATGACATCTGCTCTGAAACTGCAAGTTTCGTTGCCTGTTTTGTCAGTTGAAAGAGGCTGATTTCAGGCTGATGCCGTGAAAAGTTGTCAAATCGCAAATTCAATGAATCAGCGGTGTGAATTGGTGTTTTTCACTCCCTTGGGATTGCAAAATGGGTCTATTACAATCCCTTGGGATTGCAAAGAGAAATAACTGCCCTGTTGCAGATTTCAGACTATTGAAATTGACAGTTGAAGTTCCAGAGCAAATGTCATGAAAAACATAGTGTGTGGCACGGGATGAAACATGAATGCAGGCACGGGTGATGTCTGCCCTCGCCTTCGGCTTCGGGCAGACAACTTCACCCTGGCCTGCATTCACCTTGTTTCATCCCTTGTTACACAATATACTATTTCAGAGTGGGCCCACAGTTTTTTCAGAGTGGATCCAAAATAGTTTCATACTTGATTTAAAGTAAAACCAAAGCGGACCCAACGTATTTTCAGATTTGATCCAGAGTCTTCCCAGAGCAAAATTAGATAGTTTTCAGAGTGAACTCAGAGTGTTTCAAAAGTGAACGCAAAATGTATTCACGTTAATTTTGGAATGTATCCAGTGTTGATGCATCTCGAGCTCTCAGTGGTTACATAGCTTATCCAGAAATAATACTGGTCAAAACTTTGGTTATTACACAGTATGTTTGTAATACGGAAGATAAAGAATTAAATGAAAATTTTGATATTAATAGTACATTATGTCACTAGGCCGATTAAGTATTTTCTGACGAATTTGAGTTTATAATCCGAGCCGAAGGCGAGGATTATGATGAAATTTGTCAGAAAATACTTTTTCGGCCGTATGGCATACAGAATTTTATGTGTCCAGGCCGAAAACCGCGTTTAAACCGAGCGAAGCGAGGTTAAAATCGCGGTTTTACGGCCTATGACACATAAAAAATACTTATGTTCGATGAGCCGTGTTTATTTCAAACTTTTTTTTAAAACAAAAGTCACTGCTACAAACAGCATGTCGTAAAATATTTGTTATTTTTTAAATATCATTCGTACGAACATAATTATTATTATAACTTATTTGTTGGCTTCTTACTTTCAAAATTGGTAAACAGAAAAATAATTAAATAATTGCTGAATCTTTGTTAGAATAGTAGGTTGCAGGTTAAATCCTGCTAGCCAAGCCAACGATATTGGCTTGTAATTGAAAAATATTATTAACCTGTTGTTGAAAAAGTCAACATTTTCAAAAACGTGAAAGGTTACTTATTGTTTTTTCATTTTTCGAAATCAAGTGTTCAAATGAGATGTTGTCATTGTGAGTGCCTAGGAAATTATGACTATTTTTAAAAGGATGCCTGTGTATGCGTGTAAGTGTGTTTTTAATTTTAAATGAATTGAGATTTGAACAGTCTTTGCGGCATTTGAAATAGTTTTACGGAATTTTGATGAATAGTAGGTGGATTTAAACTGAATTGGTCAAGTGAATCCTTGAGAATTTAGAAAATGAAAATTTTAGGAAAAAATCAGTCTTCAGACTATTACACATGAAATTTGCAACAGTTTCGAAAAAAACTTCCACAATTGATGAAGAAATATCTAAGGAACGTGATAAAAAATAAATAAGAATTAAAAAAAAAAAAATTAAAAAAAAAAAAGGTATCCTGAGGGCTTGAAATTTTAAGGAGGTCGGGTACACCAAAATGACTAGTTTTTTTAATAAATTTATTACGGCATAGTCTTCACATTGAATATTCATCAAATTATTATATTCATAAACTAATGATTTCCCGGAAATTTCAAGAAAAAAATAATACCGAAATTATACCCAGATAACAATCGTGCGACGCACGGAACCATCACAACGTGCGGCTCACGTCGTGCGGGCGAGAACGTGCCATTCTTGCTAGCACGAACAGTCGCCAACACATGTGCGAGCGTAATGAGTCGCATCTAGACACCACGCGTGCGAAGACATACAATCACGTGTGTCGCCGTTGTGCGCGGCACCGCGTGCGGGCACCATGATGTCAGTGTGCAATCATTCGATATTTCGATATGAAATGATCAATATCATTTTCATCATATAACAGTTCGTAAGATTTACTCAATGTTTCAGAATTCGTGATAAATATTTTCCGAGGTCAAACATAATTGTCAAGATTGGGAGCAAAATTTGTTAAACCTTTCATGCAAAATTATGTTTTTTATTCACTTTTTCTCGTTTTTTTTTTTTTTTTTTTTTTCCATTTGTCACTCCCACAAAATGCTGAGTGTCGCTACTAGTCCAGTCGGAATGTACAGAAATTTCGCCTAGTTCTATTCTTGAAAGTGTCCGAGTTGCCAATTTTTTTACAGTCTCATTGGATACCCAGGAACATATCCTGAAAAACTCGGTGTATGATAGGTCCGGGTTTGGGAGATAAACAATCATTAACAATTGAAAGCGCGTGATTTTGACGCGATCTTTTTATTTATCGAGTTTAGAGAAAAAAGTTTCAGACAAAAATTATAGATCTCTTTATCCTCTACCAAATCCGTCTTATAAAAAAATCACGTAGCGTTGATTGTTTGGCTGTAAATTGCAACGGAAGACTAAGGTCCGCGAAAACTCGGTTCTTTTGTTTATTGCATGCAGGTGAGTGGATTATCAACGCTCACTATTGGAACTCATCGCCAGTACAGAACCATCTTTTCTTGAAATTAACGCGCAAAGTTTGCCCGGCTATGTCATACAGTTTAGCAACAATGAATTTTCGCCTGAAATCCGCCCTTCCCCTATAACTTCTAGCTGAATGACCCCACAGAGTGCAACCAAAATTCTAGCGGTAGGTTTTACCACGTTCTTTCGGGATCCGGTGAAAAAATTTTTTTTTTCATGTAAAGAAGGCCGTTAAAAAAGAAATAAAATTTTCGCTCATAAACAAATGGTAATAACTTCGTCAATTTTCAAGTCACCGGAAACATTCTTCGAGGATCTGATAGGTCTTCTCGAGACGCTTTTTTTGGAAAAAAAATCATCCCTTAATCTTTATTAGAACCGGAGATACAGAGAGGTTTACCTATTAATTCATAATTGTTAATCTAATTAACATTTTATAATGATTCAAGTTTGTGCGTAATTTGGAGACATTCGAGTATGATATGCAATTTGTCTCATATTTCCCGAATCATTCATCTCATTGCAACGACTGGTTTAATAGAGCGGCGCGGGTGACATCGCACCGTCCGCCGAGTGAGTCCCGCCGGGCCGCGCGGTGGGGAGCGACTCGACCAATCGCGTTCGACCCCGCGCCGCTTAGTTAACAATTAGATTATCTCCCTTAATAATTGTCGTACAAACTTCATTTTTTTTTCAATCCGGGCTACTTTTTTCTCACCTGTCCGATTATGCTGTCCAAAATGGGCGTCGACCGATACTCGTCGAACTAAATGACGTTTTATTTAGAAATAAAAATGTAGAAATAATTTTTATGTAGAAATAAAAAATACATCGAATGCACACCAAATCTCATTTTTTTTTTTTTTTTTTTTGTACTTACGCGGTATTGCAAATGTTAGTTACTCGGTATTGCATTATCACCGACGATAAGATAGTCGATAAATAGAAAAAGGATAAGTTTTGGAAAATGAGTAGAGAGAGAGATGATGAGATGAGAGGCTATATATAGAGACGAATTAAAGAAAGCGCAAAGAGAAATCGAGATGAGAAATGATGATATAGTTTATCATCAAGATGAGATGAGGTACGGAGCACAAATATATAGGAAACGAATGGCATACGGAGTAGAAAGTAAAAAGACAGCAAGTAACATAGGTGTAGCAAGTAAGTGTAGTAGTCTAAGGTCGAATGGCATACGGAGTAGAAAACGAATGGCATACGGAGTAGAAAGTAAAAAGACAGCAAGTAACATAGGTAAGCAAGTAGTGTAAGTAGTCTAAGGTCGTTGTGAAGAATTGTAAGAATGTACGTATAAGAAATGTAAAAGAAATGTAAAATGGATCGGAAATTATGTAACCCTAAGGGCAATCATTGAAAATACATACAAATACACTTCACGTTATATATACAACCCAATCAAAATGTCTTTTCATTAACATCATCTTATAACGAAGAAACAACGTCATTTAGTTCGACGAGTATCGGTCGACGCCCATTTTGGACAGCATAATCGGACAGGTGAGAAAAAAGTAGCCCGGATTGAAAAAAAAATGAAGTTTGTACGACAATTATTAAGGGAGATAATCTAATTGTTAACTAAGCGGCGCGGGGTCGAACGCGATTGGTCGAGTCGCTCCCCACCGCGCGGCCCGGCGGGACTCACTCGGCGGACGGTGCGATGTCACCCGCGCCGCTCTATTAAACCAGTCGTTGCAATGAGATGAATGATTCGGGAAATATGAGACAAATTGCATATCATACTCGAATGTCTCCAAATTACGCACAAACTTGAATCATTATAAAATGTTAATTAGATTAACAATTATGAATTAATAGGTAAACCTCTCTGTATCTCCGGTTCTAATAAAGATTAAGGGATGATTTTTTTTTCCAAAAAAAGCGTCTCGAGAAGACCTATCAGATCCTCGAAGAATGTTTCCGGTGACTTGAAAATTGACGAAGTTATTACCATTTGTTTATGAGCGAAAATTTTATTTCTTTTTTAACGGCCTTCTTTACATGAAAAAAAAATTTTTTTCACCGGATCCCGAAAGAACGTGGTAAAACCTACCGCTAGAATTTTGGTTGCACTCTGTGGGGTCATTCAGCTAGAAGTTATAGGGGAAGGGCGGATTTCAGGCGAAAATTCATTGTTGCTAAACTGTATGACATAGCCGGGCAAACTTTGCGCGTTAATTTCAAGAAAAGATGGTTCTGTACTGGCGATGAGTTCCAATAGTGAGCGTTGATAATCCACTCACCTGCATGCAATAAACAAAAGAACCGAGTTTTCGCGGACCTTAGTCTTCCGTTGCAATTTACAGCCAAACAATCAACGCTACGTGATTTTTTTATAAGACGGATTTGGTAGAGGATAAAGAGATCTATAATTTTTGTCTGAAACTTTTTTCTCTAAACTCGATAAATAAAAAGATCGCGTCAAAATCACGCGCTTTCAATTGTTAATGATTGTTTATCTCCCAAACCCGGACCTATCATACACCGAGTTTTTCAGGATATGTTCCTGGGTATCCAATGAGACTGTAAAAAAATTGGCAACTCGGACACTTTCAAGAATAGACCTTATGTACATTCCGACTGGACTATACTTAATTTTTTTCAATACTCGAAACATTCGAAAAAAGTCAATTTGGGAAATAACGGACACCCTAATATGCAAGAACTTCAATCTCGTCCTGCAAATGCAAAATTTTGATGACTCGGAAATATTTTGAGTAATAACTTGACACTTTGATGGGCTCTGAACAAGTAGGAGAGTGTTAGATTTAATTCCATATGGTAGTTTGGCGTAGTGGTTAGGGCGTGCGACTGGTAACCGAGCGGACGTGTGTTCAAATCCCAGCGGGGACGAAAAATGCGGCAGTTTTTTCAATGGATGTAAAATGAATTTTCGTCGTTAGGATGCATGTTTTTTTTTTTTTTTTTCTACCATTATTATATGATATGATAATTGACAAAAAAAATCCAACCCGTAATACTACTATACAATATACACTCGCATTATGCTCGCATGCGTGCGGCCTCACGACGTGCGAGCGATATGTACATCAATTGAGGACACATATGTCTTGTTCTATGACGGCACGCCGTGCGGATGAACTCGCACGCGTGCGCGCACTATGCGCACACCCTGCGGGCATTTTGTTATCTGGGTAAACAAACGGCGAGATATCGATTTTTGATTTTCAAGTGCTTTAAAATGGTTAAAAATCTAGTAGATTGGTTCGATTACAGTCTACGATGGCTTATTTTCTTCAGGAAACTATTCTCTTCAATCCGACTGTGACACATATTTTTCATCATGTTGGTGACGGTGAATATTCTATTTTACAAGATTGCACGTATACTAATTTCAATTTTGTAAAATTGAATATTCACCGTCCTCAACATGATGAAAAAAAACCCTGAGACGAATCATAGAGAATAGTTCCTGAAGAAAATAAGCCATCGTAGACTGTAATCGAACCAATCTACTAGATTTCTAACCATTTTAAAGCACTTGAAAATCAAAAATCAATATCTCGCCGTTTGTTTATAATTTTGGTATAATTTTTTTCTTGAAATTGCCGGGAAATCATTAGTTTATGAATAAAATAATTTGATAAATATTCAATGTGACGACTATGCCGTAATAAATTTATGAAAAACAAGTCATTTTGGTGTAGCCAACCTCCTTAAGGTGCCTTTGTTGATACTGATAACTGTATACAATTTTTTTTAACGATATCTGTTTGTTAAATCGTTGACCAGATAAATCTCCTTAATTGTTTTTACATTTTTCGCATATTATTATTATTGCATAGATAGTTGCATTGGAAGATATTGTTGTCGAAATATTGTAAACAAGATACTTTTTTGAAATAATTTTTCGACGTGCTGGTTTCCAATTCTTTTGACTTTTTGCATTGAAAAAATGCGTTCAACAGGTTCAAAGATAGCGAGGAGTTTTAAGGATTATTATGTAAATGAAAGAAAACAGACTTCTCATAGTTTATATTATATTTCAAGTTCAATGTGTTAATTAAGAAAACATTTAGTGACATTTGTACGAAATTATCGATTTTACTTGAGCCCATGAAAGCTTTAACTTTTAAATCATAAAACTAAAAAATTGATTATACAATTGATATACTTGAAGATAAGTTATATGTAATGAAGTAAACAAATTGCAGGGAAACAGATTGAAAATATTCATTAGAATTTATTTTATTCCACTAGGTAAATTCATTTAAGTCAATGTATTAATAATTGTTTAACAAAAATAAGTATTGTATCATTTAACCAAAAAATTCGTTCAGAAATATAAAAACTTATTCATACCATATGTGAATTTATCGGACCAGTCGAACCAAATTTTCTAAGTCTTCTAACTGAAGCTCACCTCTATATAGAGCGTGCAATCTCCAGATAGACCGAAAAAAACGGAAGTGCATCATAATTATTTTTTCAAGTAAAAATTCCTTCAGCCCGGGTTTGAACCGGGACCTCCGCATTTGTACTGCGACGCCTTGTCCAATTAGACCACTGAAGGACTGGAGGAATCTTTACTTGAAATTCATGTTATTGTCATTGACCTTCTTAGTCCCAGGTCTGTGTTTATTTCATTGAGTAGTGACTCTATCGTTCGAAACCTATTAATTCATACCATATGTGAATTTATCGGACCAGTCGAACCAAATTTTTAAGTCTTCTAACTGAAGCTCACCTCTATATAGAGCGTGCAATCTCCAGATAGACCGAAAAAAAAAACCCGGTTCAAACCCGGGCTGAAGGAATTTTTACTTGAAAAAATAATTATGATGCACTTCCGTTTTTTTCGGTCTATCTGGAGATTGCACGCTCTATATAGAGGTGAGCTTCAGTTAGAAGACTTAAAAATTTGGTTCGACTGGTCCGATAAATTCACATATGGTATGAATTAATAGGTTTCGAACGATAGAGTCACTACTCAATGAAATAAACACAGACCTGGGACTAAGAAGGTCAATGACAATAACATGAATTTCAAGTAAAGATTCCTCCAGTCCTTCAGTGGTCTAATTGGACAAGGCGTCGCAGTACAAATGCGGAGGTCCCGGTTCAAACCCGGGCTGAAGGAATTTTTACTTGAAAAAATAATTATGATGCACTTCCGTTTTTTTCGGTCTATCTGGAGATTGCACGCTCTATATTGTTACGTTTCGGTTCTTGAGCGATACCACCGGTATCGCGAACCGAGTGTAATTGTGAGTTCTTTGCTCGAATTATGTTTTCTAGACCTTTAAATCAATAATTTAATGTTCCCTATTACGGACTTGAGTCGCCGTGCAACTAAAGCCGCCTCCCCACAGACCTGAACACGTAAACGCGCTAAGGCTGCACTTTACCCACCTAACCTTTTGATTTTAGTTATGTTAAAGTTAGTTTATCCCCAAATTTTCTAAACAATACAACCTGCTGTGCCAGACCTGAGTGCGTCAGAGACACACAAAGGCTGTATGTAGCTTTGGTTGGTTATACCGATGAAGAAGAACCTGGAAATGGCGGATAAGGGATCTGCATAGAGTAACTTACTTTTTAAATAACCAAGAATTTCGATTTATTTTAATTTTTCCAAACCTTGCGGTTGCTACCAATTACTTATCCTATATTTACAGTGTTCCTTACTTGCTAACTTTCTATATTGTAGACTATTTGTATCGCTAAGCGATGTTTGACAGGTTCGTCGTTTTTAAAGGAAATTTCCGTTACTTTACTTTATAATTTGATTTTCTATATTTTGATTAAATAATATATTTTCTTTTATGATAATTTCTTTTATTGATATTTTGGATTTTATTTGATTTCTGTTGAAATTTGCTATTTGAATAGAATAGAATTTATATTGAAATGAAGCTATTAGTTCACAAGGCGCTCTGCCTATTGTGACTGATGAATAAGAGCGTTGCGAGTCAACCCGGTGCTATACCGTAGAATTGCTGGTGATGAGAGCTGTGTCTCGACTTATATACTTGCTATGACGTCACGCGACTTGTCGCTCTCGTCGAATGTTCTAGAACGTTCGATGCTAGCAACGGCTGATGTTTGAATTGCTAACGGTCAGGCCTATGTTGTCTGATCCGTTACATTGCCCCCTTCGATCATCTGATGGTCGGATGATCTCTGATGATACGTCTCGGCTGATGATCGATTCTTGATGCGGATGTGGTTTTTTGATGAACATGACGATTTTTGTTTTATCCCCTCTTCAGACCAAGTGGGTCCGTGGGATCCATGAGTACGGGTATCTCCACAGTATCGTTAGTCGATGATTGATGGAGTTTTCTGCGCTTGTCAGCTGATGATTTTATTGCTGATTTCGCCCTCTGTTCTTGTCGTTGCCGTAGTGTCATTTCTTCTCCCTCGTCATCTGATAAATCTAGTGTCCCAAAATTTCGGAGCATATTTATCAGTTCCTCCGGCTTACGGTTCTTTCGCCGATCGTAGTCCGCAATGCGGTTTCGTTTTGAGCCGGTTGTCGAAATGGTTTCAGTGACAGTGTGGATAGCTGTTCGTCCATTTTTCGCTGCGGTCGTTGAAACGTCACAGGATCTGTCAGTTACCCGGGGTATTTTAAATCTTCTGATGTCCGGCTGACTGGGTTCTAACGCCTCAATCTTCCTGATGGTAGGTGGAATTTTGTTTTTATCTTTGGTTTCAGATGTTAATGTTTTTTCTTTCAGTTCTTTTATTTCAGATAACTTCAAGCGTGGGATGCAGATCTTTAACACCAGATTGTTGTTCTGGTCTGCCGTAATTGGTTGATCTACCTGGGTCTCCTGCACAACTATCATTGGATCGACGCTGGTGGTCGGCGCATCCGTGATTGCATTCACCTGCTCAACATTAGCTGGTCGGCTAGGTTGAATTACTTTTCGCCGGCGATTCAAGCGTGATGGATCCATGAGGTGGCTTGCTGTTTGATATCCTCTCCCAATTACATATCTTCCAGATCCTGATTTAAATTTTCCCGAACTAATGATGACTTTATCCTTTTCAGATATACGATCGTCATCGTCAACGGCTTGGGTTTGCGTACCCTTATCTTGCACACTGATGTATCCGTACTCGAACATGATAAGTGAATGTGATGACTCATACTCGACCTCGAGCTTTTATATCGTCCTCTTCGTCTCATCGAACCAAGGTACGTTAGCAATTCAAACACAACCGCTGCCAACGATGACAGTCAGCTCCCCTAGGTGCTAGCTTCGTTAAATTTTCAAATTTCAGGTAACACATAGTGCTTCAGCATGTTTGTATGAAAACGACCTCGCTCTTTTCGCGTGTTTATATTTTCTAGAATAAATGTAGCTTCGCCAATTCGGTTACAAATACGGTAAGGTCCCTCATATAAAGCTAGAAATTTTGCCATTGTTTTATTTTTTGAATCAGAGACATTTAAAGCTCTTACCAAAACCAAATCATTTACTTTGAATTCTGTCATTTTATGACTTTCATTGAACCTTTTGGCTCTGCTACTTCCATTCTTCCTAATATTACTCTTAACTAAACTTAATTTTAATTCTAATGGTATATCTTCTTTATCTAATTTGAACCATTTTTTCCAGAAACGAGTAGGCGGTTCACCGAGCTGGATTTCGCACGGGCAAAATCCAGTCGATTCATGGTACACCTCGTTCACGCAGCTTTCGATAACTTTCAACCAGTCAATCCATGAGGTATGTTTTCCTGTCAAGAAGGTTCTAAAGAACCTTCCTAATTCACGATTTACTCTTTCGACCATATTTCCCTGTGGATGTCTAATTGATGAGAATATAGGTGTTATATTTTCCTCTTTCAGTTTCTTTAACCATAGCGCTGACGTGAACTGTGTTCCATGATCGAACTGGATCTTGCTCGCCTTCCCAAGCTCCGGTATGTATTTCTCAAAGATGCATCGGATTGTGGAGCGCGCGTCTGCAGTTTTCAACGGATACAATCGCACAAACTTGCTGAATGTGTCAATGGCCACTAACAACCATTTGTAATTTCCTTTACTCGCGGGTAACGGGCCTAAAAAGTCAATAGAAACCAATTCCCCGACCTCACTCGGTGTGATATTCTGCATCCGAGCGTAGCTGTATCGGTTCGGTACTTTACATAGCTGACACCGCTCGCAGCTAGCTAGAATTCGTCGAATGCTCCGCGCGAATTTCGGAAAGTAGAAGTTTTCATTCAACAATTTGTAACATTTTCTAGCCCCAACATGTCCGTATGCCTCATGTGTCTCTGTTACTAATTCTTTTATCAAATCCGACGGAAGATAAGCTCTCTTGGAGCCCCCTGGTTCCCAGTGGTACCAAATCCCTTGTTCCAATTTTAATCGTTTTTTATCCCTAGTTAAATCCTCATCGACGAGGCGTTTAATATGCGGATCATCAGCTTGGAGCTGTCCGAAAATTTTCAATTTATTTTCTAAATTTTGGTTTATATTTCTTGCTAACGGCGCAATTATTTGTAGTTTGTTTATTTGTGGCATTTCGTTGATCTTGTCAGGTGGATATCGGCTAAGCGTGTCTGCAACGATATTGTCCTTGCCTTTAACGTATTCAATCTCGAAATCGTATGTTTGAACAAACAATATCCAACGCGCCAACCTTGAACTGACTAACTTGCATGTCGTCATGAATGTAAGCGCATGATGATCGGTCCGAATTGTTAACTGAGCACCGATAATAAATGTCCGGAACTTCTCCAGCGCAAAGACTATCGCCAAAAGCTCTTTTTCCAATGTAAAATAGTTAAGCTCCGCCCCCTTTAGCGTACGACTAGCAAAACCTACAATCAATTCCTCGTTTTTGTCGGATAACTGATACAACACGGCACCGATCGCAAAGTTGCTTGCATCACACTGCAGATAATACCGTTTTTTCGGGTTTGGATGATGAATGATCATCTCTTTACAAAATAATTGTTTTACTTTATTGAAATGCGCTATCATTTCTTCGTTCCAATCCCACTTGACATCCTTTCGTACTAATTTTAGCAATGGAGCTGTTGCATCTGAGTAATGTCTTGCAAATTTTCCATAATAATTCGTCAGACCTAAAAATCCTTTCAATTGTTTAACGTTCTTTGGATCGGGAAAATTTGTTATTGCCTCTATTTTTTCTGGTTGTGGCAAAATTCCATTCTTGGTAATCCGATGCCCTAAGAAATCGATTTGTTCCCGAAAAAACTTTGATTTATTGAAATTTATGGTCATGTTCTGCTTCCTAAAAACTTTAAATAATAACTCCAGGTGTGCCAAGTGAGATGGGAATGAGTCAGATAGACACAGTATGTCATCAACGAAGTTGATGGTAAATTCCTCTGTTTCCTTTAAGACTAAATCAAGAGTGCGGATGAGACTTGCCAAGCTGGTGCTTAATCCGTAGGGTGTCACCGCGAATTGATATGTCTTCCCCTCGTACATGAACGCCGTATATTTTCGTGAATCCTTATGTAACGGTACTTGCCAAAAACTCGCAGTTAGATCAAGGCTGGACATAACGGAATTGTTTCCGCACTTTTGAAACAAAACCTCAGTAGATTGCGCACAATCATGGTCAGGTACTATTAGCTTGTTAATGTAACGCGCATCTAATACCAGACGAATGTCGCCTGATTTTTTAGCTACCACCACTATAGGGTTTATATATTCGCTGTATGAGCGCTCAATGATACCAAGATTTAACATTTTATCAATCTCTTCTCTGACTTTATCTCTGTGCATAATCGGCACAGGGTATGATCGTCTTATAAAGGGTCGATCCTCATATATTTTAATCTTATGTTCGTAAATAGTAACTCTACCAGGTATTTTCGAGAAAATGTCGCGATACTTTTTTAACAAGTTTGAAAAGGCGTTAATCTCACAAGCTTCTAGTATCTGACATTCTGATAATTTGCTATTAATCTCATCATCGGTTAATCCCGGATTATGTCCAGACTGATGACTATTAATTGCTTCGATGTTTGAAATTGTCTCTTTATCCCAGTTCGCGTTTTTATTTTCATTCATTGTATTTATCTCAACTTGATCATGTCTTGTATTTATTTGAAATTGTAATTTATTTGAGTCTAAATCTAAGTCGGCTGTCCATTTATGTAAGGTGTCAATCCCTATTATGGCATCTTGCTTTAATCCGTGTACGATGAGAAAACATATCTCATCGGATGACGAACCGATCTTGATTCTTGCTAATATTTGCTCTTTTACCCGAGTAGGTTTGCCCCCTAGCACTCCTGATATCTCAAAGTTCACTACAGGAAACTTTGCGCAGTCTGCTAAAGATGTTTTATGTCGATTGTACCAGCTACCCGACACGCACGTTACATGACTACCTGTGTCTATTAGCGCTTTTACTTCGACATTCTCAATGCGCAGAAGAACCTCCAGACATTGTACTAACGGTTGACCTTCTCCTGTATCCTCTTTAATAAGATAATTAAATGGGTTCTCGAATAAATTATTTTCTGTGTTATTTTTATTTAATTCTACCGCCGAAATGCTTTGAACACGCTGTACTGGTGTCGGTAAGAATTCTTCTTCCAGTACAGCGCCTTCTAGTTTCCCGCAATAGTTGAATCTGAATCGTTTACCGACTGTTCATTCTCCGTATTTACAACGGTCGCTTTTATTTGTCGATTTGTCCAATTTGACCTATTGTTGTCATGCTCGCCTTGTCCCTGTTGATTTCGCGTTTCATGCTCGTTGTTTGTCGGTTTGAAACTCTGACTAGCGATCTCATTCCGCCATGACACTTGTTTGTCTCGGTTTTCATGTTGACGGTTGACGGTTTGATATTGTTTGTTCGCGTACGTAGTTCTCGGTCTTGGTGCGTTAGATCTACCACCGAATTGCATTTCGTCTAAAAATTCTAGTAGTGCGTCGATGTCAACTATGTTGCGGCACCTAGCAGCTTCTACTATCGGTTCGTCGAAATGTCGCGTAAGGTTACGAACAGTCTCCGTTTCTGACATGCACGGATCTAAACCCACGGCTGATGCGAATTTTCTATTTGCATATTCAGACCACGTTACCCTCGCGTCTGGAATATAATAACCGAATTCTATATCTTTTCTTAATTCACGCTGTGTTTCGATTCCCCAGTATCTTTTTAGAAATCGTTTTTTAAATTCTTCCCATGAATTGATTACTTCGCGACGCGCGATCCACCAATCCTTCGCATCCAAAGTGAGACTCTGCCCCAACAGTTTTAGACAAATGTCATCGTGCCGAGCATCAATGACGGTAAAATACTCCTCAATTTCTTTTATATAGTTTGCCGGTCTTTCCCAGCTTTTTCCGGAGAATTGCGGCAGTCTAATATGTTTGGAAATGAAGCTATTGTATTCACTTCCTTGACATGAATTATTCGATTTTACTCGTCTAATTTCAGCGTTCACGCTAGTCCGGAAATTTTCATGTTTTCTCTCGATTTCTGTCAACTTTTTTACATTTATTTCTTGATGTTTCTCTATCTTTGTTTCCAAACAATTTAGACCGTCGCCAAACTCTTCTCTTATCGTATTATGCTCTTTATTATATTGTTTTTGACTTTCTTCTATTTTTTCGTTGAATATTTCGCTATTTATATCTAGTTTCTTATCTAATGCTTCTAATTGTTTTCTATATTTTAACGATTGCTCTTCGAGCCTTTTTCTGAAATTTTCCTCGCACGATATTATATTATCGGTATTTACTGCTTTTGATTCGACGATTGTTTTTTCTAACTTAGCATATTTTTCATCTATCTTTTTATGAATTTTTTCCAGTGCCTCTATCACCGAAGACTGCTCGACGACCACCGGCCTTCGACGCTCTGTTTCTTTATCTTTTTCTGTATCAATAAATGCCTTATCTAAATTTGCTGCGTCTTTTTCTTTATTATGCCGTCCTTGATTTCTGTCACCTAACCCTAGCTCTGTAGCCGAGTTGATGCTAGATCCCTTGTCCGCCATTTGCCTGGTTGTGACACCGGACTTTGACATAATCCGCAAAAATGACTCTACCAGCAATGAAGTTAAGTTAATTAGTGCAACGAAGTTAAGTTAAATTGAATAAATGACTCTAGATATTTTTTAAGTAAGTTTTTTATTAAATATTGATTATAAAAGCCCCTCAGTTGGGCGCCAAATGTTATGATAGCCCCACGTTGGGCGCCAAATGTTACGTTTCGGTTCTTGAGCGATACCACCGGTATCGCGAACCGAGTGTAATTGTGAGTTCTTTGCTCGAATTATGTTTTCTAGACCTTTAAATCAATAATTTAATGTTCCCTATTACGGACTTGAGTCGCCGTGCAACTAAAGCCGCCTCCCCACAGACCTGAACACGTAAACGCGCTAAGGCTGCACTTTACCCACCTAACCTTTTGATTTTAGTTATGTTAAAGTTAGTTTATCCCCAAATTTTCTAAACAATACAACCTGCTGTGCCAGACCTGAGTGCGTCAGAGACACACTAAGGCTGTATGTAGCTTTGGTTGGTTATACCGATGAAGAAGAACCTGGAAATGGCGGATAAGGGATCTGCATAGAGTAACTTACTTTTTAAATAACCAAGAATTTCGATTTATTTTAATTTTTCCAAACCTTGCGGTTGCTACCAATTACTTATCCTATATTTACAGTGTTCCTTACTTGCTAACTTTCTATATTGTAGACTATTTGTATCGCTAAGCGATGTTTGACAGGTTCGTCGTTTTTAAAGGAAATTTCCGTTACCCAGGTAGAAAAATGACTAGAGTTTCCTAGTTTGAGGCTAGCGCCTAGCTGGGAAAATCCGGGCGTTCCAAGTTAGGGGAATCTATCGTGGCTCCAGCTTGGCGCAGGCTAGCCAATCTAGAGTTAATATAGGCATGCCAAGGTATGCGCGGACAGAGCCTAGTCAGCGAATCTGTCCAGTACCAAGCTAGGGCCTTTCTCCGGCCAATCCCGGCCGCGTATTAGGACAATTCGACAGTTGTTTTCAACACTCGAAACGCGCGTGAAAACATAACCAAGCATCAGGCACCGCGTACGGTCACTGATATACATAAAGTTTCTCCTAAATTTTTCGATGGATTCGGATAATACCAAGAATATGGCTAGAGCCCGATTGCGCAAGCATCGGGCAGTCACAAAACGCTTACGTGAATTGGAGGCATTAAAGAGAAAACGTCGAAGTAGTTCGTCTGAAAGCGAAAATGAAGATAGTGTAGACATCCCTACAACTAGTGAAAATAAAACACTACGAATTCATCCTGTGGAACTCGAAAGTTCAAGTGATTATGCATGCAGTGATTGTTCAAGTACAGTGTTTGATTCAGATAGTAATGACTCAGAAGATAGAAATGCAGATGTCGATGTTGATACTGTTAGAGGATCGAGCAGTGAAGAAGTAGTAGACGAGGAACAAGCTATGAACATTGCTTTTCCTGAAGAAGTAGTACCAGAAATTGAACAATTAAAGAACTGGGCAGTGGAATCGAGAATCTGTCAAACTTATCTCGATAAACTGCTCGGTATTCTGAGACCCAGATTGCTACCAACTCTCCCACAATCTTCAAAGACTTTTTTAGGCACATCCTCTGCCCGTTACACTATTCATAAAATGGATGATGCTTCAGATGATGCTGTTGGAGAATTTGTTTATTTCGGTATTGCACAAGGATTACTTGCTTCTATCAATGTCAACTTACATGAAAATAACTTGATTGAGCTACTAATCAACGTGGATGGACTGCCACTATTCAAGTCCAGCAATAAGCAGTTCTGGCCTATTTTATGTCAGATTTTTTGCAACCCAATGGTCTATGAGCCTTTCACAGTTGCCATGTTCTGCGGTAACTCAAAGCCTAAAAGTGTATCTGCATATCTGAGACGTTTTATTGAAGAAATAAACAAACTTCAATCAGAGGGCATATTCGTATCTGGCAAACACTTGAAGGTGAGATTGAAGTGTTTTATTTGTGATACACCTGCACGAGCATTTTTAAAATGTATAAAAGGTCATACAGGCTTCCATTCCTGCGAAAGGTGTGAAGTCTACGGGGAAAGAATCGATAAAACGATAGTATTCTTATCGACAGACTGCCAGGAAAGAACAGACGTGGCATTCAGAACATTTCAAGATCCAGATCACCACGTTGGCGTATCTCCTTTATTGATGATTGAACCACCCATTGATAATATACGCTGGTGGATACTGGATTTTCTGCACTTAGCGTGCATCGGAGCAATGAAGCGATTGATAGAATCCTGGGTTTCAAGTGAATCAAATGTAAAGCTAAGCCAACAGTACAAAATGGAGCTATCCAGACGAATGGAGCATCTGAGAACCCAGGTTCCCACAGAGTTTCAGCGAAAACCACGTTCATTACATCTACTTGCAAAGTGGAAGGCAACGGAATACAGATTCTTTCTACTGTACTGTGGTCCTATCGTTCTTAAGGGTATTATGGAACCAGTCTTGTATAATCACTTTTTGTTGCTGCACACAGCTTTCAGAATCTTGTCAAGTAAAGACGCTCTGAAGTATACAGATTATGCCAAAAATTATTTGAAAAGTTTTGTGGGGGCTTTGCCAGATTTATATGGACCAAATGCTTCGGTTATGAATATGCATAATTTAATTCATGTTGCGGATGATGTGGTAAATATGGGTTGCAATTTGTCCTTCATAACTTCATTTCCATTTGAGAGTCATCTTGGGAAAATAAAACGTTTTTTGCGTTCGCCACACCGTTCTTTGGCCCAGTTTTGCCGAAGATTACACGAACACAATGAAGCTAATAGAAAACAATTAAAAATTCCAAATTATCTTGAAATTTGGAGAGACAATGAGGACAGTATAACGAAGGCTAAGTTCAAACAGGCAGTGCTAACTACATGTGCTCCTAACGATATGATAATTCTTGACGATGACAGAATTCTGAAAATTAATCGACTATTCTTAGTCAACCAGTCTCTTCATGTGGAGGGTAGACTGTGGAAAATCAAGAAATCCATTTACTCTTATCCCACTGATTCAAATATCCTGCGATCATGGGAAATGGAACAAGCTCCCTCTATACGAACACTAACTGTTTCTGGAGATAACATAAGTAGCAAACTTGTGATGCTGAGCTTACAACTCACGCCAGCTACCGAGAAGAGATTCTTCACCATGCCTCTTCTCCACATGTAAAAATTAATTGACTACTCTGCTTGCTATTCGAATGTCAAAGTGTAAGTTTTTTTTTTTAGTACATTTGTGATATTGATTGCAATCGATTATAAGTTTAGTGGCCCATTGATATTCTAGTACCGTGTTATAAAAAATAGCTCTTGCAAAGAATCAGACCTGAGAGTTTCTTCTCATTATCGCGTGTAAGATATTACATTAAAAAAAATACGAATTTCGGATATTTCAAAACCAAAAAAACGAGATAGAGCTCTCCTTCTGTTAGCTTAGATTTGAATCTCAGGCTCTCACTCAACACTAGCCATTTACTTTCTCCCTCGGGCCTTCTGCGCATGCGCATTAGTTCTGCTAGGAATCAATACTTCGATCGATATAACCTCAAAAATCATACACGCTGCGTATACCACGTTCTTACCTTGATTACTGCTGATTACGTTCGTGCACAGGCAGTTGTGCTTCACGAAATCATCAAGGCAAAGATGTATGAAGATTCAGGTGAGATAGCATGTACTTAACTTCCCTTAATAGTAAACGAAGAAAGCATAGACAGAATTAAAACAAGGAAAATTGAAAAGGTGTTGCCGGCCGGCATGTGCTATTAGGTTATGGTCTTCCCACTAATTTCATTCATTGTTTTCGGGCGTCTATTAGTATATTGTGTACCAAGGGCAAAAAAGCTCTTGCCCGTGGTGACAAATGCATCGGTTTTAGCGATTTTTTTACCCATTATCTCCATAATTGATCATTTTCTTGAACTATTAAAAAAAATTATAGCGGGCGTTTTTAGGTTTTTTTTTGCCCACTACTCGAGCATAAGCGGCCAAAAAAAATTAATAAAATGCAGGATAAAACCTAATTGAAAGAATTTTTCAGATAAAAATAATTGCTTAGACGTTGTGTACCCTTATCAATTGGTCAAATTCGTTTCAAGAGGAAGGCCGAAAGAAATTAGTGAGATCGACATTGTACCGGCAAAGTGGATTACATTCGATAAATCACGAGGAAAGTGTGTCTGTTCATTCTTGGCACCACCGTATGATAAAGAAGACCTAGAACTTCTACATAGTTTTGTCAAAAATCTTTGTGATCCCCCGGAAAGTTGGCCAACTTACACAATTAGCATTCAAGGGCAAGCAAGTACGTACTACGTTACTATTTGCCATTAGAAATATTGGTCCGATGGCACTCTTCACCTATGTGAAAAGCAGATTAAATTTCTGAAATTTTTCACAGAAACATACAAAGAAGCACAACAGAGATTAAAAAGGTTGGAAACTGATACATGTGGGTTCACTTCGGAAACAGACATTAATCCAGATGAAAAAGCAGCTGCCATAGAAAAAAGTTTCAGAAGAAAAAAATTTTCGAAAGATCTGACTGCGCTCAAAGAAATTATGAGCGTACCCCAAATAGTTTGTGCTGAAAAGAGCACAAAAAACTCGCCACGTTATTCGTCACATTATCGTAAGTGTTATATATGTTCAAAGATCTCACTATCGAGGTATTGTAGCATACCATTCCTGAATATTTTTCCTAATTAACAGACAATACTATCAATAGCTATGAGACTAGGTTAACATGCTTTTCTTTTTTTATTAAATGTGCTCGTAGATGTTTTCCAACTTGATGACCAGATCAACATTTTTGTAATTAGTAAAAATTAAATTTGATTTGCGGAGGCGAATTTTCTAAAAAAAAAAACAATTAAGTAATAGAAGTAAGAAGAAATAAATGTCGCCCTGACTTGACGCTTTAATGGATATTTCCAATAATTGAGCATTAATACCCATCCAAATAGATCCAAAGAGAATACACGAAGCAGACTCCGACCAGGACCAAGAGCCAACCGCAATTCGCCGAAAGAAAAATGCAAAAACAACTAGTCTTGTTGTCACGGATAGAAGAAGAACAGGTACATCAACTGACTTTGTGATCATCGATGTCTTGAGTTTGTAGAATAAACGTAGAATTATGTTTTCTGCCCAATTGGTTGAAACAACCGGATCTTTCTCTTTTTGTAATTTAATGTTTTCTGCTCAGTTGAGCCAATGAGTGAACAAACGGAGTCAGCTGATCTCAACAACAATAATGGGGCTCGACTAAAAAATGATCGACGATTTAAAGAATTCAGTGTTCGTAGTACATGTTTAGCTGCGCAAAAGCTTTTTAAAAAATCAGAGACTGTGACGATAAACAACGATGGTGCGTGCTTTAATTAAAATTTGCACATCTATATGACTTGAGAAATTCTAAATGTGTGTTAGCCTGCTTCATGTTGGGTATATTATCTTGCAGACTATGATGAATTGTTGATACGTACTCTGACAGAGTTGACCGCAAAGGTGGAGGAGCTTAGCGCCACTCAGCGTAAATTGGTTTCCGCATTAGATGCCTCTAATATATTACAGCAGGGTATCAAAGCAACTAACCAGCCTTTCTCCGAAAAGTATAATGTTGACTTACCTATCAAAGATCTCCAGAATTTTCGAATCTTCGACCAAAAACTACTTGGCAAAGATTTTCGACAAGATTTCGTAAGTTCAACCATTATGGCAACGATCATTACGCAATTGAGATATAATACCCAGGTATAAAATTTGAATTCCAGACAGCTTCCTTACACTTTATGATTGATCGGAACAACGTGGTCTCTAAAAGTATTGCAAACATCTTAAAAAAATATATGAGCCGACAACTTGCGATGAATTTTACAGCTGTAAAAAGAACTGCAGGTAAAGAGGTATTGAATGGTACAAATTTCCTCAACATTTTAATTGGTGAGTATACTTATGACGGAGTTTGTAGCCTGAATTACATGCATAATGGTAGGTAAACTCCGCATATGATGACTTTAAATTTGATTTTGGACTAGATGTTGTAACGCACGGTCACACTGACCGAGCTGGAGCATGTGTGACAAATCAAGCCGTCATTTGTGCTGTGGGTGCTTCTCTGACAAATGCCAAGGACTGGAATGGCTACAGATCTCAGCGGATAAAGAAACCCAGAGCAGGTGCAAATTGCAGCCATACACAGTCGAGCGGAAAGTTGAGAAACCATGAAAGACTCGAACCAGACAACGATTCCAAAATAACTTCTGAAGAATTTGAAGAAGAGACGTCCGATGAGGAAACAATGAAATAATTGCCCTTCTATCGCAAAACTAATTATATACAAAACTACCGTATTGGTCTGAATATAAGTCGATCCCAATATTACGATTTTTTTTTCGGGATTTTTTTTATAGAAACTACAGATATTGGTTAGGATCGAAGATATGAAATTAATTTTATTTTCCAGATAGCATCTGTTTGGAATATAAACCAATTACAAATAAGATATTTCGGTGTGTGATAAGTAATACCTAATCGTTATTCTTCAAACAATTGTCATTAATTATTTCCACCAAATATATTAATTTGTAATTTACCGATACTCCAGACTGACACTATCGTGACATTAAAACGAAACTGAACGATGACCGCACTATAGTTCAACCAACGCGAGCGTATGTTGGTCGAACGATAGTGCGGTCATTGTTCGCTTTCGTTTTAATGTCACGGTATATCGTATCTGAAAAATAAATGAAGTTCGAATTTTCGATATTCGAAATAACACCAAGTTTAACAAAAAATCGCTAATCTGAGTCGAAAAATCGGTTATTGAAAACCTCGACTTATATCCAGGCCAATACGGTATTAAAAATCCAGTATTGACAATATATAATTTACTGATATTGAAATATTACATATATAACACATTCACACATACCGACATACCTTACTTTAAGCAGCAGCTATACGTACTGCATATATAGATATTTATATTGTAAGTTTTCGTTTTTAAGATACCTAATTTATAAATGACAGAAAACACTATCCCGGGGGGAAATTTTTTTTATACAGCCAAATAAATTTATTATATAATAATTAAATGTGTATATCTATATATTCATATCATTTTATCTAATTATATCAAATAATACATTACGATTACGTACACTTTCCCGGGTATTTACTAGTCAACATACGTGTGCACACGAGTATGAAGCCACATTGACACATGCACACCACTTACATCATACATCACCTTAGATAGTTATACGTACTGAATATGTATTTATATTTATATTTTCACCTGACTCGATCTGATCGATAACGTCCCTCATTGATATTTATATTTCGTTAATTTTGTTTTTGAGATATTTAATAAAATGCATATATTTTTTGTCAATACTTTGGAAATCGCTTCATTATGAGAACCCCGCATTTGCAGGAAGAAATCTAGCACCCATACCGAAGCTAGTTAGATGCTAGGCTGGGCCAAGAAATGTCAGCTAGCGCCTAACCAGATTTCCGATCTAGGCGCTAGCTGTTCCGACCGTTTCAAATCGGGCAGGGCCCTGTACAGTTTTCCCATCCAGTGCCTAGAAATAAACTAGGCAAACTGGACAGCGCCTTGCCTGGGCCAATTCATAATTTCTACCTGGGTACTTTACTTTATAATTTGATTTTCTATATTTTGATTAAATAATATATTTTCTTTTATGATAATTTCTTTTATTGATATTTTGGATTTTATTTGATTTCTGTTGAAATTTGCTATTTGAATAGAATAGAATTTATATTGAAATGAAGCTATTAGTTCACAAGGCGCTCTGCCTATTGTGACTGATGAATAAGAGCGTTGCGAGTCAACCCGGTGCTATACCGTACAATTGCTGGTGATGAGAGCTGTGTCTCGACTTATATACTTGCTATGACGTCACGCGACTTGTCGCTCTCGTCGAATGTTCTAGAACGTTCGATGCTAGCAACGGCTGATGTTTGAATTGCTAACGGTCAGGCCTATGTTGTCTGATCCGTTACAATATAGAGGTGAGCTTCAGTTAGAAGACTTAAAAATTTGGTTCGACTGGTCCGATAAATTCACATATGGTATGAATTAATAGGTTTCGAACGATAGAGTCATTACTCAATGAAATAAACACAGACCTGGGACTAAGAAGGTCAATGACAATAACATGAATTTCAAGTAAAGATTCCTCCAGTCCTTCAGTGGTCTAATTGGACAAGGCGTCGCAGTACAAATGCGGATGTCCCGGTTCAAACCCGGGCTGAAGGAATTTTTACTTGAAAAAATAATTATGATGCACTTCCGTTTTTTTCGGTCTATCTGGAGATTGCACGCTCTATATAGAGGTGAGCTTCAGTTAGAAGACTTAAAAATTTGGTTCGACTGGTCCGACAAATTCACATATGGTATGAATTAATAGGTTTCGAACGATAGAGTCACTACTCAATGAAATAAAAACTTATTGTTAAGTTTTAGGCGTCGCTCTGGTTTGTTAATCTGTTTCTCAGCAATTTGCTTGCTTAATAACATATAATTTGTTTGATGCATGAATTTGAACTGCTGGTTTTACAAACTCTGATTCTTTAATAAAAACTAACTCATTGGATATCGTTACTTCATTAATATGTTCAGTGCTAAATGCATAGTTGACTCGCCTCATTCGCTGAATTACTATTCCACCTATTGTTTCATTATTATGTTCAAAATTTATTATCACAATAATACTACCAAACATATCATTACCAGCAAAAACTGTTGAATTACAAAATTTATGACTTTCTTCGTTCTTGCATTCATATTTAATTGCATTCAATGTCATTTTATTGAAACACGTTATACTTGAAGGCGCATATCCAACACTTACTAGAGCTGCGCGTTCATCTTCCGTCGGTGTACGTATCATACGTTTCCCTAAACCTATCACACGATTTTTCACATCAATACGATCATTTCCAATGGATATTTTCAATAATTTACCAATAAATTTTCTTTTTTTTTTCAAAAATTTGGTTCGACTGGTCCGATAAATTCACATATGGTATGAATAAATTTTCTTGTTTCTAGAGAAACCGTTTCATCATATAGTGAAGTTATAATAAACTTATACATTAGGAAACGCGTTGCGACTTGATTAGTTCGAGCATGAGGACTAGTTATAAAATCCATAATTCGTTTATTCCATGACTCAAATATGAACGCTTCGTGTACCCATATAGGGCCCCAGTTTCGTACAACTTCTACTAAATGGGTCATTAAGTGCATATTTGAAGTCATATTTTTCATACCGAAATATTTTTCAAAAAAGTTCACGTACTTTTTTTAATAACATTTGACAACGATCCAAATTTGCTATTGTTATACAATCACTGTTCAAATGATGAATTGCTTCCGATAAAAGTGCTAGATGAGTAACATATTTCCTTGGCAATACTTTTTGTAAGCAAATAGGAGCGTAATCAAGCCAGTTTCGCCATTCCGATGCTTTCCATTTTGAGTAGGTTGATATTGGTCGTGGTTTTCGGGAGCGACATGATGGCGGTCTAATTTTCAATAAAAACTTATTTATTGATTTTTGATCGTCAGGACTTCCAATATAGTGAGGAGTTCTTGTTTCTGTTAAGAGTAGTTTTGTATGTTGTTTAACTACTCCAAGAAAAACAGCATGCATTGCTTCAACAACAACGCCCTTACTGATGTTGAATAATGGTAAAGCCACTAATGCCGAGATATTTTTTACTCCACGAATTATTTTTCTAGTATCGTGAGCTTGAGCCATATCATGACGTAACTCTTCATCTGTTCGTAGTCTTTTGTAACACTGAGATAAAGGATATACAAATTTACCGGGACCTAAACTTTTCCCCTCTGCATAGCAATACAAACATCCAAATTTTCCATTGAACTGTTTGATACAAGCTACTGCTGCTCGAGCTGGAGCATCTAGACTACATGTGGTAACAATAAATCTTGACGTGACTTCTGGTGTGTTCAGAGGATTCCACTTTATCCCTTGAGTAAAAAGCTCTTGCAATTCATCCATAAATGGTCTAAAAAAATTATTCATGATTGGATGTTCTTCATCAACGAATATAGCAGCAAGAAGCATATCGGGCATTCCAGCTCAACTCAACCAACCATCGACACTCATGTCTTCTGCTTTTCTTCGAAAAAACATATGTCAAAGTTCGAGTAAAAAGACAATGTTTCTGTAAATTACAGGTCTTGCATTCAATTTCTGACAGACATAGATATTTTGATGAATTTAGACATTAAATAATTCAAATTTTCGTCAAATTTAAATACGGAATCTTAGAGGAAAATGTTGAATAGACAAAACAACCGTTATCCTACGAATTTCAACTAAGAATAAACGCAGAATTTTTGATTCATTTTTTGACCCAATTTTGGTCGATAAGAGTAAAAAATCTCGATTTTCTCGAATGTCGCCATAACCGATTTGTATGAATTTTTTACACAAAATACTACATGAAAAAACAAAATTTTCAAGACCTTAACCGAGATGCCTGGACCTCTGGTTCCAGAGATATGAATTTTACAAAAAACAATATTGATTAAGTCAATTAAAAATGCATAAGTGGTTGATTGAAAAAATATTTTCACTCAGAATGACACAAGATATACTAATCGCTGTAATGCTTTTGGGGATTTATTTCACTTAAAATGAATGAATAATTCAAGGGTGATTAGGTGAACAATCAAACATTTTTTTCTCAATAGTGTCGGGTATGGCATACCCCGGCACACTCATTAGTCGAAAGAGCTAAGCTGTTAATCCTATTAACCCGTTCACCGGCACTAATCCTTTTAACGCCATTTCTTGGATTTTGGTAGGTATGAGTGGGAATATGCAGGTAACGCAGTTGTTGCCGTCCCAAATAGACCGCACACCCCTTAGTTCCTTTTATTTCTCCTGAACGCTGCCCCTACCATCGCACTTCCAGGTAAGGACGAGTGACCGTTTTCAGGTAGACCGAGGGGATTTCGGGTCGCACTAATTGTCACTTAGAGCGGGGCCTGCTCCGAAGAGCACAGTGAGGCCGGGGTATGGGGTATGGATAACATACATTATAATTATCGAAGTCATTGGTCACAGTATGACTTTTTATTGAAATATAATTATATTTTTAAAGTTGGTTACAGGTACCATTTATCATACGAAATCATTTGAAACTATCCAATTGATTTTAAAATGTTTTGAGTCATATTTGTCTCAAAACTCAACGAAAGACGAGAAGAATTAACGAGATCTCAAAAAAATTATTAAAAGAATAATAATTAATAACGATAAATAATAATAAATAACAATAAACAAGAAAGAAAATTAATTTATAATCAAGTCTATCTACTCTACAATTTACTCTAGTCATTTCGAGGACAATTTCGTAATTAATTAGGGAACAGATTTGCCAATACGATCTACTTCGAATAATGTACATGGAATATCTTTTCGTCTTAAGGTGGTTCTTCCGGTACAGTCCCACCAAACGTGGGTTTCAGAGAAGATTTTTAATACTTCTCGATGGAAAAAAAATCTGAAAAAATCAAGCATTTAGAAGATCCTCGGGAGATTGATTTTGCATAATATTAATTCAAAGAAGTTATCAATTTGTTGATTTGTTGTCAACACACTGTGACCAATGACTTCGATAATTAATGTATGGTATCCATACCCGACTCAATTAAGAAAAAAATGTAAGTGAAATAAATCCCCAAAAACATTATAGCGATTAGTATATCTTGTGTCATTCTAAGTGACAATATTTTTTCAATCAACCGCTTATGCATTTTTGATTGACTTAATCAATATTGTTTTTTGTAAAATTCATATCACTGAAACCAGAGGTCCAGGCATCTCGGTTAAGGTCTTGAAAATTTTGTTTTTTCATGTAGTATTTTGTGTAAAAAATTCATATAAATCGGTTATGGCGACATTCGAGAAAATCGAGATTTTTTACTCTTATCGACCAAAATTGGGTCAAAAAATGAATCAAAAATTCTGCGTTTATTCTTAGTTGAAATTCGTAGGATAACGGTTGTTTTGTCTATTGAACATTTTCCTCTAAGATTCCGTATTTAAATTTAACGAAAATTTGAATTATTTGATGTCTAAATTTATCAAAAAATCTATGTCTGTCAGAAATTGAATGCAAGACCTGTAATTTACAGAAACATTGTCTTTTCACTCGAACTTTGACATATGTTTTTTCGAAGAAAAGCAGAAGACATGAGTGCCGATGATTGGTTGAGTTGAGCTGAAATGTCCCATATGTTTCTTTCGCATATGCGGAGGTAGTTCGTTAATCTCTGCATAAATTGGCCATGCACTTGCATTTGAAGAATTGGCCACTTGGCATCCATCGGTGTTAATTGTTAGCGAAAAGTTGTACCATTTTTCTAAGAAATTTCCAGGGGCACTTAGAGACTTATATTCTTCTCCATCGTAAATATCTTCATAACCATTAGGATCCTTTTTCGTTCGCCGAAATCTATATTTTAATGATTCACTGATGTTTGGCAATGATAGTAATTCCTGAATTTGTGCAGTTAGATTGATGTATATAAAATAAGTTAAATCGGATTCCAATTCTTTGTCTGGATCACAAGCACCACATTTGCATCGTTTTTGCAGTTCATTTGTTTCTGAATTTTTTAAACCCAAATAGTCACGACATTTTTGGCAATAATAATGATATTTCAACAAATCATTATTGCGAGTAAGACATTTCCAAAGTTCATCTTTATTTGTTGGTATTGAATTATGATGATACATAGATTTTAACCACCTCAAGCTATCGATTGTAGCCTGATACGTTAATCGATGTCGTACTGACATAGCAATTGAAGAGAGAATATGGTCTTTTGCCGTAATATTGCGTTTTGCAATCAACGGAACGTTCGCATTTGGCATGTCTGTGAAACTGAAATATGAACTAAGACCAATTCTACTATCATCATCATCATCATCATCATCATCATCATTATCATCATCATCTTTATCATCATCATCTTTATCATCATCATAATAATGACCTCCATTGTTATCATCATTATGATTTACAACATCATCATCATCACTATTACCATCATCATCGTCGTCATCATTGCCATCATCATCATCACCACTGCCATCATTATCTTCATCATCAGTATGACTACCATGTTCAGGGCCATTCGAGATATCATTGGTAGCATCTTCAGCAGCAACACCTCCATCATCTTCAACATCTTCACTACCAAAATCATCAAGAGTGTCATCATCGTCATCTTCATCATCATCATTATTATTATCCATAGAGTTGTCGAGATCCGTAGGTGCATTTTCTGTTGAGCAGTTACTCTGAAATCAATCAAAAATACACAATTAATTCTCATTTGAGGGGAGCATAGGGTGAGTTCGCGATTTGGTTTGTGATTTTCATGAATTTTCGGATGATTGTCAAGAAAAAAATGAATATATTTCGTTAAAACTTTCACAATGTGTTATGAATTTCGCGGGGAGAGCACATGTTTGACTTTGAATATTAGTGAGTGAGCGCCCAGGCTCACAAATACTTTCTTAGGTAACACTTGCGTCTTTGTTATACCTATTATTTTTATTGGTTATATTTAATTAAACATAACCAATGCCACAGAAGGTGGAGGCATCTCAGCCGTGCTGATTTTTAATTTTTCAAGTTGAAAGACTTAAAATTCTTGACGAGAAAAATTAATCCGGCGTCCCGGGAATCGAACGCGAGCCTACTGGCTGCCAATCCGGGGGCTTATACCCACTACACCACCTGGCCGCCTTCAAATTGAAGATATTTATCTCAACGACCAAATAACAAACAACTGATTTTCAGTCTTGCTATATAATGTGCAATCAATAAATGTCGTGTTCAATATAATATGTGTTTAATAAATACATTACAAAACAAATATAAAGCTTAGAGTTCAACAAAGAATACAGTTTTGTTATTTTTGTGAGCAATCAAAATGTTTATTGATTTTTTTCGCAAACTAAGGCCATTTTTTAAATTCTAAAAAAAATGTGATTGCATTCCTTATTCAATTCTGAAGATGGCAAATTTTTTAAATTGATCGAGCGATTTTTCTAAATATTTTTTTTACAATTATTTGTCCGGCGCTGCGTCAAGTTGCCGCGCCGCGCGCCTTGCTACTACACTTCGTACGGGGCTCGGCCAATGGCGTGGCGCGCGGCTTTCCATACATGGAATGACGCGGTAATAGCGAGGCGCGGGGCGCGACAACTTGACGCAGCGCCGGACAAATAATTGTAAAAAAAATATTTAGAAAAATCGCCTCATCAATTTAAATAATTCGCCATCTTCAGAATTGAATAAGAAATGCGATCATTTTTTTTTGAGAATTTTAAAAATGGCCTTAGATTGCAAAAAAAATCGATAAACATTTTGATTGCTCATAAAAATAACAAAACTGTATTTTTCGACAAGATAAAAAATTTTATTGGAAAGTGTCTTTCATCGCCTTTAGAACGCGTCTTGAAACATCTCTCTACGCTGAAGGGGACCCGAGATATTAATTCTCAAAGCCGCCCGCGCGTCACTTTTACAGTAAAATGCGATAATTCATAATTAGCGTAAAAAAAAATTTTGGACCAACGAAAAAATCCGGGTCTACTTTTTTGACGTAGATTTCACGTAAAAAAAGTTCAAGTCGATTCAAAAAATGCGAGGTCAAAAACACCCAAAATTGGCCCATTTCAGGTGGAATTACCCAAATGTAAGATTAGCAATAGTTATCAAACAGAAGAGGAAAGAAAATAAATAGAGTAAATAATAATAATATAATAATAATAATAGAATAAATAGACAGAAAGAGCGAGAAATCTCCACTGGCACAGCGAAGTATTGCAAGCACGCTACATATTATATATTATGACATTTTATGAGGAAAATAAAAACTTGAATTTCGTAAAACCATGAACTTTCCCGCGTCCATACATTTGTTTGTTATTGATTGTGGAAGTATGAATTGATTTCGTCGGTTACTTTTCGAATAAAACGAAAAACAGAAGTTCGGCGTCGACTATTGCATGCCCTTAAGGTGCTTTTCTAGGCAATTCCACCAGTCCTGAAAACATCGTGAAAAAATGTGATATTAAACGGAATATCTTTGCCTGGGCACCGAAATCAATGAAACAAAATACGTCGCGCAATTCTATGTGCGACTCCGAACATGTACAGCCCAAAAAATGTTCGTTTTGCGCGAAAATAGAGAAGATATCCATGAAAAACGTTTCTAAAACCGTTTTTCATGGATATCTTCTCTATTTCTGCGCAAAACGAACATTTTTTGAGATGTACATGTTCGAAGTCGCACATAGAATTGCGCGACGTATTTTGTTTCATTGATTTCGGTGCCCAGGCAGAGATATTCCGTTTAATATCACATTTTTTCACGATGTTTTCAGGACTGGTGGAATTGCCTAGGAAAGCACCTTAAGGCCCATCCCTAGTCGCCCACCTCCTTTTGGCGAAATGTGTTACATTTCGATTATTATTCGAGCCCAGGCGTCAAAAACGCAAAAAAGGCCAACTTAGCGCAAATTCTATTTCAATTCCGAACACATACGACCAAAAAAAATTTCGTTTCGTGTGAAAATAGAGTCTAAATCCCGATTTTACATTGTGTCGAATGTTTACGAATTCGACACAATGTAAAATCGGTATTTAGACTCTATTTTTACACGAAACGAAATTTTTTTTAGACGTATGTGTTCGGAATTGAAATAGAATTTGCGCTAAGTTGGCATTTTTTGCGTTTTTAACGCCTGGGCTCGGATAATAATCGAAATGTAACACATTTCGCCAAAAGGAGGTGGGCGACTAGGGATGGGCCTTAATAACTATAATTATTATTTAAACTTACCATAGATGTTAAGTAACTCCGAGGTAGTCCTTTTCGAATCGGAAAAACAGTTAAAAAACCTTTAACCTTTTTTAAATTTCTTTTATACACAGCTGTCCGAGAATTACTTAATTTTCTCTCCATTACGTATGATCTATATAAATAAATAAATAAATAAATAAATAAATAAATAAATAAATAAATAAATCCCAGCAAACACAAAGTTATATGCACGTAACTGGTACATACCATGAGAGAAACAGAAAATAATAACTTGAGTTACATATATGTTACATCATTTTTATGTAACTGAGTAACAAACGTTTGTGATACCTCGCGTGGCTGTGATTTTGATTACGTACCAACGACGTACCCAGTGCGATGTCCACGATACGTACCCCGTGTATAACTGAAGGGTGATTTTTGTGCTATGTCGCAAGTATGTAGTTTTCAGCACATACCAAAGAGATCCCTAAAGTGATATCCACGATACGTAGCTCGTGTGTAACCGAGACAAGCGTTTTGCGCTACGTCGCATGGCTGTCGTTTTCAACACATACCACGTACGTATCCAACGGGATTATCCACGCTACGTATCTCGTGTGTAACAGAGACAAGCGTTTTGCGCTACGTCGCGTGGCTGCAGTTTTCAACACATACCACGTACGTATCCAACGGGATATCCACGGTACGTATCTCGTGTGTAACCGAGACACGCGTTTTGCGCTACATCGCGTGACTGCGGTTTTCAACACATAGCACGTACGTATCCCACGGGATATCCACGGTACGTATCTCGTGTGTAACCGAGACACGCGTTTTGCGCTACATCGCGTGACTGCGGTTTTCAACACATAGCACGTACGTATCCCACGGGATATCCACGGTACGTACCTCGTGTGTAACCCAGTAGCGCGTTTCACATTACGTCGCGTGGATGTATTTTTCAAAATATACCGAGAACGTGCTTAATACGATGTATACATGATACGTATCCCGTGTATAACCCAGAGATGTATCTCGCGCTACATCGCAAGGATGTAGTTTTCAGCGCGTACTGAAGAAATATTCAAAGTGATGACCACGATACCTACCCCGTGGTACAACCGAGAAATGTGTTTCGCGCTACGCCTCGAAATACCATCAGCATTTTATTCTTGTTTTGGATTGGGCGTACTATGCATTATGTATGTTCGATTCAACTCAATAGAATACTCATTGAGTAATGAGTAAAGATATAGGTATACTCGAGGTATACTCAATGGTTTACTTCAAGCTGTCACCGATTATGTCGTGATTTCGTATGCCTCCAAGCAATCCTCATTTGCCCCCAAGGTAAGGTATAGTACGCTTGTAACATTTTGGTTGGTTTCAGTCACATGAATTAAAGTCCAATACATATAGGTCTTCCGTTCCCACATCTGCAGGCTGTGAAGACACTTTCGTTTGAAACTCAAATATAGCTCTGCGTGAAAAAATCACGAAGCATCGTGTAAAACATTTCCTGAAACTGTGGAATCTTTCACGTTCAGCTATCATATTCATATATTGCTATGAAAAATTCTGAAATAGAGATATCTCCATTTATACTACGTTAAATGTATGTTTAGTGTACTTTCATCCGTAGCTCAACTTTGACTCATGACAGTTCCGTTGATATTTCCAATAAAAATTTGAAATAATACTCATGCGATCCTTCAAATATGATAAGTGCAACACTACTGTTCTGAAAATCCAAATCTTTTGAAAATTATGGTAGCTAGATGTAATAATCGGGGATCAATCTCGGACCGTGATTCCATCAGCCGATTGCAGTAAGGTTGATAGTTTTGTGACAAAAAATCTAAATTGAAATCTGTTAGAAGATAATAGATTGTAATTTTATTGGTCGCATCAACAGAATTTTGTGAATTGAAGTTGAGCTACGAATTATATGGTACTACACTAAACATACATTTTCAAACATATAAATACGAATATCTCTGCTTCGAAATTTTGGCCGAAGCCATGTGTGAGTGATCGTATAGTGTCTTTAGGTGATCCTAACCAAAAAATCTGTATGCTATGTCCGATATTTTTTTCAAGTTAAATTCAGAGATGGATTGATTTTCGTGATTAACATGATATGAGAGATGAATCGCATGAATCTCAGATCAAAGGGTGTAAGATCAATTTTACGCCCTTTTGACAAATTGCTAACGGGAGGGCGTATGTGTATACCACTCCGTGTATAAGGAAAAATAAACGGTAAAATCAAAGGGGCGTATGTGATGTAAATACGTCTTTATGGTTATTAAAAGACACGTTTTTTTTTTTTTTTGAATCACAAGACCAAAAGGACGTATTGCAGATCTTGCATATTGGCTGGGTGCACGCACATATACTACTTTAAAAATAAGTGTGTATTGTGTATACGTTAAGCATGGAAAAATGCTGAGCATGATTTTAGATGGCGCTGACAGTATGCATGAATATGTTACACACTGGTAGTTGAATAGTATTAGTATTTTCGTGCACGGAGCCAATACGCCCTTCTACTCTCACGCGTCCTTCTATGTGATTATATATTGGTATGCGCCCTTTTGTTATCGAGCCCAACGTTTTTATACATGCCCTTTCACTTTTCCGCGACTTAATATGTGATTCTGTTGGCGTACACGCCCTTTCGTTATGGTACTCGACTTTTTTGCGCCTTCGCCTCCTTTTGCTTTTAGTCACGCGATATTAGATCGACAAAAGAAAAAAATTCCGAGCTTCCTTCACTTTAAACATGACCTTCAAGATTTCTGCATTTGGAAAAATGAACTTTGGCAAGCTGTAGCTTCCAAACGATCCATCTGAGAGCAAAGTTCTACTGGGATTTTTTCTTCCTTGTTCGATTATCCAATGGCGGTATTTTTTAGTTTTTTTTTTAAGATCAACGCAAACCCCGATTTTTCATCGATTAGTACTTTGGCACTACATAACTCCGGAACGATTCGTCTGAGAGCAAAATTCTATTAGGATTTTCTTTTCGTCTTTCGATTATCTAGTGGCGGTATTTTTTTTTTTTTTAGAGACCCGCACAAACTCCGATTTTCCATTGATTAAAATTTTGGCACCACGTAACTCCGGAACGATTCGTCTGAGAGCAAAATTCTACTAGGGTTTTTTCTTAAGTTTTTTCTTAAAGCAATCAGTTTGACGAAAAACAGACTTTCCGTCGGTCTTATGGGTCATTCTTTTACAAACCGAACACTTTTAAAACTTGACATTTTAAAATCGTCCGAAATTTTTTTCACAACTTACATACATCAAATTACTTCACACGTATTTCAGGATTTTGCTGGAAATATTTCTTTTTTGAAAATATCCGCACATGAATTTTTGATAATTTGCTGGATTTTCTCCCATCTTCTCCTACTTGAAATTCATTATCTCCAGTTGTACTGATCGGATCAAGGTCGGCCTGGTTTCATTTTACACTCTGTTACGTGAGCTTTCAAAGCGTATTTAAAAAAAAAATTTTATTGTAAACAAATCATAATTATTAACAATTTGATTATTTAAATAGTCTAAACATGCCCTTCCCCCACCTTGAATCCATTTTGAAAAATATGATTTTGTTCATTATTCTCTCATCTACAAGATCCATCTTTTCAAAAAGTGGGGTCACCGTTAGATCGGAAGATAATAAATAAAAAGTGAAAATAGGTGCAAGAATGTGAGATTTTGATTGCACGCAGAGCGCGCTGCGTGACTTGCGCTCGGAAATATTTAATATCTTCCGATCTAACGGGGACCCCACTTTTTGCAAAGATGGATCTTGTAGATGAGAGAATAATGAACAAAATCATATTTTTCAAAATGGATTCAAGGTGGGGGAAGGGCATGTTTAGACTATTTAAATAATCAAATTGTTAATAATTATAATTTGTTTACAATAAAATTTTTTTTTTAGATACACTTTGAAAGCTCACGTAACAGTGTGTAAAATGAAACCAGGCCGACCTTGATCCGATCAGTACAACTGGAGATAATGAATTTCAAGTAGGAGAAGATGGGAGAAAATCCAGCAAATTATCAAAAATTCATGTGCGGATATTTTCAAAAAAGAAATATTTCCAGCAAAATCCTGAAATACGTGTGAAGTAATTTGATGTATGTAAGTTGTAAAAAAAATTTCAGACGATTTTAAAATGTCAAGTTTTAAAAGTGTTCGGTTTGTAAAAGAATGACCCTTATAAAAAAAAATAAGAAAATTAAAATTAAAATTGAAAAAAAATTAAAAAACAAAGAAAATTTTAAAAAAATTTAAAAAAAGAAAATTGAAAAAAAAAAGACGTTTAAAAAAAAAAAAAAAATACCGCCACTAGATAATACATACTATATAGTTTTAAGAGTGCTGTTGTAGAGCTTGCAAAAATTCTCGGATCAGTTTACTTCTGTCAAGGGTAGCTGTGAATTAGTTCTATCATGACAGTTTCTTTAAACTAGTCACCCGGTATCGATATCACACACAGTCGCATCGTTGCTGCGTTGTTTTGTTTTAGCAATGGGACGCTGTGATTCGTTGGAATTTTTTACTCACTGATTTGACTAATAATCGAGATGTAATCTAGCATGATAATATTAGGTATGAACAGAGTATTATTATGAATGTAATTGTGTAAAATTGATGAGATTTTTTTGCCGAGATATTTTGTATACAGGTCTTTTAACTGTCATGAATGTCCGTTTTTAGTGATATATTAGCGTGTTTGACCAGACGAAAGGCGACTGCCAAACTCTGCCACCAGGAGCGCTAGCGACTGCCCGTCACATCTGCCAAACTGTTTCATTTGTTTGGTGCAAGTAAAAGTATTTTGTTAATTCAATCATTCTAATAATTAAGTTAAAACATTTCCTACCATGTGCGCGGCGGTGAGTTGTTAAAAAAGACCTAATGACGTGAGTTATGACCGAAAACTCGGTGCTGCCCTCTGCGCTTAGCTTTACGTGTCGCCTTCCCTATTTAAGCTCACTTCCGCCCAGTGCTTGTATCCGGTACATACCTCAGATCCTAGGATCCTACCATCTTTAACGTCTCCATTGTCGCTTGTAGCTATAGCATCTCTAAGACTCAACTGGTCATTAAAATTTGCATCTATTGCACTAATCTGATCCTAGATTTAGTGGCTCGGAGCGTCTGCAACCTTTATTCATCAAGATCTGCACCCATCGGCCCACAGACACGAAATTCAGGTACGATATTCAGTGCCTCGTGGTGTTTTTTTATCGGTTAAAATTTGTACCCATCGGCCAGCAAACGAGTAATTCAGATAGCATTAAATACGTAAATCTCCACATTTTACACGGATATATATTAAGTCTAGGCGGTAGGGTTATAGTGTACGTACCATACAACGATGAATTTAAAATAAAAGTTTGACCTAGAGTCGACCTAGAGTCTACTGAATATGCCTAAGGGAAAATTGAAAAATCTATGTTTTCTATCTCCTCGTCAAAGAAGACGCAGGGTAGCTCAGTATATACAGGAGGTATCACTCGATAATTTTGTGGTCGAAAATTTGCACGAAAATTCTGATCAACCTAGTCAATTGGTCGATGAAGTTCTGGATCCATCGGTTGAACCTGTTCTTTTGCCATCTTTGCCTGATGCAACAGTAACCGAGGCAAATGAGATATTACTGGCATCAAATGAAGTCTTGCCAACATCAGATCAAATATTACCGATACCATCTCTAGAACTTGGTGAAAATAATGCATCGATACCCAATCATCTACATTATTACGAAAATTATTTCTCAGCTTCATTAGCAGCCTCCGTTGACCAGGATTCAATCAAATTTCAATTAGACACTTTGCAAAATAAATTGGCATTGTGGACAGCTACTTATAATATTCCGCAGGCAGCTTTGAGCAGTTTATTAGCGATTCTCAGAGAGGTAAAGACATTGAATGATTTACCACTTGATGCTCGAACTTTGATGTGCACACCGAGAGCAGTAAATAATATTATAAATTTAGATAGCGGCACCTTTGTTCATTTCAACTTGGTGGAAAATATCCAGCGTCATATGCTGAAATATTATAAACAAATCCCCGATATTATTGGAGTCAACATCAACATTGATGGGCTTCCTTTGACCAAAAGTTCGGGCAGTCAATTCTGGCCAATATTGGGATCAGTAGTGGATGAAAATGCAAAACCTTTTGTAATTAGTTTATATCACGGTTTTCATAAGCCGCCGTGTAGTACTGAGTTTCTTAAACCTTTTGTGGATGAATTGAAAGTTATTCTTGAAAATGGGATCACATGTAATGGCCAACATTTAGCAGTGGTATTTAACGCTTTGATCTGTGATGCTCCTGCCAGATCGTTTGTCACTAGCGTTAAAGGCCATAATGCCTACTTTGGGTGCCCGAAGTGTATCCAGGAAGGAGAATTTATTGACAATCGTATGACATATCCAGAGCTAAATTCAAACTTGTGCACCGACGAGGCTTTTATTAATCGATTACAGCCTGAACACCACAAAGGAACGTCCTACTTAGAAAATCTTGGTATAGGCATGGTAACCAGTGTTCCAAATGATCCGATGCATCTTTTGTATCTCGGTATCATGAAGCGTTTAATTCAGTTTTGGGTAAGTGGGAACAAAAGTGTTCGACTGCGAAAGGATCAAATAGACCAGATATCTTCTCATTTACTGTTACTCGGTAAATGTATTCCTAAAGAATTTGCCAGAAAACCTAGGCGCTTACAAGACATTGATCGGTGGAAGGCAACTGAACTGAGGCAATTTTTACTGTACACAGGGTCGGTAGTTTTGAAAGGTATTTTGCCCCAGGATAATTATGATCACTTTCTAGTTTTGAGTATAGCTGCTCGCATTTTGTCTGATAAACAACTTTACATGATCTTAAATGATCATGCTAACTCTCTCCTGCAGTGGTTTGTGAAGCAATATTCAACTTTATATGGCGACCAGTACATTGGCCACAATGTACACAGCTTGGTTCATTTATCTGAAGATGCGAAAAAATTTGGACCGTTGGATCACTTCAGTGCTTTTCAGTTTGAAAATTTTATGCAAGACATAAAAAAAAAAGTAAAAACATCTTCTAATCCGTTGCAACAATTTTGTAATAGAATCGCAGAACAGAATAATTTGACACAAGTTGATGGAAAACCTGATTACCCAATTTTGAAAGCAGTACGTGGTACAACGATAATTAAAGAAATAATTTTCTCACCATTTTCATTATCCCTCAGAGAGTGTTTCGAACACATAAATGAGTTTGTGTATGAAGTTACAGACATTGTGAAAAATAATGGTAGTATATCGTTAAATAGTAGAAAATACCTACGTACTGAAAATTTCTTTAATTATCCTTCGGATTCGAAACATTTAGGAATTGTTGTAACAGATGGATGTTTCAGTGAGAATATTGTTGAGGTAAAGTTGACTGAAATTAAGAGAAAATGTCTGAAACTTACAGTTGACTCCACAAAATATGTAATTGTACCGCTATTGCATACTCATACCAAGATTTGATGTTTATAGGTATGAAATTTCTTCCTGTAACGTCGAGTGTTCTATTTTCAATTTGTTACTACTAGTGTTACTATTATACTATACAGGGTGAGGCATTTAAAGTGTTACAGAGCAATAGCACTCAAACTATTGATCATATCCAAAAATGTTTCAGACAGAAGTTTTATTGTTCGAGAAGGCCGTCATACTGGATCACCCTATTTTTTTATCGGTGGAGGCGCTGAAGCTACGGCAAGGTCGACTCCACTTTTTTAAATGAAACTACGTATTTTTTATTACGTTATTTCATTCTACTTGAAAAATCGAATGACTTTCGTATGAAACATTTTTTTGTGAGACACCAATTTTTCATGATATTTAGCTGAACAACTACAGATTTTTAAACGTTCAAGAATCTACTACCTCTAAACTATCAAGCTTTGAGAAGAATTGCAACGTACGAAGATTCCATAATTCCATGCAAAGAACCTTGAAGAATACTTTTTCCGAATTTTTTCAACAATTTTTAATTTTTTTACGCAATTGAAGAAACAGCGATGAAAAGTTACGGGGAAAAATTCTGCAATTATTTTCCGAAATTCCTTGCATAAAATTGAGCACTTTTTGTCACCAGCAACTTTTCTCCAAACTTGATAGTTCAGAGGTAAAAAGTTTTTGAACGTTCAAAAATCTGTAGTTGTTCAGCTGAATATCACGAAAAATTAATGTCTCACCAAAAAATGTTTCATACGAAAGTCGTTTGGTTTTTTAAGTAGAATAAAATAACGTAATAAAAAATGCGTAGTTTCATTTAAAAAAGTGGAGTTGACCTTGCCGTAGCTTCAGCGCCTCCACCGATAAAAAAATAGGGTGATCCAGTATGACGGCCTTCTCGAACAATAAAGCTTCTGTCTGAAACATTTTTGGATATGATGAATAGTTTGAGTGCTATTGCTCTGTAACACTTTAAATGCCTCACCCTGTATGTTAGTACTATTATACCATAAGTAATTTTTATAAAACTAGCATAACCACCTCAGAGTGAGACAGTTGTTGATGTGTAGCATGCGGTTGACTCTGCTCTTTTGAACTTGTATTATATGAACCAGTGAAAATAATTTTTTATAGTTTTCCAGAAAAATCATATCTAGATTAGATCTCTGAGTAGATGTAAGATATGCCTTATATAGTTCAGTCAAGCTGGAAGTATTTATTATGTTGAGGTCGAAATTAGTCCTATGGCATTGAAACAGGTATCAATTGATTCCAAAAATTCTTCAGAACAATATATGAAGGGTGTCGACAACAAGTTGCCCTCTAATCATTTAATTAATGAAAAAACTATCAATAATTCGGGTTTCAATGCCAAAATCACGCACAGTTTTAATCCTACTAATTTAAATTAAAAAAAAAAAAAAAAAAAAATACCCTCTTGTAGCGGCGGAAATTCTCTACAAAATCAAAATTAGAACTCATGCTCTAGGATTCCTAGTTTTCACAAAATCAATTGTTAAAGTCTTCTACACGTCAAGTACGCCCAACGATCAGCTGTCAAGGACTGAGCGGCGCGCGCATCAGTGTGTGGAACTTAGGTACACAGCTGATCATTTAGCGCACTTGGCGTGTAAAAAGCTTTAACAATTGATTTTCCAAAAACTTGGAATCCTAGAAAATGAGTTCTCTTTGATTCACTTTGATTTTGTGGAGAATTTCCGCCGCTACAAGAGGTTTTTTTTTTTTTTTTTTTTTTTTTCATAGGTAAGTAGAATTAAAACTGTGCGGGATTTTGGTGTTGAGACCCAAATTATTCATAGTTTTTCATTATTTAAATAATTAGCGGTCAACTTGGTGTGGACATCGTTTGATATATTGTTCAGAGGAATTTTTGGAATCGATGGATACCTTTTTCAACGCCACAAGACTAATTTCAGTGTTATAGTCCAGATTGACTGGACTCATAGTTCAGTAAATTTGTGAAAATAGTCATAGCATTTGGTATAATTTTATCCAAGTCATGAGTGATGAAGCCCCGAGATTCGCAATTGTGCGATTTGGAGATGGAACTGTGTCTGAAATCCCTATAATATGGCTGTGCGATGATAACTCAATGTGTTGGTGGCCTTCCACAAAGAATGCTTCTACACATATCCTCAGAGAGAGCAGCCCAGGCAAAGACTGGAAGAAGCATGAAGTTGTCAAGATTGAATGTTATTGTGGTTAGTATGAATAAATTAATACAGAGAGAACGCACCAAAATACTACAAAAAGTTTTGTGAAGCCCAAGATTTTCTATGCGTGCTTTAATGCTCATGCCTTTTTTTCAAACTGCCTATGCAAGTAAATTTAAACAATAAGGAAGTTATTGGTCCCTCGAGTCAAATAGAGAATTTTTTTTCAGGCCTAACGTTTCGGCGAAAGGGTTCTTGCTCACATCAAAAACTATATTTTCTATATTTATAAACACCTGTGTTACAAACCATATGGAAAGAAATAACAGAAATTTCAACAGAAACGTTAGGCCTGAAAAAAGATTCTTCATTTGACTCGACGAATCGATAACTTCCTTATTGTATTTATCATGCCGAGTGATAGCTTCAACACTGATCAAATAAATTTATTTCGCCGCTCCAGATTCCCGGGAAGCTGCGAGAAAAAAGGCTGAAGACATCAACTTCACTGATTCCGAAGAACCTGAACGTAGAGGGAGAGGACAACGACAAATACAAAATAAATCATCGTCTAAAAGAAATAATATTGATTCATCGGATAGTGAACTGGAAACACGTATGTATATGCTTTTACACACATACCGATAGACCCTGTGGGTCTTCGCCATTTCATGTGGATGATAACACACCACTATTATATGATAAAATATAAAATTGCACTAGTTTTAAAAAATCTGAATACCTACCTTGAATAGTTTTCACCATAAATATTAAAAAAAAATAGTACTAATTAAAAATATCAAAATTCAGTTGTTTCTTTGCGTGTGACCCCCACAATCGTTTAGATCTCCCTTACCCCCTTCACCACAAATAGTCACATGTTTGGACCCCCCCCCCCCCCCCCCCTTAGGACGGACATTCTTTATGAAATACCCCTAAAATCGTAGTTGTTGAAGTTTTATTCGTTTAATATTGAAGGTACTCTTCAGGCCCCACCTCGTTTGAATAACAACCTCTTACGTGTAATTACTGATGGCCCCTCATCGCCAATTCCAACAAGTAGTAAGTTTTTAATTGATCAATAAATGATACTCGAAAATGCTGATAATAACAATTATGCTCCTGATTCGTTGTATCTTGACTGTTGAGAGAAGATACTATCAAGGAATGACAGTCGTAGAATTGGTAGATTTGTATGAAAATAAGAGATTTACATCTCGGAGTGCTCTCAAAATGAATTCAGTATTCAGATCTGACTATTGTACCACATCCAGTTAATTCTGCAGATGCTGAATAGCCCGGTATGAAATTGTTCTTTGAAGGCAATGATTTTGATTTTGAAAGGCTTACAGCTGCCTCACAAGAGTTGAGTAAAGGACTTCGAAATTATACAACTTACATTTAATATGGTGTTACAAAGGGAGCAGAGAAATTCAAAAAGAAATTCCTTGTTGGATGATGAACGTATTTGAAAGTTGACAGTCTATAATTTTAATTACAATTTCCTTGCTCCACTGAATATGATTACACGCTTGTGGATACAGGTAGTTGAGTTCTTATAATTGAATTAAGTGTATCATGAATTGCATAGAATATAACATTCTCCAAAGTCCGTTACTACTTTTTGTATTTGGTTCTAATGCTACTTCATTCCCTTCATCTTAAAGCACTTTTGCAAGTTTACAGAGCTTCGGTCGATCTTTGAAACAACAGCAAATGTTCTTTTTTTGAGCTAAAATGATTGACTTTGAAGGACTATTTGACGATACAGTTTCCAGCATCTCTGCCGGCTCTATAGTTTATTCCTTGTGTCTAATACAAACTGCAATTTCGGAATCAACGAATTCTGGAATTTGCTGAATGTGAAATAAATAAAGAGTACTGAGAAATTCCTACAACCTTGGCCAACATTTCATTAAAATTTAAACGATTCGATAACAAAAAATATATTCATGATAACTATTATTTATCACACCATTAGATGATGAGACAGAAAGTATATGCGATTCAGGTATATGCATACAAGCCTGTAGTATTTTGGAAAGTTAATTCTGTACTTTTATACCATTTCAGATGCGGTGCAACAGATAGATAACAATACTTCTAGCCTGGTGACCACAACTATTGTCCAGAAAACTAATAATAGCGATAATTCGCAGGACCTTGGAAATGCCAACATCGAAACATTGGCGAAGAACTCGAAGACTAAAGACAGTAATAGCTCTTGCTTGACTGTAGTAAATATTACTAGTTGAAGCTCGTTATATTGGCTATCGATCTGTACTTCTATATCGTTTCAGATGCGGTGCAACAGAAAGATAACAATACTTCCAGCCTGGTGACCACAACTATTGTCCAGAAAACTAATAATAGCGATAATTCGCAGGACCTCGGAAATGCCAACATCGAAGCATCGGCAAAGAACTCGAAGACTAAAGACAGTAATAGCTCTTATTTGACTGTAGTAAATATTAGTAGTTGAAACTAGTTATAATGGCTCTCGATCTCTACCCATCGTTATTCATATTTCATTAATTACTGTCACTATAGAATTGTACATTGTATAGTTTGGTATGTATGTCACCATCTAACCCAAAAAGATTAGAATGATTCAGAGTAAGTTGTTCGAAGCATGCTACTGGCTGGGCTCTGTTGAGAATTACTGACTGGTCACCATTTTTATTCAACTCTGGTTTGCAAGATAGTAAACTTCTATAGGCTTCCCAGTACTGTGTCTTCTTCATCGGTTTTCGATATATTTAAAATCTTTGGTTAACAATAATTCATTCATTCTTCTGGAGTGATATGTATGTAAATATCATCGGAGTATAATTTCAAAAACGGGACCTGAGAATAAAAATTCAGTGCTTAGGCTAGATCATTTTATTAGTTGGTGATCCTATCAGTTGGAAGACCCTACTGAAATTTTGCCAAAAACCATTTTTCAATATTAGATGATTGAAAAAAGCCGAATTAAAAAAAGGATTAGGATCCTTGGAATGGGCGTGGCTTTGAAATTTTAGCCTTGTTAGAACAGTTCTATTTTCTGTCACTAGTTAGCGTATCGAGGTTCTAAGGTTCCCAATACTTTGGTTTTAGATTATGGTAAAATATGTGTACCCAGTAAAAATTTCAACCCTCTACGATGGAAACACAGACGCAACCTTTCGCAGAGCTATATGCAGGAAATTTTCTGCGAAAGGTTACTTGCGTCTTATGTTTTCATCGTAGAAGATTGACATGTTTTCTGCTTACACATTCTTATCACTTTTTAGTTATTGAGTGAGTGAGAAAATGGTTTTTATCACAATTTCAGTAGGGTACACCCTTAAGATTGTTTGATTGTATGAATGAAAGGAATAGAGTTAAAAAAGTGCTGGCAACTTCTGAGTATAATTTCTTGACACAGTATCAAAATATAGAGCTATTGTATTATGCAAAAATGTGAGTACAAAAAAATCTGGTCCACTACTTGAAATTTCGTTCTCTTTCTGTTCTGGTAATTTTGCTCTGAGTAAGCGAGGGAAAGACTGAATCGAGAGCGTCGAAGGACTATATCATTCAAAAGTATTGTTCAGCAGAGATGATTATCGAGACTAAACACAATATTTTTATATGGGGCTCGATAACTTTTTTAGATTAGATTCTCCATGGTTTTCAAACATAGTTAATAATTTACTTATAACTGATCTCTCCTTTATATTCCACTTCACTTGGAATACTATTATGGTAATAAGATCAGCAAAGATGTTGATACACACTACAATATGTTGCAGTTCCAACTGTCCTAGAGGAAATTTTCAAAGCAATCACGGAAATAAAGCTCCAGTTGAATAACTTGGCAGTATCGGTAAATGCTAACACACCGAATGCTGTTAATGTATTCCAATCAATCGAAGAGCATCTACCTATTGGGAACATGGAGAAATTGAAATCATTCGAAGAAGATATTGCCAATGAAGATAGACAGAAACTGTTTGTAAGATTTGCTGTATTTCATTTCATGTATAATTGTATACTCATTAATATATTGGTAAATTCTATATATCATTGTGATTTCTTACAGAAAAATTATATTAAATTTATTGGAGGAAACGGCCTAAAAGATGCAATAAACCGGGCGTATAAAAGTATTTTTACAAACGAACTTGCAAGGCAATGTTCTTGGTTGGGCTTGCGGAATAACCATAGAATTTCTGAGTCCATCATCATTCAGATTATTCAAGGTGAGCTAATTGTACTATGTTGAAAAAAAAGTTCTCAATGCTCTCAGAATAAAAATTTGTTACATATGTAGTATTGTATATGTAGTAGTAGATGTTTCGTATCAACGATCAAAGTATAAAGTATTTTTAACTTGCTTTGAAATTCAAACAAACAAAAAATTGTTAATCTTAGAGCTATAAAGTACTGAGCTACTCAATATTTGTGTCCTAATAATAAAATCATTGCTGAGAGGATTGCGTAGTATAAGTAAAATTGTAGTTTAAAGAAAATTGATACACCTATATGATATAATCGAATTTTTCAACAATTTTCTCGAAAACAGGCCTCGAACATTCCCAAAGGGTTTTTACAACTGCTCTAATTGTACTATACAGGGTGACAATTATAAGGTGGCCGGTACTTTTTTGAGGGGTTTGCAAGGTGATATCGGGTTTTTTCTTTTTTTCTTCTTCAATGGTTTTTGATGCCCGATCTGAAGAAAAATACGGTGTTCATGTGACCATTATGGTTTTTGCGGTACAAAAATGGTTGATTCGAAAAAAAAAACGAAAGTTGATTTTTATTTTTTTTTAATGAAGATTATTTAATTTTGAATACAGAGGACCGGTTGAAAATTGAATTCGATTCCGATGTCGTTGAGAAAAATAATGTTGAATATTGGTATTTTAACGATTATCAAGCTTCAAATTCCGAACAGTAGAATAGAACCATGCCGCGTGAAGTTAGATCCGCCTCGTCTCACGGCCGTCGAATTGTCAGTGAAGTGAGGTTCAGAGCCGCTTGGTCCAAAAATGGTGCAAAGAATAGTTCCTTAGAATTTTAATTGAGCAGGATACAGTGACGGGGACGACGTACCCAGTAATGATACCCGAACCTGGCATTATCAAAAAATCCGCGGGGACGACGTTCAAAAAATTGTTAAGAATTGTTAATAACTAATCGGAGACGCGCGGAGGTACGAACTGCTCGGAAAAGTTGTTGCGAACGAATTTCGAGATGAGATTTGGTACACGTACCCAGTAATGATACTTGAACCTGGCATTATCGAAAAATCCCCGGGGACGACGTTCCAAAAATTGTTGGGAATTGTTGATAACTAATCGAAGACGCGCGGGGGTACGAACTGCTCGAAAGAGTTATTACAAGCAAATTTCGAGATGAGATTTGGTAGACGCACCCAGTAATGATACTTGAACCTGGCATTATCGAAAAATCCCCGGGGAAGACGTTCCAAAAATTGTTGAGAATTGTTATTAACTAATAGAAGACGCGCGGTGGTACGAACTGCTCGGAAAAGTTGTTGCAAGCGAATTTCGAGATGAGATTCGGTAGACGTACCCAGTAATGATACCCAAACCTGGAAATGATGAAAAATCCCCGGGGAAGACGTTCCAAAAATTGTTGAGAATTGTTATTAACTAATAGAAGACGCGCGGTGGTACGAACTGCTCGGAAAAGTTGTTGCAAGCGAATTTCGAGATGAGATTCGGTAGACGTACCCAGTAATGATACCCAAACCTGGAAATGATGAAAAATCCCCGGGGAAGACGTTCCAAAAATTGTTGAGAATTGTTATTAACTAATAGAAGACGCGCGGTGGTACGAACTGCTCGGAAAAGTTGTTGCAAGCGAATTTCGAGATGAGATTCGGTAGACGTACCCAGTAATGATACCCAAACCTGGAAATGATGAAAAATCCCCGGGGACGACGTTCAAAAAATTGTTAGGAATTGTTAATAATTAATCGAAGACGCGCGGAGGTACGAACTGCTCGGAAAAGTTGTTGCGAGCGAATTTCGAGATGAGATTTGGTAGACGTACCCAGTAATGATACTTGAACCTGGCATTATCGAAAAATCCCTGGGGACAACGTTCAAAAAATTGTTAGGAATTGTTAATAATTAATCGAAGACGCGCGGAGGTACGAACTGCTCGGAAAAGTTGTTGCGAGCGAATTTCGAGATGAGATTTGGTAGACGACCCAGTAATGATACCCAAACCTGGGAATAATAAAAAATCCCCGGGGACGACGTTCAAAAAATTGTTGAGAATTGTTAATAACTAATAGAAGACGCGCGGAGGTACGAACTGCTCGGAAAAGTTGTTGCAAGCGAATTTCGAGATGAGATTCGGTAGACGTACCCAGTAATGATACCCAAACCTGGAAATAATGAAAAATCCCCGGGGACGACGTTCAAAAAATTATTAGGAATTGTTAATAACTAATCGGAGACGCGCGGAGGTATGAACTGCTCGGAAAAGTTGTTGCGAGCGAATTTCGAGATGAGATTTGGTACACGTACCCAGTAATGATACTTGAACCTGGCATTATCGAAAAATCCCCGGGGACGACGTTCCAAAAATTGTTGGGAATTGTTGATAACTAATCGAAGACGCGCGGGGGTACGAACTGCTCGAAAGAGTTATTACAAGCGAATTTTGAGATGAGATTTGGTAGACGTACTCAGTAATGATACCCAAACCTGGAAATAATGAAAAATCCCCGGGGACGACGTTCAAAAAATTGTTAGGAATTGTTAATAATTAATCGAAGACGCGCGGAGGTACGAACTGCTCGGAAAAGTTGTTGCGAGCGAATTTCGAGATGAGATTTGGTAGACGCACCCAGTAATGATACTTGAACCTGGCATTATCGAAAAATCCCCGGAGACGACGTTCCGAAAATTGTTGGGAATTGTTGATAACTAATCGAAGACTAATCGGAGGTACGAACTGCTCGGAAGAGTTATTACGAGCGAATTTTGAGATGAGATTTGGTAGACGTACTCAGTAATGATACCCAAACCTGGAAATGATAAAAAAATCCCCGGGGACGACGTTCAAAAAATTGTTAGGAATTGTTAATAACTAATATAAGACGCGTGGAGGTACGAACTGCTCGGAAAAGTTATTACAAGCAAATTTCGAGATGAGATTTGGTAGACGTACCCAGTAATGATAGCCGAACTTGGAAATAATAAAAAATCCTCGGGGACGACGTTCAAAAAATTGTTAGGAATTGTTAATAACTAATAGAAGACGCGTGGAGGTACGAACTGCTCGGAAAAGTTATTACAAGCGAATTTCAAGATGAGATTTGGTAGACGCGCTCAGTATTGATAGCTGAACTTGGAAATAATGAAAAATCCCTGGGGACGACGTTCCAAAAATTGTTGAGAATTGTTATTAACTAATAGAAGACGCGCGGAGGTACGAACTGCTCGGAAAAGTTGTTGCAAGCGAATTTCGAGATGATATTTGGTAGACGCACCCAGTAATGATACTTGAACCTGGCATTATCGAAAAATCCCCGGGGACGACGTTCCAAAAATTGTTGAGAATTGTTATTAACTAATAGAAGACGCGCGGAGGTACGAACTGCTCGGAAAAGTTGTTGCAAGCGAATTTCGAGATGATATTTGGTAGACGCACCCAGTAATGATACTTGAACCTGGCATTATCGAAAAATCCCCGGGAACGACGTTCCAAAAATTGTTGAGAATTGTTATTAACTAATAGAAGACGCGCGGTGGTACGAACTGCTCGGAAAAGTTGTTGCAAGCGAATTTCGAGATGAGATTCGGTAGACGTACCCAGTAATGATACCCAAACCTGGAAATGATGAAAAATCCCCGGGGAAGACGTTCCAAAAATTGTTGAGAATTGTTATTAACTAATAGAAGACGCGCGGTGGTACGAACTGCTCGGAAAAGTTGTTGCAAGCGAATTTCGAGATGAGATTCGGTAGACGTACCCAGTAATGATACCCAAACCTGGAAATGATGAAAAATCCCCGGGGACGACGTTCAAAAAATTGTTAGGAATTGTTAATAATTAATCGAAGACGCGCGGAGGTACGAACTGCTCGGAAAAGTTGTTGCGAGCGAATTTCGAGATGAGATTTGGTAGACGTACCCAGTAATGATACTTGAACCTGGCATTATCGAAAAATCCCTGGGGACAACGTTCAAAAAATTGTTAGGAATTGTTAATAATTAATCGAAGACGCGCGGAGGTACGAACTGCTCGGAAAAGTTGTTGCGAGCGAATTTCGAGATGAGATTTGGTAGACGACCCAGTAATGATACCCAAACCTGGGAATAATAAAAAATCCCCGGGGACGACGTTCAAAAAATTGTTGAGAATTGTTAATAACTAATAGAAGACGCGCGGAGGTACGAACTGCTCGGAAAAGTTGTTGCAAGCGAATTTCGAGATGAGATTCGGTAGACGTACCCACCCAGGTGAGAAGGAACGATTGATTGAAGATTGCATCAAGCTTAGTTCAAGATTGACCAAGACTGATCAAGCCTGTATCCCGAAGACTGGAACAAGGTGGCATTAATATGGAAAAGTGACTAAGTTCCGAGACTGGGGGTACGAGCCTTGGTCGAGCCTTGAATTACGAGTCTTAATCGAACCCTCTAATACTAAAACTGGATCCATGTTTCACACCCGAGTCTCGAACTAGGGTTTGATGAATCCTAGTGCTCGATTGCGAATCACGTTTGGAAGGAGCTTCATTCATAGATATTCAAAAATGCAACTTGATTTTTTCATGATACTTTTTATTAATTTTCATGGTCTTAAGTCTCTCAAGTATCGAAGAATACGTATTAACAAAGAATATAAACTTGAATGAAAAAAAAAACACACAATAGAATTTCGTTTATATAGTTTTTTTTCTCTGCAAACATAATCACCCATCTTTTTGGTGGCGGTTTGCTTGCGACAAGTGATTTCCAACATACTGAATTATGTTCATCTCCATGGCAGGAAATTTTTTCAACAAAAAATCTGTAAATAAGACAGTGAAACATTACTTTTCACGTATAAGTACTGAGGTGGAAAATAGTATAACTTTCACCTTTCAGGCATTCATACGTTGTCGTAGTACTGAACGATTCTTTTTGACTGAGTATTGTCTTCCTTCCCTGGCCACTGTAGAATTTCTGCACATCTTTCTCGAGCATACAATTCATACATTTTTTGACGCAATCCTTCCAGGTATCATCAGAGTCAACCCAACCGCGGAACATCGATAACTGGATGACGAATTTTTTAGTTTCAAAATTATTTTTATTCCATGTTTTTAATGTGACAGAACATGTTGTGTGTTCAATACGGACAAACAAAATTAAAACAATCACCAAAGCCTTTTTCTTCTGCAACCCTGAATACTCGACGGTTTTTCCCTCTTCATCTTTCTTTCCTTCATTTGTCACTTGTAAGGATTTTTCAAAAACTACAAAATCTCCATGATTTTGGATGGGGAACTTTGCTTTTAGAATCTCGCTCATGAAAGGCCTTGCTGATGATGAATTCGGATTGTTGGAATCTCCAAAGTGCATCCTAGAAAGATCACTGTAGATCTTTTTCAGTGTATTACCCATATCATACTGGATACTCCGTTTTGAATTTTCAATTTTTTTCAAGATTTTGCGAGTGTCTGCTTCTCGTTGCAGATCCATGTACTGAACTAAATCTAAATGTAATGAAATATCAATGAGTTGTTATGTGTTCCTATAACATGTAACATTGCATTTTACAACGCGTGTTACAAGTGACTCCCGAACCCTTAGACGACCATAGTTACGTAGGGTGGATGCATGAAATAAGTATGAATGCGTTAGGTTAGCCCCGAGGCTATAAAATTTCCGAGAGGCGACCGTGACCAATCTAAGACTGTCGAATCTATTTCTTATTCTTTTTGTTCTTTTTCTACCTTTTCTCTATTATGTGGGAGACATGGCCGATATTTTCGAGTACGAGGCCGAAATCTACAGAGACGGAGGCAACAACGAGGCATTCGACGATAAAGCCCGTCAATTACGCTTCTGGAGGCGAAGAACTGCAGTGGAGTCTACCATAGAAAGAGAGAACGCGGGGGAGTACCTAGAGTACTCAGCTACGAGGGATAACGGTGGTGGAAGAGATTCCCGCCACCCCGAAGAGCCAGCAAACCGCGTTCCTCCTGCAGGAACCGTTATCATCAGAGCAGATTTTGAGTTTAGCGCGGAGCCAAGATCTACTGCCTAACGTGAGGCGATCTAGTGGTCAATACGCAAATTATTAGGCGATCATATGACCAGGGTGCGAACTATCGACACCCGGCTGTCAAAGATCACTCTGCCGTAGGCTTGCCTCGCAGATAGAGCGCCGAGCTCAGAGCTCGCTCTAATATTAGCCTTTTGTAGTATTCCCTTCGAGGGACTTTTGTTGCATTTTTGAGTGATTGAGTTCGAGTGTAGTGCACCCGTTGCAGCGTAGACCCGAAGGCTCGTCTTCGAGACGCCACGAGGCCTTATTTTTGGCTGGACAACGGTAAGCGTTAGCCAATTTGACTCATACTAATTTGAATTCGGCAAACGGCCATCAGCCATCTTGTCTTGTCCAAGCCACGAGGCTTCTAGAGATTTTTGGGAATCAAATTAAGACGACCTCCGAGTCGGTAGGCCGCCACCAGTGTCTCACAGCATAATAGAGTTTTGAGTTTCAGTTTTGCTTAATATTTTCGAGTTTTGTGTCGCGTATTAGTCATTCTAGAGAGCCGTAGGCTTCGCACCTGAGTGCGAGAAAGACAGTCATAGTACGTCACTGTCGCGCTCTCTCCCTCTCACGAGGAGATACAGATCATTGTTATATTTTGAATTTCGTTTAGTCTTTTTGTTTCGCCTACGATGGCAGAGTTAGTTTAAGTTAATTTTTAAGTAATAATTCTGGGAATTAGTTTTGTTAAGCCCTGCGGGCATATTCCGATCTTTTAGTTGTAGTTTTTGTTCCGCGAGGAACGTATTTGTCGAGTTATTTATTTTTGCTTTATTTTTGTTTGTTATTGCTGTCCTACGTGGAAGCTATTAGTTTATTTATTATTGTAAAACTCGTCATTTCTATTTTTTTTCTATTCTATTTTTCTTGAATAAATTTTATTTTCTTTATTACATTCAAATCATCGAGTCGTTAATACGCCACGCTAATCCTTCATTAATCCCGACCCCTCTCCGCGGTACTGACGCTAGCCGGCGCTCAAGTACCTGTAGTTCGTATTTTCTTTTATTTAGATTTTCAGAAAGTGGCGGTTATACGCCTGGCGCCCAACATTTGGTTTTATTATTAATTTTTCGTTGGCCAATTGTCGAGTGGATGGTTCTCGGAGCCTAGCTATCCGGTCTAATTCGGGGACTAATAAAAATCCACGTCACAAATTGGCGCCCAACGTGGGGCCTTCTAAAGTAGCATTTTCAAAAGAGGCGTTATAAATTTTAGTTGGTTAAATAATTATTACTAGTTTAGGTAACGGCTTCGCTGTTGCTAAGGAGAGAGAGGTCAGTGGTTTGTTTTTCTCTATTAACCGGAGAAGGATTAGCAGCGTGTACGCTCGAAGCGACTTGGTGTCGCAGCCGTACGGCGTAGAATCTTTTGTTTATTTCGCGTTTGAATTTTTCTATCGTATTTTTACAGTCTTCGAAGCGAGTTTTTGATAAAAATTATTCAATTCCTTGGAGGTATTCGGACTTTCGGGAGTCCACACGTTTCGTTGTAGGGTATTTTGTTATTTAGCCGTATTTTCCCCGCTAGAGGGGAAAACTGAAATAGCCGTGCTAAAGCACGTTGTATGCACCGGGACACTGGATACGGACCCCAAACTTAATATTAAGAACAAATCGCAATTATATTACATCTGCTTGCTATTTCATTGATTTGTTGTTTTTTTTTGTGCAATAATCTTGTGCCTGACTTGTGGTGGTGGATATACTGTCCTATAGGTGATAAAATAGTGACGGACCGCGTTAAAAACGGTACAAGATATTAGCGGAGTCCAACCACGAGAAACGCCGGGAGAAAAACATTTAAAATTACGAATAAACACCCGATATAGCTAGCTAGCGAGGTTGTCGTTCAAAGTCCAACGGTCAGTCAATTATATAGTTCGTGTTTCGGGACAACATCCTATAGGCAGCGGGAGGACAGAGTCCAAAGTACAGCGGACTCGTAGCCTACCCCCGCACCGAGGGGAGTATCTACGCGTCGTCAACTAAAATCGAGTCGACGGTAATAGATGTCGCGTATATTCGGGTTTTGAATTTCGTACTCGGCAGTGATGCTCAGGTGTGGGTTCTGATACCTACAAGAGACACAACAGCTGTTCTCAATCTAGGGCGATCTCGACGAGTAGACTCGTCGGGACTATACAGTACAACCCCCTAATTATGTTTTGAGTTAAATTTTCTTTCGGGTTCGGGTTCGAGTTCGCGTTCGCGTTCGAGTTCGAGTTCGAGTTAGCGTGTACCTTCGAGTTTGCATTGAGCGGTATTCATTTTTTTTTGTGAATGCACTTGTAAGTGCAGCAAGACAAATTTTTTTTTTTTTCTCTTCGTCTAGTATTTCGGGAAAAGTTTTTTGTTTCTCTCTCTCTTTCGGTTATAATTTCGGGAAAAAACTTTTTTTTTCTTTTTTTTCCCTTTAGTTGAGTTTCGAAAAAAAAAAAAATTTTTTTCTCTCTCATCCTATCTTTTTCGCGTTCGGGAATTTTTTTTTTTTTTTTTTTTTTTTTTCTTCTCTTCTTCGTATTTCGGGAAGATTTCTTTTTGCGTTCGGGATGTCGAGTGAATATTAAAAGTTCGAGTACGATTTTTGCGTTACGAAATCTTTTTTTTTCTCTCTCTTTCTTTTTTTTGTTTGGTCAAATTTCGAAGTTTCTGGTTAGCGTTTGACAAAATTTTCTTTTCTCTTCACGGTTCGGGAAATATTTTTTTTCCTTGAAGGCTAAAAAATTTTTTTTCTTTTTGCGTTTCGAGTAAGTTTTTTTTTTGCGTTCGCGTTACGGAGGTCCGTTTGTATTTTTTTTTTTTGGCGAGCGTTTGCGTTTCGGAAATCCTATGGTGTGGGGTCGACCGAGTTTTAGATTCCGCATCGAGTCATGGTGACCAAAGATACCCCATACGGTGAAGCGTTGTGGAACCTAACTCACGCGGAGTTATCCCAATTGCTAGACTCACTGCATGTGAGTACCAGTGGCTCAATTATTGAGCTAAGGGATAGGTATGTGCGACATTGGCGACGACGTCAAGGCGAGCGTACGATTCCGTGGGAACCGGAAGATGAAGGTATCTTCACCTCCGGCAGAGGGGTACTACCGGGTACTAGCCACGAACGAGTACCAACTCCGTTCCAGGATGAACCGATTTTCACCTCGGACGGCAGAGTGCGACCGGGTGGTAGCCACGAACGGCTCTCCACCCCTCCACCCTCGAGGGTCTCGTTTGTTGCGAATTTTGAGTCACACCCGGTGACGTCAACGACTACGAGTATCACGTACTCCGTAGCTCAGCCGATTATGTCGACAATAACCGATCCCAGGCCGACTCAAACACGCGGCGTCCCAGACGCGCATGGCGCGTACAGGAATTTTTATAGAGACTACGCGGCACTAGGACAAATCCTACACGAGGATATACCGGAAGTAATGCCTCGCAGATCGACTGCCAACCTTCGAGCATTAGCTGAATACGGTCACGAGCACCAACGAGTAACTCAAGACGAGGTGGTGCATAGACTTAGGCCGGAGCCCCGTTACATTGAGGAACAATACCTCCGATCAGGGATAGTAGCCTCCAAGCAGGTGACACTAGCTCCGGAAATAATAGAGATTAGCGATAGCAGAGTGCGACTACCGCCGGAGTCTCGTCCAAAAGACCCCCTACACATTCGGGAAGCGTTCGAGCAACAACCACGCGCGGAAACATGGCCAACGATAGGTCACACACGCCGTGAATCAGACTTCAGGCAAGACCGAAGTCTATCGCCGATTAATACCCACCCGCCCCCCCGACACAGAGAACCCACCTCACGAGAGTGGAATGAACCGCATCCCAGCTGGGAAGACACAGCGATACCCGTGCGTTCACACTGTAAGGATAGGGCTAAGGAGGTATTCGAGGCGTTGCGTAGGTGGGATGTCAAGTTCGGAGGCGGAGACGAGCAAAGCGCGGAAGATTTTTTGAGTCGTTTAAACGATTGCAGAAGATTCACCCCGTTAACCGGCAGGGAAATAATTCAGTCTTTGCCAATAATCTTCACGGGGGTCGCCTCAGAGTGGCTACGTATCGAGCGAGACAACTGGTCCAACTACGAGGATTTCCAAAACGCGTTTAGAGGCTGGTTCGGCGATGAGACAGTAAATAAACGTTTCCGGCAACAAGCGGCGACGCGTACACAGGGAGAAAACGAGTCGGTAATAAACTATTTGACCTGTATCCGAGGGTTATTACACCGTATGACACGCCCGTACGTGTTGGAAGACCAGCTGGACTTAGCGTTCGAGAACCTGCGACCGAATATTCGCGAGACCTTGGACAGAACGCTAATTAGGAATTTTCAGGAGTTAGCTCGAGCTGCAACTGCGAGGGAAAGAAATTTGGAATTGTCGCGTTCGTATAGACCACCCCCATCCCCCGAAGATTCGTTCATGGCAGAGCTAGCTTGCAAGGCTAAAGCCAAGCAACAGAGGGGAACTCCTGCCCTGGCAGCAGTAGAGGATCTGGCCGTGGCGAAGGAAGCACCGAAGGCTTCAGCTACTCCGAACTCAAGGAGGGAGGGTGGCGGAGGTCAAGGGGGGGGGGGAGGATGGCCTTTGAACAGGCCATTAAAGAACAATTAGCGGCTATGCAATTAAGCTTAGAAAAGAAAATAGCAACCGTGGCCGAAATGATACAGCCTCGACAGGCTAGACAAAACGCTCCGGAGCGACCGAGAACCGCGAGGGTAGCCACGACAGCGGCTCACCAACAGGCACCACTAGTGTCGAACACCATGCCAGCGATGGATGGTGGACCGACAGTCATCTGTTTCAATTGCGATCGGAGAGGTCATATTTGGAGAGAGTGTCCGGCACCCAAAATTCGGTTCTGCTATCATTGCGGCGAAAAAGGGGAAATTTCTACCACGTGTTCCCGATGTTATCCGGAAACCTTCGAGGTTAGATAATAGGAGTTCGAGTTCCCATTGTAAAGCATGTTCGAGCTTTGCTTTATTTTCTTTTTCTTTTTTTTTCGCGTTCGCATTCGGGTCCAATTCGAGTTTCGCGTTTGAGTTTCAACTCGCGTTTTCAGTTTTCAGTTTTCAGTCTTGAGTTCAAAGCTTAGAGTCTGAGTTCGATGTCGGGTGTAAAGTCTAACGTATAAGTTGGAAGTTCTGAGCTTGATCTTGATTTTTGTGTTTCGAGTTTTTGCGTTTCGGGTGTTTGCATTTCGAGTTTCAACGTTTCGAGTGCGCTCAGAAACAAACACGCTCGAGTGTCTTTTTAGAACATTTGGTTACGCGCATTTCAGTGCAATTAAGTTCGAGCTTCGGTTGACGTTACAAAATTTTTTTTTGCGTGCTGAGTTTAAATCTGCGACCGCCGAAATTTCGGAAAGCAAAGTTTTATCAAGCGCGTTCGCGTTTTTAGTATCTTTTGTGAGATAGACCGTGCTCGCGGTAGTACACGTGAAGTCATGGCGACGAGCGATACTCCGTACAGTAGCTCTCCGTGGGCGAGTCAAGTAGAGTTTTTCGAGCTGCTTACTTCGCCACATGGCAGCCCCGAGAGCTACGGTCAGAAAGATGTCAGTTTTGTAGAGATGAAGTACGGTTTCGAGGGTTAAGGTTACCAAAGAAAGACTGCCGATCGACCCCGACAAGATCGAACCAATTGTTAGTTATCCGCCACCCCGGAACTTGAAACAATTGCGACGGTTTGTAGGGATGGCCTTGCGGTACCGCCGATTTATCTCAGCGTTCGCGGGCTCTTCGGAGCCACTAACGCGGCTTTTACGTGAGGATGGACGGTGGGAATGGGGCGACGATCCAAATAACATCTGTCGAGTGATTTAAGTCAGCGATAACCTAAGCCCCAAATTCTGAAATTAAGTTTGTTTTGTTTTGTGTTTTTTTTTTTTTGTGTTCTTTTTTTTGATTTTGTATTGCACATAATCTGTTAATTACTTTTTTTTCTTCGCGGTACAGTCAGTGACCAAAAGAGGTCTACAGTCAGTAGACTTAAAAACACACGGCTGCGGCCGCCACTCGGAGTTCGGTCCATGGGTCAAGTTCGCTAGTGCTTCCGCCCCAGTGGTCCGTCTAAGGGGGGGGGAGTTGTAACATTGCATTTTACAACGCGTGTTACAAGTGACTCCCGAACCCTTAGACGACCATAGTTACGTAGGGTGGATGCATGAAATAAGTATGAATGCGTTAGGTTAGCCCCGAGGCTATAAAATTTCCGAGAGGCGACCGTGACCAATCTAAGACTGTCGAATCTATTTCTTATTCTTTTTGTTCTTTTTCTACCTTTTCTCTATTATGTGGGAGACATGGCCGATATTTTCGAGTACGAGGCCGAAATCTACAGAGACGGAGGCAACAACGAGGCATTCGACGATAAAGCCCGTCAATTACGCTTCTGGAGGCGAAGAACTGCAGTGGAGTCTACCATAGAAAGAGAGAACGCGGGGGAGTACCTAGAGTACTCAGCTACGAGGGATAACGGTGGTGGAAGAGATTCCCGCCACCCCGAAGAGCCAGCAAACCGCGTTCCTCCTGCAGGAACCGTTATCATCAGAGCAGATTTTGAGTTTAGCGCGGAGCCAAGATCTACTGCCTAACGTGAGGCGATCTAGTGGTCAATACGCAAATTATTAGGCGATCATATTGTGACTGGATTCTTTGTCTGGTTATTTCTCAGAGTAATCTTTCACCGTTGAATTGACTTGGAATGGTGAAATGGTCTAGGTTTGATTTCCAGTAGCACATATGTTGAAATGATAAGAATAATTCGCCAGGAGAGAATGAGTGCAACGGCTGTCGGTAACTGAAGGTCTTGATGAGGATTTACAATAAATCTGGAGGTTCAATCTTCTTTGATGTTTGTAGAGAGATGTTGCAAGACGGCTCCGATTCAATGATACTCGGAGAAGGTTTATCCGGAAAATAACTGAATTGCAAACAAAACTCTCGGAGTGACTAGATCTCGACTTGGGGAAAAGATCTAGCCGATTGATAGTATGAACTAATGAATATTACTTAATAGTCAAGAAGATTTAGAATTCAATTAAATAAAAACACGTTCATACAGTTTCACGTTTTATTACCAAGTGCCAATCAAACATTTGGTTGCTAAGGATCACAAACAAATAAGAACAGAAGTCTAATTCAAATAACAAAACATTCATATTATGCTTTAAGAGTTGCGCAGAACTCTTATAATTAAATAACTTCTAAGAGTATGAAAAGAATTACCTAACGGGCGTTTTACTAGAAGGTACCCCTTCTCAATCCCCCCCCACATCTGCTAATTCCCTGTATTGGATTAGTGGATGGTGTTCGTAAAACGGCCTGAGAAAAATGATATTAAAAGTCCCTTTTTTTTGTCCCTCTAAGGTCTCTAGCTCATAGGCATTCCCTAACTTGACAGACTTGACTCGAAAAGGCCCCTCATAAATTAAGAAGAGCTTTTTTGTTTTCTCTTCCACTGCTGAGGATAACTTATGGTTCCTCACTAGTACTAATTCTCCTATTTGATAAGAACTATATTTAGTATGTTTATCATCTAGAATTTTGTTTCTATTAGCGATGACAGACTTGTTATTAAGTAAAGCTAGTTGTAATCTCTCTTTGCGAGATAGCAGTATATCAGAAACAGGAAAAACTATCTTTGGCCCTTCTTCCTCGAGTTGTTGCTGACCCCCTAACAGATCATTTGGACAGAAACCAGTTGCTGAGTGTACAGTGGCATTTATAGTTTTCTCTGTGGGTGTTGTCCACTTAACCCAATTTTTATGATTATTATGACAATATGTCCTGAAAACTCGTCCAATCTCCTTCATGACCCTTTCAACCGGATTCGACTGTGGATGGTAGACTGAGGTATGACTCATTCTAATTTCTTGTTCTCTCAGAAAATCTATCCATTTTCCCGAAATAAACTGCCCCCCATGATCACTTAGAATTTGTTTTGGTTTTCCTACTTCGCTGAAAAACCGGTGTTCAGCTTTGTTTATTAAAGTCTCAGTTTTCAAACTTTTAACTGGGTATAGTTTTACATATCGAGTGCAAAGATCCATGAATACTATAATATATTTAAGGTTTGCCCTTCCGGTGGGCAACGGTCCGAAAAAATCAATTGCTACAACGTCCAAAGGATTTTCGATGAGAATAGATCTTGCTTTACCGAACTTACTTTTCTGATAATATTTACTCTGTTGACACAGCAAACATGATCGAATTTCGTTCCTAAGCTTGCTTTCCATATTTGGAAAATAGAATTTTTTTTGTAGATATTTTAAAACTTTATTTGTCCCGAAATGTAGTAACTTCTTATGTGTTTGTTCAATAAGTTCCTGTTCACAATCTGTTGTTACCCAAACTTTCCAAAAACCGTTTATTTTAACAAACAGGATATCATTCAAAATCTGTTTTTCCATATTTTTAAATTGCGGATTATTCCTGATCAAAATCTGAATTTCTTCGCGCTGTTCACGCTGTTTTTTCAAAATTTTCTTTACGATTTTTTCATAATCCAGCTTGCTTTTAACCTCTTCTACTAAGTTAATTTGAAAAGTCTTAAAAGACGTTAAAGTTTCTTGTAAACGTTTATCTGCAGAATTTACCACCTCTGGATAGCGGGACAAGGTATCTGCAACCACATTCTTTTTGCCTTCTATATATTCTATGTTATAATTGAACTGCTGCAAAAACAACGCCCATCGTGTGATTCTACTGTTAGTAAGTCGACAAGTTTGTATGAATTCTAACGCTCTATGATCCGTTCGTATGGTTAGTTTTGAGCCTAACAAATAAATTCGCCACTTGGTAAGAGCATGAATAATTGCCAAAGTCTCTTTTTCTGTCGTGGTATAATTAATTTCTGCACCTCGCAAAGTACGACTAGTATAAGCGAGCACCTGAGGCTCTCCTTCAATATTGTATTGATATAGTTTTGCACCCAAACCGTGACCAGATGCATCGCTTTCTACGAAAAATTCGCGTCCCATATTTGGGTGATGAAGAATGCAACTTTGGAACAACTTCTCTTTAATTTGATCAAAAGAATTCTGTAATTCGGCATCCCAATAGAATTTAACTCCTTTTTTAAGTAATTTTTGCAAAGGAATAACCATGTCTGTAAAATTTGGAATAAATTTACGTTCCCAGTTGCACAAGCCTAGAAACGATTGAATCTGTTTTCGATTCTTCGGAATTGGGAAACTCTTTATATTTGTTAAAGTCTTTGGTTCTATTTTCATACCTTCCTTATCTATCCTATGACCAAGAAAACTTAACTCTTGTTGAGCGAAACGCGATTTCCCTAACTTTACCGTTATTTTAGCCTGATGTAAACGTTCTAGAATGAGATTAATATGCTCCATGTGTTGTTCCCAAGTAGCCGATGCGATGAGAATATCGTCAATATAGTTTATACAGAAAGACTTAACGTCAGAACCTAAAATCTTGTCCATTGCCCGTGAAAAAGAAGCTACTGCTGTGCAAAGACCGAAAGGAAGTCTCGTAAACACGTAGCTTCGATCGTTGTAGATGAATCCGGTGTATTGTTGTGAAAAAGGTTCCAAAGGAATCTGCCAATAAGCACTTGATAGATCCAGTGTCGTAAAATATTTAGCTTCACCCAAATTTACAGTTATCTCGTCAAAATTAGGTGGTTTTTCGTAGTCCTTTATCATTCTAAGATTGAGATACCGTGCATCCATACACAACCGTATTTCTCCTGTTGGTTTAATCACCGTGACTAAAGGATTAACGTATTGAGTAGCTCTCCTAACAATAACCCCCGCCTTTTCCATTTCCTCTATCTGTCTATCTGTACTAACACGATGCGCGAACGGAATAGGGTACTGTCGTTTGTAGAAAGGAGTATCGTCCGTCAATTCTATAACATGTTCATATTTGTCAGTCAAACCCGGCTTGTCATCGAATACTGCTTTGTTTTTAAAAATCCATTGATCTAGCTCTAGCAATTGTAAATCATTCAAATGAGTATATTGATCGATATTTGCTCTAACCATTGTCAACAAGTGATTATCCTTTCCCGTTGAATTTTTTGACGACCCGTCTAAATTATAAGAAAACAACTCAAAAAAATTTCCTTGTATAACTAGTCGAGACGTAGAAAAATCAAGTTGAACTTCATTATTAGTCATCCAATCTGTCCCTAGGATTAAAGGTTTGATTAATTTCGGAACCACTATGAAAACTGCCGGACAAACTAACGTCCCAAAATCCAGATTCAATAGAATTTGTTTAGATACTAATTTTGTCTTATTTCCCAGTGCCCCTTGAATGGAAACCCCCGTCATTGGTAATTGTTCGTATACAATATTTTTTTGTTTGATAGTATTGAAGAACTCCTCTGAAATGCAAGAAATTTCTGCACCAGTATCGAAAAGTATATCTATAGTAATATCTTCTATTTTAACACGAATCGTAGGTTTGATTTGTAAAAATTCAACTACTTTCCTATTTTCTTCTAACAATAATTCTTGATCGGTCCCAAAAATTGAAAGTATTTTTCGCCCTCCTACTGGGACTCGTAAGGAGTGGCTTTCTAGTTTCCCTGCAATTCCTGTACCGGTAATGATTCGTAATCATCTTCTTGATAAAAACAATTTGCATCATTATCTGAATTACTGGATGTCTCTAACAGTTGAATCTTACGAGGATTGTTATCCCGATTATTATTTGAAGATTCTGTTCGACGGTTCTGATAATTATTTGTAGGGATTGAACGATTATTCGATCCCACATTCCCCGCAGTGAGTTCCGGGTTTCGATTGTTTTGTTTACCTATTGCATTACTATTGTTCGAGTTACTTTGATTATTAAAAGACGCTCGCATAGCATTACGTTTTTTTAATAATAACTCTATTTTTTCTATAGCCTTTACCAATTCTGAAATCCGATTGAATTTCCTTCCTGAGAGAAAAAGAGCTACGTCATATTGACGATCAAAATGTTCAATAAGCATGTCAACTAGCTCACATTCCTCGTACCGAGGGTTGAAAAATTTCGCCTGTCCCAATACACGATATAGATAAGATACTCTACTACCATCCACATTCGAATCATATTTTCCGTTAAAAAGTTGTTTCCTCAATTGGAATTGCTCTTCTTTACCCCAGAATTTAGATAAAAATTCGCTTTTGAACTGGCCATAAGAATAAAACTGGAGAGTTCCATACCATGCTTCTGCCTCACCAGCTAGTCTCTGTCTTACAATATTCAGTCTCGCACGGTCCGAACGCTGCTCCCAATAAGTCTCATCTTCCAACAACTCGAGGAAGTATACGGGATGTATAGGACGCATACCGCCTTCATATCGCGGTAGTGCTTCCTTATCAGGTTTCGGTAGGAATTTGAAATCACATGAAGAGTTGCTAGGATAAGGAACGTCATTACAAGGATTAAATTCTGGTTCATATGTTTCTATTGGTTTTAAAGGTAATTTTTCCTCCTGTGTTATTTTAATTTTATTTTTATCTATAAATTGTAAAAATTCTTCAAAAAGTTGATTTTGTTCCATTAAGTTATTTTCTCCTACTTTTTCTTCATTAGCTAATGTGGTTTTGTCAGAATTTACTACAGTAGGATTTCTAGTTGGCTGTTTCACCACTGACTTGGTTTTATTAATGACTAAATTCTCTACACTATGATTGACATTTAGTCGTTTGTCCGCTGGTATCTGCGGAGAAGACAACTCGATCATGCTCCGATGGTGTCCAGCTCTTGTTTGCGGCATGATATAAATGAATAAATTAAAAAAAAAAAAAAAAAACTGCCGGAAAATGATCTTCGGCTCTTGATTGTATTCGTGAACAAAATTATACGAACGAGTTTTCCATATCTTCTTTGAAAAACAAAAAAAAAAAAAAAAAAACTAACGCTTCAAAGTTCTAGAAGTTTCGATGCGTGTCAGCGTAAATATGGCGTAATGACGCTTCCAATTTGTTTTGGAGAAAAATAATAATAATTCTCGTAACGAAAACTCTGACCTTGAAGTTCCAACCTCTTCGTCTCCTGGGTCCTGTCACGGTCGCCAAATTCTGTGACTGGATTCTTTGTCTGGTTATTTCTCAGAGTAATCTTTCACCGTTGAATTGACTTGGAATGGTGAAATGGTCTAGGTTTGATTTCCAGTAGCACATATGTTGAAATGATAAGAATAATTCGCCAGGAGAGAATGAGTGCAACGGCTGTCGGTAACTGAAGGTCTTGATGAGGATTTACAATAAATCTGGAGGTTCAATCTTCTTTGATGTTTGTAGAGAGATGTTGCAAGACGGCTCCGATTCAATGATACTCGGAGAAGGTTTATCCGGAAAATAACTGAATTGCAAACAAAACTCTCGGAGTGACTAGATCTCGACTTGGGGAAAAGATCTAGCCGATTGATAGTATGAACTAATGAATATTACTTAATAGTCAAGAAGATTTAGAATTCAATTAAATAAAAACACGTTCATACAGTTTCACGTTTTATTACCAAGTGCCAATCAAACATTTGGTTGCTAAGGATCACAAACAAATAAGAACAGAAGTCTAATTCAAATAACAAAACATTCATATTATGCTTTAAGAGTTGCGCAGAACTCTTATAATTAAATAACTTCTAAGAGTATGAAAAGAATTACCTAACGGGCGTTTTACTAGAAGGTACCCCTTCTCAATATGACCAGGGTGCGAACTATCGACACCCGGCTGTCAAAGATCACTCTGCCGTAGGCTTGCCTCGCAGATAGAGCGCCGAGCTCAGAGCTCGCTCTAATATTAGCCTTTTGTAGTATTCCCTTCGAGGGACTTTTGTTGCATTTTTGAGTGATTGAGTTCGAGTGTAGTGCACCCGTTGCAGCGTAGACCCGAAGGCTCGTCTTCGAGACGCCACGAGGCCTTATTTTTGGCTGGACAACGGTAAGCGTTAGCCAATTTGACTCATACTAATTTGAATTCGGCAAACGGCCATCAGCCATCTTGTCTTGTCCAAGCCACGAGGCTTCTAGAGATTTTTGGGAATCAAATTAAGACGACCTCCGAGTCGGTAGGCCGCCACCAGTGTCTCACAGCATAATAGAGTTTTGAGTTTCAGTTTTGCTTAATATTTTCGAGTTTTGTGTCGCGTATTAGTCATTCTAGAGAGCCGTAGGCTTCGCACCTGAGTGCGAGAAAGACAGTCATAGTACGTCACTGTCGCGCTCTCTCCCTCTCACGAGGAGATACAGATCATTGTTATATTTTGAATTTCGTTTAGTCTTTTTGTTTCGCCTACGATGGCAGAGTTAGTTTAAGTTAATTTTTAAGTAATAATTCTGGGAATTAGTTTTGTTAAGCCCTGCGGGCATATTCCGATCTTTTAGTTGTAGTTTTTGTTCCGCGAGGAACGTATTTGTCGAGTTATTTATTTTTGCTTTATTTTTGTTTGTTATTGCTGTCCTACGTGGAAGCTATTAGTTTATTTATTATTGTAAAACTCGTCATTTCTATTTTTTTTCTATTCTATTTTTCTTGAATAAATTTTATTTTCTTTATTACATTCAAATCATCGAGTCGTTAATACGCCACGCTAATCCTTCATTAATCCCGACCCCTCTCCGCGGTACTGACGCTAGCCGGCGCTCAAGTACCTGTAGTTCGTATTTTCTTTTATTTAGATTTTCAGAAAGTGGCGGTTATACGCCTGGCGCCCAACATTTGGTTTTATTATTAATTTTTCGTTGGCCAATTGTCGAGTGGATGGTTCTCGGAGCCTAGCTATCCGGTCTAATTCGGGGACTAATAAAAATCCACGTCACAAACAATCGCGAGAGGCATTGACACGTAATGTTTATGGTGGATTTTCATCAATATTGGCCACAATGAGCCGTCTGTTTGCGAATAAACAGCCATTCCATCGATATGAACAAGCACTTTAATTTCACCTTCGTCGTATACTTCTGGCTGAATCATTTTCTCTAAGCCATTTTTTATCCCCAAGTAGATGTAGCTTCCAATATGTCCTGATTTGGAAACCATAGGCAGGCTTTCAATGACATGAGAAAACCCCATCAGAGTCGCTGCACTTGGTGGTAATTCTGGATAACCTACTTGTTGTAAAATTTTTAACAAATTAGTCACTACACATGTTTTCATATTGGTAATATTGTCAATAGCCCAATTTTTCAAAATTTCCCTCATATTCAATTTCTCTTCATCAGCTGTGGGCTCTTGAAATGTGCTGTTTAGCACTGGTGATGTGGGCATGATACTCAGACTTGAAGAAGAGCAATTGGATCCATCATACGAAGACACACCACTGTTGATATCTTCTTCTTCTAGCTCTGACATTGTCTGGACACGTTCTCTGCTCCAAATTCTCTGCTCGGAAACTCCCAACATCAAGATCATTATCAGTCGGGGATTGCGACTGAGTAGAGCCACTTGCTTTAGAATACTCATTTGCACCAATCTCCATATCCTCTTGCTCACTTGATTGATTCTGTCTCCTCAAATATCTCATTTTTCTTTGTCTGTCAGTTGAATTTTTCTTCGAAAAATCCATGATGATACCCACAATGTTTATTCTCAGTTTGATCTTCACTCGTTGGCAGGAGTTCTGTATTAGAGGTTAGTTAACGAACATATGCCAATGCATGGATACCGCGCCATGATGCATGATATTCAAATGAAGAGAATCAATTTTGTGACCTAAGTTTGAAATGAATAAACAGCAAGAACTGTGGAATAAGGTTGGATGGGGACGCATTGACATACATGGGGAATTCCACGTCAGACCAGCAAACCCAAAACCCTCACTATTTTAGATTGACTTAATTATCATAATATATTATATGTTTGTTAGGGTTCAAAATACTTATAATAATACTTATGTACGGTATTGTGGTGAACGCCATACATGTCTTACCGTGCACTTTGATCTTTGATGGAGAATGTTTCTAGGTCATTACAGAGTGCGTATAATTTTTTTGGTAATTTTTAATCGGGTCCCATTGGCAAATTTGTTTTTTCCTCATTATGAAGGAATGATCAATGATAAAAAATTGAAAAAATTATTCTGATCATTTTGAACCCTAACAAGCATCATATATAATAATTAAGTCAATCTAAAATAGTGAGGGTTTTGGGTTTGCTGGTCTGACGTGGAATTCCCCATATATAGCTACGCTTGTATATAAATGATCCCCTTGACGATGGAGACAATCTTGGTCCTTAGGCTACCTTGGCTAATCTTGGTCTTAGACTACCGAGTCTTGATCAACTAGGCTGTATCAAGTTTTAAACCAGCCTCGGGGAAACATTGGCATCCAGGCTTGAATCAATGAATGATATAACGATAGAACCAGGATTGGTTCCATTCTGGATCACCCAGTCTCGATATCCTATCTTGAATAAGTCTTGTTTCCGTCGTCAAGCTTGATATTTCTCACCTGGGCAGTAATGATACCCAAACCTGGAAATAATGAAAAATCCCCGGGGACGACGTTCAAAAAATTGTTAGGAATTGTTAATAATTAATCGAAGACGCGCGGAGGTACGAACTGCTCGGAAAAGTTGTTGCGAGCGAATTTCGAGATGAGATTTGGTAGACGCACCCAGTAATGATACTTGAACCTGGCATTATCGAAAAATCCCCGGAGACGACGTTCCGAAAATTGTTGGGAATTGTTGATAACTAATCGAAGACTAATCGGAGGTACGAACTGCTCGGAAGAGTTATTACAAGCGAATTTTGAGATGAGATTTGGTAGACGTACTCAGTAATGATACCCAAACCTGGAAATAATGAAAAATCCCCGGGGACGACGTTCAAAAAATTGTTAGGAATTGTTAATAATTAATCGAAGACGCGCGGAGGTACGAACTGCTCGGAAAAGTTGTTGCGAGCGAATTTCGAGATGAGATTTGGTAGACGCACCCAGTAATGATACTTGAACCTGGCATTATCGAAAAATCCCCGGAGACGACGTTCCGAAAATTGTTGGGAATTGTTGATAACTAATCGAAGACTAATCGGAGGTACGAACTGCTCGGAAGAGTTATTACAAGCGAATTTTGAGATGAGATTTGGTAGACGTACTCAGTAATGATACCCAAACCTGGAAATGATAAAAAAATCCCCGGGGACGACGTTCAAAAAATTGTTAGGAATTGTTAATAACTAATAGAAGACGCGTGGAGGTACGAACTGCTCGGAAAAGTTATTACAAGCAAATTTCGAGATGAGATTTGGTAGACGTACCCAGTAATGATAGCCGAACTTGGAAATAATAAAAAATCCTCGGGGACGACGTTCAAAAAATTGTTAGGAATTGTTAATAATTAATCGAAGACGCGCGGAGGTACGAACTGCTCGGAAAAGTTGTTGCGAGCGAATTTCGAGATGAGATTTGGTAGACCTACCCAGTAATGATTCTTGAACCTGGCATTATCGAAAAATCCCTGGGGACAACGTTCAAAAAATTGTTAGGAATTGTTAATAATTAATCGAAGACGCGCGGAGGTACGAACTGCTCGGAAAAGTTGTTGCGAGCGAATTTCGAGATGAGATTTGGTAGACGACCCAGTAATGATACCCAAACCTGGGAATAATAAAAAATCCCCGGGGACGACGTTCAAAAAATTGTTGAGAATTGTTAATAACTAATAGAAGACGCGCGGAGGTACGAACTGCTCGGAAAAGTTGTTGCAAGCGAATTTCGAGATGAGATTCGGTAGACGTACCCACCCAGGTGAGAAGGAACGATTGATTGAAGATTGCATCAAGCTTAGTTCAAGATTGACCAAGACTGATCAAGCCTGTATCCCGAAGACTGGAACAAGGTGGCATTAATATGGAAAAGTGACTAAGTTCCGAGACTGGGGGTACGAGCCTTGGTCGAGCCTTGAATTACGAGTCTTAATCGAACCCTCTAATACTAAAACTGGATCCATGTTTCACACCCGAGTCTCGAACTAGGGTTTGATGAATCCTAGTGCTCGATTGCGAATCACGTTTGGAAGGAGCTTCATTCATAGATATTCAAAAATGCAACTTGATTTTTTCATGATACTTTTTATTAATTTTCATGGTCTTAAGTCTCTCAAGTATCGAAGAATACGTATTAACAAAGAATATAAACTTGAATGAAAAAAAAAACACACAATAGAATTTCGTTTATATAGTTTTTTTTCTCTGCAAACATAATCACCCATCTTTTTGGTGGCGGTTTGCTTGCGACAAGTGATTTCCAACATACTGAATTATGTTCATCTCCATGGCAGGAAATTTTTTCAACAAAAAATCTGTAAATAAGACAGTGAAACATTACTTTTCACGTATAAGTACTGAGGTGGAAAATAGTATAACTTTCACCTTTCAGGCATTCATACGTTGTCGTAGTACTGAACGATTCTTTTTGACTGAGTATTGTCTTCCTTCCCTGGCCACTGTAGAATTTCTGCACATCTTTCTCGAGCATACAATTCATACATTTTTTGACGCAATCCTTCCAGGTATCATCAGAGTCAACCCAACCGCGGAACATCGATAACTGGATGACGAATTTTTTAGTTTCAAAATTATTTTTATTCCATGTTTTTAATGTGACAGAACATGTTGTGTGTTCAATACGGACAAACAAAATTAAAACAATCACCAAAGCCTTTTTCTTCTGCAACCCTGAATACTCGACGGTTTTTCCCTCTTCATCTTTCTTTCCTTCATTTGTCACTTGTAAGGATTTTTCAAAAACTACAAAATCTCCATGATTTTGGATGGGGAACTTTGCTTTTAGAATCTCGCTCATGAAAGGCCTTGCTGATGATGAATTCGGATTGTTGGAATCTCCAAAGTGCATCCTAGAAAGATCACTGTAGATCTTTTTCAGTGTATTACCCATATCATACTGGATACTCCGTTTTGAATTTTCAATTTTTTTCAAGATTTTGCGAGTGTCTGCTTCTCGTTGCAGATCCATGTACTGAACTAAATCTAAATGTAATGAAATATCAATGAGTTGTTATGTGTTCCTATAACAATAGCGAGAGGCATTGACACGTAATGTTTATGGTGGATTTTCATCAATATTGGCCACAATGAGCCGTCTGTTTGCGAATAAACAGCCATTCCATCGATATGAACAAGCACTTTAATTTCACCTTCGTCGTATACTTCTGGCTGAATCATTTTCTCTAAGCCATTTTTTATCCCCAAGTAGATGTAGCTTCCAATATGTCCTGATTTGGAAACCATAGGCAGGCTTTCAATGACATGAGAAAACCCCATCAGAGTCGCTGCACTTGGTGGTAATTCTGGATAACCTACTTGTTGTAAAATTTTTAACAAATTAGTCACTACACATGTTTTCATATTGGTAATATTGTCAATAGCCCAATTTTTCAAAATTTCCCTCATATTCAATTTCTCTTCATCAGCTGTGGGCTCTTGAAATGTGCTGTTTAGCACTGGTGATGTGGGCATGATACTCAGACTTGAAGAAGAGCAATTGGATCCATCATACGAAGACACACCACTGTTGATATCTTCTTCTTCTAGCTCTGACATTGTCTGGACACGTTCTCTGCTCCAAATTCTCTGCTCGGAAACTCCCAACATCAAGATCATTATCAGTCGGGGATTGCGACTGAGTAGAGCCACTTGCTTTAGAATACTCATTTGCACCAATCTCCATATCCTCTTGCTCACTTGATTGATTCTGTCTCCTCAAATATCTCATTTTTCTTTGTCTGTCAGTTGAATTTTTCTTCGAAAAATCCATGATGATACCCACAATGTTTATTCTCAGTTTGATCTTCACTCGTTGGCAGGAGTTCTGTATTAGAGGTTAGTTAACGAACATATGCCAATGCATGGATACCGCGCCATGATGCATGATATTCAAATGAAGAGAATCAATTTTGTGACCTAAGTTTGAAATGAATAAACAGCAAGAACTGTGGAATAAGGTTGGATGGGGACGCATTGACATACATGGGGAATTCCACGTCAGACCAGCAAACCCAAAACCCTCACTATTTTAGATTGACTTAATTATCATAATATATTATATGTTTGTTAGGGTTCAAAATACTTATAATAATACTTATGTACGGTATTGTGGTGAACGCCATACATGTCTTACCGTGCACTTTGATCTTTGATGGAGAATGTTTCTAGGTCATTACAGAGTGCGTATAATTTTTTTGGTAATTTTTAATCGGGTCCCATTGGCAAATTTGTTTTTTCCTCATTATGAAGGAATGATCAATGATAAAAAATTGAAAAAATTATTCTGATCATTTTGAACCCTAACAAGCATCATATATAATAATTAAGTCAATCTAAAATAGTGAGGGTTTTGGGTTTGCTGGTCTGACGTGGAATTCCCCATATATAGCTACGCTTGTATATAAATGATCCCCTTGACGATGGAGACAATCTTGGTCCTTAGGCTACCTTGGCTAATCTTGGTCTTAGACTACCGAGTCTTGATCAACTAGGCTGTATCAAGTTTTAAACCAGCCTCGGGGAAACATTGGCATCCAGGCTTGAATCAATGAATGATATAACGATAGAACCAGGATTGGTTCCATTCTGGATCACCCAGTCTCGATATCCTATCTTGAATAAGTCTTGTTTCCGTCGTCAAGCTTGATATTTCTCACCTGGGCAGTAATGATACCCAAACCTGGAAATAATGAAAAATCCCCGGGGACGACGTTCAAAAAATTATTAGGAATTGTTAATAACTAATCGGAGACGCGCGGAGGTATGAACTGCTCGGAAAAGTTGTTGCGAGCGAATTTCGAGATGAGATTTGGTACACGTACCCAGTAATGATACTTGAACCTGGCATTATCGAAAAATCCCCGGGGACGACGTTCCAAAAATTGTTGGGAATTGTTGATAACTAATCGAAGACGCGCGGGGGTACGAACTGCTCGAAAGAGTTATTACAAGCAAATTTCGAGATGAGATTTGGTAGACGCACCCAGTAATGATACTTGAACCTGGCATTATCGAAAAATCCCCGGGGAAGACGTTCCAAAAATTGTTGAGAATTGTTATTAACTAATAGAAGACGCGCGGTGGTACGAACTGCTCGGAAAAGTTGTTGCAAGCGAATTTCGAGATGAGATTCGGTAGACGTACCCAGTAATGATACCCAAACCTGGAAATGATGAAAAATCCCCGGGGAAGACGTTCCAAAAATTGTTGAGAATTGTTATTAACTAATAGAAGACGCGCGGTGGTACGAACTGCTCGGAAAAGTTGTTGCAAGCGAATTTCGAGATGAGATTCGGTAGACGTACCCAGTAATGATATCCAAACCTGGAAATGATGAAAAATCCCCGGGGACGACGTTCAAAAAATTGTTAGGAATTGTTAATAATTAATCGAAGACGCGCGGAGGTACGAACTGCTCGGAAAAGTTGTTGCGAGCGAATTTCGAGATGAGATTTGGTAGACGTACCCAGTAATGATACTTGAACCTGGCATTATCGAAAAATCCCTGGGGACAACGTTCAAAAAATTGTTAGGAATTGTTAATAATTAATCGAAGACGCGCGGAGGTACGAACTGCTCGGAAAAGTTGTTGCTAGCGAATTTCGAGATGAGATTTGGTAGACGACCCAGTAATGATACCCAAACCTGGGAATAATAAAAAATCCCCGGGGACGACGTTCAAAAAATTGTTGAGAATTGTTAATAACTAATAGAAGACGCGCGGAGGTACGAACTGCTCGGAAAAGTTGTTGCAAGCGAATTTCGAGATGAGATTCGGTAGACGTACCCAGTAATGATACCCAAACCTGGAAATAATGAAAAATCCCCGGGGACGACGTTCAAAAAATTGTTAGGAATTGTTAATAATTAATCGAAGACGCGCGGAGGTACGAACTGCTCGGAAAAGTTGTTGCGAGCGAATTTCGAGATGAGATTTGGTAGACGCACCCAGTAATGATACTTGAACCTGGCATTATCGAAAAATCCCCGGAGACGACGTTCCGAAAATTGTTGGGAATTGTTGATAACTAATCGAAGACTAATCGGAGGTACGAACTGCTCGGAAGAGTTATTACAAGCGAATTTTGAGATGAGATTTGGTAGACGTACTCAGTAATGATACCCAAACCTGGAAATAATGAAAAATCCCCGGGGACGACGTTCAAAAAATTGTTAGGAATTGTTAATAATTAATCGAAGACGCGCGGAGGTACGAACTGCTCGGAAAAGTTGTTGCGAGCGAATTTCGAGATGAGATTTGGTAGACGCACCCAGTAATGATACTTGAACCTGGCATTATCGAAAAATCCCCGGAGACGACGTTCCGAAAATTGTTGGGAATTGTTGATAACTAATCGAAGACTAATCGGAGGTACGAACTGCTCGGAAGAGTTATTACAAGCGAATTTTGAGATGAGATTTGGTAGACGTACTCAGTAATGATACCCAAACCTGGAAATGATAAAAAAATCCCCGGGGACGACGTTCAAAAAATTGTTAGGAATTGTTAATAACTAATAGAAGACGCGTGGAGGTACGAACTGCTCGGAAAAGTTATTACAAGCAAATTTCGAGATGAGATTTGGTAGACGTACCCAGTAATGATAGCCGAACTTGGAAATAATAAAAAATCCTCGGGGACGACGTTCAAAAAATTGTTAGGAATTGTTAATAACTAATAGAAGACGCGTGGAGGTACGAACTGCTCGGAAAAGTTATTACAAGCGAATTTCAAGATGAGATTTGGTAGACGCGCTCAGTATTGATAGCTGAACTTGGAAATAATGAAAAATCCCTGGGGACGACGTTCCAAAAATTGTTGAGAATTGTTATTAACTACCCATGTGGGTACGTACTATTGGCATAGTCTTCTGCCGTGTTGGGCCCGAATGTCGCCAAGCGTTGGCATAGACGATGTCACCGGGCATGGGCCAACATCGAAATGATAAGATGAGGCCGATAATGGGCCAAGTGTTTTGCCAATCCTTGGTCCAAACTTGTTTCATTCGTATTTTAGTAATGACTCATCGTTGATCTGGACGATCAGACCATTCTTGGGCCAATCGATTTAATAATACTCGGCCCAGACTTGGGCTTGATATTGTGGAGAAATGGGTTGCGAATACACTTATCAGAAAATTGTTCGATTATATTTGGTATCCGACGTAATATATATAGTTATATTACATATTCGTATGATATTTATACATTATATTAAATTATGCACAGTGTAGTTATCGTAATCCAGGTCCTCGGCTTCGTAGTTCCAGTTGTCCAGGTCTTTGGCTTTGTAGTTCTCGTAGTCTAGGTCCATAGCTTCGTGGTTCTCGTAGTCCAGGTCCTCCGATCCGTAGTTTCAGTCCCTCAGGTCCTCCGCTTCGTAGTTTCAGACGTCCAGGTCCTACCCGCACGGAAATATATATATGCGAAAAATATATGCGACATATTTGTTTTTTGCGCTAAAATATAAGTAACATTTATTTTTTATAAGTTTGATATAAATGTCAACATACATGTAGTGACACGTATGTCGACATAGATGTCGACATAGATGTCAACACTATTTAAAATTCATCTAACATATAGGATACATATATGTAAATGCGTACATATATGTTATAATATATGCGAACATCTTTGGATTTTGTGCACATATATGTTATAAGTGCGACATATATGTTGCATATATTTTTCGCATATATATATTTCCGTGCGGGTACACTCCATAGTTTCGGTCATCCAGGTCCTTCGCTTCGTAGTTTCAGTCGTTCAGGTCCTCTGCTTCGTAGCTCTGGACCTGGAGGACTGGAACTACGAAGCGGAGGACCTGGACTACGAGAACTACGAAGCGGTGGACCTAGACTACAAGAACTACGGAGCCAAGGACCTGGACGACTGAAACTACTAATCCGAGGATCAGGATGACGGAAACGGATGCGTATGCCGCACGAAGACATCTCCAGGAGACGACGCCGTTATACTCATCCAGAAATCGGACCGAAACGTCGTACGACAAGAATGAATCCGCCGCGGGCACTGCTCAACTTACACTCTTGAATCGGCCCTGTCTTGGTCACTCATAACCCCTGATTGGTCGACTAAGATCTTCTGTAGCTCCGAAACTATCAGTCCTCGAAGTTTTGGTAAAAGAATTATTTTAGTCTTTGATTTTCGAGAGGAATACACCTACCTGAAATGGTGCGTCCAACCTGAATCACCCTGCATAGTGCGACGCGGACGTATTAGCTTCCTGGCAGCTGTGGTTAGGCAGAACAGAAATTTCGCTTTGAAAACTATTATCGCTATTGTCTCCATAGCAACTTCACAGACAGTCACAGCCAACTCGACACCCCCCAAGTTTTTCTTCTTGTAGACCAATTGAGTGAAGAATGGGGTTGCTCGTGCTCTTCCGATGAATCAACACATTTCGCCATCTCATACATGCGCGTATTAGAATTAATTTAATTTGTTCTAGCCAGCCGCTGCGAGCATTTTGCAATTTGTTGGTGGATAATCATATTATTTATGTAAAGTAAGTCGTTGGCGTGATCCCTAAAGTTTGTACAAAATACCCAACCCAACCGAACCCGAAATGAATATTTCAACTTCAAATCAACGATTGGCGTGTACGATTGGACAAGATTTAGACGAGGTTTGGCCAGACGTCAAAACCAGTTGTTGGCTGATAGTATTGAACCGAGAATTGGACGAGATTTGGGCCGGGTGTCTGGCCCAGTCCGTGGCATGTACGATTGGGCCATATGTCGTCCAAGCAATGGCCCATGCGTGGATACCAAGCTATGGAAGGCTGTCGTTGAGTACAGGAAAGTAACATTGGGCCAAGCTTCTCTCATCCTTGGTTCAAGCGTCAAATCCAATTGTTGGTTAGTACCGTTGGAACAATGCTGGGAAAAGCCATGACCGGTGGCATTTTGACCAGTCTTGTCCGCCGAGCTTGGCCCAAGCATTTACCAACATTGTTTCTTTGTCCACTATTGGGAACGCACGCATGGGTAATAGAAGACGCGCGGAGGTACGAACTGCTCGGAAAAGTTGTTGCAAGCGAATTTCGAGATAATATTTGGTAGACGCACCCAGTAATGATACTTGAACCTGGCATTATCGAAAAATCCCCGGAGACGACGTTCCGAAAATTGTTGGGAATTGTTGATAACTAATCGAAGACGCGCGGAGGTACGAACTGCTCGGAAGAGTTATTACAAGCGAATTTTGAGATGAGATTTGGTAGACGTACTCAGTAATGATACCCAAACCTGGAAATAATAAAAAAATCCCCGGGGACGACGTTCAAAAAATTGTTAGGAATTGTTAATAACTAATAGAAGACGCGTGGAGGTACGAACTGCTCGGAAAAGTTATTACAAGCAAATTTCGAGATGAGATTTGGTAGACGTACCCAGTAATGATAGCCGAACTTGGAAATGATAAAAAATCCTCGGGGACGACGTTCAAAAAATTGTTAGGAATTGTTAATAACTAATAGAAGACGCGTGGAGGTACGAACTGCTCGGAAAAGTTATTACAAGCGAATTTCAAGATGAGATTTGGTAGACGTGCTCAGTATTGATAGCTGAACTTGGAAATAATGAAAAATCCCTGGGGACGACGTTCCAAAAATTGTTGAGAATTGTTATTAACTAATAGAAGACGCGCGGAGGTACGAACTGCTCGGAAAAGTTGTTGCAAGCGAATTTCGAGATGATATTTGGTAGACGCACCCAGTAATGATACTTGAACCTGGCATTATCGAAAAATCCCCGGGGACGACGTTCCAAAAATTGTTGAGAATTGTTGTTAACTAATAGAAGACGCGCGGAGGTACGAACTGCTCGGAAAAGTTGTTGCAAGCGAATTTCGAGATGAGATTCGGTAGACGTACCCAGTAATGATACCCAAACCTGGAAATGATGAAAAATCCCCGGGGACGACGTTCAAAAAATTGTTGGGAATTGTTCATAATTAATCGAAGACGCGCGGAGGTACGAACTGCTCGGAAAAGTTGTTGCGAGCGAATTTCGAGATGAGATTTGGTACACGTACCCAGTAATGATACTTGAACCTGACATTATCGAAAAATCCCCGGGGACGACGTTCCAAAAATTGTTGGGAATTGTTGATAACTAATCGAAGACGCGCGGGGGTACGAACTGCTCGAAAGAGTTATTACAAGCAAATTTCGAGATGAGATTTGGTAGACGTACTCAGTAATGATACCCAAACCTGGAAATAATGAAAAATCCCCGGGGACGACGTTCAAAAAATTGTTAGGAATTGTTAAAAATTAATCGAAGACGCGCGGAGGTACGAACTGCTCGGAAAAGTTGTTGCGAGCGAATTTCGAGATGAGATTTGGTAGACGCACCCAGTAATGATACTTGAACCTGGCATTATCGAAAAATCCCCGGAGACGACGTTCCGAAAATTGTTGGGAATTGTTGATAACTAATCGAAGACGCGCGGAGGTACGAACTGCTCGGAAGAGTTATTACAAGCGAATTTTGAGATGAGATTTGGTAGACGTACTCAGTAATGATACCCAAACCTGGAAATAATAAAAAAATCCCCGGGGACGACGTTCAAAAAATTGTTAGGAATTGTTAATAACTAATAGAAGACGCGTGGAGGTACGAACTGCTCGGAAAAGTTATTAGAAGCAAATTTCGAGATGAGATTTGGTAGACGTACCCAGTAATGATAGCCGAACTTGGAAATAATAAAAAATCTTCGGGGACGACGTTCAAAAAATTGTTAGGAATTGTTAATAATTAATCGAAGACGCGCGGAGGTACGAACTGCTCGGAAAAGTTATTACAAGCGAATTTCAAGATGAGATTTGGTAGACGCGCTCAGTATTGATAGCTGAACTTGGAAATAATGAAAAATCCCTGGGGACGACGTTCCAAAAATTGTTGAGAATTGTTATTAACTAATAGAAGACGCGCGGAGGTACGAACTGCTCGGAAAAGTTGTTGCAAGCGAATTCCGAGATGATATTTGGTAGACGCACCCAGTAATGATACTTGAACCTGGCATTATCGAAAAATCCCCGGGGACGACGTTCCAAAAATTGTTGAGAATTGTTATTAACTAATAGAAGACGCGCGGAGGTACGAACTGCTCGGAAAAGTTGTTGCAAGCGAATTTCGAGATGATATTTGGTAGACGCACCCAGTAATGATACTTGAACCTGGCATTATCGAAAAATCCCCGGAGACGACGTTCCAAAAATTGTTGGGAATTGTTGATAACTAATCGAAGACGCGCGGAGGTACGAACTGCTCGGAAGAGTTATTACAAGCGAATTTCGAGATGAGATTTGGTAGACATACCCAGTAATGATACCCGAACCTGGAATAATGATAATAACAATAATAATCTCATCTTGAAATTCGCTAGCAACAACTTTTCGGAGCAGTTCGTACCTCCGCGCGTCTTCTATTAGTTATTAACAATTCCTAACAATTTTTTGAACGTCGTCCCCGGGGATTTTTCATTATTTCCAGGTTTGGGTATCATTACTGGGTACGTCTACCAAACCTCATCTTGAAATTCGCTTCTAATAACTTTCTCGAGCAGTTCGTACCTCTGCGCGTCTTCGATTAGTTATCAACAATTCCTAACAATTTTTGGAACGTTGTCCCCGGGGATTTTTCGATAATGCCAGGTTCAAGTATCATTACTGGGTACGTCTACCAAATCTCATCTCGAAATTCGCTCGCAACAACTTTTCCGAGCAGTTCGTACCTCCACGCGTCTTCTATTAGTTATTAACAATTCCTAACAATTTTTTGAACGTCGTCCCCGGGGATTTTCTTATTATTTCCAGGTTTGGGTATCATTACTGAGTACGTCTACCAAATCTCATCTCGAAATTCGCTTGCAACAACTTTTCCGAGCAGTTCGTACCCCCGCGCGTCTTCTATTAGTTATTAACAATTCTCAACAATTTTGTGAACGTCGTCCCCGGGGATTCTTTATTATTCCCAGGTTTGAGTATCATTACTGGGTCGTCTACCAAATCTCATTTCGAAATTCGCTCGCAACAACTTTTCCGAGCAGTTCGTACCTCCGCACGTCTTCTATTAGTTATTAACAATTCCTAACAATTTTTGAACGTCGTCCCCGGAGATTTTTTATTATTTCCAGGTTTGGGTATCATTACTGAGTACGTCTACCAAATCTCATCTCGAAATTCGCTTGTAATAACTTTTCCCGGCAGTTCGTACCTCCACGCGTCTTCTATTAGTTATTAACAATTCCTAACAATTTTTGAACGTCGTCCCCGGAGATTTTTTATTATTTCCAGGTTTGGGTATCATTACTGAGTACGTCTACCAAATCTCATCTCGAAATTCGCTTGTAATAACTCTTCCGAGCAGTTCGTACCTCCGCGCGTCTTCGATTAGTTATCAACAATTCCCAACAATTTTTGGAACGTCGTCCCCGGGGATTTTTAATTATTTCCAGGTTTGGGTATCATTACTGGGTACGTCTACCGAATCTCATCTCGAAATTCGCTTGCAACAACTTTTCCGAGCAGTTCGGACCTCCGCGCGTCTTCTATTAGTTATCAACAATTCTCAACAATTTTTGGAACGTCGTCCCCGGGGATTTTTAGATAATGCCAGGTTCAAGTATCATTACTGGGTACGTCTACCAAATCTCATCTCGAAATTCGCTCGCAACAACTTTTCCGAGCAGTTCGTACCTCCGCGCGTCTTCGATTAATTATGAACGATTCCTAACAATTTTTTGAACGTCGTCCTCGGGGATTTTTCATCATTTCCAGGTTCGGGTATCATAACTGGGTACGTCTACCGAATCTCATCTCGAAATTCGCTTGTAATAACTTTTCCGAGCAGTTCGTACCTCCACGCGTCTTCTATTAGTTATTAACAATTCCTAACAATTTTTTGAACGTCGTCCCCGGGGATTTTCCGATAATGCTAGGTTCAAGTATCATTACTGGGTGCGTCTACCAAATCTCATCTCGAAATTCGCTCGCAACAACTTTTCCGAGCAGTTCGTACTCCCGCGCGTCTTCTATTAGTTAATAACAATTCTCAACAATTTTTGGAACGTCGTCCCCAGGGATTTTTCATTATTTCCAAGTTCAGCTATCAATACTGAGCGCGTCTACCAAATCTCATCTCGAAATTCGCTTGTAATAACTTTTCCGAGCAGTTCGTACCTCCACGCGTCTTCTATTAGTTATTAACAATTCCTAACAATTTTTTGAACGTCGTCCCCGGGGATTTCTTATTATTTCCAGGTTTGGGTATCATTACTGAGTACGTCTACCAAATCTCATCTCGAAATTCGCTTGTAATAACTTTTCCGAGCAGTTCGTACCTCCACGCGTCTTCTATTAGTTATTAACAATTCCTAACAATTTTTTGAACGTCGTCCCCGGGGATTTTTCATTATTTCCAGGTTTGGGTATCATTACTGGGTACGTCTACCGAATCTCATCTCGAAATTCGCTCGCAACAACTTTTCCGAGCAGTTCGTACCTCCGCGCGTCTTCGATTAATTATTAACAATTCCTAACAATTTTTTGAACGTCCTCCCCGGGGATTTTTCGATAATGCCAGGTTCAAGTATCATTACTGGGTACGTCTACCAAATCTCATCTCGAAATTCGCTCGCAACAACTTTTCCGAGCAGTTCGTACCTCCGCGCGTCTTCTATTAGTTAATAACAATTCTCAACAATTTTTGGAACGTCGTCCCCAGGGATTTTTCATTATTTCCAAGTTCAGCTATCAATACTGAGCGCGTCTACCAAATCTCATCTCAAAATTCGCTTGTAATAACTCTTCCGAGCAGTTCGTACCTCCGCGCGTCTTCGATTAGTTATCAACAATTCCCAACAATTTTTGGAACGTCGTCCCCGGGGATTTTTAATTATTTCCAGGTTTGGGTATCATTACTGGGTACGTCTACCGAATCTCATCTCGAAATTCGCTTGCAACAACTTTTCCGAGCAGTTCGGACCTCCGCGCGTCTTCTATTAGTTATCAACAATTCTCAACAATTTTTGGAACGTCGTCCCCGGGGATTTTTAGATAATGCCAGGTTCAAGTATCATTACTGGGTACGTCTACCAAATCTCATCTCGAAATTCGCTCGCAACAACTTTTCCGAGCAGTTCGTACCTCCGCGCGTCTTCGATTAATTATGAACGATTCCTAACAATTTTTTGAACGTCGTCCTCGGGGATTTTTCATCATTTCCAGGTTCGGGTATCATAACTGGGTACGTCTACCGAATCTCATCTCGAAATTCGCTTGTAATAACTTTTCCGAGCAGTTCGTACCTCCACGCGTCTTCTATTAGTTATTAACAATTCCTAACAATTTTTTGAACGTCGTCCCCGGGGATTTTCCGATAATGCTAGGTTCAAGTATCATTACTGGGTGCGTCTACCAAATCTCATCTCGAAATTCGCTCGCAACAACTTTTCCGAGCAGTTCGTACTCCCGCGCGTCTTCTATTAGTTAATAACAATTCTCAACAATTTTTGGAACGTCGTCCCCAGGGATTTTTCATTATTTCCAAGTTCAGCTATCAATACTGAGCGCGTCTACCAAATCTCATCTCGAAATTCGCTTGTAATAACTTTTCCGAGCAGTTCGTACCTCCACGCGTCTTCTATTAGTTATTAACAATTCCTAACAATTTTTTGAACGTCGTCCCCGGGGATTTCTTATTATTTCCAGGTTTGGGTATCATTACTGAGTACGTCTACCAAATCTCATCTCGAAATTCGCTTGTAATAACTTTTCCGAGCAGTTCGTACCTCCACGCGTCTTCTATTAGTTATTAACAATTCCTAACAATTTTTTGAACGTCGTCCCCGGGGATTTTTCATTATTTCCAGGTTTGGGTATCATTACTGGGTACGTCTACCGAATCTCATCTCGAAATTCGCTCGCAACAACTTTTCCGAGCAGTTCGTACCTCCGCGCGTCTTCGATTAATTATTAACAATTCCTAACAATTTTTTGAACGTCCTCCCCGGGGATTTTTCGATAATGCCAGGTTCAAGTATCATTACTGGGTACGTCTACCAAATCTCATCTCGAAATTCGCTCGCAACAACTTTTCCGAGCAGTTCGTACCTCCGCGCGTCTTCTATTAGTTAATAACAATTCTCAACAATTTTTGGAACGTCGTCCCCAGGGATTTTTCATTATTTCCAAGTTCAGCTATCAATACTGAGCGCGTCTACCAAATCTCATCTCGAAATTCGCTTGTAATAACTTTTCCGAGCAGTTCGTACCTCCACGCGTCTCCTATTAGTTATTAACAATTCCTAACAATTTTTTGAACGTCGTCCCTGAGGATTTTTTATTATTTCCAAGTTCGGCTATCATTACTGGGTACGTCTACCAAATCTCATCTCGAAATTTGCTTGTAATAACTTTTCCGAGCAGTTCGTACCTCTACGCGTCTTCTATTAGTTATTAACAATTGCTAACAATTTTTTGAACGTCGTCCCCGGGGATTTTTTATTATTTCCAGGTTTGGGTATCATTACTGAGTACGTCTACCAAATCTCATCTCAAAATTCGCTTGTAATAACTCTTCCGAGCAGTTCGTACCTCCGCGCGCCTTCGATTAATTATTAACAATTCCTAACAATTTTTTGAACGTCGTCCCCGGGGATTTTTCATTATTTCCAGGTTTTGGTATCATTACTGGGTACGTCTACCGAATCTCATCTCGAAATTCGCTTGCAACAACTTTTTCGAGCAGTTCGTACCTCCGCGCGTCTTCTATTAGTTATTAACAATTCTCAACAATTTTTTGAACGTCGTCCCCGGGGATTTTTTATTATTCCCAGGTTTGGGTATCATTACTGGGTCGTCTACCAAATCTCATCTTGAAATTCGCTCGCAACAACTTTTCCGAGCAGTTCGTACCTCCGTGCGTCTTCGATTAGTTATCAACAATTCCTAACAATTTTTTGTACGTCGTCCCCGGGGATTTTTTATTATTTCCAAGTTCGGCTATCATTACTGGGTACGTCTACCAAATCTCATCTCGAAATTTGCTTGTAATAACTCTTTCGAGCAGTTCGTACCCCCGCGCGTCTTCCATTAGTTATCAACAATTCCCAACAATTTTTGGAACGTCGTCCCCAGGGATTTTTCATTATTTCCAAGTTCAGCTATCAATACTGAGCGCGTCTACCAAATCTATTCTCGAAATTCGCTTGTAATAACTTTTCCGAGCAGTTCGTACCTCCACGCGTCTTCTATTAGTTATTAACAATTCCTAACAATTTTTTGAACGTCGTCTCCGGGGATTTTTCATTATTTCCAGGTTTGGGTATCATTACTGGGTACGTCTACCGAATCTCATCTCGAAATTCGCTCGCAACAACTTTTCCGAGCAGTTCGTACCTCTGCGCGTCTTCGATTAATTATTAACAATTCCTAACAATTTTTTGAACGTCCTCCCCGGGGATTTTTCGATAATGCCAGGTTCAAGTATCATTACTGGGTACGTCTACCAAATCTCATCTCGAAATTCGCTCGCAACAACTTTTCCGAGCAGTTCGTACCTCCGCGCGTCTTTTATTAGTTAATAACAATTCTCAACAATTTTTGGAACGTCGTCCCCAGGGATTTTTCATTATTTCCAAGTTCAGCTATCAATACTGAGCGCGTCTACCAAATCTCATCTCGAAATTCGCTTGTAATAACTTTTCCGAGCAGTTCGTACCTCCACGCGTCTCCTATTAGTTATTAACAATTCCTAACAATTTTTTGAACGTCGTCCCTGAGGATTTTTTATTATTTCCAAGTTCGGCTATCATTACTGGGTACGTCTACCAAATCTCATCTCGAAATTTGCTTGTAATAACTTTTCCGAGCAGTTCGTACCTCTACGCGTCTTCTATTAGTTATTAACAATTCCTAACAATTTTTTGAACGTCGTCCCCGGGGATTTTTTATTATTTCCAGGTTTGGGTATCATTACTGAGTACGTCTACCAAATCTCATCTCAAAATTCGCTTGTAATAACTCTTCCGAGCAGTTCGTACCTCCGCGCGTCTTCGATTAATTATTAACAATTCCTAACAATTTTTTGAACGTCGTCCCCGGGGATTTTTCATTATTTCCAGGTTTGGGTATCATTACTGGGTACGTCTACCAAATCTCATCTCGAAATTCGCTTGCAACAACTTTTCCGAGCAGTTCGTACCTCCGCGCGTCTTCTATTAGTTATTATCAATTCTCAACAATTTTTTGAACGTCGTCCCCGGGGATTTTTCATTATTCCCAGGTTTGGGTATCATTACTGGGTCGTCTACCAAATCTCATCTTGAAATTCGCTCGCAACAACTTTTCCGAGCAGTTCGTACCTCCGTGCGTCTTCGATTAGTTATCAACAATTCCTAACAATTTTTTGTACGTCGTCCCCGGGGATTTTTTATTATTTCCAAGTTCGGCTATCATTACTGGGTACGTCTACCAAATCTCATCTCGAAATTTGCTTGTAATAACTCTTTCGAGCAGTTCGTACCCCCGCGCGTCTTCCATTAGTTATCAACAATTCCCAACAATTTTTGGAACGTCGTCCCCGGGGATTTTTCGATAATGCCAGGTTCAAGTATCATTACTGGGTACGTGTACCAAATCTCATCTCGAAATTCGTTCGCAACAACTTTTCCGAGCAGTTCGTACCTCCGCGCGTCTCCGATTAGTTATTAACAATTCTTAACAATTTTTTGAACGTCGTCCCCGGGGATTTTTTGATAATGCCAGGTTCGGGTATCATTACTGGGTACGTCGTCCCCGTCACTGTCTCCTGCTCAACTAAAATTCTAAGGAACTATTCTTTGCACCATTTTTGGACCAAGCGGCTCTGAACCTCACTTCACTGACAATTCGACGGCCGTGAGACGAGGCGGATCTAACTTCACGCGGCATGGTTCTATTCTACTGTTCGGAATTTGAAGCTAGATAATCGTTAAAATACCAATATTCAACATTTTTTTTCTCAACGACATCGGAATCGAATTCAATTTTCAACCGGTCCTCTGTATTCAAAATTAAATAATCTTCATTAAAAAAAAATAAAAATCAACTTTCGTTTTTTTTTCGAATCAACCATTTTTGTACCGCAAAAACCATAATGGTCACATGAACACCGTATTCTTCTTCAGATCGGGCATCAAAAACCATTGAAGAAGAAAAAAAGAAAAAACCCGATATTACCTCGCAAACCCCTCAAAAAAGTACCGGCCACCTTATAATTGTCACCCTGTATATAGCCTTTATAACTCGTATGATTCATTAAGGAAGGACCCTACTGAAATGTCAACAAAAGCCATTTTTTCAAATGACTAAAAAAAGTTGATAAAAATATGCATACTACAATTTTTAGTTTATGGTAGAATGTGTATCGAAAAAAAAATTCCAACCTTCTGTGATGAAAACATAGATGCGAAGAAACTCTTGCCATAAAATCTTCTGCATAGCTATGTTTTCATCGCAGAAGGTTGAAATTTTGTTTTCAATACACATTATCTATCATAATCTAAAAACTGTAGTGTAAATATTTTTTGATTGGTCTTTTTCAGTCATATAAAGAAATGAAAAAATGGTGTCAGTCAAATTTCCAGTAGTTCTCCCTTAGAAAGTAATTGATTTAGAACAAATTTCAAGTGTACAAATCCCCGTCGGAATAACGTATGCCATAGTGATCCATACGATTCATTCCATAATGTTGAGTAAAATGTGACAATTTATATTTTCATAACATCTGCTCTGAAACTTCAGCTTTCAGTGCCTGTTTAGCGAGTCGAAACAAGTTAATTTCACGCGAATGCCATGAAAAGCTGTGACATACGCTGCAATCGCGACTTCACTGTTTTAGCGGTCTGAAAGCTGCATTGCTTTCATCCCTTGGGAAGAAAGCAACTGCTTTCATCCCTTGGGAAGAAAGCAATTCAGATTTCAGACCGCTAATGTTAGATTCATATTTATATAAGGTTCGAATTGGATCAAATCAAATTTAACGAAAGATCAAGAAAATAACTCAATATAACATCTTCGGACCAGGTCGTCGCGCCTTGAGTTTTCATCCATGAGGCGAGGGTATTATAACGTACGTTAAACATTTGTCCTTAGAATATTATCCGGCAATAGATCCATTGATGCAGCATTTGCTTTATATCTATCAGATGTTGTGGAGTATAATATGTATAATATGATTGAAATATGTATGAAACCTGAAGTTTTTTGCAAATGTTATGAAAAACATAGTGTGTGACACGGGATGAAACATGAATGCAGGCACGGGTGATGTCAGCCCTCGCCTTCGGCTTCGGGCTGACAACTTCACCCTGGCCTGCATTCATACTGTTTCATCCCTTGTCACACGATATACTATTTCAGAAATCCTTCTGCTGCAATACACCACCAGCAATAATCAATGCAGTCGTAAAGTATTCGAAGTGATTTCTTCGGAATGGTTCCGACATGCCAATCAGCGGCTCAAGAGACAGAAGTAATTCAGATATGTTATCCTAAATTTCTCAGTTTAAAGTGTATATATATACACATTAGGGTGTTCCATTTTTAGGCAATATTTTTTTTTTTTTCTATGTTAAACTAGAAAATCTTATACTTTATAGAAAATAAAAAATATTGCCGCCTGGTAAAAGGTTTAAAGTCTAATAGCGGCTTAGCTCATTCAAAAATTCGATTTTCCACCTAAATAACACAGGAAAATTTTTTTTTTTGGGTTTAATTTAATTTTTCGTTGTTAGAAATTTTTTTTTCGAAAAAACCTTCTCACAGCTTTTGAAGGAAATCAAATTCTCTACCAAAATGTCTCTGTGGTCGAAGACCGTACAGCCAGTAGTTTCGGAGTTATAGCGCGTCAAACATGAACAATTTTCGCTATAACTCCGAAACTACTGGTTGTACGGTCTTCGACCACAGAAACATTTTTGTAGAGAATTTAATTTCCTTCAAAAGCTATAAAAAGGTTTCTGCGAAAAAAAATTTTTTAACAACGAAAAATTCAATTGATCCAAAAAAAAAAAAATTTCCTGTGTTATTTAGATGGCAAATCGAATTTTTGAATTAGCTAAGCCGCTATTGGACTTTAAACCTTTTACCAGGCGGCGATATTTTTTATTTTCTATAAAGTATAAGATTTTCTAGTATAACATGGAAAAAAAAATATTGCCTAGAAATGAAACACCCTAATACATATACACTTTGAACTGACAAATTTTAGAAACTTTTCACAGAATCGACTTTCCGGCTTTTGAGTGACAAAAACAGGTTGAATTAAACAACAGTTCCTATAATACTTGGATAATTGCAGTATGTGAATTGATAAAAAAATTACAGCCCTGTCATGAAAGTGTACGCTCAATGAACTGGGTATACGCATTAGGGAGGACGTTAAATACCATCTTGAGAAGCCCCACAGTTTATAGACAAAAAATAGAAAAAAATTTGGCACCAGAGCGAAGTTTTTAAAATAAAATTAACCCCCGCCGGTAAGGTCTCAAAGTTCCCCATAGGTGGTTTTTGTATTTTCTCCCCCAAGTCTTGTCCATGTAGTAGTATATACTTTCACATAGGTTAGGATTTTTTTGATTAAAATTAGCCGCACAGTGCTTTATATGGAAAACTTTGAGACCTTACCGGCACGTGTTAATTTCATTTTAAAAACCTCGGTCTGGGGCCAAAATTGTTTCCTATTTTTTGTTTATAAACTGTTCTCAAGATGGTCCAATACGCAGTCATCGCAAAAGGCTGAAATATTTTCTCAACACACATACTTCGATAATCTGAAAACTGTAGGAAGCGTTTTTTGATTCGACCTGTTTTGTCATTTAAAAACCGACAAATCAATTTAGTCCAAAGTTTTGGTAGATTTTCCTCTGAAGGCTAAATGTTTGAGAAGAAAAAGTATCAATGAAAGCTGTTTGCCACAGTCAGCAAACTAATGCTGTAATTTCATAGATTATTTGTGGCTCCAAATCGAAGATTAGTATTGCACATCGTTGATTGAATGGACCAATTAATATGAAATTATATGCGATAATCATTAACGACCATAACTGACATATTGCTCAGATTCTCTGGAGAATCACCCCTAATTTGTTGAGTGACGCATCTGGTTAACAAATTTTCTTATTTTCATTTTTTGACTACTTTTCTTTTTTTTTTCGACGTCTACCGTGCTATTCTGATTAGTTTGTAGAGTCATTTTTAGGTTGCATAGAAAAAGGGTGCAATTGTCTTTCCTCGCTGTTGTATGAGGAGTATCATAGTCATATTGTTATTCTTTTATTTATAGTTTATATGTTCATTTGTAAGAATTTTTTCATTGCGCAGCCATAATTGTCGTAACACAGTTAAACTTATATGGTGATATTATCAATAGGAGCTGCATTATGTTGTGCAAATAGTCCATTTTTGCATGGATGGCCCTTGAGGTTTAATATTTAAGATTTTCTGACTGATACGATATAAGAATGACGTAATATTTAGAGTATGTATTGGGATCCTTGGAATGGGCGTGGCTTTGAAATTTTAGCCTTGATAGAGTAGTTCTATTTTCGTCACTAGTTGGCGTATCGAGGTTCTAAGCCCTCTCATTGGTTACTGTAGCCTTGATAGAACAGTTCTATTTTCTGCCACTAGTTGGCGTATCGAGGTTCTAAGGTTCCCAATAATAATATATGAACACATATATCTATTAGGGTATTTAAAAAAAATTGATATTTTTTTTCTTCCATTCACCGGCCCCTGAGCGTTGATGCTTGATGAAAGAAAAAACCTTGCGAAAAGAAGGACCTGTAGCTCAAAATTATAAGGTCGTTCAAGCCATTTTCGTGTTTTTTCGGAATTAAATGAGAAAAACAAGGTTTCATAGAAAATAACAACTTATTTGAATATGCATATTCATTAGACAACATTTTATTTTGATATCTCAGTATATATGGATGTACAATTGTGTATGTCTAGATATGCAAACCAAGTATTTTATTTGTCATACAGAGAGTATTTTTGTCGCTGTAATCTTGTACCGAGTGGAAAATATATATCTGAGTTTTGTACTTGATTTTCTATGAGAAGCCTGCTCTTTCTCATTTACCTAATTGCAAAAAAATACAAAACTGGCTTGAGAGACCTTTTAATTTTCAGCAACAGGCTCTTCCTTTCACGAGGATTTTTCTTCCATCATGCATCAACGCTCACAACACGGTAAAAATATTAATTTTCTTCAAACACCCCAATATCTATGATAGGGTGGTCCTCATTTAGGGTGTTTCGGAATTTTTATCTTTTCACCCCCCAAAATCGTTGAAAAGACCTAAGACCTGGACTTGTCATTTTTTCCGGGCATGCTAATCGTTCGAAAAATATGCATTGCATACAAATCTATAATCATACAACAATGAGTCAAAAAAGTTATGAGGCCCCTAAGCTACATTGAACATTGAACATTGTACATTGGCATTGTACAGCAAATCTTAAGGGCCTCATAACTGTATTCATACATTGTTTTAACACAACAGATTTGTATGCATGTAATATTTTTAGAACAATTAGCATGCCCGGAAAAAAATGGTATCTGCAGATACTTTAAAAAGTCATGTTATTTAAACGGGAAACAAGCCGAGCTTATATAGAGAAATCCTTCGGCACACATTTTTTTCAATGTATTTGGAATTATTTCTGCGGGCGGGAAAGTAAAAATTCCGAAATACCCTTATTTTAAGGACCATCCTAATCTATAACCTTTAGATAAGAAAAAAAAGAGAGATCGTTCAAATATTTAACTGATACAATATTGGGAACCTTAGAACCTCGATACGCCAACTAGTGGCAGAAAATAGAACTGTTCTATGAAGGCTACAGTAACCAATGAGAGGGCTTAGAACCTCGATACGCCAACTAGTGACGAAAATAGAACTACTCTATCAAGGCTAAAATTTCAAAGCCACGCCCATTCCAAGGATCCCAATAAGATAGTGACTTAATATTTAGTATAGTATGTTTGATGATATATGAACTATATATCGCACAACTCTTGCTGAGCAAGATAACTCGTTTTTATAAGCAGCGAAGGATATCCGTACAATTATTATAATTTTATCATAAAAAAATAAAATTTTATGTTATTGTTGGTGATAGTACACAAAGCAAGGCAGTGGCATAACTGAAACAGATAAAATAGTAAATACTGCTCTGTATACAGATTCTTTTCTGTAGATTTCATTAAATAGCTGTAATTTATGTTGTCATTCGTTATAACTTATAATACAATAATAATTGTATTAAAACAGATTGCGATTTGATTCATTGCAAATAGGCTAATTCCCCTCCCACAAAAAACAATGGCTGGTTTTACCTATACCTATGTATACCTACACTATGGCTATAATTACGATCTAATGATCTCACTTGTGAGTTGTCAAAAACACAACTTATATGTGCGGCATTCATGATTAGTGATTGAATTTCACTATTGATAATTCCATACATACTTAAATGTAACAAAATTTTGGTTTCAGTCCCACCTTTTGGAATTACTTTTCGAGGTAGGACCGAAAGTAACAAAATGTTCTGAAACGACATTCGCTAGCAGATACATACAGAGCGATTCTGTGAAAAAAGGTAGGAGAACGGAAGACGCCTGAATTCAGCGGATTAAACATCGACGATTGGCTTTTATTTCCCACGTAATAGATAAAACCCAATCGTCGATATTTGATCTGCTCAAATCAGGCGCTTTTCGTTTGCCTACCTTTTAGGCGCGTAATTTCCATAGAATCTCTCTGTATGTATATTTTCCCCACATTTCACATAATTTTTTTTCTCAATCTGAAGTATATAGGTTCGATAATAAATGCAATTTCGGTACTAGCGAAATCTTCGTGAAAAACTGAGGCGAAAATGTGAAATAAGAAAACACGAAATCACCTTTTTTCGAATGAGAGCCATTCATCAAATAGACTATGTCGATCAGCTCCAACTTAAAAATGGTGGATTCTTTGATTTTAATTCCACATTATTGTCTTTATTTCTCAGGAAGTATCCGCTGGTTCTACACGGAGAGAACGTTATAAGAATAGTCTTTATTTATTACAGAATTGCTGTCATACTGGGTATAGCGCGGAAGACTTATCGCGGATTCTGAGATCCCGTACTATAATTATGGTAACCATTGCCTCATTTGTGAGAACGGTTACCATACTTATAGTACGGGATCTCAGAATCCGCGATAAGTCTTCCGCGCTATAACAGTATGACAGCCATTCTCATAACATTCTCTCCGTGTAAGATAAGCGCCAAGGTATGTCCCACTGATGGCGGTGACGCAACCTGCCAGGTACAGAGCACAGAGCATGTACCAACGACGTCATGATGTAATTTCTCGGGTATGTTATACAGGTACGTAAAGCTCAAGTCTTTAAAGCGACATACCGAGCATATAGTACAAAGTATGTACCACCAATGTCGGTGATGCAGCCTGTCAGGTACAGAGCGCAGAGCATGTACTCATAATGTCATGATGCTATATCCAGGGTACATTTGACAGATACGGAGTGCTGTCGTCTTCAAAACGACATACTACGTATACAGCACAAAATACGTACCACTGACGTAGGTAATGCAACCTGCCGGGTACCTAACGCAAAGCATATACTGATGATGTCATCATACTACATCTCGGGTATAGTCTCCTAATACGTACTGTTTATGTCTCTTTAGTGACATCCCGGGTACGAGAAAAAATCAGGCACTGTTGATATAGATATTGTAACATCTCAGGCATGTAATTGAGTTACGTGACTGACATGTAACCTTGTCGATGTACTAGATACATCTTATTTAGGGGTACATGCGGCGGACATTTGCATGTACCAAGTCTGTAAATGCTACATGTTTGGTACATACCCAACTAACGTACACACACTCATTGTTACGTCGCAGGTACATATATGATACATCGCTGTGTTTGCTGGGATAGATTAGTTGCTGATAAATTACATTGGTCTATATAAAATTTTCATGAAAAGATATTTGAGGTTACTTACGTTTTATTCAAATTAATATCCCATGCTTTAATATTACAATTATAAACAACCTTCCAAAATAGAAAAACGCAGAACGGCTGAAGCGCGGAAGCGCGGAGACCTACGGCCTAACGTCAGGCAACAAGTTTACGCCTCGAGCCGATCAGCTGACGAGCTAGTCGCTCGAAAAGTGTTCCTCGCAGGACCAATGAGCTAATTGGCCGATACTGATAGGTCCCTGCTTGTAAGCCAGGAAGTATCGCAGAGAAAAGCCGAATTATCGCCAGGACTCCTCACTTCTGTGCTCAGCTCTATCGCCGACAAGACGTGTTCCGTATAAACTCTCGCGGTGTTAAGTTATTAAAGTACGTTAAAGTGTGCGCTACGAGCAGCTTCATATTAAGGTAAGGTCTCTATGATCTATTCTCGCTAGTAAAAACCACGCGCTACCGCTGGATTTCTAATAGTATCAGTCACGTTTGCACTTTGATCCGAGTCCCGTTGTTTCGGTTCATTTAGATAGTAAGATTAATGAGTTAGCTAGCTCAATTCGTGTGGATTAGTTTTTACTTAGTCTTCCGAGTGGCGATCAGCCTACGGGTGACGCTCCTCGTTTTAATATTAGATTCAAGTAACGAAATCCAGCGAAAGCCGAGGGGCTATTCACATTCGAATCGAGTGACACCATGACTACAGAAATGTTGTCGACTACACGAGACTACACTACTGACTACGGCGAGACTACGGGCACTACGACTACCGAACGACTACAGTGACTACAACTGTCTTTAATGATGACTACGTGATTACAAATGAATTCATTGACTACACTACTGACTTCATATATTTGTAATACGTGATTACGTGATTACGGTGACTTCAAATGACTACATTTTGATTACAACTTATGACTACAAAGAATGTAGTCACATGAATACAGTGATTTCAATGTGTGATTACAATGATTTCAGTGATTACATTGCGACTACGGATTGACTACAGTCGCAAGTGACACCATGACTACGGCTGTGAATAGCCCCTCGGCGAAAGCACTTCGTGGTTGACTGTAGCTATTTTGAGTACCTTTTTGGCTTAATATTTTATTCCGCTTTATTAGTCTCATCTCTTTCCTATCTTAGCTTATGATTTGCTAATATTATTTGAGAGCTTTTTCTTGCTTCAATTCTCGCTTTGAGAATCTGTTACTTTGCTTTATCGCTATCTTTGATTTAGTAGCTTATTAGTAATTAATTAGTATAATATTGCATGGTGTGTCACTTATAATCCAACTCCCCGAGGGTTGGCTGAACGTAGTTAGTCATAGTTTTAAGTTGTTCATTTATTCGGTTATTCTTTGTTCTATTATTCTCATCTATTCTGATTTCCTTATCCTATTTGATTATATGATTTATTTGTGCTATATAACCTGTGTATTATTCTAATTTTCGCTATACTGTGTTATAATAAGTTAGCTATCTCTAAGTCATACTTTTGATCCGATATCTTGAATATTCTAGTTCGAATCCCTTGTTAATTTAGTTTATCGCTTTGCTTAGATTCATCCGAAATTATTTATTGAGTTCTTATATCGCCTGATAATTATTTAACAACGCTAGCGTGCCGCATTAGATAATTTGTTACAAAGTATCGTATCGCTCGGTGATACGCAGCCTGAAAAGTAGTCTATAGCTTGTATTATATCGCTTCTACGGCACTCGCTAGCCAACCGGCGTGTTTACGTTTTTCATATCGCTGCGACGCAAAATAAGACTCAATAATATAATATTCATTTCTCAAGTATTATTCCAATCGTCATTTTCATCTATTATTCGTAACTATTATTCTGATAACTATTTCGGTGTAATTTGATATCTGTGATCTATTGAATATCTCCATTTAAATAAATGATAATGTTATTTTATCACATTGTCAATTTTTTTATAAGCTCAAAACGGCTCAAAATAAGTTAAACATCATTTATAAAAAAAATTGGAGGAACAGCTTTCAATTAATTGATTAAAAAAACTCAATAAAAGTTAACCCAGTATTAAAAACCGCAGTAATACCTCGGTAATACCCACACTTACCCTATCGCGTTTTTCGCGTTTTTTTATAACTAAAACTGAAAATCGACTTTGTCCCGCGGCACCATCAAGAAGTATATCAAATTACAAAACTTTTGCCTCACTTGACTTTTACGCGCGGACATGTAGTTTGGGAGCTATACAGCGATTTGAAAAAAATAATCAAAAATTTGTGATTCGGTGTTACTCGCGACCTGTAAAACGTAGAATTTTCATCATTCAGAGGAATTTTTTTTTTTTTAACTCGTTACTCAACATGACTAAGTTTGAGACGAATCGAAAGGGGTGTGGACAACCAATTTATTGTACATTTCATATGGAACTCCCCATATATAAATTTATATTCTATGGAAAATCATGGAAAAATAAATAAAATATTTCGGCTAAAGGAAAGAAAACCATACAGGAAATATCATTACATTAAAATAACCAACAAATCAGATTTAAATGTAATTGAAAAAAAAAAAAAAAAAAATTAATTAGAAAACTGAAATACACTCACACAGACAAGTCTTTAGTCATAAACTTGAAAGATACTGAGCATTATTACTTTCAACGGAGTTTTAGGAGGTACTTGAAATTTGAAATTTTTTTTTTTTTCAATTGTAGCTTTTACTTTCTTTAATTAGGACAAAAATCAGCTAGGATAAAAAATTCTTTTTGTAATATCAACCGCAAAAGTATAAATTTAGCGCGATGGTTTCCGGGCCTAAAGCATACCTTGATGTGAGAATCTATAGTTCGAAAACTTTTCACGCACGAGTTCCTAAAATTCTCTTCTTTCTTTTTTTTTTTTCTAAATTTAAAAAAATCTCAACGTTCACATACGTCGATTCATACAAATAACTTAACTTGTAATACCAATAAACATACATAATTATTGAAATTCGCGGTTGATTTTCCTCTAAAGTATATACCGCGAAGTTCTCTGTATGCGGAACGCTAAGGGTACCAACCCGAAATTTTTTGCTATTTCGATAGGCGTAGGTCATACAGTAAACTGCAGCAGCAGTTTGGTAACTTACTAGATGTTTCTAGTAAAATCACTAGAGATCACTAGAAATCTAGTGATCACTGGTCACTAGATTTCTGGACTTGAAATCTAGTCACTAGATTTCCAGTGATTTCTAGTGATCTTACTAGAAACATCTAGTAAGTTACCAAACTGCTGCTGCAGTTTACTGTATGACCTACGCCTATGGAAATATCAAAAATTTCGGGTTGGTACCCCTAGCGTTCCGCATACAGAGAACTTCGCGGTATACTGTACTTTCGTAGAAAAAATTATACAAAATTTTGTTCGATACGTTATGTATATGAAGTCAGGAATCCGGTACATTTGAATTTGCGAAACTCGCCTTCAAGGTTAGGTTTACATCCAGACGGATTCAAATTCAAGCGTACCGAAATCCCTCACTTCAGACATATAATCGAAAATAATTATTTTTCTTTACACATGAACGAAAAGGCCGATTTCGCTCCCTATTTTCGGGGAGTAAAGAGCGGTTTTAAAAGTCTTTCCTCCCAGAACGTCTTTCCTCCCGGCCTTTCCTCCCTAAAAGTCTTTCCTCCCAGTCTTTTCTCCCCGATATGAAGTTGCACTAGATACTAGATTCATTTACCTCTTTTTTCCTTCATGAACAAAACAGAGGACGGTGGGACCAACTTCATACCTATACTGTTTTGTTTAAAGCAGCAACCAAATAGATGAATCATAACTTTGATTTATTTATTAAAAATAATTCGGTAAAACCGCTTTTTCCTCAAATAGGTAGCAAAATCGGCCTCCGTTCATGTGTAAAGAAAAATATCGTGTGCACCACGGGAGCAACGTTCTCGCTCCCTTGATGCACAATATACTATTACGATTATTATCATTAAAAAACAAATTTCAGTTTTTAGGGCTTAAAAAATCGTGAATTAAAATAAAAATGAATCAATTAGCATATACACGCATTTTGCAGATTACGATAAATTCGGCGAACTACGAATTTATAAAAAAAAATCTCCACTCGGTGATTATTCAAAAGTTTAAACTAACCGATTTCCCGTTTGTCTCTGGAATTTTTTTTTTTTTTTTTTTTTTTTCAAAATTGGTTCTATTACATGTAAAAGCGACGACCCCCACCACTTTTTTGCAGGCATAGAATCAGTATTATCTATGCACTAGAATAAGTCTATGTATAGTCGTTTTATTCCAAACAAAGATATACATTTTGTACACATTTATTACTTCCTAATTTAACTTTTAATATGTTTTTAGGTTTAAATACCGGATAAAGATGGCTCTATATTGCCTTTTAACAAATGTCCAACGAACAAAATATGCTATTGTTCCAACAACAAATGTATTTGAACTGAACGAGGAAAACACATTGGTCAAAGTTGAATTACAGAAATACCAATCCAATGACAAATGTTATGTCCGGGGCGCTAACATAAAATTAGGCAATGGAGCCTTCTACATAATAGACTCAGATGGTAATTTCTCAATTAACTTTTATAATGACAATATGATTTAATGAATTTGAGATAAATGCAACAATTGACTAATATAAGCGATGTTTAACAATAATTTCTTTAATTATGGTCGATAGATAATTATAGCATCCTAACTAGAAGAAACCCGGTAGATGCTCGCATAATAGTTTCAAAGTTACCAGAATACAGTCCATCTCTTCAATCAAAAGGTCGAACGAAAACTACTACAAAAACCGTAAGTTATAAGTATTTTTTTCTATCACATATTTTCTGATTACATTTCCCTATTGAAATGAATCAGGTAATTTTATGACGTAATAAAATCACGTTATAAAATCGGGCAATAACACCACGTATAATATCGGTCGATAAAATAAGGCATTAAAAGTTCCAAAAAATCGTGCGTTTATTTTATCTCGTGATTTTATTTCGTGATTTTATTTTGTGATTTTATTGCGTGATTTTATTTCGTGATTTTATTTCGTGTTTTTATTTTGTGATTTTATTTTGTGATTTTATTGCGTGATTTTATTGCGTGATTTTATTGCGTGATTTCATCACCTGGTCAAAATTTTTGGTATTGCATACCAAAAAGTACAAAATTATGCACAAAATGTGTGTCGGAGTTTGTTGTTATACACGTGATAGAAGTTATAACATCTCAAGTGCGAATCGACTACTGTTGTCTGTTATTGCAAGTGAACTCCGCGGTCCTCGCAGAAAATTTTTGCAACCGTTCGAAATAAACTGATTTCCACAAGAATGATTTCATATGGAGGTAATTTTCTATGCCAGAGATAATCGTCACATGTCGAATTTTCAGACACAATTAATATGCACGCAAAATTTTAATGTTCAGGTCCATCGGCAACTAAGTTAGCTGACCAGTTGTGAAAATTGTAATTAAATTTTTTTTTCAAATTGAATTTTCATTTAATTACACATTAGACATTACCAAAGTAATGGATAAATCAATGAGTAATTCCATTAAAAATGTCATTAGTGATACGCGACACTAATGCTGACTACACATTAGGGTGGGCAAAAAAAAAACGACTAATTTTTTCTTCCTCAGTTACCATAAAAATATTATTCAGGATGACGAAAAAAAAATTCTGTGAAAGTTTGAGCTCTTAATATTAATATTAAGAGGTGGCTCTTCCTGATTTTTGATTTCCCATGTAAACAACACGGGAAATTTTTTGTTTTTTTCATTTGGAATTTTATTTCGTTCCAACGAATCAGCGTGTTGTGAAAATCAATACATATTCTTGTAGAAAATTAAACGATCTCCAAAAAAGGTCAAATATGATTTTTCGCTAAGTCGACTCGTTTCAAAGTTGTTCAAGGTTAAAGTTCAGCCTCAAACAGTATATGACTTCCACAATTTTTTTTTTTTTTTGAGTTCGTTTAAATAGGAAATCAAAAATCACGAAGAGCCACCTCTTAATATTATTATTAAGAGCTCAAACTTTCACAGAATTTTTTTTTCGTCATCCTCAATAATCTTTTCATGGTAGGTAACTAAGGAAAAAAAAATGAGTCGTTTTTTTTTGGCCCACCCTACTACGCATAAGTATCTTCTTATCAAATTCTACTTTCTCAGACTACCAATAGATTATTTATTGAACCTGAAAGGGGAAACATAATGTCGAAAATTGTAACATCAATTGAAAATAGTATGTACCATTGTATTTTTCGTAACCTTATGAGAATTTTTAAATAATGATTCCATGAAGTTTTATAGATTTTCATGCAACTTTGGGATCAGAAACCTAAACAAAATCAGTCACGAATCTTAAGTAAGAAATCACATTATAAGTATAATGCACAGTATGAGATTTACACTCATTATTAAAACTTGAAATAAGAATATTTTTCTATATAATCATATATTTGACACAAAAGTTAAAATGGAAGTAGATTGAGAATATAATGGATATTCTAAGGCACATACGTCACACTCAATCGCTCTATATTAATCATTGATTATCATAAAAAAAAGTTAGAATAAAATAAACTTATATGTTTCCATGAACGTGACAGTAACATATACTTTGGGGTCAGAAACTTAAACAAAATCAGTCAAGAATCTTAAGTAAGAAATCACATTATAAGTATAATGCACAGTATGAGATTTACACTCATTATTAAAACTTGAAATAAGAATATTTTTCTATATAATCATATATTTGACACAAAAGTTAAAATGGAAGTAGATTGAGAATATAATGGATATTCTAAGGCACATACGTCACACTCAATCGCTCGATATAAATCATTGATTATCATAAAAAAAAGTTAGAATAAAATAAACTTATATGTTTCCATGAACATGACAGTAACATATACTTTGGGGTCAGAAACTTAAACAAAATCAGTCAAGAATCTTAAGTAAGAAATCACATTATAAGTATAATGCACAGTATGAGATTTACACTCATTATTAAAACTTGAAATAAGAATATTTTTCTATATAATCATATATTTGACACAAAAGTTAAAATGGAAGTAGATTGAGAATATAATGGATATTCTAAGGCACATACGTCACACTCAATCGCTCGATATTAATCATTGATTATCATAAAAAAAAGTTAGAATAAAATAAACTTATATGTTTCCATGAACGTGACAGTAACATATAAATACTGATTCATCTTCACTCAGACATATCTACCGCATCTAGTACTTCTTTTTGTTTATTCAAATCATCTGAAATCGAAATTTTTTCGATTAGTCTCGTACAGTTCATGTTTTTAATAATACCTATGTATTTTCCCAACTTGCCTTTGCGTTTTGATTCACTTTGAATAGTGTTATTTATACAAGAGCTTAGATATGTGTTGCATTTGAGGATTTCTTTAGCCTGTTCAGATTTTCCAACAATTTTCTTCAGGACACGATCGTGGTACATTCCTGGAATCAATCATAAAATATTAGTGTCGTAATTAACCCTTTGTTGCATAGTGTTGTTGTACAACAACACCTTTTCTAATTCAGTTTTTTTATATTATAACATATATTTCATGCAAATAAATAAATCAATCAATTAATTAATTAAATGAATTTCATAGACAAATGTATGCATGAAAGGGTTAGCAAACATATACATGATAGTATTCTAGAATATTTACTGTGTAAACAAGCCAGTTTCCGGGGCGAACATTCTTTTCGCCCTGAGACTCTGTTTGCATTAACTTTTTGCATTTCAAGAGCTCTTTTTGATAGAATTTCTGGTGTCCAGATAGATCTAGCGGAATTTGCAGTATACAAACTCATCGTTCTTGACGATTTTGATTGCTTGTATCCTGCATATGGAAACGTCACTCCATAAGAAGCATGGTACATGCGTTGCTGAAAAATTGCGAATACATCACAAGTGATTCAAATTCTAAAATACGTCAATACAAAAGAATATTGTACATATGTGAACACTGGAAAATTTTATTAATATGTATATGAAATTTTTTTTTTTTGTCAATATGTATATATAAAAAGACTAGATACGAGCTTAATTAAAAAGACCATGAAGATATGTAAGTTAGGGTGGGCCAAAAAAAACTTTTAATTTTTTTTTCTTTAGTTACCATGAAAATATTGCTCAAGATGATGAAAAAAAAGTCCTCTGAAAATTTGAGCTCTTAATATCAATATTAAGAGGTGCCTAATCGCGATTTTTGATTTCCCATTTAAATAACACAGGAAATTTTTTTTTTTTTATTTGGAATTTTATTCCGTTCCAACGAATCATCGTGTTATAAAAATCAATACATATTCTTGTAGGAAATTAAACGATCTCCAAAAAAGGTCTGATGTAATTTTTCGCTAAGTTCACTCGTTTCAAAGTTATTCAAGGTTAAAGTTCAACCTCAAACGGTATATGACGACTTTTTTTTCGACTTAGCGAAAAATCACATCAGACCTTTTTTGGAGATCGTTTAATTTCCTACAAGAATATGTATTGATTTTTATAACACGATGATTCGTTGGAACGGAATAAAATTCCAAATAAAAAAAAAAAAATTTCCTGTGTTATTTAAATGGGAAATCAAAAATCGCGATTAGGCACCTCTTAATATTGATATTAAGAGCTCAAATTTTCAGAGGACTTTTTTTTCATCATCTTGAGCAATATTTTCATGGTAACTAAAGAAAAAAAAATTAAAAGTTTTTTTTGGCCCACCCTAATGTAAGTACATGAAGAAGAAGAATATCAAGAGAACATGATTCTTTACTGAAATTGGAAAAAAGTGAAATCTGAACTGCGATACTTACATTGTTAGCATCTGTATATTCCGAATTATCATTAACTTTCTTTCCTTTGTTATCGAGAACAAAATGATGAGAGAATATTTCTTTCTCTTTTGCAATGAGATCTTCAGCCAATTTAATCTTGTCCACATTCCTTGCCACTTTTTTAGGCCATTTCACAGAAATTTCTTTTGCAGTATCTTCGGAACTAACTTCATCTGACTCCTTAACTTGAGATGTTCCTGGTTTCGCTTCGTCCTTTTCATCAATATTTATTTTTCCAGAGCATGTTCTTTTTGATGGTGGGGGAGATAGGCTAATCGATCTCTTATCTAGTCACGCATTATTATTGTTTCTATTTTATATTCTATAAATTCTGGTCGCATTATCAAATAAAAAAATTATTGCATTTCAACTTACTTGTTAGTTCAGCCGGAGATGTTCCCTGCTCTGACTCGTTCTTTTCTTCTGGATTCATCACTCCAGAACTCGTTGATGGACTAATTGATTTATCATTGGCTCGTTGAAAACTTTCCATTGATGCAAAATCATCATCAAACTCATCCGTTGCATGAGTAATATGGGATACATCAGATTTTATTGAACCATTGTTAGAAAAAATGTCGCTATTCTCAGTGCCAGAGTTGATATCAGTACTATGTAACGATGGATTGTTGCCTAAAATAGAGATTATTAAGATAAAGAGTCATAGGGATATCGTAGGGATAAGATTACACAAGAGCATTCTCTTATATGTCGTGCATACTGTTAAAAACAATATCATACTCACCAGGTTTTGAATCTTGCCTTATAGGTTGAACATTTTTGGAACAATTGTTAGAAAAAATGTCGCTATTCTCAGCGCCAGAGTTGATATCAGAACCATGTAACGATGGATTGTTGCCTAAAATAGAGATTATTAAGATAAAGAGTCATAGGGATATCGTAGGGATAAGATTACACAAGAGCATTCTCTTATATGTCGTGCATACTATTAAAAACAATATCATACTCACCAGGTTTTGAATCTTGCTTTATAGGTTGAACATTTTTGGAACAACTCGGTAAATTTTGTGTCAACAATTCATGATTCATTTTCAGTTCTGAAGATGAATTTGATGGATTTGCAAATTGTTTCTTATCAAGTCTGCTTTGTGCTTTCAATTCTAGTTCAATAAGTTCAAGTTTGCTTTTCAAAATTTCTCTCTGTAATTCTAAATCGTATTCATTTCGATCATCATCATTTTCTTCCAGTAGTTGCAATTGCTGTCCTGATTGTACTTCTGAAGTAGAAGACTTCTTCGATGGTGATTCAAATGAAACTTGAACCTCACTCAGGCTCTTAATCTTCTCGGTTATTATTTCTACATGCTGTGGGTCATAAAATGACGCAGAGGAACCTTTTTTCTGGAAAAGAGGAATATATCATTATTCTTCACCAACATGTTTCAAAATTTCTGATCATTTCTGAACAGTTATAAACAGTTCAAAACTATTCCTTACTATTTTGAATGGCTAGAATAATAAATTTTTTCAAAGTCTTGAACAGTTTCGAACACTCCTGAAAATTTACAATCACCTATTGACTTTGCATTGTTTTGCTGAGAAACATAATGACACATTTTGTCTTGAATAGATTGGTACAATTTTTGTGATGAAGTAAAACTCACATTAAGTCGGGTTCTCTTCTTGGTATTGTTGGATTGATTTTCTTTATTTTTGGAAACCCATTCGTCATCCTCATCTTCCTCTTCGTCGTCTGTTCCTACCTTTGGATGATCTACTTTATTCCTTGCTCTGATTTCTTGAAAAACTGTACTTTCTCTTTTATTGTTGTAACGAGTGCGCGTGCTAGTTTCCTCAGCATCCTTTTTATTCTCGATATCTTCTCTTCTCTCTGAACATGATAAAATATATCTCAACGTGTGACGACACTCATAAGCTTCTGAGTAGTAATTTATTTCAAATTGACTTGACTCGAATATAAAATTTGTCAGTAATTTATCAATCTTTTCATAACAATATGTTTCAACAACATATGAGATTTTAAATCATCAATTTGACTAGAGATGTGTGAAAAATCAAGGGTTTTTTTTATCACACTGTTATTTTCAAAGTCTACATACAAAATTCATAGCTAAACAATCATACTTAATTGAATTCACAAAATGAGCGTACACCCCAATAACAAACGCTGAAGTATAATTTCGTGTTTCCGTGTATGAGTGCATTTCGTATACATTCAATCATCAGGAAAACCTACATTTTATTGACTCTAGAAAATGGAAAACCAATCATGGTTTTGAAATCAGATATGTTTTCGAGGGGCTATTCACTCTGAAGTATACTCGTCTTATTACAAATACTCGTCAAGACTCGACTGAAGTATACTCGTCTTATTATAAGACTCGTCAAGACTCGACGAATATTTGTAATAAAGCAAGTATACTTCAGAGTGAATAGCCCCTCGGTTTTTAATAATAAGATTAGACATAAGACTTCCATGATATTAAATCAAAACCATGAATGACGTTGAAACATTCAATAGTGGGAATTGACAATACAACCCCTACTGAAAATCTTGGCATGAGATCTGATGTGAGATCTCATATAAGATGTGACGTGAGCTTATATGAGTTCTGATATCAGCTCAAGCGAGAACTAATAATCACTCACCTCAGATTGTCGTATCGAAATTGAACAGGGTTTCCATACTAGATCTTATTTGAGTCTCATGTCAGATTTCAAGTCAGATCTCCTGTCCGACTGGAAAAGTTTAGAGAGAAAAAAAAATCCTGTGCTGCAGGACTTGAACTCAGGACCTTTGACTTCATAGCAGAGATGAGAATAAATCGTACCTACTGTATTGGACTATCGGTGATGGGCTGCTGGAATGTTCGATATCACAACACCATCTTGAATTACATCGTAATCACAGAGTTGTGGTTGTTGTATATAGTTTTATTGATCAGAATTTCATTAGCCAGCAGGCGGTGGTAAATAATGAAACGTGATCAAATCGCATCGAAGCTTCATAGGCTCTTACCTTACCACTGCGCCACGACATTACTTATAAAGCTAAGAATTTTCTACGTATATATTGAGTGACTACGACCAATAACTGAAAATGAAACTCAATATATACGTAAAAAATTCTTAGTCTCATGAGCAATGTCGTGGTGCAGTGGTAAGGTAAGGGCCTACGAAGTCGAAGGTCCTGAGTTCAAGTCCTGCAGCACAAGATTTTTTTCTCTCTATATACTTTTCCAGACGGACAGGAGATCTGACTTGAAATCTGACATGAGACTCAAATAAGATTTAGTATGGAAACTCTGTTCAATTTCGTTGCGATAATTTAAGGTGAGTGCTTGTTAGTTCTCGCTTGAGCTGATATCAGATCTCATATAAGCTCCCATCACATCCTATATGAGATCTCGTATTAGATCTCATGCCACGATTTTCAGTAGGGACGTGTATGATTTAACTAGTCAATCAATTATTTTGTAAATAAAAAATGGATATTCACCTCCCAATCTCAGTAGCTGTGCAGCAGCCTCGTATTCAGTCCCGTCTGAAGCTTTTTGAAGGACAATATAATCTTCATGAAGTTTGTCTGGATCAAATTTAATTATCTTTGAAATCTCCACTGTTGATTCCTTGTTGACTTTGGATTTATTGTTATAAAATCTGACCGCAGCCCACTTGTAATTCTTGCGATCAGTCATTTTTCATGGATAATAAAATGCTTCAACTGTAAAATCAGGAAATACCTAGATCACTCTTTGTGTGAATGTAAATTTCTCAATATATGACATGAATGGTGTTACTTGCAGATTTAAGAAAATAGAAAAAATTTCACCGAATTAACATCGAGTATACAAACTTACCGGTAAAATCGAACCATTTAATATGAAGTAGACGGCAAGAATCAACACGTGGATGTAATGTGATGATGGCGCGGAAAAAAAGGAGAGGTGATGCTATTCAGTAAAATTGCAGTCAATAACAATTCTTGCCTCGTGGGATTTTATTTGAAGAAATACTCTTCAATTTGAAAAATCTGGAGATATACTTTTCTGAAGATGTTAATTCATAGAGTGAACGAGATAGCTATTTGTCCGTAGGTTTCTCCATGCACTTGTTGAGAGTTATGTCCGTTAAACGCTAGTAAAAGTATCTTTGGCGCGCAGCCTTTGCGCCATCTCGTGTCTCTTTTTTTAAACCCTGAGCAGGTCGAAGCCTGAGGCTGGCGTCCCATGGTCCGGAATATATCCGGACGGAACGCTCGGTAGCCAATGGCTAACGATTTTCTGTTGGATCCGTCATTAATGATTGGCTCCCGAGCGTTCTGTCCGGATATATTCCGGACCATAGGACGCCAGCCTCAGTCTCATATGTTATGAATGGATTTCAATAAGGATTCGTTACTAAATAAAATGGAAGATAAACAATCAAGACATAAGTGTTGTGTTGAGAATTGTGGAAATATAAAGGGTAAAAGTCCAGAATCACAATTTTACCGTTTTCTTGGACATTCTTACGAATTAAAGAGGAAAAGAAAATGGATTGTAGCAGTGCGTCGTCAAAGGTGATTAATTTTTGTTTTTCGATATTGAATTATTATTAAGTACATAAAACATATATAATAATTGCCGTTTTGTTAAAAAAAGAATATTTAAAAAATAGTAAGGCGAAAAAAAGTTAAACTTTTATGTAGTTTTTTCATCAAAAATATAAGGTAAAGGGCCCAGTTATTGACCGTGGCCTAGTTTCTGACCTTTTCAGCTTCTTTTTTTGATTAAAAAAAACATTCTTCTCCAATTCTGATATGAATTTGACCAAAAAATAAAACGATTTATTCTGTGCATAATTATTAACAATTAAAATTAAATCCACAATAATATCTAAGTAAAACAAAATAACAAAGATCAAAGTGACGGTAGACGCCGTTTTTTCGTTTAACTCTAAGGAGTATCGCTAGAGTGCAGTGCGAGTCGTACCGGCATATGTTATATCATGTGAGTATTGAAATTAAGTAAGTAAAATATTAATAGGTCATAAATTGATTATGTTTTTGTTAAAAAATATAATAACACATATAAAGAATACTCTAATTATTAAAATATGGGGGTCAATAACTAGGCTCACTTTTGATAGGTATGTCACAGTTAGTGACCCTCAAGCTCTAACCTCTTACAATCAAGGTTATGTGTTTGTTTACATCTATATAAACGATAAAAATGTAAATATTTAATATAATTATTACTTATTTTGAGTAACTTTCAATTGTTATAATCTTAAAAAATATGATAAAATTGTATTTGAAAAATGTTATTGAAAAAAAAAAAAAAAAGAATTTCAATGATAAAATAATAAATGTTATCATAATTTATATTTTCAATTCATTTTATAAATACATGATTTTTTTTCTTTCCATCTAGGAGTTCGAAGAGAAAAAGGTCAAGCTATGGGGAAAAACAGCTTGAAGAAGCGTTGAAACAAGTGAAGACTGGAGTACCTGTACGAACAGCAGCTTTGAAATTCAATATCCCCAAAACCACTCTGTTTTATAAGAGCTGTGGAAAATTATGTCCAAGCATTGCAAAACCTGGACCACAATGCATCTTAGGAGAAGACAATGAAAAACATCTCATTGACTGGATTTTTTGCATGAAAAAACATGGATTCCCTGTAACAAAATTACAACTACTAAATAGTGTAAGAATGTTATTGAATACCATGAAAAAAGAGACAGTTTTTCCAAATAATATGCCTGGCCGTCATTGGTATAATGCTTTTCGCCTTCGTCATCCAGAAGTCACCGAAAGAATTGCTCAAAATCTTACATATAGCCGAGCTGCAGTGTCCGAAGAAAAAATTAGAGCCTGGTTTCAACAAGTACAAGCTCATCTTGAACCACTCGAGCTTTTGAATATTGATGGCACTCGGAAGTTCAATCTTGATGAGTCAGCGTTCAGGTTCAATCCAAAATGTAACTCAGTTCTCACGACAAAAGGAGACAAAACTGTTTACAATATCGTTGGAAATGATGAGAAAGAGTGTTTAACAACTTTAATTTGTGGAAATGCAGCTAGTCAAATGGCACCACCGATGGTATTATTTCCATATAAAAGAATCCCACGTAATATTGTTTCAAGTATGCCACAAGACTGGGGGATCGGGTGCTCTGACAGTGGTTGGATGACTGCAGAAACATTTTATGAATATATTGCAAATGTATTTTATCCCTGGTTGTTGAAGAATAAAATACAGTTTCCAGTCGCTTTATATATGGATGGACATGCTTCGCATCTCTCATATCCATTGAGTAATTTCTGCAGAGAACAAAATATTCAACTGATTGCCTTGTATCCCAACGCAACTCACATTCTCCAGCCGATGGATGTTGCAATGTTTCGTCCTTTAAAAGCAGCTTGGAGTACCGAAGTTCGAAATTGGAGAATGGAGCATAATGGCGAGTGCTTGAAACGTGAGAACTTTGCTCCGCTGTTAGAAAAATCTCTAAAGACTCTGAACATTAAGGAAATTCTTCAAAATGGGTTTAAATCTACTGGATTGCATCCTTTTTCACCAGATGTGATAAATTATAAGAAATATTTTGGATCTTCCAAGCTTGAAGATACTACTAAGCCTGAATCCTCAATAGATTATCCAAAAATGATGAGCCATTTGAAATTTATTGAAAGCAATATTGACAGTGAACTTTTAAACGAATTCAGACATTTGGGAGAGTCAACTGAATGGATTGGCGACCAGGAAAGCACCGGTCTGTTTTTCTTTTGGCAAAAAATAAAAAAAATGACAATGGCTAATAATCTATCTACGATGAATGTTGAGGAAGCACACGACGATATGATACGAGTAAACAAAATAGATTTTTTATAATATTATTGAAAAACGTTTGTCGTTAAAGATTAATCATTCTTTTCCAACTGATAAGATTATTTGTATTCGAGTTTATTTCAGATATTATGTTTAATAAATATTATTTTATATTTTGATAAAGGACTGATGAATTTATTTCTATTTTTGTAAAGTAATTATTCATTTTTTATATCTAGACGGAAGAAGAGAAAGTAGAGGATAGAGAGAATGGAGTAAATAATAATGGATTGACTTTCGAAGTAGATAAATTACAAGCAGCTCAAGATGTTTTAGTTTATGAAATTAATGATGAAGGAGATTTGGTGCCTGTAGATAATAATTTTACAGTCTTGGGAGATATGGAGCAAGATGATAAACAGGACTCAAAAGAAAATATAGCACCCAGTGATCTTCAAACTACGCCTGATGCTTCAAAAGAAGCTCCATCATCCGATACACACAGAGTTATACCTCCCAATATTCCTTCTCCATTCAAGAAAGCTTTGTTTTGGCCTTTAGATACCAAAACTTTAAAGAAAAGAAAAGCTAAAGAGAAAGTGCCTACTGTTTACACTTCCGATACTTGGCAGGAATATTATAAAAAAAAAGAGGCGAAGAAACAAAAAATCGAACACGACAAAGAAATAAAAAAGGCTGAAAGGCTAAAAAATAAATTAATGAAAGAAGAAGAATTAAAATTAAAGAAACAAATTAAAAAAGAAAAAATTGAAGAAAACAAAGTCAAAAAGAAGAAAGAAAAAGTTGTTAAAACTAAGAAAGGTTCAGACCGAAATAATAAAAAAAATTAAATACTACTCTTTTCGTTTATACTTTTAATATTTAATAAAACTATTTTGAAGAAAAAATACTAACTGTTACTCGTTTATTTATAATAAATATTTCAGTTTCATCAATACAATGAATTTAATGTGTTCAAATTTAATAACAATCATTATTATTAAAACTATATCTTTTTCAAAACACTAGAGTCAATAACTAGGCCGCTTGAGGGTCAGAAACTACGACACGAGAATTTTCAAGGGTCAGAAACTAGGTCCTCTAAGAACTATTTTTGAAAAATTAATTAGAATTATTGATTTCATTCTAATAATTAAAAAACTCATACTATCTTGTTCAGAAAATACCAAACTAATCGATGAAGCGGTTAATTTTCTTTTTAGGTTTAATTTTATAATTTATATTTTAAAATAACCTCAACTGCAACTTTTAAAAGGTCAATAACTGGGCCCTTTACCTTATAGTGTCATGAATACAAAATACAATATTTAGTTTATTAAAATTACGAAATATTAATTTGTTCATGATCCTATACTCATTCTATTTTATATTCTGAGTTAATCTGAAATTGAAAGAATATATTTGTTATAAAAAAACTACATAAAAGTTGAATTTATTTTAGTCCACCATTTTTTAAATATTTTTTTCCGACAAAATGGCAATTATTATATGGGGAGTTCCATATGAAATGTACAATTGGTTGTCCACACCCCCTTCGATTTGTCTTAAACTTAGTCAAGTTGAGTAATGGGTTGAAAAAAAAATTCCTCTAAATAATAAAAATTCTACCTTTTACAGGTCGCGAGTAGCACCGAATCACAAATTTTGAATTTTTTTTTTTAAACCACTGTAGCTCCCAGATTACATGTCCGCGCCTAAGAACCAAGTAGGTCAAAAGTTTTGTAAATTGATGTACTTTTCGATGGTGCCATGGGACAAGGTCGATTTTCAGTTTTAGGTATGAAACACGCGAAAAACGCGATAATGAGCTCGTTCCCCAAACTTTATTGGAGTCCAAATTTTATCATAAAATGCGCCCGTTTTTCCCAAAAATTTTCGTCCCATAAAAAGTTACGAGACTCAACTGGTTACAGAGATATGAAGGTTTTTTCATCATTCTAACCTCAAAATCGCAACTTCGTCGCGATTTCTGGGCAATCCTGACGAAAAATAATGATCGTTACTTGTACTATTTCAGCATGTAAAACAATTGATGAATCGAATAAATGACTTTTTGGTACACGTGTCCGTGAAGTACGTACTTTAGGGCCTGATCTGAGTCCTTCAAGTTCAATTTTACGGACCCAAAATAGTCCGTAAAGTGGGTACTTTTGGACCGTACCAAAAAATGATGTTCGCTCCACGGCCTGGCTTCAGGGCCTAGGACCGAAAACTACTATTATGTGTCTAGGCCCAAAAAACCGCGATTCTAACCTCGCTCTGCTCGGTTTAAATGCGGTTTTTGGCCTAGACACATAAAATGATATATGCCATACGGCCCATAAAGTATTTTTTTCGGCATAGGCATTGAAAAGTCACTTTTTGACGCCTGTTTTCGATTCACAAAGTGTCAGTTTATACGGTTGGTTTCAGAACTGCCCTATAAAGTCTTTATACGGCAGTTCGGATGCGCAGTTCGAAGTGCGCATTCCAAAGCTGCCGAATAAAGTCTTTATACGGCAGTTTCGATGCGCGGTTCGAAGTGCGCGACAGATCGCACCATAACCCCACTCTTCGTCTAGTGAATCTCAACAGGCGTCAAAGTGACTTTTCATGCCTATTTCGAAAAAAATACAGTATGGGGCGCACCCGTAAACCGTTTTTGACTCAAATAATGATTTCAGGACTCGCTTCCGGCTCGCCTTCGGCTCGCCTTTAGCTCGTCCTGAAATCATTATTCTCGCCGAAAAACACTTGGTTTACGGGCATGCCACATAATATACTATTCTGACGAATTTCATTATAATCCTCGCCTTCGGCTCGGATTATAAACTCAAATTCGTCGGAAAATACTTGACAGGCCTAGTGACATAATGTACTATTTCCACACGGCGTGCGCAAAGTTCGATTTTGCGCACGCTTCGCGTGCATAAAATTCAACTTAACGCGCGCTGTGTTGAAAAATGAAGTTCGATACACATGCGAAAGATGATTCTCGACTCGTGTGATTGTCACCCTCGCTTCGCTCGGGCGAAAAACTTCACACTCATCCGAGAATCAACACTTTCGCACTAGTATCGAAAAGTACTATTTCAATGCTGTAACTCCAGTTACTTGAGATTCAATCAATTCCAACCTTCGTTACAATAAGTATAGGAAATGTAGGTACGTTAGGATGTAGGATAAAGGCGTATATCACTAAACAGATTCAATCGTTCAGGAATTGCAACACTTTGTCTTATTACTTTTTTTTTTCTTTTACAAAGAGTTATAACAGCTTCTTACATAGCAACACTTCACTCTGACTGTATGTTTTCACATAGACACGGCAGTCGTCGCACGGAATAAAACAATGAAAACTTTGCGTGCCGGTTATGGTTTTTGCCTTTGCAAATCGGTCACGCAAAAAGCTGAAACTCGCGTTATAGTCTTCCTGCTTGCAAAAAACAAAATTCAAATTTCGCAAATTTTCGGAGGCCCAATCGAAAAGCTCCTTCGGTATCAATATGTGTCGCCGTGAGCCAAATTGAAGACAAGCGCGGGCAGCCATGCGCTTGACTGTACCACCTACCCCATCGCAAGGTCCTTTACCATGGGCTGTGGCAAAAAAATGCCACTCGGCTTGTATTAGAAAGTCCCGGTAGTGATACAGAAGATTCACGAAATTTTGTTTGTTTTTATACTGCTGGGGAGCCCCATCGGTATAGTAAATTATTTTTTCTACTTTTGGGAACCTCTGTTTTAAAAACTGGATCAGATTTTTCTGGAACATGTATACTGCTACAGTGTCATGAATGAGGCAATCTGATAAGCCAACCAGTGTCGTGTGTTGCACTTCACCGTTTTCTTCGTCTTTGTAATATATCACCATCGGATGAACAGTCGCCTGATTGTTGCTCCAATGGAATGCTTGCGCAGCTTCCTGTACAACAAAAGCGTAGTTCTCTGAAAAATCTAGCGTAGCTACGAAAATTCCAGGCTTCAGTTCTTCTTTGAGTTCCTTTAGGTGAGCATTTTGCTGTTTGGCAATGTAATCATGCAGAAGCAGTTTTTTAAGTTTCACACAAAGAGAAGCAACGAACTCGTCTGACGATTTGACTAATTGCTCAATAGTACAACGATCTGTCGTAATCCACTGTTTATACGTCACATTGTCGATCATTCGATTTTCTAACTCTTCCAATAGAGCTATTTCTAAATCATCTACCCCTGGGCATGATTTACAACTCCCGTGATAGCAAGCCGGTTGAGGTTCTACGCATACAATTTTTTCTAATAGTGCCTTGTATGCGTTTTGTCCAGAAGCTGGATCCTTCCAGTTGCGTGTAATTTCTGTTATATTTAATCCTTGCAAATAAAGTGTAATGTGTTAGATAACTGACCATAAAAATTACAGTAGTTCTTACATAACAAAGGTGAATTTCGGCTCACTTACCATCCAACATGAGTTTCACGTTTTGATGGTGGGTACAAACACACACGGTGTGTGTACCGGTTCCTCCAGCAAGTATACAATGTTTTGGACGCAATTCAGCGAACTTGGAAAATCCAACATTGCAATCAGGATATTTGAGTTTGAATTCTTGATACAGCTCCTGAATATTGTTGAGAAGCAGTTTCTTTTGAAAATTTGCTCGAGTTCCATCTGTCGTTTTTACTGAGATGCAATCTTTTTTCCCTGGAAGAATTCGTGAATACTCATCATCTTCATAAAAGGCCTGTATGCAAGACACAGTTGTTTGCGCCAAGGGCACCCCACGCTTCATTTGTGGAGTCGCTAAGATTCCATGTTCTTCACGAAGATCGACCGCAACCGTAGCTGTTCTTCTTGAGGTACCGAATACTTGGCACATTTTATTCGCGTTATAGCTTTCTGGCAGTAGAGTCAGAATTTGAACTTTCATCGCTCTGCAAATGAGAGGAACTAAGTTACTTACGACCTTTTGAAGCGAGTAAACTGTATTGGAAAATGTCGTTGATGTTCTTATAAAACTGGTAAACATGTTTCATACAAGTCCATACCTGGAGGTCTCTGGTGCATTGAATCTCGTTATCATAGAATCAAGCATTTCGTGATGGTCATCCAAATCTTGTTCCTCGTGCGTACGAAACGTTTTACCGTGTGCACTTTCGAAAGTAGTCTTCAATCTCTTTTTAGCGCTGTAATATTTTTCAGTCGCGTATGATTGAGATCGTAACCTATTCAAATATCGTAATATGGTAGCGATTGTAACAGAATAAGGAAAATATAACACTATTAGGCATTTGATTGGTGAAAGTAAAAAGCACATCACCTCTTTCGATCTGGTGGCGAATTTCCTAATAACGTCAAATTATCTTTAAGATTTATACCATCGATACTCTGACTGCAGTCTTCCTGGGATACTACATTAGAGCTAAGACCGCTGGAAGGCTGTGAGAGGATCGGACAATCTTCTGGCATGTTGTAATCTTTTAAAAGTTTTCGACAACTACTGCAAATTAGCGCATTAGTTGCGTCAATCAGAAACGGGAATTTACATTCATGCTCTTTTGGAAAACGCCGAAGGTCTGTTGTGCTTTGATAATCTGAAAAACGTGTAGAATGTGACTACGGTGTTATGTTGTGCAAACGAGCGAGTCAATGCGAAGTCACCCCGGGTATGTTCTGATTTATGAAATTATTAATCTATCGCGATTGCCTTGAAGAAGAAAAAAATCATAGAAATGCCAAGCTATACAATGTGAAGGGTTGCCTGTAAATTAAAAACTATGATTTTTGCAACATTATCGTTTTCACACATAGGATGAACAATATGTTACATCATAGCGCTGTCAGACTTTGTTTTCACAACAAAGACAAATCCAGCGTATTTGATATTTACAAACAGTAGAATGAGATCAGACCACCTGAATCTCGAGACGCGGCGTACAGTCTGAAAGACGCGAACAACCGGATGACTCTGCATAGAATAACTCATAAGCTACATAACATAACCTATAAGCTTCGGCCGGAAAAAACCTTACTAGTTTTGAAATAAAAGTACTTACGACTGTTCGGCTTGGAAAATGGATTACAACAATATTTATCTCATTGTGTAGTGACTCTATCGTTCGAAACCTATTAATTCATACCATATGTGAATTTATCGGACCAGTCGAACCAAATTTTTTAAGTCTTCTAACTGAAGCTCACCTCTATATAGAGCGTGCAATCTTCAGATAGACCGAAAAAAGACTTAAAAAATTTGGTTCGACTGGTCCGATAAATTCACATATGGTATGAATTAATAGGTTTCGAACGATAGAGTCACTACACAATGAAATAAACACAGACCTGTGGACTAAGAGGTCAATGACAATAACATGAAATTCAAGTAAAGATTCCTCCAGTCCTTCAGTGGTCTAATTGGACAAGGCGTCGCAGTACAAATGCGGAGGTCCCGGTTCAAACCCGGGCTGAAGGAATTTTTACTTGAAAAAAATAATTATGATGCACTTCCGTTTTTTTCGGTCTATCTGAAGATTGCACGCTCTATATAGAGGTGAGCTTCAGTTAGAAGACTTAAAAAATTTGGTTCGACTGGTCCGATAAATTCACATATGGTATGAAACAATATTTATCATTTCGCTTCTTGCTGCAACTACTCATTCGCTCACTCATTGCTGATTCCAAATTATGATGCAATAGATGTTATCTTCCGAAACTGTTTGTTTGAAACAGCTGTTGCCATATCCGCTACGTACATACATCAGACCGCTAGATGTCAGCTGCTGCGTTACATGGTATATTTTGGAGTGCACAGTAGATTGGAAAAACCTTCATATCTCTGTAACCAGTTGAGTCCCGTAACTTTTTATGGGACGAAAATTTTCGGGAAAAACGGGCGCATTTTATGATAAAATTTGGACTCCAATAAAGTTTGGGGAACGAGCTCATTATCGCGTTTTTCGCGTGTTTCATACCTAAAACTGAAAATCGACCTTGTCCCATGGCACCATCGAAAAGTACATCAATTTACAAAACTTTTGACCTACTTGGTTCTTAGGCGCGGACATGTAATCTGGGAGCTACAGTGGTTTAAAAAAAAAAATTCAAAATTTGTGATTCGGTGCTACTCGCGACCTGTAAAAGGTAGAATTTTTATTATTTAGAGGAATTTTTTTTTCAACCCATTACTCAACTTGACTAAGTTTAAGACAAATCGAAAGGGGTGTGGACAACCAATTGTACATTTCATATGGAACTCCCCATATGTTTTATGTATTCAATAATAATTTGATATCCAAAAAAACAAAATCAATTACTTTTGACGCAGCACTGCTACAATCCATTTTCTTTTCCTCTTTAATTTGTAACAATGTCCAGGAAACCGGTAGAATTGTGATTCTGGACTTTCACCCTCTATATTTCCAAAATTCACAACACAAGACTCATGTCTTGATTGTTTATTTTTCATTTTATTTAGTAACGAATTCTTATTGAAATCCATTCATAACATATGAGACTGAGGCTTCGAACTACTCAACGTTTAAAAAAAGAGACACGAGATGGCGCAAAGGCTGCGCGCCAAAGATACTTTACTAGCGTAACGGCTTTTGACATACCTTCAAAATACTCGCCAACTACCGTGTATTGAAAGTATGCGTATGTTCACAATCGAAATACCTTATTGCAACCACCTACAATGGAGTACCAGCGCGTCGACGTCGACGCTACGCTCTGATGTCACCCATAAGATTTTGCTGGGTGACGTCAGAGCGTAGCGTCGACGTCAACGCGCTGGTACCAGTGTACAATCACTCACACGCAGCGCCGACCAATCACAGCCATATGTGAGCGATCGTGGCGCCTGTGGGTGAGGCCGAGGCCGAACACGGGACACGAAAAGTCTGTGTCGCCGGCATCACCATCAAATGTCTATGGCCTGAAGCGTGTCTCTGAAGGGGAGAAAAAAAAGCCCGCCCAAAAGAGGTTATTATATACCACGTGACTCCCGAGTTTGCAGGGTCCATATTATGGAGAGAAAAGTTATTGATAACTGTTACATTTCGTTATTGAATAGTTTGAAAACCATACTCCAATAAGCATCTCCAGTAATTTTATTTTTTAGTGATGGACATTGTTAACATTATAGATGAATAATAGCGTACAAAAATAGACGTAAAGAATAAAATGGACAACAGAAGACGAAATAAACAATACCTGTATGATCCAATGAAAAAAATTCCTAGAACTTCTGAGAACAGAACAAAAAGACAATGGCAATCGTCAAGTGACGAAAGTGTAGATGATGCATGTAAACAAGTAAGTAATAATCATGGGATAATATATGGTGAATGATTCCAATGCTTTTACTTCGAAAATCTATATTGACAGTTTCAATTTTAATGATGCCATTCTTAAATTATATTTAGATATTTAAGACTTTCTTACAACTTACAGAAGAACTTGCATATTGAATGTTCCATATTTCAATTAGTAATTGGGAAATGTCAAGATTATCACCAGTGCTAAAACAACAATGGGGATATTTGTAAATAGCCACAGTTACTCGATGAATAGTATGACATAATTTTTTTTTTGTAGCAACTGGATGAATCGCGATCAACATTAGTATCTCCATTCTCAACGGTATCATCAGCCTCGTGCACTAGTATAAAAGATTCAGATGCACCGATCGCAGAGCTGAATACTTCTACTTCAGTAGAGTCAGTAGTAGCTGTTAATCCAGCTGAAATTCAAGGAGTGGAAATCGATGCATCCTCTTCAATATCTGAACAGGTAAAGGTTTCATGAAGAATTTCTGTTATTGAGTATCCAAAGGAGTTCAATGGAGTCTTGACGTGTAATAGTATAATATACAAGACTTTTGGAACTTTTCACTAATTTTGAATTTTTGTTGTTGAAAAAGAGTTTATTATTCTTCAAGAGTTGAAATCACTGTGTGATTGTTAACAGTACCGATTTGAATGTACCTATACAGAATATTTTTAGTCGAGATAGTTCTATCTGGGTTGTGCAACCTTGAACAGAATTTTTTCTTTATCAGTATTATACTTTTAGTGTGCAATGAAATTTCTTATTTGAAAATCATGTGGAAAAGTTATTTTTATAACCATATACTCATAGTATCCCTCTTGCATAAAGTTAATAGACGATGACTGTATTGACAAACAAAATAATCTTATTTCTTGTCCTGCAACTTTTTTAACCTCATTAGGCTCAGGTCTCGAAACGACAAAGGTAATTTTAATGTTGGAAATATTCTAACAGTGACCAACTAATTAATATATATGGGTAATTCCATGTCAACTCAGCAAACCAAAAACACTGACCCTTTTCGATTTTTTCAGCGATTTTTCTTACGATAGCTCTAGGTTCAAAACGCTTCTCTGATTTTTTCAATTTTTTCATCTAACCGTTTTTGAGTTCTGAATTTTCGAAAATTCGAAACAGCACCGTGATCGATTTTATTGAATAAATTCGGTAAAATGCTATGACCAACGACGAACATTTTTCGGTTAAGAAAAAAAGTGCTAAGATTGTTGGTTTTATTTTTTTCAATTTTTTTTTCGTCATCACGAACATTATTTCTTCCACAACTTCGATTGATGATTTATTTTACATAGGAAACAGCGAAAGGATATGCAAATCAGTTCATTGATGAGCAAAAAAAAAAAAATTAAAATTTTTTTTCATCATTATTATGATTATTTTTTATTATTGTTATTTTTTTTTTCATTCTCATCAATGAACTGATTTTGGTATCCTTTTGCTGTTTCCTATGTAAAATAAATCATCGATCGAAGTTTTGGAAGAAAGAATGTTCGTGATGACGAAAAAAAATAGAAAAAAATAGAACCAACAATCTTACCACTTTTTTTCATAACCGAAAAATGTTCGTCGTTGGCTATAGTATTTTAGAGAATTTATTCAATAAAATCGAACACGGTGCTGTTTCGAATTTTCGAAAATTCAGAACTCAAAAACGGTTGGATGAAAAAATTGAAAAAAATTGAAAAAAATCAGAGAAGGGTTTTGAACCAAGAGCTATCGTAAAAAAATCGCTGAAAAAATCGAAGACCGCCAATGTTTGTGGTTTGTCGAGTTGACGTGGGATTCCCCATATGTGTATTAGGGTGTGCAAAAACAAAAAAAAAAATCAAACGCGCATCAACATTCCGGTAGAGCGACTGAAATAGAATATCTCAGCCAAATATGAGCTCTTAATATTGATATTTAGAACTGCCTATTCTAGTAACTAAAATTAGTAACTAGAATTAGTAACTAAAATAGGCAGTTCTAAATATCAATATCAAGAGCTCATATTTGGCTGAGATATTATATTTAAACGCTCTACCGGAATGTTGATGCTCGTTTGAATTTTTTTTTTTGTTTTTTGGCACACCGGCACACCCTAATGTGTATATGTATGTGCTTGTGTATAGGATGTACACTGTGATGCAGCCATTCAAAGAGAGTTGAGTACTTCGTCCCAATCTGGTAGCAATGTCCAGGTAAGTCACTTACTACTTGCACCGTATGTATTGTTTTTATATTTAAGACGGCTTATAGGCAGTCTAACAAGCTATCTGTGCATTGAATTGATTTGTACAAATGAAGGAAAATTTGTGAAAATGTAAGGAATTGTATGAACATGAGTGAGAATGTGTCTGAATTAGTTGGACTGCATGTCACACATTTTCACAATTTTTACAGATTTTCATTAAAATTCTCACTTTTTCGCACTTCAGGGGATCCATACACCTTTAAAATAATTTTTTTCAAATTACTCCTACGCTCTGAAAAAACATTCTAGTGACTCAGTTTTTATACAGATGATTAGTGCTATTTTGATACATAATTCATTATTTTTTCAGATTTTATGTCCTGCGCTGAACGTAAATTCAGTCCATCGAAGAAAAAGCAGTTGTCGTAGGGTACAGGCTGCTGCGTTGGATGAAATTTCTTCAAGTTTTAAGGAAATATTCTGTGTGAATGTAATTTCGGACCAAACCAATAATATTTGATGAATTCAAGTTTTAGACATGGAAATTTGTGATTGTAAGAATTTTTTTTCATCGTTCTGGAAAAAATGTTTCAAAACCAAAAATCTTTATGTCTAAAAATTAAATTCATCCAATATTATGAGTTTGGTCAGAAATTATGTACATTCATACAGAATATTTCCTTGAAAGTTGAAGAAATATCGTCCAGTGCAGCAACCTGTACCCTACGACAACTGCTTCTTCTTCGATGGACTGAATTTATGTTCAGCGGAGGACCTAAATCTGGAAAAATCATGAACTACGTAGAATATTGCGTTATTCAGAAATATTTTTCACAGGCAGATTGGTTAAATGATGCCCGAGAAGAATTTCGCGAGCATTATCAAATGCCAGACACGGATGATGACGACGACGAAGAAGACAATTTACAGTTTTTTGATGCATCAAGTGACGATGGGACTGATGATGGAGTTTTATACGATTTTCCAAAGCTAAGAAATTTCTTGAGGAAAAATGAGAATAATGTTAACCTTAATTGTGATGTTAATGTTAGTGCTAGCGATATTTTATCAGCGGTTCTGAAATTCGCAATAGTTTACTGTTTGACAAATACTGCTTTTGCCGATCTTTGTAAAATGCTGAACGTTTTTTTTGGATATCGTTTACTGCCTGATACTCGTTATTTGGTAGACCAGATGTTTACTACTGAATCAAATTCTGAATACCATGCTATCTGTCCAACTTGTAGAAAGTATATCGGAAAGTTTGAAAGATCACGTCGTTTTTTGTTATGTGCAGAATGTAACATTCATGTCAATTTGAAAGATCCTACATATACAGATTTTTTCGTAATTTTTAATGTAGAAAATCAAATAGCAGATAGCATAGAAAATAATGGCGAGTATTACGACAATTTCATAAAAAACAGGGTTGGAAATACCCAATCTTTTGAAGATATAACAGATGGAGTGTTATACAATAATTTCGTAGATTCGTTATCAGATGAGCTTAAATTAAATTACGCTACAGCTACGTTCAATACCGATGGTGCTCCGACTTTTAAATCTTCAAAATGTCAAATTTGGCCAATACAATTATCAATTAGTGAGTTACCATATAGTGTGAGAAGTTCAAAACCTATAATCTGCGCTATGTGGTTTGGTCGAGAGAAACCCAATATGACTATTTTTCTGAAACAATTCGTTCTTTCTATGAATTGCTTGGCACAAAATGGGGTTAAATGCGTCATCGACAATACGGTACGACAAATACATATATTTTGTGCATGTTGTTGCGTGGATTCAGTCGCTAGACCTCCTGTGCAAGGAATGGTCCAATACAATGGATATTTTGGATGCCCTTGGTGTCTGCATCCAGGTACTTACGTTAGGACATCAGAAAGAGGTGGAACAATAAAATATATAGTATCGGAAGAATCTCATGCGAATAGAACTGAGTTAGAAACCTTGCGACATATGAACCTTAGTTTAACAAGTAACGTACCAGTTTACGGTGTAAAAAATCCATCTTGGCTCATAAACTTAAAAAATTTCAACATCATAACAGGTTTTGTGCCCGATAGTATGCACGCAGTTTGTTTGGGGGTAGTAGACCAATTTTTGGGACTCTGGATTGAGTCAAGTGGACGAGAATACTCTTTCTCGAAGACTGAAATTGATGAAATTAATAATCTAATGTTGACAGTAAAAGTTCCTAATCAACTTGAGCGGCTAACACGTTCTATAAAAGATCGAAGTTTTTGGAAAGCTAAGGAATATGAGAATTGGTTATTTTATTATAGTGTTATTATACTAATGCGTTTTCCGCGTTTTCGCCAAGTAGCTCGGCATTGGGCTTCACTGGTCGAAGGAATTTATTTACTTTCAAAAAAAACAGTGTCTCGTACAGAGGTCGTTCAAGCCTCCGATCTGTTGAAGAAATTCGTCGCCGAAACTGAAGTATTTTATGGAACTGCAGCGATGACTTTCAACGTACACCAATTACTACATTTACCTCAGAGTGTAGCGAATTGGGGGCCATTGTGGGCTCATGCAGGATACGTTTTTGAAAATGGAAATGCTCTCGTTTTGCGCCGAATCCATGCTGCCAAAGGAGTGCTTCTTCAAATTTGTAGATCAGTTTCTATGAGCCAATGCGAAATCATATTGAAAAAACATTTAGCACCGAGAGAAGATTCAGATATTAAAGATTATATCAAATACTTGGAATTCATTAGAACAAAAAAAACCTACAAATTATTAGATAACAGGTATTTTGGAAGATATTTTATACCTAGACCTAGGTGGATTGAAGATCTTCGACTTTCAGATCAAAGTAAAGTATATCAGAAAATGGTGAAAGATAATTGTGTATATTCCTCGTTTAGATTACAGAATGTTCGGTCAGATAATTCCTTTGCTGTTACAAAAAATGGGAATTATATACGAATAGTGGAATTCATCGTTGATTCTGCAAATCAAACAGAAATAACAATTTGTAACAAAATAATTACTGAAAATGTGTTCGAAGGACTAACTTTACCTAATCTGAGAGTTCTAAACATTTCACAAGATGAAATGTCAATTGAAACTGGTCAAATTGATAAAATTTGTGTTTTCATGAATATTAGCCAATTAATGTACATATGTGCCGTACCTAATTTATATCATCTGTAAAAGATAAGATCAATCGTACAGTGATCTGAGATTAATGATTTTTAAGATTTTCTTGCCATCTTTTACGTCATGTTCATCCTCGATAACGAATATCCGGCAATATTTGAAAACCAAAAAAAAAAAAAAAATGTCTAGCATATAAAGTAGATGTAGGAATCATTATTGTATAAGGCCTCTTCACACATAATATGTTAATATGATAGAATTCCAATAAATATGCTCAACAAAATTGTGACTACTTCTTTCAAATTTCACATACGTCATTGGAAAACTATAATGAATTTCTAAAACACGTTGTAATAATACCGATCCAGTATGAAATAATTGAAGGAAGTGTGCAGTACAAAAAATTTTGACCAGCTGATAAAATCACACGATAAAATCACACGATAAAATCACACGATAAAATCACGAGATCAAATCACGAGATAAAATCACACGATAAAATCACGAGATAAAATCACGAGATAAAATTAAACGCACGATTTTTTGGAACTTTTACTGCCTTATTTTATTGACCGATATTATATGTGATGTTATTTCCCGATTTTATAACGTGATTTTATTACGTCATAAAATTACCTGATTCTTTTCAACAGGGTTAGCCATCAGGATATTCTAAAATTTCATTCTGTAATGTTTAAAGTTTTATAACACAATATCATACGAATTATGGTACATATTTCTGAAAATTTCAATGAGATTAATTTTTTAATATATTGTATTCATAGCAGCAAACGAATCTGTTGAAGAGCTATAAAATTACTAAGTCAGAAAAAAAAAAAAAAAAAAAAATGATTTTCCATGGTATTTAAAAAGATACTCGAAAATCATGAGGAGACAGTTATTAATCCACTGATATGTTTTCATAGTGCTAAAAAAAAAGATTTGTCGTCTTTTTCACCCACCCTGTATATTAGGGTGATAAAAAAAAAAAAAAAAATTTACTTCAACTAACAGGCTCAAAAGTTTCGTTTGGGTCAAAAAGTATGCCTATTGAAATATGAGCTCTTAATATTAATATCGAGAGTGGGCGCTCGCACTTTTCGATTTTCCATAAGAATAACATAGGACAAATTATTTTTGTTTCTTCTGATTTTTATAACTAGCAACTGATACGTCACACAAGGAATCTACAGACATCTTTTTGTTGGAAAATGAAAGATGAAAAAATAAAAAAAATTAAAATTAAAAAATTGAAAAAATTAACATTAAAATCAATTAAAATAAATTAAACTTTGACCTTGAATAACTTTCGAATGAGTGGACTTATTAGAAAATGACTCGAAACTTTTTTGTAGAGCGTTCAATTCTGTACAAAAATATGTCTGTAGATTCTCTGTGTGACATATCATTTGCTAGTTATGAAAATCAGAAGAAGCAAAATGTTATTCTTATGGAAAATCGAAAAGTGCCCACTCTTAATATTAATCTTAATATTAACATAAGGAGCTCATATTTTACCAGGCATACTTTTTGACCTAAATGAAACTTTTGAGCCTATTAGTGAGAGGAAAAAAACAATTTTTTTTTTTTTTTTTTTAAATCACCCTACTGTATATATATTGAGTGAGATTACATGACAGCATCAAAGTGTATGTTAATAATATTCATTTTTTCAACCAATCAAATGCTTCAATTTGTCGTTATATTATTTTTTTCAGAATACGCTTGTCGATTCAAGAAATAATAATGTATTTGATTCCGGAGACTATTACCGTAATAAGGTACCAAGAGTGAGTACATCTCGCGAACGAATAGAAGTAAGTTTCCACAAATGACTTATGATTGTTTAGTGTTAGTACTTGCGTTATTATTTTAATGTAGATATTGAGAAAATGTTGAAGAATTGCATTGATATATGTTCGAAATAGAGATATAAAATTATTATTTTGGTAATTTCCAAAATAATATGTTCCTAAAAACTATGAAGTTTATAGCTCGAAAAATATAGAACTTTTGTGATAAAAATCATATTATTCTCGAAATTATGTATCGAAATCTATTCTTGCATACTAATTATTAATACCTTTATATTTATCAAAAGCCTGATGAACAACAAGGTCTAAACGAGTCCGGTCTCAATAAAGAAAACTCATCTGTGGCTAGAAATAATTCGGGTCAACGTACATTCCAGACACCCCGACCAAGAAAAAGTACACTAATACGAAGACCTTCAATAGCAGTGGAGCAGCTGAACCAAATCCAAAAAACTTTAAATAAGATCAATAAGATTAAAAAGCAAACTAAAAATACAGATGACCATTCGCAACAGCTCCTATCAAAACAGCGTCAACAGAATACAAGAATCCCAAATTTTGAAGAAAAAAACACGCTTGTGAATAACGTGGAGGTAAATATAATATATAAATAATATATAAATATAAAATATATTAAGCATATTTTTAAGGGAAGACCCTGGTGAAACTCAAAACTTCGACATTTCTTTCATAATTGAAATTATTTTTATATCATGTGAAAGTGTACTCAGAAACTAAGAAAATCCCACCTTGATCTCACAGATTACTTGATAAATGTGGAAGTTACGCAACATTTAATGGTAAAAACATACTGAACTTCAAAAAGTCCCCTGCGTCATAACTTTAATCGAATCATATTTATCTTGAACTGTAATCTTTGAGACACTCAGGCGAAGAGATTTGCTGATCAGATTTGCGAATTAATTTTTCGTTCTTTTTTAAGAGCATTTAATATTTTCACTTCCAAATTTTTTGCATTTTTTATGTTATTTGAGACTTGAAAAGTATGTTCCTTTTACAATTTGGAAAATCTGATCAGTGAATTTGTGCATAAGGTATGTGTGAACTTCCTCTGCGAAGGAGAAGTTGATCGGAGCAAAACAATGACGCAAGGAGTTTTTAGCGTAGCTGAAAATGTAGTTTTGAGTAAATTGTATTTTAATGAAAATTGGTACAAATTAAATAAATTCTTCAGAATACATGGTCCGAGGTCATAATGTTACACTTTCTGATGAACGCATCTTAGATCCTCGATTTCTTTTGCTCCGACATATCTCGGAGCACGGATTATCTTCGCTCGACATTTCCAGGTTCACCGTCACATGGAATAAAATTAAAAACAAAAATGAGCATTCTAATAGAGTAATAGTGGGGGTCAAATAATTGATTATTATTATTATTATTATTATTATTATTATTATTATTATTATTATTATTATTATTATTATTGAATGATTATTGAATGTTGGTTCGACATCGCCTGGCCTAGAACTGTCCTGCTCCATGAGTTGTCCCTTCCTTTCTGATGTTCAAAGCTTCAAGCTGCGCCTTTGTCAATTTGACAGCACGCCGAAGCTTTTTTCGTCGTGCTTCATTCTGCCACTCGCTTTTTCTTTTCCGTTGAGTGTCCCGCTCTTTCAAAATCTTGGTACTGATTTTCATCACCTGTTCGTCCCTGTTCACATGAGCCTGTCGAACAGCGTGGCGAGCCTTGGCAAGCACCTTTTCTTTTAGCGACTCACCTTCGTCTGCCAATCGCTTTGAATGTGCAAAGTATGTCTGGGATGCCATCACGCTCATGCCCATTGTTGCTCCAAACTTTTGCATTTGAGCATGTCCCCCTCCAGATTCTGAGAAAACTTCCACCATTTTTCTATTGACATCGAACGGTCGCCGCTTGGTGTTGTCTGTTGTTCGCGGACTCCTAAAACTTTGTGTGGAAAGAAAGCCACAGTCTTCGCATTTGACGCACAGCCATGCTGCGAATCTTCTTCGTTCTCTCATCTGCCCAGCGAGGCTCTTCTGTCCACATTCAGCGCATGCTAAATTTTTAAAAAGCTCCTGCCAGGTACTGGAATGGACAAATAAATAATTTTTACAAGCATCGCCTGGCTCCGACGACTGTGATGAAACAAAAGTTTCAATTTTTCTTTTGCTAGTAGATGATGTACTAGGTCCTAGAGGGTTACTTATCTTTTTCGGTCCTGATTGTATTCTGGATGGGCCAGGCTCCGGTTCGTCAAGCAATTGTTGATGACCAACTTGTTTTCTAGAGGGAAAGTCTTTCGATTGGAATTTATTTCCAAGATTTCTTTTACCCTGCTTGTTTTTGGACGTTGGGCGTTGTCTAGACTTGCGCCACCGTGAGGTAATCGAATTCATTTTTTTCGTTGAGATTTTTTCGTTTCGCAATGAGTGAAAATCACAAAATTGCAGAGTAGTTTACACTTGCTATCACCAAGATGCCAGTTCGTAGTAAACTAACCACTAAACGCAGGAAAGCGCGGGAACAATCGGTAACTGGACGCAAGGTACTGTTTCACTAGTTCAAATTTCGAATACCAGATGGCGAACGCGTCTTCGCCATAAAGATACATGAATGACCCAATTTGAGTAGTACTGGTTTTGACCACGAGGTGGCTACGCTTCAGATACAGGCCGTGTTCGGGGAGTCACTTTTAGCGCTGTCAGTAATCTTGTGTCTCTGTCACACTTCTTGATTTCCTCAAGCTCCGTCTCTCACTCTCTCGATTTTCAGCGCTTTAAAGCGCTTTAAGCGCGCTCCCCGAACACGGCCACAGTTACCAATAGTCGATCATGCCCTGTGCTACAGGTGGTTCGATCCCGAACTACACGGAGTTGTGACGTCACAAATTTCAAATTAGCGTCAAATATACCGAGTTTTTCAAACTTTGGCCTTGTATATTGCTATATTCCCATTCAATAGTATTTTGATGGAATTCTAGAATTCTAGAAGAAAATAATCACGAAAGAAATGCAAAAAAAAAAAAATTTCTTTGATTTTATTTATAAAATTCGCTGCCAATGAACCAAAAAAAATCGGAGGGCCTTGAAAGTTTCTCACAAGGTGGGGACAAGCCCCGGGAGTAATTTTCCGGCAAAAACAGAAAATCGATTTTTTGAGCGATTTCGGACGAAATCTCACCAGGGTCTTCCCTTAAAGGATGTATCTCAATAATGAGATGAATGACAATAATTTGTTTCGCCAAAAATCACTCTAGAGATAAATAAAGAATCCATTGCAATTTTTAAAACTACCTTTCAATTCTCTCGGCTGCGACTATTTGCTAAGATGTTAATGATAAAAGACGAAAGGTTTTAAATCTATTAAAACAGCAACTTGACGCTGAATGACATAGCACTTGAGTTTATGCATTAGTATAAGCAAAGAACAATTTTCAAAGTCCGTAAATAAAAAAAAATACAAAGAAGTAGCCGCATTATTGTTGCACGCTATTGCTTAGACTTATGTGGTACTCACAGCTAACAAAATTTTAAACCAAAATCTTTTACAAGTAGAATTTCGAATCTTGAATTTTTTTCTTTTTTTCAAACCTCTGTATTACCAATAATTTTTCGAGATACAAGCCTTTAAAAAGTTATTCAAAAATTTGAAACATTTTTTTTTTTTTTTTTTCGATTTATTCTAGTAGAGTTAGATAATGACACAACTAAAAAGTGTATTGTGATTTTTTGTTTTTTTACAAACAGATCATTGAGATTGGAGCAGTTAAATTCACTGCAACTGAATTATCAAAAATAATATTTAAAAAAAAAAATGGCAAGTCGTGCCAAAGCAATAATAAATAAAGTGTGGTCGTCCGATGAGTTACTACACATGTATGTAAAGTGTCCTAAAAATGAAGCTAACAGTGTGTCTATTAGCGACGCGCATTGCCTCCAGCTTAAAGGTACAATGCATAATGCAGCTCATAAATAATAACAATAATACAGATATTAGACCGTTTCAAAAAAAATCGATGGTGTTTTTTTTTTTTTTTTTTTTTTTGTTTCAAACAACCTAAAACGATACTTCGACATGAAATAATAACCTGTGTGAAGAATGAGCCCTGTCCTCAAAGATTTAGAGGTGCCGCATCGGACTTTTGTCTTTTTTATTTCATTAGGATGAAATAATATATATTTTTTTTTAAATTTTTAAATTTTTCTTTCCAGAGGCAGGTCTCAGTCAATCAAGTCGAGTTAACTTTTTTTTCTTAGTCTTTAGCCAGGCAAAAGACTAGAAAACAAAATTCGACTAGACTTGATTCTTCCTCTGAGAAAAAACAAAATATATATATTTCATCCTAATGAAATAAAAAAGACAAAGTCCGATGCGGCACCTCTAAAGGCGCGGGTACAATGGTTGGTTCCGTATCCGTAACACCGATATAACACATGCTTACACCGATAAACAAACACATGAACATTCTTTCTATGTGTTGTGTCAGTGTTACGGATACGGATACGGAACCAACCATTGTACCCGCGCCTTAAATCTTTCAGGACAGGGCTCATTCTTCACGCAGGTTATTTCTTCATGTCAAAGTATCGTTTTAGGTTGTTTGAAGCAAAAAAAAAAAAAAAAAAACGATCGATTTTTTTTTAAACGGTCTAATAGATACGTATTACAAAATGTGATGATTAATGATATTTTGTTTATTCAATTTTTTTTCTTCGTTTTAGATCTGTGCTTGTATCTTCAGCAGAGGAGAGAAATTAAGTATTGGGAAAATTTTGAGGACAACATTAATTTTCACGTGCAAAAATGGATAGGCGATTTCTGTAACGAGCACCGAAGAAAAGTTAAAAATTCAACTGAAGTTGATTGAAATTTTCCAATTCTTAAACATACTTAAGGCTGAGTACAACTAATTTAATTTTCTTGGTTTTCTAATTACTTCTCAAATAAATTGGAAAATCAAATATTTCAAAGATTACGAGAAAGAATATAATATATTCGTTGACTTTTGAGTTCATGTGAGGTGTAATTTGAAAACTAAGAATTCCAAAAATGCAATAATGATGATAGAATTAATCTAATCGTGGTAACTATATCATGAAGTAAGACTATGATGCAAAATATTCATTTGGAGTACCCGCACGTGACGTTAATGAGATATAAATAATCATAACAAAATTGTGATCAGTAAAGTGATGAAAAAATGTTGAATAGTTTTGGCGGAAATTTGTTGTTAAATATTTTTATTAAGATATAACTTGCAAATTCACTGTTAGTACGTTTCTTTGTTTCTCGGAAACCAATATTTTGATATAATGATATAAAAATTTATAGAATTTTATCCAAAAATATTTTTCCTATTTGATATAAACAATATGATCCTAAGATTTTTAATTGTTCTTATAACTATGGAGTTGATGCTTATTAAGGGTTAACACAATATATTACGGGTTAATATATACAAAATAATAAAACTTGGAGTTTTTTTTTTTTTTTTTTCAATTACGGAGTTGATGATAATAAAGTATTACTGTGATATTTAACTAATTAGCACAAATAATGCAATAATCCTTCAAATGATTCATTTTTTTATTTTTTATTTGAGTTATGTATGTAGCACGTTACTCTTAGTGCCAAAGGTTGCGACAATATGAATATTAATAATTTCTGTCGTTATCCAAAGTTTAAAAAATAGATGATAGAAATATTCAAGCCTATTTTTATAAATATTTTTCCTATTTGATATAAACAATATGATCCTTCAAAATTTTTTAATTGTTCTTATAACTATGGAGTTGATGCTTATTAAGGGTTAAGGTGGTTCTTCACCTACAGTCCCACCAAACGTGAGTTCCAGAGCAGATTTTGAGTACTTCTCGATGGGGAAAAAATCTGAAAAAAACAAGCATGTAGAAGATCTTCGGGAGATTGATTTTGCATAATAATAATTCAAAAAAGTTATTAACAAATTGATGGGGAAAAAAAACTGTTCAATAAATTAGCCGATGACCCAACTTTTTTTTTAGGTGAAAATTATTTTTTAATTTTTCATTTGTCAGGTATGAAAAAACGCAATTTTCAAAGATTTAAAACAATTCTGAAAAAAATCATACGTATTCAGAAAAATTAAAAAATAATTTTCACCTAAAAAAAAAGTTGGGTCATCGGCTAATTTCTTGAACAGTTTTTTTTTTTTTCATCAATTTGTTAATAACTTTTTTGAATTATTATTATGCAAAATCAATCTCTCGTGGATCTTCTACATGCTTGATTTTTTTCAGATTTTTCCCCCATCGAGAAGTATTCAAAATCTGCTCTGAAACCCACGTTTGGTAGGACTGTAGGTGAAGAACCACCTTGACACAATATATTACGGGTTAATATATACAAAATAATAAAACTTTATACTTTTTTTTTTTTTTTAATCATGGAGTTGATGATAATAGAGTATTACTGTAATATTTAACTGATTAGCATAAACAATGCAATAATCCTTCAAATGATTCATTTTTTTTTTTTTTTTTGAGTTATGTATGTAGCACGTTACTCTTAGTGCCAAAGGTCGCGACAATATGAATATTAATAATTTCTGTCGTTATCCAAAGTTTAAAAAATAGATGATAAAAATATATAAGCATAGTGTTGAAACTAATGTAAAAAAATATGTGATACTAAAAACTTTGAAAATAAATGATTACTTATATGAGTAAATGTTGAAATCTCCAATTGGTTTTTGTATATTTAATATCAATGTTATTTATTATTATTGTTATTATTATTTATTTATTTTTTTATCATAATGATTATATAACAAATTTTCAACGGTCGTATAAATTGATAAAATATCAGTTGATAATTGAAACTGTATTTCAAACCGTTATACGACTGGTGTACACATTTTTTTTCCCTGGTGGAAATTTTTTTCTGAAAATACTCAGATTATTTCTTGTAGAATTCGGAAAAAGAATTGAAAAAGTCTTACTTTCTCAGAAAATCTCAGAAAATCTCAGAAAAAGTCTTATAAAGACAGACCAATGTTTTATAAGACTTTAAAAGAAAGAAAACGCTAAAATATTGAGACTCTGTCAGAAGAGTTATTCAGAGTTTTAAAAAAGTTTTTCAGAGAACTAATAGAACAAAGAATAACAGTTTTTCAGAGTTTTTCAGAGTTTTTCTGAGATTTTCAGTAATTTGAAGAGTTTATTGATTCATCTTAAAAATAATTATTCTGAGTTTTTCTTGAATATTAAAATATTGCGTAGAATTGCTGCAACGGTAGGAAAATTATTATTCAAATAAATAGAATCCACAAGTTAGGGAGTGGCAAATATTAATTATTCGTTTATTTAATGACATAAATTATAAATATTTTTTAGTACATTCTTCGTATATGTAAACGTTATCTGTTATCAAAATTTTTCTTGCCTTAAACAATATCTATTAATTTTTATGACAAAATATTCTTAACAAATATACATTAATCAAATACCTTAACCATAAATAGAATATTTATAAACATAGATTATCAACATTTTCATAAGTAATTGCAATATTTAAGCAGTTTTATAAGACTTTAAGGTTAAACATAAACTTTTTTTCTACGTTCTCGAAGTTTCTATAGTAATTAATGTTGATCCGTATAAATTATACAGTTTTTTGATAGTCAATTTCGTGAGCTACTGAATATCTAATACATTGAATATAGTCATTATTGTACATCAGATTGATGAAATTCTTCATCCCAGGTATAGAGGATGACTTTATTCTGTGCCTATTGACACATTGCTTCTCTTTGTTTATCGCTCGTGCAACATTCATTCGGTGAATTTGAAGACTTCTTCCCACTTGAAAAATGTTGAATGCGTAGTCAGTCTTAATACTTTCACTGGCAGGATACAAGATTCTGTAATTCGCTATAAAGTATCAATTTCATCGCAATATTATATTCATTATTTCAGAAGAATATGTATAGGTATACCTATATAATATATATACTTATCTCATGGAATGGCATTGTGGCACAATAGGTGAGGTTAAGTTGTCCGATTAATCGTTTATGGGCGACAGCCCGATTTAGAAACAAACTGCTACGCAAAAACCTTTCCTGATAATAATTGGCAATTACTCTTCACTGCACAATATTTTTGGATTTCTTTGATTTAAATATTTTCTGTATGGATTAAAGTATTGACGTCGATCGTCGCGCATGCCAGCCATACTCGAAACTGCCTTTGTAAAAGCGTCGTCTGCTAGGAGCAAAAACGTGTTTGAACGAGCAAAGACGTGTTTCTGCGATCGAGTATGGCTGGCATGCGCGACGATCGACGTCAATACTTTAATCCATACAGAAAATATTTAAATCAAAGAAATCCAAAAATATTGTGCAGTGAAGAGTAATTGCCAATTATTATCAGGAAAGGTTTTTGCGTAGCAGTTTGTTTCTAAATCGGGCTGTCGCCCATAAACGATTAATCGGACAACTTAACCTCACCTATTGTGCCACAATGCCATTCCATGAGATAAGTATATATATTATATAGGTATACCTATACATATTCTTCTGAAATAATGAATATAATATTGCGATGAAATTGATACTTTATGGCGAATTACAGAATCTTGTATCCTGCCAGTGGAAGTATTAAGACTGACTACGCATTCAACATTTTTCAAGTGGGAAGAAGTCTTCAAATTCACCGAATGAATGTTGCACGAGCGATAAACAAAGAGAAGCAATGTGTCAATAGGCACAGAATAAAGTCATCCTCTATACCTGGGATGAAGAATTTCATCAATCTGATGTACAATAATGACTATATTCAATGTATTAGATATTCAGTAGCTCACGAAATTGACTATCAAAAAACTTTATAATTTATACGGATCAACATTAATTACTATAGAAACTTCGAGAACGTAGAAAAAAAGTTTATGTTTAACCTTAAAGTCTTATAAAACTGCTTAAATATTGCAATTACTTATGAAAATGTTGATAATCTATGTTTATAAATATTCTATTTATGGTTAAGGTATTTGATTAATGTATATTTGTTAAGAATATTTTGTCATAAAAATTAATAGATATTGTTTAAGGCAAGAAAAATTTTGATAACAGATAACGTTTACATATACGAAGAATGTACTAAAAAATATTTATAATTTATGTCATTAAATAAACGAATAATTAATATTTGCCACTCCCTAACTTGTGGATTCTATTTATTTGAATAATAATTTTCCTACCGTTGCAGCAATTCTACGCAATATTTTAATATTCAAGAAAAACTCAGAATAATTATTTTTAAGATGAATCAATAAACTCTTCAAATTACTGAAAATCTCAGAAAAACTCTGAAAAACTCTGAAAAACTGTTATTCTTTGTTCTATTAGTTCTCTGAAAAACTTTTTTAAAACTCTGAATAACTCTTCTGACAGAGTCTCAATATTTTAGCGTTTTCTTTCTTTTAAAGTCTTATAAAACATTGGTCTGTCTTTATAAGACTTTTTCTGAGATTTCCTGAGATTTTCTGAGAAAGTAAGACTTTTTCAATTCTTTTTCCGAATTCTACAAGAAATAATCTGAGTATTTTCAGAAAAAAATTTCCACCAGGGTTGCTATTGTTTCGGTGAATATAGGCAAATAAAATATTATGCATCAGTCACGAAATGAATAGGAATGTCGCCTCGATTATCAACTAAAAAATTATTGTTATCACTTAATTATTATTATTTTTATTATTATTGTGCTGTAAATATAGCAAGTAAACGGTATAGCAGCTATTACAAGCTTGGCATATCTTCAATTTACAAGCTATCATAGGTTTTCATAAGTATTTATTGCGAAGAAATCATTTAACCACCGAGGATTCTACATGCACTCATACTGGATGCATTCTGAAATAAACGTGAATTTGTTCTATATACATCGGAAGTACACTTAAAATTCACTCTGGTTTGACTCTGGGAACACTCGGGATCCACTTGTTGTGTGGGGACGGGTTTATAACAAATTAATTGGTTTTGAAGACAAATTTGAATGAGCTTTATTATTGATACAAGCTGTTTGGCGTTTAGAATAAGAGTGAAGATCCGAATGTCGCAACTTGCGTTGCTACCCATCAGTCAGCGAGATGCTGACGCAAGGTATTTTAGCATAGGCGTATAGGACGCCGTTAAAGTGTCTCAAAGGCATGAGCGCAAAAGGCAAGGTGTCTAATCTTGAACTACTCTCCACTGTAGTTCGCAGAAACTGAAGATTAATAAAAATAATGAAATGGAGAATTATTGGTATCGCGATGTTTTGTCTTCGGTAGAAGGCGAGACATCCCGATCTTGTCTAAAATTTTAGTATTTGAATTTATCGTTAAATAGCAATGATTTGATTATAACACCTTCTCCCTTAAGAATGAATGTGAAGCGAAGCAAAATATTCATCGGTAAAAATCAATATTCTAGGTGAGGATTACAAAGCTTTCTTCAGCTGTTATATAGCCACATAATTGTTCCTAATAAGAACGAATAGAGTGCACTGAAAGAAATTCCCATGGTTGAACAGCAATATTTTGTTGAGTTCCATGTAAATTTCTTCGAGTGTGTAACGTATGTTTATTCTCTATGATCCCTATCCATATTCTATTTGAATCGGTTCTATTGGATCAGTTGACTTGTGGTATGGTTTCAATCTGTTTGCATGCACTATTTTGTTCTTCCCTTTGATTTTTACCTCATAGTTCACTTCATTAATTTGATCAGTAATGGGGTATGGCCCCAGAAATTTTGGGTCTAATGGTCCGGCAGTTTCGTTACTCATCAGTACTAAGTCCCCAATTTCGAAATTTTGTGGTCGAGTAATTTGGTCATAATAGGCCTTGGATTTTTCTTTGGATTTATCTATGTTCTGTTTCGCGAGGGCTTGGCTGTTCGTCAATTTTTCGGAGAGTCTCTGAGCATATTCTTTATACGTTTCGTCTTTAGGATCGTGAGGCACACTACAAGGTACTCTAGCTACTTGTCCGAATATAAGTTCGTAAGGTGATATTTTAGTGGTAGTATGAGGTGTTGTGTTGTACGCGAGGATGTAAATTGGGAGTGTTTCGTTCCAGTCGTCTATAGTAGACATACACCTAAGGTAATCTTTTAACGTGCCGTGACTGCGTTCGAGTGCCCCGTTGGTTTGCGGGTGGTATGCAGTACTATTTAACTTTTTTATTTTTAATATTTTTGTGACTTGGGTGAACAGGTCACTCATAAAATTTGTGCCTTGGTCTGTAAGGATTGATAGTGGTACTCCGTAGTTGGATATGAAATTTCGTATGAAAGCTTCTGCGGTATGTTCAGCGGTGGCAGCTCGGAGTGGATAGGCTTGGGAATATTTTGTTAGGTCGTCTTGTAGCGTCAGTATGTAACTATGACCTGACTTTGTAGTCGGTAAGGGCCCAACTATGTCTAAGAAAACCTTTTCAAATGGTTTGCTACTGCTGGTCGTAATCTTCATTGGCATTTTGGTCTTTTGTCGATCGGTTTTATTCTTTTGGCAAGTCGTGCAATTATGAATATATGTTTTTACATCGTTTTTCATTGAATCCCAGTGGTATCTTTCTTTAAGTCGCGTCATAGTACGGCTCACGCCTTGGTGTCCACCTGAAGGGCTGTCGTGAAATTCTTTGATAACGTCTTGAATGTGGTTTTGATTAAGATCGGTTTTTATGTTCGTACAGACAGTTATTTTAATTCCCGATCCTTTAAATATGAATCGTAACATCGTCCGAACTTTATGCCATTTTAAATTATCGATCCCGCAACCGATCCTGGGTATGGAAACTGTTTTGATCGAGTCTACTTCTAATTTTTCCTTGAATTTTATCAAACTTATGTATAAATCCTCATATGTAGGCTTATCCCAGAAGTTTTGCTTTGTCATTATGTAATAAACGTTACGGTCTCGTAAAGTGAGTTTACCAGTCGTGTATAGTTCAGCTGATTCCTTCAAGTTCTCAACATTGCCGTATCTAGTTTTGAATTCTAATGCTATTCCTTGACTCATTTCTAGATCGGTGGAAACAGTGTGTGCGTAGTTATCGATTCGATTGAAAAGGTCATCGTGGATTTCTACGATGTTTGAGTTTTGCACTATCGTTGTTTTTATGAGTTTGAGGTATTCAGGGTACGATGGGAGAGAGCTCGTCACTCTGATAGGACATATTTTGAACACATGGTTAGTTGGTGGATCAATAGGATTTCTACTAAGCGCATCTGCGTTCTGATTTTTTATTCCGGGTTTGAAACAAATCTCGTAGTCGAATTCCGAGATTTTTAATTGCCATCTGACTAATTTACTATTTGGATTTTTGATGTTAAACAGCCAAGTCAGGGGCCTATGATCGGTAAATATCTTGAATTTCCTCCCGAACAGGTATGGTCTGAAATGTTGGGTCGCCCATACTATTGCCAGCAGCTCGCGTTCGAGTGTGGAGTAGTTACTTTCTGCCTTGCTTAGAGTTCGCGAGGCGTATGCAACAGGCCTGTCGTCACCTGGGGCACCTTGAGATAAGACGGCCCCTAGAGCAGTGTTACTGGCATCTGTCGTTAGGTTAAATGTCTGTGTATAGTCAGGGTATATTAGGACTGAGTCGGATATTAGGGCATTCTTTAGTTCCTCGAAAGAATTTTGCTGTAATGATGTCCATTCGAATGGTACGTTTTTCCGCAAAAGTTCTGTCAATGGCTTAGCTATCATCGAGAAATTATTTATGAAACGTCTATAGTAACCTACAAGCCCGAGAAATGATTTTATTTTCGTAGGTGTGTTGGGTGTAGGGAATTCCTTGACTGCTCTGGATTTGTCTGGGTCAGGTTTAACTCCGTCCCTTGATATTATGTGTCCTAAGTAAGCAACCTCTTTGCTCAAGAACTCACATTTATTCGGTTGTAATCGTAAGTTGTATTCTTTCAATTTCAGTAGTAACCCCCAAAGTTTTTCTGTATGGGTTTGAAGTGAGTCGGCGTAAATTATTAGGTCGTCTAGGTACACTAAACATTTCAATCCTTGTAACCCCGATAGAACGGTATTTGCTAATCTCTGGAATGTAGCTGGGGCGTTTTTAAGCCCAAATGGCATGAATGCGAATTCGAAATGTCCCTTATGGGTGGAAAACGCGGTTTTATGCATATCGTCGGGATTCATTGGAATTTGGTGAAACCCGCTGGCCATGTCGAGTACGGTGAAGTATTTAGAGCTTCCTAACTGGTCTAGGATATCTACTATATTCGGTAGCGGGTAAGCATCCCCTATTGTTTTATCATTCAATTTTCGGTAGTCTACGACTATTCTCCACTTCTTAATCCCCGATGAGTCTAGTTTCTTTGGTACCACCCAGATGGGTGAGTTCCATGGTGAGTTTGAATTTCGAATTGTTCCTTTATTTAGGAGATCTTCCATTTGTCTATCTATTTCTGTTTTGTGGATTTCAGGGTACCGGTATTGTCTAACATGAACCGGTGTGTCATCGGTAGTTTTAATTTTGTGGGTACAGGCTTGCGTACCTGGTAATGTGTCCCCATCTAGATAGAAGAGTTCGTTAAACTTGGTACAAGCTTCTACTATACTTTGCTTTTCTTCTAAATTTAAGTGGTCTAATCTTAAGCTTCTACTATACTTTGCTTTTCTTCTAAATTTAAGTGGTCTAATCTTAATGCGTCTTTTAATTTTTTGATTCTGTCAGCTGAAGTATTTTCGTTTATACAATTAACTGAATGTATCTCGTCAGTTTCGGAGTCTAGAATTCTGTAAACTCTTTGTGGTTCGATATGGATAGTATGATCCGTGTCTGTTAGATTGATGATGCTTGTGATAGCTGTGTTATCGGGTCTAATTGTCACGTAGCTTTCGCTTATTACGACTCCCGGTTGTAACTCGACCCTATATATTGAGCCTTCTTTTAAGGAATCTTCGGCGATGGTTGGGATGTCTGCTAAAATTTCTGTCCTGGCGGGAATCGTGAATTGTTTTTGATTTTGCAATTTGTATTTGAGGCTACCTAATAGCAACTCGGGTTTATCCATGCCTCTGCATCTATAACTGATCAGCACATTATTGAATTGGGTTAAGAGGTGGTTGCCTATTAAACCATCTTGCGTTATGTCTAAGGAATCGTCTACTACGTGAAATTTGATCGGCCTAACTTCGTCTCCTCCATCGAGTGTAAGTTCAATGGTTCCTAATGTATATGCTTGTGAGTCACTAGCTAGACCCTTTAATTTAATCCGCTCTTGTGGGTTTATCTGTGATGAATTTATAATAAATTTCTTCTTGATCAAACATGGGTAGGCTCCAGTGTCTAACATCAACAAGGTTTTAGGTTGATTCAACTCGGGTATTGAGAAAATTACGTTATTTGGTGACCCGATTAAATTTATCTTATGTTCTGGTATTTCTATTTTTCCGCCGTTTGTGTTGAGCGGTTTTCTATTACGGACTTCGTTCCGCTCGTCGACGCAGTCCGTTCCCCAAAATTCGAGGTTCCTACATGGTTTTGATTAGTTTTCGCGGCTAACATAGCTTTCTTTTTGAAACACTTGTTTTCTATACGGCCGGGCTTTTTACAAAAGAAGCACTTAATTCTGGAACTATCGATAGGATAGATTCGTTGGCATTCGTCGCATGTAATCTCTTCTGTTATAGAGTCATAGCCATTTATGATTTCGGAACAGTTTTGTGAGCAGCTGTTTTCTGATTGGTGGTCTAAGTCTGCGTACTGATCGGATTCTGAACTATAACCTGCTTCAATGGTATTTATTGGTTCGGATCTCTGTTTCTTAAAACAGGTTTTTGCTGTGTGCCCGATCTTATTGCAATTTTGGCAAACGAGATCAGTTCTACTAGTAGCAGCGGTTTTTGCAAGATAAGTTATTTGATTTTCGGTTGCCCTCAATTTTTCTTCTTCAGTGGCCCAATTGTAAGCTTGAAGTAAGTCTTTAGGGTTTTTTAATCTTAGGATGTCACGTAATTTTTCGTCAAGTCCGTAAATGAAACAGTCTCGTGCTTTTGTCGTAATGTTTTTCTCGTAAAATCTCTTCCTTAGTTCTTACCGGACCAGATTCTACTACTCTTATGCACAGATTTTCTATTCTTTGATAGAAGGAATCGACAGATTCCCCGGGGCGTTGCCTACAGATACTTAGTTCCAATTCCCATTGTCTATTTGTTCCCTTGGCTCCATAAAACAGTAGTAACTCCTTTTTCAGAGTATCGTAGTCTTTAATTTCCCTATTTTGAATCCTTTCATATGCCTTACCAGTGATTTTGATACGTATATATTCGTAAAGTTCTTCTGATTCTGTAGTAATGCATTGTTTGATCGCGCGATCGCATTTGTCAATAAATTCTCTGACGCTAATATCTTTTCCGGTAAATACGGGAAGGAGTTTGGCTAATTTTTCAGCTGATACTGGCATTTTCTAGGATTTCAATTACAAATTTCGAATATTACTATTGCTAGTTCGTAAGACTTACAGTAACAGTAGGGTGAGCCAATGCATAACGTTATCAGTGTTGAAAGCTCGAGTTCGCTGTACCGTCGGATCCGTAGTTGGTTGCTTTGGTGTTGGTTTACTGGAATCCTCTTGCGTTTATGTCTTGACGGATCTTGAGGTTTCTTGAGCGCCTCTTCATATAGGGCACGTAATGTAACTTCGGTATACTTTGGTTTGTTGGTCACTTCACAGGGTTTTGTTAACGTTGATTTCGTGTAACGGTAAATTATATGTCAATCCACGGACAGTGATTTTGTTAACGTTGATGTATAACAACGAATAGGGTTTTGGTAACGTTGATTTCGTACAACGGTGAATTATGTGTTAATCCACGCACAGTGATTTTTGTTAACGTTGATGTATAACAACGAATAGGGTTTTGTTAACGTTGATTTCGTACAACGGTGTATTATGTGTTAATCCACGCACAGTGATTTTTGTTAGCGTTGATGTATAACAACGATTAACGAATAGGGTTTTGTTAACGTTGATTTCGTACAACGGTGAATTATGTGTTAATCCACGCACAGTGATTTTTGTTAACGTTGATTTATTACAACGGCCTCTGTTTTCTAATTATTGTCTTCAATCCAATATCTCGCTTCTGACACCACTGTAGTGTGGGGACGGGTTTATAACAAATTAATTGGTTTTGAAGACAAATTTGAATGAGCTTTATTATTGATACAAGCTGTTTGGCGTTTAGAATAAGAGTGAAGATCCGAATGTCGCAACTTGCGTTGCTACCCATCAGTCAGCGAGATGCTGACGCAAGGTATTTTAGCATAGGCGTATAGGACGCCGTTAAAGTGTCTCAAAGGCATGAGCGCAAAAGGCAAGGTGTCTAATCTTGAACTACTCTCCACTGTAGTTCGCAGAAACTGAAGATTAATAAGAATAATGAAATGGAGAATTATTGGTATCGCGATGTTTTGTCTTCGGTAGAAGGCGAGACATCCCGATCTTGTCTAAAATTTTAGTATTTGAATTTATCGTTAAATAGCAATGATTTGATTATAACACACTCAAGAAATACTTTGAAACCATTCTGGGAAAAACTCTGAATTTATTCTGGTCTTGTTCTGGAAATATTCTGGTTTCCCTGTGGAAACACTTTGGTTTCCCTGTGGAAACACTTTGGTTTCAGTTTGGAAACACTTTTGTTTCATTTTGGAAACACTCTGGTTCACCCAGGGAACATTTTGAATTTACTCTGAAATAACTTTAATTTCACTCTGGTTGGACTCTGCAAACACTCTGAAGTGATTCATATAAACACCTTGGATTCACTCTTCGATGACTCTGGAAATTATTTAGAAACACTCTAGTTCTGCTTGAGAAATACTATAGATTACACTCTGGGTTTTTCCTGGATTTACTCTGAAAAACAGGCACAAAACCATTCTGGAAACACTCTGAGGCCGGTAAGGCTACATAACGATTTCTGAACTTTTTCAGAATGATTCCAGAATAATTTTAAAGTCGCAACGGTGGGCCAAAATAGCCTGGCAATTCAGAAGAAAACAACGTTGACATTTTATTAGAGTAGTATACATTTTCTAATCCTGTAAGACCCCTACTTTGAATATTTGACACACGCAACGCTCTGTGTGAATGGAATTTTGTAGCATTTCACAATATTTATTAGAAAACTGCGGTTTATTCATAAACGGAATATTTTTTCTAGAGTGTGATATTTGTATTTTTTATGTCAAGTAAACCTACGAGATTCGAATTTGTTGGATTTCAATGGTCTAGCGTGTCTAACATAGGGACAAGCGCTCCCATCTTACGGTCAGACGATAAGCTTTAGTCTAGGCAACCGGTGCGACCCCGGTGGACATATATATATATATATATATATATATATATAGCTGCATGACGACGAGACCGAACACAGTAGTACAAAACTAAGTCTAGGGGAATGTAATACCGTTAATAAAGTATTGTTCTATTTTCTATTAATTTCTTGTCTTTGTATTAATCAACCTGATCCACTGCATCAATCCTTAACAGGTTATGGGCCCAGTGATGAGAAAATAATCAGGTTTAGACTATTGTTAATTCAAAGCGTGAAAGAACGCGAGTGAACGAAAAAGCCGGTACCCCACGTGTGTCGTATCGAAGTTAAGCTCTCGCGAATCCGAGTTTCATAGTGAAGAAGAAAAATGTCAGAAGACTTATCCACGAGAAACTTGAATAAATTCGACGGATCGAATTACCAGATTTGGAAGTTCCAGATAGTCTCAGTGCTGGACGCACATGGGATTCGCGACATAGTAACAGGTGGGCGCGTTAAGCCTGAGGGTCCCGAGACGGCAGAAACGAGAGCCTGGATAAAAGATGACGCAAAAGCTCGATTTCTGATATCGTCGGCTATGGAGTACTCCCAGCTGGAGTACCTAATTACCTGTGAAACATCTCGCGAAATGTGGAAAAATTTATCCAGCGTTCATGAGAGAACTTCGGAGTCAAATAAATTGATCCTGTTGCAAAGATTTCATGAATACAAAATGGCCGCGAATGACTCAACAATCCAACATGTCGCGAAAGTGCAAAACATGGCGAGACAGCTCGCGGACGTTGGCGAAGCGGTATCTGATACAGCAATAATGGCGAAGGTGTTGGGGAGCCTCCCTCCAAAGTTCGGAGCTCTCACAACGGCTTGGGACAGTGTAGCGCCGGCCTCGCAGACAATCGATACACTTCAGGAACGTCTAATAAAGGAAGAAAACAGATTAGCGCGAGACGATGAAACTACCAGTGCTTTAGCCGCCATGACAATCAACGACGTGAAGAAACAAGCCGGATCCTCACAAAAGAAAAAAACTCGGTCCAATAACTACGCTGCAAAAGATTGTGAGTACTGCAAGAAAAAGGGGCATGTGAAGAAACAGTGCAGAAAGTGGAAGCGTGACGGAAAGCCCGGACAGAGTAACGAAGACAGAGGCAGTGATTCGAACACATGCGCATTCGTCGCCGCGTGCGCGGAAGGAAAAGTCGAAGGTGAACACAGTGAGCTCAAGACAGGTAGCGCCGTAACGAACGAGCATGTCGATTACCTTCTGAGTCAAAGTGTAGAAGATGTCTGGTTGACCGACAGTGGTGCCTCAAGGCACATAACCTTCCGTAAAGACTGGTTAGTGGATTACCAACCGAGTAAAGGGGAGACGGTGTCATTAGGCGACAATGGTGTGTGCGTTGCCATGGGAACAGGCAAAGTGCTGATCGAAAAACTGGTAAACAATGTTTGGGAATCCGGTGTTATCGAAAACGTGCTTTACGTCCCATCTCTTCGTAAGAACCTGTTTTCAGTGGGAATTTGCACGAATAAAGACTATGAAGTGCGGTTCAAAGGACAACGGGTGATTATTCTGTCAAACGACGGGATAATTGCACAGGGCACGAAACAAGAGAACGATATCTTTCGCATGTTCTTTCGGGTTGTGAAACAGAGTGAAGCCAACGTGTCTGTCGCAAATTTAAAAACATGGCACGAGCGTATGGGTCACGTAAGCCATCGATCGTTATGTCAGATGGCAGACACAGGCTGTGTTCGTGGACTTAACCTCAAAGACAAAAGTGAATCTTTCTGTGAATCATGCCAATTCGGAAAATCGCATCGGTTGCCGTTCGCGAAGCGCGAGTCCGAAGCATTGTGGAAAGTCGCGGAGTTCTTCCACAGTGACGTATGTGGACCGATGTCCGTAGATTCTCTTGGGGGCGCGAGATATTTTTTAGCTTTCAAGGATGAAGTTTCTGGTTTTCGTACAGTGTATTTCCTCAAGCACAAATCGGATGTCTTTGAGCGGTTTAAAGAATTCGAGCGCATGATCGCGAATCAGTTTGGTAACCCCATGAAAGTCTTAAAAGTAGATAATGGGAGGGAGTATCTAAGCAATGAAATGAAGAGATATATTTCCGCGCGTGGTATTCGAATGGAAAATACAGCGCCATACACACCCCAACAAAATGGGAAGGTTGAAAGGGATAATCGAACCATAGTGGAAAGTGCTCGTTCTATGCTGCTCGCATCCAAACTTCCCAAAGTCCTGTGGGCTGAGGCTGTAAACACAGCCGTCTACATCCTGAATCGGATTACAACGAAGCAAACTCCAGGATCCACCCCATATGAGAAATGGACTGGAAGGAACCCAGCCTTGCACATGTACGTATTTTTGGATCTGATGCATACTCGCACGTACCAAAACAGCTGAGAAGCAAGCTTGAGCCAAAGGCAAAGAAACTGATACTTGTGGGATACCAGGGTGAGTCTGCGAATTATCGCCTATATGACACTCACACTAAACAAGTGTCAATCTCCAGGGACGTGACATTTAATGAAACAAATAATAATCATAAGCCTAAGATACCAGAAGAAGCTAGCATCCGATTGCCAGACCAGCTGCATAGGGCTGCTGAAGAAGACGATGTAGCTGCTGAAGAGACGAAGAGCAGGGAGCCGAAGCTGTCCCGGAAGAGATAGGTGAAGAATCTGACGAACCATCAGATGAGGAATACCAATCCCCTGATGAGGATCCACGTCAACCACCAAATCAAGCTCTTCGCCAACTGCGTGATCGTGGCGCGATCAAGCGACCCATCAGGTATGAGGTTAATTTTGTTGAATACAACGAGCCAACTACTTACAGAGAAGCCGTATCTGAACCAGATGCAGACAAGTGGCTCGAAGCCATAAAAGACGAGCTAGCTGCACAGAGAAGGAATGGAACATGGAAGCTTATTCCGATGCAGACGAATCAGAAAGCCATTGACTCAAAGTGGGTATTCCGAATCGCTCGTACACCAACGGGAGAGATACGACGCCACAAGGCAAGACTCGTCGCTAGAGGATTCCGGCAGAAGCAAGGCCGAGACTATTCAGAAACATTCTCTCCAGTAATAAGATTTGACTCTTTGCGTGTGTTTCTAGCAATGGTTGCGTTTAGGAATCTTGAGTTGATCCAATTTGATGTAAAGACTGCATTCCTATATGGAAAATTGAGTGAAAGTGTGTTCATGAAAGTTCCTGAGGGCCTTTGTATCAAAAATGTAGGTGAACCAGTTGTGTGCAAGCTTGAAAAGGCTCTGTACGGCCTTAAACAAGCATCTAGGTGTTGGAATCACGAGTTTGTATCATTTCTGAACAGCTTTAGTCTTAAGGAAAGCAACGCCGATAAATGTATCTTTCATGGTAGAATCAATAATGAAGATGTATATCTTGCCCTTTATGTAGACGATGGGTTAATCGCAGCTAAATCAAACAGTACTATCACCAAAGTTGTAAATGCGCTGAGAGCGTCATTTGATATTACTTTAGATAATGCAGAGATGTTTGTGGGTCTGCAAATCAGTCGCGATCGAGGCAAGAGACAAATATTCCTAAATCAAGAAAGCTACATTGAGCGCGTTTTATACAAATTTGGTATGAGTGATGCCAAGCCAGTCGCCACACCCGCAGATCCACACGCACCACTGCAGCCGGTTGATGAAAATAGTGTTGTAAAATGTAGCATGCCTTATAGAGAGACTGTAGGATCGCTAATGTTCCTGGCAATTGTCTCAAGGCCAGATATCGCGTTCGCAGTCAACTGTGTAAGTAGGTTTTTGAGCAATTACAATGAAAGCCACTGGCAGGCAGTAAAACGAATAATGCGATACTTGAGGGGTACAGTTAACGTAGGAATAGTTTACAGTGGCGAAGAAAGCGAGCTGCGACTCGTAGGCTACTCAGATGCCGACTTTGCTGGCGACTTGTCGACCAGAAGGTCTACTACAGGGTTTGTTTTTGTACTCGCAGGAGGACCAGTTACCTGGTCAGCTCAAAGACAAGGTTTAGTAACCCTGAGCACGACTGAATCAGAATATGTTGCGGCTACTTCGGCCAGTAAAGAAGCGATATGGTTGAAAGGTTTATTGAATGATCTTGGTTTTTGCAATAAAAGTGGTATCGAACTAAACGTAGATAATCAAAGCGCCATACGCTTAGCGAAGAACCCGGAGTTCCATAAACGCACCAAACATATCGAACTAAGATATCATTATATAAGAGAGAAGGTTAAGTCTAACGAAGTAACAATAAAATATGTTCCAACGGAGTCTCAATTAGCGGATATATTTACAAAGGGTCTGGCGAAAGACCGATTCAATATGATATGTGCTAACCTTAGGATTGCTAATAGACCCATGAAACACTAAGACGGAGGGAGTGTTGGATTTCAATGGTCTAGCGTGTCTAACATAGGGACAAGCGCTCCCATCTTACGGTCAGACGATAAGCTTTAGTCTAGGCAACCGGTGCGACCCCGGTGGACATATATATATATACAGGGTGATTCAGAATGCGGTACTTTCCTTACACCGGCGTATTCCTTGTAAAAATCTAAGACCGAAATGATTCATCCTAAAATGTCGAAAGCCTAGCCGTGTTCAGGTAGGAGCCGTTTAAAGTTAGCCGAATTAATCTAATACGAGGGCAGATACGAGAATGGCTCAGCCGCCGCTACGCCGTTATTGTTGGCCCGCCACCGCGAACTGGCAAAGAAACGACGATCAGACGTCCGCGGCCGAGGGATGCAATGGAAACAGAAGCATGCGAATGTTACCGAACTATGAATGTAATAAATAAGGTAAAGTCGGGAGAGATGCCGCACTTTTTTCAGAAAATTCATAACTTCTACATAAATAGATATTAACAAACGTATTTATCAGTGACGATTCTTTAAACTATGTACTATAATGTGGCCCTAACCAAAAATAGATAAACTTTCATTTTCATATAAAACATACGTCAACAAAAAACATTTATGGCGGCCACTAGTCAGGGGAAAACCGGGAAGTCAGGGAAAAGTCAGGGAATTCGGAAAATGGTTAGGGAGGTCTGGGAAAAGTCACGGAATTTTATGGTGACACAGAACAAGACAGAATAGAAGGTCCCCCGTGATTTTTCTTATTTCTACCTTGCGCGGAATTATTAATCAATAAAAGGAAATAGTGGTGAAACTTTTATAAGCTAAAAAATAATTTAAAAAATCATTCTCTATCATCATTGATTCAGAGCGTTGTTGATTATAGGTATACTTGAATAACCAGTAATCCAAATGAATTGGATACAAGTAATATGGGCGAAAAATTCATTATTTCGAGGTTCTTCAGCTATAAAAATACTGCAGAAAATATTTTCAACTGAAAACTAAGTTTCAAGGACCATCTACTGAATCTATCAAAAACTACCGGATCAATGAGTTATAAAATTTTATCACATTTGAGTCATATTAAATCCTGGATTGAAACATTTTTTTTTTTTTTTAAATCCCTTGACCATTCTACAGAAGCCATCTATTGATCCAGAAGATTAATAGATGACCGATCGATTCCAGATTAATGTTATCAGTTCTAATATACAGAAAACCGTATCGTTTGTTCCAAGGAAAATTAATATCCGTCCATTCCTTTCCGAAACATCGTCGGTCAGTAAATTGACGACATCCGTACATGTACATGCAGGTGTACATACAGGCACCAATACCTACGTTCCGCTGAAAATGGTGAGATGTGATTTTCTAACGCGAGATGCTGAACGTTATTTTGATCTCTGATATTTGGTCTTGATCGGGTCTTGATTTTCGAATGATTGATTCAAACTAAACGATGACCATAGGAATCAGTAACCTGGTCATCCACGGTGGTTAATAATAATAATAATAATAATTATTAATAATAATAATAATTATTAATAATAATAATAATTATTAATAATAATAATAATCATTAATAATAATATGAATATTATTATTATTATTATTATTATTATTATTATTATTATTATTACTATTAATAATATGAATATTATTATCATTATTATTATTATTCTTGTTATTGTTCTAACTATGTGAGAATTCATCCTGCGGACATTAGATAATGACTAGGTATCCACAAAATTCGAGTTTTCATCAATGAGAACAGCTGATTGAATGAACTTGGACTAGGGACGGTCAATAATTTACAAACTAGAAGAATAAGAATTTTATATCGTAGCTTCAAGATGCCAATTATTATCGAAAAATCATAAAAAAAAGTAATCATTCATAATACGAAGGTATACACAGGGCCGTTTCTTCCCCTAGGCAACGTAGGCAAATGCTGGGGGCCCGAAACTTCAGGGGGCCCATTCACAAACTTTTCTTTTCATAGTTATCAATAAAAAAAAAATATGTAACGAATTGCTCTTAGGTGCCGAATCCTAACACACCATCATTTCAAATGCATGCCGCCCGTCTTCGGCGACAATGCCGCGCTCGCACAAATGTAACAAGTGACTGTCGCGATTTCACAACGCAACTGCTGTTGCTATTGGAAACGGGATATCGCTTGTTTTGTTGTTTATCGTAACGATTTGAGAAAGCGCCCTTACGGAAAAAAAAACCCTCACATTCAAGGGGTAAATTCGCACCGCCAAAGTTTTGGGGGTTTACCATGAAAACTCAGGGTTTACCCTCAAATTTCACCCCCAAATACAGGGTAAGCCCTGAGTTTTGATAGTAAACACCCAAAACTTTGGGGGTGCGAATTTACCCCTTAAATTTGAGGGTTTTTTTCCGTAAGGAAGCTAAGATCGTTTATGAGAGAAATAACATTATTTCACTCAAATTTCATGACTGTTCGGTGCCTTAGTGGTTATTCGATTAAGAAAATACAACTACACTCAGCAACAAAATTAACGGCGCACCCGGCACTCGGCGACATAATACCGATTTCCGAAATGCTGTAACTCAATGAAAAATTGTCGATAAAAATCATTCGGGGAATCATTTTAAAGGTTGAAACTTCATCTCCCAGATGGTTTGTGAAAGTTCTTCCTCCGGCCATTGTTGACCTCATGACGTAGGTTTGAGTGCCGGGTTGCGAAACGCCAGAATTTTTTTTTTTTTTTCAAAGTTCTCTACGGGACGTTAAAAAAATCGGAGAGAACTTTCGAGATAGCCATTTTGTAGCCTGAAATCTCCTCTTCAAAATGGTTCAAAATTTGTCGCATGATTTTTTTCCACAGAGTTATTCAACTTTTGGTGAAGCAATGTCAATAAGGGCAGGATCGACGAGTAGGCGTAGACTGATTTGGCGTTATCCAGGATGCACAGGTACAGTCCAGGAACTTCGAAAAACTCGATTCTTCTGGTTTTTCGCAGCCCGGCACTCAAACCTACGCCATGCGGTCCAAAATGGCCGGAGGAAGAATTTCCAGAAGCCATCTGGAAGATGAAGTTTCAACCTTCAAAATGATTCCCCGAATGATTTTTTTCGACAATTTTTCATTGAGTTACAGCATTTCGGAAATCGGTATTATTTCGCCGAGTGCCGGGTGCGCCCCGTTAATTTTGTTGCTGAGTGTATATGATTACTAGACTGTGTCAAAAAAAAAAACGACATCTTCTTTTTGTTCGGGCCCTTTCGAAAATAGTTGGTGCTTAATATGAAGAAAATTGTCCCCAACGCTGAGCTATGTAGCTTGAACACAGAATTAGCGCATTTGAAAATAAGATTTCCCATGTATTTCAAATGGCAAAATTTATTTATCTTAGTTTTATTCCTATAATTCTCTTTATTCAACTGATAAGAATAAAGTAAATATACGGTTTTGAAGGGAAAAAAATTTCTGAGAAAATGGTTGAAAAAAAAAAATTTTAATTAATTTGTCGAAAAGTAAGTATTAATCAAATATACATATGACTTTTAAACCACTGTAACTCGTTAACGGTTCAATCGAGCAACTTGGGCCAAAGGACTATTTTTGTAGATCATAAAATTTTCTACAAAACCGTATATCTACTTTATTCCTATCAGTTGAATAAAGAGAGTTTTAAAAATAAAACTAGGATAAAGAAATTTTGCCATTTGAAATACATGGGAAATCTTATTTTCAAATGCGCTAATTCTGTGTTCAAGCTACATAGCTGAGCTTTGGGGACAAATTTCCTTATAATAAGCACTAACTATTTTCGAAAGGGCCCAAACAAAAAGAGGATGTCGTTTTTTTTTTTTACACAGTCTAATAATTACATTTCCGTATTATACTGAAAATACTTTACTTATTTCCGCTCCCGGTTCCTTGACTTGACTCAAGTTCCAGATGAAATATGATACATTTTTTTCAACCATTTTTTCAGGTCTCCTTGTAATATATTTTGACAGGGGCTGGGGGGGAGGGGGAGGGGGCCCATGAATTTACGTTTGCCTAGGGGCCTAACATGCACTTAAGTCGGCACTGGGTATACAGGAATGATTTCACGAAGTTGGTCTAGATCCAGAATCATTAGATATGAAACAACCGTGGATGACCAGGTTACCGATTTCTATGGTCATCATTTAGTTTTAATCAATCAATCGAAGATCAATACCAAATATCAGAGATTGAAATAATGTTCAGGGTCTCGCGTTAGAAAATCACATCTCACCATAGTAAATTTACTGACCGACGATGTCTTGGAAAAGAATGGACGGATATTAATTTTCGTTGGAGAAAACGATACGGTTTCTAACTTGAGCTAAGAATTAATTTGCTAATTTTCAATTCTAATTATCTGAATTGGAAACTAAATTTTTATTTTTTAATCTCTAGCTTCTGAACCAAGAGTTGATTTTCTCATTTTCAATCCAAAGTGTCTGATTTAAAAATTTGATTTCTAATTTTCAATCCTGATTTTTCCAATTATGGATTAAAGATTCAATTTTTGATTGTAAATATTTCGATTGAAGAATTCGCAACCCTGCTCAGTTCTGACTATGATTAGTGTCATTATTTGTTCTTTTGTAACTGTTGACTTCCGACCAAGTCTTATCAGTTTAACGTTGTTTTTGGACAAGTTCTTGTTTATAAAATATTTCAGTTTATCTGTCAGACAGTTGATTGATTTTCTTCTCAAATTTTGTTGATAAATTCAACCTTTCACGAGGGCAGCATATAACTGCCGAAACGTCAGGCACCAGATATCACACACTGACTCGACAGGATTGATTAAGACCTTTTATAATTTTATTATTATTATTATTGATATTTATTATTGTTCTAACTATGTAGAAATGCATCTTGCAAACATTAAATAATGACTTGGTATTCACACAATTCGAATTTTTATTAATGAGAACAGCGGATTGCATGAAATTGTATTAACGACGTTCAATAATTTACAAACTAGAAGAATAAGGATTTTATATCGTAGCTTCAAAATGCCAATTTTTATCGAAAAATCATTTAACAAAAAGTAATCATTCATACGAAAGTAGACAGAAATGATTTGACGAAGTTGGTCTAGATTCAGAATCATTAGATATGAAACCACCGTGGATGACCTTGTTACCGATTTCTATGGTCATCATTTAGTTTGAATCAATCAATCGAGGATCAAGACCAAATATCAGAGATCAAAATAATGTTCGGGGTCTTGCGTTAGAAAATCACATCTCACCATTTTCAGCGGAACGTACGTATTGGTGCCTGTATGTACGGATGTCGTCAATTTACTGACCGACGATGTTTCGGAAAGGAATGGACGGATATTAATTTTCGTTGGAGCAAACGATACGGTGCTCTGTATCTCAGAACTCATTATATTATTCTGGATTCGATCGGTGCAGTAGTTTCTGGGTTAATAGATTACGTCATCTGTAGAATGGTCAAGGGATTTGACGAAAAAAATTGTTTCAATCCAGGATTTTATATGACTCAAATGTGATAAAATTTCCTAACTCATTGATCCGGTAGCTTTTAATTGATTCAGTAGTTGGTCTTTGAAACTTGGTTTTTAGTTCGAAATATTCACTGCAGTATTTTTATAGCTGCAAAACGTCGAAATAATCAATTTTTCGCTCATGATACTTTAATACTAGCGATCCTGAGTGTCTAAACTAAAAATTAATTTTCTAATTTTCAATCCCAAGTGTCTGAATTAGAAACTCAATTTTCATTTTTCAATCCCGAGCTTCTGAATCAAGAGTCGATTTTCTCATTTTCAATCGCAGGTATGGGAATTAAAAATCAATTTTCTGATTTGCAATCCCAAGTGTCTGAATTAAAAATTTAATTTCCAATTTTCTATCCTGAGTATTTCAATCAAAATCCAATTTTTAATTTTCAATCCCGATTTTATCAATTCTGGATTAAAGATTCAATTTTTGATTGCAAATATTTTGATTGAAGAATTCGCAACCCTGCTCAGTTCTCACTACGATTAGTGTTATTATCGGTTCTTTTGTGTTGATTTCTGACCAAGTCTTATCAGTGTAACATAATTTTTGGACAAGTTCTTGTTTTTGAAATATTTCAGTTTATCTGTTAGACAGTTGATTGATTTTTTTGATAAATTCAACCTCTCACGAGGATAATAAATAATAAATAAATAATAAAAAATAATAAATAATAATAATAATAAATAGTAAATTTTTCGCCCATATTACTTGTATCCAATTCATTTGGATTACCGGTTATTCAAGTATACCTATAATCAACAACGCTCTGAATCAATGATGATAGAGAATGATTTTTTAAATTATTTTTTAGCTTATAAAAGTTTCACCACTATTTCCTTTTATTGATTAATAATTCCGCGCAAGGTAGAAAGAAGAAAAATCACGGGGGACCTTCTATTCTGTCTTGTTCTGTGTCACCATAAAATTCCGTGACTTTTCCCAGACCTCCCTGACCATTTTCCGAATTCCCTGACTTTTCCCTGACTTCCCGGTTTTCCCCTGACTAGTGGCCGCCATAAATGTTTTTTGTTGACGTATGTTTTATATGAAAATGAAAGTTTATCTATTTTTGGTTAGGGCCACATTATAGTACATAGTTTAAAGAATCGTCACTGATAAATACGTTTGTTAATATCTATTTATGTAGAAGTTATGAATTTTCTGAAAAAAGTGCGGCATCTCTCCCGACTTTACCTTATTTATTACATTCATAGTTCGGTAATATTCGCATGCTTCTGTTTCCATTGCATCCCTCGGCCGCGGACGTCTGATCGTCGTTTCTTTGCCAGTTCGCGGTGGCGGGCCAACAATAACGGCGTAGCGGCGGCTGAGCCATTCTCGTATCTGCCCTCGTATTGGATTAATTCGGCTAACTTTAAATGGCTCCTACCTGAACACGGCTAGGCTTTCGACATTTTAGGATGAATCATTTTGGTCTTAGATTTTTACAAGGAATACGCCGGTGTAAGGAAAGTACCGCATTCTGAATCACCCTGTATATATATATAGCTGCATGACGACGAGACCGAACACAGTAGTACAAAACTAAGTCTAGGGGAATGTAATACCGTTAATAAAGTATTGTTCTATTTTCTATTAATTTCTTGTCTTTGTATTAATCAACCTGATCCACTGCATCAATCCTTAACAGAATTAATACCTCTTTAGCTTTTCATGAGCACGTTAAGAATACCAAAAATTCAAAAGAAGGAGTGTCGCCGAAATTACACTGCGCCGCCGAAATTGCATACGCATCACAGAAATAACTTTTTACGGCATGTTGTGGCACAATAATAGGCCTTCTATTGAACAAAATTAAATATTTATTGAAATAGATGCATAAAAAGGAACTTGACATCAAGAGAGGAAGAATGTAATTTCGTCGACGTCGCCGGAATTACCGTCGCCGAGTGTACATTTTGACGTTAAAATATTTCCCGCCGATTTTTGCATGCAGTAAGAATATTACCATTGAAGATAGCTCACACAAACGAGCAAGATATCTCATAAAAAATATAATATTAGAAGTTCCATGAATAATAATCGTTTTAGTCCAGTCGCCGAAATTACAGTGAATAAGTGTGACAAGCAAATTATTGCTCGATAAACTTTGTTTTGTCTGTGAAGTATAAAATAATGGAGAACTTATCATACGGAGCCGATATCACATACACATCTAGAGACCATTGACAGCTACAACCCCGTGCAGAAATTTAATTCTGGCGCGACCCAGCGCCTGCCCAGTTTGCCATGAATCTGGACTGGCTATGGCCAGACTAGCTGGCCTGAGCCATGCCTGGCCTGTAACAAAAGTCTCTGCAATGCCTAGCCAGCGGATCTGGCTAGGCGCTAGCCAGAGGATCTGACTGGGGTCTGGTGAAAATTCTTGAAATTAGCTATTCATATAATTATGAAAAAGAAAATGCAGTACAAGCATTTGGCAATGAATGCATGTTTTTATTATTATTAAATAATTTATACAAATCCTCATAATTTATAATAAATATTATAATCAATTTCTAGTCATTATTTTCTTCATTTTATCAAAATGATTTATCATTTATCATCTGACATATTAATAACCTTGGTGCTTTGACGAATTGCAGAGTCCTATATCGATGTGACGAAGCGGTGTCTAACACTGCGCTTCGTACTTTCGTACCCACGTACAATACAAGCTTGGCCTTTCTTCATTTGCGTCAATGTATATTCTATAAATGTATTAAACCTACCTTACACAACTATCCTATAAGACTCAATAAGAACAAAATTTTGCCTAACCCTAAGTAATATGTTATCTAATACTAGATCTCTAATTTAAAATGTCTAATACTGTATTCAATATCCGAAGTGTAGAGCTAGGCTCACGTTAACTGACCTATCAATGTCATGCTGAATATCCACCTTGAGATTTTAATGCTATATTCAATAAGTGAATTATAAAGCTACAATTACGTGTACTAACCTCCGTATTTGATACCAAATCTCTTATTTGACATGGTCAATAATATATCTAATATCGAAAGTGTCAAGCCAGAATTACGTGACCAATCTACAAGCTTTATACCGATACGATTTCTGAATTTAACTTAAATATTATTATACTTTTATTATCAAGATTAGAATAAAATTCACTTTAAAGCCTAGATATATAAAGTTGATGAATATTTCACTCGAAGCACAAGTGGAATTTTGGAGATTCAATGCTTCAGATATTATTTCACAAGTCCCTCTTCTTCTTCTTCATGTATGGTTATATCCTCTTGAGCCAGAGCTCGAGGCAAGTACCAAATTTCACAAGTCCACGTCAACAATTCTATACGAAAAAAGTATGGCGACTATAATCGGCGTCGTCTCGCGTCATCCCCCACCCGTTGTCGGTCAACCATCAGCGCCCCCAGCCCTATAACCCAGTTTCAGTAGGAACTAAAACACAGGACCGACCGCCCCATATCAGGACGTTTCACCCCCTGGCCAGACCTGGCCAGCCCTGGCACTGGCCAGGGAACGCGGAATTGGCAAAACTAGCCAGCGCCGAGGCAGAGCCTGTAGAGATCACGCTAGGCAGTGAATCTCTTCAGGCGCTGGACAGTAGCCTGGCATTCCAGTTCAAATTTCTGCACGGGACATGCCACTAGCACTTCTTGCCGAGTGTGTGTAATAGTAAACTTGAACCGTCGCCGAAATTACTGATAAAGTAGGTTCACGGGTTTTCTCTCACTTTTCTCACGTTTGGTCGAATACTTTTCGAAACTGCTTGTCTTTTCTGTAAATTTGAGTCTTAGAGACTTGAAACTAATAAGTACAAAGTGCTCAGACATAGCATGCCATTTTTTACAAACGTGTAAAGTTGAGAAACGGACTTTACGTCACGTCGGCGAAATGACATTTTGACTGTTTAAAAGTTAAAAAAGCAATGTTAATCTTCTTTGAAATGCTCCACGTTTTTTTTTTAAGTAAAGTAAACCAGCTCACACCGAAAACAAAAATAATTAGGCATATTTAGATAAACATACTAGAAATAGGACGTGGTTTCTTATTTTGGCCCACTTCTTGAAATCCACCCATATATTGAACATTTATTGAATATTTAACAGATTATTAATTAGCTTGACGGCGTCATCGTTACACGGAGAAACTTTCAGTATCAATATCTGTTTGATTGCATATGAAAAGTTAACATAAAATATAAGAATTTAGGGATAATCGAGGTACTGTGACAAAAATTCACATAGTGACTCTGAAAATGCCGAGTTAATATATCTTTTTATCTTTATTAGTATAGAGCTTCGCAAAGAATGAAATTAAATGTTGTACGTTTCAGTATAAACGCGTTGCGATCTTTCTAAACCACTATACGAAAAATGGAGGTCACGTGGTGTGCTGAGTACGCGAGAAAAACAAAAATTAATTTCATACTAGTTTCGGGGGGGGGGGGGGGGGGGGGGGGGGGGGGGAGCGAGCCTCTGAACAAAGTGGTTAGTCAGTGAGCGATGGTACCGGTATCCAGCGCGTTATTATTTCCAATGTCGTACCTTGATATCTGTATTGACATCACTACCACAGGATCAGTGCTGTAGGGAGATCAAGCCATGCTTGTTGATGAGATCTTCCGCCTCTATATATACTCACCAACTTCTATAAGTGGCACTCGCGAGAATATCGAAAGCGCTGGTCGCCGCCTTACGAGAACATATTGAAGTAATGTACATGACCATACACATATAGTTGCAGTTTCTTTCACTGCTAAGTTATACACACACAACCACACTAACACAAGAGAGCGCGCGTCCTCGATGTGAGAGCGGTCTGGCCCTTCGCCAGAATTCGGAATAGCTCGGAAATATTCGGCCGTTTTTCGTATAAAGTTTTAGAATTTCTCTCAAGCCCCAGTAGCAGAAAGTATAAAATATATACTAATGCTTCGTACTTCGTATCACTTTTTCACACTTTTACATTTCTAACAGTGAATAGTACTTTTTCTAAACTTACTATACTAATTGTTGCTCATAAATATTGGGATAATGCATACAAAAATATCATGATTTCATATGATTGTAGGAAGGATTATCAGCGTGGCTCGATTATCCCTAAATTCTTATATTTTATGTTAACTTTTCATACGCAATCAAACAAATATTCATACTAAAAGTTTCTCCGTGTATGAGTAACGTCCTGCGGCTGTAACTCCCAAGATTTTTGGACAACGGAAAAACTTTGATTTCGGCCGAGCAGAGACGAGGGCGTACCAATCGCTCTAGCAAAACGATAAGCGTGAAGAGCCGAAGAGGCAGTTGGTCGACAGCCTCGGGCTCGAAAACACGCAAATCGGATTGCTACAGACGTCTCTCGCTGCCACATATTGTTTGTTTTGATTTGCGCCTCGCGCTGCCCCTCTGGCTCACCTGTTGCCGCTTTTGAGTTTTCCTTATTACGGACTCTCGCTTTCCGTGTGCCGTTGTAGAGTATAGCTATTCAGGAATAAATTGTTAGAAGGATTTGTGTAGTGCGATGTCTAACCCTCCCCCCTCCGACAAGCTTATATTGATTATTATTATTTATTATTATTTATTGATTATTATTATTTAATATTATTAATTGATTAATTATTATTGTTCGCCCCAGCAGGGGGGTTGCGGCCGGGGAGATAGCGGCCAGGGCGGTTCGGGCCAGGGAGGTTCGCAAAGGGGTTCGGGCCAGGGCGGTTCGGGTTGTAGCCGCGGTGGGGATTTGCTATCTTATATAGCAGGTTGATGAGGTTCATCTGGCGGTCCTGCCGCCGCCTGCGAACCGCTTCACCCCCCCGTTGATGTCTGGGCGGCCGAACTGTGGAAATGATATAGGAATATATAATTCTGATATAGGAATGTATGATCATTAATATTTAAGTTACAATGCCAAGTGATTCACTATAGGGGTTGATTTCATGGCAATTATTACTAATAATATTATCATTAAAATAGGATGAAAATGAAGCAAGAGAACAATTAGTGTAACTGTGTTGGAGTGGTAGGCATCTCAGCCGCACGTGGCGCTGGTGCAATCTGCACCCTCACGCGTCCGCTTGCCTAACTCAGTTAGTTCGGCGTTAGACTAGCTTTTCTACTAGTCAGTCTTACCTGTAAGACGTGCATCCTTCTCTCTGTGTACCTGCTGAATAAACGACTGTTTGTCTAATACTAAAGGCTTATCTTTATTAATCAACTCCCAAATTCCTCAACAGGTTATGGGCCCAGCCTGCTTCCACTGCGCAACCCCTCTCGAGTTCAAAGTGAGTGCTAAGGAACTAAAGTGGAAAACCACGTGAATCATCTTTTTGTATTCACGGCGTCCTTATAGAAAAGTGCAGGGCGGGCTAATCAGTGTTTTTATTTCTATTTAACAAGACCGAGAGAGCGGTACAGCAGAGTGAGTGAGTAAAAAGCGAGTCAGGAAAAAGAAAGAATAAAAATAAAAATAAAAATAAATAAATAAATAAATAAATTGGCGACACAGCGCGGGTAAAATGGCGACGCAAGCCTGTTGCTGAGCCACGCAAAAAGACTGGCGCGCGCAGGTAACGCGTGAATACGAGAAAAGTAAAGCAGATGACAGAGAACACACAAAAGAGAAAATGCTGAATCAAATCAAAGTCAAGTTGTGGAATATGTATAAGCTAGGCGAGACGGATAAGACTGAGGGGATATTTATGTTAAAGACTGCGACAGAGACCGGCTTCAGCTTGGCCTTTACCAACAAGAACGTCATACGCATAGGTAAGAGAGAGAAAGTTTTGTAATAAGTTTGAAAGTAAATGACTGAACGACCGAATGACAGATGCCTAAAAATGACAGGCGACCGTAAACGGACTAGTCCAAGCGTACTTCTGTGCACTAAGAAGAAGTACGCCCAAAGCTGAGGGTTGCACCTGCTTGACTCATTGTGTCCATGAGTAATAGCGTGTTGCGACTAGAGTGACAGTGCATGCTTGGCTTGTGTCCAGACAAGTAGAATCTGACACTCGTTACGGGTAGACTGTTTGTGTCCAGCAGACTGCCCAGTAGCACCAAAACCTCAACTAACCATTTTACAGATAAAGGCGTATTGACGGAGTTGGAGTTGGGTTGGTTGATGGCTAAATTTGAAGAACTGCCACCACAGGGACGGATGTGGTTACGCCAAAAGACAGAGGCTCCGACGAAACTAACGACTGTGATGGAGACTGAAATCAAAAATGCCCTCGAAAAAATCATAACCGCCACAGCTGACAACAAAGGCCAGAGCTCTGAGATCCTGGAGAAACAGGATGAGGTGGCAGACAGACTGGTTGAAGTGTTTCAAACAAGTATCAACGCACTAGGAAATACTATCACAGACAGTATTGAACGCTTGATTCTGAATTTGAGTGGAGGAAAATCAGATCAACAAAAGGAGAAACACAACGAGCAGGTTAACCCTTTGTGTCACACATTTTTTTTTTTTTTTTTTTTAACACCAAAAAAAGGTTGAAAATTCGGTCGAAATTGCTCAGAAAATGGTCGAAACAGGTGGCGCTCCCAGAGTGCCACCATGGCACAAAGGGTTAAAGAGACGACGAAGCTGAAGTCGAGCGTTGCAGAACAATTTGCTGCGGACGCTCAACAACCTACTATGACTGATATGACCCAGAGGGAGAAGTGGACAATGGTGCAATCACCGTCGCCTACTCAGATTGAGACTGTCATCATCTCACAAGGTCATAGTGGACCCTTAGACTTACCGAAAACCCGACCAACGATCAAAGATACCGTAGGATCCCTGGTGAAAATAATTTCTACGCCAAACTATGAAAATTATCTACGAAAAAGTAGAGGATTTCGGACTTTTCGTAGTTTTGTTTTTACGTCAGATTTTGCACAAAGTAGTAGTTTTTCGTAGATAGTTCTAGACCGAAATTTGATATGATTTCGATCTTTGTAGTAAATATCTGTAGTTCATCGTGGTTTTCCGTATTTTGTCATAGTTTTTCGTAGATAGTCGTAGAATGGGATAATACTGTATGCGATATTTGTAGTAAATATCCGTAGTTCACCGTAGTTTTTCATGGATAGTCATAGAATGCGATACGATGATATGTATATGGGGAATTCAACGTGAACTCGACCAATGTTTTTCTCTCACCATTTTTGATTCGCTTCACGATTTTTTATACGATTTTACGATCTCGAAAAAGCACTGCTGAATTTTTTCAGATTTTTCCCTCCAACCGTTCATTTTTCATGATTATTCCACCCCATTTTGAAATTGGCATTTTAAAAAAATCTCGAAAAATTCTCAAAAATATATTTTTTTTTTTTCATTTCGATCATTTCGACACCCCTTCCATGATGGGATCATTATTCCTTTTTTTTTTCTCAGCACTTTGAACATTTTGAACAAACGAAACACCATATTCCAACGTTTCGAAAATTCTTGAAAAATTACGAAAAATTCTGTGTTTAACTCTGAATGTTTTCCTATTTTTGTATACCGTGGAAACGAAGAATAATGATAATGCCCTCTGCGGGGGGCTTGAAAATCCTTTTTTTCGTCCGTCGTCGTGGGTCTCTACAGTCCTCAAACAACGGAATATCAATTATACGAATATCTACGAAAATTCACAAAGATCTACAAACGAAATGAAGATAAATGATTTTTCGTACTTTTTCGTAGTTTTGGAAGTAGAAAACTCCGAATTTCCATGACAAATTACGAAAATCTACAGTCTTTAAGCACCGGAATATCAGTTCTACGATTATCTACGAAAATCTACAAAGATCTACAAACAAAATGGAGCGAAGTCTTTTTTTGAGTTTATCCTGTAGTTTTGGAAGTAGAAATCTCCGAATTTCTGTGAAAAATTAGAAAAATCCACAGTCCTCAAACAACGGAATATCAATTATACGAATATCTACGAAAATTTACAAAGACCTACGAACGAAATGAAGCTAAATCATTTTTCGTAGTTTTTCATACATATTCGAAGAACTGATATTCTTTCGCTTGAAGACTAGAGGTTTTCTTGATTTTTCATGAAAATTCGGAGATTTCTATTTCCAAAACTACAGGATAAACTCGAAAAAAGACTTCGCTCCATTTTGTTTGTAGATCTTTGTAGATTTTCATAGATAATCGTAGAACTGATATTCCGGTGCTTAAAGACTGTAGATTTTCGTAATTTGTCGTGGAAATTCGTAGTTTTTTACTTTTAAAACTACAATAGATTACGGAAAACTACGAAAAACTACGAAAACCTACGAAAAACTACGATTCTTTACGCTTTTTTACGCTTTGAATGTTTTCGTATTTTGGCGTAGAAATTATTTTCACCAGGGATTGGTAGGCGACGACCGTATTAAGCTTTGCAAAGTTGCCGAGGAATTAGAAGACGGAGAACTCTTTGCTGAAGGGACCGAAGGAGATGCTCAAGACAAACCCGACTGGATTGAGAGACGATCAGGACCGTCGACAGCAGAGTTTGCCGCACTGCTGTCAAGCACCAAAAACAACTTCGGAACCGAGGAAGTCCAGACAGAAAACACTAAACAGCCAATTCCGATCAAAGAGGTAACGATTTCTGATTCAATTAACAAGAGTAGGATTCAGGCTGAAAATAGAAAAGACAAGGTAAATGCGAACGAATTTTCTGGAACTAGCGAAATATCAAAAACAATATCCGAGGGAATTAAATATTATTTATCAAAAGATGGGTCACTTATCCAATTAAACAAACCCTCGGATGCGAGCAAAGTAAGTGTCGAATTCTCACACAGTGACGGAAATTTAAATAGACATTATATGTTGAATAAAAAGATGCGATATGACATATTCGAAAACTATTTATTTACGGAGTTAAAATCGAGAAAGTTGTTTTATGTATTGAGTAATGAAGGAAGACAGAGCGTAGATTCAGAAAAATTAGAACATGATGAGATTAAAGTTAAAGATATTATAATCAACCATATAAGTGAGGAATACCACGAGGAATTCGCGTACATAACTGAGTCAAAACAATTGATCAAAGAAATAAAAAGAATCAAACAAGCCGAAATCGGACTGAACGAACATAACGCTTATAAAAGGCTAATCAACATTAAGTTCAATTTGGGAAAAGAGACCGCGATTGAGTTTTATTCAAGGTTTGAATCGACTTTAAGACAGTATGAGAATCAAGCTGGGTCAGGAAAGAATCCTGAAAATGAGAAAAGAAATCTGTTCTTTCATGCTGTTGAAAGGGCGATTTCAGCTGTAGTTACCGCAGATTGTGTGAACGAAAATACGACCGGCGAAAAACTCAAATACCACGTACTAAAGAAACTTGTTTTTTTCGGCATAGGCATTGAAAAGTCACTTTTTGACGCCTGTTTTCGATCCACAAAGTGTCACTTTATACATTTGGTTTCAGAACTGCCCTATAAAGTCTTTATACGGCAGTCTGGATGCGCAGTTCGAAGTGCGCATTCCAAAGCTGCCGTATAAAGTCTTTATACGGCAGTTTCGATGCGCGGTTCGAAGTGCGCGACAGATCGCACCATAACCCCACTCTTCGTCTAGTGAATCTCAACAGGCGTCAAAGTGACTTTTCATGCCTATTTCGAAAAAAATACAGTATGGGGCGCACCCGTAAACCGTTTTTGACTCGAATAATGATTTCAGAACTCTCTCCCGGCTCGCCTTCGGCTCGCCTTTAGCTCGTCCTGAAATCATTATTCTCGCGAAAAACACTTGGTTTACGGGCATGCCACTGTTATGTATTATGCTGCCACCTTTGTTATGTATTACGCTGGAGTTGGATTTCGTTGGTTCGTTCCTCGCTTTTACACTCTAAAGTAACCGGGGTTGAGATTGAAGTGATCACAGTGAATTTTGGGTATATTAACAGAATAGTTGTTTTTATTATTGGTTACAGAAATGGTAGAATTATCTATAAAGTTTTACACGTTATTGGATATTTGCGATGAGTGATTTTGTATTGATTACTTTATCAAAGTCGGGAGCTAAAAGGGAGCTAGTGCTCCTCTTGACGATTTAGGAGAGAGTGAGTGGGCTCATTATAATAATTGTTACTAACGAGCTATTAATGAAGTCATCGTTTTCTTTGTTCTCCCGGGCATGGGCGCGTTTATGCAGGTGGATAGGTAGGGATGGAGTTCTCCGAATGTAAGGTGTATAGGTAAGAGATAGGGTTCTCTGAATGTAAGGTGTACACAGGATGTTGTGTCGTAGATTGAGAGTAAGAGAGGTATTGAGGAGTATGGAACAGGGTGGAATACGTAACACCACATAATATACTATTACAGGCCGGCCCCAAGAAAGCAACGACAGTGGCCCCGCAAGCAATGAATACAAATCAGTTCGATGACAAAGGCAACCCGAGATGCTTCTTGTGCGGGATGTATGGACATTACCAAGACAAATGCCCACACCCTGGCAAGTTCTTGTGCTACAAGTGCAACAAACTAGGCACGCACAAGGCTGCCGACTGTAGAAGCCAGAACCCCAGTCCGAGGAACGGACAAGAAGAAAAAATGCTGCCACTGAAGCGGGTACGCCCCAGCCGAGAACATGACCGTGAAGCAGGCCCCTTTCAGAAAAGGTTTAAAACTGAACAGTATTACAGACCTCCCAGGGGAGGCAATCCTGGACGCGGTCGAGGCCGTGGTGGAAGACTGAGCAGAGGTGCACCGCGAGGTGCAGGACGACAGGGTAAGCCTAGAATAGACTGTAACTTGGTAGGAGAGACTGATGTTGACTATGATCACGACGAATCTGACGAGACCGAGTTTGAAAATTTCATAGTTGATTCGGGCGCGTCAGATCATATTTCAAACAGCTGACTGATCTTCAAAAAGGTTGATCAGTCAAGCTCCGGCTACATTAACTGTGCGAACAAGAACTCGAATGCAAAATTAGAATACCAAGGACAGGGAAAAATAGAGGCCACGACACCCAGTGGCAAGACAGTGAATTTAGGTAATGTAATATATGGGCGAGACTTATCTAAGAATTTGTTATCTCTGCGAAAATTCGTGGATAAAGGTTTGAGTATCTATTTAGACGAAAAGATCGTGAACATATATGACCCTGTTACTAGAGAAACGTTTTTGTCAGGTCTATATAAGAAACCATTTTGGGAAATACAGTTAAAGATCAACGATAAGTCAAAGAATGGTCCAAATGGGGAATGCGAATATAATAAGCGAATTTTTGTAAACGTCGCGACAAGAAGCCAGACAATATCCAAAACACAGAGCACAAAGACGGATATCACTGAAGCAAAACAATTAAAGGATCGACCCAAAGTACAAGAAAAGACTGTAGACAAACGAATTAACCAACAAACTGACAACAAGTTGCTAAACACTGTATAAACTCCACAGCATAACGGCGTAGTAGAACAATTCAATCAGTCGATGCAGAAAAAAATAAGAGCGTACATGCTCGACTCGAAGTTGCCATCAAATATGTGGGATTTAGCTCTAGGAGCAGCTACATACGCGTATAATATAAGCCCACATAAAACACTGAACATGAACGCGCCGCTAAAACTGTTCGCGCCTAAATACAAAATAGACATAAATCAACTGAAACGCTTCGGAAGCATAGCTTACGTGAATAGAAAACCAGAGACCAAATTCGCGTCCCTCGCGCTGAAAACCGTTTTAATCGGTTACACGAGAACAGGGTACTTGCTGTTTCATCCGGAAAGTAAAAAAATATACGAAAGTAGAAACGTAAGATTCGTGGAAAGACTGACTTATGGGACAGTATATCTAGACAAGAACGAAACGCGAGAAAAGTTGACATTCAATCGAAACGAGAAAGAACTAGTTGAGAATTCGGAAATGCTAGAAACTGAGGGAGCAAACGAAATTACTGAAAGCGAAAATTCGGAAACTGAGAAAGAAAAGGTAGACACAATCAAAAAGAAACGAGGTAGACCAAGAAAAGACAGACAAGAAGAATTAATTACGTTCGCCTTAGAAAGCCCAGAAAATGAAATTGAGATAAGTTGCGACAATCAGTATCACGCGCTGCTGGCAAAAATACAGAAAGACCCGAAGACGTATCGTGAGGCGATGAGTAGACCGGACAGCGCGGAATGGAAACGAACAGTAAATAGCGAACTAGAAGCATTAAACTCGAATCAAGTATTTAAAGTAATGGATAGGTCAAAAACTGATAAGAGGGGAGATAGACCGAATATTCTGGATTCCCGTTGGGTATTCAAAACAAAATTAGACAGTAATGGAAAGGAAGAAAAGAAAGCTCGAATAGTAATTCGAGGATTTAAAGATAAAAACTTCTATGATCTGCGGGAAACGTACGCGCCCGTGTCGAAACTCCCGCTAATTAGGGCAGTGCTAGCCTTTGCAAATAAACACGACTGACATATGATCCAACTAGATGTGGAGACCGCTTTTCTAAATAGTAAAATAATAAAAGAAATATACAATGAAATTCCGGACGGAATGCCGTACACTGAGACTGAGAAAAGAAACCAAGTGTGTAAATTAGAAAAATCTCTATATGGACTGAAAACGAGCCCGAAAAGATGGAACGATACGTTTACGGAGACAGTAAAAGAGTTAGGATTCGTGTCAAATGAGAGTGATCCATGTCTGTTCGTGTATATAACAGACGACGTTAAAATAATACTAGTCCTGTATGTCGACGACATACTCATGGCAGGAAATAACGAATCCAAACTGACTATAATAAAAGGAAAACTACAAGAGAAATTTAAAATGAAAGACTTAGGACATCCGAAAGAATATCTTGGGATCAGTATTGAGAGAGATCGAGAAAATCGAGTCTTACAACTGAGACAATGTAAATTTATTGAAAAAATGATTAAAAGATTTGGATTTGAAAACGCAAAACCACAGAGATCACCAATGATAACTAATCAAGTCCTGAACCGAGAACGCAAAGAAAGAGAGGAAGAGAAAAGAAACGAAAAAGTGGTTTCGCCTACAACATATCGAGCAGCAGTAGGGTGTCTGCTTTATCTCGCGAACGCGACAAGACCAGATATTTCGTACGCCGTTAACGTACTAAGCAGACACCAGATTAATCCAACCGATAACGAATGGAAGATGGTGGAGCGTCTGTTCAGATACTTGATTTATACTAAAGAATATTCACTGACTTACAGAGGAAAAGGAGCCGAAATTGACGCATATTCAGATGCCAATTTGGCCGATTGTAAAGGTTCTCTAACTACTTGTGGATACTTGATGCGTATGTAGGGGAACCTATTGTACCTTGGACATCGTTGTACCTCGGACGCATGCTTCATTTTGTATTTTCGCGTATTTTTTACTTGAAATCACCGATGGTAAATAATATATTGTCCACTAGATGACACCTCTAAGTTAGTTTCAACTGTTAAATAACACGCGTTTGTCTGTGAGACGGTATTGAAAATTTTCACCTGCAAAAGTAAGTTTTTTCACGTTGATATATTTGCATGTACCAATCCTATTGTATTCGAGAAGGCTGAAAACTATTTTCTAATTGAACTCTTTTTTCTTTGGCGTTGACAAATAGTAGTTAACAACATTCCATTCCTAACCTTAAAAAATCTGGCAATCATTCTTTTTATTGCAGCATGGTGTTGTACCTTGAACATGAGAACTATGTTATACCTTGGACATGTCCAAGGTACATCACGTATATTACTCAATTGCGATTTATTTTTTTCTTTAGATTATTTAGGCACTCTGTATATTTTTTTGCGACGTTTTTTTTCGTTATTCCATAGCTTTGTCGTCGAAATAGCTACAAATGCCACGCAGCAAGTCGGGAGTCAAAAGGGTTGGCCCAGATGAAGAAAAAATCCAAAGTGGCATCCGATTAATACAAGAAAAAGAAATGACTCTATACAGTGCCGCGAAACATACTGGGGTATCTAGAAGCACACTCGGAAGGCATCTAAAACATTTCATCAACACTGGGTTGCGATTCTGTAACTTTCCGCTAACTCGCTAACTCGCTAACTTTTCGCTTTAAGACCGTTGGTTGGCTGAGAAGCGTCCAATCGGAGATCGTTACGGGCCGCAACGATCTCCGATTGGACGAAGTTAGCGAGTTAGCGAGTTAGCGAGTTAGCGGAAAGTTACAGAATCGCAACCCTGGTAAAGAAAACTGCTCTCTTCGTAAAAATAATGCTACAAAAAAAGTATTTAATGATGAAGAAGAAAATATACTATTACAACACATCAAAGATGCAGCGACTTTGCAGTACGGCCTTACATTAAAAAATGTGTGTGAATTAGCATATAAATTTGCTAAAGTAAATAACAAGAAATATCCCTCCAGCTGGAATGAAAATAAAATAGCCGGGGAATATTGGTTGCGTCTTTTTCGGAAGAAGTACAAAAATGAGATATCCCTTCGAAAACCTGAAGCCACAAGCTTAGCGCGATCAACTGCGTTCAATAGAAATAATGTCGCATCAACATTTCAGAATTATAAAACAGCTTTGTCTAAGTGTGAGTCCCCGCCAGCTGTGAATATTTGGAACTGCGATGAGACCGGATTATCAACGGTTCACGTTCCGCCTAAGATTTTAGCTCCAAGAGGATCAAAGCAGGTCGGCTCTATGACAAGCGCGGAAAGAGGCACGAATATTACCATGATTGCAGCGATAAATGCTGGGGGTGGTTTTATCCCACCCATGCTAATTTTTCCCCGTGTTAATTTCAAAGATTTCATGATCAATGGTGCTCCACCTGGAACAGTTGGTGCTGCACACCCATCGGAATGGTCGAATGAAGAATTATTTGCGGTTTTCTTCAACCATTTTCTTCGTTATGCCAAACCATCGAAAGATTCACCTTGCATTTTACTAATGGATAATCACGAAAGCCACATTTCCGTCCCTGTGATCCAATTAGCAAAGGATAATGGAGTAACTTTGGTGACTTTTCATCCTCATACAAGTCACAAAATGCAACCACTGGATAGAACCGTATTCGGCCCATTCAAAGCATATTACAATACTGCGATGAATGAATTCATGATGACTCCTGGAAATGTTGGAAAACCAGTCACTATCTACGACATTGCTCAGTTAGTAGGCAAAGCTTTTCCTTCAGCTTTCACACCAGCGAATATAACTCAGGGGTTTCAGGTTACAGGATTTGTCCCTCTAAATGAAAATATATTCCAGGATTATGAATTTTCGCCATCCGATGTTACAGATCGCCCAGACCCGTCTATAATTGCTGCAGACGTTGTGTCCCAAGTTGATTTCCAAACTGCTAATTCTGTTCCCTCAACTTCGGAGGCCTTATCACCACAACGCGACATAGATATTCAGCCCGAATCTTCAGCGTCAACCTCAAGTATTGTTACTCCTGCTATGATTCAGCCACATCCAAAAGCTGCACCCCGAAAAAATACCCGCAAGGGGCGAGAAAAAGGTCGATTTCGTATTGGGAACCTTAATACGTAGATAAACCAACTGGTGGCTAAACTAAGAACTAGAGCGAGTAGGTCGCTTTCGTCGCTCTCGTGTCATAAGTCTATCAGCTGTGGAGAAAAAGTTGTTATAGTTGCGAAAACAATCTTTACCTCGATAAATAATGGAATTTCCATCAGGAAAAACTCAAGCTAAAACATTTTGCTGTGTGTACAATTGTACAAGTAAAGCGCGCCCAGAAGAAACTGTTAGATTTTACCATTTTCCTCCGGCAAAGCAACAGGTGGTTAAAATTGTCAATAAATTTGGCATAGAAGAAGCAGTTGATCGGCGAGCAGAGTGGATTAGAGTTTTAAAAATGGGAAAAAAAGTTTCTTCCACAATGCGAGTGTGCTCACTTCATTTTACAGAACAAGATTTCATACCATCAAGTAAGTGACACAACCCATTTTCCATTATCTGCAGTTGTATTGAATAGGTACATTTTTCGTAATGCTAAGTAATATTTTAATTTTACGTTGAAGGTGGAAATAAAATACGCTATCTTAAGAAAACAAGTATTCCATCACAAAATCTCCCGGCTGGATCTATAAAATAGGACACCAATCTGCGATTAAAGAGAGAAGCTTGCGCAAATGCTCGAGAGGAAAGGATTCGCAAGAGATCTTTGGTTAAACAGTCAAAGTTACAAGATAATAGCGACGTACCTACAAGTGATACGATTGCGGACACAAGTAATGCTTCTGAGACAGTCAGCATTCAAGAAGAAAAACAAAAGGAAATTTTCAAAACAAAGGGCAAAGGTTCTTTAACTGCAGAGGAAGATGATTCTACCGCAGAACCGAGCACAGAACTCGTTGCAGAACTGATGGAGGATAAAAGTCTTAAAAATGATTCTAAGACATTAATAGATGTAGGTGTACAAGTTCGAAGTGACTACATTACTTTGAAATTTTCAGCTTTAATCAATTGCGATAATGAACTAAGTACGCTCACCGGCATCCAAAGTTTCGATTTATTGAATATAATTGAAAAATTAGTAAGAATTGTAAAACCATCAGAATCGTATTCAAAACTCGATTTACGGGAAGCAATAATTATGACTTTCGCAAAATTGAAACAAAATATGTCTTATGCATTATTAGCTATTTTGTTTCGAAGCTGTACACCTATAACGTGTAAAGATAGGATATTCGAAATGTTAGATATTTTGAATATTTGTTTGAAACCTGCAATTTGTTGGCCAACAAAAGATAATATCTTGCAGAATATTCCACAATGCTTTGATGGATTCGAAGACGTGCGAGTTGTTATTGATTGTACCGAAATTCCAATTCAGCGATCGAAGAGTTTGTGTTGCCAAGTTGTAACGTACTCTTATTACAAAAGTACATACACTATCAAATTCATAACTGGTGTGACGCCAGCTGGATTAATTACGTTTGTCAGTAAACCATATGGTGGACGTGCTTCTGACAACGCGATATTTGAACAGAGCGAAATAATGAAACAATTGGAAAAAAAAGGATGCAGTCATGGTCGATAAACGATTTACTGTTGACGACCTTTGCAAAAAAATGATATAAAACTTATCAGGCCTCCGTTTCTCAGGAATAAAAAGCAACTCTCAAAGTCAGAAGCAATTTTAACTCGCAACATTGCCAAAGCAAGAGTGCATATTGAGAGGAGCAATCAAAGATTGAAAACGTTTGAAATCTTGAGTTCAAAAATGCCTGTATGTCTTCTGACCAAAGTCGAAGAAATTTTCAATATCATTTGTGCCGTTGTTAATTTGAGTTCACCGATTCTCAAAGATGATAAATTTCTTGATTGTGGAGGAAAATAAGGAATCTGCACTACATTAAGATAATCGACGTTTAATATAAGAAATATAAAAATATGCATTATTACAACACATGAACAAGATTTCATAAACAGTTAAACAGTGTCTTACGGGGAGACGATACCAAAAATTCGACAAATATGGTTTTTATTTTTCTAGTGACTAAGAAAGATTGAGAATGGAAAATGGCTTCCTATAATATCTGGATATTGGTAGTTTGTCTATTGAAAAAAATGTCCATCTTCTGCTATGAAAGTGTATGCGGAGACCTTTCGTGCTGCTATGTAGGGAATCTCCTGCGAATGGTCTTCTGTGCATACCCTTCCATCGCAGAAGATAGACATTTTTTCTTAATATACACATACTACTAATATTTAAATACTACAAAAAGTGATTTTTCATTGAACCCTTTTTAGTAATTACAAACAACAACAAAAACTGCTTTTGTTAAAGTTTCAGTATCGTCTACCCTTGAAAATCTTCAAGTTTTAGATTTATATCTTACTCATTTTTAGCTTCTTTTTCACATATATTATGTAACATATGATCGAAATAAATAGTTTTTAAAGATTGTAACAATTCTTTTGCATATCCTTCGTCGAAATCAACAGAAAACGTTGTCAAACCCTTATCGGATGAGGTGTAGATTATAAAATCAGTAGACGACAAATTTAATACCGTCATTCCTATGTGTACTTGTGTAAAGTACGAATGACGTCTTTTCAGAGATATTTGATCATTTTTTACTGTTAGCCAATTGGTTGATTTGATGACTTCACTCATGGATTTATTTCGACCTTCGTACGGGCATTTTATTTGAATTAATTTCGATGGTTTGTCATTTTCAAAGACTATTCCATCGGGTGAATACCCTAACCACGGATTATCTTGAGAAACAATGAGTCCACATTCCACGACTTTAGCAGATACCAACTTTTTTTTGTAAGCTTCACGTGCTAGTGGCTCATTATCTAAACCATGTTTAGTGAAAGAATTGCTGAGTTCTTTAGGATAGAAGTAATTTAATGACTTTTTACTCCAATCAGGTTTCTTATTGTTTCGGTAGGTAAATAATGCATGCGCGTCGCTACCTGTGATCCGAAATTGTCTCTCATTTTTCCATACTGAATAAAATTCAGTACTTTCAGTGCAAATAGTAATAACGTCCCTTTCTAATCGGGGAAGTACTGTTGTACAACATTCTCGCACGGGTGTAACAGGGAACTCTCGTAGGTTATTAAGATGCTTGGAGGATTTTTGGTTATCAAAAATAGCTTTGACATCATCGAGATTAATTGTAACCAAGTTATTATTACAGTCCAGTATGCGCTCATGTCGCCCGATCCTAAATATCCTCTTTAAAAAAAGCGTTGTAACGTTTTTTGTCAGGTTTTTTAGGCCGCATAGCTAGGCTTATATATATGCTATATATATATATATATATATTGTAACGGATCAGGCGACCTATGCCTGACCATTAATAATTCGAACGCCAACCGTTGCGGACGTCGAACGATCTAGAATATTCGACGAGAGCGACAAGTCGCATGACGTCACAAACAGTATATAAATCGAGACACAGCTCTCAGCAGCGGCAATCTTCGGCAAAGCGACCGGATTGACTCACCGCGCATCTACTCAATAGCAATACTACGGTATAGCACCGGGTTGACTCGCAACACTCTTTCTCATCAGTCACAATAGGCAGAGCGCCTTGTGTACTAGTAGCTTCACTTCAATATAAATTCTATTCTATTTTATTCGCGAGAATCAACATAAATTAAATAAATTCCAAAAGATCATAGAAGAAATTAACTTCGGAAAAAGTATATTATTTAGTCAAAGTATTCATAGTCAAAAGAAATCAAATTATCAAATAAAATAACTGAAATACGAGCCTGTCAAAATTCGAATAACGAATAACGAGTAATAAATAGTCTTCGATATTAAACGTTTAGTAAGTAAGCAATCATTGTAAATATAATATAGGAATTGGTTGCAACCGCATGTTTAGGTAAAATTAAAATAAATCGAATTTCTTGATTATCTAAAAGTAAGTCTATGCAGATCCCTTATCCGCCATTTCCAGGTTCTTCTTCGACTGTATAACCAACCAAAGCTAAATACAGCCTTAGGGTGTCTCTGCCACACTCAGGTCTGGCACAGCAGGTTGTATTGTTTAGAAAATTTGGGAATAAACTAACTTTAACATAACTGAAATCAAAAGGTTAGGTGGGTAAAGTGCAGCCTTAGCGCGTTTACGTGTTCAGGTCTGTGGGGAGGCGGCTTTAGTTGCACGGCGACTCAAGTCCGTAATAGGGAACATTAAATTATTGATATAAAGATCTAGAACATATAAAATCGAGCAAAGAACTCACAATTACACTCGGTTCGCGATACCGATGGTATCGCTCAAGAACCGAAACGTAACAATATATATAGTGTAGTACATAGATATATATATATACTAGGGTGGTCCTTATTTAAGGCTCTGACGAATTTTTTATCAGACGCCCCCCAAATCGACTCCAAATAATTCAAAAACAATACCCTAATTTTTTCAGATTTTTATCTGGACTCTAACCCCTCCCACCGAGAGGGTGGATTTCCCCATTTAAAATACACGTGTTTTGGCCATATTCTTAGGATATATTTTATTCTAAAATTAAAAACTTTTAGAAAAATCTGTAACTGCGAGATTTTAGTGTTCATTGGTGCTACTATTTGAGAAAAAAATCACATTATCATACGGGTCAATCTAGACGAATTGCACACCCTTTAATCTGCTCTTTTTTCTCAAATGAAGGGTGTGCAATTCGTCTAGATTGACCCGTATGATAATGTGATTTTTTTCTCAAATAGTAGCACCAATGAACACTAAAATCTCGCAGTTACAGATTTTTCTAAAAGTTTTTAATTTTAGAATAAAATATATCCTGAGAATATGGCCAAAACACGTGTATTTCCAATGGGGAAATCCACCCTCTCGGTGGGAGGGGTTAGAGTCTAGATAAAAATCTGAAAAAATTAGGGTATTGTTTTTGAATTATTTGGAGTCGATTTGGGGGGCGTCTGATAAAAAATTCGTCCGAGCCCTAAATAAGGACCACCCTAATATATACCCATATATATATATTGTAACAATCGCGACTTATCCCCAGTGGATTTTCCCCTATATTTGAATAAACCGGACGTTATCTAGAAGTTAGAATCTTTATCTAATCAACGAATTAATAATTCGGGACTCTTTCTCGTCTATGAGTGTTTAGCCTATTTATTTATGACAGTTCTTATTTCTACGAATTCCCATATGATCGCTACCTCAGAAACTTTTGTACCGTTGGCGTTGATTATATGAGAGCTTTGGAAGTATAATCGCAACCTCAGAGTATTTAAACCCGTCAGTGTTGATTTTCTTACTTTGATTATTTCTACTGTCAGGATAGAATAAAATAATCGCAGCTTCAGAGTTTTTACACCCGTTAGCGTTGACCGTCTTATTTGGATTGATTAGGATATTTCACGTCCTCGGAGTATTTAAACTCGTAAGCAATGAATTGATAGGAAAGAATGATTTTATAGAAAGGATGTCGTAACCGCAAAGTCTTTCAACTTGTTGGTTGCGTGTTTTGTGAATCAATAATAAATGTATTTGATTAATTATTATTTGATTAATAAGCTCGACAAAATTTGTTATGTCAATTACCTATTTAATTGTTTGAATTTACTGATCTATAATGAGAGATCCCGAGCCGCTTAACTCGTTCTCTTATATAGTAACTGTCCCCACTACTTTTTGACATTGCGTCAGCAATTGCTTACTACTGAGCGTTTTCTATCTCTTTTTGATTTTGCGTTTCAACGAAACTACTAGGCTTTCTTTGTTAAACTCTATTTTGAGTAACTTTTAGCCAAATAGCTTCATACTCTATTTCTGCTAATTTTGTCGATCTTTATTTTCGTTTATTGAAATTTCTCTTTTCTTTTACTCTTTTAATATTCATATTTACATCATTATATGAATATTGTTACAATATATATATATATATCTATATTGTAACGTTCCGGCTGTGTTGGCTACCGCCAGCGCAGCCGGAGCACGTCCATCCGACAGCGGAATCACGCAGTTCCGTGACTTCCGCGAGTCCGCGCTTCCCGCGACTCAGCGCCTCCCGCGATTCCGCGCACCCCGCGGAATATCGGTATAAAAAGGGGGCCGCGGAGACATCAGGCACCGATTGTGTGGCAAAGCGCCCGTCGAGTCACATCTATTAAATTCATTAGGCACGTAGCCAAAATAGTGCGTGGTCTTTGCTTGCTTATAAATTCGAATTCAATACTTGCTATAATTGAAGTATTTTAGAATCACGGTTTATAATATGAAAATAAATTGAATTCACATTTCAAACTCAATTATGTTTTGCTAATTTTAAAATAAAATAAATTAGACGAAGAATATAAAAGTCGCCTTAATACGGGGTTTAACGGTGCAAATTCAACGAACTGATCTAGGATTGGAAATCCTAGATTAACAATTACAACGAAATATCGGCTTTAACAAAAACAATCTAATCTAACCTATCGGAAACATTAATTAAATTTAAAACCTTACTTTATTCTAATCTTACTTTATTCTATAAATTCTCATTATAATCTTTACTTTATATTTTTTTCTTTATGATTTCTTCCTATTCTAACGATACGCATAAATTGCAATTTTCTGTTCTATTTTGTATCGTTTCCTAAGAATCACCTATACTATCATTAAATCTGAACTATTGTTAAAACTGTATCTTTTCTTCCATTTTCCTTTCTTCTAAATTAACCTTTTAATAATCTTTCAGCATTCATGATTTGATATTATTCGAGTAGTCAAATAAACAGGTTCGGTGCGCTTAGCGACACCCAGTTCCGCAATATCAGCTCTAGTTGAGTGTACTGGCTCATAGCACTGGCTTACACCCGTGTCTAGGAGTATCTTTACCAGTGCCTTGATTCGAGTCTGTGCAGCGGGCTCGGCTAGCAAGGCAGATCCCAACTCTGTAGGTAAACAGATCGAATCGGGTGACACCAGATTCAAATCTGTAATAGGGTATTTTGTGGTTTTTCACTTTTTCCACCAGAGGAGCTCCAAATCACACCCGTGACAAAGACACTCACGCGGACTAGCACCATATCTCCAGCCATCAGCTGAGATATTGGTGCAGTAAGTTACATTTGGCGCCCAACGTGGGGCTCCTCTTAAATAAAATTACATTCATTAGATTCAAAATTCAATTTGAATTCATTTATTAAACTTAAATTCATTCAAAATAGCTTCAAACTTTTTTCTTTTTCGAACCATACGAAAATCGAAAGGGAAAATGGAAGGAAAACATGCCGTTACCGGTAAAGGACAGGGTAAAGCCGCAGGCGGGTTGAGTAGTGACACCGGGTATCACGCGCCAGATGAATCCGCATCGCATGACGAAAGCATTTTAAGTCAGGAAGAGGGTCCTGGTGATGAGAACCCCGATCCCCTTACACAAATAGCCGCACGTCTACCCTGGTAGAAATTCATCTAGATCTGCTAGCCTGCAATATAGGCCTGTCTAGATTTTTCAAGATTTGCTAGATTCGCTAGGTTTTCGTGATTTGCAATACAGACCTGCCCAGATTTTTCTAAATTTGCTAGATTCGCTAGGTTCTTTAGATTTGTATTATAGCCCTGTCTAGATCTTTCTAGATTTGCTAGATTCGTTGAAATAGAGTGAAAGATTATGAGACAGAAGCCGAATGATGAAATATCATCGTACAATATGAATATGTTTCATTACAATAAACATAGTCAAGTTAGTTCTGACCACGTTCACACATTACTAAACAAATTGACATTTGTTACATTACTCATCAGACGCGATCAATTGAATAAGTTTTAAATAATCAATATTAATTAATTAATAATCATTAATAAATAATAGCTGTAAAAATATAAGCAAAATTTACATAAAATCGCATTCAAAACTCATTGCTTTTATGAAAAAACAAGCTGTTGGTTTCGAAAGTAAGAAATCCAAAGTCCTAGCATCAGATGACGTTGAAAAATCTCCGAATGAAGCTCCCGATCAAATTCGTTTAGCATAACAAAAGTAACTGAAAATTAATCTATTCGTTAAGTAAAATCTTGTCACTTGAAATTTTACTAGAGTTATGATTATTTATACGATTACAGAATGCTTTAATTTTTGGAATCACGGGCGGGTGTCGAAGAGAAGAGTAGAGTAAAATGACAGCGAATGATATTCAAGATTACAAAGAAATTTTATACTACTGTCAAGAATTATCAAGTACTACGTCCACCTAATTGTAAATGTGATCGACCTTCTTTCAATTACGTAAATGGAAAATGTACACAGCAGCCAGTCGGTATCTATAAATAAACGTGCACCTCAAAAGAAATTTGTTTCTCATTATCATCGTTTTTAGAAAATAACCTAAGATTTCTAACAAAACCTGCCTAAGGACACGTTAGTACTGCTCAGAACTGTACAGATATAATCTAGCGCTACTAGATACTGCTAGATAGCATTGCTAGATAGCATCTAGAAGGGACAAGTGTTACATTTCTGTCCGGGCGTCTGTACAGTTTTACTAGATAGGCCTAGATGGCAGTCTCGCGAATCTAGCTAGACCTAGACAGATTATGGGAAAAATTTCTACCAGGGTAAAAGCGTTAACAGACAGCAATGAGAGGGTTGAAAAGAAATGGGATGAAAGAATTAAATCTCTAGAACGGCGGGTTGAAGGGATGCACCGTATACAGGTCGAAGACCGAGTCAGTTACGAAGCAAAAATAAATAAGGAAGTTAGAGATCACGCGGATGCAAATAAAAGTCGAGTCAACCGTCTTGAGACCACTGTCCAAGCCGTTATAGAGAGATGGGATGCCGATGTAGCCGGTTGCATAAAGAAAATCACAGATACGGAAAAAACTTTGCGAGATGAGGCTATCGGTAATTATGAAGCTCTTAAAAGCAAGATCAAGGAAGGGGATCGGGTTAATAGAGAAAAAATTCAGGAACTTGAGCATAGGCATGAGAGTTTAAAAATCGGTCTTGACTCTGAACTCAAGAAGCTTAAGAGGCGACCGGGAGCCCCGAATGAAAATAACGAACAAATTCGCTTGTTAACTAAACAACTGAAACTCCCGACGTTCTCGGGAAAGAGTTGGGAGAAACCCGTGAACTATATCCGGGAATTAGAGGAGTACCTTACCTTTTTGGGTTCAGAGGATGATCTTAGCCTGCGGCTTATCGGTCAAAGCTTAGGAAACGATGCAAAAGACTGGTGGATCGCTCGCCGAGACGTCATTAGCACCTGGGAAGGGTTTAAAGAAAAATTTCTCACTAGATTTTGGGGCGAGGGAGTCCAAAGAGATATCCGCAAAGATATCGAATGGGGTTTCTATTCACCGGATTCAAAACTAACGTGGTCCGAGTATGCGAATAGGAAGTTTGCGGCTGCAGTCGGTCTCCTTCCTAAAATTGCGGAAGAAGATATCGTTAAAAGCCTAATTAAACACTTTGAAGAAAGGGTAGTGGTAGCTGCTACTTGCCGTAATATCCGGGAAATTGACACTTTGTTAAATTTCTTAGACGGGATGCAATCGGGAGGGAGATCGAATGGACCCAAAAGCTTTCGCGCACCGGGAAATATGAGCCGACCGCAACAATTCACTAATAAATTCACGGAAAATAAAGATAAACAGGTGTCATGGCGTCTCGGCAGCGATGAGGCAAACACGTCGCGACCTTCCGTAGCGCGAGACACATACTTTAAGTCGGATTCGCAAGAAAACAAGCGCGACGCTGGACAACCAGCCTACGCTAATCATAAACACAGTAGCTGGACAAGTCCAAAAGTCAGCTGGATTTCCGAAGTAGAGCCAATCATTACCGAAGTTGAGGATGAGACCGAAACCCGGCAAGCGGAAAACTAGAGCGCGCTGTGGTATGTGAGCCGCAAAATCCGGTGACACAGCGCGAGATCGTTATCAACGCGGCAGAAATAAAATCCCTAGAACCGAAAAATGACATGTTCGAAGATCCATCCGAGTACTTAATTAAAGAAAGCAATAATTGCGAGTCACAGAGCAAACAGTGCCCGGAAGCATATTTTAATATCGAGGGGATAGAAGTCAAAGGGCTTATCGACACCGGAAGTCAAGTCACTTGTGTCTCAAAAGATTGGTTCGATCGATATAAAGAGAAACTAGATAAATGTGAAAGGTTGCCAGTAGTCAATTACCAAATAGTTGGAGTAACAGGGGGCAAACCCGTAAAAATAAAAGAACAATTTTTTGCAGAGATAACTATCGGGAAATCTACCGATCACATTTGCTTTTTGATAATTCCAGGGCTCGGTCACGAAATAATAATCGGAATTGATACCTTGCACCGGTGGAAAGCGGATATAGACCTTCGAACTAACAGATTATTTTTCCAAACAGCTTCCACCGACGTAAATGTCGAGCTTTTCAAAGCAAACTATATCGAAGATTATCAAAGAGAGTCGTTACAAATCAGTAAAATCAATCTAAAAAAAATGACCGTCAATAAGATCGAAAACGAGATTAATGAGTATGCACTGACCCGTGATGAAATAGATGAGAAATTGTCTGAGTGTCAGGTATTAAATCAACTCGAACTAGATTCATTTTCAAAACTACTGATAGAGTATCAAGACATCTTTTACAAACTACCTGGTAGAGTCTCAGTTTATGAACACAGAATCAAAATTTACGAAGATAGACCTTTTGTTAGGAGATCATATCCTATACCAATGGTACACCGAGATAAAGTTAAAATCGAAATTCAGAAAATGCTCGATATTGGAGTAATTGAAAGATCATATAGCGAATACATCAATCCTATAGTAGTTGTTGCAAAGAAAACCGGTGATATCAGATTAGTCTTAGATGCAAGATACATCAACCAACTGATAGTGCCTGACCATGACTGCGCTCAATCGACTGAGGTCTTATTCCAGAAGTGTGGAAACGCAGCTTTCATGTCGAGTTTAGATCTTACGGCGAGTTTTTGGCAAGTTCCTTTGCATCCTGACTCAAGAAAATACACTGCATTTATGCACGAAGGAAAAACTTATCATTTTACAGTTACCCCTTATGGGCTTAATACAAGTTTGGCTAGTTTGATTAGAGCCTTGGACTTAGTTTTGAAGGAGACGGAGCAGTTTACAATAAATTTTGTAGACGATATACTGTGTATTTCCGACTCCGTTCCGTCCCATTTGGCTCACCTGAAATTATTATTTGAAGTGTTCCGAAAATACCATATGACGCTTAATTTCAAAAAGTCAAAATTCTTTAGAGAAGAAATCGATTTTCTCGGGCATCGGATAACAAAAGATGGGATACACCCACAGCCGGAAAAGATCGAGGCGATAAAGAAATTCCCGATACCGAGAAACGCGAAACAACTCAAAGGATTTTTGGGATTACCAAATTATTACAGTAAATTCACCAGCGCATATGCGGAAGCAACAGCTCCGTTGCTCTCTTTAATAAAGAAAGGTTCCAAGTGGGACTGGACGGAGGAAATGAAAACACATTTCACAACAGTAAAAAATTTATTTTGTGATACGATGGTTATAAACCATCCAGATCCGAAAAGGAGGTATTATTTGCAATGTGACGCCAGTGTTACGTGCGTAATTTCGGAAATCTTCAAAACTCTAAATTTCTTTTCATTCATTTCATTGATTCATTCTTCGATCATCATCGACTTTTAACGCGCAATAGTTTACTCATTTTACTTCTGAAATCGGTAATACAATATTTCCTTTTTAATGCAAAACGGAAATGTAATACAATATTTCCTTTCTTGAAATGTCTATAAGTCACGTAGCAGTAGACAACGATGAAGCAAGACCGGGACCCCAGTGTTGCTGACCCCTCAATTCCACACTACTAAGCTAGTGTACGTAGATGTAGTTCTCTCTCTCTAATTTCCCAAGGAAATAGGAAAGCTAAGCTAAATAATAAAGACTATAGGTGAGGCATGGAATACCATGGGACCGCAGAACGACACCAGGGCCCCACCCCTACGCTTAACTGCAAGTAGTCCTTCAAACCAATCAGGCGATAATTAGCCACTAAGCAAGGCCCTAATTGGCTAAGCCACGCGCGCAATAATATATGCATTGTTGCAACCGCGGCTACCTCGTCGCCTTTGAATTTGAATTAGTGTCTTTCTTCTGTCAAGTCGCGAAGTGCGTGGTCGCAAGGACCCGTGTGCAGTAATCAAGCCAAGAGTTATACTCAATCTTTTATTTCTTATAATAAAAGTGGTAGTATAAAGGACTTAGCACTCGTTAACAAATTCAATTAAACGTGATAAATCTAAAAACTTAGTGTTCCGTTTAAGTTCTTAAATTCAGTGCAGAGACACAAGCTATTAAATATTTTCAATATTAAATCATAACTTCACTTTCCGCCTTATACTCATTTCGAGTATTTGTATTATTAATATAACCTATATTAAATTTAATCTCAGATTAAACCAAGCTCGATTTTCATCATTAATATTTCTACAAACCTAGAATCATTCAAACCTGTGTATCGAATCAGTCACGAACAATGGACATTTGATCGTAAAATTAGCTTCAGTTCAAAACATTTTAAATCCATCAAAACAGTTAATACATCCTAAACCGCTATCTAAATTCTACGCAAATCGAAGGCTTCGAGGTACCTAAGGTGAGGGAGGCAAATACCTAAGGATCGAAAATTAGTCCCATGCTACGCCATCTCATCCAAAGCTAAGTAACCACGATCGCTCACAAAATTCGCTCTTTTATAATTTACCGTTCATATTCGGAAATCGATATATTGTTTTCCAGAATTCTTTAATTTTAACCTTATGCATGATAAAATATAATTCCATCTGATGTGTAGTACAACCACGGGAATATCGTTATAGGCCAATACTAATAGTATTTCGGAGCGATTCCTTCCTAATAACGAGACCACCCGGCGAGCTTGCGTTGCTACCCATTCATCAATCCGAATATTTATATATTTTTTTTATTTTTCCTGTTATTCATATAATTATAAATATTACTTTAATTGAATAACTCGAGATCGGTATGGACATAAAATTAATAACCAAATAGGATAATTCATAGAATTCCGGGTTTCACCCTAATCCTGTTGGGTCTGTTTCTTTTATTCATCAAATTCTCAATAACATTAAGCCCAATAACGACCGATCTCGAATTATATTATTACTTTATTACTATAACTGAAGAATTTACATACTAAGCATATATTTCCTTATCGAGGAATTCATTTATTATTCTCGCGATAGAACCAAGATCTGAATGATTGTAAACCTAATAAACCGCCTGGGATAATTCATAGAATTTCGGGTTCTACCCTGATACCAGTGCGGGAATTCTTTTATGTCAAATAGAGACTTTTATTCTGGTGTTCTACTTTAAGGCACTAAGCTCCCATTTACAGATCTTTATTCAATCCTGGAGGAATTTTACTTATAGATCTTTATATAGGTATTAGAATAGATTTCCGATACAATCCGAGAGAGAGAGAGAGTTCTTATTTCTTATTTACATTCTTATTTATATTTCTTTTTTTTTTTCCTCTTTTATTTTATTACTCGTATCAGCGTATGAATCGTGAAGAGGCCTTTATTATTTCATTACCTTCATTGATAATTTTTATATAGTAACAAGCCTTCACGATCCCCACGTCGGATATCCTTATATTATTACATTATTTTTATTATTTTGTGATTACATTATTTTATATAATTCTGTTCAACCGACAATCAGTTGTCCGTCGCTTGAACCATATTATTATTCTCAAAATCGTTCAAGAATACATTATTGATTTTACCAGTCAATCCTCATGATTATTTGAACCACCCTTTTATTCATTTATTTTATTTTACCTTAATTATATTATTATTATTTCTATATCAACTAGCCTCACAATAATTTAAATAAATCTATTGAGACCTGTATAGGACTAGGCGGCAACGATTCCCATTTACCGATCTATTTTAGAATAGATCTTTTACATAATTATTTACTATGTGGATGTGACGGGATGATTAATTCCATTGGTTAATGATGGGTTCTCGCTTGTGATAAAACCATAGGGATTAATAACACTCTACCCATACCGTCCGTCACACCAGCAATTATGCAGTCGGGGCAGTACTTTATCAATTATCCGATAACAACGAGGAACGGATCGTGGGGTTCGCGAGTAGAACGATGAAGGGGGCTGAGCTGAATTATTTTACATCCGAGAAAGAGCTGTTAGCAATAGTATTTGCTCTAGAGAAATTCAGAACCTTCATCGTCGGTGCGAAGCTCACGATCCGGACCGATCATAAAGCCTTAACGTATATTTTTTCGTGTAAACTCGTTAGCTCTCGTTTAGCACGCTGGGTTTTGTTCATACAAACGTACGATTTTGACATTGAATACATCAAGGGCACGGAGAATATAGTCGCGGAGGTGTTGAGCCGCTACCCTCCCGAACGAAAACAGAATCTTATAGAGTCAGTAGCGGAGATGGGGGTCCTTGCACCTCTGGCAAAATCAATTGACGATCAATTAAGTAGGGATTTAGGAAACTATCCAATCTTACAAAAAGCAGATAAAAGAATTAATGAATTACTCGATTCAGCAAAATTAAAACTAGATAACAACTTGGAAGTCGTAGATGAAATATTATACCACCGAGAGCCAGGGGGCAGATTACGAGCCTACGTCCCTGAAGCGCTAGTAAAACAGCTCATGATCGAGTGTCACGAAATGTACGGACACATAGGCGCCAGCAAATGTTATCTCATACTTAAAGAAGGATTCTATTATCCTAAATTTGCTAAAAGGATTAGAGAAACTTTAGCTAGCTGCGAAAGATGCCAGAGGTGCAAGGTACCCAACAGATATAGCTATGCAAATATGCAAAACATTGTGCCTGACGGAGTTGGCGAATTATTATCAATCGACTACCTAGGTCCATTGCCGGCGAGCAAAGGGAACTATAAGTGGCTATTAGTCACCATAGATGCCTTCAGCAAACTCGTAAAATTATATCCGTTAAAAGCAGCAAACGCTCCGCAAACAATAAAATGCATATTTGAACAGTATATCCCAGAGTATGGCAAGCCTAAGCGAATCCAGTGCGATCATGGCACACAGTTCACTTCTACAGCATGGCAAAATAAATTAGACGAAGAAAACATCAAATTAATTTATTCCTCAATTAGACATCCACAAGGAAATATCGTTGAGCGCGTAAACCGCGAGTTAGGGCGATTTTTCAGAACTTTTCTAACCGACAAGCACACGTCGTAGATAAATTGGTTAAAAATAATTGAGAGCTGTATGAACGAAGTGTGCCATGACACCACTGGATTCGCACCTTGCGAGATCCACCTTGGGCAACGCCCTTCAAGATTCTGGGAATCTTGGCTAGTTACAAATAAAACTGACCCACCGCGTGACGCGAAATTAATTCTCGTTAAAAAGAACATAATTAGGCACGGTAAACGCCGAGCAGACCGGTTTAATACAACACACAAAATGGCTAAATTCAAAGTAGGAGATCTAGTATTAATTAGGGCACTTAATGTTTCCGATTCAAAAGAAAAGAAGATGGCAAAATTCTTCGATTTGTATGAGGGACCCTATAGAATCAGTCGGCAAGTCGGTGAGGCAACCTACGTCTTGGAGAACACCCATACAGGGATGGAACGGGGCAAGTTCCACGTTAACATGTTTAAGGTGGTTCTTTACCTACTTCCCACCAAACTTGGATTTCAGAGAAGGTTTTGAATACTTCTCGATGGGCGAAAAATCTGAAAAAAATCAGGCATGTAGAAGATTCTCGAGAGATTGATTTTGCATAATAATAATTCAAAAAAGTTATTAACAAATTGATGGAAAAAAAAACTGTTCAAGAAATTAGCCGATGACCCAACTTTTTTTTTAGGTGAAAATTATTTTTTAATTTTTCTGAATACGTATGATTTTTTTCAGAATTTTGTTAAATCTTTGAAAATCGCGTTTTGTCAGGTATGAAAAACCCAATTTTCAAAGATTTAACAAAATTCTGAAAAAAATCATACGTATTCAGAAAAATTAAAAAATAAATTTCACCTAAAAAAAAAGTTGGGTCATCGGCTAATTTCTTGAACAGTTTTTTTTTCCATCAATTTGTTAATAACTTTTTTGAAATATTATTATGCAAAATCAATTTCCCGAGGATCTTCTACATGCTTGATTTTTTTCAGATTTTTCCCCCATCGAGAAGTATTCAAAATCTGCTCTGAAACCCACGTTTGGTGGGAAGTAGGTAAAGAACCACCTTAAAGCATACGTGCAAAGCGAAGTAGGGGAGGCGGTCAAAACAAAGTAACACCTGTAAAGAATCGCTATTGTGATCTCATAGTCAAAACACACACAACGAAAGGAGTAAAGGATTAGCCCCTTAAAATCGGATGACATCTCCTTATATGGAATTAAATCCATAAAGAAGGGATACAAAAAGATTATATAAGTGACCCCTCATTAGCTCTCAGCCCAGTGTGCCCCAATTTTAAATAGGACAAACACGCGACCAAACAGTGAAGTAATGAGTGTGAATCCGCGATACAAAATCGGCGAGTGCATCATGCAGGATGTCGGCACGCAGACGGAGGAAAAACCTGAGGAAAAGAAAGGCGACCACCTGATTGCACCTAGAAAATACGATCAAGTGAGAGGTGTGTACCGGCGCGGCAAAGGGTCGCAGACCAAATTAAAATGGGAAATCGCAGAGCCGGAACCAGCGCGCAACATGCCGACCATCCGGAGCCCAGACCCAGTGCCGTCGACTAGCACACAGGGGGCGGGACCGTCAACGACGAGGAAAAGGGCGGCCGAGGACGAGACGCAAGCAGGCAGGAAGCGAGTAGCTAGACCAGGGCAGCCCGTCAGCTACATGCCCTGGGAGCTAACCCCTATCGATGTTCCGGAGATGCCGGAAGGAGAGAGAGAAGAGCGGGCGAAACAGCGGGCGATCCAGCTGATCTTTGGGAGTTTGGCCGACATCAGCGACGACGACGAAGAGTGCAGAAATTACGAAGGGATCCGAACACCCGAAGGATACCCTGCGCTCACGACTCCGGAGTACGAACAGTATTTCGACGCCGAAATAATGTGGGCGTCTACATACCCAGAGAGTCCCGACCCGGAGCCGGAGGATCCGCAGAGTCCGTACCTGCCAGAACTGGAGTTCTGAGGGGAGAATCCAGGCTGAAACAGGAACAAAGGAAATAACATCTACCAACTCCAGCGCGGCTACCGAGCATCCGTTGGTAGAAGGGGGCAGATGTAACGTTCCGGCTGTGTTGGCTACCGCCAGCGCAGCCGGAGCACGTCCATCCGACAGCGGAATCACGCAGTTCCGTGCATCCCGCGAGTCCGCGCTTCCCGCGACTCAGCGCCTCCCGCGATTCCGCGCACCCCGCGGAATATCGGTATAAAAAGGGGGCCGTGGAGACATCAGGCACCGATTGTGTGGCAAAGCGCCCGTCGAGTCACATCTATTAAATTCATTAGGCACGTAGCCAAAATAGTGCGTGGTCTTTGCTTGCTTATAAATTCGAATTCAATACTTGCTATAATTGAAGTATTTTAGAATCACGGTTTATAATATGAAAATAAATTAAATTCACATTTCAAACTCAATTATGTTTTGCTAATTTTAAAATAAAATAAATTAGACGAAGAATATAAAAGTCGCATTAATACGGGGTTTAACGGTGCAAATTCAACGAACTGATCTAGGATTGGAAATCCTAGATTAACAATTATAACGAAATATCGGCTTTAACAAAAACAATCTAATCTAACCTATCGGAAACATTAATTAAATTTAAAACCTTACTTTATTCTAATCAAGATTCGCGGCAGCGAATCGCCGCCAAGTACCCGTAGGCAGGCGAGAGCTAGCCGCGAGACTATTTTCTCGGGGGAACTCTTTATACCTGTAAGCACGAGGTCATAACTTCGGAACGCGTGGATATTTTTCGATAAAATTTACACAACAGCTATTCCCCCACCACACGACTTCACTGTATAAATTAGATCGAAATCGGTACACTGGTTTCCGATATATTAGTCACCAAAGTTGATGAAAAAGCATCTTCTTCTTCTTCTTCCTGGTCATCAACATTTTCGCAGACGCTTGCTTGTCCCCACGTTTCTGAACGAACGGTGGCACGGATCGACTTGAACTTTGAAACGTGGGTATAAGCCATTGAAATCTCGCCCCCTATTGATTTTGGCATGAATCTGAATCCGCACTCGGTCGGTATGTAATAATAAAGTTACTAAGTGATACATAAACGTCGACGAAATCAAAATGGCCGTCGGATGGCTGTCGAATCGCGCTATTGAACAGTTAAAATATTCACATTTATATAGAAAACATATTATATTATTATATAATTATAATTATATATCGTTATTGTGTTATTGGCTGTGCTATAATGGTTTTATATCAGTGAATCAGTGAATCATTAAATAATTGAGAGTGAAATAGTGCGACGACCGTGGTTTCATGCCGATGACTGTTATTATTATTAATATTTTGACATCTGCATGAGGGCCTTTTGTAATTACACGGAACGGAACAGATCCTCTGAGCTGGGTTCAAATAAAGAGAATAAACCAACGAACCTGGCAGAATATTATTTTACTAATAACCTGAGCAAGTGAAAAATAGGTTACGATAGGTTACGATGACTCACATCAAACGGTATGTATACATTGATTTTCGCTAGATTTTATATTTGTTCACACAATAATAGATGAATAGAACATCCTCGACCTATTTATTTTCACTAAATGCATGACTCGTTATTTGTTTATTGATTTGTATGTCTCCTACCATCACTTGAAATGCGATTCTGAATCTCTTGGCGTTAACATACCGCCAATGTTAACTTTGAGCACCCCCGCGTTTCCCTGCTACACCCGTTTATCTCCGCGGGCCCCTATGTTTTGACAATCAACAATTGGAGAGGAGGAAATCCTGACTCTATGATAACGCTAACTATCGATCATCCATTACTGCCAAGAGTTTTCAGCGCCTGCGGTAACGCCAGCCATTTGTATGTAGCAATATACTGAAATCTCTCCTTTAATTCCTTGTTATTTTATATCTTTCACAGTCACCTGGACCATTCCTATCCTCTAATAAATCCATTGGTATAGACGAAGATAACACTTTGACAAAACGACGTCCCAGAACGAAGGTTCAGATTATCAATCCGCTAAGAGAGACGAACATAACACCTTGGCAAAACAACTTTCCGAGACAAAGGTAGCCCACAGCCCATAGCTCCAAAATGATAACAATGCTAGGAAAATTAGTAGCAATGTACTGAAATCTCTCCTTTAATTCCTTGTTATTTTATATCTTTCACAGTCACCTGGACCATTCCTATCCTCTAATAAATCCATTGGTATAGACGAAGATAACACTTTGACAAAACGACGTCCCAGAACGAAGGTTCAGATTATCAATCCACTGAGAGAGACGAACATAACACCTTGGCAAAACAACGTTCCGAGACAAAGGTAGCCCACAGCCCATAGCTCCAAAATGATAACAATGCTAGGAAAATTAGTAGCAATGTACTGAAATCTCTCCTTTAATTCCTTGTTATTTCATATCTTTCACAGTCACCTGGACCATTCCTATCCTCTAATAAATCCATTGGAATAGACGAAGATAACATTTCGGGAAGACGATGTCTCAAAACAGAGGTAGCCCACAGCTGCTCCAAAGTTATAACACTCCACGTATCTTCTTCAAATGAACCAACTTCTACCAGCATACCAATCTTTAACTTACCCTACCTATACATTAGCACCACAAACTGATTACCAAACAGACTAACATATTTGAAATTGCTGATCATTAAAAGTCTTATATATATATAGTACAGTACGATATAGTACGCACACACGTGTCGTGTACTACATCTTTAAACTCAGTGTGCGAAATTCTTGACCTGTAAAGAATTCTATAAAATAGGGATGTATAGTATATATATTGCAATATAAGTGTGAGAGGCAGGGTGCGGACGGGGTCCAGGGGCAGAGCCCCTGATAGGGGTGCAGGGGGCGAAGCCCCCGCTGGGGGGTTGGGGGGGCAAAGCCCCCCCATTAAAAACAAAATGCTTTCAAAAATGAGTTTTAAAAGGATAAAATTTTATTAGTCTTCAAAACTAAAGAAATGAGGAAATCAAAGACAAAAAAAAAATCGTTTTTCAGATTTAGACTTCTATATATCCCTTTTCGTAATGTATCGATAGAAACGCAAGTTCCAGATACAAGTTATATCAGACAAGCAAGGCTCGTTTGATTTTGATACAATTATTATATTATTATTCACATAAATTTTATTATTCATAAATAATATGTGATGTTAATTTGACATACTGGTAACGCGATTATTCAATCAGTAAATATGTATGTGTCAACACAACTTGACACAAAATTGAGAAAGTTGAATAGAAGAAAAGTATTTCACAAATTATTATTCTCAAACGAAGAGAACTTAATTATTATCACATATGGAAGTGTATGAATCCGGCACTTCGCACACTACCAACAGGCATAAGTAATCGAGTCTCACACACTGAGTTGAAAATAGTACAGTACAGTACGAGAGTGGTGAAACTTTTTCTGATGATTGTGAGATCGCAACACGAGCCGAAGGCGAGTGTTGCAATCACACAAGATCAGAAGAAGTTTTTCCGTCGAGTATTATACAAAGTTTTAGTTTATGATGTGTGAAAATGGGGGTCTTACACATAAAACGTCCATTATCATACTAAGTGAAGTAATGGTATATTATGATGCAAGTGCGGTAAAACTTTTTCTGACTAGTGTGAGTTGGCAACACGAGCCGAAGGCGAGTGTGCAATCACACGAAATCAAAAAAAGTTTTTCCGTTGAATATTATACAAAATTTTCATTTATAAGGAGTGAGAACGTGGGTTCTACCCACGCTTCACGTGGTCTATGAAATGAGTTGGAACATTTAATATCTTTAATAATCTAGTTAAATCGTTTGATACCTTGAAATATGCTTTCCATTAGACTATTAGTGAAATGACATGAATTCTTTGAAATCATTTTAAATTATGTAGCACCTTTCGAATTTCTGGAAAATTAACTGCAGTGTTTAACCATCTAGGCAATTATTAGATATTTGAAGCTGATATATACACTATACATAATGAGTTGTTGACCAATCACTTTAAACCGTACACACTGGCCTGTATCTGTATGAAAAAAGCTCCGCTGTAAATCCAATCACTGATTCAATCTACCTATTCCATACCACATATCATTCCTTGTTGGTGTAATATGCTAATCAACTGTGATTATTTAAGTCGACCTGTTAATGCTGATATTAATGCTTTCTAAACTGAAACTATACATTACGTGTATAATGGATTATTAATAAACTATTATATTTATGCACACATTCACGAGCAAAACTGTGTATAAATCCCTTGTTAGTTTGATCCTAGTCGTAGATTTTGTAACAACTACCTGATACAACAAATCATAAACATGCAGAGTGCAAAAACTTGAAAGTACCTATTTCAGAAAATTCTAAGATTGAATTTAAAATCTGTTCCACGGAACAATTGATTGATTAAGATAGTTATTGATAACAAACTAGGTACATATTCACTGATGGCACATGGATACCACATTAGATAGCTTAATATAGAAATAATAATTATATACTCATCAGTGATCCACACACAAGCCCTTGGCAATAAGAACCAAATTTTAGTGTAACTGGATCACCAATTCAGAATCAAAGTAAATAGAATGAAGTTCAATTTGAATTTTAATGTAATAAATAACCATATGACATCATAAACTAAGTTACAATTCAATCAGATAATACATATCTGGAAATGGAAATTGTTAAATAATAAAAGGAGAATTCAACACAAAGTTATAAACTTGGCCTGGTAAGATTATCCAAGATATGCATGGTAAACACCTGCATCCAACTATGCATATAAAATAACATTTAGGTCAGAGTTATTCACCAGATCATGATTCATAAAAAAAGAAAACCATTGTTAATGGAAAAAAATTAAGACGTGAACTGTAGAACAAGCTTCGAAAGAAACGTTACGATATTGGAAACTCGATTCGATTACCAAAATAGTTCATCACCGCAGTCGTATTCCATGTAGGTCATGTGAGGGCAAAACTCCAGTCCATGTACATTATTGCAATCACAAAGAAACAGGAATAAACAAAAGTAAAAAAGGAATCCAAATGGAAAGGTATTGGAATTATTGTGCAATACACCAGCACCTAGTTGATGAGAAAGAAGGTAAGAATGAATCGTACACATCAGACTATGAAAAAATGGTTTTATTGATAAAAATTAAAAAAAAACTTGGACGGAGCCCCCTCGTCCTCTCCCTCCTCTTCCTCTCCCTCGTCCACGCCAATTACATCCCCCTGTTCCTCGTCCACGCCAATTATATCCCCCTCGTCCCTCTGTTCCTCCGCGCCAGTTATATCCCCCTCTTCCCTCTGTTCCTTGTCTGCGCCAATTATATCCCCCTCTTCCCTCTGTTCCTTGTCCACGGTAGTTCCATAGCCCTCTCCCTTGTCCACCTCCACCACCTCTCCCTTGTCCACCTCCGCCACCTCTCCCTTGTCCACCTCCACTACCTCTCCCTCGTCCACCTCCACCACCTGTTCCTTGTCCTCCTCCACCACCTCTTCCTTGTCCACCTTTGGTTTTACCACCTCCTTTTACTCCTCCTCCTTTTACTCCTCCACCTTTGACTCCTCCACCTTTTACTCCTCCACCTTTTACTCCTCCACCTTTGACTCCTCCACCTTTTACTCCTCCACCTTTTTTTACTCCACTTGTTCCTTGACCACCTCCTTTTCCTACTCCTCCTCCTCTCTTTCTATCTCCATCGTCATCTCCAGCTTCATCTTTAACTTCATCTCCCCCTCCGTCTTCGTCAGTTCCGCTTTCACTTCCTCTGCCTCTTACTCCCCCTCTTCCTCTTCCTCTCCCTCTCCCTCTCCCTCTCCCTCTCCCTCTCCCTCTCCCTCTCCCTCTCCCTCTCCCTCTCCCTCTCCCTCTCCCTCTCCCTCTCCCTCTCCCTCTCCCTCTCCCTCTCCCTCTCCCTCTCCCTCTCCCTCTCCCTCTCCCTCTCCCTCTCCCTCTCCCTCTCCCTCTCCCTCTCCCTCTCCCTCTCCCTCTCCCTCTCCCTCTCCCTCTCCCTCTCCCTCTCCCTCTCCCTCTCCCTCTCCCTCTCCCTCTCCCTCTCCCTCTCCCTCTCCCTCTCCCTCTCCCTCTCCCTCTCCCTCTCCCTCTCCCTCTCCCTCTCCCTCTCCCTCTCCCTCTCCCTCTCCCTCTCCCTCTCCCTCTCCCTCTCCCTCTCCCTCTCCCTCTCCCTCTCCCTCTCCCTCTCCCTCTCCCTCTCCCTCTCCCTCTCCCTCTCCCTCTTTCTCTCCCCCTTCCTTCACCCTGATCATCTTGGGCTGGTACATGGGATTGTTGCCCCATGTACCGCTCTAAGATTGTATATAACTCTCTTATCTGTAAATTAAAACATTAACTATTAGTATCGTTTACGACAAGATTCTTATGGTTAGATAAATACTTCAACAAGTGGTTTATAAAATTTTAATTTTTTAATAAGAAACAAAAATTCAAATAAAATATTGCACACAATGGATTGTAAGCTCAATTAGAAAAATTGAAAAAAAAAAAAAACTTCATGCAAAAATTCTTGTCTAATCTAAGAACTACTTCGCCAGGACCTAAGGAAACACGAGGTTGAAGTTCGTAACGTTAATGCAACAAAATATTCGCCAAAAAATTCTCAAATTCATGGCTCGAACGTTTGAAATGGATCAAGAACGGTGCATAATTCCTCACATTGTGTAAAACATGTCGCATAGGTATTTTACAATTCTAACAACATTTGAATCACGAAATATTGCATTTCTTCAACGAATATTCTGTTACGTTAACGTTACGAACTTCAACCTCATAAGGAAACAGACATATTTAAATGGTCCGCCCAGAACAAATGTATTTTGCCACTCAATCTAAAACAAACAACAATCACAAAGAACATTACAGCAAATGTACCGTCATCTATACACACTACACAGCCTATAGAGCCTATCAGGATATGTCTGTTCTAAACTGTCCAATAAAATACATCCATTCTAAATGGCCCACCTGAATACGTCTCGTTTTTTACAATCCGTCTACTTCATATTTTCCTTCTCATTCAACGCAAGCCATAATCGTATTTAATACTGTACATACCATTTCTTCAGCTTGAGGGTTACTCAATATTGGTGGCCTCTCGCCGCCACCCTCGCCATCTTCCATAACAACATCTTGATTGGTTGCTATAAACCAAATAAAGCACATTTTAGTAAATACACCATATTATACCCACCATTATTAATAAAGACAGAACAATTCACTAGGATAATTATTTAATTGAATAATTATGAACGCATCACAAAAATCTACGGCTTGTTCCAAAACTCCAAAACAACAAAATCAAACAAAATTATTGGCTATGCAAAGAATCAAGCTAATCAGAAAAATAGAATTTCAAAATTGAATCAGCTTACATTCCCAATTCTAGATTTGATTAAGTTCAATTAAATAGTAATACAAAATAAGGTCGGTAAGTAGGCTCTTAGCAGTTAGCTTAGAACACAGCCCTACTTTAGATCCCACAATTTCTTCAAAATAAATGAAATATGAAGATAACGTATAAGCGATGCCACCCATTAAAGACGATTGACAAAATTAGACCATGTAAGCTTTAATCAATCAACCAAACACATGATAATACGAAACGGAGTAACTGGTTGTAAAAAATTAGGACACGCATCTTTCTATTACTCGACCCATTGTTCGCATGTGTATACAATACTCGAATAATAGCTGAATCAGAATACTTCATTTGTTTTCAAAATATTATGGAATACACAATTACAACAAAACAGACTGTAATTCTAGATTACACAATTATAAAAACGTGTATGTATACTTACACATCTTGCGTCCACGATATTCAAATACAGAATGAAGGGTTGAAACCGTTGATCTAGTACCATATAAATTTACAAGATCACCATACTCACACATAAAACCAAACAATTTTAAACAAATTGTCCAACTTCATAACAATTTGTCCAGATGGCAATGTCCTGTCAGCACTAACTGGACAAATTTAGTTCAACCAAAATTATCCATCTATTTACGTTTTGCAATTATTATCACAACACAATTATATTAAGGAGAAAACTTAGGTAAATTAATCAAGAAGCAATCTTCGGAAGAATAGAACAACGAGTAATTATGAATAAATTGTCCACATTAAATACGCGTCAATAGGACTGCACTCTATCGACAAATCTCCGAAATCAAAAGCCCAATACAGATGAGAACAACTCAAATAGATGACTTTAGGAACGTCATTTTGAAAAATCAGCGAATAGAGAGTAGAACTTTCATTCCACTTGAAGGTATTGCAAAGCGCGTATCGAAAGATAAATCTTGCAATTATTCGACAAGTGAGTGTTATTTCGGTGCATTTGAACATCGTTCGAATTCACACAGACACGCGAATTTATTCATTTTCTTTACTGTAAAAATAATATCAATAATTTTATCTCATTGTCAGTACGCAATATATTGTTCTTAATCGACAAGTTCGAGGTTATTCGTGTCAGCGTACTGCAGTGCCGGTAAAAATTAATCTTCACACATCATTTATCAAACGGTATTAAAGATTGTAAAATCGACGTACGATTACGAAGATAAACATTGTGAATTTCTTTGATTTTTCAAATTTTATTTTATTCTTTTCTATTTATAAAAAAGTGTTATTGTCTAATTGTGTATAAAATAGATTTCACGCAGCAGTTGAATCCGAAGATCCGACAAAAAATCTATATGTGAGTACACTCAATAACAATTATTCATTCATAAACACAAGGAAGTCAAAATTTACAACGATAAATAGACAAATCCTAAGTATAGGTTAAGTAGCGTTTAATACAGGTAGTCCGATAAATAACAATGCCGAAAACTAAGAAACGTAGCTATAGCAAAATGCAGCAACAAAAAAGAGAGGCCAAGCGATCTGCAAGAATAGGTAAAACTGATACTCCGAAACTCAATGAGACAGCTGACGTAAATTTGCCACTTACAATAGAAATTACAGACGACACTAACGAACAAATAGACGTTAATGCAATAGTACGTGGAAATAGGGCACGGATCGCAGCCTGCATTATGAACATTACACAGGAGCTACAGGACATGTGTATAAATGCATTTCTAAAGGTTTTAACTGACACGACGACTTTCAAACCACAAGATCCGCTATTCTATCAAAGGTTAAATTGGTATCAACCGGTTACCAGCGATCGGGATATTCAGATTCTCTACAGCGGAAATATTGCTCCAGACGAGGTCGGTCACTGGACCTGCATATACTACGATGGGTCAATAGTACACGTGTACGATACATTGAGACACCAATTAGTACCGCGCCAAGATCGAATATTGGATCGTCTGTATGGAAAATATTCGATCGTGTACGAGAATGTACAAATACAACCGGATTTAAAATCGTGCGGAGTGTTTGCGTGTGCAATCGCAACATCGCTCGCACTGGGCAAGGACCCTGTGACTGAGAGCTATTACGTAGATGACAATGGACATAGAAAAACGACACTGACGATGAGACAGCATTTACTACGCATACTCGACGACAAGACTATAAGTCCGTTTCCTGCAATGGGAATTACTACAACAGCACAGTCGGACATCACTACAATCGTACACGACCAAAATACAGACCGATTGAAAACAGAAGAATCGTCCGTCAAAACGTATGCATCGGTCTGTCGAACAGTACCACGGCATATCATTTCACTTGCTTCACAAAGTGAGACAGACAATAGAAGCGAAAACAGCACCCAAAAGTACAATAGCAATAAAACAAACACAACTCTCCCAACACGGACAAATCGTCAAGACAAATGGTGGGCCACTCACAAGGACGAAATAAACAAGAAAAGGCGCGAAGACTATTCAGTTCGACAGACCAGCAGTAGTAATAGCACGCACTCAGTCAGGCATGCTACTCGCTCGTTCATACAACAAACACAAAATGACGAAGAATGCAAAGCACATTGCAGCAATGAAAAGCCACAACGAAATATAAACCAGAGTGCTACATCCGTAATAAAACAGCCTGTAAAACGAGCAAATTATGTTGCTAATGCAGACGCAATAAAATTGCGAAAAAAAGCGAAATATTCTGAAGATTCAGAACCAAAAACATTGCACAAGAAAAAAACAACTGCTGTGACTCGTGAACTATACCGTACACGTCGAAGAGAAAAATACGCAGCTAATGCTAAGATCCAACAGACACGTGAGAGACAAAAATATGCTGCTGATCCTGAAATCAAAAGGACACGCGAAAGACAAAAATATGCTGAGGATCCTGAAATCAAAAAGGCACATGAAAGAAAAAAATATACAGCTAATCCTGAGATGAGGGCCACAAAAGAAAGGGTTAAATATTCTGCACACCCCGAAATGAAAAAAAAGTACGAATTAAATAAATATGCTCTTAATTCAGAAATGAAAAAAGAATATGAACGAAAGAAGTATTCCATTAATCGTGACATAAATAAAGCAATACTCGATAAAGTCAGACGCGCTCGTAAAGAACTGAGAGGACAACAGAAATTTATTAGAACTAGAAATATTCTGAAAAAATATAGGCATTTAGGTAGGCAAAGCAGTACGATAACATTGTTAGGATCGGTCGAAAAATATATCACCATCTTATCTGCGAACATTAAATGTAAGTCAAAGCCACAGAAACGAATTGAGGCAGAAAAAATTATAAAATGGTGCATTCAAGCGAGAAAAAGTATCGTACTAAGCGTGAGACGTACACTGAATAATCTAAAGAATAAGATCGAAGTCTGTTCGATACGAGCGGCAGAATCGTCTGATATACAATCGAAAATTGCAGCCTTTTGCGGGGAATCAAAACATACGGGCTCGTCCGACCCTTATTATACCAATACAGCTTATGATGAGCTCCACATTGTAATAGACCCGCTTATCACTACATCAATGGGAAAGATAGCTAACATTTTACCGGTAACTCCAAGCACACATGTACGAAAATCATGGATTTGCTCAGAGCTGTGTGTCAATCCAAATTCACATACCATTAGTAGGCTAGAATATGCGTTCCAGGTTATACGCTCATGGAAAATAGCAAATATTCGTAATACATTGAAATACTGGAACCAATGTAGTGTCAATACGTCACAGCACAAATTAGGACACGCACAAACTTGCTACACCAATCCTGTGAGTTGCAATTCGAAATTCTTACCGCTTCAGTTATTGCATCCGCACTTCCCACAGATTCGGTATTTCACGAGATACATTTACGAACTTATGAGACTAGTGGAGAAAATTAATTGTATAGACAATGCCTTAATACGGGGAGATCTACTTCTTTTGCAAGAACTCTCCAGTGAAACAGCTGAGAAAGCTTCTATGTATCAGCCGTGTTCCGAAGTAATAAATTTAAACGAAGATGAAATTGCGAACAAATATAGACGTGCATTCCATGAGCTAGTCCAACAGTCGATGGATACACCACGATTGGCTTGCGTATCGTGCGAAAAACTTTGTTACCGTAGAGACACGCGAGATATGAAAAAACTCAGAAAACCTATCACAGGGCACTATTGGTCACAGATGAAAACTTACATCGATGCATCCGACAATGAATCTGATTATATCTGTAAATACTGTTTGGAAAAGTTCCGTAATAATGAAATGCCACCAACGTGTTTATTGAATCAGCTAGCTATAAGCGACGTGCCACCTGTTCTCACCACTCTTAACGATTATGAAAAAATCCTCATACAGAGGGCAAAGGCTTTTCAAACTGTACTAAGAATGGGTACAGTAGCGAAAAAAAATCTTCCAAATAAGTTGCGAGTACAGAAAGTGAAGGGTCGAACGTTCCATTTACCGTTACCGTTAGAGGAAACACTAAAAAAATTACCTGCACCGACTGACGCGCTGAATCTGAATCAAGAACTATTCGTGATGGTCTATGGATTACCGAATAAGTCAAAAGTCGTGTGGAGTAGTTTAGTGGACGTGCAAAAAATTTACAAAACACTCGTTTGGCTTAGGGAAAATAATCCGTTTTATGGTGAGATTGAATTACCAGCTGAGCCAGAGGCGTTGTTAGATTTACTTGCGCAAGACGTGGAAATTCAGGTAGAGACAGAAGAGCCTGGTTTGGAAGAACATGCGGATACGGTGGTGGAGTGTCATGACGAGATGAATACTAAGCGTCGGGCTATATTAACACAAATAATGGATAGCGAAGATTACTACGAGCAGTATACCATCTATCCTATCAGTGCCGATAGGGAGAATAAGAACGCAACGGCTCTATATCAAATGCTCAAGGTGAATGAAGCACCCTTAAGTCAATGGGATAAATATCTAGACGTCATGTGCTTCCCAGACTTGTACCCTTATGGTAACAATGGCCAGCATCAAGAACGTGCGATTCCTTTGCGAGAATTCGACTACATAAAATGCAGACTTATGTCCACTCGTTCCGTCTTCAGGCTGAATCAACAGTATTTGTTCTACCTGTTACATGACTCGAACATACGACAGTTAAAGGGTGGTATATTTCACAAATTAAATGTCATTAATCCGAAGGAAAAAATGAATGCCGGTCAGTATTTGGAATTAATGTCAAAAGAACAGCTTGAAGGAAATCTGACCACTATATTCGCCAAATTACGGAATACAGATCAGTATTGGCGCAAACCGAGAAATGAATTGGGATGCATGGTACAAAATTATGGTCCGGCAACATGGTTTCTCACGCTGAGTCCCAGCGAGTGGATGTGGGATGATTTAGCTGAATATATAAGAAACGTTAACGGACCAAAAATGGCTGGTATGTCTACAAGTGAACTGGTAGCGAGAGACCCAGTTTCAGCCTCGAGATATCTAGACAACAAATTTCGGGCTATGCTGAAATTCATATGTTCCGATGACAATCCAATTGGAAAAGTCAGCCATTACTTTTGGAGACGAGAATACCAAGGCAGAGGAACACAGCACTTCCATTTGTTGGTCTGGATTGAAGATGCTCCCACGATCGGGGAATCATCTACGGAAGACGTCGCCAACTTCATTTCCAAGCATATTACTTGTAGACTACCCAATAAACATATTTCGCCGACGTTGTATCGTCGAGTAGACACGCATCAGAGGCACAAGCATAACGATTATTGTATGCGAAATAAGAAAACTAAAAAAGGATTTTCGAAAATATGCAGATTCGGATTTCCCAGGCCAATTACAGACACGCTGGTAATTAAAGACGTGGCCATGTCCATTGCGGGTAGAAAACAGCTAAAATCAAAAAGTAGACTCGTCGACTTACCGCGAAATGAAGAGGAAGCCTTCATAAATGACTATAATCCGGTTGTCCTTAGTGCATGGGAAGGAAACATGGACATGCAGTTCATAGGCGAAAAATCGACAATACTCAATTGGTATTGTACTAAGTATAGTACTAAACCTGAAACTAGTAACACAACCGATATGTTTAATGATATCAATTCCACCAAGTCGTTGAGCAGCCGGCTGTGGAGTGTGGCAATGCGCTGTTTGAATAACAGAGAATGCGGGGCTCTGGAAGCTGCCGACACACTGTTAGGTATTCCGTTGTACGGAACTGATCCTGACACAACCATAAAATGGTTAGACGTAAATCAGATTAGGAATAAAAGAGTCAAGCCGTACAAAACTGTAGAAAAACTATTTCCGGGTTCGACAGATATTTTTTATCCATCCCTCATTGACGATTACTACCCGAATAGACCGGAGGAATTAGAGTCGGTACATTTATACGACTACGCCACATGGTACGAAATAACTAAAATAATACCAAAAAATAGTAATGCAGAGATATACGATCTAGGCGGTGGTTTGGATTTGAAAAAAAGACAGCGCGGTTATTTGATAAATCACTACAAATATAATCCGAATGTAGAGCCTGAAAAGTACTTCCATGCGTTGTTGCTACTTTTCAAACCGTGGCGTGATACTGATGACTTGAAAAATGACTGTAATTCGTACGCCGAGGCGTTCGAGAAAAGCAAGACAGACCTGTTAGAATTAATGAGTTACCATGAGCGATTGTCCGATATTCAAAAAGGTTTCGATCAGGTGAAAGAATTGATCGAACAAAAGCTGGATGATCTTACGAATATGATGAGCAATCTGAGCCAAGATTCAAATGACAACAGAGATAATCCGTTACATTATCAGCCAGTAGAGGCCAACTTGGCTATGCAGGACTTGAATAACGCGGAAGGGCAACTGAAAGACCTTGACATGGTTGACATGATATCACAACTCAATGACGAACAGAAAATAATATTTGATACTGTCAGGACCTCTTTAATCTCAGCGCATAGTAAACCATTACGAATGTTCGTAAGTGGAGCTGGTGGTACCGGTAAGAGTTTTCTTATAAAAACTATTAGGTGCTGGACAAAACAAATACTCGGTGCAACGACTGCTGTCACGGCACCAACAGGTTTGGCGGCTTTTAACGTCGACGGACTGACAGTGCACAGACTGTTCCAGCTACCAGTTGAGCACGGCGGCACGCCCAAATACAAAGAATTGTCCGACGAGGTGTTGAAAATCTTGCGAAGCGAATTAAAAGATGTAGTATTGTTCATTATAGATGAGGTTTCAATGATATCAAACGTCACGTTAATGTATATTCACTTGAGACTGACTGAAATATTTGATACAAAAAATACTAATGATGGCTGGTTCGGTGGAAAACATATTCTACTTATGGGTGATTTACTACAACTCCCGCCAGTAAATGCAGATTCAGCGTACCTAAACCTAACGAAAGACAAGATACAGAAATATATCGGCTCAGTAGGTGCGGTCAATCTATGGACCAATCTATTTTCGTACGACGAGCTGTTGACAAATGTACGCCAACAGAATGATACAACTTACCAAGGAATATTAACTCGGGTTAGATTCGGAATTTTGACCACTGCCGACCAACAGATTCTAGATTCTAGGAAAGTAAACCTTACCGGTACGTCGGTCGGAGCCAGACTCGACGAATTATGCAATTATATTAACAAATTATCGCTAGATACAGTCTGTCTTTTTCCGACTCGAAATCAATGTGACATTTTGAACACAGCCATGTTAACCAAAATTCCAGGCGACGAAATTGAACTGAACGCCAAAGACAGCATTGATTGCATACCGTATTTGAAAAGAAAAATAATGAAACTCTTGAATCACGAGCACGAAGACAGCACTCGCACGGCTGGACTCGCAAAAACTATAACGGTTAAGATTGGGGCAAAAGTCATGATCAGACGAAACATCGACGTATCTACAGGTATTATAAACGGTACCATAGGTCATGTGATTTCCGTAACTCGAGATATCGACACACGCGAGGTACAATCATTAACGATTGCCCTAGCATCGGGGATAGAGCATACCATCGAAAGGGTATCCACAAAATTCGAAATAATGAATGGTGCTTTTATATTCAGAAATCAATTTCCCTTGTCCCTCAGTTACGGAATCACAATACATAAAAGCCAAGGCTTAACTTTAAACAGCATAGTTATAGACATAGGCCAGACTGTATTCACTGCTGGACAAGCATACGTTGCATTGTCAAGAGTCAAGTCTCTCGACGGATTACATTTGATAAATTTCAATCCACAGGCAGTAAAAGTTCAGGAAGCTGCACTAGTCGAGTACAATCGACTCAGAGCACAATACAAACCTGAATTGGCTGAAATTAATATTACACGTGCGGCCAAATTAACGGTCAAAGATACCGTATGGTCGGTTCCCGCATGCACACAAAATGTAGTACAAATCGAAGTAGATGATAACACACTGCCAAATCCGTCGCACACCATTGTTGGTATGGAAAATAAGGACAGTGTTTCATGTTACGCAAATGCAACTCTGCAGTGTATATTCCACTGCTCAAATATGGTACAAGAATTGATTAAGTTGAATAATAACGACCCATTAGAAAAGTTAGCCTATTCTTACGTCACAAGTAGTGCAACATTAAATTCCTTTGCGGTTCGAGAAATGGCAGGCAAAAATTTCACAGAAAATATTCAACAAGACGCGGCTGAATTTCTTACGGCTCTTTGCGAGAAATCTGATTTAACTCGAAAAGCGATTGAACATCAGTTGATCACGACGATCAGATGTCACAATTGCGGACTCAGCTCTGAGATCGCACAGCCAAATTACATTTTAGCCATACCAGTATCGTTTACACCAGGTATCAAGAATCCCAAGAACCTACAAGATTTGTTGAATAACACTTTGTCACGATGGACAAGACTTGACAGTACGTGCGAAAATTGTCAGAAAAGCGAGAAGCTACAAAAAACTGTCGTTGCTTCGGTAAAACATATCATTGTCGTGCAGTTCATGATATTTACGTATCAACATGGACAGGCATCTAAAATAACAGATTTCAAATTAAACGCAGTACCAACCACAAAGATTACCCTCGACAATAAGAAATTTAAGGTAAATAGCGTAATATTTCATCACGGTAAAAGTATAGATAGTGGTCACTATACCGCAATGCTAAAAGATAAAGCAAATAATTGGCTGGGTGTAAACGATACGCAAGTGCGTAAACAGATCTGGCCACGTGGAGCCAAGGACGCTTACATGATGGTATTAGAAGCAATATCATAAAATTCACGATTTATATCGCCATTAATGATTTTCCAATTACAGTGAAACCTCCCTTAACGGACACCTCTTAACAGCGGACACCTCTTTATACCGGACAAGTTAGAAATCCCCGGCAGAAAAGCATTGCCTCTTATGGGAAACATACCTCCCAATAACGGACCCTCCCAATAACGGACGCGGACACTGTCAGGGATGCATTTTTACATGAAAAACCCTCTTAATAACGGACACGTTCACAGAATTTTCAGTTTGTTTACACTTTTTCCAAACTCTTGGCTGTTGACGTGCCGTCGCGGAAAAATAATCATACGTAGATGTGTACGTTACGTTAACAAAATCGTTCCTATTTTAGTTTATTACATACATATTATATATTTTATTATATATTTCACTGCAAAAAAAAGTTGTTGTTTTCGTTCGTTAAAGCATTTTGAATGCTTACATTCATCTAACATTTCATGTGTATGTACGTAAATAAATATATGTTTATCCGCAATAAAGTTTGTGCAATATCAAATGAGCTATTTTCTGAATAACGGACACCTCTGAATAGCGGACAAGATGTCCGGTCCCGAAGGTGTCCGCTATTGGGAGGTTTCACTGTACATGTTTGTTTGATAATATATATATATACCATATATACCATATATACCATCACGGTATTACTAGCCCTTTTCACAATTATATATATAAATTATATTTTATAGTTCAATACGACTGTTCGATCGGTTATCCGAGTATGTCAGTAAGTAAGTACTGAACAAAAGTTGCCCACCGTGAAAAAAAAAAAATCAAAAAACAAAGAATACTTCGTTTACGAGTCGTACTATATGTATAGTATATCAAACATCAAACATTTATATTCGAGATCGTTTCTATTTGTCTTTAATTATTTGTAAATAATTCTACCTGAAAAAGTGAAAAAAAAAAAAAAAAAAAAAAATATAACTTTGAAATATGGACTCTGCAGTTGAAAAAACAGTGTACATACATTTGTCTTAAATATTATAACCACAGCCTACATGCACAGACATGCAATTGATAAATTAACTGGTACTTCATAATACATGTGGACAAAGAGTTGACAATCAAAGAACACTAAGATTCATAAATCACTGAAATAAATCAGACTGATTTCTTTGATATCGATATTAAATCACAGTCAATTATTGGTTCGGAATGCATAATACAGAAAATATGTACGTAATCATAATATACGCATAACCAGTCAGTGAGAGATCATAGTACATCGTTTCGGTGAATAGTTGTATTACAGAATAAACTGTCATACTAATAACATATAAAATAATCAAAAGTTGTGCTCGTTCGCTCGCTACGCTCGCTCACTCGATGGGTTGATGATCATCAACGTACAAAAAGCATCGAAATCAGATACAACTGCCAAGTACCTGTAGAATAATAAAAGTTTTGAAAAATTTGTTCAAACTAAATAACGTTGTACTCGTTCGCTCGCTGCGCTCGCTCACTCGATTGGCTTATGATTATTGGTTGAAAAAACAATTCGGATGAAGAAATTGAAGACGTCAACATTTATCTAAAAATATTCATAACGAAAAAATAATTCAAACAAAATAAAAAAAAAAAAAATTTGGAGGTAGTGGTACGTTGGCGGGCCAATGTTTGAATATCTATCAGATGACAGTGACATGGTTCGCGATCAATATTTCATAGTTCTTTTTCTATAAAAGGCCCCCCAAGTACCACTACCTCCAAATTTTTTTTTTTTTTATTTTGTTTGAATTATTTTTTCGTTATGAATATTTTTAGATGAATGTTGACGTCTTCAATTTCTTCATCCGAATTGTTTTTTCAACCAATAATCATAAGCCAATCGAGTGAGCGAGCGCAGCGAGCGAACGAGTACAACGTTATTTAGTTTGAACAAATTTTTCAAAACTTTTATTATTCTACAGGTACTTGGCAGTTGTATCTGATTTCGATGCTTTTTGTACGTTGATGATCATCAACCCATCGAGTGAGCGAGCGTAGCGAGCGAACGAGCACAACTTTTGATTATTTTTTGGTGGTCTACACATTAATGGACTTGGCGAAAGGTTTTTGCACCAAAGGTGCTTTTTGTGGTTGATTTCACTACTTTTTGTAAAATTTTGCTTGACCATCTAATAATTGTGCTCGCTCGCTACGCTCGCTCGGTTGTTTTGTACTATTTCCTACCGCCCGAAGTCCGTCGATAAGCAGGAACGTCAACAGCAACGAGCTCGCGTGTGCTCATAATTTTCCCCAAGTCGAAAATTTGTAGACTGACGCGTAATGTGCTTGCATGGCGTTTACAATAATTCTTTATATACCCACAACATCGAACCCTGCGTGCAGCCCTCCTCCTTTCTCATCCGGGCTTGGGACCGGCAATGGCGGAGTTACTTGCACGCAGGGTTATATGTTACTCATCATAACAGTTTTTCAAAATTCGAAAATTATTATATATGGACTTCAATAAGCAATTAGGTTCTAACCAACATTTTTGAAAGATAGCATGGCTATTATAAAACCCAAATATAACAGAACCTGAAATGTATTAAAAACTTAAACCCTTATGCTTAATAAAATGTCCATCTGTATATAACAACAATTGTTCCGTCATATTTGTTAGCGCAGTTAGCTCCTCTGCAAAAAGAACATGTATGCATCCTTGGCATTTTTTATCCATTTCTGCTTCCTAATTTCATAATCATTGACATGTTGCCAAGCAGAAGTTCCGTCTCGAAGCATGCAAGTATAATGTCCTTCTTCAATATTCTGACCATGATGGAATACAGCGCTATTGACTTTATATTTCTTCGCGCAAAAGACGGGTTGATCCGTAGGAACTGCTTTGATACCGTAATCCGTTATCTTCGTAATATTCCCATCCTGTACGGAAAACAATGAGAGCTGTAAAATTAGACAGCTGCTTGCCGATGATACATCGCTTTTGATGAGTATATTTTTTGACTCGCAATTTTGACAGGACGAATCTTCAACATTCTTCCAACGCGAAAAATTGTAATTGATAATCTCTGTTAAACTGTGAGTCTTTTTCTTGCTTGGGGCCAAAGCAAGTAACAGAATGTAACCAGCTTCGATTGTCTTGCTCGTGAAACCACAATCCTTGCAACGCCTTGTAGAGGTTAGCTCGTGTTTTACGATATTTCTCAAGTCGTCGTATTTCCAAATTAGACTGGTTAAAAATTCAGGCGCATCATGCTGAACGTTCAAAGTGAACTCTTCACCGGCAAGTCTCCTCGCATGAAAAACATCACCTGGTGATTGTAAATTGACATAATTTTCGATCAAGATTTTCATGACGTCGTCATTTTGTTGATTTAGCCAACAGTTTCTAATAGGTCTACTGTGAAATAGACACTGTATCGTAGCGTTAGCATAACAAGAAACACCATCTGTATTCTGAAAACCTTTCACTCGCCACGTGTCGCTGGATGGTTTTTCCTCGATTGGTTCCTGACATGTAGATAAATTTATCGGCAAAGACCATTTGCGGTCTTTAACTTTTCTCGCCCGTTTTTTTGAAACGGTCATCGCCATAAGGTCCGGTCGATATTGCTTTCTCAACCTATTATACTCCAAAATAGCGGAATCATCTGCTAATACTGCATGCGGATCGTAATTAATCAAGTGGACTCCTTCTAAGGAAGTTACCCGCGAGAGGGCAACGTACACTTGTCCACTAGAAAATATAGAATTACCCGCATCGATCACGGCATTCTTCAAACTGAGACCTTGGCTTTTATGGATTGTAATTCCATAACTGAGGCAAATTGGAAACTGTCTTCGAATAACGAAAGCCCCTTCCATTGCCTCAAATTTTACGTCTACGCGCTCTATAACGTGTTCGACACCTGTCCCTAAGACAACTCGTATCGCTTCAACATCCTTCGTATCAATAGCTCGTGATACCGACGTGATTTTACCAATCGTACCATTCACAAGACCTAAAGTAACATCAATATTTCGTCTGATCATTACTTTTGCACCAATTTTTATGGTAATTAATTTGGCAAGGCCTGCAGTTCGAGAACAATCCTCATCTGCCATATCCAAAATTTTATGCACTTTCTTTTTGACATATGTGGGGCAGTCGACTGTATCGTGGGCTATCAGTTCTATTTCTTCGCTTCGTATCTCGGCTAACATAGCTTCATTCAGAACATCACACATCCGACACGTGGGAAGCAGACAAACTGCGTCGTTCGGTAAGTTATTTATGTATGCACATAGTTCACGTACCCTTTCACTGAAGGTTGAAGTTGTGAAGTTTGTGAAACGGATTGTCCTTGATGCTAGGATCTCTGTGTCTGAATCGATAACAATTCCTAAGCGTATTCTTGATAGTATCTCGCGATAGGACTGATCGTTTTTTTGCCGCATGTTAATCGTTAATTCATCGTAACTGAATAACTTACTCCACAGATTAACACTTCCCATTGCGCCCAGGAGTTTATTCAAAACTGCGCTTGATAGTTGAGTGAACGCAGGTTCTTCTCGAACGGGTGGAAGTTGCAACAAGTCGCCGAACAGGAGAATATGTTTTTTACCCAACCAACCGTCATCGCAATCGGTGGTATCAAATATTTCACTCAATCGGAGATGTATGTACATGAGTGTTACATTAGAAATCATTGAGACCTCGTCAATGATAATGAGCGCGACTGTCCACGAGCGACGCCAGCGGGCTTAGATTTAAAATTAACAGTACCCTAGTAGTCCATAAGAGGCGCTACGAGCGTAGCGAGTAAGTCGGGATCTCCGAGCGCAGCCATTGTTAATACCCTAATAAGACGCCAAGCGTGGTCGCAAGTAACGAACGCACTACATTTTAACGAAATAAAATAAAGATTCTTTTATCAGTTATAAAGAAAACACGAAACATTTATTTAAAAAACTTAATCCGAAACATTGGCGCCCAACGTAAAAGGCATAATAAAAAGTAAAGTGAAAAAATAAACGCGAAAAAAGAAGAAAGCGTCGAAAGCGTCGACGCCACGAGCGGTTAACAAAGAAAAGTGCATATCGCCATAAATCATCAAAATACAGTCAAAAAGATAGAAAGCCTATCAATAGGGCATAAATCGAAGTGTGTGTGAAAAAAAAAAAAAAAAAAAGACGAAATCATAGAAAATACGAAGTGGGAAGCAATTCCACAAGAAAGGCTCACACACACAACGAAGCAGCGAGCGTCTACGCACGCACACAACGAAGCAGCGAAGCGTCTACGCGCGCACACATCGAAGCTGCGAAGCGTCTACGCGCGCACACATCGAGGCAGCGAGCATACGATACGTACTCGCAACCGAAGATTAAGCATCCGCATCCCATGAAGGAAGACAACAAAGGTTAGTGGGTCTCCAGTATCATAATTCCTTATCCTATCCTTGAAATTAAAAATAGAAATGGCTGACTTAAAAGCTTTAAAAACAAAACGAGCCACAGTCAAAAGCCAGTTGACAAGATTCCAAACGTATCTCAGTTCAGATGAAGCTAATAATGAAATAGAATTGCAAACTCGAATAAATAAGCTCAATGGACAATGGGAAAAGTATCAACAAGTACAAGAAGCAATAGAAACCTTCAATCACGGAGAAGAAGACGCAGAGAATCTTGCGACAATTGAAGCAGACAACGAAAGGGATAGGACAACGTTCGAAGATACATACTTTAGGTCGGAAGCAGCAGCACGAAGGATGCTAGAGCGACTCATTGCAGAATCGATGCCACAGCAGGAAAACAGAGATAACTCAGGCACAGCTGAGACAAGAACCACACATAACAAGATAGGAGTAAAACTACCTGTATTGAACTTGCCCACATTCAGTGGTGAGTATGATAAATGGCTATTATTCAAGGACTCCTTCAAATCATTAATTCATGAAAATGAGAATCTGTCCCCAGTTCAGAGGCTGCAATACCTTCGCAGTTCCCTGAACAACGAACCGCTCCAAATAATTAGCTCTCTTAAGACATCAGCGGAGAACTATGACATAGCATGGCGAGCCCTGCTGGACCGCTATGAGGATAAGAGACGGATAATTACAACACATGTGAAGAAGCTACTAGAACTTCCAAATATAACAAAGGAAGATCATCAGACCTTACGCAATTTTGTAAACCATATTAAAACAAACCTGCGAGAATTGGACTCGTTGGGTCAACCAGTAACAGAGTGGGACGCTATTTTGGTTCCCTTAGCAACTGAAAAGCTCGACTTCAAAAGTCGCCAAGAATGGGAAAACAAACTAGGAGAAACCGACTCAAATCATATGCCAAAAATGGAAGAGCTACTCAAGTTCCTGGAAAAAAGGAGTAATACACTGGAAGCCATGAAAAAGGGAAGCTCTGGCCAGGAAATTGGTAAGACGAACACAACAAAAGGAAAGGAAAAACAAGTGTCGTTAGCTACGACTGCCCGCCAGCCATGTAAAATCTGTGATGGAGCGCATGCAACATATCATTGTGAATACTTCCTAAAACTATCGGTTCCAAAAAGATTGAGCGAAGCTAAGAAAAGAAATTGGTGTCTAAATTGCCTTAGACCCGGACATTATACAAGAGAATGTAGGGGGTCACATTGCAAACTATGCTCAAAACCACACAACACCTTACTTCACCTGAGTCCGGAGGACTTTACAGCGACAAGGAACGAACAATCAGAAGGAGCTAAAAATAATAGCGAGGTGAAAGCGAACAAGGCCTCAACCTCAGGAAACAACTCAGCAGAAAAAATAGGAGGATCAAGTTCAACAGTGGCTATACATTTCGTAGAAGAGCAAATATCACAAGTAATGCTTGCAACAGCACAGGTATTAATTCAGGATACTTCTGGGAATTGGCAAAAATGCAGGGCACTCCTGGATCCAGGGTCGCAGTCAAACTTGATTACAAGCGAAGCGGTCAAGAGGTTGGGAATACCCACCCGAAGAGAAAATCAACCCATCAGCGGCATAAATCAGACGAAAACTTGTGTTCACCAATCAACAACAATAATAATGAAATCATCACAGGGAAAATTCTCAACAACGCTAGAGTGCCTAGTCCTACCAAAAATAACAGAGAAGCTTCCGCAAAGACGAGTAGATCCAGACAAGATAAATGTACCAAGAGATATACGCTTAGCAGACCCTCTGTACGACATCCCAGGCACAATCGACCTATTGATTGGGGCAGGACTGTTTTGGACCTTGCTCTGCGTAGGACAAATAAAGCAAGAAAAAGATCAACCGATCCTACAAAAAACCTTACTAGGTTGGGTTATTGGCGGAGAGTTGGTCAATACAAAAGAGCCTCCTAGCTCAACGATATGCAATCTGGTGACTAATTCCGTGTTGCACAAGCAATTAGAGAGATTCTGGAGCCAAGAAGATATGGGGGAAACCCCCCCTACCAAAACAGAAGAGGCATGTGAGGACCACTTCAGAAGGACATTCCAACGAGATCCGGAGGGAAGGTTCATCGTGTGCCTGCCCAAGAAAACCGAAGTCACCCTAGGAGACTCCAAAGATCAAGCCTCGCGAAGATTATATTCAATGGAACGGCGATTCGAGAGGCAACCAGAGATAAAAAAGGAATACGTCAAATTCCTAGAGGAGTATGAAGCATACGGACATATGTCCTTGATTACACCAGAAATGGCTATGAGTTCTACAGAAGCCTACTATATACCCCATCAACCGGTAGTTCGACCAGACAGCATGACGACCAAACTGCGGGTTGTATTCGATGCCTCAGCCAAAACAACATCGGGAGCGTCTCTAAACGACAAACTCGAGGCAGGACCTAACTTGCAAAAAGATCTATGGGATATAATTCTACGATTCCGAACACACGAATATGTTCTTACAGCCGACATAGAAAAAATGTTCAGGCAGATAATTATAAACAAGCAAGATAGAGACCTGCAGAGAATCCTCTGGCGGCAGAGGCCAACAGAACCAATGAAGGTGTATGTCTTGAATACTGTGACATACGGGACAACAAGCGCACCGTTTCTAGCAATGCGATGCCTGAAGCAGCTGGCCACCGATCATGAAGAAGAATATCCGTTGGCTGCCTCCGCTTTGAGACAGGACTTTTATATGGACGACGTACTAACAGGCACAGCCTGCCAAGAAGAAGGAATCCTCTTGCGAAAAGAGTTAACGCAACTGCTTGCAATGGGACAATTCAACTTAAGAAAGTGGAGATCAGATAATCCCGAATTATTAGAAAACCTGGCGGAAGATTACAGCAAACAAGAATTATTAGTCATCGACAAACAAGAAGCATTAAAGACGCTGGGATTGTTCTGGGATGCCACTTCAGATACACTACGTTATCGAGTAACAGTTCCAGAACAACAAAAAGCAACAAAACGCAGTGTACTATCACAGATAGCCCAAGTTTATGACCCATTGGGTCTGATAGGACCGGTAATCATCCGCGCCAAAATACTGATGCAGCAGTTGTGGAAATCGGAGCTAAACTGGGATGAAGCCTTACCTCAGACATTAAGTACAGCATGGGATGACTACTGTCACTCCCTCAGGCAAATCAACGAGCTACAACTTCAAAGAAATATAAATCCCAGGAATGCTTCGCAGAAGATAGACATATTTGGATTTGGGGATGCATCGGAAAAGGCCTATGGAGCATGCCTATATGCAGTTAGTACCAATACCCAAGGAACTACTACTGCTCATTTAATTTGTTCAAAATCAAGAGTTGCTCCTCTCAAGACAATTTCATTGCCAAGGCTGGAACTGAACGCTGCGCTGCTACTCTCAAGATTGGTAGCGTTGGCACAAACTTCCTTCGGATCAAAGATAGCAGACGTTTGCTTATGGAGTGACTCAACAATCGTATTAGAATGGATAAAAACGCAGCCTTGCCAACTAAAAACATTTGTTGCAAACAGAGTTGCTACCATTCAGAATCTAACATCGGATGCAACCTGGAACCACGTACCGTCAAGCCAAAACCCGGCGGACCTGTTATCCAGTGGCGTATCAACCAAAAATCTACTGGAAAATACGCAATGGTGGAATGGCCCAGAATGGATCACGGGAGACAATTGGCCCGAGCAACCGAATCTACGTACAGCCAACATACCAGAATTGAAAGTAATCAAGACTACAACGGTGCTAGCAGCAACCCACACGCCACCAGACGTCTTTTCAAGAATGTCATCCTACAAAAAACTGCGTCGCATAATCGGGTATTGTCATCGGTTTGTGGCAAACGCAAAGGGAATACGAAAAGGCGGACCACTTACTGTGGGCGAACTGGAAAGGGCAGATACGTCTATTAGCCTCATGATGCAGAAGGAGGTCTTTTCTCAAGAAATAAGGGATTTACGGGCAAAACGACCCATCAACCCAAAAAGTAAATTAGCCATGTTGCAGCCCTTTCTAGACGAAGAGGAGCTACTGAGGGTAGGAGGCAGATTACAAAACGCAGCGGTGTCTATGGAACAGAGACACCCAATAATACTGCCATCGAAGCATCATGTAACTCAACTGATAATTAGAGCGGAACATAACCGTCTCATGCATTGTGGGCCAGAACAGCTCCTTTGCTCCATACGACAAAGATATTGGCCTTTATCAGGTCGAAGAGAATGCACGAAGACAACGCGGAGCTGCATAAAATGCTTCCGTTATAACCCAAAAACGCAAGAAACTTTGATGGCAGCCCTACCGAAAGAGAGAGTGACAGGGTTTGCAAGACCCTTCGTAACGTCTGGAGTGGACTACGCAGGACCACTGCAAATAAGAGAAGGCAAAAGAAGGGGAAGAATCCCAATATCAAAGGCATATATTGCCGTTTTCACCTGCTTTAGCACAAAGGCAGTACACTTGGAGCTGGTGAGCGACCTCACGACTGAGGCCTTCCTGGCAGCCCTGAGACGCTTCACCGCCAGAAGAGGAATTTGCAGCGATCTACACTCCGACAACGGCACCAATTTTGTGGGAGCAGCAAGAGAACTGCGAGAAGTATACGAATTATTAGCCAACGGAAAAGAAGAAATCGAGACGAACCTGGCAAACCAAAAAATTAATTGGCATTTCATACCGCCAAGGGCCCCCCATTTCGGTGGGCTTTGGGAAGCCGCAGTCAAAGTTACAAAACGTCATCTTAACATAGTGACGAACAAATTGATACTAACCTTCGAAGAGTGTTACACTCTGTTAACAGAAATTGAGGCAATCCTCAACTCGAGGCCTCTCACCCCCATGTCCAATGATCCTAATGACACAACTGTCCTAACCCCTTCCCATTTCCTGACTGGAGACTCACAGTTAGAACCTTCACAGCCTAATTTCACCAATGTACCAGATAATCGTTTGTCCCGTTGGCAGCATGTGCAGAAAGTACGCCAGCATTTTTGGCAACGATGGGTGCGAGAGTACCTGAATGAGTTACAGTCCCGTAGCAAATGGACTGCAACCTGCGACAACATGGCAGTAGGCGCTATGGTCCTGGTCAAAGAAGACCATACCCCCCCCCTTGCACTGGCCACTAGGGAGGGTAACCGAAGTACACCCTGGAGCCGATGGGGTAGTGCGAGTCGCTACCATTAAAACAGCAGCGGGTTCCTTCAAGAGGCCCGTCCGGAAATTGTGCTTGCTACCATTTACTGACGGAGACTGACTAGATTTATAATTTATACGTTATATTGTTTGTCTGACCCCAAGGACTATAGTTGGTAACACCCTATACCAAAGAAAGTACACACCTAATTTTAAGCAGAGCTAGATCAATAAGTCCTATATAATGTTCATAGTTTACAAAAGTACTTGATTCGAGCATAACTAGATCCCTAAGTCATATATTGTTCATAGTCTCCTATATACCTAATTTAAGTCAAAGAACAATATTCCTATTTGCACTAATCATTAATTAAGCATTATTACCAGTATTATAATCTGAGAAAGTTGAAGGACAAGTTCCTATTTCCATTACTGCAGCTTCGAGATCAGAGTCCTTCAAGGGGGCGGGATGTCCACGAGCGACGCCAGCGGGCTTAGATTTAAAATTAACAGTACCCTAGTAGTCCATAAGAGGCGCTACGAGCGTAGCGAGTAAGTCGGGATCTCCGAGCGCAGCCATTGTTAATACCCTAATAAGACGCCAAGCGTGGTCGCAAGTAACGAACGCACTACATTTTAACGAAATAAAATAAAGATTCTTTTATCAGTTATAAAGAAAACACGAAACATTTATTTAAAAAACTTAATCCGAAACAGCGACATTTCTAAGCTGTTCTCGAATGACTTTCAAAGCTGCATCAGAGAGTTGCTTGTATTTAGGAGTGCCCCCGTGCTCGACAGGCAGTTGAAACAACCTATGAATCGTCAAACCGTTGACATTGAATGCTGCTATTCCAGTCGGTGCTGTTACGGCGGTATCTTTACCAGCATGTTGCTTGATCCACCATACGAGCGCTTCGATAAGATGACTCTTACCAGTTCCACCCTCTCCACTGACGTAATGTCGTAGAATTCTATCGTTTGAACTCACGGCAACCGTGGTTGTATCAAATACCCGTTTTTGATCAGAATTCAAATCCGCAATTATTTGCGAACTCTTCACCGTGTCGACCTTTTGGACGCGTGCCTGAAATTCTTTCATCGCACCTTCTGCTTCGATTGGCCCACAACCTAATGGTACCGCATCCGAAGTGTCGCTTTGTTGGGATTGAGCTCCTTCTGTCATACGTTTTTCGATTATCTCTTTGATATGCTCAAAACCTTTCTGTATTTCCGCAATGCGTTCGTGATACTGTAACGCATCTTCAAGCTCCGTTTGGACTGATTGGAATGCTTCTGCGTACGTATCACATCCATTCCGCAGCTCATTTGTATCTCTCCAAGGTTTGAAGAGTAACAGTAGCGCAAAGTAATATCGTTCAGGCTGATTATTCACATTATTTTTATAATGATTAATTAAACAACCACGTTTCCTTCTTTTCAGGTACAATGATTTTCCGATCTTGTGATATTCAATATCTTTTGCTTTAGGTTCAGCTTTGGTAATTTCGTACCATTTTACGAAGTCGTACAGGTTAGTTGATTCCAATTCCTCTGGTCGAGCTGGATAATGCGTATAAACTACTGAATCACAGAAGATATCAGTAGAATCCGCATCGAGGGCTTCAATTTCTCGACGAGTTTTGACTTTTCTGTTTCTTATTATATTCACATCTATCCATTTAATAGTTGTTTGTGGATCTGTACCGTACAACGGGATTCCTAACAGAGTATCAGCGGCCTCCAACGCTCCGCATTCTCTATGACTTAACATACGTTGAGCAAAACTCCACAGACGACTGTAGAGCGATTTTGCCGAACTAATCAGTGTTGCCATGTCTTCGTTCATGTTGCTTTTCTCACATTTTGACAGGTACTTAGTGATATACCACATGAGTATAGCGCTGAGCTCGCCAATGAACTGTATGTCCATATTGCCTTCCCAAGCATGAAGAATTGCTGGGTTGTAGTCATTGATATCCACCTCGTTCTGATTTCGAGGGAGATCATACAGCCTACTTCTAGACTTTAGCTTCCGCCTGCCAGCTATTGAAACAGCCACGTCCCTGATGACAATGTTATTTGTTACGGGACGAGGAAACCCGAATCGACATGCTCTGGACGAACCACCGTCTTTTTTTCGCTTACTTCGCAAGCAATAGGCATTGTGTTTGTGCCGTTGATGCGTATTCACGCGACGATACAAGTCAGGTGAAGCATGTTTCGGTGGCATTCTGCAAGTTACATATTTCAGAATAAAACTCGCTATTTCTTCGTTCGAAGATTTTCCAATAACCGGAGCATCTTTGATCCAGATTAATAGGTGGAAATGCTGCATTCCCCTGCCTTGGTATTCGCGCCTCCAAAAATAATGGGTCACCTCTCCGATAGGGTTATCGGGAGAGCATGTTATGAAATCGAGCATAGCGCGAAACTTGTTTTCAATGAATCGAGATGCAGACACTGGATCCGCCGCGACCAATTGACTCGGAGACATCTTAGTGGCAGCAGGGCCACCGACTTCGCGAAGGTATTCCGTCATATCTGACCATAACCATTCGCTTGGACTTAGGGTGAGAAACCATGTTGCCGGACCGTAATGATGTGTCATACAAGATACATCATTTCTTGGCCGACTCCAATATTGCGCCGTGTTGCGCAGCCTCGAAAATATTGCATTCAAATTCCCTTCCAATTCTTCCCTGGAAAGTTTTTCTATATAACTCGCGGCGGTAAATCGTTCGCTTGGATTGGTGATATTAAGTTTGTAATAAATCCCACTATTCAATTGCCTAATATTGGCGTCATTCAATAGATAGAACAAGTATTGCTGATCCAGCCGGTATTGCGAATGCTTCGACATGAGTCTCGATTTAATATATTCGGCTTGCGTCAGACGCGTTGATCTATCCTCGTGCTGCCCATTGCAACCATACGGATACAAATGCGGGAAACATAGCAAATCCAGACTTTTATGACGATTATCTAATGGTACGTCTTGGATTTTCAACATTTGATAAAGATCTGTGACAGTTTCATTAGGCCTCTTTTCATACATCGGATGTATAGTGAATTGTTCGTAAATTTCATCCGATTGAGATACTTGAGTCAATAAGGCGCCCTTGTTTGCGTCTACTGTATTATCCTGGTATTCACGCTTTTCATCGTCATTATTTCCAATTTCACTTGCGGAATCTATTCTATCAAGACTTTCGCGTTTCTTCGAATTTCCATTCTCATCGTTATCTTCATCCACTAATTGGAACTCTACGTCTTCTATATCAGCTAGCAAGGCGTCAGCCGTTGCTGGCATCTGAATTTCAGAATATTGAGGATTGTTCACCTTGAGCCATATTAATGAGTCCCATACTTTATTTATGTCTACCAATTGTTCCCACACTAACTTAGATTTTGTTGGGATTCCGCGAACTAGTATGTATAGCTCGTGATCGAGATTAATTGGATCTGCAGGGGGACAGATTTTCTTCAAAGTTTCCTCCATAGGTAAGGGTAGATGAAATGTTCTGCCTTTTACTTTTTGTACCATCTCTCTGTGCGGTAGTTTCTTGTTTGCTACCGTATTCATTCTTTGAACAGTTTGAAATGCTTTAGCTCTTTGTATCAAAATTCGTTCGAAATCATTCAACGATTGTATAATTTCCGGTACTGATTCGGTGATAAGTTTATTCAGTATGCACTTAGGTGGCACGGTGTTTTGTCTAAGTTTAGGAAGGCAATAGTTGCAAACATATTCGCAATCATCATCTTTACATTCCACATGTTCCATCAAATCTGTCCAAATTTTGGTTGTTATGGGTTTTCTGAATTTGTCCACGCTTGTGACTTCTCTTTTGAAACAAAGTTTTTCACAGGATACACAGACTAAACGGGGAATGTCTATAGAACGTTTTGTCAAAGCATTGAATGCACTTTTATACTTCTTTCTGATTTCTTCTTCAACCAATTCAATATCATTCGTGATATTATTAGCGACGCTATTAGCATTTAGCTGCGCAAGTTGTGAAATTTCATTCAGTTTATCGAGATCACCGTCGTTTAGTGCCTTGTCGATGACGGAAATTTTTGCGTAACCATTCATCAATTTGTATACTAGCCTCTGTGTATACCGAACTGATGGAAAATGTGCGGATAACATTTGCACAGGCAAGAAAATTGATTTGCACGTAGCATCGTCCATATAACAAAGTTGCGAATGGCCTAGCTTACCATTCGCGTGTCTAGCTGTACACTCCAACTTGTATAGAAACTTATGTATAGATTTCAACGTGCACGTGGATATAATCCGAAGAAACTCTACGTATTTCGCGAGTAATGTAACATCTTTCGTTTTACACATTTTGTTGCAAGGCCAACTCTTGCCTTTGCTTTTTACACTTTTATTTTGTTTTTTGTTAAACAATGGCAGAATGTTGGCAGCTTGCCCTGTTGTATTAATTGCGATTGGTTCATGAAACTGAACAAGCTCATACCCAGCTTCCGCGTAAAACGATTCAGCTGAGGCGATGTGCCTTGATGAACCACAAAGAACGCCCAATTTATCTTCGATTTTATTACTAGAGCATTTGTCAAGCTTAGTTAAATATATGTCTGCTCTTTTATTTACAACTTGTAAAGTTTTCTTAATCGATTTTATTTTCAAATCTCTATCACGAATGCACCATTTAATGATCGATTCGGCATTCATTCTTCTATCACTTTCGGTAAGCTCGTCAATCTTTGGCGAAATCTTTGCTATATATTTTTCCTTCGACTGTATTAATGCTATGGTATTCGTATTCTGAATACGATGATATTTAGCAACAATCTTAGTAGCGCTACTCTTCTTGAGCTTTGCTAAATTCGATCTATAACATGCGCGCGCTCTGTTTCGCTCTTTCTCGGGGTTCAAATGATAACGTTCGCGCTTCTTACTTTTCCGCGATTCAGCATTCAAATGATAACGTTCGCGCTTCTTACTTTTCCGCGATTCAGCATTCAAATGATAACGTTCGCGCTTCTTACTTTTCCGCGATTCAGCATTCAAATGATAACGAGTGCGCTTTTTCTCTAGCCGCTTTTCAACGTTCGAATGATAGAGCTCGCGAGCTCGACCTCGCAGCCTCTCAGCGTTAGAGAGGTATTTTTGGCAGTTTATACTAATACTTCGTTTCGTAGCGACACTACAGTGCTCCGACTTTTCGGCACTGGAATTATTAGACGTATATTTGTCTCTGTTTTTAATACCACGTTTTATCATGGCATCTGCCATAGATGTTTTTGGTATATCTTGGTGTACCTGTCCGCGAATAATGATATCTAATCTAACATGGTGCATAGATTCTGGATCTATATTTGGCATCAGAAGTTGTTGTTTTTCATTAATCTCTTGATCACATTCTGTTGTTGCATTTGCCTGAATGTGCTCGCCGCAGATTAGCGGTTTCGGGTAAGTTGCAACATTTTTTTCTGATTCTAATTTTGAATGTAAAGCTTCCACTTGTTCTGTGTGCGCAATAGGTTCGGCTCGTTGTTTTTTAACCCCAACGGGGCATGAGTTCTCTTGTTCCATTTGCTGCGAGTTTGGAGTTTGAACGTTTTCCGACATTACTTTACGTTTACAAGTAAGAGAATCCCTTTTTCTAACCGTGCGCTGCGTTTTACGAGCGTGAGGAAATTCTTCGAGGACGTTGTTTTCGAACAATTTCAATAAATGTGCACGCATAAGAGAAACGTCGTATGTTATTTTATCCGGACTGTTACCATTAACGAGCGAGATTGCAAATGCGATAGCAAATACCCCACAATCCGAGCAGTTGAGTTGGTTTTGAACCGTTGGAAACTTTATGCGCTTGCTGTCAAACTGATAGAAAGGAAATAATTTCCTCAAATATGTCTCGTGCGTTCGATGTAGCCTTTTGGAATTGAATGAATCATATATGAATATCGATTTGGTATCATAATATGCGCATACCCAGTGCAGTGCAGTGCTGTGTAGTATTTGGATATGCTTGTGAGTAGGAGAAACTGGCTCGATGGTATTCGGCATTTGTACCCGCCAGGTTTCACGTGGTGAATATTCTGTACAGCTCCTTAAGAGGTACGCAAATTGAGTCATGTGAAGATCAGACAACCACGCGCCTGATGTAATTATATGTTTAAATTTCTCGTCGGAAGTTGGGGGGGGCATTACGCCTTTCTCGCCGCCGTGATTCCCTATCATTAATAACATTAACTATTTCTGGTTGTTTAACCATTGCAGCCAATGATCTCACTACAGTTTGTTGCGAATGTTTTTGCTTGGTGCTATTGCGAGGCGATTCGTGGTTATTGATAGCAATATTTTGTTTTGTATCAGATACTTGCATTCTAGTAATGCATGGAAAGTCTTGTATCTCATTATTTTTGAATATCTGTAAAAGATGTTTTCGCATTAGCTTAACATCGTAGATAATTTTGTCCGGCTGTTGCCCGTTTATCAATGAAATTGCAAATGCGATTGCAAATACTCCACAGTCGGATGAGTCGGGCTGACGCTGTACTGTTGGAAACTGTACTGTATGTTTGTCCACTTTGTAAAATGGAAATAAACGTTTCAAATATATTTCATGTTCTTCGCGGAGTACTTTCGAATTCAACGAGTCGTATATGTAGATCGACTTCGTATCAAAGTAGACGCACACCCAGTGCTCATCGCTTTTTTTCTTACAAGCGCTATACTCGCCGCCGTTTTTTTCACCACCGCTATGCAATATTTGAATATCTTTGACGGTCGGTGAAACAGGTACGATTGTATCTGGCAAATATCTTTTCCACGACTCTTGAAGTGCGTAGTTGGAGGTACGGTTGACAAGTTGGGCAAACTGATACATATGCTCATCCCCTAACCAATCACCAGATTCGATAACCTTCACAAATTCATCTGGTAAAGGGTTTTTATTCAGCTTCTCCATATTTGTCGCAAAGGTGCCGATCTATTTCAGGCGCAAAGCTGCCGAACTGTCTCAGGCGCAAAGCTGCCAATCTGTTTCAGGCGCAAAGCTGCCGATCTGTATTTAGTGCAAAGCTGTCTTTTTTGAGTTGGGAGAAGCTGATTTGGTTTGTTACTATTATCTAACCTAAATAACTTAACCTGCCTACTTACCTGAATGATAACTACTCGAACCTAATTATAAATATTTTCCTGTGCTTCTTCTTCTTCTTCTTGATCCAAATGCTTGACCTGTTATCAGAGGTAGCAATGAGGTATTTTTCTGTGCTTGACAAACCAATTCATACGCTTCTACTTCTTTTTTCTCCTGAGGCTCAACTCAGCCAGTTTAGACGTCGATGTCGATTCTGCTCAGAGGCCATTAACTCAATGATTTTGGAGATAGGCATATGGCCGAATTTTGTCAAGCAGCAGGACTATCCTGTACCAACATTACAGCAGAACATTAACAGTTTCTAAATTTCAATAGTTATTTTACTTTTTTTGTTGTGGTGAAAATGTCAGCAATGTATAGGACATAAGTGGCGCTTTCTATCAACAAGTGTGATTAATGCCTGGTTTTCGCAGAGCCGTAAAGGTGCTATTTCATGGGTAGTTAACTGTAACAGCAGTCTAGTAACTTACTAGATTTTCTAGTGATTTGATTAGCACTTTCGGCGCAAGTTTTTGCTGCATGAAGTTCACTTATCCGAACGGCAGATTAATTCATTAATTTTAATTTTTAGTTATGCGGCAGTTACTGCAGTTGCGATTTATTACATTTCGTTTTTTGTAGGATATACACCGATTTTAAAAAATTTGTAATTCAAATTCAAGTTCAAATTCGAACATTTTTTAGCGCGTTAATGCGGTAACGATCTATTTCATGAGCAGCGCTGCTGCTGCGTAAAATCACTAGGAAATCTAGTAAGTTACTAGACTGCTGCTGCAGTTAACTGTCCATGTAATAGCACCTTAATGGTGCCGTCCCATGTAGGCCCGGATCGCCGGAATCCGGAATCACGGAACGGAATGGACGGAAAAGTCAGTAGAATCCGCGTTCCGCTAATTTCATTCCGTCGTATTTTTACGGAATGGTGGATCCGTCCGGTATTCGCAAATTATAGTCTTAAATAATTTTGCTTTGAGAAATTGATGCACTTTTGGAAGTCTTGAACAACCGAATCATCATTAATAGACACATTTGAGGATCTATGATCAAATTTGTATCTACACACGCGTCTTTCTACAATTTGCAGGGTTATGTTGATGTAGAAGTATACACAAGTTCCGTGTTCCGTTCCGTCTATTTGCATTTCCCTGCGTCCCATGTACCCAAATTCCGGAACGGAATGCCGGAACGTCAACTTTTGTTTAATGAAATAATCAATTATAGTTACCGAATTTGATCTTACATAGAAGCTAATTAAATAAATTACATACATTGATACAAAAATTGTATCTAAACAGACAAATAAAGCCGAATAGCACAAATATGGATCGGCTCCGTTCCGTCGTTCCGTGCAGTTTTGGTACATGGGACGGCAGGGTTTTTCAAAACCCGGAACGGATTCGGAGATCCACTAGATTTCGTCTGCGTTCCATTCCGTGATTCCGGATTCCGGAGATCCGGGCGTACATGGGACGGCACCATAACTTGACTTGATTTAAGAATCAACCAATCAAGAAGCTGCCTTAGCCACGCGCCAGGTAAATCGAGCCTCCTGATTGTTCGATTCTCAAATTAAGTCAAGTTACGGCGCTGCGTAAACCAGGTATTAAATTAATAAAATTATCAGCTCTAGAGATTTTCATTTTATGAAGTTGTCGAACATGAGTCCCGCCAGCTCCGCAAATATTAAGTATGGTGGAGGGCAAGAGTAAACAACCCCTGATTCTGCTGTTGTTGGGCTAAAAGCCGAAGCACACAGAAGTCCATAAGCCATAAGGCGCGGGTATAATGGTTGGTTCCGTATCCATAACACTGACACAACACATGGAAAGAATGTTCATGTGTTTGTTTATCAGTGTAAGCGTGTGTTGTATCGGTGTTACGGATACGGATACGGAACCAACCATTGTACCCGCGCCTATAAGCCAGAAGCACAAGCCATAGCGCATCACTTCGCTCTCAAGGCCCGGGCACGCTCGAATCGAATCGCAGTCGCAAGCGCAGTGATCTGACGCTCTCGATTGGCTGAGCTTTGGACAAATTTTTTCAACAACCAATCAGGAGCGTCAGATCACTGCGTTTCCGTTTGCGACTACGATTCGATTTAAGCGTGCCCGGGCCTTTACTACAGATCATCTTATATCTATATCTATGGCTATGCATTCTGCTTACGGTCTTTTTTCGTTTTTGATTCCTTTTTATTTATAATAATGCCTAACGTTTAGATCATCCATTATTGTATTTTCAATAATAAGTAAGAATAAGTAATACGTATAAATTGATTTTCTAGCCATAAGTACTTGAATCCGTTTTCAAATTTAGATTTTGCGCTATAATGATAAATACTTAGAATGATAATGGCCAGAAATATTAGAGCTGACATCAAAAAAATTACTTCTTCACTGTCGAGAAATGATCGATCGACTCCCTCTTTCTCAGATGATATAGATTCTCGTTCATAGAATAATATCATTTCTCGTTCCCCGAAGTGCCCATAGTTGCGATTTTTTTTTTTTTATTTATCCTATTCCTGCAGTTATATCTGCATCTAGCAATCTTCCTTTCTTGTGAGTGAAGGCATGCGTAATTCGCTTAAAAATAATAAGTAAAATATAAATATAAATAATGAATAGAGACCATGAGGAAAAGGCACCGATATCACTCAAATATCTCGAGTCCCTCAGACGGACTCCATAATTCTTGTCTATTTCTGACTAACTTGACAACAGAGTCCTATCCCAGAACCGAACGAACTACTAATCTATTCTATCTACTTTCTCAATTTATTTCACAGTTACTGGAGCGACGTTTATTACTAAGCGAGATTGTAACGAGTCTTGTGATATAATTCAACAATGAATAAAATTTAAAAAATGTGGGAAACATTGAAAATAAAAATGATGATTTATGAAACACAAGTTTTTTTATTTAAACAAGAACCCCACCGCGATGGCGGTACGGGTGAAGGTAAAAGTGACAGATAATATTATTTAGTTTTATCTTTATCTTCGTTCTTTTTGCCCTTACCGCCACCGCGGTAAGGATTTGCTAAATCATAGAGAAGATCTACGAGGTTGTGGCGCCGTTGGCGTCTTGCCCACCACTGTTGCCCGGCCCGCTGCTGCCGCCGGGCAACATTTCCTTCTGAAAAATTGAAAATCACATCATTATAATGAAGAATTTTGTAGCAAAATCAGGCGAAGCAACTACCGGAACTCAATTAGCCTGAATGAATCATAGTTCAGAACAGTGTTCGTTATACTAGTTCAATAGATTTCATTATAAAAACTACGATATTTCTTCGATATTAAAATTTATACGGTATACATCATCAGAGATGATGATGATGACTGACTTGTAGCAGTTGCTCCCATAACTCGAGTCAACTGTAGAACTCAAAGCCTGTCCCAACTTACATGACTCAATGATATATCAGAAAATTTAGGGATGTAACAATAAATTGTGAAATTGATAATATGGATATGAAAGTGCTTTGGTAAAATAATTTGAGATGAGTTATAATAAAAATGAAAATATATCATCATACAATTGAACATGAAAATAATACGGTCGTGACTGTGCATAATGAAATAAGGAATAAAGGTGGAAACGATAATGATTTTACACCATTTGATGCAAATAGATAACATACCTCCAGCCTGTCCGGCCACTTGGTCGACGGCCTGTTGTCCGGGTTGTTGTCCGGCCACTTGGTCGACGGCCTGTTGTCCGGCCACTTGGTCGACAGCCTGTTGTCCGACCACTTGGTCGACGGCCTGTTGTCCGGCCACTTGGTCGACGGCCTGTTGCCCCGGTTGCCTTGCGTCTTCTATAAATAAAAGCATACAACCATATTGACGAACTGCTTATACCTCGACATCATGCAAGCTTTTCAATTCTTTGTAATTCAAAGCATTGGATGGTTCGACTAATAAAATACATCATGAAAATATGAAATTTGTTGTTCAATTTGTAGAAATAAGTTGCCATCATTTATGCATATTGATGTACACGCATGGGGGACTCTATCGAACCTTCCACTTTGATATATAATTAATTAATGATTCAAGTCGAATTATTGAAAAAGGTATGGGATATATTAAATGATTCAAGACGAATTAGTGAGAAGGGTATGGGAGTTATGAAAGTTTATTCCGAACCAGCCACAACTTGCTGCGCTGCCAGGATCATCAGTCGTGGAGCCTGAATCGCTATATGATGTTCTGGATCTTTCAATCAGAATACGATATTTTATCACAGTGACATAACACCTGGTAACACCAGTGAATCACCTGGCAAGGCGCAACCTGCCTACTACAATTATTCACACTTACGATTAGGATTCATCGGATTACGATTAGGATTCATCGGATTACGATTAGGATTCATCGGATCGGCAGGACGTTGCAGAAAATCTTCGTTGTCGTTAAAATCGTCGTTAAAATCGTCGTCGTTGAAATTTAAATCAAAGTCGAGCAACTGTTCAATGAATATAAAATACATGCATTAAATTTATCGAATGAGAGCAGAATTAATAATATTCTGTGCTAATAATATAAACTTACGGTATCGACAGGTGTTGACGAATTACGTCGACCACTCTGGTTTGAAGACATGGCTGCAATGACGGTACGGTTTCTTGGGATTCACAACGTAGTTAAAACCATAGACAAACAAGAAGATTGAAAGATACGAGCTCTACCAGGACGCACTGAGTACAAATTCCCTAGCCTCCAACCAATCAGCGACTGGACTACTATGAAATCTGTACTCAGTGCGTCCTGGTAGAGCTCCGATCTTTCAATCTTCTAGTTTGTCTATGGCTATGGCTACGTTGGGAATCCCAGGGAATCGTATCGTCATTGCAGCCATGTTCTCAAACTCATTACAACGTACAGCGTCGCACAGCAATAGCGTAAGTTTATATATTAAGACAGAATAGCGTAAGCTTATATCATTAGCACAGAATATTATTAATTCTGCTAGAATTCGATAAATTTCATGCACGTATTTTAGATTCGTTGAGCAGTCGACCGACCTGGATAACAGCTACGATACAAATATGAGCTTTCCAGCGGTAGATCGCGTGGCTTGCAACATGGATGATGGAGATCTGCATTCAATAAATGACGATAATATCCCCGAACGTAAGTGTGAAGAATTGTAGTAGACAGGTTGCGCCTTGCCAGGTGATTCTTCGCGTTTGGCGAAAATCAGCCCCAAACGTGGTGCCGTAAATTACAGTTCGAAATTTTCATCGTTTGAAAACATGATACTCATGAAGGTCAGCGAACGTCTGAAAGGGTCCATAGGTCGCAGATCAATCCTCTTTCTATATTTTTTTCAGTTTCATTATTTTCTATTCCTGCTGATTCGTTCATTTTTGACCCGTGATCCCTCTTTGACAAATCTTTCTCTTGACGAGTGAAATTTTGTGAGAAAAAAAAATTGACCCTAGTTTCGAACAAGGTTCTAATAAATTTTGCGGCGGAATCTTCGCCGATCTCGATCCGTAGAATCATCTGTCGAAATGGCTACGCAACATTCACTCTCACACTATACACAAATCTGTTATGTCACTGTGATAAAATATCGTATTCTGATTGAAAGATCCAGAACATCATATAGCGATTCAGGCTCCACAACTGATGATCCTGGCAGCGCAGCAAGTTGTGGCCGGTTCGGAATAAACTTTCATAACTCCCATACCCTTCTCAATAATTCGTCTTGAATCATTAAATATATCCCATACCCTTTTTAATAATTCGACTTGAATCATTAATTAATTATATATCAAAGTGGAAGGTTCGATAGAGTCCCCCATGCGTGTACATCAATATGCATAAATGATGGCAACTTATTTCTACAAATTGAACAACAAATTTCATATTTTCATGATGTATTTTATTAGTCGAACCATCCAATGCTTTAAATTACAAAGAATTGAAAAGCTTGCATGATGTCGAGGTATAAGCAGTTCGTCAATATGGTTGTATGCTTTTATTTATAGAAGACGCAAGGCAACCGGGGCAACAGGCCGTCGACCAAGTGGCCGAACAACAGGCCGTCGACCAAGTGGTCGGACAACAGGCTGTCGACCAAGTGGCCGGACAACAGGCCGTCGACTAAGTGGCCGGACAACAGGCCGTCCACCAAGTGGCCGGACAACAGGCTGTCGACCAAGTGGCCGGACAACAGGCCGTCGACCAAGTGGCCGGACAACAACCCGTCCACCAAGTAGCCGGACAACAGGCCGTCGACCAAGTGGCCGGACAGGCCATTGGCCAAGTGGCCGGACAGGCTGGAGGTATGTTATCTATTTGCATCAAATGGTGTAAAATCATTATCGTTTCCACCTTTATTCCTTATTTCATTATGCACAGTCACGACCGTTTTATTTTCATGTTCAATTGTATGATGATATATTTTCATTTTTATTATAACTCATCTCAAATTATTTTACCAAAGCACTTTCATATCCATATTATCAATTTCACAATTTATTGTTACATCCCTAAATTTTCTGATATATCATTGAGTCATGTAAGTTGGGACAGGCTTTGAGTTCTACAGTTGACTCGAGTTATGCGAGCAACTGCTACAAGTCAGTCATCATCATCATCTCTGATGATGTATACCGTATAAATGTTAATATCGAAGAAATATCGTAGTTTTTATAATGAAATCTATTGAACTAGTATAACGAACACTGTTCTGAACTATGATTCATTCAGGCTAATTGAGCTCCGGTAGTTGCTTTGCCTGATTTTGCTACAAAATTCTTCATTATAATGATGTGATTTTCAATTTTTCAGAAGGAAATGTTGCCCGGCGGCAGCAGCGGGCCGGGCAACAGTGGTGGGCGAGACGCCAACGGCGCCACAACCTCGTAGATCTTCTCTATGATTTAGCAAATCCTTACCGCGGTGGCGGTAAGGGCAAAAAGAACCAAGATAAAGATAAAACTAAATAATATTATCTGTCACTTTTACCTTCACCCTTACCGCCATCGCGGTGGGGTTCTTGTTTAAATAAAAAAACTTGTGTTTTATAAATCATCATTTTTATTTTCAATGTTTCCCACATTTTTTAAATTTTATTCATTGTTGAATTATATCACAAGACTCGTTACAATCTCGCTTAGTAATAAACGTCGCTCCAGTAACTGTGAAATAAATTGAGAAAGTAGATAGAATAGATTAGTAGTTCGTTCGGTTCTGGGATAGGACTCTGTTGTCAAGTTAGTCAGAAATAGACAAGAATTATGGAGTCTGTCTGAGGGACTCGATATTTGAGTAATATCGGTGCCTTTTCCTCATAGTTTCTGTTCATTATATTTATTTATACCTATATCATTTTTATCTACTCTTATAGTCTTGCCACTTAAGACTATGACGATTGGTATCTGAAAACGATAAATTCCTAATTTATATTTTGTTCAATGTTGTCTCAAAGTCCAATATCTGTAGTCTGTGATGCACCGAGATGATTATCTGGAACTTGAATCACTTAATTCGATATTTTCATAGTGAAAAATAGACCTATCAAACTCAAACGCACTTCAAACGTGTAAAATATAATTTACTGAAGTTCAATGCAAAATGGTGACGTAGAGTGAATATTATCACATATAATACCACAAGAGCTTCAAAATTATGGGGTATTTCCCGATAGGTTCGTTGCAAACAAACGAAGAAGTCAAGTTTTTCAGTTTACAAAATCACGAGCGCGAAGCGCGAGTGATTTTTCTGAAAAACTTGACGAGTTCGTTTGATTGCAGGAGCCTTATTCTGTGAAATTGTCACTTGGGTCATCGGTGAAACGGGCGAAATCAAGTCAATCTGCGCATGCGCATAGTCTATGTTTTCAGGAGCCTTATCAATATAGACTATGCGCATGCGCAGATTGACTTCATTTCGCTCATTTCACCGATGACACAAGCATGACTCAAATGACAATTTCACAGAATAAGGCTCCAGGGAACCTTGAGGGAAATACCCGATTAATTTTGAAGCTCGAGTGGTATTCGGGGGATTATTTTTCCATCCGAATTTCGGCCCATAGAATTGCATCATGAGACAAAATCCAGTTAAAAATCCAAATTTAAAGGTCACCGAATCATAATTATAATTTAATCTGTCAGATTCAATGAAGCGTTAACTGTATTGGAAAATCTTTTGTTTTTTATATATAGCTAACATGAAAAATTACCGCGGTGAAAGCACACGTGAAATTACCAGTGGAATTGTCAAAATTATCAGTTAAATATCGTGTAGGCTATGCAAAATAACATCGAATGGTGCAATTCTATTGGCTGAAAGTCGGATGGGAAAAATAATCAGTCTAATACACTGCATCGGCGTAGAGAATAAAATAAAGCTGATCGTAGTCTAATGCACAATGTTGGCTTACGGTCTGGTTTTGACTAGACTATACGAAGATATAACAACCCGCTACAAAATTAAACAATCAGTAAAAAAGGTTGTGCAATGAATAAATAAATATAAATGAGAAATAAATGGTTTTTATAATTTTCATGATTGAATACAAATCTCTATTATCTGAGAAAGAGGAAGTCTATCGATCATTTCTTTCATATTGAATAAGTATTTTCATTCTGACTATTCGTCGTGATAGCACTGATCTGAATTTGATTGAGATCGTTCCGAGCGGAGAGTCTAAGCTGTTTGTAAAAAATGTATTAAGAAATTATCTTCACCGAAGGTCAAAGCACTACATTGTCGTGGAGTGTAGAATAAAGCCTATCGGAGTCCAACGCACAACGTCAACTTACAGTCTCGTTTGGACTAGAGGATACCGAGATAGAATATAGAACTCGTCGGAATCCAACGCATAACATTGACGCACAATTTGGGTCTGAGCAGACGAGCCTTTAACGATGAGCCTAACATAGAGCTTAAAGTGGAATTCGTAGCAATGCAACGCTTGAACTTGGCTTTCTTGGTCTGGCTCCATGCCGTCCTTATATCAAATCATGCTATCCTGATATTTTTCGACTTCAACATTTTCTCTTGATTTTCTATTGTCAGACTTCTTCAGACGGCAGCGTGCTAAATAATTGGAATCCCTAAAAAAAAAACGTTTCCTCCGATAATTGCATCCATAAATGAAAATAGGCCAAACCTACAATGTATAAGTGAACAAAATTTAGAGGTAATAGTCAGTTAATAATAGTCATCTGACAGTCTTGTGTCATGCAAGGTAAACCTAATCGTAAAATTATCCGTTCACGATTGTTATTTCATTTATCACCATGAATTTTACACCTCAGTCGATTCGCATAACCTCAAAAGCTCAAGATCGTAGGATTTAAGATAATTAACCTATCGAAACATTTTTGTTGGTGGCTATCACTTGAATGTACTTGGCGTAAGGTTTTCGCACCTGAGGGGCTTTTGGTGGGTATTCACTAGTTTTCGTACCTTCAAATTTTATTAATCATTGCTTGTACTTTCTTTTATTTTCTTTATTTGATTTGAATTCGAAAACATGAAATGAAATGACAACACGCGTCTGCTAGTGTTGCAGACGGTTTCTGTCTGCGATACCAGCGCTGACTACGTTGTGACTGTCGAACTAACGCCATTCTATACAATTTTTGTGTAGATTTTCCCTTCTATGTGATTTTATGGCAATGGTTTTAGTGTGAATGACAACACGCGATCTGCTAGTGTTGCAGACGGTTTCTGTCTGCGATACCAGCGCTGACTACGTCATGATCTCGTACTTACGCCACTCGATACAACTTTTGTGTGGATTTTCCCTTCTATGTTGTGATTTTATGGGAATGGTTTGAATGGGATGAATCTTGGTCTGAATTTTTGTGTGGATTTTCCCTTCTATGTCATCTTCCCAGATGCGTAAGGACGTATGTTCTGTGTATAAGCATACAACATACGTCCTGCGTATAGCGACGAAATGTGATTTTATAGGAATGGTTTTAGTGTGAACGAATCTGGGTCTGACGACGACGACGACGTAGAAAAATTGTACGAGAAAACGGGGTATCAGAATCTGTAATTAATTATATCTCAGCACTCTGGACACCGATTTAATCGATCTAGGGCTCAAATGAAAGCTTTTCATGCCCACATCCTGGATTAAATTAGTTTTAATTCGTGTATGATGTGAAATTAAAGAAAACGAAGATACTAATTCGCGGTATAGGTTAGGGTAGTTGCCTCTCGGGTATATAGACTCGTTGAGTCTCGCGCTTGAAAAATTTTTTTTTTCAATGTACTTGGCGCGAGACTCTACCGAGTCTCTTGATATACATAACATGTACACTTTACCAAGAAACAGCTGTGGACTTATACCAAATTTGGCTTCAGCATCTGTCATATAACATGTACCATGAGTTTACAGAGACATGTACAATAACTGATATTCATAACTTGCAAGATATCAATTGCATATTGCTTACGCTTCAGTGAATTATGACTCAATGCATGTTATCTTGATGGATTCTGGACAAATTTGAATCAGTATAACATCTGTTTTATTGGTATCAGTGTATGCAGTACAACGGACTGACTTGCATCACAGGTGAAACATTTCATCCGAAACGATCTTAGCTAAAAGCTGCAAAAGAATATTGTATTATAATATGCCCGTGCACAAGTCGTCTGTCGTATTGTATAGTGAATAAAATGAAAATGAAAGAGAGTCTCATCCAACTATAGTCAGTGTAGCCGTGAGTTGAAAGAACAACAGTCGCATGAATATGTCCGCTGACATAATTAAAGTTCAGCTAGTAAAATGACCCAGTAGAGGTGATTACAGACAAAAAAAAAAAAATATGCCTCAAATACAAAATCGAAACAGACTCCTCTTTTCCATTCTAATATTCACTATACATCAAGTTGAAATCATTTGTTATGCTTATGCACAATTCCGAACCAATACGCCAAATTCATTGTTTCAAATTAAATTCGAAACTTTACTGTATGTTAGTAGTGATGTAAAACACAATATTTGTATACCGTGCTATTTTCAATCCGCGAGAACCATAGCCTTTCGCCAGCTGTCTCTTACTCTACACGGAGAGAAATTCGGTACGCCTGCTGTGCCACGCGTGGTGGCGCTGCTGTTCCTTACTTTGATAGCTGATACGTACTTTTTTGGGAGAGCTGCTGCACCAAAGAGAGCAGACCAGGGAGAGCAGTTATACCAAAATATGGAATAGCTGCTCGCCCGGCCGATTAGTATACAATGTGTGCCTCTTGGTACAGTAGCGCTCCTAGCTTGGACTGTACATTATACCCATGCGAGTGACGCTCGCTGTACTTCAAAAAGGATAGCACCTATCGGTCGCAGTATAGGTGGCGTACCAAATTTCTCTCCGTGTACCAGGCGCTAGCCTCGTTCAGTTGGTTGAGATAGCGTAAGACATTGGTTCGCTGTTAGGAAAGACGCTGCACAATACATATATATATATATATATATATATATATAATAATAATAATAATAATTATTATTATTATTATATATATTAGGGTGGCGCAAAAAAACCGACTATTTTTTTTTTTTTGAGTCTCGGGTGAAAAAATGTTAGTTTTTGATGTTTTAAGAGCCCTCTCCAAAGGACAGCTAAAAAAAAAATTTTTAAGAGGTCGCTCCAAATTTTTTTAAATTTCAAAAATCGTCAAAAATCGATTTTTTTTTTTTTTTTAATTTTTTTTCTCGTTACGGTATAATTTTACAGTCCAAAAAAAAATAAGTTTCTGAAAGTTTCAGTTCAAAATTTGAATTTTGAAAGGTCGCTCATAATTTTTTAATAATTAAATAATTAAAAAATCTAAAGTATGCACTGATAAATTAAAAAAAATTATGAGCGACCTTTCAAAATTTAAATTTTGAACTGAAACTTTCAGAAACTTATTTTTTTTTGGTCTGTAAAATTATACCGTAACGAGAAAAAAAAATTAAAATTCGAATTAGAAAAAAAAAATTCGATTTTTGACGATTTTTGACGATTTTTGAAATTTAAAAAAATTTGGAGCGACCTCTTAAAATTTTTTTTTTGAGCTGTCCTTTGGAGAGGGCTCTTAAAACATCAAAAACTAACATTTTTTCACTCGAGACTCAAAAAAAAAAAAAATAGTCGGTTTTTTTGCGCCACCCTAATATATATATATATATATATAATGAAATGATATGAATGAAAATAGGCAAATGACTGTGATTTAACCACCGTGTACAGGTTATACATATGGTTGCCAAAATACTATTACATCCGTTACACCATGTATACCGATGGAAATGTAAAAAAATTTGTACATAGTGCACAATCTATACCTACATACCAACCATTTTAGCACAATGTTCGAAAGCTATAGTCAAAACAAAAAGTACCTATATAATTTTGCCCATAACTATAGAATGATAATAGTAATACTTTCTGTCATTATTATTATCATTATTATCATTATTATTATCATTATTATTATCATGTGCCGATAACACCAAATGAAACTATTAACCAAAACAATATATACATATGCCACCGTTGAGGAAAAGATGTCACCATGGTATGATTAAAGTTATGGTAAAAAGAGGCAACTAAAATGTATCCAATGATGTAAAAAATAACAAAACAATTGACCATGGTATGCTAAAGGTATAGTAAAAAGGAGGCAACTAAAATATATCCAATAATGTGAAAAATAAAAAACAATTGACCATGGTATGGCAAAGGTATAGTAAAAAGGAGGCAACTAAAATATATCCAATAATGTGAAAAATAAAAAACAATTGACCATGGTATAGCAAAGGTATAGTAAAAAGGAGGCAACGAAAATATATCCAATAATGTAAAAAATAAAAAACAATTGGCCATGGTATGGCAAAGGTATAGTAAAAAGGAGGCAACTAAAATATATCCAATAATGTAAAAAATAAAAAAACAATTGACCATGGTATGGCAAAGTTATAGTAAAAAGGAGGCAAATATATCCAACATGAAAAAAAACAAAAATTAATCTTAAAAATGATTGCCAATAATTCACAAGATGATTACGTACAAACAATATAAGAATGGTCAAAAACGAAAGCAAATATGAAATATATCCAAACGTATATCTATACCTATGCACAAACAGTTTGGCAACAAGTTCAAACAGACTGAACATGACACATACATTTTCAATGACAGATTTATTCTGTAATTCAACTATTCATCACGGCGATGTACTATGATCTCTCACAGTTAGTTTGAATTGTAAGGCCCAGTTCCACAACTTGACTTTCAACCAAGTTTACGTTTAAACTTGGCTTAGCGACGGATTCAGCCAACGACAGGCAATCTTTAGCAGTTTAATCCTAGTTCAAATTTTAACCTTCGATTCTGGAACTGGACCTAAGTCAAACACTGAAACAACAATACCTGGTTATGCAAATAAAATAAACTGAAACACGAAACATGTTGCCACAATTCATTGGTGATTATCGGCAAAAATGATCATGAAATAATCGATCAACACAATAACATCGATGACTCAGTCCAATAACGCAGTATCTCGCAAGCCACTCCGAAATCAATCTGTAGTGCCATAGATTTGCGGTATAACTACAGAGCGGTTTCGGAGTGGCTTGCGAGATACTGCGTTATTCGACTGAGCCATCAAGATGTATCATGCACTGATATCTCTACCTTTTTATGCATTCAGGTATGACAAAGTTGTAATATACAATTCCGCTTGGTGAAATAGTTATTGAACCTTATTGGATTAAAGAACATTGATATCGAGTATTGGCTGGAACACTACAGAGTTACTGCTAGATCGGTCAGAATCATTAACGTTTCATTCAGCAGCAGATGATGGGTGGATAATTTGATATTTTCACCACACATCACAGAACTCATTTAGAGTCCCAAGCAGCCATGCGCATATAAGTCATGCGGATTCACACTTCAACCTGAATGCATATAGGAGGGTATAGTGCTACTAATCTACTAATCTCTAATTTTATTACAGGATTATTGCGACCAAAACCGTTTTTATGGTACCATCCAGTGTTGGAACGTCGCATAGTATATACATATATATATATAATTATATAAGAATATATAAGATATATATATATATATATATAACGGAATCAACGATTCCCAACACAATTGTACGTTTTAATATAATAGTGTGATAGGATTCGTCTTAGGCCGAGCGCGCAGGACCGAATATAAATGAATAAATAGTTGGTGCTTCCTAGACAAAGACACTTAATCTTAATAATGGCATGAAGAATCGACTTTATTTTCTATTCGCTTCACGACTCAATCATTCTTAATGCAATAAGTTGTTTGGTTCAAATATAACTATTCCATCATAATGCATTTTTATTATATAGAATTATTTGAAATGATTGAACTATTATCATTAACCATATTATCTGCTTCGATTCTTCAAGCCTAGACTAATATACACTACACTCTACATCCACGTATACCGACTAGTATGTGTATACACATCAAACATAGTATAGCTATAGAGAGAGTATCAAAATATTATAGTGTTTAAAAATTAGTCGTTAAATCCGTTCCAACACTGGATGGAATAATCATGCGTATAATTGCATACGGAGATTGACTATCAATAATGTCTGTATCTGTTGATGCAACATGACAGATTTCTTTGATTTCATAAGCATTGTTACAGTAGCTTTTCAATCTCAATGTGTCGGAAATTCGAATTCAATTCTATTCTTTAAGCTAGCGACTGTTTGACATCATGCAGCATGATATTAATTTATTCAAGTTCAACAGTGTTGATAGCAACATTATAATTACGTGCATCGATGTCGGAAGTCTACTAAACATTGTATGTATGTCTATGTATATTACTCGGAATCAATGTTTTCACTCCAGTCCAATGTGGTTTATTACCAATGACTATAACGTCATGTGGAATAATGAGTTTACTATCAGAATGTTATAGTCACATACTGTGAGTTTTTCTGGATACGCACTGATACTACACTACTTTTATTACGGAAATCGTGAGCCTATTGGCCACGCGAATAACAAAAGTTCGTTTGATTGTTCCATGTTGCATTTCCACAAAAATTCACAGCATACGTTGCAGTCCATGTACAACTCCAACTTTTGTTTCTATTGTATATAATTATCGATATCGCATCTTTTATCACTATCAGAGTTTAGAATATTATGTTCACTATGAAAATGTTATCATCACATATAAGTTGCAGTCCATATACAACTCCAACTGTTATTGTTATTATACATGATTATTCATCACTATCACGGTTATTGCTTCATGAATCATGCAACATACACATCATATCATCTAGTCTTATAATCTATTCATACCTAATTAACAGCTATGGCCGATATAATTGACACTATTATGTTATATACATCTGTGTCTTTCGATTGTAAAAATTTATTGTTCAAGAACTATGACCCAATAGTATATTATGCACCTAAGGAATAAAGTGTTCTTCTTGACGAGTGTGAGGTTTGTCACCCGAGCGAAGCGAGGGTGACCTTCACACTCGTCTAGAAGAACACTTTACACCATGGTGCATACGATATTTTATGCATCCAAGGGCAGAAAGCGCGTTCTTTATGCGCTCAGCCGGGAATAAAGTACGCACTTTCTTCCCTCGGTGCATAAAAATAATTTCATTATTTTGTGAATTTTGTACAATTTAATAGAATAAGTATGTATAACGACAGAAGCTAGATACACCAGTAAGGGTTTGTTGTATTTCTTAACTTTTCTTCTTTGTTGTCCCAAAAAAAATTTTGAAGAACACAGAAATACTCCAAGCACATAAATTTAATAGAGCCATGTTGAAAATCATGACAGATAAAACTTAGCTAGCTAAATTCTAACCTAAGTCCAACCAAGATCTACCGTGGTATGTACAAACAGGTACAAAATAGTTACAGTATGCATTATAAGATCGCAATGCATAGTTGATTAAATAGAAAGTACCTTCGCTCACTAATAAAACAGCAGCTACAAGAATGGATCTCACTAACACACGCTAGACGGTATGCTACAAAAATAGACACTTTATTGATCGCTTTATTGATAAGACGTAGAATTGGAAACCCATAGCTGGTGAGCTCCTACCAACTGACTAATAATTATTACATAATCAATGTTTCGACTGTTTTTTACAGAAACCAGAATCGATATAAGAAACTCGAAAAAGCTACCATTTCAAGACTGACGATTAGCTTCCCACCGCTAAAACCTGAACGTCTCCATAGATTCATAAATCACACGATCAATAATCAACATTTCTGGTCGCTCACTTCATTTTTCACCTGGCCAAACGTCGCATGGGAACACATCTATTGTGAACATCATCCAAACTTGTACAGCTGCTATGCAACACGATTGGATAAATACATTGGAAGATCCTCTATCAAAAGGTACGCTATGGCATTGGTGCTCTCAAGTCACCTTGACCAATAGAACATAAAACCCAGAAAAACACCACTACAGCATCAAAGTATTAATTTCGTGTATTTTTTATGATTTGCAGGCGTAATGCGTCATAAGAGCCAATATTTCAGGATTACAGATGAGCCTGCAAAGATCATAATCTCCATTGATCTAGAAAACGATACATCACTCTTCGGCACATTCAGCTCCTAACGATACGTGAACCTAGTCAATCATCCTTCACTGGAATTATTACATGGCCATAGACACGCATGCAAGCTCAGAATGGCCAGTGTTTCAAAACCAAACATTGGCCTACTGTTGCTTCAAGGCTGTACAATCTCCACAATTCTATGGAATCTTATACCATGGAGTGAGCGAAAGAATCAATCTGGATATCACATATTCGAAGGTATGCTAGACAAGTCGATATTTCCCAGCTCACCTTCACCACAGTAACATGGGATATATTTTAGTAATTACTCTGACATTTCTATTAGATGATTGATCGTTTATTGATTTGTATGATTCTCACAGCGACCTGAATTGGATTGCAGTAGACAAGCATGCAAGCTCCGAACAATCAACGCTGCAGAACACATATGAGCCTGTTACTGCGTCAGGCAACACAGTCTTCCAAGCTATGGCTGAAAAATTACTGATTAAGTGCTAAATTTAAGTTAAAACTGTATAATGAGGTTGAAGTTCGTAACGTTAACGTAACAGAATATCGCGTTGAAGAAATGCAATATTTCGTCATTCAAATGTTATTAGAATTATAAAATATGCAAGATGAACATGTTTCACACAATTTGACGAATTATGCACCGTTCTTGATCCATTTGAACCGTTCGAGCCTTGAATTTGAGAATTTTTGGCGAACATTTTGTTGCATTAACGTTACGAACTTCGACCTCATACTGTATAAGACAAAATTGAGTTATATTTAATAAATTATCTATGTTTGTCACAGTTGACAATTGAAGTGAATGTGTTTGTCTTACACTGAATGTTTCTCCTATTGCCCAAATTCCGAATGTATTTCTTGTGATGATCGAACTATAATAACGTATTACCCTGATGAAATTAAATGAGCAATTCTTATCAATTCTCGTACTTGCAAAAAAAAGTGAAATCTCACAAAAAACATCCAAAGATGTAAAAACAGCCGCCAAGTACCCACACGAAAATCACAATTGCTTTATAAGCAAAACGTTTCGCCAGTCTCTGTCGTGAAATGAAGAAAAAAGCCAAGCACCGAACGTACCCCTGCGATCTTTCAGCAAGTCTACGTCGTGAAGTCGGAGTTTCCTGTGAGGATATCGAAACATCATTCCAAGAGCTACGTACTTGGCGGGCACATTCGGTTCCTTAGAGCTATACGGTCAACCAGCTTAGTTTCACGCGTGATTTGAGTTTTTAATGCGAAAGCAATTAAATCCACTAAAAAACTAGTTATTCCATTCCAACCAACAATCGTATCAAAAAATACTTCTAAGTGTCCTTAACCGTCCGGTCAGCTACCAAACTCTTACCATTGATCCATTGACAACCTAATTAGTTAATAGCTTTTAATGAATGCTTAATTACGAAAAAATTTGACGGACAATTGTCGTCAAACTACTTCAAATTTGGGGATCCGGGCGGTCATAAAAATTTAATAAGCAAAAGCTAATAAATTCTACCTTAGAAACTGAAATGTATACCCGAGAATCCGGTTACTGACCGGACGGTTAATTATGTGTATGACTTTACAGACGTAAAGGTACCTTGTATGATAAATAAAAATTGTGGTCGTTCCAGTGTCATTGAATTATCAGATTAGACTCGGAACTCTGGACTGACGTACCTCACTATGGAGCCAATGCGCGATGTACTACAGCAAGTTTTCCCGTGATAGGTGACATACCGTAGAGCTTGAGTGTATAATATTAATTGTGGAAGAATGAACTTATTACTATACTTGCAAAACTGTCGAATCAAGGAAACTGAAATTTGCTATTTCGATATAAACCCTAAAACTTGCAGCTACGTGTATGCTATAGGTAGCATAGAGTATGACAGTTTGATATAGTGATGAATGTAAAATTCAATTGATGATTGCTTTGGTGTACCCATACTATGTCATACAATCTTGCTCATGATGCATGCGTATGTGCAGGTGCACGAGCGTATACACGTAGTGGGAAAGATCAATTTCAATACCTGAAACCCACCCTCATAACAGTTTGGCCTCACTCGAGTGCCAAAATATTTTGTTGCTCATTCGCTTGTGAAGAATAATCATTCGCAACTACTCTTTCGTGGCAGGCCGAAAGATTAGCGCGTGCGAGTTTATGGGAGGGCTGTAGTGCGGGCGCCAAAGGCCTTCGGCCTTTGGCGTCCGCACTATAGCACTCCCATAAACTCGCACGCGCTAATCTTTCTGCCACGACAAAGTCGTCCCACAAAATCGGAAGATGCATTTTAAACAAGTGCGTATGGAACCAATGTTATATCTGCAAATCAGACATTCATCAGTTGATGCAAAATTCATGATGTGTATATATCCAGCGACCGGAAACAGAGTACTATGAGACATCCATCACCCGCAAAGTACCGATACAAGCAGATCGGAAGAACTGTCAGACAGACAGCCTAACACAAAATAGAACTGCAAGGAGTCGTGTCTTATCAATCGATGTATTTTACGTGGCAGATTTGATGAATAAACAATATGGAAAACAGTCAGAAAAAATCGTTCGCAAAATACGATAAAGTACTATCAATCCTAAGCGAGAACAACAAACACAAATAAAGAAAAACCGAATGTGCCCGCCAAGTACGTAGCTCTTGGAATGATGTTTCGATATCCTCACAGGAAACTCCGACTTCACGACGTAGACTTGCTGAAAGATCGCAGGGGTACGTTCGGTGCTTGGCTTTTTTCTTGATTTCACGACAGAGACTGGCGAAACGTTTTGCTTATAAAGCAATTGTGATTTTCGTGTGGGTACTTGGCGGCTGTTTTTACATCTTTGGATGTTTTTTGTGAGATCTTACTTTATTCTATAAATTCTCATTATAATCTTTACTTTATATTTTTTTCTTTATGATTTCTTCCTATTCTAACGATACGCATAAATTGCAATTTTCTGTTCTATTTTGTATCGTTTCCTAAGAATCACCTATACTATCATTAAATCTGAACTATTGTTAAAACTGTATCTTTTCTTCCATTTTCCTTTCTTCTAAATTAACCTTTTAATAATCTTTCAGCATTCATGATTTGATATTATTCGAGTAGTCAAATAAACAGGTTCGGTGCGCTTAGCGACACCCAGTTCCGCAATATCAGCTCTAGTTGAGTGTACTGGCTCATAGCACTGGCTTACACCCGTATCTAGGAGTATCTTTACCAGTGCCTTGATTCGAGTCTGTGCAGCGGGCTCGGCTAGCAAGGCAGATCCCAACTCTGTAGGTAAACAGATCGAATCGGGTGACACCAGATTCAAATCTGTAATAGGGTATTTTGTGGTTTTTCACTTTTTCCACCAGAGGAGCTCCAAATCACACCCGTGACAAAGACACTCACGCGGACTAGCACCATATCTCCAGCCATCAGCTGAGATATTGGTGCAGTGAGTTACAATATGTATATATATATATATCTATATATATATATATATATATATATATATGTATATATATATACCATACCACTATATATGTATATATATATATATATATATACATTCCCCATATGTATATATATATATATATATATATACATTCCCCATAGATTTTCCAGAATTCCTGGGGATTTCCCATAGATTTTCTATATATCTATATATATATATATCTGGGAAATCTATGGGGAATCCCCAGGAATTCTGGAAAATCTATGGGAAATCCCCAGGAATTCTGGAAAATCTATGGGGAATACCCAGGTATTTCGGGAAATCTATGGGGAATTCCCAGGTATTACGAGAAATCTATGGGGAATCCCCAGGAATTCAGGGAAATCTATGGTAAATCCCCAGGAATTCTGGGAAATCTATGGGGAATCCCCAGGAATTCTGGGAAATCTATGGGAAATCCCCAGGAATTCTGGGAAATCTATGGGAAATCCGCAGGAATTCTGGAAAATCTATGGGGAATACCCAGGTATTTCGGGAAATCTATGGGGAATCCCCAGGTATTGCGAGAAATCTATGGGGAATCCCCCGGAATTCTGGGAATTTTATGGAGAATGCCTAAAAATTCTGAGAATTCTATGGGGAATGCCTAGAAATTCTGGGAGATCTATGGGAAATCCCCAGGAATTCTGGGAAACCTATGGGGAATCCCCAGGAATTCCGAGAAATCTATGGGCAATCCCCAGAAATTCACATGACTCGATCGAAGGGCCCAAGGCGGGGCTGGGGGGAGGGGGGAGGAAAGCCGAGCGGAGCCGAGGTGGTGGGGATATTACCCATAATTCCCTGCGAAAGAACAGAACTGATTTCCCGGCAATGCCAATTCCTCCGGAAATTAATATGAGTTAAATAATAGATGAAAAAAAATACGATAAGATTATGGATATAGGATTAGGCAACTATGAAAAACTTAATGTTCAACAAAAAATTATAATTGATACCATACTTCAAAGTATTAACGATTCGACATTACATAAAACATTCTATATTGACGGACCGGGTGGATCAGGCAAACATTTCTGTATATTACATTATGGCATTTATTTACTGGGCGAAAGGAAAAAATCAGTACTATGGCTTACACAGGTATAGCTGCTACATTACTACCAAATGGAAAAACAGTCCACAAAACATTAAGATTACCTGTTCCGTTATACGTTGATTCTACTTCAACAATTAAAGTGGGTTCAAAAGAAGCAAATATTTTGAAAGAAACAAAGGTTTTCATTTGGGATGAAGCACCAATGGCACCGCGCTACGCATTAGAAATAATGAACACAATTTTACAGGATATAATGAATAACACGTTACCATTTGGAGGAAAAATAGTCATATTGGAAGGGGATTTCAGACAATTACTTCCGGTAAATATTCGGGGTACTCGCAGTGAAACGGTAAACTTATCAATCAAATTCAGTCCATTGTGGCAACTATTTGAAATATTCGAATTGACTATCAATATGCGTGCACTACAAGAAGAGAAGAATTTTTCTGACTTCTTGCTGCAAGTTGGAACTGGAGATTTGAATGATGAGGTTGATAATTTAAATTTACCCTCCAATTGTACATACAATGATGACATCGATATAGCGAAGGATATTTATGAAGATATACTCAGCAGAAAACAATACAAAGAAGCTTCAAAATATGCAGTATTAGCAGCAAGAAATTTAGATGTGAATAAAATTAATAGACAAGTCGTCGACTTATTAGACTTAACTACTGAACGTATTTATACGAGCGTCGCTAGCGCAGAAAATTGTAACGACAATAATAGAATCAATCTAGATTTAGTACCGGAATATTTAAATTCGTTGTCTCCGAATAGTCTTCCACCGTACGATTACGACAATTTTCAATAATCATGTTAATCGGAAATTTGAGTATCAATGAAGGTTTAGTCAATGGCACGAGATTATTACTACTAGAAGCTGGAACAAATCTATTATTGTGTGAACTTCTAACTGGAGATAAAGCAGGAGATATAATATTCTTAAATAGAATTACTTTGATGTTTGAAAATGTATATCGATTTTCTTTCACTCGAAGACAATTCCCCATCAAATTGATTTGTGTGGTTCATTCCACGCACACTTTTGATCCGTACACGATATAACGTGCAACATCTCCAACTCGTGCCTGATGAAAATTCATAAGCATCAGAAATAATGATAATTATAATAATCATAAATTTTAATATGAATGTATCAGGTGTAAATAAAATATAATACTAACCGGCTACAGTACAGGAGAACTGCCACGATATGTTTACAAGCACTTCCTAACCCCGCTTTACACGTGCAACGCATTTCAATAATTTGGCCGTCATTCGATAGCTTGCCATTTATCTTGTGTGGATCACCTCTTAATTGTGATGTTTGGAGACAAAAAGCGATAATTTCAACAACACTATTGCAGTTATGATCTGTTGCTTTACCGCAGCGAATCACGTGTCCATTATTCAGTAAATTTTCACCTCCGATAAAACATTTACTATTCGGCGTTGCACTAGCGAATTTACAAACTTCTTGGATGGTGATTTTCATGTTTTTACAATTTTTTTCGTATTATTTTCACCTTTACGGACAAATAATTGTATGCGTCGTATGCTTTCAAGTGTCCAGCTGATCAGAGGAACCTACTCGCTCTAGTTCTCAATGTTGCCACCAGGCGTCGAAAAATTAAGCCACGCCCCGGCTAAGGTTCCCAATATTAAGGGGGTATGTACACCTTTGGAGGAGTAGAAATTGCCAAAAAGAAATTAATTTTTACCATATGTGAATTTATCGGACCAGTCGAACCAAATTTTTAAGTCTTCTAACTGAAGCTGACCTCTATATAGAGCGAGGTCTATCTGAAGATTGCACGCTCTATATAGAGGTCAGCTTCAGTTAGAAGACTTAAAAATTTGGTTCGACTGGTCCGATAAATTCACATATGGTATGAATTAATAGGCTTCGAACGATAGAGTCACCACTCAATGAAATAAACACAGACCTGGGACTAAGAAGGTCAATGACAATAACATTAATTTCAAGTAAAGATTCCTCCAGTCCTTCAGTGGTCTAATTGGACAAGGCGTCGCAGTACAAATGCGGAGGTCCCGGTTCAAACCCGGGCTGAAGGAATTTTTACTTGAAAAAATAATTATGTTGCACTTCCGTTTTTTCGGTCTATCTGAAGATTGCACGCTCTATATAGAGGTCAGCTTCAGTTAGAAGACTTAAAAATTTGGTTCGACTGGTCCGATAAATTCACATATGGTATGAATTAATAGGCTTCGAACGATAGAGTCACTACTCAATGAAAAAAAGAAATTAATTTTTTTCTGTGACTTAAGGACTCTGACCAAATCCAGAAAAATCATGATGTTTGAGGAGGGTTTGACCCTCATTACGCATATTTTACTTCATGTATTACTTTCAGTCTGATAGTGGCTACGCTAAAGATAAAAAAATACAAAATGACTCGATTGTCGTAAAGAATCAGGACCACCGTTGGATCAATCTTGAAATGTTTGGTCCTCAATTGTTCATAGGAGATGCCTCTATGGTATGAACGTAGGGATTTTTGATATTACAAAAATTACTTGAGTAATTCAATTTTTTCGATTTTTTTTTTTTCATTTTTCAAATTCTTTCCACTTTTTTGCCAGTATCTCAATCAAAAATGAGTTGATCAAAAAATCCTACGTTCATACCATAAAAGCGTCTCCTACGAACAATTGAGGACCAAGCATTCCAAGATTGATCCAACGATACTCCTGATTCTTTACGACAACCGGTCAAAATATTCATTCTGCAGAAATCAACTTTTAAACTTTTTTTTTTTTTTTTTTTTTATTCTCTACTTCTCCCAGAGAAGAAAATGTAGCTACAGAAAAGTTCTAAGATTTTGCTAATGATTAATATGCATATGCTGGATCCGCAGCTGCTCTCGTATCGATGTGTTATGAGTCGAGTCTAGACACATGTGCCAGGCGGAGGTTGGTAGTGAGTTTTGACCTGTTCTGTCCAACAACAGTGTCCGGTAGGTGTCCAGTAAGACTGCTAGAAAAAGAATAAATTGCTTTAGGGAAAATCTGACAAAAATTTTTAAAAACATAAAAATTCTTCATAATACTTGATCTTCAATATTTTGAGATTCAGAAGATGCTAGGTATTGACATTTTTTGTCAATACTCCGAAAATTCTCTCATCTTTCATCAATCATACCTTTTTTCTTATAATATTTATCAAACTTTCGCAATTAATATATGATAGAAATACTCATCTTCTTAGTAGTTGTGTGTAGTCTCCTGGCATCGATTTCAACTGCACTTTTCGATGGATCATCTTCTTTCGATTCCGAAGTCTCATCTCAGACATATATACACTGTGTTTGTTCAATATTAAAAATTACTATTGGCTTGAATTCGTAATAAAAGCACGACATTTGACAAACAAGTGGACACCTAACCTCGAAAAAATATAGATCGCAGCCATGTGTTCTGTCAATGATCACAATTCAAAAGAATATTGAAAATTAAATATGTATAAAAATCATAATTACAAAGAATTGAAAGATCACAGAATAAAATTCAAAAGCAAAATATATGAAAACGTTAAAAAAAGCGAGACAGTGGTGTTGGCGGTACTGTAGATAGTGAACAGTGTAGAATATTTACGAGACCAATAAGAGCGTCCGCGCGCCGCGCGGCGGGCTTTTTCGCTACTCGGGACTGTCATGGCTATAACTTTTTAAATCCTCTAGATTTTCTGACGCCAATTTATTTGCAGGTAAAGTAGGTCAATAGCATTCCAAAAAAAAAATATAAAAACAAAAACGATTTTTTGAAAATTCAAAGGTGTACATACCCCCTTAACTGACACCCCAGAGAAAACAAGGATAGAAGAAATGAAGAGCGCCAAGCGAGCGAAGCAAAAAAATAAAATTCCAGCTAAGAAAACCAAACGCGTTGCTAAAAAAGTTGCTGCTATTAAAAAAAAAATATTCCACAGTTCCGAATCTTCATTAGCAAGTTCTTCGGCTGTTGATGTTGCAATGAACTGCAGTAAATACAAAAGTGATACATCCACACTACCACTCGTGGATTAAGTGGTGATTCAGGATATCGCGTAGAAGATTTTGTCATCTTCCTTTATGAGGGCGAATATTTTCCTGGAAAGATTCCAAGATCATGCAAGAAGGCCGCTGTAGTGAGCTCTATGCGAAAGACGTTGAAGAATTGGACATGGCCGGAAAAGATTGACACGATATCCTGCCTTTGGGCCGACATTGTACAAAAAATTCTACCCCCTGAGAAATGTAATTCTCGTAGAAACATCTACCAAGTTAGAGAGATTGCCAAATATTGGGGTGATTAAAGAGACTTTATTAGATGTGTATCGTTAAAAGACTGACAAGACTCATTATTTTGTTAATGTTATGATGTTAATTATTCGAGAGAATTCACAAAATGTTCCTCCATCTTGAATACTAGATTATGTTGTTCTGTTCATATACTTACATATTATTAATAACAAATACATACATTCAATTACTAAGACTTGTTTGTTATTTACGAAGAATAATTGATCTTGTTGAACAATGCTTAAATATTAAATAGGTACTAAGCCAAGCATGCGTGATCATATAATTGAAAAAACAAATCTTATTTCTCCTCTCACGGTGTGCTCTAAGTATCGCAATAAATGAAAAATATAAGTAACTGAAATGAATTTGTCGGTTAAATGTCTGAATAGTGGCTTTTGACAATGATTAAGGTGTGTGTCCAAGGTACAACCTACATATGTTCGAGGTACATCCCCCCTGTTGTACCTCGGACACGAATCCACTTTTCAAAACCACCGAGAAAAACATAGAACTCGTCTTTTTTGATTAGTGCAAAGAATAATCACGTGTCTAAGACATGTTGGAATAACATTCAAGTTAGTTATAGATGTTACTAACACCAAGTCATTTTTAAATGAACGAAAACCAAAAATAGGTCCGAGGTAGAACAGGTTCCCCTACGGTGACGTAATTGCTTGGAAAACACAGAAGCAACAATATGTATCAATATCCACTTGTCAAGCGGAGTACATAGCTATGAGCGAGGCATGCAGAGAACTGATAGCAATTAGTACTTCGTTAGAAAAGTTCCTGAATAAGACCGTTTACCCGATGAAGCTATACTGCGACAATAACGCAGCTGTGCAAAACTCCGAAATACAAGGAGGAAACAAACTAAGACATATGACCGAAATCCGCGAACACTATGTAAAAGAATGTGTGACGAGAGAGTTAGTAGATATCAAATGGGTAGCTTCTAAGGAACAACTAGCAGATATCTTTACCAAACCACTAGCGTTCACGACACATGAATATTTGACTAAGCTAATATTTAACTTCTAATGTAACCATTTCAGAATAAGCTGCAGAGACTGATCGCCATGAGGCAGAGATATCCAATAGGATGTGAATCAGAACGATGATCCCAAAGTACAAGAGCCACCCTCTTGAAGACGTGGCAGAAACATAATCACAGGGAAAATATATTGGTGACGAGATGTACCCTCGTCAATAGAGATTGAGTCATAAGCAAATATATAAGTAGAGTAGTTTATATACATTTTTTGTGATTGATATGTGCTATTAGTCTGTAAGTTTTCTATATTGATATTATTCTTAAACGATAAATTTTGATTGATAAATGAACAAACGATAACGCTGCTCCACGCTTGGCTTCCATGTGAGGGAGTGTTGGAGTGGTAGGCATCTCAGCCGCACGTGGCGCTGGTGCAATCTGCACCCTCACGCGTCCGCTTGCCTAACTAAGTTAGTTCGGCGTTAGACTAGCTTTTCTACTAGTCAGTCTTACCTGTAAGACGTGCATCCTTCTCTTTGTGTACCTGCTGAATAAACGACTGTTTGTCTAATACTAAAGGCTTATCTTTATTAATCAACTCCCAAATTCCTCAACAAACTGTGATTATCTCATTGAGGTTGTAAAAAGTCACACGGTTAATAATTCAACAGTATTGATTTCACTGAAATAAAATTTTGCAAAGGTAAAAATGTGAAGAAAAAAATTTGACATCGTGGACTATACCTCTCTCCTGCAGTACCGGGGCATTGGCATCCACTCTTCCCCCGGCCGCATCGTTGTCTCTTCGTGGTTCTATTAGGAGGGCATATATAAAATTATATTACAAGATAGCGCATGGTAAAATGGATACGTACACTTAGATTTACATGTGAATTTAAAAAACAATCCATGACATATTATGCTGTGAGATATCATTTGATATCGAAGCCGAAGACATGGACTACGAGAACTACTAAGCCGAGGACCTGGACTCCGAGAACTACGAAGCCGAGGCTAATCATTAATCATTTTTTAGCGTATCATTTTCACCACGATATGCAGGCTAATTACCATTATTCTTGTGTGGGTCAAGCGTCTCATATATGAAGCGAATTGAGTGTTATAACGAGAAATTAGTCGTGATAAAGAATTTTAATACTCACGCGGATCACGACGTGGACCTGCAGCCGCTCCAAGCTCGTCCACGTCGTCAATGTCGTAATTCATCGCTTCATCGTCGATGCCGATGTCGTCGAATTCTAGGAACTGAGCAATAAACAATGATTATCCATCGACGATTCAAATGTGAAAGCGGCACTGATTCAAATTATATAATTAAAAACTTACGGTATAGGGACTGAGAGATCTATCTCGTGTGAAAGCCATTTCGATAATGATCTGATAGTTCTTTATTTTCTTGGCCTTCTTGGTTTTACTTTCCTGTGACTCTCTTGTTCAGCAGTCATTTCCATTATTATCAGATCGTTCTTTCTTTCCTTGACCTTCTTGGTTCTACTTCAATGGATCGTTCTTTATTTCCTTGGCCTTCTTAGTTCAACTTCCATGACTTCCTCGTTACGATCGGATGCATTTTCGGGAAATTAAAACTAAGTGAAGAAAGAACTATCAGAAGATCATCATCGAAATGTCTGCTGGCGAAGATAGATCCATCAGTCCCAACGGCGTAAGTTGTCATAATTAGAATCAGTGACGTTTTTACATTTAAATCGTCGATAAATAATCATTGTTAATTATTCAGTTGCTAGAATTAGACGAGCTGAACATTATAGACGACGAGATGAATAATCAGTAATTGCACGACGACGCACTGGGGCCGCTTGCTGAACAAGCGGCTGCATGTTTACGCCATGCTCTGCGTGAGTATTCTCTGTCACAACGAATTTATTGTTATAACACTTCATTCGCTATATCTATCAGAAGCTAAACGCTAGACGCCAACCATTCGTTTGGGCTAAGGACGTAATTCCATTTGCTATAGTTAGCATCATTACAGAGCCGAGGGATTGTTTTTAAAATGTCATGGATTGTTTTTAAAATGTCATGGATTGTTTTTTAAATTCACATATCTAAATGTGGGTATCTGGTACATTTGACCATACGCTATCTTGTAATATAATTTTATGTATGCCCTCCTAACAGAACCACGGAGAGACAATCTGCGGCTGGGGCGGTGGGGGGATGCCGCCAGTGTCACAGGAGGAAGGTATAGTCCACGGCGTCACATTTTTATTTACATTCTTACCTTTTGGAAAATTCTGAGCAATGACGTCGATAATAATAATACTGTTAGTAATGAGCAATTATTTTATTAACCATGAAATCAACCCCTACAGTGATCACTTGGCTTTGTGACTGCAATACTCAAAATGGTTACATTCCCATCATTTACCCAGGTCGACCCAGACACCAACGAGGGGTTCAAGCCATGAGACGGCGAAATCAAGATCGCCAAATGAATTTGATTCACATGCTGTATAAAATGGCGAACCCCTACAATCAACGTAGATCCTACAAAAACCAGAAACCCCTGGTACGAACCCTCCTGTCCCAAACCACCCCTGGCCGCAACCCAAAAAAAATAAATAAATAGATAAATAAAAAAAAAAAAAAAAATAACAACAAAAAATAATAAATATAATATAATAATAATAATAATAAATATAATACTAAGGTTATAATCTTATAAATTTGCTATTGTCTGTTTACTTATTATTTTCAATATACGAATTCCGTGACTTACTCTTAATATGGCTAATTCTTTTGCTACAAGTTATTTTAATTCGCGACGAAAATATGTTTGAAATTAAACGCTAATCGCGAATGCGCTTATCATACTTGCGTCGTATTTATGAATGAATAATTAGTAAAATAACATCTTCATATTTGTCTATTTTATTTATTAATTATTATTACTAAATTATTATATATATTGAATAGAAAACATTGGATCATTCGATAAAATTATACATACAGTAGTGAAATACAACAACTGCGGTTGTTTGAATTTGTTCTTTTATACTTCACAAGCTGATATTTGTTCTCGTTCGCTCGCTTCGCTCGCTCACTCGATTAGTTTTGCGTTGTCCCTCACTCGCTACGCTCGCTCGGTTGTCAGTGGTTTTTGTGTTGTTCCTCACTCGCTACGCTCGCTCGGTTATCAGTGCTTTTTGTGTTGTTCAATTAAAAACGGGTGGCACACTAATGCCCGGTTTCATAAACGTGGGTTTTCCCGCGGGTTAAAATAACCCGTAGTTTACCCCGCAGATACTACCCGTTCAACCTTATGGACTGTTGAAGGTTAACAGCGATTTGAGCACTAATCAGAAACTTCAAGCCATTGCTTGTCCACTTGTCCATTGCCAACACGGATGTTACCTTTCAATGACATATACATGGATTTGTTCCATAAACTGCTTCCCTTCACACATGCCTCAATGATTTGTGTTCTACTGCCATGTCGTACAACAGGTAAAGTTTGTCGAAAATCACCGAAAACTATAACTATTTTGCCACCAAATGGCTCGTTGGATTGACATACGTCTCTCAACATGCGCTCAACTGCCTCTAGTGCATACTTGGATGCCATCGTGATTTTATCCCAGATTATTATTTCGTGAATATATAAACGTCACGGATTAGGCTGACTGAGGAATTGTTTGTACGTGAACGTGAGTATTATCCCTACTCGTGAACAAATCAGTGTGAATTTAGACATCATGTCGAACACTAAGGACGTCTTCAAGATAAACGGTAAGTCGAAACTATTCCTCAAATGATTAAAATAAAGTATTTCATACACATATAGGATTTGAAATACTTTCAATTCAGTTGCAGATTGACTTTTCTTACACCTCAATAGTAGTAGGCAACCGGAGCTTTTTTTAGGCTTCATTTCTTGAACATCCTCAAATAAACGTTCGTCGAGTAACAAATTGATTTGGAAGTGTGTTGAATTCCACAAAGAACGCTGCATTGGTTCCTTCAACATGGTTAATTTGACACAAAATGTCTAATTTATGAATATTGAAACACTGCCAGATTGCTTGAACGGATTGCAAATTTCAACGCGCGATGAGTCAGAGATACATTGTAAGAAAAACTTTCGGGCGAACAAAATTCAATTATCTGTAATTCGAAGCTCACTAAATTATTATGAGCGATATTGCCAATATATTTACCTCGTGAAAACAAAATTGTACCTAAAATTGCGCCGGACGTCTTGGCGCAGGACGTCTTGGCGCTGGATGTTTGAGCACAGGACATTTGGGCTAACGGATCTTCCGAATCGCGGCTACCTGTTCCAACCTATTGTAACCCATACTAACGTGTTCTAACTTATTCTAACCTTTCGAGAGCCACAGCCACTGTCTGAGTATTTTGCATCTGTGTGTGTGTGTGTGTGTGTAGGATTAGTGGGGTGGCCTAACCTATTCTTACCTATTCTAACCTGTTCTAACCTGTTCTAACCTGTTCTAACCTTTCGGGAGCCACAGCCAAAACGTCCTGCGCCCAAATGTCCGGCGTCAAAACAGCGGCGCCAAAACGTCCTGCTCCCACCTATACCGTGCCATCGCGACGAAACCGAACGATGCCCGCACTATAGTTCGACCAACACACGCTCGCGTTGCGTACATGAACTTCTGCTGGAATCACTGGTTTATTATCCATACAACGAATGAATACGAGTTTATTCATTCGACAATTTAGAAAAAAATTGATTCATTGAGCAATTGGAAATTGTAGTAGGTATTATCGGAGTAACCCTAAAACAAACAAATCAACGCGGACTATTATGACAGTGCAATATTTATTCGAATATATTTGATTCAGGGCTGTTAGTCGGTCACTTTTTGTCGGATTGGTAATATTTTTCCAGTCAGGTTGCATTGCGAAAATGTGACCAAGATTGTTGCCCTGATTTTCACGTTTTATATTTCAAATTTATTTGTGCGTAAGTGTCCAAAACTTGAGACGAACGGGGGTACCCGCTGGTCGGGGCTACCCACCTTTCCCCTGAAGCAAACGATACGTCAACTACCAATCCTTACTTCAACTTTCCTTTTTCTTTACCTGTCTCACTATAGTTTTGACTCAGTTTTCGATACATCCAATATTTGCTCTTCTTCGTCATATTTGGATCAATTTTCTGCCACACAATGAGGATATTTCGGTCATTTTTAGGTCATATTTCTCAATCTACATCAGTCCCATAATCATATTTTTTAGGGGGCTTGACCACTAACAGCCCTATGTTATTCGAGTACATTTGATTCCTCAATCGCAAAAAACTTGGTTATCAGCCGGGAGGTGCAGGCGGGTAGAAATTCGCACCGAAAATGAATTCACGTCCGTCTCCTTCGATGGCCAAAATATAATTGAATGTTGGTCCGGAGCCATCTGCTGGGAAAACTGTTCTACTTTTTTTTTCGCGGTGGGGGATACACGGTACTTCCCAATATCGAAAAGATACAGGCGAAATAAGAAACCCTTGGTCTGAATTCGCATCTATACGTAATCGCAAGGTCATTCTCAATAATTCTGTCTAGGTTTCGTAAAATATAATTATTCGAGTATTTGATTTTTCAACAGCACACAGAGGGACAAGGGCCGGCAACAGCACCAGAGAGTGGCGGCGAAGGCAGCAGGCGGAGCGGTCGCGAAAGGAGGCCGTGGCCGACACTTTTGCGATTTTTCTAAAATCATTAATGTAAAAAAACAAAATAAATATAATAAATAATATATCGTGAGAACAGGTGTTATTATTACTGTCCCTACTATGCTTTTTTTATCATCTAAAATTATAATCTAAAAAACTCATGAATCAACTCTGGAACGATCTTGATAATAATATCATCATCAAATCATATAAACACACGGGACAGATCGGACACATGAGACATACATCCTGAAAAATTTCGGGGACAGACGGAACAGACATTTTTCGTACTTTAATATATAGATAATCAGAATTGATTCTGACGTATCAACATCGGCGTATAAATTATAGGATAGATAATATATTCAAGCATTCATATTTATACTATAAATTAATAATAATATTGGTACTTAAGTTGGGTTTGGGGTAGTCTCATGCGAGTCTAGCTGCGCACAAGAGACTGCGCGTGAAATTACAGAGTTAAGCAGCTAGTTGTTAGCTGACCGTTATATTGGTCAGTCATATATGTAACTTTTGCAGGCGCTAGTAGAAAGCATAGCAATGTACGGAGCCGAAATATGGGGGTGGGAAGAAAGAAAACCGATAGAAAGGTTACAAGAGAAATACGTGAGATGGACCCTAAGCCTAGACTGGAGTACTCCAGGGTACATGATAAGGGAAGAAACAAAAAGAGATAAAATAAGAACAAAGGCAGGAAGAAGAGCAATAAAATACGAGGAAAAGCTGCAAGGAGGAGGCGGTAACGAAATAGCAAGGAGATGCTGGGAAGAGATAAAAGCAAGCAGCCCAGAGAAAAGATCGAATTGGGAGGAAAGCAGAAGGAGATTCTTCGAAGAGCGAGGGTACAGCGCAGAAGAAATAGAGAGAAAAAGAACAAGAGGGGAAGATGTCAAGCATGAAATAGAAACGAGAGACAAAGAGGTGCAGGCACAAGAAAGGTATGAGAAAATCAGGGCATCCAGGTACAACAGAATATACAAGGAGATAGCAAGTGCAGAACTACCCAGATATCTAAAAACAAGAGGAAATGAAAAAGAAATAATAAGTACAGCGAGATTCAGACTAGGAAACGAAATGAGGGAAGGCAGATATTGGGAAGAAGAAGAGAAGAAACTATGCAGACTATGCCTTGCAGAAGAGGAAAGCTGGGGACACGTTTTAGAGAGATGCACAGGCGGCGGGGGACAAGGAGGTGTAGACAGAATAAAGGAAATACTAAAAGACGACGGTAGCGGCACGAAATGGATGCGAGAAATTGAAGAAACCAGGAAAGAAGCTATGTCGACAAAGGGAGGAGAAGATGAGACGTAAGCCCAAAGCGAGGCCGAGGGGTTGACCCCCTCGCGATGGGAATCGGGGAAGTAGAAGATAAAATCGACAGCGATCCAAGCAACAGAGAAGCTGGACAAATCACAAAAGGTAGCCACGATGAGAGTTGGACAAAAGTGAAAAAGCGCATGGAAACGAGCCTGAAGCCAAGAAGGAAGAAAAGAAATGAAGACGACAGCAAAACCAAAAGAAAACATAAAGAAAATATAGAAATTAACATAGTAATAAGAGTAAAATACAAATAAAGTACAAATACCATAGGATATTATAACAGTATTACGTATATAAAAGGAGGCAGAGAAATAGAAAAGAATGTAAAATGAGACTAAGGAACATAGAAGTTAAGTAATAAAATAAGCAAATGTACAGAAATTGTAGGCCGAAAGGCAACAATAAAACACATGATACTACTATATGTAACTTTTATTTGGTTAATACACAGCTCATTATTGTATTTAATGTACTATTCTTACACCTTATCCACCTATTCCTATTACGAGTCTATTACAATTGACGACGAGGATGAAAGTATAAAGGTCGCATGTGTAGCAAGTTCTATGCAAAAGTAGACAGGTCAGTTACAAATTAAAAGAGAAACAATTGTACGAAAGAAATTCATCAAGAAACGACGAGCGCGAAGTCACGCAGGCTAGGCGACAGCGCATAGTCAAGAGTGTCGGAGCACACGGTGTGCATTATCTAATCCGGAGTAAAAGAAGCAATCTGAGAAGATTCAGCTCAGTTTTTACAGAAACATTCAAAATTAATTACGTTAAATCAAAGTGGCAACAATATTTTTTGAATAAAACAGTGCGTAAAGTGCGAATAAAACAGTGCATAAAGTGCGAATTTCGAATTACAAGACGGACACGAGGCAGATGATCTAAAAGTGGATACAACGCGATACCTGCACAGTAAATGGTTGGTGTTAGAGGCCCCTCCTGGATTCAAAATTTATCAAAGAAAGAACTACTGGAGGTATGCGGATTAAATGAATTACAAGTGGATAAAGAGTTTAATATTGATGAAATCAGAAAATTGCTACGTACATACGTGAAAGAGTGTACAGAGAAAGGCGCTGGTGATCTTGTTTACACAACTGAAGACGCAAAAAATTTGGAAGCAACAGAGAATAAAGCTGTCCTTGAAGGTAACATAGAGCTGGAAGCAATCAACATGATGACGTCAGATAACACTAATTTCATATTCAATCTCAAGAAGGATAATTGGGAAGACCACATTGAACGTTTTGAGTGTTTTCTAGACAGTGCCAATGTGAAAGAAGAGAAAAAAGTTTCGTTTTTGTTAGCAAAAGTGGGTGGCGAAATGTACAAATATATAAAAAATGTGTGTATGCCGGATAAGCCGAAAGAGCTAGCATTTAACGATTTAGTTAAAAAAGTGGCTAATCAACTAGAGCCAAAACCGAGTGAATATATGGAACGTTATAAGTTTAATGAAGCAAAGCAAAACAGTAAAGAGAGTGTAGCGGATTATGTGACAAGGTTAAAGACATTGTCACATCATTGCAACTTTGCAGATCTCGATACAGCTTGTAACGAACTCAGTTTCTGAGTGATTCAAATGAGAGCGCTAAATGATTGAACTACGTTGTCTGGTAATAAGATCAATTTTTACTACATTAGTAAACACCCCCAGCAAACACAGATTGCAGGGCCATTGCTAATAAGGTGGCGGAATGCCGATACTTGAGTTGCCGAACCGCTGTCGGAAGACTTGTGATGGCCCTGTACCCTGGTGTCACAGTGGCCGACAGCTGGGCCAGTGCCGGCAGTGTTACACCGGCTCAACGTTTGGCCAGCGCAAGGCCAGCAATGGCCCAACAAGAGCCCAATATTGATCAGCCGATGACCCAATCATTCCATTTTTGTTTATTTTCGATATTATCCGGACAAAAAATATTTTTTTCACCAATACTTAATTTTTTTTCGAGCGGTAGACAGTTAATAATTCCTAGAAATCGTCTATTCAAAGACTAATTAGATATATTAATGTGGGTCATCCATCCAAATTCTGGCTGCAGTTGAAATTGCTTAACTTCGTTGATCGTCTGATGTCCGGTGTCGTTCTAGATCTAATCGTCGCATGTGACAATACTTAACACTTTTTGACTCGATAGGTACCCTGGCGGAAATATTTTTACGAATTTTCATGAATATTTTCAATAATTTCTACGAATCAAACTATGACGTTTTACGAAACTGACTACGAATTTTCCATGCATTTCGGACAAATATTAGTTTTGTCGTAGTAAGCTGTCGTCACAAATCTTAGAATTTCGTAATTTTTATTTGAATGACGTACTTATAGGATTTGTGTTTTTTTTAAATGTCGTAATTTGGTGAAAATAATCTCTACGATAAACTACAAATAACTATGAATAACCATGAACAACTACGAAATTTCTACGATTTTCTCAAGGAATTCGGTGGTTTCTTAGAAATTTCGTAGAAATTTCGTTCGAAATATATATAGTCGCTTCTCATAGAATTTCATATTTTTTTGTAGATTGTCGTAAAATAGCGTAATTGTTCTCAATTGGGTTCTTTACGTTTTCGTAGGATTTCGTAGTTTTTCGTAGTTACACTGTTCTATGACAGTCCACAAAAAAGTACGAAAACGTGGAAGAAGTCTTTAAATGTACAAGATTATATTATGTAGTACGTTTGGAGACGTCTCCCAAGACAAGCCGTGAAGACGAAACGACACAGGCTAGCCTAATAATTGGAGAGGAATAAATTTCTATTTATCGCTGAATATCGCCTCGATATTCACGGGTACTATTGACGTTGGGAAGTTACTTTACTTGCGAGAGAGATTTTCTGAGCGCTCGGAGGTTTGAGGCCGGCAAGAGTGTTGAGTCCGCCGCGAACCTCAGAGATGGCGTTGGCGCGCTTCGGCTTACCTTACAAGCTATATTACATTCATAGCTCTGTTCGTCTTAGCTACACTTTTCTACACTTTTACTAGATTTTACACTTTTCACTAGAAATCCACACCTCCTATTGGGCGAGCGTAAAAAGTGTAAGAAAAGTGTAGAAAGTGTAGCTAACACGAACACAGCTAATATTAATTCGGGAACGTTATACACACGACAACACAATTTCGAGAATATTTATAAGTTTATTTTTGTCACAGACGTGTCAAAAACTCGGTCTCACGGTCTGTTGGTAGGCCACAAGCAAGCGCTTCAGGAGCGTTTGGCCCATGGCAGCTGTGAAGCACTCGCCTAGGCCGTGAGGCACTCGTTTTTGACACGTCTGACAAAAATTAGTGTTATTCATTTGGCCGTCAGGCACGGTCCCCGACGAGTGTAAGTTTGCTGCACTCGCCTTCGGCTCGTGCAGCAAACTTCACACTCGTCCGTGAAACCGTGCCTCACGGCCTAATGATTAAATCTACTATTTAATGCAAAGAAACGCACTTCTGCATCCGTAAATTGACTTTCATTTCGACCATCGCACTGAACTAAAACGTGCTAGTCTTCGTGAGAAGCCGAAACGTGCTAGTTTTCGTGAAAAATCTGAAACATGCTAGTTTTCGTACGCAGCGTCGATGTGGTTTGCAAAAAAAAAAAAAAAAATCGAACCTTCTGCGATCAAAGTCCACGCATAGGAAAATAACCTTTCGTAGCAAAGATACTGATAAGACATTGCATAGAAATTCCATTCTTACAACAAAAAGACTATGAAGAATTCATTCAATATATTTCTCGTTTTATCCTAATATGACAAATTCATTTATAACTTGAAGCTTATGAATACGGACTCGTTGTAGAAGTGTAGAGTTCTGATCACAACATCATATATAATATTTGAACAATCTTTATGTAGGAACGTATTGATTTCGGTCATTTTTTTTTTTTTTTTCACTCGATCCCCGTGGAAGAAAGGTTGTGTATAATCAGATGAATATTTATAGAATCATGTCTCGAATTTGTCTTGATAAGATTGTATGAAATTACATGCGTACAATTTCGAATAATTATTTTTATATTCATATTGAAACATTTTTTTTTATAATTTGATAAAATTTAATAAACTCAAGTCAAATTTTTTTAAATTATGAAAAACCATATAAACCTATTTAAAATTATATGAAATTAGACGGTATAAAGTTATACAGAGCGATTCTCTGGAATGTAACGTGCTTCGCCGGCATATAGACAACCCAACCACCAAGCGATGGGTGTTCTATTTTGCATATCGCATGCCCTTTGGCTTCATTCTCTCATTCTCTGCAAAGGTACGAAATGTAATTCCATTATTTTAGGAATCCAATTTTTCTTAGTTCTTTTGTAAAAAAACGTGGAAATGCGTAGGAGTTCTTACTATTGTACGAAAATTCTATGAAATGTTATTCCGCTTCCTTGTGAATTAAGATGTCCTAATTTCTAGTACAAAATCGTAAAACGTCGTAGAGAATCGTAGTAAATTGTAGAAAATTCGTAAAATCTGACGAAAATCTACGAAATTTATGTTCCACTTCTCATGTTTCCGAAATTTCTTACTTCTTCGAAGTTTTTCGTAGAAGATCGTAGATAATTTCAGAATTTTTCACTTTTCACTTTAAATGGCCGGAAAAAAATGTTAAAGTAAAAAAAAAAAATAATCTAAGATCGTTGGGGAGAGGATTTATTAATACTTTGACTAAATGCAAATGGTTTTTGATGTCGGATAATTTTCGGCTGAGATATAGTGTACACTGCGAATCGTCTTTTTCCAAAGGCGCTCTGGGAAAAGCTCTGTCACCGGCTTGTTTGTGAATATTTTTGCATCAAAATTTTACAGAATATTCTTAAAACTATACTTAATAATGTACAAAAGGTTTTAATGAATTTACTCAAACCATTTTTCTACAAAAAATTCGTAAAAAAAGTGTATTTTTTCACGCTGAAAACCTTACCCCCCCCCCCCCCCCCCCCCCCCCCCCCTAAAATATGTAAAATAATAATTTCAATTTTTTCACTCGAGCTGTGTGTAATATACAATCACAAGACGTATCGGATGTGATCTCGCTGATTTAAATTAGACCCATCTCAAATTAGGATTTTTACGAATTAAAAAAAGTTCATGTGAAAATAGCGTCCATAGGGAGTCAAATTAAAAATCTGAAAAAATTATAGAATAATTTTTTTTCACCTTTAGAACCGATTGAAGGCCATCCAAAATAATTTTTTTTTTTTAACGCCCACCCTAATATATATATTATACATGTTTGTCTATATTTGGTATATTAAAGCCATTAACAAAAATATATAACAGTTTTTTCATCAAAAAGCTCTTTGTGGTCGTGCATTTTCGTAATAGATTATAGAAAGTTTGAATCATTTGTAATTAGTTGTAAAAATTCGTAAATTTCTATGAAAATCGATTACAAACTACAAAAAAAAGAAATGTACATATTTTGGGGTCGTGCATTTCTGAAATAAATTCTAAAAAGTTTTAATTTTTTATAAATTGTTGTAGAAATTCGTAAATTTCTATGAAAATCAATGACAAACTACAAAAAATAAAATGTACATATTTTGGGGTCGTGCATTTCTGAAATGAATTGTGGAAAGTTTTAATTGTTTGTAATTGGTTGTAGAAATTCGTAAATTTCTATAAAAATCGATTACAAACTACAAAACAAAAATTTACATATTTTGGGGTCGTGCATTTTCGTAATAGATTGTAGAAAGTTTTAATCATTTGTAATTAGTAGTAAAAATTCGTAAATTTCTATGAAAATCGATTACAAACTACAAAAAAAAAAAATGTACATATTTTGGGGTCGTGCATTTCTGAAATAAATTGTAGAAAGTTTTAATCATTTGTAATTGGTTGTAGAAATTCGTAAATTTCTATAAAAATCGATGACAAACTACAAAAAAAAAAAATGTACATATTTTGGGGTCGTGCATTTCTGAAATAAATTGTAGAAAGTTTTAATCATTTGTAATTGGTTGTAGAAATTCGTAAATTTCTATAAAAATCGATGACAAACTACAAAAAAAAAATGTACATATTTTGGGGTCGTGCATTTCTGAAATGACTTGTAGAAAGTTATAATTATTTGTAATTGGTTGTAGAAATTCGTAAATTCCTATGAAAATCGATTACAAACTACAAAAAAAAATTTACATATTTTGGGGTCGTACATTTTCGTAATTGGGTGTAGAAAGTTTTACTAATTCGTAAGATTTTGTTAAAAATTGTAGGATTTACTAATTATTCATTGAACCTAATACATTTTCATAGTAATTCATCAATTTCTATGACAAACGATTACGAAATCTATTATTTTCTACGATTTTTTACAAAAACCTCATTTTCATAGAACGTCGTACTTTGTCGTAGAAAAAATTTCCGCCAGGGTAAACTTTGATTTGACGGGATTTACATCAATTATAATATGTACTTAGCCCTTGAGTATAAGAACCCAATGCCGGATTCGTAATCAGTGACCCGAAAAACCTTCGGATACCAATTTTCATCAAAATCGGTGCACACCAAAAATGCGTGACTGAAAGGGTTAAAAAAAAGAATGATAGCAAAATTTCATGGTTACTTCGAATATTTCTGATGATTAAATAATATATATATATATATATATATTAGACTGACAGTTATTTTGGCTTTCGACGAAATGTTTCGCTCCGAGTACATGAATGGGTTCGAAATAAATTAAAAAAAAGCCTCTCCAAATTTGAGCCCTTAATTTTAATATTTAGGGGTGCCGACAGCCCCTTAATTTTTCCCATTTGAATAACATAAGCTTTTTGACTGTTTTAATCAATTTTTTTCTCGAAGGCCCAATTATTCGTCAAAAAATCTAAGATTCAGCAACAATGTCGGTGATGATACTCTCTTCCAGTAAAACAAAATTTGTCCACATCCATTCGGAATTCCATGTTGGTTCCCATCCCTAACTTATTTTGAGACTTTCGTGCGAAGCGAAAAAATTGTTCTTTCCTACAAAGTTGTTGAATATTCTTCGTCAATGTCGTACCTCATCAACTCATCAGAATGTGTAGTTCGCATTGATGTTCATAACTTCGAAAATCACCCCCATCCCCTAAAAATCGTACCAAAAATGGTGGGTAAATTAAAAAAAAAAAAATGATTTGGCTGTAAAAATGATTCGTTTTCAACACGAGGGTTACAAAAAGAAATTTTTTTTTTACATTTTTCTTCGATACATTTTTTGAGTCACCCCCACCTACGAAAATTGGAAAAATAATAATTTTTTTTTTTTCATTTTTTTATTTAATTTTTTTATTTTGTTTTATTTTAAGCTCGCTACATAGAATAACGCATCAACCAAAATCGAGAACATTGGATAGCGATTTTTCCAATTTTTGTAGATAGGGGTGACTTAAAGAATGTATGGAAGAAGAATGTAGTAAATAAATAAAAAAAAATTCTTTTTTTCGGCATAGGCATTGAAAAGTCACTTTTTGACGCCTGTTTTCGATCCACAAAGTGTCACTTTATACGGTTGGTTTCAGAACTGCCCTATAAAGTCTTTATACGGCAGTCTGGATGCGCAGTTCGAAGTGCGCATTCCAAAGCTGCCGTATAAAGTCTTTATACGGCAGTTTCGATGCGCGGTTCGAAGTGCGCGACAGATCGCACCATAACCCCACACTTCGTCTAGTGAATCTCAACAGGCGTCAAAGTGACTTTTCATGCCTATTTCGAAAAAAATACAGTATGGGGCGCACCCGTAAACCGTTTTTGACTCGAATAATGATTTCAGAACTCGCTTCCGGCTCGCCTTCGGCTCGCCTTTAGCTCGTCCTGAAATCATCATTCTCGCCGAAAAACACTTGGTTTACGGGCATGCCACATAATATACTATTTGTAAGCCTCCTGTTGAAAACAGATCATTTTTATAGCTAAACGATTTTTTTTTTTTTTTTTTAATTTACCCACCATTTTTGGTACTATTTTTAGGGGATGGGGGTGATTTTCGAAGTTATGAACATGAATGCGAACTACATATTCTGATGAGTTGATGAGGTACGACATTGACGAAGAATATTCAACAACTTTGTAGGAAAGAACAATTTTCTCGCTTCGCTCGAAAGTCTCAAAATAAGTTAGGGATGGGAACCAACATGGAATTCCGAATGGATGTGGACAAATTTTGTTTTACTGGAAGAGAGTATCATCACCGACATTGTTGCTGAATCTTAGATTTTTTGACGAATAATTGGGCCTTCGAGAAAAAAATTGATTAAAACAGTCAAAAAGCCTATGTTATTCAAATGGGAAAAATTAAGGGGCTGTCGGCACCCCTAAATATTAAAATTAAGGGCTAAAATTTGGAGAGGCTTTTTTTTAATTTATTTCGAACCCATTCATGTACTCGGAGCGAAACATTTCGTCGAAAGCCAAAATAACTGTCAGTCTAATATATATATATATATATATATATATATATATATATTGAAGCGTTACTTCACCTTCTATAAAGAAGAGACATGATAAATAATATGATGATTAATAATATGTTAATTTAGATTAAGAATAATATGATTGTTGTAAAATTATTTGAAAATAAAAGAGTTCGTAGGAGTTAACATCAAACAGACCTACTCGTCGTAGAACATTTTAGAACAGACTGAGGAAGCTTCTCAAGTATTTACAAATTCTGGGAAATTGAGAATTAGAGTGGGAATTTGGACTATATAAGACGGGTGCTCGAGCAGAGCTATTCATTCATAGAATCACTAATAGAAAAACAATTCCTACCAGAAAGAAAAGTAAAAAGAATAGTAGAACAAATAAAATCAAATATAAGAACATTAGAATCACTAATCGAATCAGATAGAACAGATTGGAATTTAAAACAAAAAGAATCGTAAATTAATAAAAGCAAATATAACATAATAGAATCGACAACTAGAAATAGTAAGACGAGCTTAGACGAACATATATTAACCAATATAATTGTACTTGACGTGAGTTATTACCCTTCATTGATTGACTAACGCTAACGGGTTAAAACTCCGCAGCCGCAGTTAATAAATATCCCTTGTACAATTTGATAATTAACGCTAACGGGAGAAATCTCCGCAGCCGCAATTGTTGAACATCCTATACATGATTAACGCTAACGGGTGAAATCTCCGCAGCCGCAGTTGATGATAATTCCTTTCCGCACATAGTAAGATATGATCAACGCTAACGGGTTAAAACTCCGCAGCCACGATTAGCTGCTATCTCTCCTTAAGAATACGCCTAACGCTAACGGGTTAAAACTCCACAGCCGCAGGCCTTAGGTAGTAGAAACCACGAAGGTTATCATCACTTAATTTAAGAAAAAGAACAATAGAATCAATATAGAGCAGATGCCTTTGCTTAAGTAGCCCGGAGATTTATTAAAATTCAAAATCTAAAGGAAACTCTTATACGAGAAGTGAGTAACGTTTCAATATATATATATATATATATATTGTAACAATCGCGACTTATCCCCAGAGGATTTTCCCCTATATTTGAATAAACCGGACGTTATCTAGAAGTTAGAATCTTTATCTAATCAACGAATTAATAATTCGGGACTCTTTCTCGTCTATGAGTGTTTAGCCTATTTATTTATAACAGTTCTTATTTCTACGAATTCCCATATGATCGCTACCTCAGAAACTTTCGTACCGTTGGCGTTGATTATATGAGAGCTTCGGAAGTATAATCGCAACCTCAGAGTATTTAAACCCGTCAGTGTTGATTTTCTTACTTTGATTATTTCTACTGTCAGGATAGAATAAAATAATCGCAGCTTCAGAGTTTTTACACCCGTTAGCGTTGACCGTCTTATTTGGATTGATATAGTTATTTTATTAGGATAATTCACATCCTCGGAGTATTTAAACTCGTAAGCAATGAATTGATAGGAAGGAATGATTTTATAGAAAGGATGTCGTAACCGCAAAGTCTTTCAACTTGTTAGTTGCCTATTTTGTGGAGCAATAATAATTGTATTTGATTAATTATTATTTGATTAATAAGTTCGACAAAATTTGTCATGTCAATTACCTATTATCTTGAATTTACTGATCTATAATGAGATCCCGAGCCGCTTAACTCGTTCTCTTATATAGTAGCTGTCCCCACTACTTTTTGACATTGCGTCAGCAATTGCTTACTACTGAGCGTTTTCTATCTCTTTTCAATTTTGCGTTTCAACGAAACTACTAGGCTTTCTTTGTTAAACTCTATTTTGAGTAACTTTTAGCCAGATAGCTTCATACTCTATTTCTGCTAATTTTGTCGATCTTTATTTTCGTTTATTGAAATTTCTCTTTTCTTTTACTCATGTCAATATTCACATTTACATCATTACATGAATATCGTTACAATATATATGCTATTTAATAAAAAAATTGAAAATAAAAAAAATGTAAAAAATAAAAATAAAAAAAAAATAAATAAAAAATAAAAAAAATAATAATAAAATAAAATGGTGTATATACGTATATATACGTTTGTTCGATTGCATAGAAACATTACTTTTCCGGTAAATTCGGTCGAAGTGTTAGAAATACTGCAGTCAGCAGAAAAGCTTCTACTACTATATGTACGCCGGCGAATCAACGACCGCACGCCGGTAGAAGAGTGCCGGAGTTGCCAATGCCGGGCCATCAAGATACAGATGCAAGTGTGTTTGAAAACGGCCAAGTGCTGGCAAGTCGGTTGTGGCAAGATGCAAAATGCCCTGCAGGAAATCAGTAGTTGGTAACCAACACCGTTCCATTAAGGTTGTTAGCTTGTAAAAGCGGTTACCGACAGATCTGTGTGAAATTTTACTGGTGAATAGCTTGAAACACGTTCTACAACATGATACGAAGTTCATTGATTTTTGCCGTATATTAGTGATGAAACAAATTATTGAAGTTTACATTATTTGCATACGTACATAGGGAAAATACCAACTTTTATCACTCTAACGTTTTTTATGATTCAACTAGGCGATAGATTTCAATAAAAAACTAGTATGTTATGAATTGAAATTTAACGAACATTTTGAGACTAGAAACAAAAGTATTTCCCGTGTAATAAGAAAGATATTGTTAGTTAAACTCAAGTCTCTTTCAGATATTTGCGTGTAAATCAAATGCTGATGTGATAGACGTGACAACAGCGCTCACGTAGCTCAAACGGACGGCTCGAGCGGATTCTTCCGTTATATAGACGCAATGTTGCCACGATCTATCATAACTTCGACTCAATGCGCGTGTGCCTATGCCTAAAAGAAATGTGAACTGTACCTTGACAAAAGTTTGTCAACTTAGCCGTTTTAAAAAAATCTTAAAGAATATTAGAACGACTTTGTTTAACTATCAAAACATTTTGATACGGTTTGCATATCATAGCATGTAATTGATAGTGTGTATATTTGATTTTGTGACTTATTTATTACTGTGGTCATTCTAGAATTATCGTCAACTGAAATAAACTTTTGGCCCTGACTATAACAAGCTAACAACCTTAATGGTTTGATACTGGTAAAACTTCACCGAAATACCGCTATTTTACATGTAGTGGTGCAGCAAAAGCTAGCTTACACCAGCACATTGCCAGCACTGCCAGTGCTGGGCCATTATGATTTCGGCAGTTCTGTGTTTGCTGGGACCGGTTGACCGGACATCGGTCAGCAATCGCTCTCTCGGCCGAGAACCATCATATAGAGCAGACGTGGTTGCGTCGTATAAAAGTCTCGAATTTATACATTTTTTATAAATCCATTTTTGGTAATGTGAACATAAAACATAACTACTATAGTTCAAATCACAACTATGAACTATATCAGCCAACGATATTCATCATCTCATCGAAACCAGTAAAAGACGACAATTACGAGAAAATTTAAATATCTGACCATGCGGTCGCACCGCCATTATCTCATTTAATATATTATTCATGCGCTAAGCATAATCATTCTTCTATGTTCTATGTAATTTCATGATATCGCATGTGTTGTCCGTACTCGAAATAAGCGTTATCATTATTTTTATTAATACACGGATATATATGTATCCCTATAGAGTACTGTGCTGTCTGTTTTGTCCACGTTTAGTCAATCATCTCTTATAATTTATTCATATTCTGTTTTTATTAATTTCATTATTCAAACATAATATAAAGAAAATTATAATCTAGTATTTCCGGAATCATTGACATTTTTTATTATACCTACAAGATCTGTTTCTACAAAATAATTACTTTATGTGTCATAGGCCGTAAAACCGCGATTTTAACCTCGCTTCGCTCGGTTTAAACGCGGTTTTTAGCCTGGACACATAAAATTCTGTATGCCATACGGCCAAAAAAGTATTTTCTGACGAATTTCATCATAATCCTCGCCTTCGGCTCGGATTATAAACTCAAATTCGTCAGAAAATACTTAATCGGCCTAGTGACATAATGTACTATTTTGTTCATGTCAATGTTTCAAAAATTGGTAATTATATTCGCTAAATATTAAATATAATATTCAACCAGATTATTTTTTCTGATAAAACATATTTAGTAAATCAATAAAACATTTAATGTTTTATTGACTATTCCAGTATTTGTTCATAATTTATTTATTATTCCTTGTTTCCCATAATCTATATAGTTAGTATGATATTTTAACAGAAAATCAGTAGGAAATATTAAGTAGGAAAAATTTAGTCTAACAAGCTTTGAGAGATTAGATGATCGTTGGCCTTAGAGACGCGGAAACTAGGACGATTTTATTCAGCACGGAGAAGCTAACATTGTAACGGGTGAATATCCGAATACGAAATGATGGGGCTAGGACGCGTGGGAGGAAAGAAATGTATCTAACGCTCGGATTCTGAGATATAACAAAATATAAATTGATTTATTTAAAGAACTTAAATCTAGGTACAAGTGTGAAACGTGTGAGTGTGAGTGTGGGTGTGTGGGCGTCCGAACGGGGTGTTAGATTACGTTAAAGTAGGTTTGATAAGAAAAGGTACTGACCTTACTTTGGTTGGGTTAATACACTGGTTAAATACTTTGAATACAGCTAGTCGTTACGACGGTAGGTACTTGAGTGACGATCGGTCTTAATGACCGATCGTCCTCGGTTATGCTCGGCTAATTTCGTCTATTTCAAATATTGCGGGGGGTTATTGTGACTAGCCATGTCACAACTCCCCCCTCCCCATGCGGGGTGAAGCCTATAGGGTGAACCGTTCAATTTAACGTGTTTTGTGTGTGTGTGTCATGTGTCTTATCTACTATTATATGCTATCTTCATTTGTACTTTATCTCTTATTTTCTAATACCTATATTTATTTTATCCTAATTTGAACTTATTTTTCTTATTCTTATTTTCCTATCTTAATTATCTTTGTACTGTTATTTCTATTTTGTTGTCTGATTTTATGTTTTATCTATCTGTTTTTCTGTTTCGTACTGTTCTTACTACCTTACTATCTAGTGTATGTCGTTTTTAAGTGTCTTCTCTTGCTGTTGTGTCGTTCTTTCGTTGTGTCGTTGGTTTTCTCGTTTCCTAGCGTTGTTCTGTCGTTTTGTCGTGTTGCATTTCTGTCTTCTTCCCTCTCTCTCCTTGTTTTCTCTGTCTCTCTTTCCTTTCCTCGTCTTCTTCTTATTGTATAGTGTCTAGTGTGGTGTCTGTGTCGTCTACTTCGATTATTAGTGTGTCTGTGTCTATGTCCATTTCGTCAGCTGTCTCGTATGTTTCATTTTCGGAGTCTGATTCTGTGTCTTGTGTGGTTTGTTCGTGTGTTTTATGATCTGTCTGTTCCTTGGGTGTCACCAGGTTTTGTTTCGGGAAGGGTGGGTGTGTTCGGGTGCGTATGCGTTTTTGGTGTTTTATTGTTGTGCTGTGTGTTGGTGGTGTGATTGTCGGTGTGTTTTGTGTGGGTGGTGTTGGTGGTATGGGGTCTGGTAGGTTGTCTAGGTCTATTAGGGGTGGTTGTGTGGGTGTTGTCTCGTATTTCTTCGCGTTTCTGTTTTTATATTTGATGTATCTGTCCGTCTCTTCTGCTACTGTAAATTGTGCGTCTATCCGGTTGATTAGTTCTGTGATTTCGTCTTGTGCGTCTGTGGTTGGTTTTCTTTTTCGTTCGTATGGGGTCTGTTGTCTGGATGTGCTTGGTGTTGGGTGTGTTGGTGTTTCGTGTGTGTTGGGTGGGTTTGGGTATCTGTGTGCGTGTGGTGGTAGTCCGGGTGTCTGTAGGAGTGGTATTTTCTGTAGTGTGTTGTCTGTTGGTGCTATGAATAGCGTGTATTGTCTTGGTGTTTGTAATAGTGTGCGTCGTGCGTTTGTCGGTGGGTGTATGTTGTATTGGTGTTGAATCGGTCTGTCTGTTCGTAGCATGTCTTGTGTTGCGTAGCGGTGTGTGTGTGTCGGCTGTCCGGGTGTTTGTAGGAGGGGTGTCCTCCCGAGTCGTCCCCGCAGCGCTGCTGACATTTGTTTGTTTGTTTTGTCCATTGTTATCGTCTCTGTAATATATCGAATGTGGAATTAGTTACATGTCTTTTTAAATATACAGTTTCAGGTTTTCTATGTTCCATTTTCCGGCATATTTTCCATTTTCTGCTGTTAATTCATATAGTGTTGGTGAAATTTTGTTTGTAATTATGTATGGTCCAGAGTATTTATGTGTTAATTTAGCTGCTATGTGATCTACCTTTGAAGAGAGTATGTGGTTGTTTTTAAGAACCCTATCTCCTACCTTGAATTCCGTATTTCTACGTCTTAGATTATAATAGTGTGCCTGTCTTTCGTTGGCTTCTGTCAAGTGTCTTTGGACTTCTTCCCTGATTATTTGGAATCTGCGTAGGTGATCCGTCCATTTGTCTGTGTCTTGTATCTCTATGTCTCCTTCGTTCTCCAGCTGATCTCGTAGGCATTGTGTCGGCTTCAGTTCCCTTCCGAGGTTTAGGAATGCCGGTGTGTGTTTTGTTGATGTGTGTGTACTTGTGTTTAATGCGAATTGTAAGTCTTGTAAGTGTATATCCCATTCCCTGTGATCTTTTTCAATGTACGCTTGAATCATGGTTTTTATTGTTCTGTTGACTCTTTCTACTGGGTTTGCTTGTGCGTGATATGGGGGTATGGTTGTGTGTCTGATGCCGAATTTTTGTGTTAGTTCGCGTATCAGTTTGTTTATGTATGGTGTACCGTTATCTGTTAGTATTACGCGTGGTGTTCCCCAGCGTGATATGACGTGTGTGTGTAATGCGTGTTCTACTGTCTGCGCGTTTGCTTTTTTAAGTGGTATGATTTCGCTCCATTTTGTGTATAGGTCTTGAAAAACTATAATGTATTGGTGTCGTGTTTTGGATATCGGCAGTGGACCCATTATGTCTGATGCTACTACTGTCCAGGGTTCTTCTATGATTCTATGTCCCATAAGACCTGCTGGTTGTCTTTGTTCTACTTTTATTCTTTGGCAAATTTCGCATCTGCGTACGTAATTAACTGTGTCTCTGTACATTCCTGGCCAGTAATATTCTTTCGCTATGCGCTGGTATGTTTTTTCTATCCCTAAGTGTCCTGCCTGTGTTGTGTCGTGGTTTTCGTGTAATACTTGTGTGATTTTTTCTTTTGGGATTACTAGTTTCCATGGATTTGTGTCGGGTAATAGGTTGGAGTGCAGTGGATCGGGTCTGTGGAAGTATAAGTGTGTGTCGCGTATTTTCCATGATTCGTTTTTCTCTGGTCGTGTCTGTACTTGTGTCTTTTTGTATGTGTACCATTTGTCTGTAGTGTCTTCTATCGCGCCTAACTGTGCTTGTTCTTCGTCTTCGTGTAGTCGTGATAACGCGTCGGGTACGTGGTGTGCTGAGCCTTTTCTGTGTATTATGTTGAAGTCGTATTCGAGTAGTTCTAACGCCCATCTCGCTAATCTGCCTGTCGGATTTTTTAAATTGTGTAGCCATTTTAATGCGCTATGATCTGTAATGACTGTGAACTGATATCCCTCTAAGTATGGTCTAAATTTTTGTATCGCCCAAATTACTGCTAGGCATTCTCTTTCTGTCGTTGTGTATTTTCGTTCTGCTTCGCTTAATGCACGACTGGCGTATGCAACTACTTGCTCTATATCTTGTTTTATTTGTGTGAGTACCGCTCCTATACCTGTTCCACTAGCGTCTGTTTGTACTTGGAATAGAAGTGTGTGATCTGGGCATGTTAGTGTAGGTGGTGTTGTGAGCATCTGTTTAATTGTGTTGGTTGCGTGTTGTTGTTCTTCTCCCCAAGTCCATTTCTGTTCTTTCTTTAATAATCGTGTGAGTGGTTCTGTGATGTGTGCGAAATTGGGGATGAATCGTCTGTACCAAGAAGCCATTCCTACTAGTCTTCTTAGTTGTTTAAGTGTTTTAGGTTCTGGGTAGTCTGTCAGTGGTTGTATCTTGTCTGGGTCTACGTGTAATCCGTGTTTATCTACTATGTATCCTAAGTATTTTACTTGCGCGCATCCGAATTCGCATTTATCCGGGTTTATCGTTAATCCTGCGTGTGTGATTTTGTCTAATATTTTCCCTAGCCAGTATAGGTGTTCTTCGAATGTTTGTGTGACTATTATTATATCGTCTAGATATGCAAAGGCGTACGGTTCTGATTTCGGTCCAATTATTTTGTCTAAAAGTCTTTAGAATGTCGCCGGCACTCCCGTTAATCCATATGGCATCCTTTTAAATTGGTAGAGTCCTTTTCCCGGTACTGTAAATGCTGTTATGTGTCTGCTGTCTTCGTGTAGTGGTATTTGAAAGTATGCTTGACTCAAGTCGAGTTTAGATATGTATTGTGCTGCGCGTAATTTGTCTAGTATTGCTGTCATGTATGGTAGTGGGTATGCGTCTTTACGTGATACTGAGTTCACTTTCCTAAAGTCGAGACAAAATCGGTATGTGTTGTTCGGTTTTTTTATCATGACTATCGGGCTTGACCATTCGCTATTAGATGGTTCTATAACGTCTTCTCCGATCATCTTATCTACTTCCGCGTGTATCGCGTCTCTGATTTTAGGTGAAACCATGTAATAATATCTTTGTTTTATGGGGGCGTGTCCTTGTGTGTCTATCTTGTGTGTTGTTAAGTGTGTTAGGCCTAGTTGCCCTGGTGTTGATGTAATTTTCTCTCTTAATAGTGTTTGTAGTTCTGTGTGTTGGGTGTCGGTGAGTTGTTGTATTCCGCTGCAGATTCGCGGTGTGTGATGTCTGGGATATAAGTTTGGATTTGGGGGGAAGTTTGGGGTCGGTAATAAGGCTTTTCGGTTCTGTGGGATGTTTGTGTGTGTTTTCTCTACTCTATTTGTGTTTTGCTTTTGTGTGTATGTGTATGTGTAATTTTTATATAGATTTGGGTTTGGTGGGAAATTTGGAGTTGGTAATAAAGCTTTTCTTTTCGGTGGAGTGTTTGTTTCCTCTGTTATTGCTGCGTTCTGTTTCTGTGTGTCTGTGATTTGTGATTGCTCTGCTGCCTTTTTCGCTAATTTTTCTTGCATCGCTGCTGCTTTTGCTTGTTTAGTGTGTGTTTGTGTTCCCTGATCCCTTGTTTCTTTGTGTGCTTCTGTGACTTTCTCTTTTATGTCGCTTACTTCTATGACTAATTCTTGATCTTCGCTCTCTTTTTGCTTATTTGGCCTTTGTATCGGTGTTGGTGTTGAATCTGGCCATTGTTCCATCCTATATGTTATGTTTGATTTTTCGCTCATGGACCAGTTGCTATCTGCGAAGTTTAATCTCATGCCGAATTGTTTGATCGCGTCTATTCCTAGTATGCATGTCCACGCTAGTGTAGGTATAATCCCGAAATCTATCCATCTGCTTGTGTGACCTACTCTCATTAGTCGTGTTGTTATGCCTGCTATCCCCGCGCTTGAGCCGTTTGCTACTAATACTGTTGTGTTCGGTGTGTCTTGTATGTCTGTGTGTCTTTCTTTCAAAATTTCGCCGATCTTTTGTCCTAGATACGAGTGTGTTGATCCCGTGTCTATAAGTGCATTGAATTCTAATCCGTCCATTTCTACTCTTATGTGGAATCTTGGGTCGCGTGGATTGTGTGTCATGGTAAATGTTACGTGTTCGGGTGTGTATGTGTTGTGTGTTTGGGGAACTACCTCCACCCGTGTTGGTTGTTCCCTTATTCGTTTCCCGACTGTTGCGGTTTTGTGCATTGCCATCTCATGTGACCCGGTGTATTGCAGTTAAAGCAGCGTCGCTCTGATGTGTCTGTCTGCGTGTACTGTTGTGGTGTGTATTGTTGTGGTGTGTATTGTTGTGGTGTGTATCGTTGTGGTGTGTATCGTGGTGATGTGTATGTGAGTGCTGGGCGTCGTGGTGGTTGTGTTAGTGGTCTAGGCTGTGTTGTGTGTGTGTATGCTGGTGGTGTGTTTGGTGTTGGTAGCAAAACTCTACGTTGTTGTGTCTGTATTTGTGGGGTTTCCTGTCTGTGTGTGTATGATACCCGTTGTGCAGTTTGTTTTCTAATTATGTTCTGTCGCGTTTCTTCCCATGATTTATCTGTTTCCCATTGTTTGCCTGCGCTTTCTAATTGTTCAAACGTTTTTATGTCGTATCTTCCTATGTATTGTTTATATTCTATTTTGAGTTTTCTATATGTCATTTCCAATTCCTGTGTTAGTGGGTATGGTGGGTTTAACTGTGTAAATAATGTCCTAATTCTTATCACGAATTCTGAGATTAGTTCGTTTTCTCCCTGTGCGCAGTTTCTTATTTCTTCTTCTATTCTGTCTCTACGTCGTGTATCTGTGAATGTGTGTCGTATGTGTTCTCCAAATTCTTGTAGTGTGTTCCATCTACCTCTGTTTATTCTGTACCATTGTCTTGCTTTTCCGTCTAGTATCGGTGTGAGATTGTCTATTAGTTGTCTATCTTGTATGTTATATCCTAATTGTAGGTCTCTTAGGTTTTGTAAAAATTCGTATAGGTCTTCGTTTGGTTCGCCTGAGTATTTTATTTTCCATGCTTGGATTTCTTTGATCGGGATTATCGGTTTGTGGATTTGGCTGTTATTAAAGTGTTGTACCGTCTGTGGGTGTATTGTCTGTGTGTCGTACATTAACGGTTGTGTTAGTTGAGGACCTAGGTCTATTAAGTTTTGCATTTGTTGTATGTTACGCGTGTTCGTGCCTATGAATGTTTCCGCGCCTGTGATTTCTCTTCTTTGGTTGTCTGCGAGGGCTGTTCCTTCGTGTGTAATAAAGTGTGTGCGGTTTCGTTGTGTATTGTGTGTGCCTGGTGCTTCGAAGTGTGTTAGTGTAGTGTTGTGTATTCGCATGCTTTGTCCCGTGTATTGCATTTCTCTGCTTATGCTACTCGATTCTTCTTGCGTATTGAATGCACCTGACTGTCTGTCGTCTCTAAATGGCTCGTGTACCTGCATGCGCGGTTGGAACTGTATTTGATTCTCCCGTGTCTGTATGTATCTATGTGCGTTTTGACCGTTTTGACCGTCTATATCTATTGTGTTGTTTTCAAAAAGCGCACGTATAGGACCGTGTGCTTGTGTGCCGCTTGGTAACAGCGGATCGCTCTGTCGCCGGTCTGCCATTTGTATGTATGTGTGTATGTGTGTTTAACCGTTTTTCTTTGAATTTATCTATTCTACGTGCTGTGTTTTACTGTTTTAATTTGTTTAACGTCCTATTAGTTTATGGGGAAGTGTGAGTTTTTTCGTTGGGCGCCAATTTGTAACGGGTGAATATCCGAATACGAAATGATGGGGCTAGGACGCGTGGGAGGAAAGAAATGTATCTAACGCTCGGATTCTGAGATATAACAAAATATAAATTGATTTATTTAAAGAACTTAAATCTAGGTACAAGTGTGAAACGTGTGAGTGTGAGTGTGGGTGTGTGGGCGTCCGAACGGGGTGTTAGATTACGTTAAAGTAGGTTTGATAAGAAAAGGTACTGACCTTACTTTGGTTGGGTTAATACACTGGTTAAATACTTTGAATACAGCTAGTCGTTACGACGGTAGGTACTTGAGTGATGATCGGTCTTAATGACCGATCGTCCTCGGTTATGCTCGGCTAATTTCGTCTATTTCAAATATTGCGGGGGGTTATTGGGGCTAGCCATGTCACAACATTTGCTAAAGTGTTGAGCATAGCGACTACGAGAGAGTCGGCAATGAAGAATGCGGCGAGCACGGGTCAACACGCAAGCGGCGAATCAGCGGATTCAGCAGTCAATCACATGGGAGCATCGAGAAGTCGAGGACAACGAACAGAGAACTACAGCGGTAACCGTTACAGAGTAAACAGTCAATATATGAACAACAGAGGTAGTTATGCGAAAAGAGATAGTTTCAGAGGGGCGCACGATTCGAATTACTATTCGCTCCGTGTGAAACAGCGGTAGCGCCATAGGCGACGTTTTTAAGAACTTCATGCCCGATAAACCGCGTTATTTGACATTCGTCCGTATCCGTTTACATGTATTCTACCTAATAAAAAAGTAGTTTAATATTTCACTACAACTTATGAAGTGCATCAATTAGTGATGGATTATCAACGAAAAGAGTTGTATAAGTGCTCTGTGACGAACTGTAAAAACACTACACGAAATTCAAACTACGAATTTTACTGTTTTCCTTCAGCTAACCCACACAATCCACATAAATTGCAAAGACGTGTACGTTGGTTGATAGCTTTAAAAAAATCGGAGTAAGTCTACAGTCGAATTAAATAACTTATTAAGACAAATAGTTTTAGATAATTTAATATTTATAAACATTTATACGCATATTATTCAAATTGAAAATGACAGGTTAGATGGATCAGCTTGGATTCCACGGAAACGGAGTAGAATCTGTAGTTATCATTTTGCTGGAAATAAAAAATCCGAAAATCCAGAAAGTCCAAGTTATGATCCGACTATCTTTAGCGATTCATCAAGTACATTGCGGAGAGCAGATTCTTCAGTTAACCGGTATAAAATTTTATTCATTAAAGTAAATGAATTCGTATCTGTATGATTTAAGTTTTCCCTCTAATATTAGGTTTCAAAGAGTCTTAAAACGAAGAATGCAAAGCTCGAGAGCTTCTAACCAAAAGAATAAAGTTTTAAAAGTTTCAAGTACTCGAGATTTACTAGCAAATTTGAGTCTCCTAGATGAAAATAGTACATCCTGTGACCCGGCGACTTGTAACGCTGAAACCAACGTAAATTTTTTATCAGACGACGATGACGATACAGATGATTTTATGAAAAATTGTAGCCTGTTTACTTGTATTAAATATGACCGTCCAAACTCTTGTGATGCGGAAACACAAATCTACATTCCACAAAAGATTTACGATAAAGTCAGGTCTAATTCAACCCCAACAAATAACGTTGACATCATTGAAACTAAAAAATTTGCAAATAAAAATCAAGATGTACAAAAATGTACAACTGGATTTCATGGATACTTTTCTTTAAAAGATAACGATGCAAGTGATGCAGTGCGTGATCTTGCTGGTGTTAGCCTTGAAACATTTCAACTTCTTTTAAAAATTTTATCAACACAAAAATTTGGTAATACAAATAAAATATCTATGGAAGATCGACTTTTAGTCTTTTTGATGAAAATGAGATCCGGTTTAACATTCACAGCGTTGGGTGTCTTGTTCAAAGTACATCGAACTACTGTATCAAGTATTTTTACGAAAACATTGATGCATTTAGCCGGTGCTTGTAAAAATTTTGTATTATGGCCAAGTAGAGAAACAATACGCGCAATGATGCCTGACGTTTTTAAGGATTCCTACAAAAATTGTCGGATAATTATCGATTGTACAGAATTTCACGTAGAACAGCCATCGAAAATTAGGCATAGAGTTCAGTTTTATTCACGATACAAAAAAGGATTCCGATTAAAAATTTTAGTAGGTTGTACACCATCAGGGTACGTTTCATTTGTATCACGGTGCTATGGTGGTAAAGCAACAGATGCTCAAATAACTAGTACATGTGGTTTCTTGGATTTGCTCGAACCTGGTGATTTGGTGCTTGCTGATAAAGGGTTTCCTCAAATCAAAACGTTACTCGATGAAAGTGGAAAGGGAATATTAATGGTTATGCCACCTTTTTTATATAATAATACGTTCACAGCAGAACAAGTAGAAGAAACTTATCGAGTTGCGAGTGTTAGAATACACATCGAAAGAGTCATGCAGAGAATTCGCACATACAAAATCGTTGATAAATTCACAATCGACTTACTACCTTATTGTGATGCGATAGTATTTATGTGCTGTGTTTTAGTTAATTTGCAACCACCACTATTTAAAACTGTCATTGAAAAGGAAGCTGGAGATAATTTTTGAAAAAATAAAACTATAAATAAGTAATAACATTTTATTGAATTATAAATTATGTAACATGTTTATGGTATGTAACGCAATTTGTAATAAATTCACACTTTCCGAGTAACACTTCTTAAAATTGATTAATCACAGCTATTAATGGCACGTAATGATTAAAAATACTTGCTAAATGTTTTTTTTGGTACACGTGTCCGTAAAGTACGTACTTTACGGACGGTTCTGAGTCCGTAAAGTTTGATTTTACGGACCCAAAATAGTCCGTTAAGTACCACTTTACGGACACGGGTATCAAAATAGTACTTTTCGGTCCTAGGCCCTAAAGTCGGACTTTACGGACCGGGTGGAGATTGGACCGGCTGCGCCATTCCGAGGATGCGAAATCCCCCACTCGGTCAAGTAAATCCGACTTTAGGGCCGTGGAGCGAACACTATTTTTTGGTACCCGTGTCCGTAAAGTGGTACTTTACGGACTATTTTGGGTCCGTAAAATGGAACTTTACGGACTCAGAACAGTCCCTAAAGTACGTACTTTACGGACATGTGTACCAAAAAATAGTGTTCGCTCCACGGCCCTAAAGTCGGATTTACTTGACCGAGTTGGGGATTTCGCATCCTCGGAACGGCGCAGCCGATCCAATCTCCACCCGGTCCGTAAAGTCCGACTTTAGGGCCTAGGACCGAAAAGCACTATTTAAATATAAATTATAGATTTTTTTCTTTATCACTTTTCACTAAAACTTTTAAATAATACGTAAAATAAAATTTTTTTATCTTTGGAATAAGAGTCGCCAAAAAGATATCATCTCTTATTACGCTTACTAGATAACTACTCTTTCTAGACCAAATAAATAAATCACATACGTTTAAACCAACAACGTACATTTGTACTTGACACTGAGTGTAGTAGATATGACTTTTTTTTAAACAGCCTTCGTTTTCTTTGAATTGTAAGTATCCTACATTAAATCTTTTATTCTGTTTATCAAATATTGGTTTTGATGAACATGATGAAGGGCATTTAATTTCTAAAATCTTAACTGCTTTACCATTTTTTACCACAATGCCATCGACACTTGCGCACAGCCATGACTGCGATGGCTTAACAAATAAACCGATTGGTACAACATCAATATCGTATTTCTGCATGTACGCTGCAACAGCTTTTTTTTTCATTTTTGGTACCATACTCCATAGATTTTGTAATCTTACTTTTGCCAAATATTAAATCACTAGCTAATGTTTCATTATCTTTTTTTACTCGAGTTTTAATCGAATGTGCTTTTTGAGAAGCACTAATTCGATTTTTTCTAGCATAAAACCACTCTTGTGATTCACTTTGCTTCTCAGTACTTAAACATAAATTTATTATTTCATAATCACATAACTTAACGTTTGAATTATAATAATCATATACTTCAACATCTGTAAGTATTATGTCACATGAATACAATCCGCTGCACTTGGATTCTTGGATCAAACTCTTAATCAGTCGTTGACATCTTCTATTTTTTAATTCACTAACTACATCATCACATAAATCTTCAACAAATATCCTAGCAGATGTCTCCATTGCACATTCATTTTCATATTTTAAGACAGATCGAAAGGAACAATTTATTTTTTCCAATTCACAGAACTGTATGTCATAAACTGGTCCGTGATTTCTTTTTAATTTAAATTCATCAGTAATTAGCAATGGTTTTGCAAAAATTTCTTTTGCAAGTTGGCTACTCGATGGCTTTCCCCAATTTTGCTCATCAGAAGTCTTTGATTCACTAGTATCTTTATTGATAAAATCGATTAGTGCGTAAATATGCTTACATTTTCCACATGCTTGAGAAACGCACGTACAAGATCTTTGGATAACGTGTCTTTCATCATTCAACTGGAAAAATAGCGATTTATAATTAAAATTTGATCTTATACTATGACATTATATAAATATTATGACTATTAAATAAATAAAGTCAACTTACCTCTAACTGTACTTTGTACGGAGTTTCAGTGACATTAGTCTGCCTGAAAACTTTACATTTAATTATGGTTGATCGATTTTCTATCCTCAACTCTTCGACATCAACAACGTTTATCTCACTTAGTTTAATTCCATTTATAACTTTTTGCTTATCGAAACCGATTAAGGGGACCAGTACAGCGACTTTTCGAGAAATCATCATAGTCCGAAATCAATTTATTTCATAACCAAAGTTCATTTCACATCAAAATATTTTTCTTTTTCAAAATCATGTGTCGTAAGGATTTCAGAGCACCGTTGGACCGATTCAGGTCATCTTGGATTCATTTGCTTCAGAAAACAAATCCTCATCATGTGAATGTAGGAATTTTGAAAATTCTTCGTTTTGGCCAAGTTATTTAAGAAATGAGTGATAATAATTTTTGCAAATTTGGTAAATGGATCATAACTTATGACATAATTTTTTATTTTTAAATTCCTACATTCACATGATGAGGATTTGTTTTCTGAAGAAAATGAATCCAAGATGACCTGAATCGGTCCAACGGTGCTCTGAAATCCTTACGACACATGATTTTGAAAAAGAAAAATATTTTGATGTAAAATGAACTTTGGTTATGAAATAAATTGATTTCGGACTATGATCATTTCTCGACAAGTCGCTGTACTAGTCCCCTTAACCCGTGCAGAAATTTAATTCTGGCGCGACCCAGCGCCTGCCCAGTTTGCCATGAATCTGGACTGGCTATGGCCAGACTAGCTGGCCTGAGCCATGCCTGGCCTGTAACAAAAGTCTCTGCAATGCCTAGCCAGCGGATCTGGCTAGGCGCTAGCCAGAGGATCTGACTGGGGTCTGGTGAAAATTCTTGAAATTAGCTATTCATATAATTATGAAAAAGAAAATGCAGTACAAGCATTTGGCAATGAATGCATGTTTTTATTATTATTAAATAATTTATACAAATCCTCATAATTTATAATAAATATTATAATCAATTTCTAGTCATTATTTTCTTCATTTTATCAAAATGATTTATCATTTATCATCTGACATATTAATAACCTTGGTGCTTTGACGAATTGCAGAGTCCTATATCGATGTGACGAAGCGGTGTCTAACACTGCGCTTCGTACTTTCGTACCCACGTACAATACAAGCTTGGCCTTTCTTCATTTGCGTCAATGTATATTCTATAAATGTATTAAACCTACCTTACACAACTATCCTATAAGACTCAATAAGAACAAAATTTTGCCTAACCCTAAGTAATATGTTATCTAATACTAGATCTCTAATTTAAAATGTCTAATACTGTATTCAATATCCGAAGTGTAGAGCTAGGCTCACGTTAACTGACCTATCAATGTCATGCTGAATATCCACCTTGAGATTTTAATGCTATATTCAATAAGTGAATTATAAAGCTACAATTACGTGTACTAACCTCCGTATTTGATACCAAATCTCTTATTTGACATGGTCAATAATATATCTAATATCGAAAGTGTCAAGCCAGAATTACGTGACCAATCTACAAGCTTTATACCGATACGATTTCTGAATTTAACTTAAATATTATTATACTTTTATTATCAAGATTAGAATAAAATTCACTTTAAAGCCTAGATATATAAAGTTGATGAATATTTCACTCGAAGCACAAGTGGAATTTTGGAGATTCAATGCTTCAGATATTATTTCACAAGTCCCTCTTCTTCTTCTTCATGTATGGTTATATCCTCTTGAGCCAGAGCTCGAGGCAAGTACCAAATTTCACAAGTCCACGTCAACAATTCTATACGAAAAAAGTATGGCGACTATAATCGGCGTCGTCTCGCGTCATCCCCCACCCGTTGTCGGTCAACCATCAGCGCCCCCAGCCCTATAACCCAGTTTCAGTAGGAACTAAAACACAGGACCGACCGCCCCATATCAGGACGTTTCACCCCCTGGCCAGACCTGGCCAGCCCTGGCACTGGCCAGGGAACGCGGAATTGGCAAAACTAGCCAGCGCCGAGGCAGAGCCTGTAGAGATCACGCTAGGCAGTGAATCTCTTCAGGCGCTGGACAGTAGCCTGGCATTCCAGTTCAAATTTCTGCACGGGAAATGGGTGATTTTTTCAAAGCCGGTCTTAATAATTCTAGCCATAATTACATTATGGATATATATATATTATATTATGGATATATATTTTTTTTAATTTCAAAGTTACATGTTTAACGCTATTATTATTATTATTATTGAGTTACGTTATTTAGGCTATTATTATTCTTAATTTTATTATTAAGCTATATCATATTAACTAATAAAATATTAAACTACTTTTTTATTAGGTAGAATAAAATATGTAAACGGATACGGACGAATGTCAAATAACGCGGTTTATCGGGCATGAAGTTCTTGAAAACGTCGCCTATGGCGCTACCGCTGTTTCACACGGAGCGAATAGATACGCGGATAATAACAAAAGAGATACCGTTTGTTTTTGTTGCGGCAGAATAAACGAACATGTTTCAAATACATGTAAGCACAGGGATAAGAGTTGTAATTTTTGCAAGGGTCGGGGTCATCTAGAAATTGTTTGTTTTAGGAAAAGTAATAAAGATTCAGTTATAAAGAAATTGTTGGAAAGACACAGAAGCATGAAATCGAATGACAAAGGAATAAAAAATATTACGGAGGATAATAGCGACACTGACAGCGAAACATCGAGTCATGTTTCCGAATTCTATAATATAACTGAGGATAATTAAACGAAACCAATTAACTTTAACAAAGTTGAGGCGGATCCTTTATACGTGAATATTGAAATTGAGAATAAATTGATAAAGACGGAAGTAGATACAGGCGCGTATATTACGGCGATTTCCGAATGTGATAAGAATGAATATTTTCCCGAACTTGAAATGGAAAAGTCTGACTTGCGATTAACCGGTTACGGCAATACTAGGCTAGAATTATTAGAAGTCTTAAAAAACCTGGGCGTCAAATTTTTGAACTTGAATAGAAAGGCAGATTGCTATGTCATGAAAGGCAAAGGACCGAGACTGATTGGCAGGCAATGGTTGAAAATTTTCAATAATTGGCCTTTAAACATTAACCTGAGTAATATTAAGTCAAATGACAATATCATGTGTATAGAGAATGATATCAAGCAACAGATCATGGAAAAATTCCCAAATGTTTTCTCTGAAGGTCAAGGTTGCTATAAGGGACGTAAAGTGCACTTGACGTTTAAAGATGACATTAAGGGGTTAGGCCACTCTAGAATTTTTGAAAAACCTTTATTTTTTTTTTTTTTTTTTTTTGTGGTCCCCTAGGACCTCAAAAATAGTGTCCCAAAATATTATGGCCGGGAAAAATCTCCAAGTACTCGGTTTTCGAATTTTAGTACACTCGGCAACAAAATTAACGGCGCACCCGGCAATCGGCGAAATAATGCCGACTTTCAAAATGCTGTAACTCAATGAAAAATTGTAAAAAAAAATCATTCGGGAAAGCATTTTGAAGGTTGAAACCTCATCTACAAGACGGTTTTTGAAAATTTTTCCGACGGCCATTTTTGACGCCATGGCGTAGGTTTGAGTGCCGGATTGCAAAACGCCAGAAAATAAAAGTTTTTCAAAGTTTTTCAAAGTTCTCTACGGGGCGTTAAAAAAATCGCAGAGAACTTTCGAAGCAGCCATTTTGTAGCCTGAAATCTACTCTTCCAAATGGTTCCTAGAAATTTGTCGCACGATTTTTTTTCACCGAGTTTTTCAACTTTTGGTGAATTTTCATGATTTTCTACTACTCAAAACTTCAAACGCGTTTATCTCAAAACCGCATTTTTTAAGTTGGCCGGAAACATAACTCAGACAATTTTCAACCGATTCACTTGAAACTTCGAATATATCTTGAAAAATACATTGTCTATGGAAGTACGTAGGATTTTTTTTTTATATTGCACAGTTAATTTGTTATTAACACTTATCTGACGATTTTTTAGGCAAATTTTTCACGTTCCACTTTAGAAGTGCACCATTTCGCCAAAAATCAATATATCGAAAAAATCCTACGTACTTCTAGAGCAGTTATTATGTATAATCGAGAAAAATTCATTGGCCTATCATAATTCAAAAATTACCGGAGCCGTTCGTCCGGCCGTGGACCCTAGAAAACCGAAGACGTCATCGCAAAAACGCTGCACAGCCGCCATTTTAAAATCAATCGCTTCAAAAAAAATTACTGTATACAGTCAGTGATATGTATAATAAACACCCATTTTTGTGAACTCGATTTATTTTGTAGTATTTCTGAAAAAAAATCCTCAAAAAGCCTATTTTTTTCGGCCTCTAGAGTGGCCTAACCCCTTAAACCGATACAATTAAAAGCGTATCATGCGCCTTTTGCGCTAGCACCGAAAATGGAAGCAGAGATTAAGAGATTAATTAAGGTGGGTAATCTAGAACCTATATCTGTTAGTAAATGGGCAACTCCTGTTATACCAGTCTTAAAGAAAAACGGTGAAGTTCGTTTATGCGGTAACTTTAAACACACAGTCAATCCACAGTTGGTAGTTAAGAGGCATCCGATTCCAATTAAAGAAAAAATATTTAAAACTTTGCAAGTGGGTAAGGAGTGGTCACAAGTAGATCTATCTTATGCATTTATGCAGTTTGGCGTCGATGATGAAAGCAAAGAAGCATTAATTCAATGATTAAACGAACTTACCTAAGTGAAGTTCTATCATGATTGTATGTAGCGCCTCTTCCTCAAGATCAAATGGTAGTACCCCTACTTCACACCGGTGTCGCCACATATTCAAAGTCACGCGAAAATCTCCGTGTCGTGTGACTCTTACTTCATTTCTTCAAAGTGTTGCCGTAACTATGGCCGTAACTATGTTCGGGGAGCGCGCTTAATGCGCTTTAAAGCGCTGAAAATCAAGAGAGAGAGAGACGGAGTTTGGGGAAATCAAGAAGTGTGACAGAGACACAAGATTACTGACAGCGCTAAAAGCGACTCCCCGAACGCGGCCTATGAGGGTTATTCTATATCTCTATGGAAGTGGAATTTCCTGGGTGGGACTGATCTTGAGGAAGAGGCGCTACATACAATCATGATAGAACTTCACTTAGGTAAGTTCGTTTAGTCATTGAATTGTATTTCGCGCCTCTTCCTCAAGATCAAATGGTAGATGTTTAAAGTTCGTTACGGCACTGTTTCAATAAGGAGCTAGTCCATAAATCATACAAATATTGATATATTTATTCATACATGTATACACTGAGAGAAATTCAATGTGTAAAATCAACATTTTTGATACAGTTGAAATTTTATAGTAACCGTAACTTTTTTTTTCGTTCATGTAACTATAATTAAGGTACAGCGAGCATTTGTGATGTAGTAACAGTAACCACGCCAGAAATTTAGTAATACTAGCGTATTTGGCGCGCTGTGCGCGCCTTAGCCATTACCGTATGTGACGTATTTCCATAAATTTTACAATAAAAATTGAATGTTTATTACAAGAATCATGGACATACGTCCCATACTATCATACATATACCTATATTTATAAATATATATATATGGATATTAAATTAGAAAGATATATATGTATATATAACAATATATATAATAATTGATACAACCATTTAACTATTTTTCAATGAAATCAATTATTTATTTATTTATTCATTTAAAAAATGAAATTAGCAAAGGCCTTTCATATTTTTGGTTTATCTAGTTTTGGGATATGTATTTATTCAGTTGATTATGAATTAAATAATTCTTTATAAACATAATTCTTCACGGTTGTATTGTTTCGTTGACTTCCAAGGTAAATTTTCAATGATTGCCACGTCCGCACTCGTGATAGAGCTACATATAGTTGTCCGTGATTGAAAACATCTTTTCGTAAATCAATTCCAATTTTATCAAAGGTTTGGCCCTGTGATTTGTTAATCGTAATCGCAAAGGCTAATTTGATGGGGAATTGTCTTCGAGTGAAAGAAAATCGATATACATTTTCACACATCAAAGTAATTCTATTTAAGAATATTATATCTCCTGCTTTATCTCCAGTTAGAAGTTCACACAATAATAGATTTGTTCCAGCTTCTAGTAGTAATAATCTCGTGCCATTGACTAAACCTTCATTGATACTCAAATTTCCGATTAACATGATTATTGAAAATTGTCGTAATCGTAATTCGTACGGTGGAAGACTATTTGGAGACAACGAATTTAAATATTCCGGTACTAAATCTTGATTGATTCTATTATTGTCGTTACAATTTTCTGCGCTATCGACGCTCGTATAAATACGTTCAGTAGTTAAGTCTAATAAGTCGACGACTTGTCTATTGATTTTATTCACATCTAAATTTCTTGCTGCTAATACTGCATATTTTGAAGCTTCTTTGTATTGTTTTCTGCTGAGTATATCTTCATAAATATCCTTCGCTATATCGATGTCATCATTGTATGTACAATTGGAGGGTAAATTTAAATTATCAACCTCATCATTCAAATCTCCAGTTCCAACTTGCAGCAAGAAGTCAGAAAAATTCTTCTCTTCTTGTAGTGCACGCATATTGATAGTGAGGTGATTGTGCGGGTGAATGCAAATGACGACTCGGTTATTTATATGTACACGTAGTATATGGTTTATTTTACAATAAGTTATTATTTACAAGAATGTATATTTTGGAGCGATATTAACAAATGTTAGAAAAGTAATAGGTGAGAGGTCGAGTGCTCGGATCGAGTGGACTGATCGACTGCTCTGCACAAAAGTTAGTTAAAGACTGTGGCATCGGTATGTACGTAGGTAGTTAGGTACATACGTGCCGAAAAGTAACAATAGAAAAAGATAGAAAAGGTTTTTGAAAAGAATGACGAAGTCGGAAAAACCGGGACCTGGGGAAAGTCGCCTCGCCAGCGATGTCTGGTCGCCAGATTTTATACGACCTCGCGGTGCTGGTCGAGTACGACCCTTCCAGGTACCGCAGGATTTGGAAAAACCCGAAAAAGGTTCGCGGGTAGCGAAAGTGAAAAACTATGAACAATAGCGAAAGTAGAGAAATAGAAAGAACAGAAAAATATTTACAACTTCAAGATGTGTTCGTATATACAGTTAGGTTCAGTGTAGAGAATGCCTGTGTAGTGTATGTGTGAACGTGTGCGTGGCATAGGCGTATGTGGAGACATAGTCGCCACAACAGTCAATTCGAATATTTCAAATAGTTGCCACAATGGACTGAATTTGATTGATAAGTCTACCGTTTCACTGCGAGTACCCCGAATATTTACCGGAAGTAATTGTCTGAAATCCCCTTCCAATATGACTATTTTTCCTCCAAATGGTAACGTGTTATTCATTATATCCTGTAAAATTGTGTTCATTATTTCTAATGCGTAGCGCGGTGCCATTGGTGCTTCATCCCAAATGAAAACCTTTGTTTCTTTCAAAATATTTGCTTCTTTTGAACCCACTTTAATTGTTGAAGTAGAATCAACGTATAACGGAACAGGTAATCCTAATGTTTTGTGGACTGTTTTTCCATTTGGTAGTAATGTAGCAGCTATACCTGTGTAAGCCATAGTACTGATTTTTTTCGTTTCGCCCAGTAAATAAATGCCATAATGTAATATACAGAAATGTTTTGCCTGATCCACCCGGTCCGTCAATATAGAATGTTTTATGTTATGTCGAATCGTTAATACTTTGAAGTATGGTATCAATTATAATTTTTTGTTGAACATTAAGTTTTTCATAGTTGCCTAATCCTATATCCATAATCTTATCGTATTTTTTTTCATCTATTATTTAACTCATATTAATTTCCGGAGGAATTGGCATTGCCGGGAAATCAGTTCTGTTCTTTCGCAGAGAATTATGGGTAATATCCCCACCACCTCGGCTCCGCTCGGCTTTCCTCCCCCCTCCCCCCAGCCTCGCCTTGGGCCCTTCGATCGAGTCATGTGAATTCCTGGGGATTGCCCATAGATTTCTCGGAATTCCTGGGGATTCCCCATAGGTTTCCCAGAATTCCTGGGGATTTCCCATAGATCTCCCAGAATTTCTAGGCATTCCCCATAGAATTCCCAGAATTTTTAGGCATTCTCCATAAAATTCCCAGAATTCCGGGGGATTCCCCATAGATTTCTCGCAATACCTGGGGATTCCCCATAGATTTCCCGAAATACCTGGGTATTCCCCATAGATTTTCCAGAATTCCTGCGGATTTCCCATAGATTTCCCAGAATTCCTGGGGATTTCCCATAGATTTCCCAGAATTCCTGGGGATCCCCCATAGATTTCCCAGAATTCCTGGGGATTTACCATAGATTTCCCTGAATTCCTGGGGATTCCCCATAGATTTCTCGTAATACCTGGGAATTCCCCATAGATTTCCCGAAATACCTGGGTATTCCCCATAGATTTTCCAGAATTCCTGGGGATTTCCCATAGATTTTCCAGAATTCCTGGGGATTCCCCATAGATTTCCCAGATAATTCATACCATATGTGAATTTATCGGACCAGTCGAACCAAATTTTTTTAAGTCTTCTAACTGAAGCTCACCTCTATATAGAGCGTGCAATTTCCATTTTTACTTGAAAAAATAATTATGATGCACTTCCGTTTTTTTCGGTCTATCTGGAGATTGCACGCTCTATATAGAGGTGAGCTTCAGTTAGAAGACTTAAAAAAATTTGGTTCGACTGGTCCGATAAATTCACATATGGTATGAATTAATAGGTTTCGAACGATAGAGTCACTACACAATGATTTCCCAGATATATACATATATATGGTATATATATATATATATATATATATATATATATATATATATATATACATATATAGTGGTATGGTATATATATATATATATTTGGTATATATATATATACATATACAGGGTGGTCCATTTTAATCTCCGCAGGCGAATATCTCGAAAACTAACAGTTATAAAAAAAAAAATTTCATACAAAACTTGAAGGGTTTCGAGGGGGAAAGATGATGCTGATATGTGTTAACTTATAGACTTCGCCAATTCCGAGATTTCACAAGTAACTTCGGATTTTAGATAGGGAACACATGTTTTGGTTGAGGGCAGCTGATAGTGAGATCAAAGACGCATTCAAATATGGAAGCATTAAAAATTGAAAAAAAAAAATTTTGCCAAAAAAATTAAAAAAAAAATTTCGCGAATTTTTTTTTTTTTTTGCAAAAGATTGTTTTTTTGTCCCTAGCTTTCGAACACATTCATTGTTTATCACTCCAGCTCAAAATTTTTCTCGCCAATTTTGAAATTGGAAAGTTTGAATGCACCAGATTAGTAAAAAAAATTCGCAGATCAATAACGCAAAAAACTAACCGCATTAGTTCGCCCGACATAATTACACTGACAACATGTTCCAGCTCATGCCGGACTTAAGCCTTTACACCAGTGTCAAGGTTGTGACTATGTAGAGGTTTTGTTATCTTTTTAATTTCAATTTTCAATAAATTCTTTTTTTTTTCTCTATCAACGTTTTTTTTTTTTTTTTTTTTGAATTTTTTTTGCAAAATTTTTTTTTCCAATTTTTAATGCTTCCGTATTTGCATGCGTCTTTGATCTCGCTATCAGCTGCCCCCAACGAAAACATGTGTTCCCTATCTAAAATCCGAAGTTACTTGCGAAATCTCGGAATTGGCGAAGTCCACAAGTCAACACATATCAGCATCATCTTTCCCCCTCGAAACCCTTCAAGTTTTGTATAAAACTTTTTTTTTTATAACTGTTAGTTTTCGAGATATTCGCCTGCGGAGATTAAAATGGACCACCCTGTATATATTAGGGTGTGTCAAAAAAAAAAACGAAATTCGAATTTATTTTTTTGACCGTTGAATGTGTGTATCCTAATCTCGAAATACACCTCGCAAACGGAATCCGCCGAGAAAAATTCTCACGATGTGCTAATCGATATTTATCGATAAAACTAGATATCTATTGAGCGACCTTTTAGGATGGTTTTTCCGCGCATTCCTTTCGCGTGGTGCATTGTGAGAGGTAAATCTAAGGTTTAAGCCTTGGGGAGGCGAAAAAACATGAAATTTGAGGAAAAAAAAAAAAAAATTGCGAAAATAATTACAAAAAAATTGAAAAAAAATTTCTCAGATTTCATGTTTTTTCGATTCCCCAAGGCTTAAACCTCAGATTTACTCCTCACAATGCACCACGCAAAAGGAATGCGCGGAAAAACCATCCTAAGAGGTCGCTCAATCGATGTCTAGTTTTATCGATAAATATCGATTAGCACATCGTGAGAATTTTTCTCGGCGGATTCCGTTTGCGAGGTGTATTTCGAGATGAGGATACACACATTCAGCGGTCAAAAAAATAAATTCGAATTTCGTTTTTTTTTTTTGACACACCCTAATATATATATATATATATATATATATATATATACCCATATATACATGGGTATATATATATATAGATATATATAAATATATATATATATATTGGGATCCTTGGAATGGGCGTGGCTTTGAAATTTTAGCCTTGATAGAGTAGTTCTATTTTCGTCACTAGTTGGCGTATCGAGGTTCTAAGCCCTCTCATTGGTTACTGTAGCCTTGATAGAACAGTTCTATTTTCTGCCACTAGTTGGCGTATCGAGGTTCTAAGGTTCCCAATAGATATATCTCTCTATATTATAAAGATATATCGCCGCCGCCGCCGCCGCCGCCGCCGCCGCCGTGTCAGACTTTCCATGGCCTCCTCGACCCCGCTCTCTGCCCCCTTCCCCTTTCCATGGCTCCCTCGACCCCGCTCGCTACCCCCCCCCCCCCCTTTCCATGCCCTAGGCCTTCCTGACCCCACTCGGCTCTTCATGCCCCCTCCCCCCCCCCCTTCTTTCCATGGCCTCCTCGGCCCCGCTCGCTACCCCCCCCCCCCCCCCCCCTCAACCTAGGCCTTCCTGACCCCACTCGGCTTTTTTTGCCCCTCCCGTTGCCTCTCTCTTGCCATGGAAATTAGCACGGTTTCCCACGGATGCGGGGATTCTCCCGAACTAACGCATCCACAGATTTCCAATGGGTTTTCCGGTGATTTCCCAGGATTTACTCATGAATTCCTCATAATTTCCACGGGTTACCCAAAATTTCCATATTCGTCCGTGCTACTGGACAAGTTCCATATTCGTCCGTGCCACTGGAAATTACGGTTAATACGATGTTCGCCCGATACACCTTGCTCTTTTTTCTCGCCGATACTCACCACCATGAATGCATATTTATAATTTTGTCATCTCATATATAAAAACTCAGATATCTAGATGCTTTTATTCATTCGTATATTGGGAGCAATACTATTAAAACTTGAAACTTGAGACGTAAGACTCAAGCCTTAGGACTTTTGACATTTGGAGATTTGATAGATCTGAAAAAATATATTGGTTAATCTTGGGGATTCTGAGAACATTTTTTGATATACGTAGGACATGAAAAGAATAAGAATTAAGAATTCGGAATCGGGCCTTAATATTAAGGGAACGAACCTATTCCAATGGGAGAGACGGGAGCCGAACCTATTTGCAATTTGACAGTTTGCGGAAAATAGTATAAAAAATAGTATAAAAAATAGGTTCCACTGTCTCAAATCAATGCCGATATAGTGTTGAACTCTCAAGACCAATTCTCAAATATTGTCTGTAGTAATACCACAAGACCTTCAAAATTATCGGATATTTCCCGATTGTTTTGCTGCGTGGCATCGAGAGGGCTAAGTTTTGCAGATTTTTGTGCAAAACTTGGCCCGTTCGTTGCTACGCAGGATCAAAACAACTTTTTTTCGTCCGTCATCGTGGGTCTCACGCGAAAACATTCAGAATTAAACACAGAATTTTTCGTAATTTTTCAAGAATTTTCGAAACGTTGGAACATGGTGTTTCGTTTGTTCAAAATGTTAAAAGTGCTGAGAAAAAAAGAAGAAATAATGATCCCATCGTGGAAGGGGTGTCGAAATGATCGAAATAAAAAAAAAAGATTTTCGAGAATTTTTCGAAATTTTTGAAAAATGCCAATTTCAAAATGGGTTTGAATAATCATGGAAAATTAACGGTTGGAGGGAAAAATCTGAAAAAAAATTCAGCAATGCTTTTTCGAGGTCGTAGAATGGTATAAAAAATCGTGAAGCGAATCAAAAATGGTGAAGGAAAAACATTGGTCGAGTTCACGTTGAATTCCCCATATATATATTGTAACATATCAGCTGCTCCGAGTCAGATCAGCGCGCGCATCGACAGCTCGACCGAACGAAAGACCAGCGTGACGTCATCGAAGGTATAAATTCGGCACTGTCAGCCGACTCGGGAGCATTTGCCGCCTGTCGGGGTATTCTAGCTCATTTCTATATCATTTCTTTGCAAATCATACTGGGGGTCTTCACCGGGTGATTATTTAGCTTCATTTCAAATCTTAGAGTCAATAAAATAAATGTAACGCCAGTCGGGTTCATTTCAATATAATTTAAAACTTAGCAACAGCCAAACGCGGCATCATATTATTATCTTCGAGTCAAAAACCTATAGCCTGTCGGTATAGCAAAACAAACCTAGCGTTAAGAAAAACTTGTAAATAGAAAAACCGAGAAAACCGTTCAAATTCAAAACTAGAAGTTAAGTTTAGTTTTATTATTTCTTTTTCTGTACTATTTTTATATTCTTTATTTTTCACAAATTACTGATTAAAATAATCTTAAACTGGATTTTCATCTGACGCAAAACCTTTATTACAAAACCTAAAACATCTTCATGAATCCCTTTTATTTCACAGAATTCTAGGTTCAGGTGCTCTCGCATTGGTATCGATTTTTAATCCATATCCACTGCTTTGATCACTCTTAACTCCGGAATTTTAGGGACACCAGGTTCAGGTGCACTTGCATCGGTATTGATTTCTAATCCGTATCCGCTGCTTTGGACACTCTTAACTCTGGATCTTAGCTCTGTAAACCCTATGTGGCGTACCGAGTCTGACAGCTTAGCTTTTCACAGTATTTGATTCACCAACGCTCGAAATATAAATTTTATGCAACATCCCACGACCATCAGTCCATTTTCTTAAATAATAAAATTAATTAAAAAGGACCCAAACGTTGCATTTGGCGCCCAACGTGGGGCGTTGGGAAGTGAAAAGAATCAAAATCGAATAAGCAAGGCTTTTAAATCGATCAAACAAGTAAAAATTGCAGAAATCACACAGTTTCACTATAAAAACTATTCTGAAAGGTTGGTTTAAAATGTCAGATAAGGATCCAGGGAGTAGTAAGGATAAGGAGGTAGGAGCTAAGAATGTAGGTTTCGAAAATAGAGACACAGGGTTCGTCGAAAAAGATTCATCTTTATTCACAGATAACAGTATGTTGAGTTCGGAAGGTAGTCCGGGAAATGACAATCGCGATCCGATCGCGTCGTTAATAGCGTCAGTCAACAGCCTGCAAAAACAAAACGAGCGTTTCGAAAAGAAATTAGAAAGTAGGTTCGAAACGATGGAACGGACTATAAGTCAATTTCAGTCTACAAATATCGAAGAACGGTTGAAACTTGAGAATCAGGTGATGAAAAAGATTAACGAACATAGCACGTTGGTTAAACAAAAATTAACACACTTTGAAACTGCCGTGCAAGTAGCTGTTGAAAAAATGGACACAGACCTCATAAATTGTGAGACAAAGATCGCGCAATGTGAAGAAAAATTTAAAAACGAATCGATAGGAAATTATAGTTTATTAAAAAATAGAATTCACGAAAGCCATAAGCAGAATCAAGAACGCATTCAAAAAATTGAACATAGGCATGAGAGCTTTAAATTGGGGATCGAAGCCGACATTAGACGTTTGAGAACAAGAGCTCCAAGCTCAACTGGAGATAACGTAGTTTCCAGCATTTTAGCAAAGCAATTAAAAATGCCGAATTACGGAGGCAAAGTTTGGGAAAAACCGGCAAATTTCATCCGAGAGCTCGAAGAATATTTTCAGTTTCTTGATGTCACAGATGATCAAACATGTTTGAGATTTGTAAACCAAGGTTTAAGTAATGAAGCCAAAGACTGGTGGATCGCGCGGCGCGAGGTTATCAGGTCTTGGGATGAATTTCGAGATAGATTTTTACACCGGTTTTGGGGAGAGTCAATCCAGCGAGAAGTCCGTAAAGAAATCGAGTTTGGTTATTATACTCCCGATCCGAAGGTGGCGTGGTCGGAGTATGCGAATCGGAAATTTGCTGCTGCATCAGGTTTAACTCCGCGGATGCCTGAACCAGAGATCGTCAGGAACTTGATCCGACATTTTGAAGAGCCGGTTGTAGAGGCGGCTAGATGTCGTGACATAAGAGAGATCGATAAATTGTTAGAATTTTTAGACGAACTGCAATTTGGCGGAAGGTCAAACGCACCGCGGGGATACAGCCCGAATCACCACGCTAATAGACCGAATACAAGTCATTACCGAATGTCAGATGATAAAGGAAGAACGACGCCATGGCGCGGCACAAACAATAACAGTACTAGCACGCCGAAACCATCTCAAAGCCGGGACGATGCGGGTACACATGACGCGAACGAAAATAAACGTAGGCCAAATACGCATGAGAATTCCTATAGACACGGAAATTGGACAACTTCCAAAGTCAGTGCGATTATCGAGGACACGCTCGATGAGCAAGTCAATGAGACCGAGATTTCGGAAAACTAGATGGCGCTGTGTCGGTCACACCGCACGTTGGATTGGCACAGCGAAATTACGAAGTTTCCGCGGTTAGTTTCAAACAGAGCGTTGTTGATAAAGAGATGTTTGAAGATCCAGCAGAATATCTGTTTAAGGAAAAGGAAGAACAAAATCAAGAGAACGTACAATGTCCTGAAGTGATTATTTATTTGGAGGACATTAAAGTGGCCGCGTTAGTTGACACAGGGAGTCAAGTAACTTGCATGTCGGGCGAATGGTACAAACAGAATCAGGAAAGTTTTGCAAAATGTGAGCGATTACCGGTCGTAAATTTTCAGGTCGTTGGAGTCACAGGAGGAAAACCTACACGGATTAAAGAACAGCTCTATCTTAGCGTTAAACTAGGGAAATTGACTGACCAAGTCGGGTTTTTGATCGTACCGAAGTTAGGTCATGAGATAATCCTCGGGGTTGACGTGTTACGGCGCTGGAAGGCCGATTTAGATCTCCGTGCGAACTTATTAAATGTAACGATAAACCAGGTCGATGATTGTGTGGCGTTAGATGAAGCCGGAGATGTCATAGATCAAGCTAAAACTACGGTATCGAGTCTAGGGCCGGCGAACGAAACGCGCAGCGAAGGTCCAGACAAAGACGTTAGTTTTGAACTGACCGATGATGAAATCGAGGGCAAAGTATCTGAATGCGAGACGCTTAATATTCAACAACTAGACGGTTTTGCAAAATTAATTAACAAGTATCGAGACATTTTCTCTAAACTACCAGGACGAGTCACTGTGTATGAACACAAAATAAAGATATACGAGGATAGACCTTTCGTCAAACGGTCGTATCCAATCCCGATTATGCACCGGGAAAAGGTGAGATTAGAAATTGATAAAATGCTAAAATATGGGATCATAGAGAGATCGTACAGCGAGTACATAAATCCAATAGTAGTTGTGGCGAAAAAATCTGGAGATGTCAGACTGGTGCTCGACGCACGGTTTATAAACAGATTAATAGTACCAGATCGTGATTGCGCCCAGTCTACGGAGGTTTTGTTTCAAAAATGCGGTAACGCAAAAGTCATGTCGAGTCTGGACCTAACTGCAAGTTTTTGGCAGGTGCCTTTACACGTAGACTCACGGAAGTACACGGCATTCATGTATGATGGTAAGACCTACCAATACACCGTTACACCGTACGGTTTGAACACAAGCTTGGCTAGCTTAATCAGAGCGTTAGACATAGTATTAAAAGAAGCCGAACCGTACACCATCAACTTTGTAGACGATATTCTATGCATTTCAGAATCGGTAGAATCACATTTGAGTAATTTAGAATCCTTGTTTCGGTTGTTCCAAAAATACAATCTAACGGTGAATTTCAAGAAGTCATGTTTTTTTAGAGAAGAAATTGATTTTTTAGGCCATAGAATCACTAAAGACGGGATAAGACCGCAGCCCGAGAAAATAGAGGCGATCAGTCGTTTTCCAGTGCCGCGAAACGTTAAACAACTCCGAGGATTTCTTGGACTCACAAATTATTATCATAAATTCACGAAAGCATATTCCGATGCAACCTATCCGTTGTTGGCTTTACTAAAAAAGGGTGTCAAATGGAATTGGACAAACGAAGTAAATGGTAGTTTCAATCGGGTTAAGGAGTTATTTTGCGATGCCATGATCTTGCACCATCCCGATCCGCGCAAAAGGTACTATCTACAGTGCGACGCGAGTAATTACGCGATAGGAGCTGTTCTTTACCAAGTGTCGGATGATAATGATGAATCAATTGTCGGTTTCACCAGCAGAACATTAAAAGGTGCGGAATTAAACTATTTCACAACCGAGAAGGAGCTTTTGGCTATCGTTTATGCACTAGAAAAATTCCGAAGTTTTATACTAGGAGCAAAGCTCACGATAAAAACTGATCATAAAGCGTTGACGTTCGTGTTGACATGCAAGCTTATGAGTTCCCGGTTGGCGAGGTGGGTACTGTTCATCCAAACGTATGATTTCGACATTGAGTATGTGAAAGGAAAGGAGAACATAGTCGCTGATGTTTTAAGCCGTTATCCGCCTGAAAAACAAGAAAGCATAGAGTCAATAAATCAGTTTAAAATCGTAGCACCATTAGTGAAAGAACCGAGCATAGAATTAACAAAAGATTTAAAGTCCATGGCAAGGAATCAAAAGGAAGATCCCGAAATTAAAGAATTATTGAAGTTAGATTTACAGAAAAATAAATACTTTACCTTAATCAACGACGTTCTGTACCACCATGAGCCAGGGGGCAGATTACGTGTGTATTTACCAGAGGGTTTAGTAAAGAAGTTGATTAAAGAATGCCACGAAATTTATGGGCATATAGGAGCGTATAAATGCTACAAGACTTTGGGAGAAAGGTTTTACTACCCGAAATTTGCGAAGGTGATTCGGGGTGTATTGTCAACGTGCGACAGATGCCAAAGATGCAAGGTGCCAAACCTTTATAGTTACGCGAACATGCAGAATATAGTACCTGATGGAGTTGGCGATTTAGTATCGATTGATTTTTTCGGTCCGCTACCTTCGAGTAAAGGGAATTATAAATGGCTTCTCGTAACAATAGATGCGTTTAGTAAATACGTAAAACTCTACCCACTGAAACTCGCAAATGCGCAATCCACCATAAATTGTATTTTTAATCAATATATCCCAGAGTTAGGCAAACCCAAGCGAATGCAATTTGATCATGGGACCCAATTCACGTCAAAAGTTTGGATCGAAAAAGTAAAAAAAGAGGGTATTATCCCCATATTTTCCTCAATAAGACACCCGCAAGGGAATAGGGATTGAAGAAGCAGTGAGAGGAACACCAAGCTACAGAGAATAATAAGACTGCATACAAACCAAAGAAGACTCGTTCGACACCAGAATTTCACAAGAATTATTTGCACATGATGAAGAAGACACGATTTCAATCAGCTGCAAATAATTAGGGGGCAATGTAACATATCAGCTGCTCCGAGTCAGATCAGCGCGCGCATCGACAGCTCGACCGAACGAAAGACCAGCGTGACGTCATCGAAGGTATAAATTCGGCACTGTCAGCCGACTCGGGAGCATTTGCCGCCTGTCGGGGTATTCTAGCTCATTTCTATATCATTTCTTTGCAAATCATACTGGGGGTCTTCACCGGGTGATTATTTAGCTTCATTTCAAATCTTAGAGTCAATAAAATAAATGTAACGCCAGTCGGGTTCATTTCAATATAATTTAAAACTTAGCAACAGCCAAACGCGGCATCATATTATTATCTTCGAGTCAAAAACCTATAGCCTGTCGGTATAGCAAAACAAACCTAGCGTTAAGAAAAACTTGTAAATAGAAAAACCGAGAAAACCGTTCAAATTCAAAACTAGAAGTTAAGTTTAGTTTTATTATTTCTTTTTCTGTACTATTTTTATATTCTTTATTTTTCACAAATTACTGATTAAAATAATCTTAAACTGGATTTTCATCTGACGCAAAACCTTTATTACAAAACCTAAAACATCTTCATGAATCCCTTTTATTTCACAGAATTCTAGGTTCAGGTGCTCTCGCATTGGTATCGATTTTTAATCCATATCCACTGCTTTGATCACTCTTAACTCCGGAATTTTAGGGACACCAGGTTCAGGTGCACTTGCATCGGTATTGATTTCTAATCCGTATCCGCTGCTTTGGACACTCTTAACTCTGGATCTTAGCTCTGTAAACCCTATGTGGCGTACCGAGTCTGACAGCTTAGCTTTTCACAGTATTTGATTCACCAACGCTCGAAATATAAATTTTATGCAACATCCCACGACCATCAGTCCATTTTCTTAAATAATAAAATTAATTAAAAAGGACCCAAACGTTGCAATATGATATATATATTATCGTATCGCATTCTATGACTATCCATGAAAAACTACGGCGAACTACGGATATCTACTACAAATAACGCATACAGTATTATCCCATTCTACGACCATCTACGAAAAACTATGACAAAATACGGAAAACCACGATGAACTACAGATATTCACTACAAAGATCGAAATCATATCGAATTTCGTTCTAGAACTATCTACGAAAAACTACTACTTTGTGCAAAATCTGACGTAAAAAAAACTACGAAAAGTCCGAAATCCTCTACTTTTTCGTAGATCATTTTCGTAGTTTGGCGTAGAAATTATTTTCACCAGGGGAGAAAAAGCGAAAGAAAGATTTAGTTGAGGGAATGAATGAAAAGCGTTTGGATAAAAAACGAAATAAAAATTTAGTTGAAACAATGAGTGAAAAGCATTTGGATAAGAAACGAAAGAAAGATTTAGTTGAGACAATGGATGAAGAGCGTTTGGATAGGAAACGAAAGAAAGATTTAATTAAGACAATGGATGAAAAGCGTTTGGTTCAAAAGCGGAAGAAAGATTTAGTTAAGATAATGAATCAACAGCGTTTGAATCAAAAGCGAAAGAAAGATTTAGTTGAGACAATGAATGAAAAGCGTTTGGATCAAAAGCGAAAGAAAGATTTAGTTAAGACAATGAATGAAAAACGTTTGGATCAAAAATGGAAAAAAGATTTAGTTGAGACAATGAATGAAAAGCGTTTGGATCAAAAGCGAAAGAAAGATTTAGTTAAGACAATGAATGAAAAACGTTTGGATCAAAAACGGAAAAAAGATTTAGTTGAGACAATGAATGAAAAGCGTTTGGATCAAAAGCGAAAGAAAGATTTAGTTAAGACAAGGAATGAAAAACGTTTGGATCTAAAACTAACTAAACAGTATAGCTATATGTATAATATATACAGTGGAACCTCCCTAAGTGTCCACGCTCGGGGGTTTAGATTCTCGGAACGGAGCACTTATAAAGCTCCCCACTCGGTCAGTGAGAGAGCGAGAGCGCCCAGAATCGAAGAGAGATGCGTATACGAGCAATGGTGGGGGAAAGAGCCAATCACAGGCTCGCGCGCCTGCGGAATTTAAATACGAGATACAACAGAAATAAATAATTAGTGAGAAATTACAATAAAAAAATCAATTCAATCGTAATAAATAATTTTATTTAGACAATTAACTATTTTTCAAAATCACAAATAATATTCAAGCGAAAACAGACGCAAGTTTTTTCTTTTTATTGATATGAACTTGGGTTAAATGACAAGATTAAATCACAGATAAATAGTGTCATCATTTCGTATCAACTACGTCAATGTAGAACTACTACATTGGAGATTTACACTTAATTCCTTGGCAACGATGGTGGGATCAGTACCACGTTTCACTTCATCTATCGCTCTCAATTTAACATTTAAATCCCACGATTTCAATATTCTTTTAGGTTTTGATTTTTCCATTTTGCCGGGTAAACAAAACGCCGTTGCGCATAGTTATCGCACATGAATATCGCGCATAGGACAAAAAACGAGCGAGCGAAAAACATGATGGTGGGGGAACGATTCCCCTTTCGCACCGAGACACGGAGCACTTATATAGATGGACACTTAGGGAGGTTCCACTGTAATACGTTAAAAGATCCGTTGAGAATTTCCATTGCTTTGAAACCAACATTGATAATAAGATAATATAGGGCTTGGCGCGCCAAGTTTGGTTACCAAAATGATTATTGGCTATATAATAAGAAATAAATAATAGCCAATATAAAGATGAATAATCGCGGGTGACAAAACCTTCACTAGATTTCATTACAAAATGGTTTTTTTTTTCGAAAAAATCCGCAGATTATTTGACTTCAACAGATGATACACAATGGGGGGTTGGCGCGCGTAGCGCGCAGGGGGGCGTAGCCCCCCTAGTATATATATATACATTAGGGTGGCGCAAAAAAAACCGACTATTTTTTTTTTTTGAGTCTCGAGTGAAAAAATGTTAGTTTTTGATGTTTTAAGAGCCCTCTCCAAAGGACAGCTCAAAAAAAAAAATTTTAAGAGGTCGCTCCAAATTTTTTTAAATTTCAAAAATCGTTTTTTTTTTTTTCCTCAAATTTCATGTTTTTTCGCCTCCCCAAGGCTTAAACCTTAGATTTACCTCTCACAATGCACCACGCAAAAGGAATGCGCGGAAAAACCGTCCTAAGAGGTCGCTCAATCGATGTCTAGTTTTATCGATAAATATCGATTAGCACATCGTGAGAATTTTTCTCGGCGGATTCCGTTTGCGAGGTGTATTTCGAGATTAGGATACACACATTCAGCGGTCAAAAAAAAAAATTCGAATTTCGTTTTTTTTTTTGACACACCCTAATATATATATATATATGGTAGGGGTGTGCGGGTAGACCTTTTTCTCGGGTCGGGTCGAGTCGGGTAATTTTTATTTTTGTCGGGTCGAGTACCCGAAATTTTCGGGTACTCGAATCGACCCGAATACTCGAATGATTTCGAGTACTCGAATGTTTTCGGGTACTCGAATGTTTTCGGGTACTCGAATGTTTTCGGGTACTCGAATGTTTTCGGGTACTCGAATGTTTTCGGGTAATCAAATGTTTCAGATTACTTGCATGTTTACCGGCAATTAGCTATAGGATACCCGCCGGGTTTTAGAAAAATGTCTCCATGCATCCATGTCGTTAGGTAATTCAAATTTATTTGAGTATTGGCTATGACTTCCAATTTCAATTTCTATATTATTTATTAATTTAGGCAGTACGGTTAGTAGCTAACAATAAGGACTAAGATGCGGAATGTATTCAAAAAATAAAAATGTAATAATCTGTTCATGAATTTATTAAACTATATGACAAGTAGTCATATAATTTAATAAATTCATGGACAGATCAATGCATTTTTCAAATACATCCCGCATCTTAGTCCTTATTGCTAGTCTCCTAACCGTACTGCCTAAATTAGTAAATAATACAGAAATTGAAATTGGAAGTCCTAGTCAATGCTCAACTAAATTAGAATTACCCAACGACATGGATGCATCGAGACATTCTTTAAAAACCCGACGGGTACCCGAGCTAAGTGCCGGTAAACATGCGAGTACTCTCAAACATTCGATTACCCGAAAACATTCGATTACCCGAAAACATTCGAGTTCCCGAAAACATACGAGTACCCGAAGAAATTCGAGTACCCGAAAAAATTTGAGTACCCGAAAAAATTTGAGTACCCGAAAAGATGCGAGTACTCGAAAACATTCGAGTACCCGAAACTGTTCGAGTATTCGGGTCGATCCGAGTACCCGAAAATTTCGGGTCACGAAAAAATCTCGACTCGACGAGTACCCGACCCGACCCGAGCACCGAGTACCCGAATAAATCGGGTACCCGCACACCCCTAATATATGGGTATATATATATATCTATGTACTACACTATATATTGTAACTTACTGCACCGATATCTCAGCTGAGGGCTGGAGATACGGTGCTAGTCCGCGTGAGTGTCTTTGTCACGGGTGATGTTTTGGAGCTCCTCTAGTGGAAAAAGTGAAAAACCACAAAATACCCTATTATAGACTCAAATCAGGACTCAACCGATTTGAGCTAATTATCGACTGAGCGAGGATCTGCTTCGCTAACCGAGCTTGTGCGACAGACGCGGGCAGAGCTAGCTGTGTGTGAGGATCACAGACATGGGTATTCCCCAGTGTCGCAAACCCACACCAACTCAACCGTTGCTGCCTTAGCACAGAACTGGGTGTCGCTAGGCGTACCAAGCTGAACAACTAGACTCGGGATTGGGTTTTACACCCGCACCGTAGCTGTCGTTTGCAAATTGAAAATAAAGAAAGAAACCTGAAATGTTTTAAGATTGTTATTTTAAAGGAAATAGGAAATTGAAAGAAATAGATGTCGTTTAACAATAGATAGTGTTTAATGAAATTAAATAGTTATTTGGTCATTCGTGGAAAGCGATACAAAAGAATTAATCAGAGAACAGCACATTAAGTGCAGAAATAGAGTATTATTAAATCATAAAGGATAGAATAGAAAATAACAGTTTATATTAAAGAAATAATAAATTAGAATAAGATTAGAATTAGGTAGAGTTCATAATTTTCATTCAATGTTTCCAGTTAGTTGATTTATAGTTTTATTTCAGCCGATGGTTTGTTTGATTTATTGATTTTATCCGAAGATTTCCAATCCTCGAATGCGTTAAATTGCGTCGTTAAATTAATTAAGACGACTTTGAAATTTGCAGTCTAATTTTATTTATTTAGAAAATTAGTAAAACTTTGTAGAGTGTGAAATGTGAATTTTATTTTTAATCAGACTTATATTTTTCAATATCGAAAATCGCGATTTTAATCACTTCAATTTTAGCAAGTGTCGAAACGCGATTTAAGAGCAGGTACAGGTCACGCACTATTTTGGCTACGTGCCTAATTTTAATAATTAATATGATGTGACTCGACGGGCGCTTTGCCACACAATCGGTACCTGATGCCTCCACGTACCCCCTTTTATACCGATAATTAGCGCGCACCGCGAAATCGCGGGATGCACGGAATCGCGGTTTTGCACGGAATCGCGGGTTGCGCGGAATCGCGGGTGGTGCGGATTTGTAGATTGCGCAACATTAAGCAATACACGAAATTCCGCGGCGAGCGTCGCGGGATGCGCGTCGCGGGATGCGCGATGGCACTTGTCCGGCTGCTCCGGCAGGAGCCAGAACAGCCGGAACGTTACATTGCCCCCTTTTCATCAGCTGTTCTTCGGTGATGCGCGCTGGTGGTGCAGTGCCGATGGAAGTTGATGAAACCCTGGATGTTCTGCTCTTCTTCTTTTAGATGTTTCGTCTAGTGATTCATGTAGTCTCGATTTTTCTCAGATCATTGTTATAATTTTACCTTCATGAACGATTTTTTGTCTAATAATTTCTCCTCGTGCTCATCTTTCTGTCCTCAACGACCTAGCCTCGTACCCGCACTTGCTGTCTCCTTGGCTTCCAGTGCTGTATGATCTTCTTGTTTTTGTTCGTTGTGTGATGCTTCCTCGACCTCCAGTCCCATGAATCTCCTATTCTGAGGTTCGCCTTCTGCGTTTTACTAAATGACTCTGCTTTCCTGTTCCCTTCTGAGGCTCTCGTTGTCCGCAACCGAGTGGGTTTTGCCGGCTTGGAGAATTCTCGGCATTTGCCCCCTGGCCTCCGATGATAAACGTTGTCATTTAATAACGCCTCGTTGTCTTCGTTTTTTCGGTCATATCCTGGATGTTGAGTGCATGGTTTTGAAAATTTATTCGTGTCTTGATCCCTGTTTTTATCCGACGTCGCTGCGAATTGTATCTGATCAGCTAGTTCTTGGCTGTTCTCTCTTCCAGGTGGATTTTTATGCGGCATATAGGGTACGATGACGGTGTCTTCATCGCGCCTCCTGATATTGCGAAGCCAATAATTATTTATTAACGCCGTACGGGCTAGATTCAGCTCGTTCGGTTGAAAAATTATTGTCGCCCCCTGGCCGGTTAGAATTGTGATACCACCTTTGATAAATAAACTGTGAGATGTTTGTATCGCACTTGATCTTGGGTCTGATGTTGTATTATTTGATTCCCCCGCTAGATTCACTGAAGTGTTTTCGTTCTCTTGGATTAAACTGTTTGATTCATTTATATTATCGTCGGTGCTAATTTTGTCAATCCCGTGGTTAGATTCGACCTTCGAGACATCATCGTCCGTTTTATTTGTTTTGTTTCCGAGTGACTCTTTCGACTTCTCAGCTCCGCAGGTGACGTTGTTATTATATTCGGCAGTCTCATTACTCCGCTTGTCGACGATTATTCGGTCCGTAACCTTGCCGTCTTCGATTTTATTTTCGTTTTCGCGGACTTGATCATTATTTTCGTTTAAAATTTTATTTTCGTAATACGCCCGTAGTTCTGCATCTCGCTGCAACGTGTCACGCGAAGAGTCAAACCAAGCATCAATATTTTTTTCTCTCCGGTCGTATTGGACACGCAATATTTCTACTAGCCTCTGTATTTCCGTGATCTGATCATTAACGTTAGTTTTAGGTTTACCGACTGGCTCTATCATATTTATGCCGATTGACTTTGAGAAGTCTCGTTCCTGACCCCTAGTGTTCCTATCGGTCCAACCTATAGTCTTACTTTAGCTAGCAACTGCACCTTTCCCGTCCAGTTTCCTTTTGATTTTATGCAATGTTCGAAAAAGAAAAAAATTTGAAGCTATTTTGAATGAATTTAAGTTGTCTTTAGAATGAATTTAAGTTTAATAAATGAAGTTAAATTGAATTTTGAATCTAATGAATTTAATTTTATTTAAGAGGAGCCCCACGTTGGGCGCCAAATGTAACTTACTGCACCGATATCTCAGCTGAGGGCTGGAGATACGGTGCTAGTCCGCGTGAGTGTCTTTGTCACGGGTGATGTTTTGGAGCTCCTCTAGTGGAAAAAGTGAAAAACCACAAAATACCCTATTATAGACTCAAATCAGGACTCAACCGATTTGAGCTAATTATCGACTGAGCGAGGATCTGCTTCGCTAACCGAGCTTGTGCGACAGACGCGGGCAGAGCTAGCTGTGTGTGAGGATCACAGACATGGGTATTCCCCAGTGTCGCAAACCCACACCAACTCAACCGTTGCTGCCTTAGCACAGAACTGGGTGTCGCTAGGCGTACCAAGCTGAACAACTAGACTCGGGATTGGGTTTTACACCCGCACCGTAGCTGTCGTTTGCAAATTGAAAATAAAGAAAGAAACCTGAAATGTTTTAAGATTGTTATTTTAAAGGAAATAGGAAATTGAAAGAAATAGATGTCGTTTAACAATAGATAGTGTTTAATGAAATTAAATAGTTATTTGGTCATTCGTGGAAAGCGATACAAAAGAATTAATCAGAGAACAGCACATTAAGTGCAGAAATAGAGTATTATTAAATCATAAAGGATAGAATAGAAAATAACAGTTTATATTAAAGAAATAATAAATTAGAATAAGATTAGAATTAGGTAGAGTTCATAATTTTCATTCAATGTTTCCAGTTAGTTGATTTATAGTTTTATTTCAGCCGATGGTACATCAACCAACTGATAGTGCCTGACCATGACTGCGCTCAATCGGCTGAGGTCTTATTCCAGAAGTGTGGAAACGCAGCTTTCATGTCGAGTTTACATCTTACGGCGAGTTTTTGGCAAGTTCCTTTGCATCCTGACTCAAGAAAATATACTGCATTTATGCACGAAGGAAAAACTTATCATTTTACAGTTACCCCTTATGGGCTTAATACAAGTTTGGCTAGTTTGATTAGAGCTTTGGAGGGGCCATTCAACAATTACGTCACGCTATTTTCGACCATTCTTGACCCCCCTCCCCCCCCCCCCCCCCCCCCACCATTACACTTCGTCATACATACTTTGACCACTTTAACCCAGAGCGTCACGCTCTGGACCCCCCCCCCCCCCCCCCCGGCGTGACGTAATTGTTGAATGGCCCCTGGACTTAGTTTTGAAGGAGACGGAGCAGCTTACAATAAATTTTGTAGACGATATACTGTGTATTTCTGACTCCGTTCCGTCCCATTTGGTTCACCTGAAATTATTATTTGAGGGTTTCCGAAAATATAATATGACGCTTAATTTCAAAAAGTCAAAATTCTTTAGAGAAGAAATCGATTTTCTCGGGCATCGGATAACAAAAGATGGGATACACCCACAGCCAGAAAAGATCGAGGCGATAAAGAAATTCCCGATACCGAGAAACGCGAAACAGCTTAAGGGATTTTTCGGATTAACAAATTATTACAGTAAATTCACCAGCGCATATGCGGCAGCAGCAGCTCCGTTGCTCTCTTTAATAAAGAAAGGTGCCAAGTGGGACTGGACGGAGGAAATGAAGACACATTTCACAACAGTAAAAAATTTATTTTGTGATACGATGGTTATAAACCATCCAGATCCGAAAAGGAGGTATTATTTGCAATGTGACGCCAGCAATTATGCAGTCGGGGCAGTGCTTTATCAGTTATCCGATAACAACGAGGAACGGATCGTGGGGTTCGCGAGTAGAACGATGAAGGGGGCTGAGCTGAATTATTTTACATCCGAAAAAGAGCTGTTAGCAATAGTATTCGCTCTCGAGAAATTCAGAACTTTCATCGTCGGTGCGAAGCTCACGATCCGGACCGATCATAAAGCATTAACGTATATTTTTTCGTGTAAACTCGTTAGCTCTCGTTTAGCACGCTGGGTTTTGTTCATACGAACGTACAATTTTGACATTGAATACATCAAGGGCACGGAGAATATAGTCGCGGACGTGTTGAGCCGCTACCCACCCGAACGAAGGCAGAATCTTATAGAGTCAGTAGCGGAGTTGGGGGTCCTTGCACCTCTGGCAAAAGCAATTGACGATCAATTAAGTAGGGATTTAGGAAACTATCCAATCTTACAAAAAGCAGATAAAAGAATTAGTGAATTACTGGATTCAGCACAATTAAAACTAGATAACAACTTGGAAGTCGTAGATGAAATATTATACCACCGAGAGCCAGGGGGCAGATTACGAGCCTGCGTCCCTAAAGCGCTGGTAAAACAGCTCATCATCGAGTGTCACGAAATGTACGGACACATAGGCGCCAACAAATGTTATCTCATACTTAAAGAAGGATTCTATTATCCTAAATTTGCTAAAAGGATTAGACAAACTTTAGCTAGCTGCGAAAGATGCCAGCGGTGCAAGGTACCCAACAGATATAGCTATGCAAATATGCAAAACATTGTGCCTGACGGAGTTGGCGAATTATTATCAATCGACTACCTAGGTCCATTGCCAGCGAGCAAAGGGAACTATAAGTGGCTATTAGTCACCATAGATGCCTTCAGCAAACTCGTAAAATTATATCCGTTAAAAGCAGCAAACGCTCCGCAAACAATAAAATGCATATTTGAACAGTATATCCCAGAGTATGGCAAGCCTAAGCGAATCCAGTGTGATCATGGCACACAGTTCACTTCTACAGCATGGCAAAATAAATTAGACGAAGAAAACATCAAATTAATTTATTCCTCAATTAGACATCCACAAGGAAATATCGTTGAGCGCGTAAACCGCGAGTTAGGGCGATTTTTCAGAACTTTTCTAACCGACAAGCACACGTCGTAGATAAATTGGTTAAAAATAATTGAGAGCTGTATGAACGAAGTGTGCCATGACACCACTGGATTCGCACCTTGCGAGATCCACCTTGGGCAACGCCCTTCAAGATTCTGGGAATCTTGGCTAGTTACAAATAAAACTGACCTACCGCGTGACGCGAAACTAATACTCGTTAAAAAGAACATAATTCGCCACGGCAAACGCCGAGCAGACTGGTTCAATTCAACACACAAAATGGCTAAATTCAAAGTAGGAGATCTAGTATTAATTAGGGCACTCAATGTTTCCGATTCAAAAGAAAAGAAGATGGCAAAATTCTTCGATTTATATGAGGGACCCTATAGAATCAGCCGGCAAGTTGGTGAGGCCACCTACGTCTTGGAGAACACCCATACAGGGATGGAACGGGGCAAGTTCCACGTTAACATGTTTAAAGAATATGTGCAAAGCGAAGTAGGGGAGGCGGTCAAAATAAAGTAACACCTGTAAAGAATCGCTATTGTGATCTCATAGTCAAAACACACACAACGAAAGGAGTAGAGGATTAGCCCCTTAAAATCGGATGACATCTCCTTGTATGGTATTAAATCCATAAAGAAGGGATACAAGAAGATTATATAAGTGACCCCTCATTAGCTCTCAGCCCAGTGTGCTCCAATTTTAAATAGGAATAACACGTAATAACAAAACAAGCGAAGATGAGTGTGAATCCGCGGTATAAAATCGGTCAGTGTATTGTGCAAGACGTCGGGACGCAGACGGAAGTAAAGCCAACCGAGAAGAAAGGCGACCACTTAATCGTGCCCAGAAAATACAACCGGGAAAGAGGAGTCTACAGGCGCGGCAAATGGTCGCAGACGAAAAAAAAATGGGAATCCACGATTACGGAAGGATCAAGTGCAGACCAACCCGAACCTAGGCCATCCACCAGCCAACAAGAAGGGAGCGAACCGGAACAAGAAGTTCCGACCATCCGCAGTCCGGACCCAGTGCCGTCGACCAGTACGCAGGGGGTGGAGCCACCCACATCGAGGAAACGGCCAGCAGAGGAAGAGGCTCAGGGGGACGCGAAACGGGTGCCGGGGCCAAGGCAGCCGGTCAGCTATATGCCCTGGGAGCTGACCCCTATTGACGTACCGGAGATGCCGGAAGGGGAAAGAGAGGAACAGGCGAGACAGCGGGCGATCCAGCTGGTTTTTGGACATCTAGACGGGTTCAGCGACGACGACGAGGAGTTCCGAGCATACGAGGACATCGAAACACCGGAAGGATACCCGGTGCTCACGACCCCGGAGTACCAACAATACTTCGAAGCTGAGGTTATGTGGGCACCAAGCTATCCAGGCCGTCCCAGTGTAGAGAACATCCTATCGGAGGAGGAATCGTTGGACTTACCGGAACTGGAGTTCTGAGGGGAGGATCCAGGCAGAAAAACAAAAAGAGGGACAGACAACGAAGAAATAAGATCTACCAACTCCTGAGCACCAACCGAACATCCGTTGGTAGAAGGGGGCAGATGTAACGTTCCGGCTGTGTTGGCTACCGCCAGCGCAGCCGGAGCACGTCCATCCAGCAGCGGAATCCCGCAGTTCCGTGCATTCCGCGAGTCCGCGCTTCCCGCGACTCCGCGCCTCCCGCGATTCCGCGCACCCCGCGGAATATCGGTATAAAAGGGGGGCCGTGGAGGCATCAGGTACCGATTGTGTGGCAAAGCGCCCGTCGAGTCACATCTATTAAATTCATTAGGCACGTAGCCAAAATAGTGCGTGGTCTTTACTTGCTTATAAATTCGAATTCAATACTTGCTATAATTGAAGTATTTTAGAATCACGATTTATAATATGAAAATAAATTGAATTCACATTTCACACTCAATTATGTTTTGCTAATTTTATAATTTAATAAATTAGACAAAGAATTTAAAAGTCGCCTTACTACGGGGTTTAACGGCTCAAATTTAAAGAACTGATCTAGGATTGGAAATCCTAGATTACCAATTATAACGAAATATCGATCTTGACAAATATTATTTATCTAACCAATCGGAAACATTAATTAAATTCAAAACCTTAAATTATTCTAATCTTACTTTATTCTATAAATTCTTATTGTAATACTTTACTTTATATTCTTTTCTTTATGATTTCATACTATTCTAACGATACGCATAATCTGCAATTTTCTGTTTTCTTTTGTATCGTTTCATCTAAATAATTTGCTACATTAAAACCAAACCTACTGTTAAAACTGTATCTTTTCTTCCATTTTCCTTTCTTCTAATTTAACCTTTTAACAGTCTTTCAGCATTCATTATTTGATATTATTATATTAGTCTAATACATACCCCGGCCTCACTGTGCTCTTTGGAGCAGGCCCTGCTCTAAGTGACAATTAGTGCGACCCGAAATCCCCTCGGTCTACCTGAAAACGGTCACTCGTCCTTACCTGGAAGTGCGATGGTAGGGGCAGCGTTCAGGAGAAATAAAAGGAACTAAGGGGTGTGCGGTCTATTTGGGACGGCACCAACTGCGTTACCTGCATATTCCCACTTATAACTACCAAAATCCAAGAAATAGCGTTAAAAGGATTAGTGCCGGTGAACGGGTTAATAGGATTAACAGCTTAGCTCTTTCGACTAATGAGTGTGCCGGGGTATGGTCTAATAAACAGGTTCGGTGCGCTTAGCGACACCCAGTTCCGCAATATCAGCTCTAGTTGAGTGTACTGGCTCATAGCACTGGCTTACGCCCGTGTCTAGGAGTATCTTTACCAGTGCCTTGATTCGAGTCTGTGTAGCGGGCTCGGCTAGCAAGGCAGATCCCAACTCTGTAGGTAAATAGGTCGAATCGGGTGACACCAGATTCGAATCTGTAATAGGGTATTTTGTGGTTTTTCACTTTTTCCACCAGAGGAGCTCCAAATCACACCCGTGACAAAGACACTCACGCGGACGAGCACCGTATCTCCAGCCATCAGCTGAGATATTGGTGCAGTAAGTTACAATATACACTGAGAGAAATATCTAGTTCCCCCAACCCAAATCGCCGAGTGAAATAAGGCATCAACATTTTTTTTTGGTTCAACAGACGTTTTGAAATTCAGTAGCAGTTACTGAAAATTTCGGTGAACGTAACTATACCAGCGAACTATTCAAACAGAGTACTTCTAACTGAACCATCTTCACTAAGTAAAATTGGTTCGAGTGACATTGCATTAGAGTTGAAGTAACCCTTCGTTTTTCGAAAAATCATGTATTATGAACGAGATTATAAAGTAGCGCTGACTGATAAGTTAGTGTTAACTCAACTCGATTTTATCGTGATGGAATTTCGCTGCGCGAAAAAAATTAATTTAGAATGTTACAATAAATTTATTTCATTGTAGGATGCGCTGAGCAACACCTACTATTTGTAATCAGTCGCATATTGATACAAAGTAACGATTTACAGATTAGAAAAACTTCGCATTGTTTTGGGCGGGATTCGATCCGAGGTCGCACGCATTCGCATTCGCATTCGCATTCGTACTAGTCGCACGCTTTACTGACTACGCTAAACTATCTATTGAAATAATGTATCACTTTTTCCTATTTATTTTGAAATTAGCATTTGTCTCAATGATATCAACGTTTAAATGCAGCTATAAGATATCTCAATTAAGCATCTGTTTCCTAGAATTCCAAAAGTTCTCATTTACTGTAACGCTCACAGTAAGAATGTAATAATATCTATAAAAATCTAGTGTCTGTTACTCGCGAGTAACTTTTGTTCAGTGAAAGTGAAAAATTATGTTGCTTGGACTGAAAATTATAGTTGATGCCTTAGTAAGTTGACTTTCCAAAAGTATAAGATATAAGAATGTTGTTTGAGTACACTTGGAATTATAAAAACTAGTCCATTTAATCAAATGAGTAAAGTTAAATAGTTAGTTAATCTTTAATACAAAATAGAGTTCCATCAACTGAAAATATAGTTACGATTACTCGCAGGAATTCAACGTCCCAAAAGTAGTACATGTAATTCGTCAAAAATTGTGCCTTGCACAGAGGTCTAAATAGTTACTGTAAATATTCGAGAAAAGTTGAATATACGGCCGGAAAAGACTGTTAATCCTCTTTAAAAAAAAGCGTTGTAACGTTTTTTGTCAGGTTTTTTAGGCCGCATAGCTAGGCTTATATATGCTATATATATATATTGTAACGTTCCGGCTGTTCTGGCTCCTGCCGGAGCAGCCGGACAAGTGCCATCGCGCATCCCGCGACGCGCATCCCGCGACGCTCGCCGCGGAATTTCGTGTATTGCTTAATGTTGCGCAATCTACAAATCCGCACCACCCGCGATTCCGCGCAACCCGCGATTCCGTGCAAAACCGCGATTCCGTGCATCCCGCGATTTCGCGGTGCGCGCTAATTATCGGTATAAAAGGGGGTACGTGGAGGCATCAGGTACCGATTGTGTGGCAAAGCGCCCGTCGAGTCACATCATATTAATTATTAAAATTAGGCACGTAGCCAAAATAGTGCGTGACCTGTACCTGCTCTTAAATCGCGTTTCGACACTTGCTAAAATTGAAGTGATTAAAATCGCGATTTTCGATATTGAAAAATATAAGTCTGATTAAAAATAAAATTCACATTTCACACTCTACAAAGTTTTACTAATTTTCTAAATAAATAAAATTAGACTGCAAATTTCAAAGTCGTCTTAATTAATTTAACGACGCAATTTAACGCATTCGAGGATTGGAAATCTTCGGATAAAATCAATAAATCAAACAAACCATCGGCTGAAATAAAACTATAAATCAACTAACTGGAAACATTGAATGAAAATTATGAACTCTACCTAATTCTAATCTTATTCTAATTTATTATTTCTTTAATATAAACTGTTATTTTCTATTCTATCCTTTATGATTTAATAATACTCTATTTCTGCACTTAATGTGCTGTTCTCTGATTAATTCTTTTGTATCGCTTTCCACGAATGACCAAATAACTATTTAATTTCATTAAACACTATCTATTGTTAAACGACATCTATTTCTTTCAATTTCCTATTTCCTTTAAAATAACAATCTTAAAACATTTCAGGTTTCTTTCTTTATTTTCAATTTGCAAACGACAGCTACGGTGCGGGTGTAAAACCCAATCCCGAGTCTAGTTGTTCAGCTTGGTACGCCTAGCGACACCCAGTTCTGTGCTAAGGCAGCAACGGTTGAGTTGGTGTGGGTTTGCGACACTGGGGAATACCCATGTCTGTGATCCTCACACACAGCTAGCTCTGCCCGCGTCTGTCGCACAAGCTCGGTTAGCGAAGCAGATCCTCGCTCAGTCGATAATTAGCTCAAATCGGTTGAGTCCTGATTTGAGTCTATAATAGGGTATTTTGTGGTTTTTCACTTTTTCCACTAGAGGAGCTCCAAAACATCACCCGTGACAAAGACACTCACGCGGACTAGCACCGTATCTCCAGCCCTCAGCTGAGATATCGGTGCAGTAAGTTACATTTGGCGCCCAACGTGGGGCTCCTCTTAAATAAAATTAAATTCATTAGATTCAAAATTCAATTTAACTTCATTTATTAAACTTAAATTCATTCTAAAGACAACTTAAATTCATTCAAAATAGCTTCAAATTTTTTTCTTTTTCGAACATTGCATAAAATCAAAAGGAAACTGGACGGGAAAGGTGCAGTTGCTAGCTAAAGTAAGACTATAGGTTGGACCGATAGGAACACTAGGGGTCAGGAACGAGACTTCTCAAAGTCAATCGGCATAAATATGATAGAGCCAGTCGGTAAACCTAAAACTAACGTTAATGATCAGATCACGGAAATACAGAGGCTAGTAGAAATATTGCGTGTCCAATACGACCGGAGAGAAAAAAATATTGATGCTTGGTTTGACTCTTCGCGTGACACGTTGCAGCGAGATGCAGAACTACGGGCGTATTACGAAAATAAAATTTTAAACGAAAATAATGATCAAGTCCGCGAAAACGAAAATAAAATCGAAGACGGCAAGGTTACGGACCGAATAATCGTCGACAAGCGGAGTAATGAGACTGCCGAATATAATAACAACGTCACCTGCGGAGCTGAGAAGTCGAAAGAGTCACTCGGAAACAAAACAAATAAAACGGACGATGATGTCTCGAAGGTCGAATCTAACCACGGGATTGACAAAATTAGCACCGACGATAATATAAATGAATCAAACAGTTTAATCCAAGAGAACGAAAACACTTCAGTGAATCTAGCGGGGGAATCAAATAATACAACATCAGACCCAAGATCAAGTGCGATACAAACATCTCACAGTTTATTTATCAAAGGTGGTATCACAATTCTAACCGGCCAGGGGGCGACAATAATTTTTCAACCGAACGAGCTGAATCTAGCCCGTACGGCGTTAATAAATAATTATTGGCTTCGCAATATCAGGAGGCGCGATGAAGACACCGTCATCGTACCCTATATGCCGCATAAAAATCCACCTGGAAGAGAGAACAGCCAAGAACTAGCTGATCAGATACAATTCGCAGCGACGTCGGATAAAAACAGGGATCAAGACACGAATAAATTTTCAAAACCATGCACTCAACATCCAGGATATGACCGAAAAAACGAAGACAACGAGGCGTTATTAAATGACAACGTTTATCATCGGAGGCCAGGGGGCAAATGCCGAGAATTCTCCAAGCCGGCAAAACCCACTCGGTTGCGGACAACGAGAGCCTCAGAAGGGAACAGGAAAGCAGAGTCATTTAGTAAAACGCAGAAGGCGAACCTCAGAATAGGAGATTCATGGGACTGGAGGTCGAGGAAGCATCACACAACGAACAAAAACAAGAAGATCATACAGCACTGGAAGCCAAGGAGACAGCAAGTGCGGGTACGAGGCTAGGTCGTTGAGGACAGAAAGATGAGCACGAGGAGAAATTATTAGACAAAAAATCGTTCATGAAGGTAAAATTATAACAATGATCTGAGAAAAATCGAGACTACATGAATCACTAGACGAAACATCTAAAAGAAGAAGAGCAGAACATCCAGGGTTTCATCAACTTCCATCGGCACTGCACCACCAGCGCGCATCACCGAAGAACAGCTGATGAAAAGGGGGCAATGTAACGTTCCGGCTGTTCTGGCTCCTGCCGGAGCAGCCGGACAAGTGCCATCGCGCATCCCGCGACGCGCATCCCGCGACGCTCGCCGCGGAATTTCGTGTATTGCTTAATGTTGCGCAATCTACAAATCCGCACCACCCGCGATTCCGCGCAACCCGCGATTCCGTGCAAAACCGCGATTCCGTGCATCCCGCGATTTCGCGGTGCGCGCTAATTATCGGTATAAAAGGGGGTACGTGGAGGCATCAGGTACCGATTGTGTGGCAAAGCGCCCGTCGAGTCACATCATATTAATTATTAAAATTAGGCACGTAGCCAAAATAGTGCGTGACCTGTACCTGCTCTTAAATCGCGTTTCGACACTTGCTAAAATTGAAGTGATTAAAATCGCGATTTTCGATATTGAAAAATATAAGTCTGATTAAAAATAAAATTCACATTTCACACTCTACAAAGTTTTACTAATTTTCTAAATAAATAAAATTAGACTGCAAATTTCAAAGTCGTCTTAATTAATTTAACGACGCAATTTAACGCATTCGAGGATTGGAAATCTTCGGATAAAATCAATAAATCAAACAAACCATCGGCTGAAATAAAACTATAAATCAACTAACTGGAAACATTGAATGAAAATTATGAACTCTACCTAATTCTAATCTTATTCTAATTTATTATTTCTTTAATATAAACTGTTATTTTCTATTCTATCCTTTATGATTTAATAATACTCTATTTCTGCACTTAATGTGCTGTTCTCTGATTAATTCTTTTGTATCGCTTTCCACGAATGACCAAATAACTATTTAATTTCATTAAACACTATCTATTGTTAAACGACATCTATTTCTTTCAATTTCCTATTTCCTTTAAAATAACAATCTTAAAACATTTCAGGTTTCTTTCTTTATTTTCAATTTGCAAACGACAGCTACGGTGCGGGTGTAAAACCCAATCCCGAGTCTAGTTGTTCAGCTTGGTACGCCTAGCGACACCCAGTTCTGTGCTAAGGCAGCAACGGTTGAGTTGGTGTGGGTTTGCGACACTGGGGAATACCCATGTCTGTGATCCTCACACACAGCTAGCTCTGCCCGCGTCTGTCGCACAAGCTCGGTTAGCGAAGCAGATCCTCGCTCAGTCGATAATTAGCTCAAATCGGTTGAGTCCTGATTTGAGTCTATAATAGGGTATTTTGTGGTTTTTCACTTTTTCCACTAGAGGAGCTCCAAAACATCACCCGTGACAAAGACACTCACGCGGACTAGCACCGTATATATATATATATATAGCATATATAAGCCTAGCTATGCGGCCTAAAAAACCTGACAAAAAACGTTACAACGCTTTTTTTTAAAGAGGATTAACAGTCTTTTCCGGCCGTATATTCAACTTTTCTCGAATATTTACAGTAACTATTTAGACCTCTGTGCAAGGCACAATTTTTGACGAATTACATGTACTACTTTTGGGACGTTGAATTCCTGCGAGTAATCGTAACTATATTTTCAGTTGATGGAACTCTATTTTGTATTAAAGATTAACTAACTATTTAACTTTACTCATTTGATTAAATGGACTAGTTTTTATAATTCCAAGTGTACTCAAACAACATTCTTATATCTTATACTTTTGGAAAGTCAACTTACTAAGGCATCAACTATAATTTTCAGTCCAAGCAACATAATTTTTCACTTTCACTGAACAAAAGTTACTCGCGAGTAACAGACACTAGATTTTTATAGATATTATTACATTCTTACTGTGAGCGTTACAGTAAATGAGAACTTTTGGAATTCTAGGAAACAGATGCTTAATTGAGATATCTTATAGCTGCATTTAAACGTTGATATCATTGAGACAAATGCTAATTTCAAAATAAATAGGAAAAAGTGATACATTATTTCAATAGATAGTTTAGCGTAGTCAGTAAAGCGTGCGACTAGTACGAATGCGAATGCGAATGCGAATGCGTGCGACCTCGGATCGAATCCCGCCCAAAACAATGCGAAGTTTTTCTAATCTGTAAATCGTTACTTTGTATCAATATGCGACTGATTACAAATAGTAGGTGTTGCTCAGCGCATCCTACAATGAAATAAATTTATTGTAACATTCTAAATTAATTTTTTTCGCGCAGCGAAATTCCATCACGATAAAATCGAGTTGAGTTAACACTAACTTATCAGTCAGCGCTACTTTATAATCTCGTTCATAATACATGATTTTTCGAAAAACGAAGGGTTACTTCAACTCTAATGCAATGTCACTCGAACCAATTTTACTTAGTGAAGATGGTTCAGTTAGAAGTACTCTGTTTGAATAGTTCGCTGGTATAGTTACGTTCACCGAAATTTTCAGTAACTGCTACTGAATTTCAAAACGTCTGTTGAACCAAAAAAAAATGTTGATGCCTTATTTCACTCGGCGATTTGGGTTGGGGGAACTAGATATTTCTCTCAGTGTATATTGTAACTTACTGCACCAATATCTCAGCTGATGGCTGGAGATACGGTGCTCGTCCGCGTGAGTGTCTTTGTCACGGGTGTGATTTGGAGCTCCTCTGGTGGAAAAAGTGAAAAACCACAAAATACCCTATTACAGATTCGAATCTGGTGTCACCCGATTCGACCTATTTACCTACAGAGTTGGGATCTGCCTTGCTAGCCGAGCCCGCTACACAGACTCGAATCAAGGCACTGGTAAAGATACTCCTAGACACGGGCGTAAGCCAGTGCTATGAGCCAGTACACTCAACTAGAGCTGATATTGCGGAACTGGGTGTCGCTAAGCGCACCGAACCTGTTTATTAGACCATACCCCGGCACACTCATTAGTCGAAAGAGCTAAGCTGTTAATCCTATTAACCCGTTCACCGGCACTAATCCCTTTAACGCTATTTCTTGGATTTTGGTAGTTATAAGTGGGAATATGCAGGTAACGCAGTTGGTGCCGTCCCAAATAGACCGCACACCCCTTAGTTCCTTTTATTTCTCCTGAACGCTGCCCCTACCATCGCACTTCCAGGTAAGGACGAGTGACCGTTTTCAGGTAGACCGAGGGGATTTCGGGTCGCACTAATTGTCACTTAGAGCAGGGCCTGCTCCAAAGAGCACAGTGAGGCCGGGGTATGTATTAGACTAATATAATAATATCAAATAATGAATGCTGAAAGACTGTTAAAAGGTTAAATTAGAAGAAAGGAAAATGGAAGAAAAGATACAGTTTTAACAGTAGGTTTGGTTTTAATGTAGCAAATTATTTAGATGAAACGATACAAAAGAAAACAGAAAATTGCAGATTATGCGTATCGTTAGAATAGTATGAAATCATAAAGAAAAGAATATAAAGTAAAGTATTACAATAAGAATTTATAGAATAAAGTAAGATTAGAATAATTTAAGGTTTTGAATTTAATTAATGTTTCCGATTGGTTAGATAAATAATATTTGTCAAGATCGATATTTCGTTATAATTGGTAATCTAGGATTTCCAATCCTAGATCAGTTCTTTAAATTTGCGCCGTTAAACCCCGTATTAAGGCGACTTTTAAATTCTTTGTCTAATTTATTAAATTATAAAATTAGCAAAACATAATTGAGTGTGAAATGTGAATTCAATTTATTTTCATATTATAAATCGTGATTCTAAAATACTTCAATTATAGCAAGTATTGAATTCGAATTTATAAGCAAGTAAAGACCACGCACTATTTTGGCTACGTGCCTAATGAATTTAATAGATGTGACTCGACGGGCGCTTTGCCACACAATCGGTACCTGATGCCTCCACGGCCCCCCTTTTATACCGATATTCCGCGGGGTGCGCGGAATCGCGGGAGGCGCGGAGTCGCGGGAAGCGCGGACTCGCGGAATGCACGGAACTGCGGGATTCCGCTGCTGGATGGACGTGCTCCGGCTGCGCTGGCGGTAGCCAACACAGCCGGAACGTTACATCTGCCCCCTTCTACCAACGGATGTTCGGTTGGTGCTCAGGAGTTGGTAGATCTTATTTCTTCGTTGTCTGTCCCTCTTTTTGTTTTTCTGCCTGGATCCTCCCCTCAGAACTCCAGTTCCGGTAAGTCCAACGATTCCTCCTCCGATAGGATGTTCTCTACACTGGGACGGCCTGGATAGCTTGGTGCCCACATAACCTCAGCTTCGAAGTATTGTTGGTACTCCGGGGTCGTGAGCACCGGGTATCCTTCCGGTGTTTCGATGTCCTCGTATGCTCGGAACTCCTCGTCGTCGTCGCTGAACCCGTCTAGATGTCCAAAAACCAGCTGGATCGCCCGCTGTCTCGCCTGTTCCTCTCTTTCCCCTTCCGGCATCTCCGGTACGTCAATAGGGGTCAGCTCCCAGGGCATATAGCTGACCGGCTGCCTTGGCCCCGGCACCCGTTTCGCGTCCCCCTGAGCCTCTTCCTCTGCTGGCCGTTTCCTCGATGTGGGTGGCTCCACCCCCTGCGTACTGGTCGACGGCACTGGGTCCGGACTGCGGATGGTCGGAACTTCTTGTTCCGGTTCGCTCCCTTCTTGTTGGCTGGTGGATGGCCTAGGTTCGGGTTGGTCTGCACTTGATCCTTCCGTAATCGTGGATTCCCATTTTTTTTTCGTCTGCGACCATTTGCCGCGCCTGTAGACTCCTCTTTCCCGGTTGTATTTTCTGGGCACGATTAAGTGGTCGCCTTTCTTCTCGGTTGGCTTTACTTCCGTCTGCGTCCCGACGTCTTGCACAATACACTGACCGATTTTATACCGCGGATTCACACTCATCTTCGCTTGTTTTGTTATTACGTGTTATTCCTATTTAAAATTGGAGCACACTGGGCTGAGAGCTAATGAGGGGTCACTTATATAATCTTCTTGTATCCCTTCTTTATGGATTTAATACCATACAAGGAGATGTCATCCGATTTTAAGGGGCTAATCCTCTACTCCTTTCGTTGTGTGTGTTTTGACTATGAGATCACAATAGCGATTCTTTACAGGTGTTACTTTATTTTGACCGCCTCCCCTACTTCGCTTTGCACATATTCTTTAAACATGTTAACGTGGAACTTGCCCCGTTCCATCCCTGTATGGGTGTTCTCCAAGACGTAGGTGGCCTCACCAACTTGCCGGCTGATTCTATAGGGTCCCTCATATAAATCGAAGAATTTTGCCATCTTCTTTTCTTTTGAATCGGAAACATTGAGTGCCCTAATTAATACTAGATCTCCTACTTTGAATTTAGCCATTTTGTGTGTTGAATTGAACCAGTCTGCTCGGCGTTTGCCGTGGCGAATTATGTTCTTTTTAACGAGTATTAGTTTCGCGTCACGCGGTAGGTCAGTTTTATTTGTAACTAGCCAAGATTCCCAGAATCTTGAAGGGCGTTGCCCAAGGTGGATCTCGCAAGGTGCGAATCCAGTGGTGTCATGGCACACTTCGTTCATACAGCTCTCAATTATTTTTAACCAATTTATCTACGACGTGTGCTTGTCGGTTAGAAAAGTTCTGAAAAATCGCCCTAACTCGCGGTTTACGCGCTCAACGATATTTCCTTGTGGATGTCTAATTGAGGAATAAATTAATTTGATGTTTTCTTCGTCTAATTTATTTTGCCATGCTGTAGAAGTGAACTGTGTGCCATGATCACACTGGATTCGCTTAGGCTTGCCATACTCTGGGATATACTGTTCAAATATGCATTTTATTGTTTGCGGAGCGTTTGCTGCTTTTAACGGATATAATTTTACGAGTTTGCTGAAGGCATCTATGGTGACTAATAGCCACTTATAGTTCCCTTTGCTCGCTGGCAATGGACCTAGGTAGTCGATTGATAATAATTCGCCAACTCCGTCAGGCACAATGTTTTGCATATTTGCATAGCTATATCTGTTGGGTACCTTGCACCGCTGGCATCTTTCGCAGCTAGCTAAAGTTTGTCTAATCCTTTTAGCAAATTTAGGATAATAGAATCCTTCTTTAAGTATGAGATAACATTTGTTGGCGCCTATGTGTCCGTACATTTCGTGACACTCGATGATGAGCTGTTTTACCAGCGCTTTAGGGACGCAGGCTCGTAATCTGCCCCCTGGCTCTCGGTGGTATAATATTTCATCTACGACTTCCAAGTTGTTATCTAGTTTTAATTGTGCTGAATCCAGTAATTCACTAATTCTTTTATCTGCTTTTTGTAAGATTGGATAGTTTCCTAAATCCCTACTTAATTGATCGTCAATTGCTTTTGCCAGAGGTGCAAGGACCCCCAACTCCGCTACTGACTCTATAAGATTCTGCCTTCGTTCGGGTGGGTAGCGGCTCAACACGTCCGCGACTATATTCTCCGTGCCCTTGATGTATTCAATGTCAAAATTGTACGTTCGTATGAACAAAACCCAGCGTGCTAAACGAGAGCTAACGAGTTTACACGAAAAAATATACGTTAATGCTTTATGATCGGTCCGGATCGTGAGCTTCGCACCGACGATGAAAGTTCTGAATTTCTCGAGAGCGAATACTATTGCTAACAGCTCTTTTTCGGATGTAAAATAATTCAGCTCAGCCCCCTTCATCGTTCTACTCGCGAACCCCACGATCCGTTCCTCGTTGTTATCGGATAACTGATAAAGCACTGCCCCGACTGCATAATTGCTGGCGTCACATTGCAAATAATACCTCCTTTTCGGATCTGGATGGTTTATAACCATCGTATCACAAAATAAATTTTTTACTGTTGTGAAATGTGTCTTCATTTCCTCCGTCCAGTCCCACTTGGCACCTTTCTTTATTAAAGAGAGCAACGGAGCTGCTGCTGCCGCATATGCGCTGGTGAATTTACTGTAATAATTTGTTAATCCGAAAAATCCCTTAAGCTGTTTCGCGTTTCTCGGTATCGGGAATTTCTTTATCGCCTCGATCTTTTCTGGCTGTGGGTGTATCCCATCTTTTGTTATCCGATGCCCGAGAAAATCGATTTCTTCTCTAAAGAATTTTGACTTTTTGAAATTAAGCGTCATATTATATTTTCGGAAACCCTCAAATAATAATTTCAGGTGAACCAAATGGGACGGAACGGAGTCAGAAATACACAGTATATCGTCTACAAAATTTATTGTAAGCTGCTCCGTCTCCTTCAAAACTAAGTCCAGGGGCCATTCAACAATTACGTCACGCCGGGGGGGGGGGGGGGGGGGGTCCAGAGCGTGACGCTCTGGGTTAAAGTGGTCAAAGTATGTATGACGAAGTGTAATGGTGGGGGGGGGGGGGGGGGGGGGAGGGGGGTCAAGAATGGTCGAAAATAGCGTGACGTAATTGTTGAATGGCCCCTCCAAAGCTCTAATCAAACTAGCCAAACTTGTATTAAGCCCATAAGGGGTAACTGTAAAATGATAAGTTTTTCCTTCGTGCATAAATGCAGTATATTTTCTTGAGTCAGGATGCAAAGGAACTTGCCAAAAACTCGCCGTAAGATGTAAACTCGACATGAAAGCTGCGTTTCCACACTTCTGGAATAAGACCTCAGCCGATTGAGCGCAGTCATGGTCAGGCACTATCAGTTGGTTGATGTATCTTGCATCTAAGACTAATGTGATATCACCGGTTTTCTTTGCAACAACCACTATAGGATTGATGTATTCGCCATATGATCTTTCAATTACTCCAATATCGAGCATTTTCTGAATTTCGATTTTAACTTTATCTCGGTGTACCATTGGTATAGGATATGATCTCCTAACCAAAGGTCTATCTTCATAAATTTTGATTTTGTGTTCATAAACTGAGACTCTGCCAGGTAGTTTGTAAAAGATGTCTTGATACTCTATCAGTAGTTTTGAAAATGAATCTAATTCAAGTTGATTTAGTACCTGACACTCAGACAATTTCTCATCTATTTCATCACGGGTCAGTGCATACTCATTAAGGGGGTATCCCCACCTTTAAATAGGTCAACATTCTGAGAAAGAGATTGATATTTTACAGCGAATTTGAGAGTCTGATCAAATCCAAAAAAATCATGAAGTTGAGGGAGGGTTTGACCCTCATTATCCATACTCAACATTGGATATTACTTTGAGTCTAATAGTAGTTACGCTGAATATAGATAAATACAAAATTACTCGGTTGTCGCAAAGAATCAGTAGTACCGTTGGATCGATTCTGGAATTTTTGGTCCTCAATTGTTGAGAAGAGATGCCTCTATCATATGAACATAGAACTTTTTGATATCGCGAAAATTGCCTGACTCGCTTAGTTTTTACTGAGATTTTTCTAATTCTTCAATTTTTTTTCTCTATTTTTTCTATTATCTCAACCAAAAATAGTCATATCAAAAAGTTCTATGTTCATATGATAGAGGCATCTCTTCTGAACAATTGAACACCAAAAATTCCAAAATCGATCCAACGGTACTACTGATTCTTTGCGACAACCGAGTAATTTTGTATTCTTCTATATTCAGCGTAACTACTAATAGACTCAAAATAATATTCAATGTTAAGTATGGATAATGAGGGTCAAACTCTCCCTAAACTTCTTGATTTTTTTGGATTTGATCAGACTCTCAAATTCGCTGTAAAATATCAATCTCTTTCTTAGAATGTTAACTCATTTAAAGGTGGGGATACCCCCTTAATCTCGTTTTCGATCTTATCGACGGTCATTTTTTCTAGATTGATTTTACTGATTTGTAACGACTCTCTTTGATAATCTTCGATATGATTTGCTTTGAAAAGCTTGACATCTACGTCGGTGGAAGCTGTTTGGAAAAATAGCCCGTTAGTTCGAAGGTCTATATCCGCTTTCCACCGGTGTAAGGTATCAATTCCGATTATTATTTCGTGACCGAGCCCTGGAATTATCAAAAAGCAAATGTGATCGGTAGATTTCCCGATAGTTATCTCTGCAAAAAACTGTTCTTTCATTTTTACGGGCTTGCCCCCTGTTACTCCAACTATTTGGTAATTAACAACTGGCAGCCTTTCACATTTCTCTAATTTTTCTTTATGTTGATCGAACCAATCTTTTGAAACGCAAGTGACTTGACTTCCGGTGTCGATAAGCCCTTTAACTTCTATGCCTTCGATGTTAAAATAGGCTTCCGGGCACTGTTTTCTCTGTGACTCGCAGTTATTGCTTTCTTTAATTAAGTATTCGGATGGATCTTCGAACATGTCGTTTTTTGGTTCTAGGGATAGTAGATATAATAGGGGGGTTCTGGACCAATCTGTTTTACCGGCCGAGCTGTGCGGGTAAGTTACCGACCGTGCGGGGTAAGTTACCGACAGTCTGATGGTAACGATCATCGATCTTTGTTACCGACAATCGGATGGCTGCAATTTGCCGTCGTGCGATGGCGCCACTACCGATTGTTACCGATAGTCCGATGGTAACGATCCGATCATTAGTTACCGATAGTCTGATGGTAACGATTTCCTGTTACCGACAATCTGATGGTTGCGATTTGCCGTCATGCGATGGCGCCACTATGGATTGTCGATCTTTAGTTACCGATAATCCAATGGTAACGATCCGATCATTAGTTACCGATAGTCCGATGGTAACGATCCGATCATCAGTTACCGATAGTCCGATGGTAACGATCCGATCATTAGTTAGCTATAGTCTGATGGCTGCAATTTTCCTGCAATTTTCAGTCTTGCGATGGCGCCACTAACGATTCGGATCATGGTAACGATTACCGATCTTTTTTTCTTACCGACAATCGATCCAAGATGGCTGAAATATCTAATTCTTAGCTTATATATACGAATTATACTAGCTGAAATGCTTAAAGTGTGACAGGGTGTTATATATGCAATCAATGACGCGAATTATCTGATAATATATGCGTTTATTTGTTATGTCTCAAGTCTAACCTATTCTAAAATACAACAATTTCAATAATAATAATAATAATAATGGCCGTAACATTTATCCCTCATCTGTATTCATCATCATTCCCTATGAGAATGGGATCTGAAAATAGAAAAAGTGAGCTTAGATGTGTCATAATGATTCCTCAATGATAAATCATACACACTATTCTTCTTCAGACGCATTCTGTATATCTTGATCATATTCGCCCTCGCTACCGCTATCCAGTCTTTCGTCTATTCGATCCCGAAGAACCATAGAGACTGCATAATCTTCGGAATTCGGGTAATAATGTTCATCATGCGCCTTCTTAAACCACCAACAGCGAATATCGTGGTCTATCTGAAGCTTTGCCTGGACACCATTAATTGTTAACACGGCACCATCCACACAACGCCTGGTTACATATGGCTTCAGCTGTGGATCAACCAAGTCATCAAGATTAGGAGCATTACCCCATTCCACAGGAGTCGCCCAATCATATCGTGCGTGAATTCCTTGAACAAATACATAATCAACTTAGCAATTCTAAAATAACAATATTGTATCCAGACATCGGGCTCTACTTACGATTGCGCATGTTTGCGGAATTATGAGCTATCACATCGATATCTTTCCCCATCATCTCGTCTATTCGATACCGAAGAACATTGGCGATTGCATAATCTTCAGGATTAGGGTAAGCCTGATAATGATCCACCCTCCTAAACCACCAACAGCGAATATTGTTGTCTATTCGGAGGCCAGCCTGGATACCATTAATTGTTATTAAGGCACGATCCACACGTCGTCTGATTACATATGGTTCTAGTTGTGTATTAATCAATGCACCAAGATGAGAATCATTACCCCACTCCACAGGGGTTGCCCAATTGTATCGTGAGGAAACGTCTTGAATAGAACACAATATTAACTTAGCACTTGTAAAATAATATCATATGAAGACATCAGGCTCTACTTACAATAGTATATGCTTGCACGATTACCAGCCATCACGTTCAGGGATTTTCCTTTGATTCTATGAACTTGCACTATTCGCCGATCTTTTCAGACTGAAAATTGTCTTTTTCGTCTTAAACTAACCAGGCAGGGGTTAGGTTGCATCCTGTTTACTGCATACCATCCCCAAAATAAAATCAAACTCAACCAACCAGAGAACAGCTCTCAAAGACACCACCTCGGCTCATAAAAACCGGCAAGTCCCAAAGGATCGAGCAATAAATATCATTCAGAAGTTTTTCACTATACTTTCGTCGCTCGAAAAACGCTAGAATTCTGCAAACACGAAGATTGCATGCAATAATCAAAAGATACCACCTAGGCCCATAAAAATCGACAAATCTCAAAGGATCAAGCAATAAATATCATTCAGAAGTTTTTCACACCCTCTTGCCGCTAAAAAAAAAAAAAAAATAAAAAATAAAAATAAAAAAAAAAAGCTCGGTTGAGCCACTTCTCATCCATATCCTCCTTCAAAACGAATCTTCTTGAATCCATTCAGGTGTACAACCCACGACAAACAGATTCAAACATGTCCATTGAATGATCAAATATATTGGATATAATATTAGAATCAAATGAAATTCTGTTGGACAAAAGTATAAAGGCCGAGGTCCACCAGCCGGCAGCGAACGGCGGTGACCGGCCGAAAACAGTGATTCACATTCAAAACACGGCCCAAATCTAACTTTAACGCCAGATTTGGTCGATGTATGGGATGTGAACCACTGTTTTGCCGTTTGCCACCGCTCGCTGCCGGCTAATGGGTTTCAGCCTTAACTGGAAGCATTGCCGGGAAATAGAAAGCTATAATACAAGTACTTACTATGATATTCCCATAGGTGTTACGTCATGAATAAATGTTATGTAAAGGATGCGAATCACTAGTTAGATGCGTTGACATTCTTATCTCGAATTGGTAGAGTTCTATGTTTGTTACCGAGTCTTGAATAGATAGTTCTTCGAGGTGTTGTCTAACTCTTATCTATCGATGTAAATGCGTTTTATCAGTCGCCACCAGTGTTGGGCAGATTTGTAATTAATTAATTACAAATTACAAATTACAATTGTAATTTTCAATTGAAAGTCGAATCAATTACAAATTACAATTGTAATTTGTAATTGGAAGTCGAACCAATTACAAATTACAATTGTAATTTGTAATTGAAAGTCGGATCAATTACAAATTACAATTGTAATTTGTAATTGGAAGTCGAACCAATTACAAATTACAATTGTAATTTGTAATTGAAAGTCGAATCAATTACAAATTACAATTGTAATTTGTAATTGAAAGTCAATCAATTACAAATTACAGTTGTAATTTGTAATTGAAAGTCGATCAATTACAAATTACAGTTGTAATTTGTAATTGAAAGTAAACTCAATTACAAATTACAATTGTAATTGAAATGTTTCTTCGAATCAATTACAAATTACAAATGTAATTGACACCTTTTTTCGAATCAATTACAAAATACAAATGTAATTGAAATGTTTTTTCGAATCAATTACAAATTACCAATGTAATTGAAATGTTTTTCGTAGTCAATTACAAATTACAAATGTAATTGAAATGTCTTTCGTAATCAATTACAAATTACAAATGTAATTGAAACGTTTTTCCGAATCAATTACAAATTACAAATGTAATTGACACCTTTTTTCAGATCAATTACAACTTTTAAATGTTGTAACTTTTAATTGATTCGAAAAACTGTTTCAATTACATTCGTAATTTGTAATTGATTCGAAAAAACATTTCAATTACATTTGTATTTTGTAATCGATTCAAAAAAACGTGTCAATTACATTTATAATTTGTAATTAATTCGAAAAAAGGTGTCAATTACATTTGTAATTTGTAATTGATTCGAAAAAACATTTCAATTACATTTGTATTTTGTAATTGATTCGAAAAAAGATGTCAATTACATTTGTAATTTGTAATTGATTCGAAGAAACATTTCAATTACAATTGTAATTTGTAATTGAGTTGACTTTCAATTACAAATTACAATTGTAATTTGTAATTGATTGACTTTCAATTACAAATTACAATTGTAATTTGTAATTGATTCGACTTTCAATTACAAATTACAATTGTAATTTGTAATTGATTCGACTTTCAATTACAAATTACACTTGTAATTTGTAATTGATTCGATTTTCAATTACAAATTACAATTGTAATTTGTAATTGATTTGACTTTCAATTACAAATTACAATTGTAATTTGTAATTAAAATGTAATTAATTACAAATGTAATTAGATGCTGCCCAACACTGGTCGCCACTATGCGGAGGTGAGATAAATGATCGATGATTTTACTTTCAATTAACAATATTCATTTAACAATCCGTCGGAAATTTTGGTTGTTAATCTCGCGCATAAATGCCAATTAACTTTAGTTTGCAATTTTGATAGTTATACAGGGTGTATCACCTCATGTGTTCAGAATTGGAGGGACTCAGTCGACGCGAAGCCACGTCTCTATAGCCTATCAACAAACAAGAGATTTTCGTAGAGCGAAATTCTCACGAGAATAGAAGATACAATTTCTTGGTTTTGGAAAAAAAAAAATGTCAACAACGACTATTAATATTTGTATTGATAGAGAGGGCAGACAATTCGAGGCGTATGTGTCAGCATCAGAGTGAATAAGTACTTATAACAAGCACATTAAATCGTTGTTGACATTTTTTCCTACACCAAGAAATTGTATCATCTATTCTTGTGAGAAGGGATACCATGCTCATAATAACAACATGCCGACTTACCTCTCTGTCCCGAATATTTCACACCACCGAGTAGTAAAATTAGAAAACTTGCGACAATGCTTCTACCTAAGGAAAAATATGCTCTACACTATCGTAATTTGAAACAGTGCATCAAATTTGGTTTAAAGCTGACGAAAGTGCACAGAATTCTAAGGTTCACACAATCACCATGGTTAAAATCATACATAGATCTCAATACAAACATGCGAAAGCAATCGAAAACGAATTTGAGAAGAATTTCTACAAGCTTATGAATAACGCCGTATTTGGCAAGACCATGAAGAATGTGCGTAACCATAACAACGTGAAACTAATCACGAAGTGGGAGGGTAGGGGCGGTGCACGTGCTCCCATTGCAAGGCCAACATTTCATAGTTGTACCATATTTGATGAAGATATGGTGATTATTCAGCTAAGTCGAACCACTGTATATTTGAATAAACCCATCTACATTGGTGCTGCTATTCTCGATCTTTCGAAAATATTTCTATACAACTTCCACTATGATTATGTAAAAAAGAATTTTTCAAGTACCGAATCAAAATTCATGTATACCGATACAGATAGCCTGATATATCAATTTACTGTTCCAAATATCTATGAAATCATCAAGCGTGATGTTGCGACAATGTTCGATACATCAGACTATCCGACGGATAATACCTACGGCATTCCCCTGTTGAATAAAAAACGCCTTGGTCTGATGAAGGATGAGAATGATGGAAAAATTATGACCGAATTTATCGGCTTGCGAGCAAAACTCGATACATTCAGAACTCGTCGCGATACCGACAAGAAACGTGCAAAGGGTGTAAAAGGCTCGACATTAAAATCTATCACGTTTGATGATTACAAACGATGCCTTTTCGACTATCAAAATTTGGCTGAGCAACAGTGTGTGATAAGAAGTAGTCGACATACAGTTAGCACTATTCTACAGAATAAGTTAGCTCTAAGCTCGTGTGACGATAAGCGAAAGTTGACACCCGGTAGAACTGATACTTTACCCTGGGGTTACCAAGATCCTGCAAATTTGTACATTTCTCACATTTTCTCACATTTTCTCACATTTTCTCACATTTTCTCACATTTTCTCAAAAAATTTCCCATCTACTTTACACGTAAATGTGAGAAAATGTGAGAAAATGTGAGAAACTGTGAGAAAGTGTGTGTGTGTGTGTGTGTGTGTGTGTGTGTGTCTGAAAACATTTTTCCACAATGATCATGTAAGCTGGCATTAAGATTGAGGGGAATGAAGAAACAAAATGTAAATATGTTGATAATAAGTTTATTCATGACAATTATATTACACATCCGATTTATTTATCCAACTATTATGTGAACCGTCGAATCCCAACCATTTTACATAGAGTTGAACATCACGCCTCCGCAAGACCATTTCTATACAAGATAGCCATCGGGATATTGCACCCTGCTGAGCTCCTCCTTATAAAACCCGCCTTCGATGGGTTGATTCAGGTAGTCGGTGAGTTTGTCAGTTGGAGGGTTGGTATTTTTCACTTCATGAATCGTAAATATTTCTCTTGTCCAATTCGGCGTATAACCCTTTTCGAACACATTTTTATATTTGCTAATTCGAACTTTATCGCCGACCTTAAATTTACGTTTTCGTTTGCTCATTTTTATTTCACGCGGTTTATACACTCCTCGATACAGTTGTTTCTCATTAGTCGTAGTTATATCTTTCGGCTTCATTCCAATCGTGCGATGTTTGGTGTTGTTATACGATGCAATCAAATCTGGTAGAATACTAGTCCACTTACAAGAACCTTGAAGTGTGAACTGTTTTCACATTTTATTTTTCAGTGTACGATTGCAGATTTCATTGTAGCTGTTGACATCTTTGGCATTTTTACTCTTGATCGGCACGGCCCACGCAAATTTGGAAAATATATCAATCACTGTGAGCAAAAATTTTGAGCCCTTGTTGACGGATGAGTATGCGGACATATCGACAAATTCGGCTTGTCAGGTTTCATCCAGACCGCGGATATCGACATAACGCTGTGGATAATTATGTCGGGCGGGTCTATGAAGTTCGCTCGCTATTACCGACTTCATGCTCGTGCATTTGCACCTACTTTTAGTTTATTTATTTTGATTGTTGTTCAACGAGTTAGCCGGAATCGGAATTCCGCGGGTGTAGTGCTGGATGATCCTGTGTAAATGCCATCACACTTTCCGCCGCCAATTCATAAGCCTCGACAGTTTCCATAGCAATAGCTTCTTCTCATGCTATAGCCGCGGCATCCTCACGTGGTGCCATCCTCATCTTCCGTCCTAGCCGCTTGATGACATCTGTCACTATTCGAAGATCTGATGCTATAAGGGCAGCTTCCGCGATTTCCAGCATTTGTATCATCCAAAAAGGGTTGTCCACTAAGTCCGACAATGTCATGATTTGCATGACTATCGGCATGTCAAGTATACCGATAATATTACGTAGAACTGTCGTCACTTCCTGCTCAGTATGCATTCCCTTGACTCGATGGTACCAATCACGCATACGCGTCGTAATAACTTCCGGCCTTGTATTATCGAGGTACCGTATCACCATCAGGATTAAACCCTTCACGGTTGATATGATACGTTTATCCTCAACACGATTCATCGCAAAGAATATCCTTCAAAATAAATTCAAACAAAAGAAAAATAAGGACTTGTCCAGAATTTTCTCGAAGCTCAAACTTGTTCGCTTGGTAACAATGCCTTTCACGAATGAAAAAACAAACGCAACAGTAATTGTTTAACCACTCGAAATGGGAAGATCACAACCAGCAGAGTCTTCCCTACTGAATAGTTTTTCAAACTGATAAAATGACACACTTTTGGCGAGTCTATATATGTTATGCTTGGTACCCTGCTCATCCCCACTCAGTGTAAATGAACCAATCGTTGATGTTACCACCACCCGCCAACCCTTGACCATTTTTTTGCCTACCTGAAACACTGTCACTATACATCGACCTGATTGACGTCACCTTCATATTGCTTTTTACCCGACCGTCCCTTACGCACCTGCATGCACTTCGCCTTCAACCCCCAATCACACCTTTGCATTCAAGACAAAAGAATGTACGCTCGCACTTTCGCAAGGGTAGCCGAAGCGTGAACTTGAAAATGGTCGCTTCTCCTTATCCTCTGGCGAATAGTAAAACTTCAGCAGGTAGTGGGGGTTTTTCTCGAAATATGAAGGGGTCTATAAGCAACTACACCAGTAGGGGAAAGTGTTGTACCTTGGGACACTTTTTTGATTTTTACTTATAAGATGGAAATTTTTGAACATTTTGACTTGTCATTGATATCATTTTGAAGAACAACCTTTTCATGACAAACCCTACTGGGATTCATTCTTTCGTTGAAAGTAGTTTTTTGGTCAGGAATTTTTGAAATTTTTTTGGAACATGCACCAAGGTACAACACCATCATGTACCTTGAAACATACCCTCTTGTACCTTGAAACGCCATCCGCGGAGTGAAATTTATGACAGATTGTTATTTGTGAATTGAACGAATAATTAACATTTCGGTTTATACATTTTTTGGCGGGGGAGGGGGGGGGGGGGGGGGGATTTTTTTTTTTTTTTTACTTTTTTTTTCAACTTTTTTCGCGTTTTCCTTCATGGCGTGATGATCTACAGTCGAAAAACCAGAAAAATATCTAATTGTACATAAGAACAGTGTCTCGAGGTACACGATGCTTGTGTGTCTCAAGGTACAAGAGGGTACACGTTTTTAGAAGTAAGGTGTGCATATTTGGAGCTTGTGTTTATATTCAACATATATTTTACAGTATACTTACAAGGTGTATATGTATCTAATCCTCGAAAGAGATCTCCCGGAAATTCATTATTACGACTTTGAAAAATCGCTAACGAAATCACAAAACTCTTGGATTCTGACGCCCAAATCTTTCAATCGATATAAACGCCGATGTGACGGAGAAAATGATGCGAATTTCGATTAATAGTTCACTGTACGCTGCTATTGATAACAAACTATGGCGATTTTTCTAAAGGTGTCACTACAATTACAAAATCGAGGACGTGTTTCAAGGTACACTATGTTCAAGGTACAACACTTTCCCCTACTTGTAGATAGACCGTGCTTGCAATAGTGAACATCAGTTACTCTGCATCAATACTCTTCAGTGTCTGAATCAAAATTTCATCATGTTTAACCCTCAAACTGTGCGTGCATTGCAAAAACCTCATTCGGTTGATAAACCACTCATAATTGACCCTCTGCGACCAACCAGGCGGATGTTACTATCAACCACATATGGAATAAACCCTTCGTTTTCCACGACAGTCTCGGTTGGATATTCTTTAGTCGGAGAACGTTTCGAACCTATTGTGCAGTTCTGTGACCAAGGTGGAAATATTATCGCGATGAGAACTGACATTTGGTGGAACTTTTTGACAAGCGAGAGCAAAATCAACACATACTTCGCTAAACCAACGACCACAGCCTATACTCCAGCCGTTTCTATCGATACTACACCCGTAGATGTGAAGGGTTATACCGTTTCGTTCATCTTGGCTCACGGTTCGAGAGCCATCGAGCTAACAGAACCAGCTGGGCAGTGGAAAAGGGAAGAAGATCGAGACACAGAAGATGAGGCATCTACTTGCAACTCCCCCAGTCTTAAGAAACGGAAGCTGTACTCGCCGTCCATCGTGCTGCAGAAATCATCGATCAATGGACTAAACGCCATAATTCCGTGCGTCTGTAATCATTTATGTCGTCTATCAGAACATATGGTTGCTGTGAACAAACTAAAAGACGAAATGGTAAGGGAACTCTCTACATTGGCAAATGCGTTTGGCTTTACGGATACTCCTCTTCATTGTTTCACAAAGCTTGTCTTGAAAGATATTGACGAGCGGCTGGAAGGGATAGAGTCGAGTTTGAAACCGAATATTGATACGAATATGTTTAAAATTGTTTTGCTTCAACTAAAAGCTCTATTCGCTCTTGACATATCCGAGGAAATTAAAGGATGCATGGATTCAGCATATAGTGTATACCCACGCTGAGCATTTAGCATGTATTGCATTTCTGTGATCATATGCAAGACTTTGAAACGACGTCTAGTTTGTTATAAGAAACAACGATTCTTAACCTTTCTCTAGAATAGGCCTTTATTATCAACATAATTGGCTGTAATTTTTATACGCAATACTTTAAAATAAATCTTAGTTACCATAAGCTTGAACTTTTTCTAGTAAACATAGGTTTGAATCTTTACCTCTATAAATATTAAATGATGTGAAAGCAACCTGTGCGTCGGCGATAAAGTTCAAATTAGCAAATATAAAAATGTGTTCGAAAAGGGTTATACGCCGAATTGGACAAGAGAAATATTTACGATTCATGAGGTGAAAAATACCAACCCTCCAACTGACAAACTCACCGACTACCTGAATCAACCCATCGAAGGCGGGTTTTATAAGGAGGAGCTCAGCAGGGTGCAATATCCCGATGGCTATCTTGTATAGAAATGGTCTTGCGGAGGCGTGATGTTCAACTCTATGTAAAATGGTTGGGATTCGACGGTTCACATAATAGTTGGATAAATAAATCGGATGTGTAATATAATTGTCATGAATAAACTTATTATCAACATATTTACATTTTGTTTCTTCATTCCCCTCAATCTTAATGCCAGCTTACATGATCATTGTGGAAAAATGTTTTCAGACACACACACACACACACACACACACACACACACACTTTCTCACAGTTTCTCACATTTTCTCACATTTTCTCACATTTACGTGTAAAGTAGATGGGAAATTTTTTGAGAAAATGTGAGAAAATGTGAGAAAATGTGAGAAAATGTGAGAAAATGTGAGAAATGTACAAATTTGCAGGATCTTGGTAACCCCAGGGTAAAGTATCAGTTCTACCGGGTGTCAACTTTCGCTTATCGTCACACGAGCTTAGAGCTAACTTATTCTGTAGAATAGTGCTAACTGTATGTCGACTACTTCTTATCACACACTGTTGCTCAGCCAAATTTTGATAGTCGAAAAGGCATCGTTTGTAATCATCAAACGTGATAGATTTTAATGTCGAGCCTTTTACACCCTTTGCACGTTTCTTGTCGGTATCGCGACGAGTTCTGAATGTATCGAGTTTTGCTCGCAAGCCGATAAATTCGGTCATAATTTTTCCATCATTCTCATCCTTCATCAGACCAAGGCGTTTTTTATTCAACAGGGGAATGCCGTAGGTATTATCCGTCGGATAGTCTGATGTATCGAACATTGTCGCAACATCACGCTTGATGATTTCATAGATATTTGGAACAGTAAATTGATATATCAGGCTATCTGTATCGGTATACATGAATTTTGATTCGGTACTTGAAAAATTCTTTTTTACATAATCATAGTGGAAGTTGTATAGAAATATTTTCGAAAGATCGAGAATAGCAGCACCAATGTAGATGGGTTTATTCAAATATACAGTGGTTCGACTTAGCTGAATAATCACCATATCTTCATCAAATATGGTACAACTATGAAATGTTGGCCTTGCAATGGGAGCACGTGCACCGCCCCTACCCTCCCACTTCGTGATTAGTTTCACGTTGTTATGGTTACGCACATTCTTCATGGTCTTGCCAAATACGGCGTTATTCATAAGCTTGTAGAAATTCTTCTCAAATTCGTTTTCGATTGCTTTCGCATGTTTGTATTGAGATCTATGTATGATTTTAACCATGGTGATTGTGTGAACCTTAGAATTCTGTGCACTTTCGTCAGCTTTAAACCAAATTTGATGCACTGTTTCAAATTACGATAGTGTAGAGCATATTTTTCCTTAGGTAGAAGCATTGTCGCAAGTTTTCTAATTTTACTACTCGGTGGTGTGAAATATTCGGGACAGAGAGGTAAGTCGGCATGTTGTTATTATGAGCATGGTATCCCTTCTCACAAGAATAGATGATACAATTTCTTGGTGTAGGAAAAAATGTCAACAACGATTTAATGTGCTTGTTATAAGTACTTATTCACTCTGATGCTGACACATACGCCTCGAATTGTCTGCCCTCTCTATCAATACAAATATTAATAGTCGTTGTTGACATTTTTTTTTTTCCAAAACCAAGAAATTGTATCTTCTATTCTCGTGAGAATTTCGCTCTACGAAAATCTCTTGTTTGTTGATAGGCTATAGAGACGTGGCTTCGCGTCGACTGAGTCCCTCCAATTCTGAACACATGAGGTGATACACCCTGTATAACTATCAAAATTGCAAACTAAAGTTAATTGGCATTTATGCGCGAGATTAACAACCAAAATTTCCGACGGATTGTTAAATGAATATTGTTAATTGAAAGTAAAATCATCGATCATTTATCTCACCTCCGCATAGTGGCGACCAGTGTTGGGCAGCATCTAATTACATTTGTAATTAATTACATTTTAATTACAAATTACAATTGTAATTTGTAATTGAAAGTCAAATCAATTACAAATTACAATTGTAATTTGTAATTGAAAATCGAATCAATTACAAATTACAAGTGTAATTTGTAATTGAAAGTCGAATCAATTACAAATTACAATTGTAATTTGTAATTGAAAGTCGAATCAATTACAAATTACAATTGTAATTTGTAATTGAAAGTCAATCAATTACAATTGTAATTGAAATGTTTCTTCGAATCAATTACAAATTACAAATGTAATTGACATCTTTTTTCGAATCAATTACAAAATACAAATGTAATTGAAATGTTTTTTCGAATCAATTACAAATTACAAATGTAATTGACACCTTTTTCCGAATTAATTACAAATTATAAATGTAATTGACACGTTTTTTTGAATCGATTACAAAATACAAATGTAATTGAAATGTTTTTTCGAATCAATTACAAATTACGAATGTAATTGAAACAGTTTTTCGAATCAATTAAAAGTTACAACATTTAAAAGTTGTAATTGATCTGAAAAAAGGTGTCAATTACATTTGTAATTTGTAATTGATTCGGAAAAACGTTTCAATTACATTTGTAATTTGTAATTGATTACGAAAGACATTTCAATTACATTTGTAATTTGTAATTGACTACGAAAAACATTTCAATTACATTGGTAATTTGTAATTGATTCGAAAAAACATTTCAATTACATTTGTATTTTGTAATTGATTCGAAAAAAGGTGTCAATTACATTTGTAATTTGTAATTGATTCGAAGAAACATTTCAATTACAATTGTAATTTGTAATTGAGTTTACTTTCAATTACAAATTACAACTGTAATTTGTAATTGATCGACTTTCAATTACAAATTACAACTGTAATTTGTAATTGATTGACTTTCAATTACAAATTACAATTGTAATTTGTAATTGATTCGACTTTCAATTACAAATTACAATTGTAATTTGTAATTGGTTCGACTTCCAATTACAAATTACAATTGTAATTTGTAATTGATTCGACTTTCAATTACAAATTACAATTGTAATTTGTAATTGGTTCGACTTCCAATTACAAATTACAATTGTAATTTGTAATTGATTCGACTTTCAATTGAAAATTACAATTGTAATTTGTAATTTGTAATTAATTAATTACAAATCTGCCCAACACTGGTGGCGACTGATAAAACGCATTTACATCGATAGATAAGAGTTAGACAACACCTCGAAGAACTATCTATTCAAGACTCGGTAACAAACATAGAACTCTACCAATTCGAGATCAGAATGTCAACGCATCTAACTAGTGATTCGCATCCTTTACATAACATTTATTCATGACGTAACACCTATGGGAATATCATAGTAAGTACTTGTATTATAGCTTTCTATTTCCCGGCAATGCTTCCAGTTAAGGCTGAAACCCATTAGCCGGCAGCGAGCGGTGGCAAACGGCAAAACAGTGGTTCACATCCCATACATCGACCAAATCTGGCGTTAAAGTTAGATTTGGGCCGTGTTTTGAATGTGAATCACTGTTTTCGGCCGGTCACCGCCGTTCGCTGCCGGCTGGTGGACCTCGGCCTTTATACTTTTGTCCAACAGAATTTCATTTGATTCTAATATTATATCCAATATATTTGATCATTCAATGGACATGTTTGAATCTGTTTGTCGTGGGTTGTACACCTGAATGGATTCAAGAAGATTCGTTTTGAAGGAGGATATGGATGAGAAGTGGCTCAACCGAGCTTTTTTTTTTTTATTTTTATTTTTATTATTTTTTTTTTTTTTTGCAACAGCTAGAGCTAATCACCAACCATGGGATGATGTCCACCGACGAATCCGATTTTTTCGATAACAGGCAAATGACTGAGGAACGGTGGTGGGGAACACGACTCTATTATATAATTAGCATCACCCTGCAAATGTAATCACAATTTCATTGTTTTTTATTCAACTCAACCCATCGCATTACATGTGTGTGTGTGTGTGTGTGTGTGTGTGTCTAAATTTTGCCTGAAAATTCAAATTTGTTGTATAATCTTTCGAGATAGAGTAGTCCTGCAACCATTTTTCATCCACCTCTTTGTTCAGCAGGTCTAGTCAAATGGGGTCCTTGTCTAGAACCTTCCCGATTCTCGTTGATTAGAATATGATGTATTTGACCACTATTGTTGCAATAACTTTACAACCAAATTCTGTTTATAAATCAAACGCAGATGGCGTTCCGCAAAAAATTAAAGCGTTTAGAATCACCGAAGAATGGGTGAAAAATTCGGATGCTCTGAACAGCATTTATTGCTTTATTCGTCAAGGGTTGACTGATTTTATGATCAATTTTCCGTCCTGATCAGCGAAAAGCGTGAAAAAACTTCTAAATGACGTTTTATCGCTCTATCCATTGAGACTTGCCGATTTTATCTGTGGCGGAGTATTTTGATAACTGTTTGGCTGGGGTTGATTCTTTTTTGTGGTATACAGACAATAGGATGCAACCCACCCGCCTGATCAGTTTGAGAAAAGAAGACAACTGCCAGTTTTTGAAAGAAGATCGGTGAATAGTGAAAGTTCATAGAATCATAGGAAAATCGTTGAACGTGATGGCTCGTAATTTCGCAAATATGCACCACCGTAAGTAGGGCCTGATATCTTTATATGATATTATTTGACAATTACCAAGTTAATCATGTGTTATATTCGAGGATTTTACGCACAATATGACTGAAAAACCCCTGTAGAATGGAATAATGATCCTCATCTTGGTGGATTGGTTGATACACAGCTAAAACTATATACAGCCAGGCAACGTGTGAATGCTGTCATGATAACAAAGAATGGTATCCAGGCAAGGCTTCAAATAGACAACAATATTCACTGTTGGTTGTTGAGGAAGGTGGATAATTATCGGTATTACCAGGATCCTGAAGATTATGCACGATTTTTATGGGCCGAGGTGTGCTCGTTTGATTATTGCGATCTGTGTCTTCACAAACTTCTAACGTTTTGAGCGGCAAGAGGGTGTGAAAAACTTCTGAATGATATTTATTGCTTGATCCTTTGAGATTTGTCGATTTTTATGGGCCTAGGTGGTATCTTTTGATTATTGCATGCAATCTTCGTGTTTGCAGAATTCTAGCGTTTTTCGAGCGACGAAAGTATAGTGAAAAACTTCTGAATGATATTTATTGCTCGATCCTTTGGGACTTGCCGGTTTTTATGAGCCGAGGTGGTGTCTTTGAGAGCTGTTCTCTGGTTGGTTGAGTTTGATTTTATTTTGGGGATGGTATGCAGCAAACAGGATGCAACCTAACCCCTGCCTGGTTAGTTTAAGACGAAAAAGACAATTTTCAGTCTGAAAAGATCGGCGAATAGTGCAAGTTCATAGAATCAAAGGAAAATCCCTGAACGTGATGGCTGGTAATCGTGCAAGCATATACTATTGTAAGTAGAGCCTGATGTCTTCATATGATATTATTTTACAAGTGCTAAGTTAATTGTTACTATTGGAGGTAGGAGAGGGGATGGAGGGAGGGGGGGCCACCCGCCCACCCACTTCCCCCCCTTCCTCCAGGGGGTTACTTGGACTAGTTCCACTGCTTATAAGAATATTCATCTTCGACGTTTCGGGCGCTGATATCTGCTCCCGTCCTCAGGAAAGGTTGTCTGGCGACTTCCCATCAAAGAGTGATCAAATTCCGCGCTCACCGGTATATATAGGTTGTTTGTAGGTGGCGCCAGCTACGACTGGTGGCGCCGCCTTGGCCTGCTCATGGCTTCCCTCACCTCATCCCTGTACAAAGGTAACCATAATTTGCTAAGTTCTATGCTGGGTTGACTTACAGCATTTGGTGTCACTGCTATGCACGCTGATTCCTTCAGCTTCCGTTTGATAGTTTGATAGTTTGACCTCCAATAGTAACAGTTCATTACCAGTGCTATTATCTTTCAGTCAACAACTGCTAAGTTAATATTGTGTTCTATTCAAGACGTTTCCTCACGATACAATTGGGCAACCCCTGTGGAGTGGGGTAATGATTCTCATCTTGGTGCATTGATTAATACACAACTAGAACCATATGTAATCAGACGACGTGTGGATCGTGCCTTAATAACAATTAATGGTATCCAGGCTGGCCTCCGAATAGACAACAATATTCGCTGTTGGTGGTTTAGGAGGGTGGATCATTATCAGGCTTACCCTAATCCTGAAGATTATGCAATCGCCAATGTTCTTCGGTATCGAATAGACGAGATGATGGGGAAAGATATCGATGTGATAGCTCATAATTCCGCAAACATGCGCAATCGTAAGTAGAGCCCGATGTCTGGATACAATATTGTTATTTTAGAATTGCTAAGTTGATTATGTATTTGTTCAAGGAATTCACGCACGATATGATTGGGCGACTCCTGTGGAATGGGGTAATGCTCCTAATCTTGATGACTTGGTTGATCCACAGCTGAAGCCATATGTAACCAGGCGTTGTGTGGATGGTGCCGTGTTAACAATTAATGGTGTCCAGGCAAAGCTTCAGATAGACCACGATATTCGCTGTTGGTGGTTTAAGAAGGCGCATGATGAACATTATTACCCGAATTCCGAAGATTATGCAGTCTCTATGGTTCTTCGGGATCGAATAGACGAAAGACTGGATAGCGGTAGCGAGGGCGAATATGATCAAGATATACAGAATGCGTCTGAAGAAGAATAGTGTGTATGATTTATCATTGAGGAATCATTATGACACATCTAAGCTCACTTTTTCTATTTTCAGATCCCATTCTCATAGGGAATGATGATGAATACAGATGAGGGATAAATGTTACGGCCATTATTATTATTATTATTATTGAAATTGTTGTATTTTAGAATAGGTTAGACTTGAGACATAACAAATAAACGCATATATTATCAGATAATTCGCGTCATTGATTGCATATATAACACCCTGTCACACTTTAAGCATTTCAGCTAGTATAATTCGTATATATAAGCTAAGAATTAGATATTTCAGCCATCTTGGATCGATTGTCGGTAAGAAAAAAAGATCGGTAATCGTTACCATGATCCGAATCGTTAGTGGCGCCATCGCAAGACTGAAAATTGCAGGAAAATTGCAGTTATCAGACTATAGCTAACTAATGATCGGATCGTTACCATCGGACTATCGGTAACTGATGATCGGATCGTTACCATCGGACTATCGGTAACTAATGATCGGATCGTTACCATCGGATTATCGGTAACTAAAGATCGACAATCCATAGTGGCGCCATCGCATGACGGCAAATCGCAACCATCAGATTGTCGGTAACAGGAAATCGTTACCATCAGACTATCGGTAACTAATGATCGGATCGTTACCATCGGACTATCGGTAACAATCGGTAGTGGCGCCATCGCACGACGGCAAATTGCAGCCATCCGATTGTCGGTAACAAAGATCGATGATCGTTACCATCAGACTGTCGGTAACTTACCCCGCACGGTCGGTAACTTACCCGCACAGCTCGGCCGGTAAAACAGATTGGTCCAGAACCCACCTATTATATCTACTAGGGATTTTATTTTTGCCGCGTTGATAACGATCTCGCGCTGTGTCACCGGGTTTTGCGGCTCACATACCACAGCGCGCTCTAGTTTTCCGCTTGCTGGGCTTCGGTCTCATCCTCAACTTCTGTAATGATTGGCTCTACTTCGGAAATCGCGCTGACTTTTGGACTTGTCCAGTTACTGTGTTTATGATTTGCGTAGGCTGGTTGTCCAGCGTCGCGCTTGTTTTCTTGCGAATCCGACTTATGCCCGGTTGCATAAACGTGGGTTACCGAATGGGTTAAAATGACCCGTGAGTTTCCGCGCAGATACTACCCGTTCAACTTTCATGAGCTGTTGAAGCTTCATGGCTCTCTACGCCCATGTCGCTCGCGCCATCGCTTTCTCTCGCACTCATGGAAAGACCTATTTCCATCTTTGTTCCAATGAATGTAATTGTGTACAACGCTGATAGATGGTGTTGTCGAAATTCTCGATGTATTACAACCTCATTTTTATTGCTGGATTCAAATTTACTCGCGGGCTAAACATCGGCAACCCATTGGATATCATTGAATCACGTGATAGGTTGTTGTTTAACAGAGGATTAACGCCCGGGTCAAACTAACCCGCCAAATTGCTCGAGTTACTTCAATGATAACTATTGCGTCCTAATTGAAATTTGGTGATTAATTGAAAATAAGCAACCAAAGAAGAAGTGTTCGAAATTTTGAGTTCAGCTGGATGTAAGTATGATAATTATTATTATTATTATTATTATTATTATTATTATTATTACTATAATTATTATAATTATTATTATTTATTTATTTATTAAATTATTATTATTATTATTATTATTATGTAAGTAATTACCCACATAATTTATTTTATTCGGTACAATCGTAATTACCCTTGTCGATAACAATATTGCGAACGATTTAAACCCTGTACGAGGTTCTACATTTCAAATTCTACATTTTTAATACCGTTCACGTGCTGTTACGCAATAATAATAATAATAATAATAATAATCAACACATGTGTGTAAATATTTGATGAATATGTGAAACGTTCTTTATTGAAATTATTCGATTTTATTAAATAAACAGCGTTTCATGCATGATGGATTCTTCAGCACCCTCGTCCTCATCGTTAGCACCCTTGTCCTTATCGTTGGCACCCGCGTCCTCATCCTCATCCTCGTCCTCATCCTCGTCGTCATCCTCGTCATCTTCATCCTCATCGTCTGATGATGAAGTCATGGAAGTCATGGAAGTGATCAATGGTGTGGTGCATCGACCAAGGATCTTCAGAGATCGGAATTGCCCATTCGAACTCTATGATGACCTAGAATTTTTTATGAGGTTCAGGTTTCGCAAAGAAACAATTCAAAACATCCTCGAGCTGATTGAACCTAGACTGCAGCATATGACAAACCGGAATAAGCCGATATCACCGCTGAATCAATTGATAACAGCTTTAAGATTCTTGGCAACAGGTTCTTTCCAAATTATGATTGGTGACGATATGCGCATCCATAAGTCTACTGTTTGTAGAATCGTGAAAAAAGTTATTAGAGCAATTGCTGCCTTGCGACCGGACTTTATATACATGCCACGGACACCGCAGGAGATATCGTCGGTGAAAAGTGCATTTCATGCGATTCATGGGTTTCCCTCAGTTATAGGCTGCGTTGATGGGACCCACGTGAAACTGCAGTCTCCTGGTGGTGACAACGCAGAGTTGTATCGCAATCGTAAGGGGTACTTCTCGTATAATGTTCAGATGCTGTGTGACGCTCATCTTCGGATAATGAATATCGATGCCCGATGGCCAGGATCGACCCATGACAGCACTATTTTCAACGCATCCATGCTTCACGTTCAGCTGGAAGGAGAGAATTATAATAATTGTTTTGTGCTTGGAGATAGCGCATATCGCTGCACGAGGTATCTGCTAACGCCAATCCTCAATCCTACTACACCAGCAGAGGAGCAGTACAACGCAGCACATATACATACGAGGAACTGCATCGAGCGAACCTTTGGAGTATTGAAACGAAGGTTTCCAGCATTGTCTTTGGGACTACGGACTGCCCGTCCTACGTCTCTGGCTGCAATAGTTGCAGCAGCTGTGCTCCATAATATTGCACTCGAAGTAAAGGAGCCATTGCCAGACGGAGATGTTGGCATTGACGTACCGATCTTCAACGATCCAGTTCCAGCTGATAATTTTCATGTAGACCAAGGACATGCTGTGAGAACAGCGCTAGTCAATACAGTATTCGCGTAGCTACCATCGGTTAACTTTATACACATAGAGTACCTTGTGACGGTATTTTACTCAAACCAGGGATGAGCAAACGGCTTCAATTAAAAATAAAAAATAAAAAAAATAAATAAAAAATCAAATTATATTCATCGTCATGTTTAAAAATTATATCAACACTTAAATTATTCACAATTTTATATTATAGTTATGCATGTATATAATTTTATATTTTATTACCATCCCAGCTCCTATATATAGCCATTCATGACTTTTATTCCTTCGCATAATCGACATTCGGAAAAGCCGGTTTGGTTAGGTTAGGTTCCTGGATCAAGTGTTCGTATACCTACAACAGTCCAATATACAGAAAGTATGATCCGTTACGGTCTGATACCTATATAATATCACATACGTCCATACGTACACAACCGTCATGGGCGGCGAACTCGACTATTCACGCCGATCGCGTCTGGTGGTATGAGGTTAGATAGTCGAGTTCGCCGCCTATGGCAGTCGTGTAACGTGTTCGTGTATGCAGTAGTATAAACTTACTCCACCAGGTACCGCACGCACCGGACCGACCCGTAGGCACGAAATGTCCAGGTATATACTGTAACGTGGCAAAACGTTAAGACCTCCTCCTTACCAGCCTTACGCACGTACCGAGTGCCAAAACTCCGATTTCCGTGGTTTAAACCCTTGCCGCCGTGTCCCGCGGAGCCATATTGGCGACAGGCGTCTGCTAACAGCCGACCGATAGTCGTCAACGCTCGCCGGACAGGTGGTAATGAGGATAACCATCCCTAGCGGAAAGTAGAGTGAGTCTGCCTTTGCGTGCGGTACGAGGCACCAAGTGTTGAGACCGGCGAGAAGCCAGAAAGAGAGAGAGAGAGAGAGAGAGAGAGAGAGAGTAATTTTAAGATAGTAGTTAAGTGAGTGAGTGAAAAGTGAGTGTGTGTGTGTGAGTGACGAGTCACCGGAGATTGACTAGGGCTGATCTCTAGTCAAAGACCCGTGAACTCCCCTAAAAACCCTAAAAAGCCTCGAACCGATCCTGTGCTCAAGTCTAATCGTTCTAGCGAACCGTTGGATATAAAATAGCCAGGACGGAGTCACGTGTTGTTTGTCGTGCGTAGAGCCGTGCCAATTCTGGTCACCGCTGCGCCGATATTCACCGCGCGCGCGCCGACGCTATAGAGCCACGGACTGCTGACGTCCCGCCAAGCACGTTGCTGCTACGAGTCAGAGTTTCGTCGCTTCCCTAGCCATCCCCTCCGCCCCTCCGCCGCCGCTGGACAGCGCGCCGCGTCAGTCTACCGAGAGACATAGAGAGAGGCACGCAATCTCGCTACAGTGACAGCTAACTGTCACGTAGCCAGAGAGGGAGAGCCAGCGACCGTCTAAGACGATCGTCGCCTTCGTGTAAATAATTGAAATAGCCAAAGTAGAGTCAATATTATAAAATATAACCTACGCCAGGTAGCGGGCGTGTTGAATAATGCGCCACCTTTTCTTTTTTTTCTTTTTTGAATAAAGCTAAGTACGATTATATATGGTGTCATTATTTCTCGCCCCCACGAAATCCCTCTATCACTAGTAGCTAGCCAGAGGGTCCCAGCGAGAGAGAGAGAGAGGACTTCCGACGAAGTCTGGCGCCCAACGACATCCCTTACCAACGGGTTGGGTCCGGTTTGTATTCGGCTTAATATTTCTGGGTCCCCGAGCCCAGGAAAACCCGTTACAATACTATACTTAAGCTTCCTCTGAATTATTTTTAATAGAATAAAAACCCTGAAAATTGGTTATCCATAGTCATTATTATAGGTCATTTTGTGGCTGATCATACTTTCTGTATTGAGCTGTGGTATACAAACGCTTTATCCAGGAACCTAACCTAACCAAACCGGCTTCTCTGAATGTCGATTGATAAAATTTTAAACTAATGGAAACAATATTTTATTGAATAAATCCGAACTGTTGAACAATTTTATAAACAAGTAGAAAAGGACGAAATATTAAGGATAAGTTATTAATGAATAAAATAATAATTATCAAAAAATAAAAATAAAATACATCACAAGCAGCACAGGTAACTCATGCGTTTAAATTTTCATATTCTTTAAGCTTTATTTTATACTCCAGCTCTTTTATATCTCTCTCAAATTTTTTTTTTTCCATCTCATATTTTTTTGCTTCCAATTCAAGTAATTTTGTCTGCCGTTCTATTTCCAAAATCTCCATTTTTTTGTTAATAAAAGTTTCGTGATTCTCCTTCTCGTTTTCTTTCATTTCCAAATCTTTCTTCTTCAATTCCCTCTCTGTCTCTAGTAGATCCGCCTTATCCACGAGTAACCTCAATTTTTCTGTGTTTGCCTTCTCATCGTACGTATTTTTAAATTTTTTACGTTGGATTATGGAGTCTGCCAAATTTGACACCGACTTTCTTTTTTCCACAGCCGCTGATGAATTCTGTTTTGGCTTAGGCCATGAAGAAGATGGTCGGGATACTGACGAGCTCGGCACCGCAGATATTTGCGATAAAAGAGACGGATCCACATAAGTGCTGGGTTCAACAGCCCTGTCATCTACATATCCGACGTCATTCGTCGATGATGTCGATGGAAAAGGAGCTCGAGGAGGAGGACTGAGAGGGACGTGGATATTAGGATCTACCGTGTGAAAATAATTTGGAGTATTAGTGCCTATTGTCTAATTATACTGATGATCATCAGTATTCTGCACCACTGGATAACTATTCCTCTCATAAAACCTATAAAGTCTGATCATGAGTTGATATATTGTTAATTTACCATCGTTGAACAATAAAGCGCTATCGTCGAATTCGTTTTTGTCAGGCTCAAACTGGTCCTTCAAAAGGTTCTGCAGCTTGAAGTCTACGTCACTTGACTTTGGGCAGAAAGTTCCACCGCCGGTCTTCAAAAGTTCTATCTAAGTAAGAATGAAATGCAGGATTATAAATAACTGTGACGAAGAGTGTGTGTGCTAAAACTGGACCAGGGTAATAGACTGTAGATTAAATTGAAAATGCTATTGTAAATTATTATGGTTTAAGATATACTATGTAGATGTGAAAAAATACTTACTCTATCATTATTGCGATTCTGCCTGGCACTTTTCTTCAATACTTTATACAGCTCCTTCAACTGATTTGGTAACCTAATCCCACTTGTGTTTGAAAAATTATATTTGTCCGTCACTATGTCCCAAGCCTTATTTTTCATGTCGTTAGTCGTAGCGTCAGTCTGTTTGTTCTCAAGTATGTGTCGTTGTTCGTCTATCAAATCTACTAAAAAATTTTTCTCAACCATTGTAAAATTCTTTCCTCGCTTTCCCTCTTTCTTTACTTTCAATCCGCTCATTTTTAATCAAATTTATAGTATTATTATTTTTTATACTATTTATTATTTTATATATATCGGTTTTTGAAATGTATTCAGTAATAAACTGCGTTGCTATGAACAATTGCTGTTCAATAAACATTGTTTCAAATTTATGTATAATTTATTTTATATATTTTTTCAATCAATTAACCAAAAAAAAATAATTGATGACAGCTGTCAGATGATCGATGCCTGATCGTAGAGATAGCCATGAAGCTTCAACAGCTCATGACGGTTGAACGGGTAGTATCTGCGCGGAAACCCACGGATTATTTTAACCCATGCGATAACCCACGTTTATGCAACCGGGCATTAAAGTATGTGTCTCGCGCTACGGAAGGTCGCGACGTGTTTGCCTCATCGCTGCCGAGACGCCATGACACCTGTTTATCTTTATTTTCGGTGAATTTATTAGTAAATTGTTGCGGTCGGCTTATATTTGCCGGTGCGCGGAAGTTTTTCGGTCCATTCGATCTCCCTCCCGATTGCACCTCGTCTAAGAAATTCAACAAAGCGTCAATTTCCCGGATATTACGGCAAGTAGCAGCTACCACTACCCGTTCTTCAAAGTGTTTAATTAGGCTTTTAACGATATCTTCTTCTGCAATTTTAGGAAGGACGCCGACTGCAGCCGCAAACTTCTTATTCGCATACTCGGACCACGTTAGTTTCGAATCCGGTGAATAGAAACCCCATTCGATATCTTTGCGGATATCTCTCTGGACTCCCTCACCCCAGAATCTAGTGAGGAACTTTTCTTTAAACCCTTCCCAGGTGTTAATGACGTCTCGGCGAGCGATCCACCAGTCTTTTGCATCATTTCCTACACGGAGAAAAGTAGTTCGTGAAACTTTACTGAACTGTTGAACAAAGTTGGGATATAGGGACCAGTTGGTGAGTTTTTCACATTTTTGTAGTAATCAGTGACATACTGAACGTTATAAAATACATGACAGTCCGGTAAACTTTAATAATGTACAGTAAAATTCTCATATGAAGAGTGTAGCAAACTTTAAAAGATTTACGTGAATTATTCCCTAAAGATTAGTTAAAGAATGACTGTAACGTTGACGAATCATTCTTATTCAGGAATTGAAAAAGTACTCAACAGTTCGGTAAAGTTTTACATCGTATAAGCAGAGGAAAGTTTGTATATAACTTTACAGCACTATAATGTAACTTTTCCCTCCTGGCACTTTAAATTTTACTGGACAGTTCAGTAAACCGAAAGACGTGAAACATCTCCCACCGCTCTGTTTGCTACTAGATGTCGCTGCCGCCTTTCCTTTCTCGCGAGTGCTAATATTGCTTCCAGTTAGTATATAAGAGAGTTCCAGTTCTCTAATATTAGCGATAGGCGTGCGTTAGCGTAGTCTATAAGTGGGGGATACTATGCGATGCGATACGATGCGTTTCATATAGGTGTGTTAGGTCCGTTTTATAGGCGTACTAGTATAAGTTTAGATGTGAATACGACGGACTGGGTAGAGAAAAAAAAAAAAAAAAAAAAAAACCGTTAAGTAAAACTTATTTTCGTTGACTCAAAACCAATACAATTTTTTCACTGCACATTGACGTTTTACCGAACTGTTCGGTAAAGTTTCATCAACTGTAAGTCATTCATTCATTCGTGTCATGTAAATCTACTCAAATTCTCTGCTAAATGTCCTCAATCGCGGTTTACTGAACTGTTCGGTAGATATTCTTTTAAATTCATTAAAATTTCACGTTCTATGCATGAGGTTTTCTTGAATTTCGCTTTACTGAACTGTAAGTGAAACTTTACATAAATGTCCCTATGTCCGCAGTTTACTGAACTGAGTTCGGTAAAGTTTCATGAACTATTTTTCTCCGTGTAAGCTTTGACCGATAAGCCGCAGGCTAAGATCATCCTCTGAACCCAAAAAGGTGAGGTACTCCTCTAATTCCCGGATATAGTTCACGGGTTTCTCCCAACTCTTTCCCGAGAACGTCGGGAGTTTCAGTTGTTTAGTTAACAAGCGAATTTGTTCGTTATTTTCATTCGGGGCTCCCGGCCGCCTCTTAAGCTTCTTGAGTTTAGAGTCAAGACCGATTTTTAAACTCTCATGCCTATGCTCAAGTTCCTGAATCTTTCCTTTATTTACTCGATCCCCTTCCTTGATCTTGCTTTTAAGAGCTTCGTAATTACCAATAGCCTCATCTCGCAAGGTTTTTTCCGTATCTGTGATTTTATTTATGCAACCGGCTACATCGGCATCCCATCTCTCTATAACGGCTTGGACAGTGGTCTCAAGACGGTTGACTCGACTTTTATTTGCATCCACGTGATCTCTAACTTCTTTATTTCTTTTTGCTTCGTAACTGACTCGGTCTTCGACCTATATACGGTGCATCCCTTCAACCCGCCGTTCTCGAGCTTTAATTCTTTCATCCCATTTCTTTTCAACCCTATCATTGCTGTCTGTTAATGCTTTTAGACGTGCGGCTATTTGTGCAAGGGGATCGGGGTTCTCATCACTAGGACCCTCTTCATGACCTAAAATGCTTTCGTCATGGGACACGGAATCATCTGGCGCGTGATACCCAGTGTCCCTACTCGACCCGCCTGCGGCTTTACCCTGATCTTTACCGGTAACGGCATCTTTTCCTTCCACTTTCCCTTTCGATTTTCGTAAGGTTCGAAAGAGAAAAAAATTTGAAGCTATTTTGAATGAATTTAAGTTGTCTGTAGAATGAATTTAAGTTTAATAAATGAATTCAAATTGAATTTTGAATCTAATGAATGTAATTTTATTTAAGAGGAGCCCCACGTTGGGCGCCAAATGTAACTTACTGCACCAATATCTCAGCTGATGGCTGGAGATACGGTGCTAGTCCGCGTGAGTGTCTTTGTCACGGGTGTGATTTGGAGCTCCTCTGGTGGAAAAAGTGAAAAACCACAAAATACCCTATTACAGATTCGAATCTGGTGTCACCCGATTCGACCTATTTACCTACAGAGTTGGGATCTGCCTTGCTAGCCGAGCCTGCTACACAGACTCGAATCAAGGCACTGGTAAAGATACTCCTAGACACGGGCGTAAGCCAGTGCTATGAGCCAGTACACTCAACTAGAGCTGATATTGCGGAACTGGGTGTCGCTAAGCGCACCGAACCTGTTTATTAGACTAATATAATAATATCAAATAATGAATGCTGAAAGACTGTTAAAAGGTTAAATTAGAAGAAAGGAAAATGTAAGAAAAGATACAGTTTTAACAGTAGGTTTGGTTTTAATGTAGCAAATTATTTAGATGAAACGATACAAAAGAAAACAGAAAATTGCAGATTATGCGTATCGTTAGAATAGTATGAAATCATAAAGAAAAGAATATAAAGTAAAGTATTACAATAAGAATTTATAGAATAAAGTAAGATTAGAATAAAGTAAGGTTTTGAATTTAATTAATGTTTCCGATTGGTTAGATAAATAATATTTGTCAAGATCGATATTTCGTTATAATTGGTAATCTAGGATTTCCAATCCTAGATCAGTTCTTTAAATTTGAGCCGTTAAACCCCGTAGTAAGGCGACTTTTAAATTCTTTGTCTAATTTATTAAATTATAAAATTAGCAAAACATAATTGAGTGTGAAATGTGAATTCAATTTATTTTCATATTATAAATCGTGATTCCAAAATACTTCAATTATAGCAAGTATTGAATTCGAATTTATAAGCAAGTAAAGACCACGCACTATTTTGGCTACGTGCCTAATGAATTTAATAGATGTTACTCGACGGGCGCTTTGCCACACAATCGGTACCTGATGCCTCCACGGCCCCCCTTTTATACCGATATTCCGCGGGGTGCGCGGAATCGCGGGAGGCGCGGAGTCGCGGGAAGCGCGGACTCGCGGGATGCACGGAACTGCGGGATTCCGCTGCTGGATGGACGTGCTCCGGCTGCGCTGGCGGTAGCCAACACAGCCGGAACGTTACAATATATATATATATGTATATATATATATTTATATATATATATTAGGGTGACCCTTATTTAGGGGTCAGTGGAACTTTGACCATGACACCCCCTAGATCAGTTCCAAATGAATATATAATAATCTGGGTGAAATTTGAGCTCTGTAGCTCAATGGGAAAGGGTGCCTGTAAGCCCGTATTTTCGCCCATTTGAATAACATAGGATTTCTCATGGAAAAAATTATTATTTTTTTCCGTGCCTGTAGTGCGTTAATATTATCCACTATTATAATATTATCCACTATTCCGTCACTTTAGAGTGTCGTAGTTAGTGAGTATGTACATATTTTTTTCAGCCATCTACAATCATATTTCACAGAGTAACCGCTGCCGACAGATTCTAGTTTTGGAAAAACTATACTTCTTTCTATCCTAAAAGGCTTGGGTATATAATATTATCTTTTCATTGTTATAAGAAATTTGATTCTTTTCCAAAACTAGAATCTGTCGGCAGCGGCTACTCTGTGAAATATGGTTTTAGAGGACTGGAAAAATTTGTACATACTTACCAACTATGACACTCTAAAATTACGGAATAGTGGATTTTTCCAGCGCACTACAGGCACGTGAAAAAAAAAAAAAAAATTCGATGAAAAATCCTATGTTAATTAAATGGGCGAAAATACGGGCTTACAGGCACCCTTTCCCAATGAGCTACAGAGCTCGAATTTCACCCAGATTATTAGTTATTTATTTGGAACTGATCTAGGGGGTGTGATGGTCAAAGTTCCACCGACCCCTAAATAAGGGTCACCCTAATATATTGTAACGAATCAGGCAACCCATGCCTGACCGTTAGCATTCAAACATCAGCCGTTGCGAACATCGAGAACAGTCTAGAACGATCGACAGCAGCGACGAGCTGAGTGACGTCACGACTGATATAAAAGTCGAGGCGCCGCTCAACTCATCAGCTATTCTAGGGTAGACACCAGATAGACTCACAGTCACTTGTTGGTCATCACGAGCATAGAGCTCTGATGAACCGTTAGATTCAGCTATTACTTCAAATATCAAATATAAATTCACTTATTCCAAATCAAACTACCAGATATCAAATCATATATTCTTACCATTGAGTTTAGAGAAAATTATTAAAGAATAAATATTAAAATACGATCGACGCATTATTAATAGAAACCTTACACTGAAAAAGAGATATCAAATTCAAATAAAAACCTTGTAAAGACAAGTAAGTAGATAATAAGCAACGTGTAAAAATAGGTTAGGGTTGCAACCGTAGTTTTAGTTAATTGAATAAACAGATTCTTGAACATTACAAAAAAGCAATTTAATCAGATGTCAAACCCCTTCCTCCGCCAATTCCAGGTTATAGTTTAAATCTAACAGAAAGCTAGATACAGCCTTGGTGGATCTCCGATCTACCCAGGTCTGGCACAGCTATTATTTGGAATAAATTAACTTCATTAAATTAACATTTAACGGTTAAGAGGGTAGAGTGCAGCCTTAGTGCGTTATCGTACTCAGGTCTGTGGGGAGGCGGCTTCAGCTACACGGTAGTTCAAGTCCGTAATAGGCACGGCTAACAATTAATAGTAGAAGTCTCAAACAAAAATATAAATTGAGTAAAGAAAACACAATAACCAACCGGTTCGCGTCACTTTCAGTGTCGCTCACTATCCGTAAAGTTACATTTGGCGCCCAACGTGGGGCTTCTCTATTCAAATTTTAGCTAGAAAAATTGCTTGAAATATCTAGAGTCATTTGTTTATTAACTTAACTTCGTTGCATCAAAGTAGAATCAAAATTATTGCTAGTAGAGTCATTTGTGGATTATGTCAAAGTCCGGTGTCACAACCAGGCAAATGGCGGACAAGGGATCTGGCATCAGTTCGGCTACAGAGCTAGGTTTAGGAAATAGGAATCAGGGTCGTCAAAATAAAGACAAAGAGACAGTAAATTTAGATAAAACTTTTATTGAAATAGAAAAAGAAAAAGATACAGATCGTCGAAGAGCGATGATCGTCGACCAGTCCACAGTGATGGATGCGCTGGAAAAAATACATAAGAAAATAGATGATAAATATGCTAAACTAGAAAGAACAATCGTCGAAGCAAAATCAGTAAATACAGATAACGTAGTATCATGCGAAGATAATTTCAGAAAAAGGCTCGAAGAGCAATCTTTAAAATATAAGAAACAATTGGAGATACTAGATAAAAAATTAGAAGCTACAAGCGAAAAGTTCGAAGAGAAATTAATAGAATGTCAAAAAGAATACCATGAAGAGCATGGAAGCATAAGAGAAGAGTTTGGCGAGAGTCTGAATTGTTTGGATAGTAAGATCGAAAGAAATCAAAAAGTAAATTTGGAAAGAATCATAGATATCGAGAAAAAACACGATAATTTCAAGATAAGCGTGAACGCGGAAATTAGAAAAGTAAAATCGACAAATCCAAATCAAAGTTGTGACTACAACAACTTAATTTCCAAACACATCAGACTACCGCAGTTCACTGGAAAAGGTTGGGAAAGACCAGCAAATTATATTAAAGAAATAGAAGAATACTTTACCTTTATAGATGCTAGAGATGATGATATTTGCTTAAAGCTAGTAGGACAAAGTCTCATGTTAGATGCAAAGGATTGGTGGATCGCGCGTCGCGACGTAATTCATTCCTGGGGAGAGTTTAAAAAACGATTTTTGAACAGATATTGGGGCGTAGAAACACAACGGGAATTACGAAGAGATATCGAATTTGGATATTATATTCCGGACGCGAGGGTGACGTGGTCTGAGTATGCCAATCGAAAATTCGCATCAGCTGTCGGATTAAATCCAGCCATGTCAGAACAAGAGATCGTTCGAAATCTTACAAGGCACTTTGACGAGCCGGTTGTTGAAGCTGCTAAATGCCGCGGGATTTGCGACATCGACGCACTGTTGGAGTTTTTGGACGAAATGCAATTCGGGGGTAGATCAAACGCGCCTAGACAAAAACCGACGTACACGAACAAACAGTACCCAACCGTCAACCGTCCAACTGAAAACCGAGACAAACAGGTGTCATGGCGTAACGACATGACAAGCCAAAGCTTCAAACCTGCTAACGATAATCATGAAACGCGTCAAAAACATGGACAAGGCGAGCATGTCAACAATAGGTCGAATTGGACAACTAGTCATATAAAGGCGACCGTTGTAAACACCGAAGATAACCCGTCGGTAATAGAATCAAATATCGTCAATACGGAAAACTAGGAGGCGCTGTGCTGGAAGAGGAATTGATACCGACACCAGTACAGCGTATCTTAAATATTTCGGCGGTAAATCCGGAAAAAGAAAAATCACAAATTAGTAAATTACAAATAGTTGCACCATTAGCAAAAGAAATAACACAAAATTTAAACGATAACTTGAGAAACTTCGGAATGCTTCAAGCAAACGATCCGAGTATAAAAGATCTCGTAGAAAAGGATCTAACGAGAACTAAAAAAAGATTAAAATTAGAACAAGGTATTTGGTACCATGGTGAACCAGGGGGCAATAAAAGAGCTTATCTCCCAGAAGAGTTATTAAGAGGATTAATTATCGAGACACACGAAGCATACGGACATGTGGGGTCAGGGAAATGCTATAAAATGCTTAAAGAGAATTTTTACTACCCGAAATTTGCGCGTTGCATTCGAAAAACTCTAGCAGGTTGCGATCGATGTCAGCGATGTAAAGTACCGAATTTATACAGCTATGCGCGAATGCAGAACATAACACCCAGCAAAGTTGGAGAACTAGTTTCTATTGACTTCTTAGGCCCGTTACCCTCAAGTAAAGGAAACTATAAATGGTTGCTAGTTACCATCGACGCGTTCAGCAAATTCGTACGCTTATATCCGCTCAAAACTGCCGACGCGCGCTCCACAATCCGGTGCATCTTCGATAAGTACATACCAGAGTTGGGTAAGCCGAACAAAATTCAGTTCGACCATGGGACACAGTTCACGTCAGCACAATGGTTAAATAAACTAGAAGAAGAAGGAATCACTCCTATATTTTCATCGATAAGACACCCACAAGGGAATATGGTCGAAAGAGTAAATCGAGAATTGGGAAGATTTTTCAGAACATTCCTTACCGACAAACATACATCATGGATTAAATGGTTAAAAGTTATTGAAAGTTGCGTGAACGAAGTGCACCATGAGTCGACTGGATTTTGTCCGTGCGAAATTCAACTCGGCGAGCCACCCAGTAGATTCTGGAAGCAATGGTTTAAAATAGATCAAAACGACATTACACAAGAATTAAAATTAAATTTAGTTAGAGAGAATATAATAAAAAATGGAAATAGCAGAGCCAACAGGTTCAATTCGAATCATAAAATAACCGAATTTAAAGTAAACGATTTGGTATTAGTTCGAGCGCTTAACGTCTCTGATACAAAAAACAAAATAATGGCCAAATTCCTAGCGTTATATGAAGGTCCATATCGAATTTGTAACCGTGTTGGTGAAGCTACATTCATTTTAGAAAACATAAACACACGAAAAGAGCGTGGTAGATTCCACACAAACATGCTAAAGCGATACATATTACCCGATATTTGAAAAATAAACGAACATTAGCAACTAGGGGTACTGACTGTCATCGTTTGCAACGGTTGTGTTTGAATTGCTGACATACCAAGGACAGATGATACGAAGAAGATGGTATAAAAGCTCGAGGTCGCTATGAGTCATCACAGTCGTTATCATGTCTGAATACGGGTATATCAGCGTACAGGACAAGGAAACCCAAACCGTTGGCGATGATGTCCATAATCCTGAAAATGATAAAGTCATTGTACCTTCGGGAGTGTTTAAATCGGGAACCGGGAGATATGTGATAGGTAGAGGATACCAAACGGCTGCATACCTCATGGATCCGTCACGATTGCAGCGACGAAGGAAGGATGCACGTCCGAATTTAACGGAAGTCACCGAGCCGGTGAATGCACCTACCGTTCCGCCGACCACCAGCGAAGAAGTAGATGAAGTTGTTGACGAAACAAGGGTCGATCCAGTCGTTCCTAAGGACCGGAACAACAACTTAATACTAAAAATCTGTATTCCAAGAGTTAAAATACCGATGATTAACAAGGAGGAGACAAGCCGTAAAACCATCAAAGATAAGGATGAGATAGTAAAGAAATCCAACTTACCTACCATTAAAAGGATAGAGGCAATATCCAAACGCCATCCTGATCTTCGAGGATTCAAAATCCCACGTCTGAGGGAGAAGTACAATGACGGTGCATCAACAGCAAGCCGCAATGCACCAACACCAATCAACACCGACACAGATCGAGCTTTGCCAACCGGCAGCAAGCGGTGTCGACTCGCCGTCTTCGACCGACGAAAAAATAGGAAACCAGAAGATCTAATAAAGATGCTACGAGTATTCGGCACTTTAGACCTGTCAGATGACGAAGACGACGAGATGACACAAAGGCGCAAGGTACCGAAAACAGCTGTAGTAGTCACTAGACCACCGGCGATCAGGTATGCCAACAAGCCTAAGCCAAGAGTGAATGAAATAGTGGAGATACCCGTGCTACTAGATCCGACTGATCCATTAGGATTGAAGAGGGGGTAAAAAGTTCACCATTCATCATCATCTCATAGTGACAAATCAAGAAGGACATCGATCATCATCCATTCGTATCATCAAAGATCATCCGACCACCTGATGATCGAAGGGGGCCAATGTAACGAATCAGGCAACCCATGCCTGACCGTTAGCATTCAAACATCAGCCGTTGCGAACATCGAGAACAGTCTAGAACGATCGACAGCAGCGACGAGCTGAGTGACGTCACGACTGATATAAAAGTCGAGGCGCCGCTCAACTCATCAGCTATTCTAGGGTAGACACCAGATAGACTCACAGTCACTTGTTGGTCATCACGAGCATAGAGCTCTGATGAACCGTTAGATTCAGCTATTACTTCAAATATCAAATATAAATTCACTTATTCCAAATCAAACTACCAGATATCAAATCATATATTCTTACCATTGAGTTTAGAGAAAATTATTAAAGAATAAATATTAAAATACGATCGACGCATTATTAATAGAAACCTTACACTGAAAAAGAGATATCAAATTCAAATAAAAACCTTGTAAAGACAAGTAAGTAGATAATAAGCAACGTGTAAAAATAGGTTAGGGTTGCAACCGTAGTTTTAGTTAATTGAATAAACAGATTCTTGAACATTACAAAAAAGCAATTTAATCAGATGTCAAACCCCTTCCTCCGCCAATTCCAGGTTATAGTTTAAATCTAACAGAAAGCTAGATACAGCCTTGGTGGATCTCCGATCTACCCAGGTCTGGCACAGCTATTATTTGGAATAAATTAACTTCATTAAATTAACATTTAACGGTTAAGAGGGTAGAGTGCAGCCTTAGTGCGTTATCGTACTCAGGTCTGTGGGGAGGCGGCTTCAGCTACACGGTAGTTCAAGTCCGTAATAGGCACGGCTAACAATTAATAGTAGAAGTCTCAAACAAAAATATAAATTGAGTAAAGAAAACACAATAACCAACCGGTTCGCGTCACTTTCAGTGTCGCTCACTATCCGTAAAGTTACAATATATTGTAACGTAGTTTTTTAATAGGTGAGGAAAACCTATTTTTTACTCCGCTGCAATTCGGCACTCTTCCGTGTTAATGATTAAACTTACTGAATGTTGGGCGCCAGACGCTCCTGCGTCATTTCGATACGATACCATAAGACAAATTAAATAAAGCCAAAAATTTACGGAAATGCGACGAGCGATAACTCGACTTGCTCAGATAACAAAGCCTTAGACAGAGGGGCAGGGTACACCATAAAAACAATATTATTTCGTTGAGAATATTTGAGAGCACATCAATCAATTATTTATTAATTAAATTAGATAATTTAACGAGATCAGTACAGAATTATAAGTTTTATACGACAGTTTGTTACGATAAACTATTTATTCATGATAGAATTTACTTAATTACGATACGATTGACCCGAGGATGTGTCAGAGTTGACTCGATATAAAATTAATTATTTAGACTCCAGACTTGGTATCACAGAGCGATACATCGTACCCAAATGCAAAGTTATTCATAACCCATCCTTAAATCAACGTATTGAGCTTGAGATATTAAATTATGAAAATCAGTGACAAACTCTACAGATTCCCTATTAATTAATTAGCTACGCTTAGCTATTCGATTTACGATAATTCGAGATCTACTGCTAAAGAGAGACCACACGGTCATTCGAAAGACGCGAATCACAAGTTCAACGATAACAGATTAATTCGGAATATGATTGGATCTTTAACTGAATTCTGACGATACTAGATCGATAGTTACGATACTAAATCATCCAAAAGATATTAATTTTACTGAACCGTACTTGATTTTACAGACGAGAATAAATTATACGACAAAATTGTACTTTACTTGATAAGTGACTCAATATTAACAGACTTAATTATAACAAAATTAACGATAACGAACTAAACTATAATAAACTATACAATAACGCGAGGCTAAGCCTACGCGGCTATCTTCGCTCAGGGTACTCCAGGAAAGGTAATTTTCTACAGTATTTCATGCACAATATTATAACATACTAAATCAGCAATATAAGCCATACGAGAAGCGATAGGCAATTATCAATCAATAATAAGCAATAAATTATAGCCAAAAAGCACTAAAAGATCTACGTAACTCAGCCAGACTCGAGGTTGTGCGATAAATTAATAGACCAAAGACAAAGACGAGCCTCTTAGCTCAATAGACAAAAACGAGCCTCATAGCTCAATAACCAAATTAATTAACCATACGTTTATCAGAACGACCTCGTGCCTTCACAGAAAGAATCAAGACCTTACCTTAAGTTGTTCAATCAGATAACACACAATACCACTCTTACTTAACGATGTTAACTGTTTTAATTCGAAACTCGATACGATACCACTCGATACGACAGGTGAAGACTGAAGATGCGTAACGTAGACTGGAGCGAAGAAGTAGGCTGAATAGCCCGTGTACCCTCTTTATATAGTCGTTGTTTTCTTCCACCAGCTCATCCTTCAGATTAGTGGAATCACGTGTCATATCGGCATTCTAATTGGCTCGCGTAAGGACAGATTTGTCGAACGTAAGTTAGGAGAGCTCTACCTCACCCCTGCCGCTGCTAATACCGCTCCTAGTACCGCCGTTCCTTGGAATCCCCGGGCGCTGGACTCACATGAAGTCTAGCTCGCCCGGCTACCCGATATTTCTTCTAGGTCTTGACACCATTCGTCGATCCACAAGAAGATTGGTGGTAGATTCGTGTTTAGCATACTAAGGGCCTTACTCACGGAAGAATTCGTTAGGTCGGAGCTGATCCGGGGGTTTTCTTGACCAACCACGGTCGCGATTACAGATTCGGAGGCAGTCGTTGATGGTAGCTGCACTTCGCTTCGATAGTGCACTTTCTTACAGGCGGTAGCATCTCCGGATGACGGGAGGATTTCATCGTGCTCCTCGCACATCCCTGTACGCCGTTCATCCGGTAGTTCGAGGCGGTAGACTCCCCACTTGAGAGGAGGCGCTGACCTTGGGGTCTCTATGGACCACCATATGGTGTGTACGCCGACAGTGTCGTCCCTGACGATATTGGAGGTTTCCTTACGTTCGGTAGTCATCGTTCCATCGGTAGTTCCCATGACGACAGTCGTCTCGTGGAGTATCGAGCTCGAGATTACATATTTTACAAAAATAAAAGAGTGTGAGTTAATCCTAATTAATTTTCCCTAATTTTTCCTTTTCCTGGAGACCCTGTCTACGTCACGCATCATCGTAATCTCGATAGTATCGCCATGTGATGAGGGATTATAAAATACCACGTCACAATATATATATTTTATAATGTTTTTTTTTTTTTTTTACATAGTAATATGTGTTAATTGTAATACATGGTATATATAACGTCGGCCGATTAGGCAGCTTTCTTAATCTAAAATCGAGTTGGCGAATGCCCTTTTATCTCGAATGACCTGTCGGTCGTAGAAAGTAGCAAAGGTAGTTGAACACTCCGACCATCCCGCCGTTCTTCTTATGTCATCTATGTTGATGCCTCCTCTTTTTGCGGCAGACGTAGATGCGTGGCGTGTACTGTGCGCCGAGAAAATTTGCGTGTCCACTCCGCTTTTGCTTAAGGTAGTCTTCACCCAACGACTTAAGGTTTGAGTTGAGATAACTTTATAAGGTTTTTTAGAAGAGATAAACAGGTGAGTCTCTGACTGCCCTAAACTCCGAGTTCTCTCTAGGTAGGACTCCAAGGCGGTTGCAGCGCAAATCGTTTTGTCTTTGGGATAAAACGGTAAAACTAATAAGGGCTGATGTTTCTTCAATCCGGAAGTCTTGATCTTATCCGGTATTTTTATTTCGATAGCGTCCTCAGTCTTTTCTATGTTTTCTATTCTTATAAGGGAAAGAGTCTGCATCCGATGTCCTGTGACCAGAGCGAGCAAGGTAACGAGTTTGTGTGATAGATCCTCTAATGAGATCTTTCCGTGTGAAAAAAGTTTCGATAGGTAGTTTAATACTATCTTGGGATCCCAGGTCTTATCATACTTAGGCTTGCAGGGTCTTAGGTTGTACACGCCCTTAAAGAACCGTTTCACCCTGTGGTCCTGGGCCATGTCAGGTCCCACTATTAGGGATATAGCTGATCGAAGGGAGTTCAGGGATCTATATGAGGCCCCATTTTTATATTCCTTTGTCAGAAATTCCAAAATATCAGAGATCGAATTTGTGTAGGGATCCAAAGATTTCTGTGAGCAAAAAACCCACCACTTTTTTAGAGAACAATTATACTGTTTTAGAGAAGAGCTACTCAAGGAAGAGATCAGGATCTCTATAGACTCCCGAGGTACACCCTTCAGCTCGAATGCCTTCCTGATAGTACTGCGGCAATCAGTGTAGTATTCCGCCACAGCGGATGAGGGTCCCTGTTCGAAGAGAACAGCAGATTAATATTTGGTTTGAAAAGGATCTTTTCCGAAATTATCATGGAGTGAAATAACGGGTACTAGGCTTGAGCTGGCCAGTCTGGGACTACTACAATTCCCCTTGAACCCTCATTTTTGATTTTTTGCAGAACTCTCAAAATAATAATAAAAGGTGGGAAGGCATAAAAAAATAGCTTGTCAATGGCAAGGTGAAGGCGTCAACCGCCAGACTGTTTTGGTCTCGGATCCACGAAATATATCTTTCACATTTCGTGTTCACTCGACTAGCAAATAGATCTATTTCGGGATTTCCAAGTGAGCCGACTATCTTTTTGAATGCCTTCACGGAAAGACAAACTGCGCTCCCAGCGTACCAACCTATCGTGTAATAGCTGTACCACTCATGTGGTCGGTGTACTGTCTCCCGCTGAACGCGCGGTGGCGCAAGTGAGGGACGCTCGAGTGCCAACGGACCTGGGACGCCAGGCCTCCCAATCGAGAGAGACGATTGCGATTCCGTCGTGGCGTGCCCATGCGCCTTTTTGTGTTGCGAGTTAGGGATAGGTATCAAGATTTTCTCTGTAAATTTTACTCTTCATAAATGACTTCTGTATTTTTGCAGTAAAGTAAATTACTACTAGATAACACATTTATCCTATGATCTCCGATTACTGTTATTTAAAAAAAAAAAATTATAATTAGAAAAATATTAAGATATTTAGTATCATTAATCGTAACTTCTTTTTCTATCCTTTGTTTTGGTTATCGGTGCGTTTCAGCACCATGCATGTGCCACTTAATCGTAACTTGGGAATCGTCTTTCAAATTTTGATGGTAGTCTGGAAAACACCCTGGTGGAAATATTTCTCTGAAAATACTCAGATTATTTCTTGTAGAATTCAGAAAAAGAATTGAAAAAGTCTTACTTTCTCAGAAAATCTCAGAAAAAGTCTTATAAAGGCAGAAAAATGTTTTATAAGACTTTGAAAGAAAGAAAACGCTAATATATTGAGACTCTGTCAGAAGAGTTATTCAGAGTTTTGACAAAGTTTTTCAGAGAACTAATAGAACAAAGAATAACAGTTTTTCAGAGTTTTTCTGAGATTTTCAGTAATTTGAAGAGTTTATTGATTCATCTTAAAAATAATTATTCTGAGTTTTTCTTGAATATTAAAATATTGCTTAGAATTGCTGTAACGGTAGGAAAATTATTATTTAAATAAATAGAATCCATAAGTTACGGAGGGGCAAATATTAATTAGGGTAGATGTACCGTTTGTGGCCACTGTACCGTTTGTGGCTACTTTGAGAGTTATAAGTAAATCTCAAATATTTAGTTCTTACTATAGTATTATGTAGTATATTTATAGGGTTTTTTGATATGTTGGCAACGCTGTGAACTCTTTTCTATACTCGTTAAAAGTATAGTTTAAGAAACAATTGAAAACATATCTGGACGCGTGTTGTACCTCGGCGATTTCACTTATTTCTTATAAGAATCTACAGAACACCCCGGTAAGTGAATTACTGATATTTGTTGAAAATCATAATCTTCTTTGAATGTTTATATTATATACTACTTAAAAAACTCAATAGTAAGTAAAAAAACATGAATTTACTGATCATAACCTAAAATATGAATAAAAAAAACCCATGGCCACAACTGGTACAGCAAAAGTATACGAGTGCTACTTTTGGTCATGCCATGGCCACAAGTGGTGCATACGTTTTCCAGTTTTGGCCATAGTACTTATTGATTAAATATGTTAGATTATTCACACGTATATTATTCAATTATCATTGAAAAAATTATTGACAAAGAATTTCAATTATTAAACTAAGAACTCATTTTTTTATTTTTCATATTTCGTAGGTTAGAATGCCGTCGAGAGTAAAAAAGAAGACCGTGGAGAAAATTCCTAAATCACCTACAGCTACAATCAGTAAGCCTAAAAGGACATTTTTCACGTATTCAGAAGCTGATTTAAAAAAAGCCCTGGAATCAATTGAAAATGGGACTGCTATTGCAGCAGCCAGTAAACAATATAAAGTTCCAAGAACAACGTTGCGTAATAAACTCCAAGGAAAAGTACCAGAGACTTCAGGTCGTGTTGGTCCGGAATCTGTACTCGGTCACAATATCGAAGATAAATTGGAGGAGTGGTTATTAGGAACTAGCAGAATGGGTTTTCCAATAAATAAAGACTTCCTGATACACTCTGTCAAGCAATTAGTGGAAGCAGAAGGCTTAAGTAATCCTTTTAAAAATAATGTCCCAGGAAGAAAGTGGTTTGAAGGTTTTCTCAGGCGTCATCCACGTGTTGGACAAAAAAGAGCCGAACATCTTTGCAGGGCTCGGGCAATCGTCACTGAAAATGGCATCCGTTCTTGGTTTTCTCATGTGGCAGAAGAGCTTGGCGAAAATGTCAAAATACTTGAAGATCCTCGAAGGGTTTTTAATTTAGATGAAACGGCGATGCATCTTGCACCAAAAGGTGGTCTTGTCTTAGCAGAAAGAGGAAAAGCTGTCTATGACGTAGCTGGAAATGAAAAAGAAAACGTTACTACACTGTTTAATGTGAATGCTGCTGGAGAATTTGCGCCACCATTAACAATTTTTAAGTACGAACGTTTACCCAAAATTTGTGTTGATTCTGCTCTAAAAGATTGGGGAATAGGGAAATCAGAGAATGGATGGATGACTAGTGAATCTTTTTATGAGTATTCCACCAATATTTTCTACCCATTTCTTGAAAAAAGTGGAATTGAACTCCCTGTGATTGTTTTCTTAGATGGTCATGTTTCTCATATGTCAATCCATCTCAGTAAGTTCTGTAAGGAAAAGGAGATCATCCTGTGTTGTTTCCCGCCCCATTCGACGCATATTTTACAACCACTGGACGTATCTTTTTTCTTTCCTTTGAAACAAAGATGGAAAAATTTAATTCGTAATTGGCGCATAGAAAACAGCGGTACTGATCTCCAAAAGCATAACGTTCCAGCTTTTTTATCAAAGCTTATTAATGAGGAAAATTTCACAGATGTCATCAAGAGTGGATTTAAAGCTTGCGGTTTATGTCCATTTGATGCTAACGCAGTCGATTATAGTAAATGCGTTGAAATAAAAGATTCTGAAAACTCTCAAAGTGAATCTAACGAATCCGATTCACAAAAATCAGTAAAAGTTTTATCTCATCGGAAATACGTTGAAAGCAAAATTGACGCTGACGTTTTACAACGTTTTAAAAATGCAAGCGCCACTGGTATTGGTTGGGAAGCTGATGACAAATATGAGGCTTTGTATGATCTTTGGGTCAAGGCTGTAGAAGACGATACACATGAACAGAACGAATTGCCATCTTCATCTTGTCTTCCTGTAGCATCTGAAGATCCTTCTCCTTCCACTTCCAATGATAACAATGTCATTGAATTTCCGTTTCCAGAGTTTCTTACGCCTAATCTTGAGGAATGTGAGTAATCTTACGAGGTTGAAGTTCGTAACGTTAACGCAATAAACTAATGGAACTAAATTCCTAATTTCATGACTTGAATAGTTAAAAAAATAGCTAAATACGTGCATCATTTCCCGGTTTGAGTAAAAACACTCCTTATGCCTCGTCTATCTAGCAACTTTAACAACATTTGACTTTTAAGCCATGAAATAGTGAATTTTTCTGAAAATTCTGTTACGTTAACGTTACGAAGTTCAACTTCATGTAATCTTTACGACTGAATAAAACAAAAATTCAAACACAATTTCCTAATATTGTTTGAAATACCCCTGGTTGAAGTAGGTAGTAGGAGTAGGTTGTAGTCTTCTATCCGTCGGTTGTTTAATTGATTTTTCAATCATGTTTTAATTTGATTACATTTTTTTTACTCTTTTCTAGTCGAAGAACAATTGGAATCTTCAAAGTCTCATAGCCCTGACCAAAATTCCGATTGTGGAGTACCTCTTCCACTTGAACCTCCTATCCACCTAGATATTAGTAAAGATCCAAATGATGTTGGAGCAAATCTTCCTTCCAGTGATGAAGTTATCCAATCATCACCTGTTATTATTGAAGTAATCGAACCTGATACAGTTTTTACCGCTAACAAAGAAAATGTATCTACTTATAATACTCTAACGATACGTCGAAAGCCTTTAGATGAAGTTATGGATGAAATAATTGTGTGGCCTAAAAAAAAAACAGTCTTCAAAGCGAAAACGTGCTGTTGAACACTTACCTTCAGTAATAACAGCTGATAAATGGATAGAAATCATGGGAGCTAAAGAAAAAGAGAAAAACGATAAAGAAGAAGAGAAAAAACTTAAGAAAATCGAAAGAGAAGAGAGAATTGAAAAACAGAAAAAATTAAAACAAGAAAAATTAGAGGAAAAAGCTAAAAAACAATTAGCTAAAAAACAATCAGCTAAAAAACAATTAGCTGAGAAAAAACCTGTTAAACCGCGAAAAAATTCTAAAAAATAACTAATATTTCCCTATGTGTGACAATTTTATTGTATTTTGTTTAATTATATTAAAAATAAATTGATATATTGATAATTAATTGAGTAAATATTAATAAAATTCACTCCAACAAAAAAAATTACTTACTATGGCCAAAAGTGGTGCAACCAATGGCCACTACTGGTGCATCTATGGCCACTACTGGTGAAACAGGAGGTAAGATTGAATATTATTAATTTTTTATAATAAAGTAAGGTTCAAAGGTTTGGACTTTTAATAATTCGATTATTGATACACTAATGATGTTATTAATTCATATTTCGTTATGAAATATTTTATTTAAGTTAATTTAATTCTTGATAAAAGATACGAAATTGCTTAAAGTGGCCACAAACGGTACATCTACCCTATTTGTTTATTTAGTGACATAAATTATAAATATTTTTTAGTACATTCTTCGCATATGTAAACGTTATCTGTTATCAAAATTTTTCTTGCATCAAACAATATCTATTAATTTTTATGACAAAATATTCTTAACAAATATACATTAATCAAATACCTTAACAATAAATAGAATATTATATAATGTTGATTCGTATAAATTATAAAGTTTTTTGATAGTCAATTTCGTGAGCTACTGAATATTCATACATTGAATATAGTAATTATTGTACATCAGATTGATGAAATTCTTCATCCCGCAGGTATAGAGAATGACTTTATTCTGTGCCTATTGACACATTGCTTCTCTTTGTTTATCGCTCGTGCAACATTCATTCGGTGAATTTGAAGACTTCTTCCCACTTGAAAAATGTTGAATGCGTAGTCAGTCTCAATACTTCCACTGGCAGGATACAAGATTCTGTAATTCGCCATAAAGTATTAATTTCATCGCAATATTATATTCATTATTTCAGAAGAATATGTATAGGTAAGGTATACCTATATAATATATACTTATCTCATGGAATGGCATTGTGGCACAATAGGTGAGGTTAAGTTGTCCGATTAATCGTTTATGGGCGACAACCCGACCAAACGGTAAGCAAGTAAATTCGTATAGCTTATGATCGAATTCAAATCTCAACGGTTTTTATGTGAATTCGCTACTGGGATTAGATAATATGTATCCTTAAGATCTACAGTAGATATAATAGGGGGGTTCTGGATCAAAACTTCTTTACCGGCCAAGTTGTGATGGTAAGTTACCGACCGTGCGGGGTAAGTTACCGACAGTCTGATGGTAACGATCATCGATCTTTGTTACCGACAATCGGATGGCTGCAATTTGCCGTCGTGCGATGGCGCCACTACCGATTGTTACTGATAGTCCGATGGTAACGATCCGATCATTAGTTACCGATAGTCTGATGGTAACGATTTCCTGTTACCGACAATCTGATGGTTGCGATTTGTCGTCATGCGATGACGCCACTATGGATTGTCGATCTTTAGTTACCGATAGTCCGATGGTAACGATCCGATCTTTAGTTACCGATAGTCTGATGGCTGCAATTTTTCCTGCAATTTTCCGTCTTGCGATGGCGCCACTAACGATTCGCTTTCGAATCATGGTAATGATTACCGATCTTTTTTTTTCTTACCGACAATCGATCCAAGATGGCTGAAATATCTAATTCTTAGCTTATATATACGAATTATACTAGCTGAAAATGTTTGAAGAGTGACCGGGTGTTATATATATATGCAATCAATGACGCAAATTATCTGATAATATATATGTTTATTTGTTATGTCTTAAATCTAACTTATATTCTAAAATGACAATTTTTTTTCTTAAAACTAACTTAAACCATGTATACATTAGATATATTTAATTTTAACTTAAGCTATATATGTACAACGGGGTGCATCGAGCTTCACGCATATCATCTGAAACATACAGGTATTTTTTGTAATAACCGAACGACATGTAATGAAAATTACGTGTACTTACCTAGCATTATTCGCCTCCTCCACCTTCTCCCCCCGCCTCCACCTCCTCCTTCTTGTCTGCAACCGCCGGCACCTCCTCCTCATCCCAATTTTCATCCAGCGGCGCCTCCTCCGCCACCGGCTGCACCTCCTCCCCATCCCCATTCTCCTCCACCGCCGGCACCTCCCCATCCACCTGCTCATCATCCCACCCCCACTTTAGAGGTTTCACCTCGATCCATATGGGGGTGCCATCATCATATCGGACCGTGATCCAACGCACCCCATCTATCACCTCTTCCTCGTTGTTGTCGCTGTCATACCCATCATCGTCGGAGCTCCAATCCTCATAACGATCCATGTTCTGTAATAGGAGATATCAATTACAAACTATATCCATCGAAATTCAAAGAGAGAAAAAAACAAAAAAACTATGATATCGAAGAATAACGATACTTACTTCTTGCTTTCGATTTGGCTGTTGCGATTTCTGTGTGATTTTTCCTCTTTCGACTGGTTGCGGATTGTGTAAAACTCGATGCAAACTCGCACTTTTATACCCAACTAGAAACCCGAAATATGCTCAATATTGGAAGGGGGCTGATCAATGACAAACTCGGAAAATATTTTTTTCGTACGGAGGTACCAAAGATGCCAACCCTCCCAGATGGAAAAAAAAAAAAAAAAAAAAAAAAAAAAAACCCCTTGACCAATGGTTGGAAAAGCTTGAATTTTCATGGTATTTGGAAGGTGGATGGGTGGGATGTGGGCATATAAAACCCCAAACCCTAGGGTGGGTGTTAGCAATCGTCTAGTGCCAGTTTGACCGTGAAATTCTACGAAGAAAAAAAAATGGACAACGCTATGTATATGGGGCATTCCAGCTCAACTCAACCAACCGTCGACACTCATGTCTTCTGCTTTTCTTCGAAAAAACATATGTCAAAGTTCGAGTGAAAAGACAATGTTTCTGTAAATTACAGGTCTTGCATTCAATTTCTGACAGACATAGATTTTTTGATAAATTTAGACATCAAATAATTCAAATTTTCGTCAAATTTAAATACGGAATCTTAGAGGAAAATGTTGAATAGACAAAACAACCGTTATCCTACGAATTTCAACTAAGAATAAACGCAGAATTTTTTATTCATTTTTTGACCCAATTTTGGTCGATAAGAGTAAAAAATCTCGATTTTCTCGAATGTCGCCATAACCGATTTGTATGAATTTTTTTACACAAAATACTACATCAAAAAACAAAATTTTCAAGACCTTAACCGAGATGCCTGGACCTCTGGTTCCAGAGATATGAATTTTACAAAAAACAATATTGATTAAGTCAATTGAAAATGCATAAGCGTTTGATTGAAAAAATATTGTCACTCAGAATGACACAAGATATACTAATCGCTATAATGCTTTTGGGGATTTATTTCACTTACATTTTTTTCTCAATTGAGTCGGGTATGGATAACATACATTAATTATCGAAGTCATTGGTCACAGTGTGTTGACAACAAATCAACAAATTGATAACTTCTTTGAATTATTATTATGCAAAATCAATCTCCCGAGGATCTTCTACATGCTTGATTTTTTTCAGATTTTTTTTCCATCGAGAAGTATTAAAAATCTTCTCTGAAACCCACGTTTGGTGGGACTGTACCGGAAGAACCACCTTAAGACGAAAAGACATTCCAAATGTACATTATTCGAAGTACACCGTATTGGCAAATCTGTTCCCTAATTAATTACGAAATTGTCCTCGAAATGACCAGAGTAGATTGTAGAGTAGAGACTTGATTATAAATTAATTTTCTTTATTGTTTATTGTTATTCATTATTATTTATCGTTATTAATTATTATTCTTTTAATAATTTTTTTGAGATCTCGTTAATTCTTCTCGTCTTTCGTTGAGTTTTGAGACAAATATGACTCAAAACATTTTAAAATCAATTGGATAGTTTCAAATGATTTCGTATGAAAAATGGTACCTCCCAGATAGCACATGTGTCCAAAGGACGTCTTCATGACGTCATTTTCAAGACGTCTTAAGATATACCCGGCAAGACGACCTCAAGACGTCGTATTTAAGACGTCTCAATAACGATGGTCGGAAAGCCGTCTTGAATTAGACTTTTTCATCAGACGTCTTGATGTAAGCCAATCTACGTAAAATCGCAGATGGCAGCACCGTCGTGCGAATTGAAGCCAGCCATTATTTCGCGCGCATTTCCGCGTGGTCCGCGCACATTACAATCCTCTGCATAGTTTCGTGTACTGCCATACTACCAAGTGAGACTAATTCATTCAAGACATAGAAGCATTTGCTTCATATAAATAAATCTCCAATAACTAGCTGTAGTCAAACGTAAGTATAATATATATTATTATCCGTTGAATATTTTTACAAACTCGAATCGTATGTATCGGCCGGTCACTGCAACTGCATGCTGCCAGATTGAGGTTAGATTCGTCAAGCAGGCCGGCACGTGTTTACATTGTTTGATATCGTTCCGAAAATCAGAGATGTTCTGTGGATAGTGGTCAGTCTAATGGCGACACAATTATTTTTTTTTCGCAAATGACAACGCTGCCGGACGACCACGGACAAGCGATCTATCGATATTTTATACGTCTGTGACTGATAATAGACGACGTAGTGGTAGCTGTCACGTCGTAGGTTACAATGAACTGTGATATTACAATATTGTGTAATTAAATTAAATACAAAAAATCAAATACACAATTAAATGGATTTACAATAAGATTTTAATGCTCAATTAGATGATAAGTATACACTATACAGTTACACTCGTGTTTCTGAACTATTTAGATAATCTTGAATGAGTAAAATAAGTCATGTACACAATACAGTTATCAATGAGAACTATCAGAAGATATTATTATTGTTAAAAAAAAAAAAAAAAAATGGTATTTTATTCGTATAAGATTATATCGATATTCAAATAAATAGTGAATTCTGATTTTACTAAAATGGAGTCTGATTTTAATCAATAATTATGGTTGAAAATTCTCATTGCATTCAAATTCTTCCAACCTCAATTTGGGCATGTGGAGTGCACATTTGGAGTGCACATTCAGACGGAATTAAGACGTCTTTCGTGAGACGACATTGAGACGTCTAAATTCGACGCATCAGACGACTTTTAGACGTCTCAGAGACATCTGAAAGACACTTTCCTAAGATGTCTCAAAAAATTTCAGACGTCCTATGGATGTCCTTAAGACGTCTCTGTGCTATCTGGGCTGTAACCAACTTTAAAAATATAATTATATTTCAATAAAAAGTCACACTGTGACCAATGACTTCGATAATTAATGTATGTTATCCATACCCGACACAATTGAGAACCCTGGTGGAGGTTTCGGATAGGACTTCAATCCGGTCTCATCCGAATTATTCCGATCCATTGCGAAATCTGTCACTTTAACAATACGGAATCATCCGAGTCATTCCGAAGCAGGTTTTTAATCCATCTCAATCCATCAATCCATCAATCAATACGTCGAGTCCTTTCTAATTCGTCCGTTCAATCCGAGCGAATCCGACACCAATCCGAAACTCACTGTCAATCCTATTCAATCCGCATAACTAGTCCGAGCGAACTCGATACCAATCCGGAACTCACTTTCAATCCTATTCAATCTGTACAACTAATCCGAGCGAATCCGACACCAATCCGGAACTCACTTTCAATCCTATTCAATCCGTACAACCAATCCGAGCGAATCCGACATCAATCCGGAACTCACTTTCAATCCTATTCAATCCGTACAACTAATCCGAGCGAATCCGACACCAATCCGGAACTCACTTTCAATCCTATTCAATCTGTACAACCAATCCGAGCGAATCCGACATCAATCCGGAACTCACTTTCAATCCTATTCAGTCCGTACAGCCAATCCGAATGAATCCGACACTAATCCGGAACTCACTTCAATTCTATTCAATCCGTATACATCCAATCCGAGCGAATCTGACACGAATCCGGAAACCACTTCCATAATAAATAAAATAAATAAATAAATAAATATAAAAAAAGCAAATAAATATTTTATGCACGACTGTGCGTAAAGTGCGTGTGTAAAGTTAAATTTTCGATGCGTGAAGTGTACTTTTCTTAACGCCGTGTGTAAAGTAAATAGCCTTGCGGCTATTTACTTTACACACCGCGTTAAGAAAAATACACTCCACGCCTCAAAAGTTTAATTTTACACGTGCACTTTACGCACAGTTCGTGCATAAAATAGGGTATGCGACTCGTGCGTAATTTTTTTTTCACTCGTGCGATCTCGCAAAACTCGTCACCGGCTTCGCCGGTGACTCGTTTACCGTGATCGCTACTCGTGAAGAAAAACTCACTTTACGCACTAGTTGCATAATATACTATATTCATAGTTAACAAATTATCAGTTGATCCAAATGATATTCGGTTGAGTCAAATAATGACTATACAAGATGAGTTCACTAAACCCAACATCATTTGGATCAACTGATATTCGTTAACTATGAATAAATATTTTCTTAACACATGCACCGAAAGTCCTCGTTTGCGCACCGTCTACATGCACCGAAAGCAGACTTTCGCGCACCCGTGTGCGAGAAAAATTTCGCACACCGCTAGCAGTGCGCGAAAAATTTTGCACACCGCTAGCGGTGCGCGAAGGTTTTTCCCGCATCGCTTGCGATGCGCGAATGTTTTCCCCGCACGGGTACGCTCAAACCTGCTTTCGTGCATGCAGACGGCGCGCAGCGAGGATCTTTCGTTGTATTTGTTAAGAAAAATAGAGTTTGATACATGAGCCCAAAGCAGCAATCCCTTACTCGTGTGAAGGCGCCTCACTCGCTACCTTCGGCTCGCCTGTCGGCTCGCCTTCGGGCTCGTTTCGGGCCTTCACACTCGTGCGCGAATTGCTGCTTCGCGCTCTTGTATCGAAAAACACTATTATTTGCTTATATACAAATATATACGTTCTTCAACTATAAAGAAACTCTTTTCTCTGCGCAGTCTGGACGCGCAGTTCGAAGTGCGCATTCCAAAGCTGCCGTATGAAGTCTTTGTACGGCAGTTTTGATGCGCAGTTCGAAGTGCGCGACAGATCGCGCCATAACCTCACTCTTCGTGGTTACAAGTGTGAATCTTAATAGGCGTCAAAGTGACTTTTCATCCCTATTCCGAAAAAAATATGGTATGGAACGTACCCGTATACCGTTTTTGACTCGAACAATAATTTCAGAACTCGCTTACGGCTCGCCCATAGCTCGTCCTGAAATCATTATCCTCGCCGAAAAACCCTTGGTCTACGGGCATGCCACATAATATACTATTTCATCGCCTCATCAATTCAAAAGTCCATTCGGAATGAGTCTGCTGATAAGGACAACATTTATAATCTCCTTTCGTCGGTACGTTATCTCTATATAGTTCAGTTCCTATATGAAGGGTTGAGCACCAGAGTAGCCTAACCCACATTGTTGACCAAGCTCATTTCAACTGTCATTAGCCATTTGAAATAGGCCTTATCGATAATGTGGGCTAGGCTACTTTGGCTCTGAACCCTTCATATATCGCACACCTAGATCTAAACTGAGACAAGTCGAAAAATCTCATTTTTCAGTATGAGGAAAAAACGTTTCATTCCAATTATGCTTTTGGATAAATAATTCATTAATTAATTATTATTATTGATAAATATAATTACATAATATTATTAATAATGATTATTATTGATTATTAATAATAATATTGTTATAATTATATTACTATATAGTTATTATTAATTATTTATTGATTCAGCAAAAATAAGTTAGCGCAATTTTTCGTCATGATTATGAACATTAAGTTGAATCTTTTCTTGTGGTTAGTTGCGTATGGTATCGGAGTATACAAATATATTAATAACTCAAAATTCAAGTTTTTTGACTTGTCCTAGTTTAGATCTAGGTGTGCGATATGCATTTGAAAGTGATTGAAAGAAATTTTTCTTAATTCATCAGTCTGGTTGTCTGATTTTTCAGATTGACTCGGATTCAAACAGATTGGAATCTCCGCTTTTTCAAATTGACTCGGATTCGGTCGGATTCAAACGGATTGGAATCTCCGCTCTTTCAGATTAACTCGGATTCGAACGGATTGGAATATCCACAATTTCAGATTGACTCGGATTCGGTCGGATTCGAATGTCCGCGATTTCAGATCGATTCGGATTCGGTCGGATCCGAACGGATTCAAGTGGATACAATCCGGATTTTTAACTGATTCATTCGGAATAAAACCAATTCGTTCGTGGACAGATTTCGGAATGAAATGGATTCAAACGGATAGAAAAGTTGCCCTATCCGAATCTATCCGAAACCTCCACCAGGGAAAAAAATGTTTGATTGTTCACCTAATCACCCTTGAATTAGTCATTCATTTTGAGTGAAATAAATCCCCAAAAGCATTATAGCGATTAGTATATCTTGTGTCATTCTGAGTGACAATATTTTTTCAATCAACCGCTGATGCATTTTCAATTGATTTAATCAATATTGTTTTTTGTAAAATTCATATCTCTGGAACCAGAGGTCCAGGCATCTTGGTTAAGGTCTTGAAAATTTTATTTTTTGATATAGTATTTTGTGTAAAAAATTCATACAAATCGGTTATGGCGACATTCGAGAAAATCGAGATTTTTTACTCTTATCGACCAAAATTGGGTCAAAAAATGAATAAAAAATTCTGCGTTTATTCTTAGTTGAAATTCGTAGGATAACGGTTGTTTTGTCTATTCAACATTTTCCTCTAAGATTCCGTATTTAAATTTGACGAAAATTTGAATTATTTGATGTCTAAATTTATCAAAAAATCTATGTCTGTCAGAAATTGAATGCAAGACCTGTAATTTACAGAAACATTGTCTTTTCACTCGAACTTTGACATATGTTTTTTCGAAGAAAAGCAGAAGACATGAGTGTCGACGGTTGGTTGAGTTGAGCTGGAATGCCCCATATGAATCTCGTTGAGATGATGGAGGACGCATACAAGTTACTGTGTACACTACCACCAGAACAGGTGAATGAAGATATCTTTATTCACTGGCGTGACATTGCACATCAAGATATCCGATTTTTGAACAATATTTTAACGCAATCTAAACCGAGTGTGAGTGAAAAACAACGATTGCAACATATAATTTCACTCCTTCAATCGTGGGCGGTGAAATTTGAACGACATCGTGCAACTATTGTTGGTGGTAATATCGGCGATGATATTCATAATCGCGTTCGATGGGATGACATGGAGAGCGCCTTCAAGTGTCGCATACGCACCGGAGCCGTGACAAATCTTCAGCATAAAGATTTGGCGAGATTTTTGGCTGACGCTGGGGTAGTAACGATGCAACGTTTGAAAAATATGCTACGCCAAGAAGGAAGTATCAAGGTGAATGTGGGGGTTTCGTGTAAATTTGAGAACGTCAAAAACGATGAGATCAGTGTGGAAGTTAAGAACTTCAATACACGCAACGCCACGATTCTTCCATCAACGGATTTGGAAACCTGGTTCACCGATAATGTAACGAATCCTCTGCTAACCATGGTGGAGGATTTCGAGCAGCGTGATTCTGGTTGGAGTATGATTGAGATCATAAATGCCGTGATCTGCATCAACCGATACGAGCCTCTTCGCGGTGGACTCTCGACATTCACACCGCTACCTGAGGATATTCAGCGAAAGAAAGCGGTGGTCAACGTGCAAAACGACGATGATAGATGTTTGCTGTGGTCTGTTGCCGCAGCTCTTCACCCCGTAGACGTCAACGCAACCAGAACACGCAGCTATCGACGGTACATATCAGAGCTAGATTGCACAGGTATCAAATTCCCCGTAACCTTGCATAGTGTAGAAAAATTCGAGAAGTTGAATAATTTGAGTATTAACGTATATGGAATCGAATCGGAAACTTTTCAAAGCAAGAAAGAGTCGACCAATAGTATAATTATCCCGCTATATTTAAGTAAAAATGTAACAGAGAAAAATGTAATCCATCTGCTTATGATTGAGAGTCGGAGCAAACTAGATGATAACGATGGTGGCGATTTAGATAATTTCAAACCACGATTCCACTTTGCTTGGATCAAGAATCTTTCACGTTTGGTTAGCATGCAATTGTCGAATCATAAATGTGCACAATTTTTGTGTGATAGATGTTTGTGTCACTTTAACGTACGGAATGCCTATGAAAATCATAGACAAGATTGCACGCGGTTAAATAAAGTGCGGATGGAATTCCCCAAGGAGAACACTTTGAGATTTTCCAATTTTAAAAATCAGGGCACTGTGCCGTTCGTCGTATATGCCGATCTTGAATGCATGATGAAACCTGGGGTGAAAGAATCTCAAGAGCATATTCCACATAGTGCGGCGTATTATACACATTGCGTGTACGACGATACATTATCGGAATACAAGGGCTATCGTGGATCTGATTGCATTAAATGGTTGATTGAGGAGCTTCGCGAATTATCCATAAAAGTAGAGTCGCGTATAAAAAATGTAATTCCAATGGAGGTGTTGATTCAAACGCAACGCGATCGTCACATGCGGGCGAAAAATTGTTATATCTGTGAGAAGCCGTTTTCGCCTGAGGAAAAAAAATGTCGCGATCACTGTCATTTCACGGGTAAATATCGCGGAGCCGCACACAATCGGTGCAATCTGAATTTTCAAGAGTCGCACACGATTCCCGTGGTTTTTCACAATTTATCGGGCTACGATTCTCACTTTTTCATCAAATCTCTGGCCACAACCTTTCCCGGTGATATTTCATTGCTACCCATCAATAAGGAAAAATACATATCATTCACAAAGAAAATCGATGGTACTATGATTAGTTTGAGATTCATAGATTCACTCCGATTCATGGCTAGCAGTATAGAGAAATTAGCATCGTACGTCGACGATGCTGATAAGAAAATAACGCGGAAATTTTACAGCGATCGGGATGAATTCAGTTTGATGATTCGTAAAGGTGTCTTTCCGTACGAGTATATTGATTCTTGGGAAAAACTTAACGAAATAAAATTACCCAATAAAAAAAAATTCTATTCAAAACTCAGTGCCGCGGGTATCACCGATGCTGATTATGAACATGCCAAAGATGTTTGGGCCAAGTTTAATTTGAAAACGTTGGGCGAGTATTCCGATTTGTATCTGAAAACCGATGTGCTTTTATTGGCCGATATATTTCAAAATTTTCGCGATAGCTGCTTCAGAACATATAACTTGGATCCTCTGCATTATTATACCGCGCCAGGGCTTGCTTTTGATGCTACGCTAAAGCAGACGAAAATTAATCTTCAACTTCTAGACAATCCGGAATAGTACATTACGATACGAGTGCGGTAAAACTTTTTCTGACGAGTGTGAGGTTGCAGCACGAGCCGAAGGCGAGTGTTGCAATCACACGAGATCAGAAGAAGTTTTTCCGTCGAGTATAGTACAAAATTTTACTTCATAAAGTCTGAAAATGGGGATTTTACCCACGCGAAGCGTGGGTAAAACGTCCATTATCACACTGCGTGAAGTAAATGATATTATTCATCGAGAAAAGCATAAGAGGCGGTGTGGCACAGTGCTCAAATCGCTACGCCAAAGCAAATAATCGATTTATGGGTGAAGATTTTGATCCGAGCAAAGCGGAATCATATTTAATGTATTTCGATGTTAACAATCTTTATGGTGCAGCTATGAGTGAGCATTTGCCGAGTGGATCGTTTGAGTGGGAAAATGATGCCATTGATGTGATGTCCCATCCGGATGACGCACCAATCGGTTATATTCTAGAGGTAGATTTAGATTACCCCGCAGAGCTCCATAAACATCATGCGGACTTACCTCTCTGTCCCGAGCATTTCACACCACTGGGTAGTAAAATGAAAAAACTTGCGGCAACGCTTCTACCCAAGGAAAAATATGTGCTGCACTATCGTAATTTAAAACAGTGCATCAAATTTGGTTTAAAGTTGACGAAAGTGCACAGAATTCTAAGGTTCGCACAATCACCATGGTTAAAATCATACATAGATCTCAATACAAATATGCGAAAGCAATCGAAAAACGAATTTGAGAAGAATTTCTACAAGCTTATGAATAACGCTGTATTTGGCAAGAACATGGAGAATGTGCGTAACCATAAAACTGTGAAACTAATCACGAAATGGGAGGGTAGGGGCGGTGCACGTGCTCTCATTGCAAGGCCAACATTTCATAGCTGTACCATATTTGATGAAGATATGGTAATTATTCAGCTAAATCGAACCAAGGTTTATTTCAATAAACCCATCTACATTGGTGCTGCTATTCTCGATCTTTCGAAAATATTTCTATACAACTTCCACTATGATTATGTAAAAAATAATTTTTCAAGTACCGAATCAAAATTAATGTATACCGATACAGATAGCCTGATATATCAATTTACTGTTCCAAATATCTATGAAATCATCAAGCGTGATGTTGCTACAATGTTCGATACATCAGACTATCTACCGAATAATACCTACGGCATTCCCCTGTTGAATAAAAAACGTCTTGGTCTGATGAAGGACGAAAATAATGGAAAAATTATGACCGAATTTGTCGGATTGCGCGCAAAACTCTATACATTCAGAACTCGTGGCGATACCGATAAGAAACGTGCAAAGGGTGTAAAAGACTCGACATTAAAATCTATCACGTTTGATGATTACAAACGATGCCTTTTCGGTTATCAAAATTTGGTTGAGCAACAGTGTATGATAAGAAGTAGTCGACATACAGTTAGCACTATTATACAGAATAAGTTAGCTCTAAGCTGGTGTGACGATAAGCGAAAGTTGATACCCGGTAAAACTGATACTTTACCTTGGGGTTACCAAGATGTTGCAAACTTGTAAATTTCTCACATTTTCTCACATTTTCTCACATTTTCTCACATTTTCTCAAAAAATTTCCCATTTACTTTACACGTGAATGTGAGAAAATGTGAGAAAATGTGAGAAAATGTGAGAAAATGTGAGAAAATGTGAGAAAATGTGAGAAAATGTGAGAAAGTGTATGTGTGTGAAAACATTTTTCCGCAATTATCATGTAAGCTAGCATTAAGATTGAGGAGGGTGAAGAAACAAATGTAAATAAGTTGATAATAAATTTATTCATGAAAATTATATTACATATCCGATTTATTTATCCAACTATTATGTGAACTGTCGAATCCCAACCATTTTACATAGAGTTGATCACCACGCCTCCGCAAGACCTTTTCTACAAGATAGCCATCGGGATATTGCACCCTGCTGAGCTCCTCCTCGTAAAATCCGCCTTCAATGGGCTGATTCAGGTAGTCGGTGAGTTTGTAAATTGGAGGGTTGGTATTTTTCACCTCATGAATCGTAAATATTTCTGTTGTCCAATTCGGCGTATAACCCTTTTCGAATACATTTTTATATTTGCTAATTCTAACTTTATCGCCAACCTTAAATTTACGTTTTCGTTTGCTTCTTTTTATTTGACGCGGTTTATACACACTTCGATACAGTTGTTTTTCATTAGTCGTAGTCACATCTTTCGGCTTTATTCCAATCGTGCGATGTTTGGTATTATTGTACGATGCAATTAAATTTGGTAGAATGCTAGTCCACTTATAAGAACCTTGAAGTGTGAACTGCTTCCACATTTTATTTTTCAGTGTACGATTGAAGCGTTCGCATATCGATGCCTTCAAGTTGCTAAATGTCGAGTACATGTTGATTCCATGATGTCTCATGAGAGTTTTAAATTCTTTGTTGTAAAATTCCTTGCCCTGATCGACGTGTAGATGTTTCGGTATGCGGTCCAGAGTTAGCACAGATTTCATCGCAGCTGTTACATCTTTGGCATTTTTACTCTTGATCGGCACGGCCCACGCGAATTTTGAAAATATATCAATCACTGTGAGCAAAAATTTTGAGCCCTTGTTGACGGATGAGTATGCGGACATATCGACAAGATCGGCTTGCCAGGTCTCATCCAGACCGCGTATATCGACATAACGGCGAGGATAATTACGTCGGGCGGGTCTATGAAGTTCGCTCGCTATTACCGACTTCATGTTCATGCGTCTTCAACCAATTTACAATGTATTCGTTGTCTAAAAATTCGGGTGGAATCGGAATTCCGAGGATGTAATGCCGGCTAAGTATTTCAGCGCAATTCTCTACTATCACCAACCGTTTTTCCAAAGATTCACTTTCCCCCTTCAGTGTCGCAATCCTTTCTTTTGCCTGGATCCAAATGCGTTGATCTTCTTCAAAACTTTCGCTGTGTTCTTGTGCAATCCGAGCATTAAGTTTAGATTCAAGAGCTGCGAGCGCCTGTTGCATGGATTGCTCGAATGTTTCCTTTATAGTACGCTCAAGACCAATATATGATCGCTGTGTAATATCCTCAAGACTTTGCAGAGAAACGGCATCGGTTGGCTCCTGCGGATGTGCGATATTACACAATCGTTTATTGTCCATATCGTACTGGTTATCGATGGTGGTTTTGAATCCAACGCCGGGCGGTCCACGACTACTCACACTTTTGATTTTTCTGCTAGTCAACCAACGACCGAATATGTCTATGCCCATTATCGATCGATCTAGCTTGATTCAGGGTGAATATTATGGATTAGCCCGTTGTGGTAGAGTTTTGCAAGATTAGATCCTACGGCGGCTAATCGAATCTTCAGAAGTTCCTTTTCCGCTGTCAGAGTGTCAATCTCTTTTAGTATGAGAGTCTGAATGTGTTGATTCCCGCTCAAATTGTTGGTATGCTCTCGATCAAGGCGTGCATTAAGTTGAGATTCAAACTTGTGAAGTGCTTGTAGCGTAGAGTTTGCAAATGTTTTTTCCATAGAATGTTCGAGAACACTCAAGGCTCGCTGTGTAATATCTTCAAGACTTTTCAGAGAAACAGCATCGTTCGGCTCCTGCGGATCCGCAATATTACATAATCGTTTGCCGTCTAGATCGTACTGCTTATCAGGGGTGAATTTGAAGCCAACACCTGGAGAATCCCGGATAACAACTTTTTCGTAGCTGTTTCTAGCCGACGGTCGTCCGAATATGTCTATGCTCATTGTTCAACGATCTGTGACCGAATGATTATTTTATGATCAATCTCATGCTAATAAATGATTCCCGCCTCACGTAGCTCCTCAATAATGGAAGAAATTTCATTGGTATGGCTAGTATTACCAGCCGCTTGAGATGCCGTGAGTAACCGGAGACGATCAACGAGCTTATTAGGATTATCCCAATAAACATAATCCATGCTTTGCCCCCGCGCGATTTTATGGGTGGGTAATAAACCTTCACCGGATTTTTTCACTGGCAGGTCGATGTATGGGGCAATAAAATCTCTATACTTTGAATACTTTTGCCTATCATGATGGGGACTTGTCTCAGCTTTGTAATATTTCCGATAAGCATTCGTTTTTTTCACGATTTTGATATAATTCAATCTATCGCTTTTATTCACCTTGGCATGATCGGGTAACTTTTTGAATAACAGTTCAAGCAATCCTGCCCGTGTGGAAATTGCCCTGGTTGGCCCTGTTACAAGAAGGTTTCTGGCCGGGCGCTGGTCGGGCAATATTTTAACCCAAGTACCAAGCCGGGTCCTAGCCGGGCACTAGTCGGGCGAATATTTTGTCATAGTGCTTACGCAGGCACTGGCAAGTACTGGCCAGTACTGGCCGGGTGCTGATCGGGAGCTAGTTTCGCAGTTTAAGTTCGAGAGCTTGGTCGGGGACTGGACAGGCGCTAAGACGGTTGAAATTATCTACACTGAGAGAAAAGTTCATTAAAGTTTGTTTGATGTTAACAAATCTTTTATTGGATATGGCGAAATAAAGATTTAGTTGTTTTAATACTAAATTTCAGTTCCAGCCAAATAATATTTTTTAATTATTACGAAATATTATTCCGATATATATGGCTCAATTAAATCGTGTTTGGTCAAGTTGAAATTTAGTAATAACAACTAAATCTTTATTTCGCTATATTAAAAAAAAGACATGTTAACATTAAATACATTTTTTTTCAGTGTAATATAGTTTCATAGGCATCAACTCACAACTGCTTCAAGAAACTTCGAAGTTTTTTGAAGCAAAAAGACTCAATCTCAAATTGGTCACGATGTATCTGGGACTTAGCCGGAACTGAACGCTGGTTGGGTAATACCACAGCAGTGACACATAACCTCAAAGTCGTTTTTATACTCTGCCTGAGCTGTCGCGACTCGTGTGTTTTATATTCCGATATTGTTCAGTTTACGATGGATGGCAAAAGGAAACTTGTTCAGGAACAAAATCGGTTGCGTTCTAAGAAACGCAGGTTAATTCAAAAAAAAAGGAGACCAATCGGATGAATCTGATTCAGAAATCCAAGTTGGATCGTCACATATTCCTCAAGGTACGTTAAGATGATTCTGATTTAAAATTCCTTAATTGCAGTCTGATATATTATTAATTATTATATATCATTATATATTATTATTATGGTCCAAAAGGAAACTTTGTTCCACGTTCTTTGTTGCTCTATCGATTATCTATGTATGGATACGTATTTTTTTTTTTTTTTTGTTTTTTCTATCAACGTTGCATCTAGACCTATTTTTCAAAAAAATGTGGCTTTGGCCATTCGTAGCTCCGAAACGGTCGGCCCTAGAGTCGAATTCGTATCACGTCTTTTGCCGCTATACAGGGTGGTCCATTTTAATCTCCGCAGGCGAATATTTCGAAAACTAACAGTTATAAAAAAAAAAGTTTCATACAAAACTTGAAGGGTTTCGAGGGGGAAAGATGATGCTGATATGTGTTGACTTGTGGACTTCGCCAATTCCGAGATTTCGCAAGTAACTTCGGATTTTAGATAGGGAACACATGTTTTGGTTAGGGGCAGCTGATAGCGAGATCAAAGACGCATTCAAATACGGAAGCATTAAAAATTGGAAAAAAAAATTTTGCAAAAAAAATTCAAAAAAAAAAAACCTTGATAGAGAAAAAAAAAGAATTTATTGAAAATTGAAATTAAAAAGATAACAAAACCTCTACATAGTCGCAACTTTGACACTGGTGTAAAGGCTTAAGTCCGGCATGAGCTGGAACATGTCTGTGTAATTATGTCGGGCGAACTAATGCGGTTAGTTTTTTGCGTTATTGATCTGCGAATTTTTTTTTACTAATCTGGTGCATTCAAACTTTCCAATTTCAAAATTGGCGAGAAAAATTTTGAGCTGGAGTGATAAACAATGAATGTGTTCGAAAGCTAGGGACATAAAAAACAATCTTTTGCAAAAAAAAAAAAAATTCGCGAAATTTTTTTTTTTGAATTTTTTTGGCAAAATTTTTTTTTTTTCAATTTTTAATGCTTCCGTATTTGAATGCGTCTTTGATCTCGCTATCAGCTGCCCCCAACCAAAACATGTGTTCCCCATCTAAAATCCGAAGTTACTTGCGAAATCTCGGAATTGGCGAAGTCTACAAGTTAACACATATCAGCATCATCTTTCCCCCTCGAAACCCTTCAAGTTTTGTATGAAACTTTTTTTTTTATAACTGTTAGTTTTCGAGATATTCGCCTGTGGAGATTAAAATGGACCACCCTGTATACCTATTTCACCTGTTTCAATTAGAATTGTATATTTTCAGAGATTCCACAGGCTGCAGACTGCTGTGAGGAGGTAACAAGTGAAAGTTCCTCTGCGGTCAATGATGACAATTTAGATGATCCAATCAGAGAAGGTGAGGTTGAAGTACAAATTTTGTACATGTAAAGTTAAAGTTTGATTCAAGACTTTTTCGAAATAGCATGCATGTGGCATGTAAACATTAAAAAATAAAATTATTACAACAGATGTCGTCGGAGATGAATGGCTTTCAGTGGGCGAAATAGAAGATGAACGCCAAAATTCTTCATCGAATGAATCGACCGAAGGAGATTCCAGCGCTTTGGAGAACACCAGCGGTTCATCAGATGAAGATTCCGATGAAAATTCAGATATCGACGACTACCTCCCAGAAATCGAGCAGTTGAGAGAGTGGGCCATTGATTGCAAAATCTTACAAATCCATGTCGACAAACTGCTGAAGATTCTGAGATCACGCCTTTTGCCTACATTGCCAAAATCAGCAAAGACATTTCTCAAATCGAATGACGCAAATTACCAGATACAAGAGATGGAAGATTCCGAAGGCGGAATGGGATCTTTTGTGTACTTTGATCTCGCTAAAGGCATCACAGACTGTGTCAACCATAGGCTGCATCGAAATAGAGTAATTGAATTACAAGTCCATGCCGATGCTATGCCAGTAACAAAATCTGGCACTGACTGTTTCTGGGTTCTCTTAGGAAAGGTGCACTTTGATCCCGATATTTATCAGCCATTCGAAATAGCAATATTTCAAGGTCAAAATAAGCCAAATAATTTACGAGAATTCTTGGATCCCTTTGTTGACGAATTCAATGCATGACATAGAGGTGGAATTGAAATTTCCGGTAGAAATTTCAATATTGCTCTAAAATGCATCATTGCTGATACGCCAGCTAGATCATTTCTCAAGAATACTTTGGGCCACGGTGGTATTTGCGCCTGCGAAAGGTGCAGCATATATGGAGAAAGAGTCGATTCCACAACCGTGTATGCTTCTGTGAACGCTGAGGAACGAACCGATCAATCCTTCAGAAATTTTGAACAGCCGGAACACCACCATGGACCATCACCATTCTTGCGATTGCTACAAATGATAAATATGATTTCTTTCTTCGTATTGGATTTCATGCACCTTTGTTGCCAAGGTGTTATGAAGAAACTAATAGAGTATTGGATGTCAGCCGATTTAAATTTCAAATTAGGTGCCAGAAATAAAAACGAACTTTCGAATCGTTTGAGACGTATAAGATCTCAAATTCCGCGTGAATTTCAACGAAAAACCAGAGCCATAAAACATTATGCGAAGTGGAAAGCTACGGAGCTTAGGTTCTTTTTGCTGTATTCGGACCCCATCGTTCTAAAAGGATTACTTAGATCAGATCAGCTGTACAATCATTTCCTACTCTTTCACGTTGCATGCCGGATTTTATGCTCGAAAAAAGTTTGCTTGAAGTATGCTAGAAGTGCGAAGCGATACTTGATTAGTTTCTTCATAGCTATGAAAGATTTCTATGGGCCAAAATCGCAAGTTTTAAACGTACATCATCTAATCCACCTCGCAGACGATGTACTCTTCATGAAATGCAGCCTCAGTATGATCACTGCTTTCCCGTTTGAAAATCTGCTGGGAAAAATTCAGAAGCAACTCCGCACTGCCTATCGACCACTGGCACAATTGTGTCGCAGACTTTATGAACAATCATTGTTGCGAAAAAAAAGGGTACATTTGCCATCACTGATTGAAATCACAAAGATTCGGCATGAGCAAGTGAGAGAAATTAAATATAAGCAACTAGCAATATCTACTTCATCGCCTAACAACGTTATACTCTTGAACGATGGCATCATTATGAAAGTTCAAAAAATATTCGGAAACCAGGAGCTCCCAGAAACGCTGCAAGTTAAAGGATTCGTTTGGCACAAGGATCAACCAATATATCAATATCCTTGCGATTCGACTAAACTCGAAATGTGGGAACTTAAAAGAAAAGCCTCCAATAACGTTATAACTCGACCAGTAACGTCAATCAGCAACAAATTGGTACAGTTGTCTGTTGTCAAAGAAGATGGTATAGAACGATGTTTTGCTGTGGGCATGCTTCACTAACCGTTTTTGCTCGTCTTCAAACTCCCGCGCACGTGCTTACTTTTTATCATGTGACATGCCATATTTTAGCGGCATTTGACATTCGTCGGTGGTTTAGTGAAAAGCACGGACTTATGGACGGAGCTTCTCCCTGCGGGGCTGAAGCGAAAAACGAAAAGGAAATCATGGTCTTGACTTCCCCTATTGATATAGATATACTACGTGTAGGTGTATATACATTAGGGTGTTTCATTTTTAGGCAATATTTTTTTTTTCGATGGCATACCAGAGAATCTTATACTTTATAAAAAATAAAAAATTTTGCCGCCTGGTAAAAGGTTTTAAGTCTAATAGTGGCTTAGCTCATTCAAAAATTCGATTTCCCACCTAAATAACACAGGAAATTTTTTCTTTTTTGTTTAATTGAATTTTTCGTTAATCGGAGAAGGGTCTCAATCAATCATGAATTTTTCGTTGTTACAAATTTTTTTTTCGAAAAAACCTTCGTATAGCTTTTGAAGGAAATTAAATTCTCTGCAAAAATGTCTCTGTGGTCGAAGACCGTACAACCAGTAGTTTCGGAGTTATAGCGAAAATTGTTCGTGCTTGACGCGCTATAACTCCGAAACTACTGGTTGTACGGTCTTCGACCACAGAGACATTTTTGTAGAGAATTTAATTTCCTTCAAAAGCTATATGAAGGTTTTTTCGAAAAAAAAAATTTTTAACAACGAAAAATTCAATTAAACAAAAAAAAAAAAAATTTCCTGTGTTATTTAGGTGGGAAATCGAATTTTTGAATGAGCTAAGCCACTATTAGACCTAAAACCTTTTACCAGGCGGCAAAATTTTTTATTTTTTATAAAGTATAAGATTCTCTGGTATGCCATCAAAAAAAAAATATTGCCTAAAAATGAAACACCCTATATACATGTTTGTATAGTGCCTCACGGATTTATGAATCTCGCCTGTCAATATGGCCGACGCGTCACCTCACGTACTCCCCCCCATGATTCATTCCACGCGCGCGCGCCATTAACCGTAGCTTGCGTTCCGACCATAAGCCGTGAAAAGTGTTTAATGCTTATCTACCTATACCTCTGCCTATAATCAGCTCTCGAACTGTACTGATCAGCTAGTGACGACAAGACACGCCGTTTTCAAAAAGGTATCAACAAATAATTAATGTAGGATTAGCATCTTTTCATGCGTAAACTTGCACAGAATCGCATTTGAAGATTTGTAGGTTAATATGTTGTCGCCCTCGTATTGGTTTGGTCTTTCATTGGAAATGTTGGAATAGGACGGAATAATAGTTGATCTAATCGTTTGATCTAAATTGAAAACCTGTATTGTTCAGACATACTTTACTATGAGAAATTCAAACTAACCTATAAAAAAAAAAAAATCCTAAAATATGAGTCAAGTTTGAAATTGAAGGAATTCGTCAATTCGAAACGATGCAAGGAAAACCAATAATAATAATAATATAACCCTCAAGATTTCTGCATCTGCCAAAGCTAGCTGTAACTTGTAAAGGTTTAATCTGAGCGAAAAATTATTTCAGACTTTTTTCTTCCTCTTTCTATTATCTGATGGCGATATTTATTTTTATTTATTTATTTTTTATTTTTTTTTTTTTTAGCACCGCGCAAACCCTCTTTTCACGTGAATTATTAAAGAATCATCATTGAATCATTCCAAAGTCAGATCTTGCCATTGGAGTAATTCCCGTGAAAACAGGGTTCGCGCGGTTAAAAAAAAAAAATTATAAAAGGAACAAAAAAATATCGCGATCAGATATAATCGAAAGAGGAAAAAAAAAGTCTGATACAATTTTTCGCTCAGAGTAAAAATCTTGAGGGTCACAATAATAATAATAATAATAATAATAATAATAACAATAATAATAATAATAATAATAATAATAATAATAATAACAATAATAATAATAATAATAATAATAATAATCAGTGAGGCGACAAGCAGTAACAAGAAAGAAATCGTTGTGCCTAGACTGCGACACACATATCTTTTGAACGTGGTTATTACAATTGTTTTTTGTTAAATGGTCATAATTATGAAAGTTAGGAATGGCTGGAGTTGAAGAAAAAAAAGATGAAGGGGTGCAGAAGCAGAAAAAAAACTACATATACCTGCTCGTCATGTTTAACAAACGAGGTCCAAAAACTGGGAAACAAGACTATGATTTTGTACCTGCCAGTTGGGTGTACGTCAGCAAAAAGACGGGAAAGTTAGTCGTGAAATTTATGCCACCGCCCTATCTTGACGAAACCTCTCATCTCTTACATCATCTAATCAAATCTTTGAGTGATCCAATTTCTGACTGGCCGGAGTACAATGTTCAAATAAAAGGAGGTGCTGGTAAGCATATTTCAATGGTTTGAAATACTCCTTGCTTTGTATGTGTATATTTTATCCTTTAGAACCCACATACATTAGGTGATCCATTTCTATCCATTTTTATTGATTCGTTATAGAATCTTATAAAGAAGCTGAGACTCGCGTAGCGGAGTTAGACGCTAAAAGTAAAAACTATGCTTTTACCACCGATGCTGAAGAAATGCCGGAAGAAAAAGCATCTAGAATTGTGCGTCAACTGAAGCAAACTGAACTAAAAATGAGCGCTGAGACAGAAGCTGCTCTACAAGTTACAGACCTTAACTCTGACCATGAAGAAACTCCGTCAGCAAATGAACTGTTCGACTCTGTGCCTCCTCAATTATCAAAACCTAGAGGCAGCCGATCAACTTTTATAGGTATCGAGGATACTTCAACCGTTTCAAAATGTCATGACCAGCCTGAAAACCCTAAAGTGAGAGATTTGAAGAAAAAAAGAACGAATGGGACATCTGGTTTAAAAGCTCTCGATCATAATGCGAACCTAAGAATGACAGGCTCGAAAAAAATCAAAACGATTGGAAAAGCTCCTCACCACAAAGGGAATCCTGAAATACAAAGTTTCAAACGGAAGCAGCCTGATATAAATGAAAGATCATCAATTATTAATACCGACACCCAAGCTTCGACATCTGAAAGTTACCCAGTCAATTCGGTCGACCAGAATTTAAATATGAGTGAGTGCCTAACTTTGATTGTGAATCAGAATTTCGAACTTCAAATGCTATATTATTCATTTTTGTCATTTTCATCCACATGATCTATTATTCAATCATTCGTTCAGGTGACGGAAGCCTTCCGGAGAGTGTTAGTCAACCTTATAGGAGTCGCTACAGATTGAACGTCGATAACGTTTATACAAGTTCTGAAGATGGGGGCCACATTGACGAAAATCGTAATGTTGAGGCGGCTAGAGATAGCAGTCTCCACTTGTCTACGAGATACGATCCCCACGAAACTTTTCATATCAATAATTCGGTTTCAAGTCCTATAAAACCCTCTAAGTCAAAATCGGAGAAGTCAGGCCACAGGAACTCAAAATCCTGTAAGTTTAATGTTTGGCATGCACCTTTGTTTGAGTGACAGATAGATAATATATATTATTTTTTGCAGGTAATGATAAAAGATCAAAATCAAGCCAACCGAAAGATCAACCTCATTCCCGACAGGGTGACCCTAAATCAAATCTGACCAAAACTAACAGTAAATTGAATTCCACAAATCTTAACAAAAAATGCAATAAAAGTCGAGAACGTGAATCCAAAGATGATTTTACCTCTGGTAATTATATGAACAGTGTATACGATTTACTTGATCCCATTATACTTTATTCTCATTTATATTCTGCGTTGATGTTATTGTGTCAAATTTTAGATTCTGACCTCCTTCGGCAGATATATGAAGATTTGCAAGGTATTAAAGTTACCGTAGATGAAATCAGAGTAAATCAGAGAAAAGAAGAAGAAATTCGACAAAAGTATAAAGTCGAAGAAGGAATACAGGAGAATTTCATTGTTAAATACAATTTGGACTTACCATACACAACTAAAGAGGCTTTCGATGAATTCGATGCAAATTTGCTGAGCGACGAAGACTTTCGAAAAGAGTTTGTAAGTCGGAATCACCTACTTTGCTCGATATGATTGCAGTATTCTAAAAGGCGGAATGATGAATTATAAATCTAACATTATTTCTAATTTTTCCAGATGAAATCCTTGGTCAAGTTTTTTGACAAAGATTTCATAGCCAGCAGAACCGTGTGTAACATTTTGAAGAAGTACCTGACACGTAAATTAGCTTTACAATTCACAGCAATAAAAAAGATGCCAAAGAAATTTTTGATGAACGACACTGCGTTTTTCGACTGCTTGCTAGGTTGGTAAAGATTGACAAAAATTAAAAGAATCATGCAGAATAAGAAAGTCTGAATTTTTCCATCACAGGTGTTCTCACAGACACACATCGGGACAAATATAGCAAATTCCTATCCGAGTCTACTTTTTCCAGTATCTTAGGAAATGTACTTGGAAACGTTAAAGATTGGAATGGAAGAAAGAATAGGAAGAATCTAGAGTCTGATTCAGACGGGACCAGCTGTGATCAAGCGAGTGGTGTGGACGGTTAAAAAAGCTGCGTTAATATATAAGTTGATAAAAATAAGTAAAAAGTTGATATACATTATTATAATAAGATTACACAGTCATGATATTATAACCGTACTTCGTATATCTCTACTGTATTCCAAACGAGTGATACTAGATAGGATTCGTTTAGTTTTTATTACTGTATAAAGATTATATTTATAGATTCATTACTTTTTTGTGAAAGTGAGAAGTAATATAAAGAGACAAATAAATATAAAAATGATTTGAAAATCTAAAAAACTCAGCGAGGGTTTGTGATATTACTTTAAGTGGTTGCAGTTCCTATTAATAATGGCAATAATTCAACATTCTGGGAAAAAAAACTAAGCTCGTATACTATACTTTAAAACTACTGTTATATCGTCCCTAATATCTAAAAGAAGGAATATTATGAAAATGTAAAAGATGTACTCCAATATTCATATACGTACATGATGTGATAAATTATACTATCAACCAAGGTCGGCGACTTATGAAATTTCAGAGTGTGGAGTAACTCAGGTGACGGGGGGGGGGGGGGGGGGGGGGGGGGGGGGGGGGGGGCACCCACAACATTTTTGCTCAAAGTTGAATATGGTCGAGATTTGAATCTGCTAGTAGAGGGCTCGCAAGTGTTGATTCCCTGTAGGGACATATAATGTGGTTATTTTCGGAAAATTTTGTATACTTGTTTTTATCAAGAGATTTTCAAAATCCATTAAAAAATTTTAATTTTGAAACAAGGCCTTTAGGGTGTGGAATATCCATATGGTGGGCATTCAGGGTGTGGACTGCTCCACACCATCCACACAAAAGTCGCCAGCGCTGCTATCAACATGAATAAAAAGTAAATGAAAAAAAATTGAAAAAAATTGGAGTATAATTTGTATTTATTCTTCAACTGCGAATAATCGAATGAAATTATCGCTAAATCCTATATTCCCTAGTAAAACCTGGTCAGGCTATGGCTGGACAGTCCGGCCATAGCCCGGCCAGGACTCCTGGCCGGGTGCCGAATAGCCGAGCGTGACGATTCTGGGCGGGCTATGGTCAGACCCACCCGGCCAGCGCCCGACTAAAAGCCGGGCTTCCCGACCGTCTCCCGGCCAGCGCCCAGGTTCGATTTCCACACGGGTGGTGTATTATCATAACTCTTATCACCTACATATGAGTCAGTCCACGTCAAGCGGGACGGATTTGGCCAAAAATTTACCTCGATGTTTCTGATTCTTTTGTAATTTTTTTGCCATATTCTGTGGGCAAAATGAATGCATGAAACATTTTTTTTTTTTTTTTTTAACTCGAAGGGCTTAGAAGCTACAAGGGGTTGAATTTTCGAAAAAACCACCAAAAATCGGAATCGCGCTCTCCTTTAAACGTTAATATCTCCGGTTCCCTTTGTCGTACAGACGTCAGTAGATATATAGGGGGGGTTCTGGATCAAAACTTCTTTACCGGCCGAGCTGTGATGGTAAGTTACCGGCCGTGCGGGGTAAGTTACCGACAGTCTGATGGTAACGATCATCGATCTTTGTTACCGACAATCGGATGGCTGCAATTTGCCGTCGTGCGATGGCGCCACTACCGATTGTTACCGATAGTCCGATGGTAACGATCCGATCATTAGTTACCGATAGTCTGATGGTAACGATTTCCTGTTACCGACAATCTGATGGTAACGATCCGATCATCAGTTACCGATAGTCCGATGGTAACGATCCGATCATTAGTTAGCTACAGTCTGATGGCTGCAATTTTCCTGCAATTTTCAGTCTTGCGATGGCGCCACTAACGATTCGGATCATGGTAACGATTACCGATCTTTTTTTCTTATCGACAATCGATCCAAGATGGCTGAAATATCTAATTCTTAGCTTATATATACGAATTATACTAGCTGAAATGCTTAAAGTGTGACAGGGTGTTATACAGGGTGTTCCAGACCTCGCGACGAATATTTCACAGGGTAAATCTTGATCAAAAATGGGATCGAAATTCCCTCAGCCGATTTTTTCGGAGATGCATGGATTTTCCGTTATAATTATTTTAATTGCAGCTAATGATATGCGACTTATAAACGGCCGTTTGTCGGTGTAATCACCGCTCGGTTGTGTGCGCGTCTCTCGCCCTATTGTCGCCACGAAAAAAAGTGCACACAACCGAGCGGTAAGCACACCGACGTGCGCCGTTCGTAAGCCGCGCGTCATTGACTGAAATTGAATTAATTATAACGGAAAAGATATGCATTTTAAAAAAAATCGGCTGAGGAAATTTCGATCCCATTTTTGATCAAGATTTACCCTGTGAAATATTCGTCGCGAGGTCTGGAACACCCTGTATATGCAATCAATGACGCGAATTATCTGATAATATATGCGTTTATTTGTTATGTCTCAAGTCTAACCTATTCTAAAATACAACAATTTCAATAATAATAATAATAATAATAATGGCCGTAACATTTATCCCTCATCTGTATTCATCATCATTCCCTATGAGAATGGGATCTGAAAATAGAAAAAGTGAGCTTAGATGTGTCATAATGATTCCTCAATGATAAATCATACACACTATTCTTCTTCAGACGCATTCTGTATATCTTGATCATATTCGCCCTCGCTACCGCTATCCAGTCTTTCGTCTATTCGATCCCGAAGAACCATAGAGACTGCATAATCTTCGGAATTCGGGTAATAATGTTCATCATGCGCCTTCTTAAACCACCAACAGCGAATATCGTGGTCTATCTGAAGCTTTGCCTGGACACCATTAATTGTTAACACGGCACCATCCACACAACGCCTCGTTACATATGGCTTCAGCTGTGGATCAACCAAGTCATCAAGATTAGGAGCATTACCCCATTCCACAGGAGTCGCCCAATCATATCGTGCGTGAATTCCTTGAACAAATACATAATCAACTTAGCAATTCTAAAATAACAATATTGTATCCAGACATCGGGCTCTACTTACGATTGCGCATGTTTGCGGAATTATGAGCTATCACATCGATATCTTTCCCCATCATCTCGTCTATTCGATACCGAAGAACATTGGCGATTGCATAATCTTCAGGATTAGGGTAAGCCTGATAATGATCCACCCTCCTAAACCACCAACAGCGAATATTGTTGTCTATTCGGAGGCCAGCCTGGATACCATTAATTGTTATTAAGGCACGATCCACACGTCGTCTGATTACATATGGTTCTAGTTGTGTATTAATCAATGCACCAAGATGAGAATCATTACCCCACTCCACAGGGGTTGCCCAATTGTATCGTGAAGAAACGTCTTGAATAGAACACAATATTAACTTAGCACTTGTAAAATAATATCATATGAAGACATCAGGCTCTACTTACAATAGTATATGCTTGCACGATTACCAGCCATCACGTTCAGGGATTTTCCTTTGATTCTATGAACTTGCACTATTCGCCGATCTTTTCAGACTGAAAATTGTCTTTTTCGTCTTAAACTAACCAGGCAGGGGTTAGGTTGCATCCTGTTTGCTGCATACCATCCCCAAAATAAAATCAAACTCAACCAACCAGAGAACACCTCTCAAAGACACCACCTCGGCTCATAGAAACCGGCAAGTCCCAAAGGATCGAGCAATAAATATCATTCAGAAGTTTTTCACTATACTTTCGTCGCTCGAAAAACGCTAGAATTCTGCAAACACGAAGATTGCAATAATCAAAAGATCCCACCTAGGCCCATAAAAATCGACAAATCTCCAAGGATCAAGCAATAAATATCATTCAGAAGTTTTTCACACCCTCTTGCCGCTCAAAACGTTAGAAGTTTGTGAAGACACAGATCGCAATAATCAAACGAGCACACCTCGGCCCATAAAAATCGTGCATAATCTTCAGGATCCTGGTAATACCGATAATTATCCACCTTCCTCAACAACCAACAGTGAATATTGTTGTCTATTTGAAGCCTTGCCTGGATACCATTCTTTGTTATCATGACAGCATTCACACGTTGCCTGGCTGTATATAGTTTTAGCTGTGTATCAACCAATCCACCAAGATGAGGATCATTATTCCATTCTACAGGGGTTTTTCAGTCATATTGTGCGTAAAATCCTCGAATATAACACATGATTAACTTGGTAATTGTCAAATAATATCATATAAAGATATCAGGCCCTACTTACGGTGGTGCATATTTGCGAAATTACGAGCCATCACGTTCAACGATTTTCCTATGATTCTATGAACTTTCACTATTCACCGATCTTCTTTCAAAAACTGGCAGTTGTCTTCTTTTCTCAAACTGATCAGGCGGGTGGGTTGCATCCTATTGGCTGTATACCACAAAAAAGAATCAACCCCAGCCAAACAGTTATCAAAATACTCCGCCACAGATAAAATCGGCAAGTCTCAATGGATAGAGCGATAAAACGTCATTTAGAAGTTTTTTCACGCTTTTCGCTGATCAGGACGGAAAATTGATCATAAAATCAGTCAACCCTTGACGAATAAAGCAATAAATGCTGTTCAGAGCATCCGAATTTTTCACCCATTCTTCGGTGATTCTAAACGCTTTAATTTTTTGCGGAACGCCATCTGCGTTTGATTTATAAACAGAATTTGGTTGTAAAGTTATTGCAACAATAGTGGTCAAATACATCATATTCTAATCAACGAGAATCGGGAAGGTTCTAGACAAGGACCCCATTCGACTAGACCTGCTGAACAAAGAGGTGGATGAAAAATGGTTGCAGGACTACTCTATCTCGAAAGATTATACAACAAATTTGAATTTTCAGGCAAAATTTAGACACACACACACACACACACACACACACACACACACACACACACACACACACACACATATGTAATGCGATGGGTTGAGTTGAATAAAAAACAATGAAATTGTGATTACATTTGCAGGGTGATGCTAATTATATAATAGAGTCGTGTTCCCCACCACCGTTCCTCAGTCATTTGCCTGTCATCGAAAAAATCGGATTCGTCGGTGGACATCATCCCATGGTTGGTGATTAGCTCTAGCTGTTGCAAAAAAAAAAAAAAAATAAATAAAAATAAAAAAGAAGCTCGGTTGAGCCACTTCTCATCCATATCCTCCTTCAAAACGAATCTTCTTGAATCCATTCAGGTGTACAACCCACGACAAACAGATTCAAACATGTCCATTGAATGATCAAATATATTGGATATAATATTAGAATCAAATGAAATTCTGTTGGACAAAAGTATAAAGGCCGAGGTCCACCAGCCGGCAGCGAACAGCGGTGACCGGCCGAAAACAGTGATTCACATTCAAAACACGGACCAAATCTAACTTTAACGCCAGATTTGGTCGATGTATGGGATGTGAACCACTGTTTTGCCGTTTGCCACCGCTCGCTGCCGGCTAATGTGTTTCAGCCTTAACTGGAAGCATTGCCGGGAAATAGAAATCTATAATACAAGTACTTACTATGATATTCCCATAGGTGTTACGTCATGAATAAATGTTATGTAAAGGATGCGAATCACTAGTTAGATGCGTTGACATTCTGATCTCGAATTGGTAGAGTTCTATGTTTGTTACCGAGTCTTGAATAGATAGTTCTTCGAGGTGTTGTCTAACTCTTATCTATCGATGTAAATGCGTTTTATCAGTCGCCACTATGCGGAGGTGAGATAAATGATCGATGATTTTACTTTCAATTAACAATATTCATTTAACAATCCGTCGGAAATTTTGGTTGTTAATCTCGCGCATAAATGCCAATTAACTTTAGTTTGCAATTTTGATAGTTATACAGGGTGTATCACCTCATGTGTTCAGAATTGGAGGGACTCAGTCGACGCGAAGCCACGTCTCTATAGCCTATCAACAAACAAGAGATTTTCGTAGAGCGAAATTCTCACGAGAATAGAAGATACAATTTCTTGGTTTTGGAAAAAAAAAATGTCAACAACGACTATTAATATTTGTATTGATAGAGAGGGCAGACAATTCGAGGCGTATGTGTCAGCGTCAGAGTGAATAAGTACTTATAACAAGCACATTAAATCGTTGTTGACATTTTTTCCTACACCAAGAAATTGTATCATCTATTCTTGTGAGAAGGGATACCATGCTCATAATAACAACATGCCGACTTACCTCTCTGTCCCGAATATTTCACACCACCGAGTAGTAAAATTAGAAAACTTGCGACAATGCTTCTACCTAAGGAAAAATATGTTCTACACTATCGTAATTTGAAACAGTGCATCAAATTTGGTTTAAAGCTGACGAAAGTGCACAGAATTCTAAGGTTCGCACAATCACCATGGTTAAAATCATACATAGATCTCAATACAAATATGCGAAAGCAATCGAAAACGAATTTGAGAAGAATTTCTACAAGTTTATGAATGACGCTGTATTTGGCAAGACCATGAAGAATGTGCGTAACCATAAGAACGTGAAACTAATCACGAAGTGGGAGGGTAGGGGCGGTGCACGTGCTCCCATTGCAAGGCCAACATTTCATAGTTGTACCATATTTTCTGAAGATATGGTGATTATTCAGCTAAGTCGAACCACTGTATATTTCAATAAGTCCATCTACATTGGTGCTGCTATTCTCGATCTTTCGAAAATATTTCTATACAACTTCCACTATGATTATGTAAAAAATAATTTTTCAAGTACCGAATCAAAATTAATGTATACCGATACAGATAGCCTGATATATCAATTTACTGTTCCAAATATCTATGAAATCATCAAGCGTGATGTTGCTACAATGTTCGATACATCAGACTATCCACCGGATAATACCTACGGCATTCCCCTGTTGAATAAAAAACGTCTTGGTCTGATGAAGGATGAGAATAATGGAAAAATTATGACCGAATTTATCGGATTGCGCGCAAAACTCTATACATTCAGAACTCGTGGCGATACCGATAAGAAACGTGCAAAGGGTGTAAAAGACTCGACATTAAAATCTATCACGTTTGATGATTACAAACGATGCCTTTTCGGTTATCAAAATTTGGTTGAGCAACAGTGTATGATAAGAAGTAGTCGACATACAGTTAGCACTATTATACAGAATAAGTTAGCTCTAAGCTGGTGTGACGATAAGCGAAAGTTGATACCCGGTAAAACTGATACTTTACCTTGGGGTTACCAAGATGTTGCAAACTTGTAAATTTCTCACATTTTCTCACATTTTCTCACATTTTCTCACATTTTCTCACATTTTCTCACATTTTCTCAAATAATTTCCCATTTACTTTACACGTGAATGTGAGAAAATGTGAGAAAATGTGAGAAAATGTGAGAAAATGTGAGAAAATGTGAGAAAATGTGAGAAAATGTGAGAAAATGAGAGAAAATGTGTGTGAAAACATTTTTCCGCAATTATCATGTAAGCTAGCATTAAGATTGAGGAGGGTGAAGAAACAAATGTAAATATGTTGATAATAAATTTATTCATGAAAATTATATTACATATCCGATTTATTTATCCAACTATTATGTGAGCCGTCGAATCCCAACCATTTTACATAGAGTTGATCACCACGCCTCCGCAAGACTTTTTCTACAAGATAGCCATCGGGATATTGCACCCTGCTGAGCTCCTCCTCGTAAAATCCGCCTTCAATGGGCTGATTCAGGTAGTCGGTGAGTTTGTAAGTTGGAGGGTTGGTATTTTTCACCTCATGAATCGTAAATATTTCCGCATTCTAAACCGCTTCTTCTCGTGCTATAGCCGCGGCATCCTGACATGCTGCCGTCTTCAGATCCTGTCCTCGCCGCTTGATGGCATTTGCCACTATTCGAAGATCCGATGGTATAAGGGCAGTTTTCACGATTTTCAACATTTGTCTCATCCAAAAAGGTCTGTCCACTAAGGTCGAACACGTCACGATTTGCAAGACTATCCACAACTCAAGGGTACCGATAATATTACGTAGAACCGTCGTCACCTCCTGCTCAGTATTCATGCCCTTGACTCGATGGTACCACTCACGCATACGCTTCGTAACAACCTCCGGTCTTGTAGTTTCGAGGTACCGTATCACCGTCAGGATTATACCTTTCACGGTTGATATAATACGTTTATCCTCAACACGATTCATCGCAAAAAATATCCGCCAAAATAAATTCAAACAAAAGAAAAATAAGGACTTGTCCAGAATTTTCTCGAAGCTCAAACTTGTTCGCTTGGTTACAATGCCTTTCACGAATGAAAAAACAAACGCAACAGTAATTGTTAAACCATTCGAAATCAGAAGATCACAACCAGCAGAGTCTCCCCTACTGAATAGTTTTTCAAACTGATAAAATGACACGTTTTTGGCGAGTCTATATATGTTATGCTTGGTACCCTGCTCATCCCCACTCAGTGTAAATGAACCAATCGTTGATATTACTACCACCCGCCAATCCTTGACCATTTTTGCCTACCTGAAACACTGTCACTATACTTCGACCTGACTGTCGTCACCTTCATATTGCTTTTCACCCGACCGGCCCTTGCGCCCGCAAGTCTGTACCTGCATGCAGTGCGCCTCTAATCCCCCAACCGCACCTCTGCACACAGGACAAAAGAATGTACTACCTTCGCAAGGGTAGCCGGAGCGTGAACTTGAACATACAAAATCGGTATTTACCATTGCGTCCCTTACGCCCGCAAGTCTGAACCGGCATAGCGGTCATCGTTAATCCCCTACCGCACCATGACACGCGAGACAAAAGAACGTACACTTGCACCTTTGCGGGGTAGTCGAAGCGTGAACTTGAAAATAGAAATCAGTTAATTACATTTTTGGGGCAGGCTGATTACAAAGGCAGCTGCATCGTACACCTATCTATTTCCTTTCACTGTCTTGAGCTACCCCTGATAAACAAATTCTTCAATGTTTAACCAGCAGAGTATAATTGCCATCTTTCGACGAATTTTGCGGGTATATAATACAGTGTTTAGTCTCCAACGATACTTGAACAATGGCACCGTAAATGGTCGATTATCTGTTTGAAAGGCGTACACCGTATAATACATTCATATTGTTCGGTTGCTAAGAAAAGTAATTATTACCGGACCATTGTCGCGTCGTACTATTAGACAAGCTGAAACTGGTAGGCCTGACCTGACAAATAGTTTCCAAAGAGACGGAGGTTCTTTATTTTTTCTAGGATCGGTTTTACAACAGACACCTATGGTATCCCAGAGCCACGCTGATTTTATATGTAAGTACTGCGTCCACTGCTACAACCGTGAAATCCCTCAGCCTAGCTGAAAAACTTGTCCCTACCCTCTGAGGAATAATAAAACCTCACCCAGTAGTGGGGGGTTTTTCTTGAAATATTAAGGGGTCTGTAAGCATCTACGCCAGTAGTTACGAATAGCCCGTGCTTGCAACAGTGAAAAACAGTTACTCTGCATCAATATTCTTCAGTGTCTGAATCATAATTTCATCATGTTTAACTCTCAATCTGTGCGTGCATTACAAAAACCTCATTCAGTTGATAAACCCCTCATAATTGACCCTCTGCGACCAACCAGGCGGATGCTACTATCATCCACATATGGAATAAACCCTTCGTTTTCAACGACAGTCTCGGTTGGATATTCTTTAGTCGGAGAACGTTTCGAGCCTATTGTGCAGCTCAGTGGTCAAGGTGGAAGTATTATCGCGATGAAAACTGATGTTTGGTGGAACTTTTTAACAAAGTTGAGCAAAATCAACGAATACTTCGCTAAACCAACGACCACAGCCTATACTCCAGCCGTTTCTACCGATACTACGACCATAGATGTGAACGGTTATACCGTTTCCTTCATCTTGGCTCACGGTTCGAGAGCCATCAAGCTAACAGAACCAGCTGAGCAGTGGAAAAAGGAAGAAGATCGAGACACAGACGATGAGTCATCTACTTACAATTCCACCAGTCTTAAGAAACGGAGGTTGGACTCGCCGTCCATCGTGCTGCAGAAAACATCGTTCGATGGACTAAATGCCATATCGGGGTGCGTCTGTAATCATTTATGTCGTCTAAGAGAACATGCGGTTCCTGTGAACGAACTTAAAGACGAAATGGTAAGGGAACTCTCTACACTGGCGAATGCGTTTGGCTTTACGGATACACCTCTTTATCGTTTCACAGATCTTGTCTTAAAAGATATTAACGAACGGCTGGATGGGGTACAGTCGAATTTGAAGCCGAATCTTAGTACGTATATGTATAAAATTGTTTTGCTTGAACTAAAGGCTCTGTTCGCTCTTGACATATCCGAGGAAATTAAGGGATCCATGGATTCAACATATAGTGTATACCCACGTTGAGCATTTAGCATAAGAAACGACTGTTCTTTCTCTAGAATAAGCCTTAACATAATTAGTTGTAATTTTTATACGCAATACTGTTAAATGAATCTTAGTTATAAGCTTGAACCTTTTTTAGTAAACATAAGTTTGAATCTTTACCTTTATAAATATTGAATGATATGAATAAACAACCATTATAACAATATTCACCTGTGCGTCTTTTACCTACCCTATCCTTTCCCTACATTCTCCATATATAATTATTTCCATTCGATAAGTATACATAAGTTTTCTTAGATTAGGATCGATGAAATTCTCTTAGGTTAGGATAGTTGAAATTAACCCAGGTTAGGATTGAGAAAAAAAAAAAAAAAAAAAAAAGAAAAGGAAAAAAAGAGGAAAAGAAAAGGAAAAGAAAAGGGGGAAAAAAGGAAAAGAAAAGGAAAAAAAGTAAAAAAAAGTAAAAAAAAAGGGGAAAAAAAACATCGAGTCAAGGGAATGAATACTGAGCAGGAGGTGACGACGGTTCTACGTAATATTATCGGTACACTTGAGTTGTGGATAGTCGTGCAAATCGTGACGTGTTCGACCTTAGTGGACAGACCTTTTTGGATGAGACAAATGTTGAAAATCGTGAAAACTGCCCTTATACCATCGGATCTTCGAATAGTGGCAAATGCCATCAAGCGGCGAGGACAGGATCTGAAGACGGCAGCATGTCAGGATGCCGCGGCTATAGCACGAGAAGAAGCGGTTTAGAATGCGGAAATATTTACGATTCATGAGGTGAAAAATACCAACCCTCCAACTTACAAACTCACCGACTACCTGAATCAGCCCATTGAAGGCGGATTTTACGAGGAGGAGCTCAGCAGGGTGCAATATCCCGATGGCTATCTTGTAGAAAAAGTCTTGCGGAGGCGTGGTGATCAACTCTATGTAAAATGGTTGGGATTCGACGGCTCACATAATAGTTGGATAAATAAATCGGATATGTAATATAATTTTCATGAATAAATTTATTATCAACATATTTACATTTGTTTCTTCACCCTCCTCAATCTTAATGCTAGCTTACATGATAATTGCGGAAAAATGTTTTCACACACATTTTCTCTCATTTTCTCACATTTTCTCACATTTTCTCACATTTTCTCACATTTTCTCACATTTTCTCACATTTTCTCACATTTTCTCACATTCACGTGTAAAGTAAATGGGAAATTATTTGAGAAAATGTGAGAAAATGTGAGAAAATGTGAGAAAATGTGAGAAAATGTGAGAAAATGTGAGAAATTTACAAGTTTGCAACATCTTGGTAACCCCAAGGTAAAGTATCAGTTTTACCGGGTATCAACTTTCGCTTATCGTCACACCAGCTTAGAGCTAACTTATTCTGTATAATAGTGCTAACTGTATGTCGACTACTTCTTATCATACACTGTTGCTCAACCAAATTTTGATAACCGAAAAGGCATCGTTTGTAATCATCAAACGTGATAGATTTTAATGTCGAGTCTTTTACACCCTTTGCACGTTTCTTATCGGTATCGCCACGAGTTCTGAATGTATAGAGTTTTGCGCGCAATCCGATAAATTCGGTCATAATTTTTCCATTATTCTCATCCTTCATCAGACCAAGACGTTTTTTATTCAACAGGGGAATGCCGTAGGTATTATCCGGTGGATAGTCTGATGTATCGAACATTGTAGCAACATCACGCTTGATGATTTCATAGATATTTGGAACAGTAAATTGATATATCAGGCTATCTGTATCGGTATACATTAATTTTGATTCGGTACTTGAAAAATTATTTTTTACATAATCATAGTGGAAGTTGTATAGAAATATTTTCGAAAGATCGAGAATAGCAGCACCAATGTAGATGGACTTATTGAAATATACAGTGGTTCGACTTAGCTGAATAATCACCATATCTTCAGAAAATATGGTACAACTATGAAATGTTGGCCTTGCAATGGGAGCACGTGCACCGCCCCTACCCTCCCACTTCGTGATTAGTTTCACGTTCTTATGGTTACGCACATTCTTCATGGTCTTGCCAAATACAGCGTCATTCATAAACTTGTAGAAATTCTTCTCAAATTCGTTTTCGATTGCTTTCGCATATTTGTATTGAGATCTATGTATGATTTTAACCATGGTGATTGTGCGAACCTTAGAATTCTGTGCACTTTCGTCAGCTTTAAACCAAATTTGATGCACTGTTTCAAATTACGATAGTGTAGAACATATTTTTCCTTAGGTAGAAGCATTGTCGCAAGTTTTCTAATTTTACTACTCGGTGGTGTGAAATATTCGGGACAGAGAGGTAAGTCGGCATGTTGTTATTATGAGCATGGTATCCCTTCTCACAAGAATAGATGATACAATTTCTTGGTGTAGGAAAAAATGTCAACAACGATTTAATGTGCTTGTTATAAGTACTTATTCACTCTGACGCTGACACATACGCCTCGAATTGTCTGCCCTCTCTATCAATACAAATATTAATAGTCGTTGTTGACATTTTTTTTTTCCAAAACCAAGAAATTGTATCTTCTATTCTCGTGAGAATTTCGCTCTACGAAAATCTCTTGTTTGTTGATAGGCTATAGAGACGTGGCTTCGCGTCGACTGAGTCCCTCCAATTCTGAACACATGAGGTGATACACCCTGTATAACTATCAAAATTGCAAACTAAAGTTAATTGGCATTTATGCGCGAGATTAACAACCAAAATTTCCGACGGATTGTTAAATGAATATTGTTAATTGAAAGTAAAATCATCGATCATTTATCTCACCTCCGCATAGTGGCGACTGATAAAACGCATTTACATCGATAGATAAGAGTTAGACAACACCTCGAAGAACTATCTATTCAAGACTCGGTAACAAACATAGAACTCTACCAATTCGAGATCAGAATGTCAACGCATCTAACTAGTGATTCGCATCCTTTACATAACATTTATTCATGACGTAACACCTATGGGAATATCATAGTAAGTACTTGTATTATAGATTTCTATTTCCCGGCAATGCTTCCAGTTAAGGCTGAAACACATTAGCCGGCAGCGAGCGGTGGCAAACGGCAAAACAGTGGTTCACATCCCATACATCGACCAAATCTGGCGTTAAAGTTAGATTTGGTCCGTGTTTTGAATGTGAATCACTGTTTTCGGCCGGTCACCGCTGTTCGCTGCCGGCTGGTGGACCTCGGCCTTTATACTTTTGTCCAACAGAATTTCATTTGATTCTAATATTATATCCAATATATTTGATCATTCAATGGACATGTTTGAATCTGTTTGTCGTGGGTTGTACACCTGAATGGATTCAAGAAGATTCGTTTTGAAGGAGGATATGGATGAGAAGTGGCTCAACCGAGCTTCTTTTTTATTTTTATTTATTTTTTTTTTTTTTTTGCAACAGCTAGAGCTAATCACCAACCATGGGATGATGTCCACCGACGAATCCGATTTTTTCGATGACAGGCAAATGACTGAGGAACGGTGGTGGGGAACACGACTCTATTATATAATTAGCATCACCCTGCAAATGTAATCACAATTTCATTGTTTTTTATTCAACTCAACCCATCGCATTACATATGTGTGTGTGTGTGTGTGTGTGTGTGTGTGTGTGTGTGTGTGTGTGTGTGTGTGTGTCTAAATTTTGCCTGAAAATTCAAATTTGTTGTATAATCTTTCGAGATAGAGTAGTCCTGCAACCATTTTTCATCCACCTCTTTGTTCAGCAGGTCTAGTCGAATGGGGTCCTTGTCTAGAACCTTCCCGATTCTCGTTGATTAGAATATGATGTATTTGACCACTATTGTTGCAATAACTTTACAACCAAATTCTGTTTATAAATCAAACGCAGATGGCGTTCCGCAAAAAATTAAAGCGTTTAGAATCACCGAAGAATGGGTGAAAAATTCGGATGCTCTGAACAGCATTTATTGCTTTATTCGTCAAGGGTTGACTGATTTTATGATCAATTTTCCGTCCTGATCAGCGAAAAGCGTGAAAAAACTTCTAAATGACGTTTTATCGCTCTATCCATTGAGACTTGCCGATTTTATCTGTGGCGGAGTATTTTGATAACTGTTTGGCTGGGGTTGATTCTTTTTTGTGGTATACAGCCAATAGGATGCAACCCACCCGCCTGATCAGTTTGAGAAAAGAAGACAACTGCCAGTTTTTGAAAGAAGATCGGTGAATAGTGAAAGTTCATAGAATCATAGGAAAATCGTTGAACGTGATGGCTCGTAATTTCGCAAATATGCACCACCGTAAGTAGGGCCTGATATCTTTATATGATATTATTTGACAATTACCAAGTTAATCATGTGTTATATTCGAGGATTTTACGCACAATATGACTGAAAAACCCCTGTAGAATGGAATAATGATCCTCATCTTGGTGGATTGGTTGATACACAGCTAAAACTATATACAGCCAGGCAACGTGTGAATGCTGTCATGATAACAAAGAATGGTATCCAGGCAAGGCTTCAAATAGACAACAATATTCACTGTTGGTTGTTGAGGAAGGTGGATAATTATCGGTATTACCAGGATCCTGAAGATTATGCACGATTTTTATGGGCCGAGGTGTGCTCGTTTGATTATTGCGATCTGTGTCTTCACAAACTTCTAACGTTTTGAGCGGCAAGAGGGTGTGAAAAACTTCTGAATGATATTTATTGCTTGATCCTTGGAGATTTGTCGATTTTTATGGGCCTAGGTGGGATCTTTTGATTATTGCAATCTTCGTGTTTGCAGAATTCTAGCGTTTTTCGAGCGACGAAAGTATAGTGAAAAACTTCTGAATGATATTTATTGCTCGATCCTTTGGGACTTGCCGGTTTCTATGAGCCGAGGTGGTGTCTTTGAGAGGTGTTCTCTGGTTGGTTGAGTTTGATTTTATTTTGGGGATGGTATGCAGCAAACAGGATGCAACCTAACCCCTGCCTGGTTAGTTTAAGACGAAAAAGACAATTTTCAGTCTGAAAAGATCGGCGAATAGTGCAAGTTCATAGAATCAAAGGAAAATCCCTGAACGTGATGGCTGGTAATCGTGCAAGCATATACTATTGTAAGTAGAGCCTGATGTCTTCATATGATATTATTTTACAAGTGCTAAGTTAATATTGTGTTCTATTCAAGACGTTTCTTCACGATACAATTGGGCAACCCCTGTGGAGTGGGGTAATGATTCTCATCTTGGTGCATTGATTAATACACAACTAGAACCATATGTAATCAGACGACGTGTGGATCGTGCCTTAATAACAATTAATGGTATCCAGGCTGGCCTCCGAATAGACAACAATATTCGCTGTTGGTGGTTTAGGAGGGTGGATCATTATCAGGCTTACCCTAATCCTGAAGATTATGCAATCGCCAATGTTCTTCGGTATCGAATAGACGAGATGATGGGGAAAGATATCGATGTGATAGCTCATAATTCCGCAAACATGCGCAATCGTAAGTAGAGCCCGATGTCTGGATACAATATTGTTATTTTAGAATTGCTAAGTTGATTATGTATTTGTTCAAGGAATTCACGCACGATATGATTGGGCGACTCCTGTGGAATGGGGTAATGCTCCTAATCTTGATGACTTGGTTGATCCACAGCTGAAGCCATATGTAACGAGGCGTTGTGTGGATGGTGCCGTGTTAACAATTAATGGTGTCCAGGCAAAGCTTCAGATAGACCACGATATTCGCTGTTGGTGGTTTAAGAAGGCGCATGATGAACATTATTACCCGAATTCCGAAGATTATGCAGTCTCTATGGTTCTTCGGGATCGAATAGACGAAAGACTGGATAGCGGTAGCGAGGGCGAATATGATCAAGATATACAGAATGCGTCTGAAGAAGAATAGTGTGTATGATTTATCATTGAGGAATCATTATGACACATCTAAGCTCACTTTTTCTATTTTCAGATCCCATTCTCATAGGGAATGATGATGAATACAGATGAGGGATAAATGTTACGGCCATTATTATTATTATTATTATTATTGAAATTGTTGTATTTTAGAATAGGTTAGACTTGAGACATAACAAATAAACGCATATATTATCAGATAATTCGCGTCATTGATTGCATATACAGGGTGTTCCAGACCTCGCGACGAATATTTCACAGGGTAAATCTTGATCAAAAATGGGATCGAAATTTCCTCAGCCGATTTTTTTTAAAATGCATATCTTTTCCGTTATAATTAATTCAATTTCAGTCAATGACGCGCGGCTTACGAACGGCGCACGTCGGTGTGCTTACCGCTCGGTTGTGTGCACTTTTTTTCGTGGCGACAATAGGGCGAGAGACGCGCACACAACCGAGCGGTGATTACACCGACAAACGGCCGTTTATAAGTCGCATATCATTAGCTGCAATTAAAATAATTATAACGGAAAATCCATGCATCTCCGAAAAAATCGGCTGAGGGAATTTCGATCCCATTTTTGATCAAGATTTACCCTGTGAAATATTCGTCGCGAGGTCTGGAACACCCTGTATAACACCCTGTCACACTTTAAGCATTTCAGCTAGTATAATTCGTATATATAAGCTAAGAATTAGATATTTCAGCCATCTTGGATCGATTGTCGATAAGAAAAAAAGATCGGTAATCGTTACCATGATCCGAATCGTTAGTGGCGCCATCGCAAGACTGAAAATTGCAGGAAAATTGCAGCCATCAGACTGTAGCTAACTAATGATCGGATCGTTACCATCGGACTATCGGTAACTGATGATCGGATCGTTACCATCAGATTGTCGGTAACAGGAAATCGTTACCATCAGACTATCGGTAATTAATGATCGGATCGTTACCATCGGACTATCGGTAACAATCGGTAGTGGCGCCATCGCACGACGGCAAATTGCAGCCATCCGATTGTCGGTAACAAAGATCGATGATCGTTACCATCAGACTGTCGGTAACTTACCCCGCACGGCCGGTAACTTACCATCACAGCTCGGCCGGTAAAGAAGTTTTGATCCAGAACCCCCCCTATATATCTACTGACGTCACCAAAAACTCATTTTGAAGCTTTTGAATCGCACTTTCATGTTATGAATTTTAAATTCACGTAATAAACAATCTTCTATTTGTTATTAACAATTGTATTTTTCAAACGCGATTTTCGAGATGACTACCACCTTCGAAAATTCTGAAAAAAATACGAGCGTGTTCCTTGATTCATTCTCTACAAAATCTGTAAGTTTTAAAATGGAACTCCGATGGAAACTGTATTTAAAAAGCGATTGATCCGTCCGGGACGTCGTGAGCGACTGTCTACGCGGGCGCGCCAGTGGCGCGCGACGTCCCGGACGGATCAATCGCTTTTTGAATACAGTTTCCATCGGAGTTCCATTTTAAAACTTACAGATTTTGTAGAGAATAAATCAAGGAACACGCTCGTATTTTTTTCAGAATTTTCGAAGGTGGTAGTCATCTCGAAAATTGCGTTTAAAAAATACATTTGTTAATAACAAATAGAAGATTGTTTATTACATGAATTTAAAATTTATAACATGAAAGTGCGATTCAAAAGCTTCAAAATGAGTTTTTGGTGATGTCTGTAGGACAAAGGGAATCGGAGATAATAACGTTTAGAGGAGACCGCGATTCCGATTTTTGATGGTTTTCCGAAAATCCAGTCACGCGCGACGTCCCGGACGGATCAATCGGTTTTTAAATATAGTTTCCATCGGAGTTCCATTTTAAAACTTACAGATTTTGTAGAGAATGAATCAAGGAACACGCTTGTATTTTTTTCAGAATTTTCGAAGGTGGTAGTCATCTCGAAAATCGCGTTTAAAAAATACAATTGTTAATAACAAATAGAAGATTGTTTATTACATGAATTTAAAATTCATAGCATGAAAGTGCAATTCGAAAGCTTTAAAATGAGTTTTTGGTGACGTCTGTACGATAAAGGGAACCGGAGATATTAACGTTTAAAGGAAACCGCGATTCCGATTTTTGGTGGTTTTTTCGAAAATTCAACCCCTTGTAACTTCTAAGCCCTTCGAGTTAAAAAAAAAAAAAAAAATGTTTCATGCATTCATTTTACCCAGAGAATATGTAAAAAAAAATTACGACGATTTTCAAGAACATGCGGTCAAAAAGGTGTCCCGCTTGACGTGGATTGACTCATATATCTGATTATCATCAAATGCGATATCCGAATCACCAATCTTCAATCCGCTAGCTAATTTTCTAACTCCAAATTTCTGATCCAATTTCTTGCGCTCTTTTTCAGAGGAAAACATGTTTAAATAGCGCGCCGTCTTAACTTCTTTTTTCAACATCGGTGTGCTTGTAGACGCGGTTAAGGTATGATCCAGGTTGTTATCATCATCTTCATCATCCGTATCATCCATAGCATCGTCTCCACTGGCAATGTTAGTTGCCAAGCTCTCCTCAATCGCACTTTTATATGCATCATTATCATCATCCTCATCATCACCAGCATCCTCATAATCACCAGCATCCTCATAATCTTCTGGTTCCACAAAATATTCTGTCTTCTCCGTCTTGACCAAACCCGGCTCAGCCTTCTCTGTCTTGAACGAACCCGGCTCTACCTTCTCTGTCTTGACTGAACCCGGCTCCGTTTTTATTTCTCGCTTCATCAGTAGCCGCTGCTGCTGCTTCGATGAATCCACCAACTTATGCAGTGGTGTGGCCAGTGGTTTGAAGATTTCACTAATAGCCCGCTCGCTGGTGTCTTTCCCCATTTTTATCATTTCATGTTTACGTCGAATGATATCGCTGGCCCTCGCTATTTCCCGCAACACATCGTTTTGCTTACGTATCTTGGAGCTCTCCATGCTGCTAGTTTGATCGATGTGTTGTGACTGTATGCGATTTATTCGTGATTCAGACTTATAAAGCAGTCAAAGCCTCTCCTATATCGTCCAGCGCTAATCTCGCTGTCTTTGTCGATGGTTATAAAACTATATCTACCGTCATTCCAACACGCCAAGCACAAATCTTTAAATTGCTGATAGGTCATATCAGTGTTCACATGATCGGCATAGATGTGTTTCAAATTTATTTCATCTTGACGAAAAAGAACCAACAAGTTTGCATTATCACGCACCAAATGTTTCGGAATTCGGGCATACGTTTGACAAAGATAAAAACTATCGACATCCCTGTTCCGCCCCATACAAAAATAGGCTCTGATATTATCTTGCTTCTCACAGGCCACGTCATCGAAAATCATAATACAGTTGGGATGTGCATCTTTCGGTGCTACAACCTCCTTGTGCTCATCAAACGGAAAATAACCCAGCCCCTTCACCGGTTCCAACAACCTCTTCAAGAACTCATACTTTGGCTGATTGAGGGATTTTGAATAGACGTACACATTCTCAAATCGTAGACCATTCGCATGGGTCAGTATTGTGAGAAGGGCATTAGTTTTGCCGCAATTCGAAGGTCCGCAAAAGACAGCCCTCACACTATTTGGTAGTAGGGCCCCGTGCCGTTTCCCCTTCTTCTTTTTTCGCTCGACCAAATTATCAAAATTGGCGATGGGTAGTTTGATCGTTTGATCTTGAAATTTCATGATGCTTGACAAACGTCTCGATGAGAACTAATATATTCACGTATAAAATACACGCTTTTATAGAATTCGTGTTAGTTCATGGTGAACCATGGTTGGACACACACGTAGAAAAACGAGTGGTTGTGGGCTAATAAATAAAATCATCAACAATCTCCCCGTCGAATTGCATGTTCCCGGTTATCAGTACTGCGGACCTGGTACAAAATTAACTAAGAGGTTAGCTCGCGGTGATCGTGGTATCAATGCTCTGGACGCTGCATGCAAGCAACACGATATTGCATACTCCAAAAATCACGATAATATTGCGGAGCGTCATAAGGCTGATAAAGTGCTTGCCGAGAGGGCTTGGAATCGGGTTTTAGCCAAAGACGCAAGTACAGCTGAAAAAGCTGTCGCCTGGGTGGTCACCAACACCATGAAAGCAACATCCAAACTAGGTATGGGCATGAGGAGGGTCAAGACGCAAACATCGCTCAAGAACAAGAAAAAAAAAACATTGAACTTTATTATACAAGCAGCAAAGAAATCTATGAAGTCGGGCCCTAAAGCTATTGAGTCGACTTTGGCGGGTGCCCGTTCGGCCGTGTCTAAAGGAAAAGTGCGCGTGCCTCGTATTCTACCTGTCCCCCAGAAAATTGGCGGTTTATTACCGTTTCTTATCCCAATATTTGCGGCCCTTAGTGCCACAGGTGCTTTAGCCGGTGGTGCTGCGGGTATAGCAAAGGTTGTCAATGAGGCTAAAGCAAATAAACATCAATTACAAGAATCCAAGCGTCACAACGCGACAATGGAAGCGATTGCGTTGGGGAAGGGCTTATACCTCAAACCATATAAGAAGGGTATGGGGCTGTATTTGAAGCCTGCAAAAAACTAATAAAGCTACCACACCGAGCACTCACAGATGCCGATTTGCTCAACTATGCAAAAGCAATGAAAATTCCACATTTCCGGGGTGTTTTTATGCGAAATGATTTACCCAGTTCAGGACCTAGAAAGCGTGAATCTGCAATTACCAATCTCGATGATAAAAACGGTCCGGGGACGCATTGGGTTGCGTACACGAAAAATGGCAACGATGCGGTGTATTTCGATAGTTTTGGCGATTTACAACCACCTAGAGATCTAATGAAATATCTCGGTGTTGGTAGCGTAAAATATAATCATAAGAGATATCAAGAATATAACACGATAATTTGCGGTCACCTGTGCCTCAAGTTTCTCAGCGGACAACTACAAAATGTATGCGAATCGCCGATGTGATATTAGTCATGGCTGATTCGTTCACGTTGACACTCTCCGGAGAATCGTCGGTGTTGAGGACTCAATATTTTCCGCCTATCGAGTTATCCCCAACAAAGACGTATGTTCTCGGACTCATAGAGCTTCTGACATTCAATGCAATCCCCAATATAGATGAAGGGTGTAATAAGTTTTATATAGAACCAGACACTGTGATTACAATACCCACCGGGAGCTATGAAATGTTGGCCTTGCAATGAGAGCACGTGCACCGCCCCTACCCTCCCATTTCGTGATTAGTTTCATAGTTTTATGGTTACGCACATTCTCCATGGTCTTGCCAAATACAGCGTTATTCATAAGCTTGTAGAAATTCTTCTCAAATTCGTTTTTCGATTGCTTTCGCATATTTGTATTGAGATCTATGTATGATTTTAACCATGGTGATTGTGCGAACCTTAGAATTCTGTGCACTTTCGTCAACTTTAAACCAAATTTGATGCACTGTTTCAAATTACGATAGTGCAGCACATATTTTTCCTTGGGTAGAAGCGTTGCCGCAAGTTTTTTCATTTTACTACCCGGTGGTGTGAAATGCTCGGGACAGAGAGGTAAGTCCGCATGATGTTTATGGAGCTCTGCGGGGTAATCTAAATCTCAATAAAAAGCACCTTCGGTGCAAAAAAACTTTCGCCAAGTACATTAATGTGATGTGATTATATCCCACAAAAAATACATTCTCATTCAAAAAATGGTACACAATTATCATTTTATGCTCGAATATCATCCTCGTACAAAAAAGATTAGAAATCAGATACTACTGCCAAGTACCTACGTCACATTAACTGTTTCTCAAAATGATAGTTAGGTCAGAAAACGTAGAAAAATCTGAATAAAAAATGGAAAAAAAAAATTTGGAGTACGTGGTAATTGGCGGGCCAATATTTTATATTACTATAGGATTATTGACATGGTTCGATTCCTGCTTCTCGTTACTTGTCTACAGAAGGCCCGCCAAGTACCACTCCCTCCAAATTTTTTTTTTCCATTTTTTATTCAGATTTTTCTACGTTTTCTGACCTAACTATCATTTTGAGAAACAGTTAATGTGACGTAGGTACTTGGCAGTAGTATCTGATTTCTAATCTTTTTTGTACGAGGATGATATTCGAGCATAAAATGATAATTGTGTACCATTTTTTGAATGAGAATGTATTTTTTGTGGGATATAATCACATCACATTAATGTACTTGGCGAAAGTTTTTTTGCACCGAAGGTGCTTTTTATTGAGATATCAGTACTTTTTGTAGAAAATTTTCTCATTCATAATGAATCGCATAAATTAAAACACATTAATGTACTTGGCGAAATTTTTTTTTGCACCGGAGGTGCTTTTTATTGAGATGTCACTACTTTTTGTAGAAAATTTTCTCATTCGTAATGAATCGCTTAAATTGTCCGACCACTCTTGATGTGGAAGGTGCATATGCAGCTATAATCCGTGCCATTCGTTGCCGTGGCGTTCTATTGTCTACTGATCTTAATATCCGCAACGTGTTACCCTGCGTGCAGCCCTCCTCCTTTGACATCCGGGCTTGGGACCGGCAATGGCGGAGTTCCTGCACGCAGGGTTATAGTTGCTGCGCGTAAAATAATTCCAACATTTTCTGACTATATTTCCGTAACTTTCTATGAAGTCAGGTCCGCTGCAAAAAAAATATGTATGCATTCCTTGCATTTTTGATCCATTTTTGCTTTGTGATTTCATAATCATTGACGTGTTGCCAGTCAGAAGTACCATGTCGTAGCATACAAGTATAATGACCTTCTTGAATCTTCGGACCATGATGGAATATTCCACTAATGACTTTATATTTTTTCGCACAAAGTAAGGGTCGATCCGTAGGAACTGCTTTAATATTGTAATTAGTTATTTTCGTAATCTGCCCATCCTGTACGGAGGTCAATCCAAACTGTACAATTAAACAACGGCTTGCCGATGATACATCAGTTTTCACGAATATATTTTTTGACCTGCAACTATCACAGGACAATTCATTGACAGTTTGCCATCGCGAAAAATTGTAATTAATTATGTCTACCAAACTGTAAATTTTTTTATCTTGTGCGGGTAAAACGAGCAACAAAATGTAACCGACCTCCGTTGTTGTACTGGTGTGACTACAGTCATTGCAACGCCTTATAGAGGTTAACTCGTGTTTCACGACATTCCTTAAGTCATCGTATTTCCAGAGTATACTGTTTAAAAATTCTGGCGCATCCTGCTGAACATTCAAAGTGAACTCTTTACCCGCAAGTTTTCTAGCTTGAAGAACATTCCCTGGTGACTGTAAGTTGATGTAATTTTCAAGTAAGGTTTTCATCACGTCGTTATTTTGTTGATTCAACAAACAGTTCCTAATGGGTGTACAATGAAATAAACACTGTATTGTAGCGTTAGCGAAACAAGAAACACCATCTGTGTTCTGAAGGCCTTTTGTTCGCCACGTGGCGTTGCATGTTTTTCCTTCAATTGGTTCCTGACATGTAGACACATTTTTTGACACAGACCATCTGCAATCTTGTACTTTTCGTGAGCGTATTCCTTGAATAGTCATCGCCATGAGATCTGGTCGATATTGTTTTCTCAATCTATTGTACTCCAAAATAGCATTATCGTCCGCTAAAACCGCATGCGGATCGTAATTAATCAAATGAAGTCCTTCTAATGAAGTTACCCGTGAGAGGGCAACGTACACTTGTCCACTCGCAAATATAGAATTACCCGCATCAATCACGGCATTCTTCATTCTTTTTTTTCTTTTATTTTTTTCTTTTTTACGGCATTTTTTTGAGTTGCCCAGCTAATTTCTGAACTCAGCCTAACCTTAGTAAACCACCTAATCTACCCTTGCAACGACACTAATGCCACTAACGTCACCAACCTTACTTATAGTCCGGGAGCCAGCGACCGATTTTTGCGACCAAAATCCTCTCAGCCAATAATTCGTGAAATGATTAAGATAGTTGTGCCTTGAACCCTAAAGATCGTCAGCTGCGGCACCATGGGTGGGTTGGGCGATGCCCGCCGCCCACGCACGTAAAAAAAAAAATTGTTTTCAATGATTTCCTCCCGGTTGAAAATTTGTGAGACAATAGTTGGCATGATACTTATTCGAAAAAAGAAAGTCAGCTGGCTATAACGCGGTGGAATATAGGGGAAAGTGTTGTACCTTGGGACACTTTTTTGATTTTTGCTTATAAGATGGAAATTTTTGAACATTTTGACTTGTCATTGATATCATTTTGAAGAACAACCTTTTCATGACAAACCCTACTGGGATTCACTCTTTCGTTGAAAGTAGTTTTTTGGTCAGGAATTTTTGAAATTTTTTTGGAACATGCACCAAGGTACAACACCATCATGTACCTTGAAACATACCCTCTTGTACCTTGAAACGCCATCCGCGGAGTGAAATTTATGACAGATTGTTATTTGTGAATTGAACGAATAATTAACATTTCGGTTTATACATTTTTTGGCGGGGGGGAGGGGGGGGGGGGGGGGGGGGGGGATTTTTTTTTTTTTTTTTTAACTTTTTTTTTCAACTTTTTTCGCGTTTTCCTTCATGGCGTGATGATCTACAGTCGAAAAACCAGAAAAATATCTAATTGTACATAAGAACAGTGTCTCGAGGTACACGATGCTTGTGTGTCTCAAGGTACAAGAGGGTACACGTTTTTAGAAGTAAGGTGTGCATATTTGGAGCTTGTGTTTATATTCAACATATATTTTACGGTATACTTACAAGGTGTATATGTATCTAATCCTCGAAAGAGATCTCCCGGAAATTCATTATTACGACTTTGAAAAATCGCTAACGAAATCACAAAACTCTTGGATTCTGACGCCCAAATCTTTCAATCGATATAAACGCCGATGTGACGGAGAAAATGATGCGAATTTCGATTAATAGTTCACTGTACGCTGCTATTGATAACAAACTATGGTGATTTTTCTAAAGGTGTCACTACAATTACAAAATCGAGGACGTGTTTCAAGGTACACTATGTTCAAGGTACAACACTTTCCCCTACGTCAGCTGCTCATACGAACATGAGAAAAAAAAAAAAATATTTTCAATGATTTCCTCCCGGTTGAAAATTTGTGAGATAAAAGTTGGCATGATACTTATTCGAAAAAAGAAAGTCAGCTGGCCATAACGCGGTGGAATATACGTCAGCTGCTCATACGAACATGAGAAAAAAAAAAATGTTTTCAATGATTTCCTCCCGGTTGAAAAATTGACAGATGATGTTTTACATGCTACTTCAAATAAAAAAAGAAGTCAGCTGGATGTATGTCGGTGGAAAGATCGTCAGCTGCTCATATGAACAGGAAAAAAAAAAAAAAAAAAAATTTAGTGATTTCCTCCCGGTTGAAAATTTGACAGATGATGTTTTACATGCTACTTTATATAAAAAAAGAAGTCAGCTGGCTGCATGTCGGTGGAAAGATCGTCAGCTGGTGTATTTAAATAGGCGAGCGGCGCTCACACTACCTTTCCGCGCGACACTTTCACTGCGTCAGCTGACGATCTTTCCACCGACATACAGCCAGCTGACTTCTTTTTTTATTTAAAGTAGCATGTAAAACATCATCTATCAAATTTTCAACCGGGAGGAGATCACTAAATTTTTTTTTTTTTTTTTCATGTACATATGAGCAGCTGACGATCTTTCCACCGACATACATCCAGCTGACTTCTTTTTTTATTTGAAGTAGCATGTAAAACATCATCTGTCAAATTTTCAACCGGGAGGAAATCATTGAAAACATTTTTTTTTCTCATGTTCGTATGAGCAGCTGACGTATATTCCACCGCGTTATGGCCAGCTGACTTTCTTTTTTCGAATAAGTATCATGCCAACTTTTATCTCACAAATTTTCAACCGGGAGGAAATCATTGAAAATATTTTATTTTTTCTCATGTTCGTATGAGCAGCTGACGTATATTCCACCGCGTTATAGCCAGCTGACTTTCTTTTTTCGAATAAGTATCATGCCAACTATTGTCTCACAAATTTTCAACCGGGAGGAAATCATTGAAAACAATTTTTTTTTTTACGTGCGTGGGCGGCGGGCATCGCCCAACCCACCCATGGTGCCGCAGCTGACGATCTTTAGGGTTCAAGGCACAACTATCTTAATCATCTCACGAATTATCGGCTGAGAGGAAATGACTGACAAAAATCGGTCGCTGGCTCCCGGACTATTATACCTCACTGACCCTATGACCTACCGTCACTAACCTCTTTATCCTCACTAACGCTTCAAATCTTGCTAACCTGAAATTCTAGAATCTCCAATATATCTGTATATATTGAAAATTGAATATCTGATGACAATATCCTCACGATTTTCAAAGATGCATCAACGCCGCTGACCATAATGAGAGTAAGTCACGGAATTTGTTCAAATAAACAAACAAGAACAAATTTATAAGAGATATAAACTGTACAATAATATATTATTATTAAATAAACAACTCATATATTGATATAAGAAGAAGATTCATTTGCCGATCTTGCCGCGGCTATCTCCTCCTCCTCCTCCTCCTCCTCCTCCTCCCCGGCCCCTCTCCCCTCCCCCTGTTGATGTCTGGGTCGACCTGCGGAAATGATGGGAATGTAATCATTTTCAGTATTGCAGTTGCAACGCCACGTTACGTCACTATAGGGGTTGATTTCAACGGCTAATGAAATAATTGTTTATTACTGATAATATTATTATTATTCTTAAAAATGTGACACCGCGGACTATACCTCCCTCCTGTGGCATCGAGGCACGTTGTCTCTCCGTGGTTCTGTTAATACTTACGCGGAGCATGGCGTAAGCCAGCCGCTTGTTCCGCAGGAGGCCCCCGTGCATTGCCTCTGTTCACCGGCGGAATTTGTTATCGTGTAATTGTATATATTTATCTCGTCGTCCTCGAGATTGTGTACAGTGGACCCAATCGATGAACATCACTGTACAGTAATGTTCATCGATGGTGTCCTAGTGGCTCACTATTTTTCGTAGCCTTATTTCAGATAGAATTTCCCTTCTACAAATATTTTATTTGCTCATGACCAGTGGAGCGGCCGATCGGAAGTAGCAGAGTAACCACTTCCAGGGCGATAAGTCGTTAAAGGAGAAAGAAGAAGAAGAAGAAGCAGAGTAACCACAACCTGCTTCACTTCGCGGCTGTCATATTCCCAATAACCTCAAAGTGTTGATTAAATACTTTTAGGTTATTTAACGAATAAATAAATAGTTTAAATTTTTTAGGTTACCCCTAATCAAATAATATTATTATAAGAATATCATATTAATGTTATAAAATTATATTATATTATCTTCATCCCTATTAGAGGACGACGATGATGGGGTTAACCTTTGAAATCAAAGTTATTTATTTATTTAATTTTCATTTTTCAGATTAACCCCAAATTGAATAATATAACTATAAGAATATTATAGTAATGTTATACAATAATATTATATCATCTTTATCCCTATTAGAGGACGACGATGATGGGGTTAACCTGTATCGTGATCATGAGAATAGTGAGCTAACCTATAACCAATAACCTATACCACTAACCTTAAAGTGGTCATTAAATTCGTTTAGGTTATTTAATGAATGAATAAATGATTTAATAATTATATTATATCATCTTTATCCCTACTAGAGGACGACGGTGATGGGGTTAACCTTTAAAATTAAAGTTATTCATTTATTTGATTTTAATTTCTCAGGTTAACCCTAAATTGAATAATATAACTATAAGAATAATATAGTAATGCTATATAATAATATTATATCATCTTTATCCCTATTAGAGGACGACAATGATGGGGTTAACCTTTAAAATTAAAGTTATTTATTTATTTCATTTTCATTTTTCAGGTTGACGCGAAATTGAATAATATAACTATAAGAATATTATAGTAATGTTATATAATAATATTATATCATCTTTATCCCTAATAGAGGACGCCGATGATGGGGTTAACCTTTAATATCGAAGTTATTCATTTATTTGATTTTAATTTTTCAGGTTAAGCCTGAATTGAATAATATTACTATAAGAATATTATATTGATGTTATATGATTTATTATATTATCTTTATCCCTATTAGAGGACGACGATGATGGGGTTAACCTTTGAAATTTGAATTATTTATTCATTCATTAAATAACCTAGAAGTTTTCAGTAAATTTTCACGCCCAATACATAACCACAAGATTTACAGTTGCATGAATGTTATTATTATAGGTTAGCAAATTACAGAATTCAAAGCGCCCAGAGTGATCTTTAGACCATGAATATAATTTGTTGTAAAGGACGACGATGATACAAATAGAATTGGGAATTAGGAATTGCTGTGAGCAGTCTTGGCACTCATCGAACCCCCTCGACTGGCTCCGTAGCCATTTGAGATTGAAGATTCTTACTGACATAGTGCTGCGAGCAGTCTTGACACTCATCGAACCCCCTCGACTTGCTCCATATCTATTCAAATTTGAAGATTTTAGGCACTACCCCGTTTCTGGACGGAACATGGAATAGATTGACTTGAGTAAATCACAAACCGAACTAGGCTACCTGTTGTTATTATAGTCTGTAACGACGCAATGGTTATTCAAGCTATTTCGGAGCACGTATATTCTCTTCTTACAAAGTTTTGTTCACACAGCCTCAGCAGAACACAATATTCGATTCAAGATTGAAGATTCTTACTGACATAGTGCCACTAGCAGTCTTGGCACTCATAGAACCCCCTCAACTTGCTTCGCAGCCATTCGAGATTGACTCATTGAACGTATCATCGTCGTCCTTTACACCAAATTATATTCATCGTCTAAGGATCACTCCGGGCGCTTTGAATTCTGTAATTCGCTAACCTATAATAATAACATTCATGCAATTGTGAATCTTGTGGTTATGTATTGGGCGTGAAAATTCACTGAAAACTTCTAGGTTATTTAATGACTGAACGAATAACTTGAATTTTACAGGTTAACCCCATCATCGTCGTCCTCTAATAGGGATAAAGATGATATAATATTATTATATAGCATTACTATATTATTCTTATAGTTATATTATTCAATTTAGGGTTAACCTGAGAAATTAAAATCAAATAAATGAATAACTTTAATTTTAAAGGTTAACCCCATCACCGTCGTCCTCTAGTAGGGATAAAGATGATATAATATAATTATTAAATCATTTATTCATTCATTAAATAACCTAAACGAATTTAATGAACACTTTAAGGTTAGTGGTATCGGTTATTGGTTATAGGTTAGCTCACTATTCTCATGATCACGATACAGGTTAACCCCATCATCGTCGTCCTCTAATAGGGATAAAGATGATATAATATTATTGTATAACATTACTATAATATTCTTATAGTTATATTATTCAATTTGGGGTTAACCTGAAAAATGAAAATTAAATAAATAAATAACTTTAATTTCAAAGGTTAACCCCATCATCGTCGTCCTCTAATAGGGATGAAGATAATATAATATAATTTTATAACATTGATATGATATTCTTATAATAATATTATTTGATTAGGGGTAACCTAAAAAATTGAAACTATTTATTTATTCGTTAAATAACCTAAAAGTATTTAATCAACACTTTGAGGTTATTGGGAATATGACAGCCGCGAAGTGAAGCAGGTTGTGGTTACTCTGCTACTTCCGATCGGCTGCTCCACTGGTCATGAGCAAATAAAATGTTTGTAGAAGGGAAATTCCATCTGAAATAAGGCTACGAAAAATAGTGAGCCACTAGGACACCATCGATGAACATTACTGTACATCGAAATCAGGGAAGTAGAACCAAGAAGGCCATAGCAAGAAAGAACGATCTGATATATCCAAATAACTGCTGAACGAGAAAGTAGAACCAAGAAGGCCAAGCAAATAAAGAACTATCATCTAATCGTCTATCAGATCATTATTGAAATGGCTGCCGGAGACCAAAGGTCGCTGCATTCCTCTACTGATAGCGTAAGTTTTCATTATAATTTGAATCAGTGCCGCTTTCACATTTATTTATTTATTATCGTTGGTAGATAATCATTGTTCATTGTTCAGTTACTAGATTTTGACGATCTCAATATTGAAGACGAGGCGATGAATTTGGAGGAGATTATTAATGTAGACCAGGAGCCTGAGGAGGTACCGGCGGTTGATCAACGCCGTGATCGGCGTGAGTATTGAAATTCTTTCACAACTAATTTCACAACTAATTTCTCGCTATAACACTTCATTCGCTTCATCCATCAGAAGCTTGACCCACACTAAAATGATGGTAATTAACCTGCATATCGTGGTGAAGATATTTATGAAAAATGATTAATAAATTCCCCTTAAATAAACGTTCAAGTTGCTTAGCGACCTTGTATTTGATAATTATGGAGAAGAGGTGAAGAGCTGAATTTCCGAGCAAGCTCCGAGCGCACGCAAATTTTTCAAATTTTCAGTGCGGCCAACTTCCGTGCTATCTTCACATTTTACCATACGCTATCTTGTGATGTTTCTATATCAAGAGACTCGGTAGAGTCTCGCGCCAAGAGCAATAATAAAAAAAGCGCGAGACTCGACCGAGTCTATATACCCGAACGGCAGCTAAACGGCGTTGTGGGAAAACAGTATTTCCTAATTTCTTTCTTCTCGCAATATCCAGGGGATTGGAATATTTATCCTAGAATGTGGGTACCAAGAGCTTTCATTTGAGTCTAACTTCGATTGAATCAGTGCACGGAAAGCTGAGGTATGATTATTTCTAGTTTCCGAGTACCCGTTTCGTCTGAAAATTTTTTCGTCGTTTCACCTCCTTCAGCCAGATCTGACAGTTCACTAAAGCTATGCGGATAAAAATGAGGAAAGAGTGGCCACCACTAGACAGCAGTGATATCAGTTGCAAGATGGCGCTCTTATAATATTTTTAAAAATTCCGAGTGTTAACGGAGTCGTCGCCGGGAGTTGTCTTCATACATCATACGCTTTCGTTATTTGTGACCAGGACCACCGCTACGTCGCTTTCGTCCACTAGGTCGACCGTACCGTAGTTTCCGTCCTCCAGGTCGACCGCTACGTAGTTTCTGTCCTCCAGGACCACCGTTACGTAGTTTCTGTCCTCCAGGACTACCGCTACGAAGTTTCCGTCCTCCAGGTCGACCGCTACGTAGTTTCCGTCCTCCATGTCCACCGCACCGTAGTTTCTGCTCTCTAGGTCGACCACTACGTAGTTTCTGTCCTCCAGGACCACCGCTACGTAGTTTTCGTCCTCCAGGTCGACCGCTACGTAGTTTCCGTCCTCCAGGTCCACCGCTACGTAGTTTCCGTTCTCTAGGTCGACCGCTACGTAGTTTCTGTCCTCCAGGACCACCGGTACGTAGTTTTCGTCCTCCAGGTCCACCGCTACGTAGTTTTCGTCCTTCAGGTCGACCGCTACGTAGTTTCCGTCCTCCATGTCCACCGCACCGTAGTTTCTGTTCTCTAGGTCGACCACTACGTAGTTTCTGTCCTCCAGGTCCACCGCTACGTAGTTTTCGTCCTCCAGGTCGACTGCTACGTAGTTTCCGTCCTCCAGATCCACTGCTACGTAGTTTCCGTCCTCCATGTCTACCGCACCGCAGTTTCCGTCCTCCAGGTCGATCGATTATAAGTAATTATTAATGAACAATTGATGTTGTACACACGACGTTCTTAACTACGTGGCGGTGGTCCTGGAGGACAGAAACTACGTAGAGGTCGACCTAGAGAACGGAAACTACGGTGCGGTGGACCTGGAGGACAAAAACTTAGCAGTTGGTGCGCGCAAAGTGAATCGCCCTGTATATTTTTAACTATTTATTTCAATATTTAAATATCCATGAATCTGTGGACAATAGGAAGCTGCGTTGTTCATCAGCGTCGTTTTTAGAGCTCGGTACTTGTTTTTCCGTTTTTCACTATTTTCGTGTTCACTTCTTGTTTCGCGTGACCACATGAATAAATAAATATATATATATATATATATATATATATATATATCGATGAAGGAGGAGGTTTGCGCGCAGGGTTACACGTTGCAGGCATATAGAGTTATTATAACGGATTATAAGGAAACAATTCGTAGAACTCAATGAAAAACGAACACACATGTTACGACTGTCAAAAAAAAAAAAAAAATTTATAAACACATACGTGTATAAAATACAAAATTGTACAAAAAGTAGTGAAATCAACAACAAAAGCACCTATGGTGCAAAAACCTTTCGCCAAGTGCAATAATGTGGTCCCTACTCAAAACGAAAGAATAGAAAGAAAAATGTCCACGTACAAAAGTATTGAAATCACATACAGTGCCAAGTACATGTCTTCTGTATACCATAAGTTAACAACAGAAACGTAAAGAGTCTTGTGCTCGTTCACTCGCAAAAAAAAATGTGGAGGTAGTGGTACTTGGCGGGCCTTCGTAGACAAGTACGAGAGAACAATATTGGCCCGCCAAGTACCACGGACTCCACATTTTTTTTTGCGAGTGAACGAGCACAAGACTCTTTACGTTTCTGTTGTTAACTTATGGTATACAGAAGACATGTACTTGGCACTGTATGTGATTTCAATACTTTTGTACGTGGACATTTTTCTTTCTATTCTTTCGTTTTGAGTATCTATATATATATACCCTCCTAACAGAACCACGGAGAGACAACGTTGCGGCCGGGGGGGGAGATGCCGGTGCGGTGCCACAGGAGAGAGGTATAGTCCACTGTGTCAAATTTTTCTTTCCATTCTTACTCTTTGTAACTGCATACTCAAAATGATTACCTTCCCATCATTACCACAGTTCGACCCGCGAGACATCAGCGAGGGGGTGAAGCTGTGAGGCAGCGGCGGCAGGACCGCCAAATGAATCTTATTAATCTACTGTACAAGATTGCTAATCCCTATCAGCAACGGCGGTACAGGAAACCGAAGCCCGCTGGTCCTAACCCCCCTGGCCCCAACCCCCCCAATCCCCCTGGTGCGAACCATAACAATAATTAATAATTAATTATAAAATTCTGTTGTAATAAAATAAAATCTGTTCTGTGTTCATTTATATTCTTATTTATTACATACAAATCCCGTGACTTACTCACAATAATTTAGTAGTCGTCGTTGGTTTAAATTAAAAGTAAAATTCATTTTGTTATAATGTCATATAATTCATGTAGAAATTATTTTCCTCGTTTATTTTTGGGTAAAACTTTTAGAAAGTTTTCTAATTTTTATTCGCAATTGATTTTCGATCGTATGTTTGAAATCGGCGACCCGCTAGCTATTAAACTTCAATTCGATAACGTTATCGCTGACCGAAGCGCCATCTAGCCACTGACGCCTTTACTTGGTATCAAAAAAGCCACTCTTTACTCGTTTATAGACCCAAAGCTTTTGATCACTGTGAAGTACGTGTTTTGACTGAAGGAGGAGAAGGTGATGAACAAAATTCTTGATGGAAACGGGTATTTTGAAACGTTGAATAATCATATCTCAGCTCTCCGTTCACCGATTTTATCGAACTTTGGCTTGAATCGCAGCTTTTCTTGGCGACATCCTGCGATAAATATTTCAATTTCGTGTCTAGTGCGTGGTGTAAGAAATTAGGAAAATACTGTCTCCCCACCACGCCGTTTAGCTGTCATTCGGGTATATAGACTCGGTCGAGTCTCGCGCGGTGCATATAGACAGATTTTTAATAACTTTTTTTTTTAATGCACTTGGCGCGAGACTCTACCGAGTCTCTTGATCTACCTCTAGAATATAACCGATTGGTGCGTCATCCGGATGGGACATCACATCAATGGCATCATTTTCCCACTCAAACGATCCACTCGGCAAATGCTCACTCATAGCTGCACCATAAAGATTGTTAACATCGAAATACATTAAATATGATTCCGCTTTGCTCGGATCAAAATCTTCACCCATAAATCGATTATTTGCTTTGGCGTAGCGATTTGAGCACTGTGCCACACCGCCTCTTATGCTTTTCTCGATGAATAATATCATTTCCGGATTGTCTAGAAGTTGAAGATTAATTTTCGTCTGCTTTAGCGTAGCATTAAAAGCAAGCCCTGGCGCGGTATAATAATGCAGAGGATCCAAGTTATATGTTCTGAAGCAGCTATCGCGAAAATTTTGAAATATATCGGCCAATAAAAGCACATCGGTTTTCAGATACAAATCGGAATACTCGCCCAACGTTTTCAAATTAAACTTGGCCCAAACATCTTTGGCATGTTCATAATCAGCATCGGTGATACCCGCGGCACTGAGTTTTGAATAGAATTTTTTTTTATTGGGTAATTTTGTTTCGTTAAGTTTTTCCCAAGAATCAATATACTCGTACGGAAAGACACCTTTACGAATCATCAAACTGAATTCATCCCGATCGCTGTAAAATTTCCGCGTTATTTTCTTATCAGCATCGTCGACGTACGATGCTAATTTCTCTATACTGCTAGCCATGAATCGGAGTGAATCTATGAATCTCAAACTAATCATAGCACCATCGATTTTCTTTGTGAATGATATGTATTTTTCCTTATTGATGGGTAGCAATGAAATATCACCGGGAAAGGTTGTGGCCAGAGATTTGATGAAAAAGTGAGAATTGTAGCCCGATAAATTGTGAAAAACCACGGGAATCGTGTGCGACTCTTGAAAATTCAGATTGCACCGATTGTGTGCGGCTCCGCGATATTTACCCGTGAAATGACAGTGATCGCGACATTTTTTTTCCTCAGGCGAAAACGGCTTCTCACAGATATAACAATTTTTCGCCCGCATGTGACGATCGCGTTGCGTTTGAATCAACACCTCCATTGGAATTACATTTTTTATACGCGACTCTACTTTTATGGATAATTCGCGAAGCTCCTCAATCAACCATTTAATGCAATCAGATCCACGATAGCCCTTGTATTCCGATAATGTATCGTCGTACACGCAATGTGTATAATACGCCGCACTATGTGGAATATGCTCTTGAGATTCTTTCACCCCAGGTTTCATCATGCATTCAAGATCGGCATATACGACGAACGGCACAGTGCCCTGATTTTTAAAATTGGAAAATCTCAAAGTGTTCTCCTTGGGGAATTCCATCCGCACTTTATTTAACCGCGTGCAATCTTGTCTATGATTTTCATAGGCATTCCGTACGTTAAAGTGACACAAACATCTATCACACAAAAATTGTGCACATTTATGATTCGACAATTGCATGCTAACCAAACGTGAAAGATTCTTGATCCAAGCAAAGTGGAATCGTGGTTTGAAATTATCTAAATCGCCACCATCGTTATCATCTAGTTTGCTCCGACTCTCAATCATAAGCAGATGGATTACATTTTTCTCTATTACATTTTTACTTAAATATAGCGGGATAATTATACTATTGGTCGACTCTTTCTTGCTTTGAAAAGTTTCCGATTCGATTCCATATACATTAATACTCAAATTATTCAACTTCTCGAATTTTTCTACACTATGCAAGGTTACGGGGAATTTGATACCTGTGCAATCTAGCTCTGATATGTACCGTCGATAGCTGCGTGTTCTGGTTGCGTTGACGTCTACGGGGTGAAGAGCTGCGGCAACAGACCACAGCAAACATCTATCATCGTCGTTTTGCACGTTGACCACCGCTTTCTTTCGCTGAATATCCTCAGGTAGCGGTGTGAATGTCGAGAGTCCACCGCGAAGAGGCTCGTATCGGTTGATGCAGATCACGGCATTTATGATCTCAATCATACTCCAACCAGAATCACGCTGCTCGAAATCCTCCACCATGGTTAGCAGAGGATTCGTTACATTATCGGTGAACCAGGTTTCCAAATCCGTTGATGGAAGAATCGTGGCGTTGCGTGTATTGAAGTTCTTAACTTCCACACTGATCTCATCGTTTTTGACGTTCTCAAATTTACACGAAACCCCCACATTCACCTTGATACTTCCTTCTTGGCGTAGCACATTTTTCAAATGTTGCATCGTTACTACCCCAGCGTCAGCCAAAAATCTCGCCAAATCTTTATGCTGAAGATTTGTCACGGCTCCGGTGCGTATGCGACACTTGAAGGCGCTCTCCATGTCATCCCATCGAACGCGATTATGAATATCATCGCCGATATTACCACCAACAATAGTTGCACGATGTCGTTCAAATTTCACCGCCCACGATTGAAGGAGTGAAATTATATGTTGCAATCGTTGTTTTTCACTCACACTCGGTTTAGATTGCGTTAAAATATTGTTCAAAAATCGGATATCTTGATGTGCAATGTCACGCCAGTGAATAAAAATATCTTCATTCACCTGTTCTGGTGGTAGTGTACACTAGGGTGGTCCTTAAATGGGGTGTTTTTGAATTGTTACGCTCCCAAGGGTTCAAACAGATCCTTTTGAAGAAAAAAAATTTGTCCTAAATTTTGAATGCTCTATCTCAATTTTAACATCCGGCGCACGACCGCCGGAGTATTTTTTTTTTTTTTTCAATTTCAATTCAGTTGACCCGATCACTTATATTTTATATGTAATTTGAAAAAAAAGAACTGCGTAGAATGTTGAAATCGACGCAGGACGCAGAATGTTGAAACTTCGACGTTAATGACTTGATAAAGTTGGGTCATACATGTTTTTTGTAGGAAATTAAAAAAAAAAAAAAAAAATACTTCGGCGGTCGTGCGCGGGATGTTAAAATTGAGATAGAGCATTCAAAATTTAGAACAAATTTTTTTTCTTCAAAAGGATCCGTTTGAACCCTTGGGAGCGTGAAAATTCAAAAACACCCCATTTAAGGACCACCCTAGTGTACACAGTAACTTGTATGCGTCCTCCATCATCTCAACGAGATTCATATACATAGCGTTGTCCATTTTTTTTTCTTCGTAGAATTTCACGGTCAAACTGGCACTAGACGATTGCTAACACCCACCCTAGGGTTTGGGGTTATATAGGATCGCATCAGACTGTCGGTAACTTACCCCGCACGGTCGGTAACTTACCATCACAACTCGGCCGGTAAAGAAGTTTTGATCCAGAACCCCCCTATTATATCTACTATCTACTGTTGCCATATAACAATTGGTTGACAGTATCTTTGATACAGTCCTCCAATCCTCAAGTTTAAAATGTTCTGTCTTGATGAACTCATTCAACTTCTTGAGATTTAAAATCAATCTAAAGCTACCATCCGGTTTTGGTACCAGGAAAATTTTTGAAACAAACTGGCCCTCGTCCCAATTGCATCGTCTGACTGCACCCTTTGATTCTAGTTCGGCAATTAATCTCTTGATGTTGGAGTATTCTCCCTCCCCACCAAGCGTTTTCACGAGGTATCGCCTCCTGGCTAATCTTAGATTCCGAAGGGATTTTATAAGCTTTTGTCCATGATAGAATCATAGGATCTGATGTGATCTTAGACTACTCTAACTGAAAAGATGCAAGCCGTCCAGCTAGTAAACTTACAGGTGTTACGTTCGCCTCCTCGAACTGCTCCGATCCGCCTTGTAGCTGGACTTCTGTTGTGGTCGAGTCCAGTGCTTCTTCCTGTTCGATGCTGTTGCTTTGAACCCACCTGACGTCCTTGGCGCCGAGTTGAATCTCGGTCGACCAGGCGGGGTCTTGACGTTTTTTGGATCCTTGAGTTTTTGGTGTGGGCTTTAAATCCTTGCCAGATCTTTCTAAGGACTTCTTTGCCTGAATTTTTTCCCCTAGATCTTTCCCAAACAGCCATTCGTCGGGTTCAGCTGTGTTTAAAGTTTCTTTAAAGCCTCCATTGAGATTCGACAGGATCAAGGTCTTTCTGGTGTTGGATTCATCATGCTGGAGGTCTGCGAGCAATCTAGCAATATCGCTGAGCTGTTCAACAAGGGGCAGGTTTATCTGTCCTTTCCCATCTCCTATCACGCCTGACAAGGCTTTTCCAGCAGCTGCGAGGCCAGTTGCTATCTTTTCTTGTTTTTCAGCGATACGCTCGTCTCTTTTTAAGACAGCTTCCTGCAGAGCCTCTTTTACCTCAGGATTTATTTTAGGTGGCTCGATGAACATGCAATTTGTTGGTGGTGGATACTTTTTAGTGATCTGCGCCCTGTCTTCCTTTGGAAGACCTTTTTTCATTATTTCTTCCCACCTCACAGCCAAATCCTGGTGAATTGACGGGGCCAATTCTCCATTCTGTATGACTCGATCTCCGAGGACGCTTAGGACTTCCGTGTCCAGAGTAGCTTCGACCGTTGCTCGACCTGTGGTGTTTAGAGGGTCGACTGTGTTGGAGGTTTGAGATGCGACAAACGTTTGATAAGATGAGTGTCCTGTCTCATCTTGACCCTGTACGCCCTCACTGCCATGTACGCTGCCAGAGCTACCAGGTCGATGAGCGTCCTGATACATCCTGCCTTGATGTTCCTGATCCTTGGTCTCCCTCGTCTTTTCTTGGCGTTGAATCGCCTTCCGAATTAGATGAACTTCGCCTCCCTATCAGAATGTAAAAGACATGCCGTTAGAATCTTGTTTGCCAAGCAACCAAGATCAGCACACTTCCCATTTTGCGGAATCATCGACCAAAGTAATAACTTTGTCAAACAGGTAATAACCTGTCACGTGTTGTATCGCTTTTCGGCGGTAATTTCGACCAGAGTAATAACTCGGTCAAACAGGTTATAACCTGTACACGTATATCATCGCATTTTGGGGCAATTTTTACAAAAGTAATAACTCATGTCAAGCAGGTAATAACCTACAGTCAATGATTTTCTTCCTCTCGCCTAGAACAAACGTAAAGTTAACATAACCTCTGTTATGAATAAGGGGGAGATAGAGAGAGAGCTGCCACTATTGTTATGAATGAGGGGAGAGTGAGCTGCCACTATTGTTATGTATTTGGAAGGAGTTGGATTTCGTTGGTTCGTTCCTCGCTTTTACACTCTAAAGTAACCGGGGTTGAGATTGAAGTGATCACAGTGAATTTGGGTATATTAACAGAATAGTTGTTTTTATTATTGGTTACAGAAGTGGTAGAACTATCTATAAAAGTTTTACACGTTATTGGATATTTGCGATGAGTGGTTTTGAATTGATTACTTTATTAAAGTCGGGAGCTAAAATGGAGCTAGTGCTCCTCTTGACAATTTAGGAGAGAGTGTTTTCATTATAATAATTGTTACTAACGAGCTATTAATGAAGTCATCGTTTTCATTGTTCTCCCGGGCATGGGCGCGTTTATGCAGGTGGATAGGTAGGGATGGAGTTCTCCGAATGTAAGGTGTACACAGGATGTTGTGTCTTAGATTGAGAGTAAGAGAGGTATTGAATAGAGTGGGATACGTAACACCTCACTTACTGTGTTTGTGTTTTCGATGTTTTTTCTTTGACGATTTGCGTTTTAACTCTCTTTCGAGACGTTGTAGTCTCTCCTCGAGACGTCGTAGTCTCTCCTCGAGACGTCGTAGTCTCTCCTCGAGACGTCGTAGTCTCTCCTCGAGACGTCGTAGTCTCTCCTCGAGACGATTTTCCTTATCGTCACTTTCCGAAGATGTCCTTCTGCTTCTTTTTGGGTTCATTTTCTTGCGAAAATGTTTGGCACGTGTGGCGTGTCCGGCACAAAGAAAAGGAATGAAGTAAGAGTCACACGACACGGAGATTTTCGCGTGACTTTGAATATGTGGCGACACCGGTGTGAAGTAGGGGTACTACCATTTGATCTTGAGGAAGAGGCGCGAAATACAACCATAATTACACAGAAGGGTTTATTTTGTTACAAAAAACTACCAGAGGGTGTTGCATCGAGTCCTGCAGAATGTCAGGAAATTTTAGAAGAAACTTTACGCGGTATTCCGAATACAGAAGTCTATATTGGGAACCTTAGAACCTCGATACGCCAACTAGTGGCAGAAAATGGAACTACTCAAAGAAGGCTACAGTAACCAATGAGGGGGCTTAGAACCTCGATACGCCAACTAGTGACGAAAATAGAACTACTCAAAGAAGGCTAAAATTTCAAAGCCACGCCCATTCCAAGGATCCCAATAGACAACATTTATTGCACTGGTAAAACAAGGGATGAACATTTACAAATATTACGAGAAATTTTTCGTAGATTAGATAAAGCAGGCTTGAAAGTTAATCTGAGCAAATGTGATTTTTTCAAAAAAGAAATCGAAGTACTAGGATTCTTAATTAATGAAACGGGGTTAAAACCTACATCATCCAAAGTGAAAGCTGTGCAAGAAGCACCAATACCTAAAAACCAAGACGAATTAAAAGCATTTTTGGGACTCGTTAATTATTATGAGAATTTTTTACCGGACCGAGCGAAGCATGCCAAACCTGCACTTTATGATCTGAGCAATGCGAAAAAGTTCGAATGGACGAAACAATGCGATGACGCTTACACATGGATGAAACAGCAAATTACATCGGATAGAGTTCTAGTATTATTCGATGAAAATGAAGAGTTGATTCTGGCATGTGACGCAAGTCACTATGGTTTGTCGGCTATGTTATCACACACATTCAAGGATGGCACAGAACGACCTATCGCGTTCGCGTCAAAAATCTTACCAAAGCTTAAAGAGCGAATTGCATAGAGCTATTTTAGATAAGGAAGCAGGAGCCATAATTTTTGGATTCAAAAAATTTTATCAGTACGTATGGGGGAAAGAACTAACCTTACGAACAGATCATGAACCGTTAAAATTTATTTCTGGATCAAACAAAAACTTATCATTAATGATACAAAATAGATTGCAAAGATGGACTTACTTTTTGTCGCGTTTCAAATACAATATTGAAGTTGTTAAATCCAAAAGTAATGGAAACTGTGACGCTCTTTCAAGACTACCGATTAAAGACAAAACACACATTTTTGAGAATGAATATACTGTGATTAACTTTATTCAAGAAGATTGTCTCACATTAGATTTTAAGATGATCGCGAAACAACCCAGCAACACACACATTGCAGGGCCATTGCTAATTAGGTGGCGGAATGCCGATACTTGAGTTGCCGAACCGCTGTCGGATGACTTGTGATGGCCCTGTATCCTGGTGTCACAGTGGCCAACAGCTGGGCCAGTGCCGGCAGTGTTACACTGGCCCAACGTTTGGCCAGCGCAAGGCCAACGATGGCCCAACATGGCTGTCGGGCAATCGTCAATGGCCCAACAAGAGCCCATTATTGATCAGCCGATGACCCGATCATTCTATTTTTGTTTATTTTCGATATTATCCGGACAAAAAATATTTTTTTCACCAATACTTAATTTTTTTTCGAGCGGTAGACAGTTGATAATTCCAGGATGTTAGAAATAATCTATTCAAAGACTAATTAGATATATTAATGTGGGTCACCCATCCAAATCCTGACTGCAGTTGAAATTGCTTAACTTCGTTGATCGTCTGATGTCCGGTGTCGATCTAGATCTAATCGTCGCCTGTTACAATACTTAACACTTTTTGACTCGATAGGTAAACTTTGATTTGTGAGGATTTACATCAATTAGTATAATATGTACTTAAAAAAAATTATTGATAGCAAAATTTCACGGTCACTTCGAATATTTCTGATGATTAAATAGTATATGGGGAATTCCACGTGAACTCGACCGATGTTTTTCCCTCACCATTTTTGATTCGCTTCACGATTTTCTATACGATTCTACGATCTCGAAAAAGCACTGCTGAATTTTTTCAGATTTTTCCCCCCAACCGTTAATTTTCAATGATTATTCAAACCCTTTTGAAAACGGCATTTTTTAAAAATCTCGGAAAATTCTCAAAAATATTATTTTTTTTCACATTCCCCATGTATGTTTGTTCGATTGCATGGAAACATTTTTTTTCCGGTAAATTCGGTAGAAGTGTTAGAAATACTGCAGTCAGCAGAAAAGCTATTATACTACTATGTACGCCGGCGAATCAACGACCGGATGCCGGTAGAAAAGTGCCGGAGTTGCCAATGCCGGGCCATCAAGATACAGATGCAAGTGTGTTTAGAAACGGCCAAGTGATGGCAAGTCGGTTGTGGCAAGATGCAAAATGTCCTGCAGGAAATCAGTAGTTGGTAACCAACACCGTGCCATTAATGGTTGGATACTGGTAAAATTTCACCGAAATACCGCTATTTTACATGTAGTGGCGCAGCAAAGGCTAGCTTACACCAGCACATTGCCAGCACTGCCAGTACTGGGCCATTATGATTTCGGCAGTTCTGTGTTTGCTGGGAAACTTTAAGAGATGAATTATTGTTTAAAATAATCAATTTTATCACGAAGGAATGGCCAAAAAATGCAAAAGACCTGAATGATGATGAGAAGAATTTCTTCAAAAAAAGGAATGAGTTAAGCATCGAAAATAATTGCATTTTGTGGGGTATTAGAGTTGTAATTCCGGATTCATTAAAGAAAGCAATGCTGAATGAATTACATGCCTCGCATTGAGGCATGATAAAAATGAAACAAATAGCACGCAGCTACTTCTGGTGGCCAAATCTGAACCGCGATATAGAGGAGATAACGGGTAAATGTAGAAATTGTTCAGAAGCGCGTCCAGAAGCTCCGCAAGTTACACTTACGCCATGGCAGTGACCTAGCAAACCTTGGTCTAGGATTCATGCGGATTTTTGTGGATCGTTTCATGGAAAAATGTTCCTGTTGACGGTAGATGCTCACTCAAAATGGCCCGAAGTCATTGATATGGGGTCGAATACCAAAGCTGACAAGGTAGTTTCGGTAATGAAAAAACTTTTTTGCAGATTCGGTCTGCCAGAACACATAGTCGTTGACAATGGACCTCAATTTAAAAGCGATGAATTTTTAAGTTTTTTAAAGCGCAATCGTATAAAATACTCTTTTTCTCCTCCATATCATCCAGCATGTAATGGAGCGGCAGAGAATTTTGTAAAAACCTTCAAAGACAAGGTAGGCAAAATAGTAGCAGATGGAAAAAGCTTAGAACAAGCGATTAACCTTTTTTTATTTGATTATCGTTCTACGGAACACCTGACGACAGGTAAAACTCCTTCATCTTTAATGTACATACGGGGGATTCGCACAAGATTTGATCTGATGAGATCAAGCGTTATAGCTAAGGTTGAAAAGAGACAGTATGATCAAATAGGTTGTAATAAGGCGAACAGGGAGCGCGAATTTCACGAAGGGGAGAGAGTGTATGTGAGAGACCATAGGTTAGAAGTGAAAGGCAGATGCGAAGCGAAGATTATAAGCAAACTGTCACCTGTAACGTACAATGTTAAGATCGCGAACGGTAGAGTAATGAAAAAGTATTGTAATCAAATGATTAAAACGAAACTAAGTGATGGTGAGAACAGTGATGTAGAAGAGAACGATGTAGCAAGTGAGAAAAAAATAAGTGTTGATGCTAGTGTAAATAGTGCTCCGAGGCGCTCTGAGCGATTAAAAATAAAGGAGAGCTCTGAGTCTTAGAAGGGGCGAATTGGGGTAGTCTCATGCGAGTCTACCTGCGCACAAGAGGCTGCGCGTGAAATTACAGAGTTAAGCAGCTAGTTGTTAGCTGACCGTTATATTGGTCAGTCATATATGTAACTTTTGTTTGGTTAATACACAGCTCATTATTGTATTTAATGTACTATTCTTACACCTTATCCGCCTATTCCTATCACGAGTCTATTACAGGGTTGTTTGGCATTGATTGAAAAAGTAGGTTGATTAGATCAGTTAAGTTAGGTCAATTTAGGCAGCTTTGCAACGAATACAGATTGGTAGCTTTGCGCCGAATACAGATCGGCTGCTTTGCGCTAAATACATATAGATCGGCAGCTTTGCGCAAATACAATCATTCAGATAGAAGACGTGTGTACAACATAAACACAACGTAGGATATAATTCGCAATTATGCAGAATCAAAATACAAATCCTTCAGCGGATAAGTTTGTGAAAATTATCACATCTGGTGATTGGCTTCGGGATGAGCATATATATCCCTTTGCACAACTTGTTAATAACAGCACTAACTATGCACTGCAAGTGTCGTGGAAAAGATATTTACCAGATACAATCTTTCCTGTCCTACCCACTGTAAAGGATATTCAAATACTGCATAGCGGTGGTAACGAAGAAGGCACTGGGCACTGGGTGTGCGCTTACTTTGATACGAAGTCAATTTACATATATGACTCGTTTAATTCAAAGGTATTCCGCGAAGAACACGAAATATATTTGAAACGATTGTTCCCTTTTTACGCATTTGACAAAAATCCGGTACAGTTTCCTACAGTTCAGCGTCAACGCAACTCTTCAGACTGTGGGGTGTTTGCAATTGCTTTTGCGATCTCGTTGATGAATGGGGAAAAGCCGGATGAACTCATATATGAAGCTTATCGTCAATGCGTAAATATCTTTTACAGATATTTGAAATTGAGAAGATACAAAACTTCCCACGCATTAATAAAACGCATGAATCTGATCATAAAAAAATTAGCATGTTCAGAAATAACGAATCGCTTCTCGATAGCGCACATCAAAAACGCTCGCAACAAGCGAAAACATGGGCTGCGGTTGTTCAAGATCCGAAAAGGGTTATTAGCTCACCGGGTCGAGTTAGAGAACTGACCGCTAAAATAGTTGCGAAACAGCCAGTTAATTCAAAAATTGACAAGATAGCTAACGTGGCTGCAGACAACCATAAAAAAGTGACTATAGTTAACCATAATGAAAATCTAACACTGAATTCGAAAGCAGAAGTTGAAAAATCGAATATACAATATGACGATATTGAAGTATTTTCAGAAGGTAGGTCAGAAGTTGTACGTGCTGATACAGTTGACGCATTAAAACTATGCGAACAGGACAGTCCACAAATTATTAATGTGCATGAGTGTCCTCTACATACTACAAAAGTACGGCGGCAAAACAGACGTAATGCTCGCCCAATTTTAAACGAGAAATCTAAATATGAAATCACATCAGGCCAGTGGTTAACTGACTTTCATATGAGTCAATTTACGTACCTTCTAAGAACCCCCTACTGAAAATTTCCAGGTGGAAATCCATGGGAAAACATATTGTTACTTGATGAGTAACCGGAAAAGGGAAATCGTGAGTCCTCGAGCGAAATAAGGAGACTTATGGAACACTGATAAACCGGTTTCAACGAATTAGTTTTATTTGGATGTACAAGTGCTCGAGTTTGTGTCTGGAGCAAGACTGTTTATAAAACAGAAGTTAACGCAGCAACCTATTTTTATGTTTTTAGAGATACTTCATCTATTTCATTTCTACTAGATGTTATGCGAATTATTTAAGTGATCGAATAGCTAAAGGGTGTTTCACCCAGTGTAACACTACTCCCCCCATAATAAAAGAGTCGACCCGACTCTCAGAGTAAATATAGAATTGATAAAAGTTTAAAAGGGGTTTTTCGCATAATGCTCTGATAGGGAAAGTTTGAGCTGTGGCACAGTGGGGGATTTCGGCCGAAGTGTGGCCAAAATTCGAAAAAGTGATTTTTTTTTTTAAATGTATGACTGGTGGGGATCGGTTCAGGAATAACCCCTCTATTCAAAACCGTTAAACCCAACCCCCGATGACCTGTGGTTGCCGAGATATTTCAGTGTAAAGTTGACCCTCTGCAACGGCACATGATCGACGCGCGCGTCTACGAAATTCTTTACAAAGTTTGAAGTAATATTTACGCAAAGTTAAAATCACAAAAAAATATTGAAAATATGGCTGAGGTTCCTGGAGGTATGTAGAATATTATGGGTATTTTACTTTTTCTAAAAAATTGTCGCTCTGTTTGTTTATTACATATAACAATACATCGAAAAAGTGACTATTTATCTGAAAGAAAACTGACGAGACACAGACGAAAAGTACCAAATCCCGCGGAATCCCGCGATCATTCTGCGATTAATTCAAAGTATAAACTATTAGTAAATGACTCTGAAAGAGCTAGCGACCAGTTTTGACCGGGTTAGATGTTACGTATTTTATTAGATCAGCGTGTGCGCTCAGCAAAGGCCTCTGGCTCGGGCGCCATGCTGCCTGCCTGCCTGCTCGGGCGCGCAGCTGCAGGTCAGCTAGAACGTACATTATGTCTCTTCTCGGAACGGATTACGGAGAGGTAAAGGACAGTTCGTATAATTTTAGCATTTGAATAACAAAAGACTGTCCTTTTCTGCAAAACGTATTAATGTGAAATCAATTCTCGCAAAGGCACGTTCGAAAATTCAAAAGCATATTAAAATATAAAGAATATTTTATACACCTTATTTTCATCTCTAATCAAATCTTGATTAAAAAACTATATATGATGTAGTGTGCAAACAGAGCTTCATAATAGATGTTATTTTAACATCGCAAATAACTGTAATTATATATGTATCCGTTTTTTTTTCAAAGGATCTCAGGATCAGGTCGTCGTTTGGACGCGGAAAAAAATATTTTCAATACTGCGTAACTGCATGTCATCCGAGTTCAATTCTGAATTGGAAAGTTCGGAGCATGAACTATCCGACAGCGAGGAGTATGACTCCGATTGAGTTTTGATACAATTTTTTTGAATAAAAGTAATTATCATAATCAATGGTCACCAAAATGTCTCAAATTTTTTCATAGTCAACCCAAAAACTCCTTCAGTATTTTTCAGCCATTTCCAACCAGTATTTCTAAGACCGAACGACGATATCTCGGGCGCCATTTTGTTTTTGAAAATTTTGATACCAAATTCGTATTCAGCGACCCCAAAAACGTATCCTAGCCAACTTTCAGCCATTTCCAACCAGTATTTCTAAGACCGAACGACGATATCTCGGGTGCCATTTTGTTTTTGAAAATTTTGATACCAAATTCGTATTGAGCGACCCCAAAAAGGTATCCTAGCCAACTTTCAGCCATTTCCAACCAGTATTTCTAAGAACCAACGACAATATCTCGGCCGCCATTTTGTTTTTGAAAATTTCAATACCAAATTCGTAATCAGCGACCCCAAAAACTACGGAATACTAAATTTGGTACAGTTCTAATCTTTTCCTGATTTATGGCCACGAATCGGCCCAAATCCCCCACTGTGTGTGGCTCGAAAATTAAATAGTTTGACTTCCCTAACACTATCCGGTCTAACCTTTCGTCTCCTGGGTAAACCACAGAAAGCCACAGGAAGATAGTCGAGCTTAATCAAATTTTACAATATTGGTTTTTACAAAAGTCCTTCGGAGGCAGGAACCAGGAACAAAGGCAGGAATCAGAAATCATGGATGATGTGAGTGAAGTCCTGTGTACTTGTAGAAAAGAAGGGGTGTCTAAAAACTGGAAACCGCCTGGGGATGAAGCCAGTTCGTGATTCGTCAAGGAAAGTCAGGTAGGTCGCTGGAGACAGGGAATCAGGAAACAGGGGTCCGAGATCACGAAACACTCCCAGGTGATTCCAAAAATGAGATAAAAACAGCACACCTCAAAGTGGAAGACAAATGTTACCTTCTTGAGATAATAATAAAATCGTAAACCAATCTATTGCTTGTTTGTAAAATACTTAAAGAAATTAATCGGAAATGATAAATCAAATTATTAGAAAATCGGAACGATCTTATCTGTCAAGCCGGAATTAGGATAATCGTTGGGTTCTTGATTTTGTCGTGGAAAGCCAGGTACATCCGGAGGCAGGGAATCAGGAAACAGGAATCTGGGATCAAGAAACGCTTCCAGGTGGATCCAAAAGGCAGGAGTACACCCGTGTCTTATCCTGGTCCGAGTTCTCTACGAAGAGGGTTTGAACAACTTGAGAGAAGCCTAGAACTCTCAGGAAGAAACGGTTAAATCTTAACCCTGAAAAATGATTGAAAGGAGTACGCTCAGATCTCGCCAGTAAAAAAGGAAAAGAAATGAATCAGCTGACAGGAGAGAACGTTGAAAGGTTGAAAATCTAAACAAAAGAATAAAATAAGAAGGCCATTCAAAGGAGCGCGGAACTCAGAATCCAAAACGCCCACGATCGGCACCGCAGGCGCCACACCGGCACAACGCAACGAACCTCTTGTCCCTCTCTCCCCCAAAGAAAAAGAAAGAGACGAGCTGTCAAAATTTATAACCTAATCGTCATTGGGTCCCATAACCCCGCAAAAATTCTCGTAAACTCTCTCTGCCGAGTCAGAGGCATCTAAAAGTAGAACCGGCGCTGGAAGAGCTGAAGAAGAGGGGGGGGTTTGGGATTTTATCTCTAGTTGTTAAAAGTGGAATCTCGTGTCGCCCTGATCTTAAAGAATTGCCTACAGTTGAAATTACACATCGATGTTTAGTTAAGAAGTCTATCCCTAAAATCCCTTCGTCTTCGATGTCGGCTACAAAGATTTTATGAGGGGAACTTATGCAGCCTGAAATATTTATTTGTACAGAAACTTCTTGCAACACGGGGGTGGTCTCTCCTGTCGCAGTTCTTAGGGTTGTATAAGGAATATCTGTTCGAATTGACTTAAGGAGATCCGAACGGACCACAGTTACTTCCGCTCCGGTATCTATGACCCAGAGGCAGTCTATACCATCGACTGTCCCCCGCGCATAAAGACCGGACTGTCTTAGACTTCTAACTAACAGCTGTTCATTAATAGGGCTTTTCTCTGACGAAATTCGCGATGATCCCCGCCCCCCAAAATCATCGGAAACTAGTTTTTTTGTTCGGAGTTCAACCGAGAGTTATTAAAAGGGAGCATCCGCTCTCCCTGGTGAGGGTTATCGTTTCGGCGATTATCGTTAAAATTTCTCCACGAGGTTTGTTCTGAAGGTCTCTGACTATTCCTAGATCGATTTTTATTTTGTAATGAAATGCAATGGTCGATGTCGTGCCCCGATTTTTTACAATATCTACATTCGAGGTTATTTCTCTGAAAATCTCTATTTGAATTATTTTTAAGATCTTGCCAGGGAGGAGGGTGTTCCTGATTAATTTCTTTTTGATTCTCGGGGACAGGTTTTTTAACTTCCACCTGGCGAACGCGCCCTGACCCTAAATGTTGTTTCGATAAGGCATCTAATTTGAGAGCTTTGATGATGGCCCCTCGCACAGAAGTTGGCTCCGACACACTTAAGGCATGTTTTAATTCGGAGTCTAAAATAGCGTTTATGAACCTGTCGGTTGCTAAACTTTCGCGGATTTCGGTTGGGCAATTAGGCATAGCGATTCGGGACAATCGCTCTATATCATGCCCTAAGGTGGCAAGGTCTTCATCTCTACGTTGGCGTCTAGTATTAAATTGGGTCAAGAACAAATTCGCCATGTGTTCGTTACCGAATCTAAGGTTAATGGCTGCACTAAATTTATCGAAATCTTGGATTTCTTCATCGGCTAAAGTGGAAAGGATTGTAAGAGCTTGGCCTCTGAGGCTTCCGGCTAAATTTGTTGCTTTGATTGAATTATTCCAATTATTAGTTTTGGTGATTAAATGAAATTGTCTCTGATAATCAGTCCACGGACTAGAGCCGTCAAAAGTAGCCATTTTAACCGTCGAAGAATTTCTTAAGGGTTCTGTTTGAGTTCGGGAATTTGGATTTACATTTATTCCTATATCTGAAATAGACTGAATAGGTGGTGCTATTATGGTCACCACCTCATTCGCCTGAGGCAAAGGTGAATTCGGGAGAGTCTCTTCCCTTATAATTGGCACAGACCTTAAAATTGTGGGAACTTGGGTCGGTCGGCAGGAGGAGGTGGAAGGGATCGGGTCCTCAAAAGATTGAATTCGGTGGGGCTCGCCTCTGGATCCGCGTCGGTCATCCCGCAACGATGAAATCAGCTGCGTAAAAGATTGTTGTTGCTCTTGGAGAACTCCAAGTAGTCGTCCTTCCGATCGCTGTCGTTCTTCCAGGACGTGTGTTTCGGATCGCTCATGTTGATCACGTTGGTCCTGAAGGAGCTGAAATAGGGTTTGTTGTTGTTCGAGCTGAGCAGCCTGCTGTCGCTCTTGCGCGGCTTGCTGTCGCTCTTGTGCGGCCAGCTGCCGCTCTTGATGGGCTGCTTGTTGATTAGCCTGCTGTTGGAGGAGTCGCACTAATGCAGTAATCGGAGTCTCTTCGGGTTCGACGGCCCGAGGTTGGTCAGCAGGGGAGACTTGGCGTTGCGAGCGAATATTCCTTCTTGTGCTCATTTTCGTTAGTATAATAGTTTAATTCTCAAAGGACAGTGGCAAGGGGTTCAGTAAATTCAAATTGAATCAATTAGAAGAAACCAAGAGAAAGGTGTCAGATTAAATCAACTTATCGGGCTCGGGAAAATCACACTCCTGACACCAAATGTTACTTGATGAGTAACAGGAAAAGGGAAATCGTGAGTCCTCGAGCGAAATAAGGAGACTTATGGAACACTGATAAATCGGTTTCAACGAATTAGTTTTATTTGGATGTACAAGTGCTCGAGTTTGTGTCTGGAGCAAGACTGTTTATAAAACAGAAGTTAACGCAGCAACCTATTTTTATGTTTTTAGAGATACTTCATCTATTTCATTTCTACAAGATGTTATGCGAATTATTTAAGTGATCGAATAGCTAAAGGGTGTTTCACCCAGTGTAACAATATGAATCCAGGTGGATTTTTGTGGAGTTCCATGGAAATCTATTCAACATCCAGTAACATGAGAAATCTATATGGATCATTTAGGTGTTTTTCATAGAAAGTCCAGTGGAATTGATGTACGTATTCTATAGCTATCCTATGGATAATGATAATTGAAATCCATGTGTCTAAATCCATGGAAAATGACATACATAAGTGAAAGATTCTCATAGAAAATCCATAGGAATCCCTGGATTTCTATTAAAAAACCATGTAATATTGCCATGTTTTCTCCATGGAGAATATCGTGAAAAATCCAGTTATGATACATGTAATTTCCAGAGATTACATATACCAGAAACCATGGATAATTTACTGGATGAGTGCAAGATTCCTTTGAGAAATCTATAGGAATCCACGGATTTCCACGTATAAACCGCATGAAATTAGTAAATCACAACTACGAAGAATGTTGTAGGAAATCCAGCAATGGCACATGTAATTCCCAGAGAAAAATTACATGATTTCCGGAAAAATTTTATGGATAACTACAGTGTTTACTATGGAGGATCCACATCAATCTGTGAATTTCTACAGGAATAACATGGTAAATTTCCAATTATTATTCCTGGACATAGTCATAGGAAACCCAGCGATCTTACATGAATTTCCCGAAAAGAATCCATAGACAACTACAGGGTTTACTGTGGAGGATTCACATTAATCTGTGGATTCCCATAGGAATATCACGTAAAATTTCCAATTGATATTCATAGTGTCCTAGGAAACCCAGCAATCATGCATACATATTAAATCTGGAGAGAATTACAATTATGTACTGGAGAGAATCCGTTTAAAGTTACTATACGGTAATTACAAATGTGGATCCAATACTAATCGTAAATGCATTTCAACAAAATTAGATAAGGTGAAAAAGTGAACCAGTAATATCAAAAATTATAATATAGCATAACATGAGTAATCAAGTAAACAAATAGATTCAACCGTATCGATCATAGGCCGTGGATAGATAAGCTATATGTATGGCAAAGTACTAAGAAATTCTGTAATGTGGGATTTGGTACTCATTCTCTCATACTATAAACAGGGTGCAGTACCATTTTAAACAATCCAGCTAATTATCTCGAAAACTAATGGTTGCAAAGAAAAATGGTTTGGATGAAATTTGTTGGATTTTGAAGGGGACATTTGTTAATAACATGGGTTTCGAATTTTTATGAGATTTTATGGGGTTTTGATAAGGTAACTTTAGTTTTTCAAATAGAAACCCTAATTTTTTTAGTGCAGATTCGGAATCTACAGAAAAAAATACAATACTTTTATGGGAAACTTTTTTTTTCTGAAAGTTCAATTTTTCATTTTTTTTTTTTTTTTTTTTTTTTTGTTGAAAGATTTTTTTTTTTTTTACAATAAAAAAAAAATTTCCATGAAAAATATGAGGTAAGAAAAAAAATTTCAAGAGTGAAAAGTTTTCTTATTTTTACTGATTAATCATGGCTAGTCATTTTTTAAATCCATTAATCACTTCGAGAATGTTATTCATGATATCATCTATAATAATAAATCTGAAATATTTTTCTCTACAACCATTAGTTTCCGCAATATTCAGCTGGATTGTTTAGAATGGGACACCCTATATCTACGGAGTTTATGGTCGGTAGGAATTCATATCACTTAGCCAATCGATTAAAAACTCATATACGTTTATTAGGATATACATAACGGCGATATTTTTGTGGATCAGAACCTACTTAAAGAAATCTGAACTCCCTACTTTTCTATAATAGATAAATTAGGTACTTCTCACAAAGCATGTGGGATGTTCCACGTGAAACGGATCGGTTCGAGGAACCTATGGATTTCCATACGGTTCCATAGTATTCACTGAAAATTTCCAGGTGGAAATTTGAGGATAAAGGCAGGCAACCTAGCCATACATGGCCACCACACCGCACGCGCCCCGCCTCGACGAGCGAGCCAACGCTCTGAGGCCGGCTATCGCCGCACTTACGCGCGACGCCACAACGTGGCGCATCGCAGTAATTTGTCTCGCGAGTAAAGTGATATGTTGATATGAGTATGGACCCTGGTATTCGGCCACTTAACACGACACACCGTGCACCGACTCCTTCGCTAGCACATCGTCCAGCTATCGCTGCGACCGCCTTCGTCATCCCGACAAGTCACATATACGTGTGGAGTTCACCTGCTAAATTATCTGCAATCAATTACTTTTTATTGGACATCCTCTCCACCTGGGTAAATGTCCGCCCAATTACCCTACACTCACCGCCATCATGCATTTACATGGTTTTCCATAGGAACTTCGAACTGGGAATCTATGGAATCCTATGGATTTATATGCGTACTTAACGATATGGAATCCATAGGCTCCGATATGGATTCCGTATATGAAATCCCTAAAGATCCCATAGCATCCATCTGATATTTACACCTAGGAATCTATGGAGAGTAGACCGCCTCAAAAAAAAACTTTATTTTTTTTTTCGATCTCCAGCTTCATAATATCATAGTTTTCAACCAAATATTGAACCTCGTTCAAGGAAATCGCCGCGCGATTTTTTTTAGCGGTGGCGCATCGAGATTTTGTATTCGCCATTTGATTAACACGTAAGAAATCCAATTCTGACGTTTGGAGCGGGATAATATCTTTTCTACACAAACGACGGAACTCTTCTTGGTACCCTTTTGACAACTTGGATGTCCTCTTCAAATCGGCGTGTCATTCAAAATTTTCAACCGCACGATCTTCGAGATATCCAAGATTGCGTAAAACGTGGTTTTTCACTTTTTCGAAAAATGGTTACTTACGATAAACGCGCAGCTTTCTCGACTGGGCCACAGTGAAATGTTGAACAATATCCGTCAAATACATTAAATATACAGTAGTAGTAGTAGTATGAGTAGTAGGGTCGGGAACCTGTCTTACTGGGTTAGGCTTAAGACCTCCGCACATTGGGCACATAGTTTTTTTGTTCATTTTTTGAACTTTTAGTTTTTGTTGATTCCGCAACCTTGTCAATACTGGCCCAGTGTTTTGGGAGGACCTACATTTTTTGAGGTGGGTTCCGAACCACCGAGCTCGGAGAAAAGAACACACCGGAAAAATTCCGTTCTAATGAATTTTTATTTAGACAGAATAAGTAAGAAGTGAAATAAGTGAACAGTATAATATAATATAACCGCCATTCCGCTTTCTTTTTTTTTTTTTATCATCGATTTATTCCACACTTGAGTGTCGTAAACTTCCTTTATGGCAGTTTTTATATTTTGACCGGTGATCCTTCACTATTTGCAGTAGATACTAAATAGTATATTATGTGGCATGCCCGTAAACCAATCATTATTCGAGTCAAAAACGGTTTACGGGTGCGCCCCATACTGTATTTTTTTCGAAATAGGCATGAAAAGTCACTTTGACGCCTGTTGAGATTCACTAGACGAAGAGTGGGGTTATGGTGCGATTTGTCGCGCACTTCGAACCGCGCATTGAAACTGCCGTATAAAGACTTTATACGGCAGCTTTGGAATGCGCACTTCGCACTGCGCATCCAGACTGCCGTATAAAGACTTTATAGGGCAGTTCTGAAACCAACCGTATAAAGTGACACTTTGTGGATCGAAAACAGGTGTCAAAAAGTGACTTTTCAATGCCTATGCCGAAAAAAAAATAAATAAAAAAAAAAAAAAAAAATATTTTTTTTACGCGAGAAAATTTCTATTGAAATTTTCGATAATTTGATTTTCCCGATAGACAGGCACATCGAGTTCGGTTTAATTGAACAAATTTAATGTATTTGACGGATATTGTTCAACATTTTACTGTGGCGCAGTCGAGAAAGCTGCGCGTTTATCGTAAGTAACCATTTTTCGAAAAAGTGAAAAACCACGTTTTACGCAATCTTGGATATCTCGAAGATCGTGCGGTTGAAAATTTTGAATGACACGCCGATTTGAAGAGGACATCCAAGTTGTCAAAAGGGTACCAAGAAGAGTTCCGTCCGTTGTGTAGAAAAGATATTATCCCGCTCCAAACGTCAGAATTGGATTTCTTACGTGTTAATCAAATGGCGAATACAAAATCTCGATACGCCACCGCTAAAAAAAATCGCACGGCGATTTCCTTGAACGAGGTTCAATATTTGGTTGAAAACTATGATATTATGAAGCTGGAGATCGAAAAAAAAAAAAAAAGTTTTTTTTTGAGGCGGTCTAATGGAGAGCCTATGTAAATCTCCATGGTTTTCCATCGGAATTTCGAACTGGGAATCTATGGGATCCTCTAGGTTTCCATGAACGATTGTTATGGGATTCCCATACAAAAATCCATAATTTCACATGGTATTCACGCATGGAAAGCTCCTGGAATTCCATAGAACCCTGTAGATTCCCAGTTCGAAATTCCGATGGAAAACCATGTAGATTTACATGGGATTCCCACATGGATTTCCAGGTGGATTCATCCATGGATTCCCCACCTGGAAATTTTCAGTAGGGCCCACACTGAATACTCGCCTCGTGAAACATGGCGAATGCAGATGCCAAGGACAATCAAGCAAGTTCCGCCTAATGTCAAGCACATTCAAATCCTATGTTTAGTATCTCATCATTATTATTTCACATAAACAGGAACAATTTAGTTAACAATCAAAACCGCTTTAGAAACTATATTGTTGTTCCGAGATCCTACTCCTAAGCCGCCTCCCTTCCCTTTTCTTATCGTCAGGCTCGCGGCAGTAGGAGTGCGCAAGACTTTTGCGCACATAACAACTTCATAAATACAAAACCACTTGGAGGGAAAGCTCAGTCTCAGAAGAACATTCCTCAAGGCCGGTTGACCATCTCGAGGTCTCTGGCAGTATCAATTACGATTTACAATTGTTTTTGCGTACACACACATAAGCACACAGTCTAATTGCGCGATAATTGTGAGACAATCATCGTGCAACTGGATTGAAAGCATTGAAATAGCATTGGCATGCCGGCCATGAGGGCCGGCACATGCACACAATTCTGTATATAAGCATGCTGGCCATAAGGGCCAGCACATGCATACCATGAGCATATTGGCATGCCGGCCATGAGGGCCGGCACATGCATATCAGTAGCACATAAGCATGCCGGCCATGAGGGCCGGCACATGCACAAATAAGCAAATCAAACTTTACTGTCAAACGAGCAACCGCCGCTCACTGCACCGTGAATTGACATAGGCATGACGGTATCGGCCTTTCGGCGTACCGGGATTGCTATGTCAAGGTCACGGTGTTAGTGAAGCCGGTTGTTAAACAACTACGCAATTAAGATAACCCATATCGATTCAAAATATTAACATCTCGTTGTCTTATTTATCAAAAATCTACGTATAAAACACCTACATAGTCATGAAATGCATTGGATATGCGCTTATTTTGATACGAAATCAATATTCATGTATGATTCATTCAATTCGAAAAGGCTACATAAAATGCACGAGACATATTTGAGGAAACTGTTTCCCTTCTACAAGTTTGACAGCAAGCCCATAAAATTTCGAACGGTCAGAGGGCAGCCTAATTACTCGGACTGTGGGGTGTTTGCTATTGCCTTTGCAAGCTCGCTTGTAAATGGTTTCAGACCAGATAAGATAACATATGACGTTCCTCTTATGCGAGCACATCTACTAAAGATGTTCGAAAATGATAGCCTAGAAGAATTCCCTCGCGCGCGCACGACGCTGCGCACAGTTACAAACAAACAAAAATTGTCTCGTAAGCGTAAGATGTTTTATGAAAGCATTGAGTAGTAAATCATATAGTTGCGAAGGATAGAAAATGTCTATCTTTTTCTATCCGAAATTTTCTATCCGTTCCTATCTTTTTACTTCCAGCAGGGCTAAGATCCGTAAATCTGAATTTTATAATTCGATCGTAAACAAGCGGCGAGCTATGAGGCGTATTAGTTACTTGTCACAGCGCGACAATATATGCCGTCAAAAACGTGAGCGGTATAGTAGACAGAAAAAAAAAAAAACGTGGCGACAATGATAAAAATAACTACCGCTAGCAAAATTATCGCTAAATATCAACGTATTCACAAAACGAATACTAGAGCATTATTACAATCGAAAGAAAAATATATAGCGAAGATTTTACCAATGATTGAAGAGCGAACTGAGGTTGCTAGAAGAATGAAAGCAGAGACAATTATTAAGTGGTGCATTCGTAATAGAGGTCTAAAAATAAGCTTGATGAGGAAAAAATTGAAAAGTATCCAGAAAAAAGCAGAAGTCCGCCAAACGCAGGTTGCCAAATGCTCCAACAATAAGATCGAAGATAAGCTGAACGCTCTATATGGTTCTGCAATGCACATCGCCTCAGCTGAATCTTATTTCTTGGAAAGTGCCTATGAGAGCGTACCATTTTATGAACCAATTGTTATCAATTCAATAGGGCAAGCTGTCAACATTTTGCCTTTACTCAAAAAACAGAATAAAAAAGGAGAAGGCAAGCGCAAGAGTTGGCCTTGTGACCGAATGTGTAAAACGAAAGATGTGACATTACTGGAGAAATACGTTGAGTTTCTTCAGATCATATCAAAGTGCACGTTGAAAAATATACATGTAAGTTTGAGACTAGCCCAAACTATAGCGCGACAAGTCAGAGGTCGCCTGCTCGACACTCATGCCAAGTTCGAGTCGAGTCGCGCAGCGCTCGCGCTCGTCAGTCGTGACTGCGTAAAGATCACGAGCGAACACGTTGATATACGTGCGAGATCCAGAGCGCTTGGCGTTATAATTATATTATAATAATAATTATAATAAGATCAAATTGCACTTGTTGTTGATTCAGGTAAATAGGCATATGATCCTGTATTGTAATTAGTATTGAATCCGCTCCAAACATATGTGGGTGGTTCTACTCACGAGGGAATATTATGTGGCTCACCCCTACTGAAAATCGAAATTCGTTACCGAGATCTGATGTGAGGCCTAGGTAGGATCTCACCTGTTCTCAGGTGAGATGATATCAGATCTCATAAAAGAATTTGGTCTGACATCAGATCTCATGCCGCGATTTTCAGTAAGGACCTGCTTTTGTATATTTTTTGCACTTATATTGCATTGATTTAGGATCAGAACTGAACATCTCAATCATTTCTAGTTTGACACTGAAAATTAGCTCGATCCCAAAGATATTATTTACAAAAATTGTACTTTAAAGTGCCAAATTCTCAGTCTCCTGGCATGTCTCTTCTCCGAAATGAAAGTTTCAATGTTGAATTAAAACTCAATTTCAAGTATAATACGTGAAATCTGCACTCAGAAACAGAAATGTAATCATAAGTGTTTCAATGCATTCGTCTAATTTCACTATTATTATTAAATTTTATTGAAAATACTTAATTGAACTTTGTCTCTTGACATTTACCTCAGTCTCCTGCCACATCGAAACACCTTAAAATTAGGATGAATTAGCATATCTAGCGCGCTGTTGCTCTATTTAGGTGAATAACCGAAGTCAAGTTGGCTTACGATCGCTGGTATTCGTTTCGGTTTGTCGATGGTTCAGTCGACACGATGAATTATGTGAGTGAGATTGTGTCGCGGCCAGTCAGATTCTCAGTATCCTGGTACGCGTTTTCGTAAATAATATATTTTGTAGGTATTTATTATTACATTTATAATTTATAAATACTTAGGATTCAAATGTCGAATTGCATAATTTCATCGTTAAACGTTGTATTGACGATTTATTAGCTAAAAAGTAAGAAAAACCTCAGTATCCTGGCCTCAGTCTCCTGGCCCAGTAAATAGGTAATTCGAAACTGGTGATTGGTAAAAAAATAAGGAACATGGAATATTTTCAGGGCTGGTCGGGGGGTGTCTCCTGATACTAAATCCAAAATGGCGACCTCTTATCGTTATCAGGGTCGACACCATCTTGGATAACACTTTTCAATCTATATTTCGCAAACCATCGACTTTACGACAAAATGTATTGAAATCTTTTTTATGGATTATCAAATTTCCCATCTTTTTTATTTGTAACTTTTTTTTGTAACATCAATGTTTTCCAAGTTATAAAATTTACAAAACTATTAACGACTATAAAATTCTTGTATCTTATTTTTTTGACTGCCCCGTTTTAGATAAGTACAAGAAAGACCTAAGCTAGAACTTAGGCTACTTGTGTAACCTCATATGCAAAAAAAATGTCGTGCCGAAAATGATCCGATTTTCGTCCATCTTGAGTGGAACCACCCATGTACATAGTTGTAAATATACTTCCAGTTACTACTAGCATCAACCAAGGTGTACATCATTAATAACGTAGTTACCATTCCCATAAAGACTGAAGAATTGTCTTACATACATAGTGTTATGGACAAGTTGAAATGTACAGCAAAACAATCAAATGACAAACTAGGTCATTCACAAATTTGTTACATAGGGAACGTGTCTTGCAAATCAATTTTTCTACCTGTTCAAATTTTATCTGCACATTTTCCATCAGTTCGGTATATACAGAGGCTAGTATACAAATTGATGAATGCTCATACGAAAATTTCGGTAATCGACAAGGCATTAAACGATGGCGATCTCGTTAAACTACAAGAAATTTCAGAAACCGCTCAGCAATTTGGAAACAAGATTGAGAATAATATCGTAAATGACATTGAGTTGAATGAAGAAAAAATGAGAGCCAAGTATAAGTTTGCATTCAATGCTTTGACAAAACATTCAATCGATATACCCCATTCGATATGTGTATCTTGCAAAAAACTTTGTTTCAAAAGAGAAGTTACAGCCATTGATAAATTCAGAAAACCAATAACGACAGAAGTTTGGATGAATTTGAAGCAATATGTAGAATCTGAAGGTATTGAATGTCAATTTGTTTGCAATTATTGCCTACCTAAGCTCCGCCAAAACACCATGCCATCTAAGTGCATTTTAAATGAACTCATTCAGCCAGTGCCGCAGGTTGTATCATCGCTGAATGATTACGAACGAATTCTCATACAGAGAGCTAAAGCATTCCAAACTGTTCAGAGAATGGGCACCGTATCAAAAAAAAATCTACCCCACAGGGAAATGGTGCAAAAAGTAAAAGGCAGAACGTTTCATCTGCCTTTACCTATGGAACAAACTTTAAGTAAAATCTGTCATCCCACTGATCCGATTAATCTAGATCACGAGCTATATTTATTAGTTAGCGGAATTCCAACGAAATCAAAATTAGTGTGGAAACAATTGGTAGATATAAATAAAGTATGGGACGCATTGACATGGCTCAAAGCGAATAATTCTCAATATTCTGAAATAAAGTTACCAGTAACGGCCGACGACTTGTTGGCTGATATGAAGGATATAGAATTCCAAGTAGAGGATGAAGAAAACGAGAAGGATAATTTGAAGGAACGTAAATGTCCTAATGAAATAAATTCAGCAATTGAGATCGACGACAAGAGTGGATGTACGGATAACATGATAGATGCAAACAAGCATGCATTATTGACTCAAGTGTCGCAATCGGATCAAATTTATGAACAATTTACTATACATCCGCTGTATGAAAAGAGACCCGATGCAACTATCACAGATCTCTATCAAATGTTGAAAATCCAAGACGTGCCATTAGATAGCCGTCATAAGAGTCTGGACTTGTAGTGTTTTCCGCATTTGTATCCGTATGGTTGCAATGGACAGAACTAAGATAGATCGACGCGTTTAACGCATGCTGAATTCATCAAATCCAGACTCATGTCAAAGCATCAAGAGACTCGGTAGAGTCTCGCGCCAAGTACATTAAAAAAAAAAAATTTTCAAGCGCGAGACTCAACGAGTCTATATACCCGAGAGGCAACTACCCTAACCTATACCGCGAATTAGTATCTTCGTTTTCTTTCACCTCACAACATACACGAATTAAAACTAATTTAATCCAGGATGTGGGCATGAAAAGTTTTCAGTTGAGCCCTAGATCGATCAAATCGGTTTCCGGAGTGCTGAGATATAATTAACTACAGATTCTGATACCCCGTTTTCTCGTACAATTTTTCTACGTCGTCGTCGTCGTCGTCAGACCCAGATTCGTTCACACTAAAACCATTCCTATAAAATCACATTTCGTCGCTATACGCAGGACGTATGTTGTATGCTTATACACAGAACATACGTCCTTACGCATCTGGGAACATGACATAGAAGGGAAAATCCACACAAAACTTCAGACCAAGATTCATCCCATTCAAACCATTCCCATAAAATCACAACATAGAAGGGAAAATCCACACAAAAGTTGTATCGAGTGGCGTAAGTACGAGATCATGACGTAGTCAGCGCTGGTATCGCAGACAGAAACCGTCTGCAACACTAGCAGATTCTTCTTCTTCTTCTTCTTCCTTTATTGACCTAACGCTCGTTTGAGCATGTGGTCCGTACACACACTAGCAGATCGCGTGTTGTCATTCACACTAAAACCATTGCCATAAAATCACATAGAAGGGAAAATCTACACAAAAATTGTATAGAATGGCGTTAGTTCGACAGTCACAACGTAGTCAGCGCTGGTATCGCAGACAGAAACCGTCTGCAACACTAGCAGACGCGTGTTGTCATTTCATTTCATGTTTACGAATTCAAATCAAATAAAGAAAATAAAAGAAAGTACAAGCAATGATTAATAAAATTTGAAGGTACGAAAACTAGTGAATACCCACCAAAAGCCCCTCAGGTCCGAAAACCTTACGCCGAATACATTCAAGTGATAGCCACCAACAAAAATGTTTCGATAGGTTAATTATCTCAAATCCTACGATCTTGAGCTTTTGAGGTTATGCGAATCGACTGACGTGTAAAATTCATGGTGATAAATGAAATAACAATCGTGAACGAATAATTTTACGATTAGGTTTACCTTGCATGACACAAGACTGTCAGATGACTATTATTAACTGACTATTACCTCTAAATTTTGTTCACTTATACATTGTAGGTTTGGCCTATTTTCATTTATGGATGCAATTATCATTTTCAAGTTAGAAGACTTAAAAATTCTTGACGAGAAAAACGAGTGGATTGGTTATATTTAATTAAATATAACCAATAAAAATAATAGGTATCAAAAGACGCAAGTCTTACCTAAGATAGTGTTTGTGAGCCTGGGCGCTCACTCACTAATATTCAAAGTCAAACATGTGCTCTCGCCGCGAAATTCATAACATAGATGCAATTATCGGAGGAAACGTTTTTTTTTGTTAGGGATTCCAATTATTTAGCACGCTGCCGTCTGAAGAAGTCTGACAATAGAAAATCAAGAGAAAATGTTGAAGTCGAAAAATATCAGGATAGCATGATTTGATATAAGGACGGCATGGAGCCAGACCAAGAAAGCCAAGTTCAAGCGTTGCATTGCTACGAATTCCACTTTAAGCTCTATGTTAGGCTCATCGTTAAAGGCTCGTCTGCTCAGACCCAAATTGTGCGTCAATGTTATGCGTTGGATTCCGACGAGTTCTATATTCTATCTCGGTATCCTCTAGTCCAAACGAGACTGTAAGTTGACGTTGTGCGTTGGACTCCGATAGGCTTTATTCTACACTCCACGACAATGTAGTGCTTTGACCTTCGGTGAAGATAATTTCTTAATACATTTTTTACAAACAGCTTAGACTCTCCGCTCGGAACGATCTCAATCAAATTCAGATCAGTGCTATCACGACGAATAGTCAGAATGAAAATACTTATTCAATATGAAAGAAATGATCGATAGACTTCCTCTTTCTCAGATAATAGAGATTTGTATTCAATCATGAAAATTATAAAAACCATTTATTTCTCATTTATATTTATTTATTCATTGCACAACCTTTTTTACTGATTGTTTAATTTTGTAGCGGGTTGTTATATCTTCGTATAGTCTAGTCAAAACCAGACCGTAAGCCAACATTGTGCATTAGACTACGATCAGCTTTATTTTATTCTCTACGCCGATGCAGTGTATTAGACTGATTATTTTTCCCATCCGACTTTCAGCCAATAGAATTGCACCATTCGATGTTATTTTGCATAGCCTACACGATATTTAACTGATAATTTTGACAATTCCACTGGTAATTTCACGTGTGCTTTCACCGCGGTAATTTTTCATGTTAGCTATATATAAAAAACAAAAGATTTTCCAATACAGTTAACGCTTCATTGAATCTGACAGATTAAATTATAATTATGATTCGGTGACCTTTAAATTTGGATTTTTAACTGGATTTTGTCTCATGATGCAATTCTATGGGCCGAAATTCGGATGGAAAAATAATCCCCCGAATACCACTCGAGCTTCAAAATTAATCGGGTATTTCCCTCAAGGTTCCCTGGAGCCTTATTCTGTGAAATTGTCATTTGAGTCATGCTTGTGTCATCGGTGAAATGAGCGAAATGAAGTCAATCTGCGCATGCGCATAGTCTATATTGATAAGGCTCCTGAAAACATAGACTATGCGCATGCGCAGATTGACTTGATTTCGCCCGTTTCACCGATGACCCAAGTGACAATTTCACAGAATAAGGCTCCTGCAATCAAACGAACTCGTCAAGTTTTTCAGAAAAATCACTCGCGCTTCGCGCTCGTGATTTTGTAAACTGAAAAACTTGACTTCTTCGTTTGTTTGCAACGAACCTATCGGGAAATACCCCATAATTTTGAAGCTCTTGTGGTATTATATGTGATAATATTCACTCTACGTCACCATTTTGCATTGAACTTCAGTAAATTATATTTTACACGTTTGAAGTGCGTTTGAGTTTGATAGGTCTATTTTTCAGTATGAAAATATCGAATTAAGTGATTCAAGTTCTAGATAATCATCTCGGTGCATCACAGACTACAGATATTGGACTTTGAGACAACATTGAACAAAATATAAATTAGGAATTTATCGTTTTCAGATACCAATTGTCATTGTCTTAAGTGGCAAGACTACAAGAGTAGATAAAAATGATATAGGTATAAATAAATATAATAATGAACAGAAACTATGAGGAAAAGGCACCGATATTACTCAAATATCGAGTCCCTCAGACAGACTCCATAATTCTTGTCTATATCTGACTAACTTGACAACAGAGTCCTATCCCAGAACCGAACGAACTACTAATCTATTCTATTCTACTTTCTTAATTTATTTCACAGTTACTGGAGCGACGTTTATTACTAAGCGAGATTGTAACGAGTCTTGTGATATAATTCAACAATGAATAAAATTTAAAAAATGTGGGAAACATTGAAAATAAAAATGATGATTTATAAAACACAAGTTTTTTTATTTGAAAAAGAACCCCACCGCGATGGCGGTAAGGGTGAAGGTAAGAGTGACAGATAATATTATTTAGTTTTATCTTTATCTTGATTCTTTTTGCCCTTACCGCCACCGCGGTAAGGATTTGCTAAATCGTAGAGAAGATCGACGAGGTTGTGGCGCCGTTGGCGCCTCGCCCACCACTGTTGCCCGGCCCGCTGCTGACGCCGGGCAACATTTTCTTCTGAAAAATTGAAAATCACATCATTATAATGAAGAATTTTGTAGCAAAATCAGGCGAAGCAACTACCGGAGCTCAATTAGCCTGAATGAATCATAGTTCAGAACAGTGTTCGTTATACTAGTTCAATAGATTTCATTATAAAAACTACGATATTTCTTCGATATTAAAATTTATACGGTATACATCATCAGAGATGATGATGATGACTGACTTGTAGCAGTTGCTCGCATAACTCGAGTCAACTGTAGAACTCAAAGCCTGTCCCAACTTACATGACTTAATGATATATCAGAAAATTTAGGGATGTAACAATAAATTGTGAAATTGATAATATGGATATGAAAGTGCTTTGGTAATATAATTTGAAATGAGTTATAATAAAAATGAAAATATATCATCATACAATTGAACATGAAAATAAAACGGTCGTGACTGTGCATAATGAAATAAGGAATAAAGGTGGAAACGATAATGATTTTACACCATTTGATGCAAATAGATAACATACCTCCAGCCTGTCCGGCCACTTGGCCAATGGCCTGTCCGGCCACTTGGTCGACGGCGTGTTGTCCGGCCACTTGGTCGACGGGCTGTTGTCCGGCCACTTGGTCGACGGCCTGTTGTCCGGCCACTTGGTCAACGGCCTGTTGTCCGGCCACTTGGTCGACGGCCTGTTGCCCCGGTTGCCTTGCGTCTTCTATAAATAAAAGCATACAACCATATTGACGAACTGCTTATACCTCGACATCATGCAAGCTTTTCAATTCTTTGTAATTCAAAGCATTGGATGGTTCGACTAATAAAATACATCATGAAAATATGAAATTTGTTGTTCAATTTGTAGAAATAAGTTGCCATCATTTATGCATATTGATGTACACGCATGGGGGACTCTATCGAACCTTCCACTTTGATATATAATTAATTAATGATTCAAGTCGAATTATTGAAAAGGGTATGGGATTTATTTAATGATTCAAGACGAATTATTGAGAAGGGTATGGGAGTTATGAAAGTTTATTCCGAACCAGCCACAACTTGCTGCGCTGCCAGGATCATCAGTCGTGGAGCCTGAATCGCTACATGACGTTCTGGATCTTTCAATCAGAATACGATATTTTATCACAGTGACATAACAGATTTGTGTATAGTGTGAGAGTGAATGTTGCGTAGCCATTTCGACAGATGATTCTACGGATCGAGATCGGCGAAGATTCCGCCGCAAAATTTATTAGAACCTTGTTCGAAACTAGGGTCAATTTTTTTTTCTCACAAAATTTCACTCGTCAAGAGAAAGATTTGTCAAAGAGGGATCACGGGTCAAAAATGAACGAATCAGCAGGAATAGAAAATAATGAAACTGAAAAAAATATAGAAAGAGGATTGATCTGCGACCTATGGACCCTTTTAGACGTTCGCTGACCTTCATGAGTATCATGTTTTCAAACGATGAAAATTTCGAACTGTAATTTACGGGACCACGTTTGGGGCTGATTTTCGCCAAACGCGAAGAATCACCTGGCAAGGCGCAACCTGCCTACTACAATTCTTCACACTTACGTTCGGGGATATCGTCATTTATTAAATGCAGATCTCCATCATCCATGTTGCAAGCGACGCGGTCCACCGCTGGAAAGCTCATATTCGTATCGTAGCTGTTATCCAGGTCGGTCGACTGCTCAACGAATATAAAATACGTGCATGAAATTTATCGAATTCTAGCAGAATTAATAATATTCTGTGCTAATAATATAAGCTTACGCTATTCTGTCTTAATATATAAACTTACGCTATTGCTGTGCGACGCTGCACGTTGTAATGAGTTTGAGAACATGGCTGCAATGACGATACGATTCCCTGGGATTCCCAACGTAGCCATAGCTATAAACAAACTAGAAGATTGAAAGATCGGAGCTCTACCAGGACGCACTGAGTACAGATTTCATAGTAGTCCAGTCGCTGATTGGTTGAAGGCTAGGGAATTTGTACTCAGTGCGTCCTGGTAGAGCTCGTATCTTTCAATCTTCTTGTTTGTCTATGGTTTTAACTACGTTGTGAATCCCAAGAAACCGTACCGTCATTGCAGCCATGTCTTCAAACCAGAGTGGTCAACGTAATTCGTCAACACTCGTCGATACCGTAAGTTTATATTATTAGCACAGAATATTATTAATTCTGCTCTAATTCGATAAATTTAATGCATGTACAGTGCTCCCTCACTAATTTTCACGGATCCGGGGTATAAAAATATTAGCGAGGGCCCCCCACTATGTCCATGGGCGGAGTGCATGATGCGTACACAGACGTATAGTTACGGCGCATCGTTATGCGCCGACCCGAACAGCCAGGCTATAGTGGGGGACCTACTCCCCTCCGACGGCGGAGAGGTAAAATGTTAGAGAGGTTAAAATTAGTGAGGGAGCACTGTATTTTATATTCGTTGAACAGTTGCTCGACTTTGATTTAAATTTCAACGACCACGATTTTAACGACAACGATTTTAACGACAACGAAGATTTTCTGCAACGTCCTGCCGATCCGATGAATCCTAATCGTAATCCGATGAATCCTAATCGTAAGTGTGAATAATTGTAGTAGGCAGGTTGCGCCTTGCCAGGTGATTCTTCGCGTTTGGCGAAAATCAGCCCCAAACGTGGTCCCGTAAATTACAGTTCGAAATTTTCATCGTTTGAAAACATGATACTCATGAAGGTCAGCGAACGTCTAAAAGGGTCCATAGGTCGCAGATCAATCCTCTTTCTATATTTTTTTCAGTTTCATTATTTTCTATTCCTGCTGATTCGTTCATTTTTGACTCGTGATCCCTCTTTGACAAATCTTCCTCTTGACGAGTGAAATTTTGTGAGAAAAAAAAATTGACCCTAGTTTCGAACAAGGTTCCTCTTTAAAAAAAAGCGTTGTAACGTTTTTTGTCAGGTTTTTTAGGCCGCATAGCTAGGCTTATATATATGCTATATTAGTACATTGTGCACCAAGGTCGTAAAGTGAAACTTTTAAGGCCGAGTGCGATGTTTTAAGTACGAGTCGTAGACGAGCGCGCGAAGCGTGCGAGGCGAAGACGAGTACTGAAAACATCGTGCGAGGCGTTAAAAGGCCCACCTCCATGGTGCACACGATACTTTATACAACGCAAGCATATTTTTCTCGCTATTTGATGCCTCTGTATAGGACCTAAAAGTAGTACTTTTGAAGTCCGAGGACTTAAAGTGGTACTTTTAAGTCCTAGGGCTTAAAAGTGGCACTTTTAAGTCCTAGGGCTTAAAAGTGGCACTTTTAAGTCCTAGGGCTTAAAAGTACTACTTTAGGTCCTATACAAAGGCATCAAAAAGCGGGAAAAACATGCTTGCGTTGTATAAATATATATATATAGTATAGTACATAGATATATATCTATATATATATATATATACTAGGGGGGCTCCGCCCCCCTGCGCGCTACGCGCGCCAACCCCCCATATTCTAATTTGTATCAGTTGTTTCTAAATCCCGAATAATCCGTGGATTTTATGTTCTTCATATTCCTCGTTGTCCAGGTCGTTCGCCAAGTATTTCTAGTAGTCCAGGTCCTCGGCTTCGTAGTTCTCGTTGTCTAGATCGTCCAGTGAGTATTTCTCGTAGTCCGGGTCCTGGGCTTCGTAATTCTCGTAGTCCAGGTCCTCGGCTTCGTAGTTCTCGTTGTCTAGATCGTTCAGTGAGTATTTCTCGTAGTCTGGGTCCTGGGCTTCGTAATTCTCGTAGTCCAGGTCTCGTACTCCAGGTCGTTCGCCAAGTATTTCTAGTAGTCCAGGTCCTCGGCTTCGTAGTTCTCGTTGTCGAGATCGTTCAGTGAGTATTTCTCGTAGTCTGGGTCCTGGGCTTCGTAATTCTCGTAGTCCAGGTCTCGTACTCTAGGTCGTTCGCCAAGTATTTCTAGTAGTCCAGGTCCTCGGCTTCGTAGTTCTCGTTGTCTAGATCGTTCAGTGAGTATTTCTCGTAGTCTGGGTCCTGGGATTCGTAATTCTCGTAGTCCAGGTCTCGTACTCCAGGTCGTTCGCCAAGTATTTCTAGTAGTCCGGGTCCTCGGCTTTGTAGTTCTCGTTGTCCAGGTCGTTCAGTGAGTATTTCTCGTAGTCCGGGTCCTGGGCTTCGTAGTTCTCTTAGTCCAGGTCACTCGCTAAGTATTTCTCGTAGTCCAGGTCCTCGGCTTCGTAGTTCTCGTTGCCCAGGTCCTTCGCTTCGTATTCCTCGTTGTCCAGGTCGTTCGCCAAGTATTTCCAGTGTCCAAGTCTTCGGCTTCGTAGTTCTCGTTGTCCAGGTCGTTCACTGAGTATTTCTCGTAGTCCAGGTCCTCGGCTTCGTATCTCTTGAAGTCGTGTAGAAATTATTAATAATTATTATTATTTTGGGCTCTCCTCGGCTCTCCTCGGCTATCCTCGGCTATCTTCGGCTATCTTCGGCTATCTTCGGCTATCCTCGGCTATCCTCGGCTATCCTCGGCTATCTTCGGCCGATTCGAGCGTGGTCGAGGAGGCCCAGGGCAAGAGGCAGGCGAGGGGGGGGGGGGGGGGGGGGGGGAGGGGTGAAGAGCCGAGCGGGGTCGAGGAGGCCTTGGAATCCGACACGGCGGCGGCGGCGGCGGCGGCGCACAGTGGTTCCAAATCCCGAATCGCTGGCCAAAAATGGAAGGTATTATCGAATCGCTATCAGATTTATTACTCGGGGGTTTTTGAGGTCGCTGAACCCGAATCTGAAGTCAAATTTTCAAAAAACAAAATGGCGGCCCAAAAATGGCGGATAATTTTATTGAAACTTGAATCAATCCTTATGGAAATCGGTACCGGGGGGTTTTTGAGGTCGCCGAACACGAATCTGAAGTCAAATTTCCAAAAAACAAAATGGCGGCCCAAAAATGGCGGATAATTTTATTGAAACTTGAATCAATCCTTATGGAATTTGATACCGGGGGGTTTTTGAGGTCGCTGAACACGAATCCGAAGTCAAATTTCCAAAAAACAAAATGGCGGCCCAAAAATGGCGGATAATTTTATTGAAACTTGAATCAATCCTTATGGAATTTGATACCGGGGGGTTTTTGAGGTCGCTGAACACGAATCTGAAGTCAAATTTCCAAAAAACAAAATGGCGGCCCAAAAATGGCGGATAATTTTATTGAAACTTGAATCAATCCTTATGGAATTTGATACCGGGGGGTTTTTGAGGTCGCTGAACACGAATCTGAAGTCAAATTTTCAAAAAACAAAATGATGGCCCAAAAATGACGGATAATTTCATTCAAACTTGACTCAATCTTTAAGGAATTTGCTACCAGGGGGTTTTGAATAGAAATAATTTATTTTTACGTACATGTGTAGAATATAGTACATTGGGAAAGTATGTAAATGTAAATACGAATTTGAATACAAATACTTATTTATTAAGAAATTACATTAAATATTACATTCATATAATAAAATTATGTAAAGCTTAAAGGCTCCAATTGCTATCCGAATCGCTATCGTTATTGTCGCTAGAGTCGTTGCAGTCAGACATTGCAACTACTCTTGGTTTGTTTGCAGTTGGCGATTCCAACAAAGCCATGGCTTCACGCGATAATGATTTGCTTGACTTAGCTGGTAGTTTACGCAAACTTGAGATAACAGGGTCAGATGAAATCAAAAGCCGCGCAAAAACATCCTCCATATTTTGTTTCCTACTAAATTTTCTAGCAAAGTCTAGTCTAAATGATTTTATATATTTATTGCAAGATTCCTGGGCTTCCTCGGACATCTGTCCTATCGGCAACATGGAAACCCCTATTATTTTTGCGCCGTGAATTAAAAGTTTGTGCACAGTAGTCGGCATGTAATACCAAGGATATAGTAGCACGTATCTACGGGCTGTTTCTACAGCGTATTTTTCAAATTCATCAACATTTATTTCAAACCCGCACGATATTATTTGCAAGATCACGTGGAATCTCTTGATTAGATCCTCATCTATTCCCGTTAGAGATGCGGAAACATCGGAATTTTGGAAGAAACGACGAGCAGTATTACCGTCATTCGTGCTGCCATATCCTTGTTTTGGTTGATCAATCAAAAGTCCCAATCGTTCACGGAAACCTTTTTGGATGGTCTTTTTCCGACTTTCGATGCTTTTCTTATCGGCCTGCCATTTTTTAATTTCTAATCTGTATGAAATATGTATAAGGCACTCGAAAAAACGAATCCACGCGTGCAGTGATGATATCCCATATTGTAAATGATCTTCATTTATTTTCCTCTTCAAAATGTTGTCGATGTCGTTGAATTCTTTGGATGTAGCACCGCAAAGATAACATCGTTGACTTGATGCAGTAGATGTTAGTGAATTGCAGACTTTTCCATCAACCATTGTTAAGGCCAATTTGTAGGATACAGTGACTTCTTTTCCGTTCACAATCGTATGAAAAGGTTGAAGCTGCTCTTCTTGTTCCTTGATGTTTTGAACTTCATTTCGGGTGCCTTCTGCAGTCTCTTTCAAAAACTCGATTTTTATTGGCCTACAGAATCGAGGGGAGGAGGGTCGTGGATTTTTCCACACGATTATTCCTTCGTTATCACCCCCGTCAACAAACACGAGCTGCAGTGGCACGAGGGAAGTGAAGAAAATAGTTGCGTCTGTTTTATCTCCGTCGTCATTATCAAATTTTTGTTTGAATGTACTTTGCCCAGATGTTCCGTCGCATCCCCATTTGCAGACAAAATTCAATTTATAAATTTCGCTGGATGGGAGGAGATGCAAAACTTCACTTTGCACTGCTAAAATGCGACTCGCTGTATGGTCTAACAGTGCTTGAAGTTTGACCGCAGCTTTACTCTCAGTAATCGTGATGTCATCTTTGGGTGGATAACATTTTTTCTTCGCCTCCAACACAGATTTGTACGGTGGGTATATCTTCGAATTTAGTTCCAGTGCTCCAGACCGTATTCCCTGATATACATGTTTAGACATGCGGTATTCAATTATAAGAGATAACGCAGCATCAGCGGAATAACGATTGGTCGTCATGTCCGTAACAGTGCGTAAGGCTTCCTTGTATTTGGACGCTTTTGTAGGACTGCCCAGAGCAACCTCTTTTACCACTTTTGCGGCATCCAATTTTCCTGCAGCTCGAAGACTCAAGTGGGTGGCAAATGCAAGCTCTTCGGCACTGGACTGCTCACGAATTGCTGCAGTTTTTCTCCGTTTCGACCGCTCACTGGAGTCCTCGAAGCTCAGCGAATGTCGACCAGGCCCACGAACTGCATCTGAATCTTTGTTCTCCTTCGAAATTTCCGTATTGTTTCCAAAGGTGACGATTCTGCTTAGCCAATCCGTATTTTTGTCCATAAACCTCGCCTTCATTCTTCTAGCTATTTTCCATTTGTCTTTCATATCATATAATAACTTGCGAATTGTTTGTTTTTCATCCGCAGATAATGTGTATGAGCAATGGAATTTTTTAGACAATTCGACCTCCAAGATTTCGTACACGTCATTCGCATTATCATTCAAATGATCAGCGAATAAATCAAACAACTCCTTTCGCGTGAAATTGACCGCCTCACTGCTATCACGAGAGCCTGGAAAATCAATTAAAAAGTTAGACAATAATAGAACATTTTTAAGAATCAGTAATGATTTGTTAATGAAAATGATAGTCGAATCCGGTACAATAATAATTATATTTATGAGAAACAAATCACTTAAATTCGCACCCTACTGTGGTGCACTTCGCACACACGGAGAAAAATTTCTCGTAGAAACTACCATACAATTATTGCAGTTTGAAGACAGAACGGAGGTATAGACAAACCTACCATATTTTTCTGGTAGTTCGACCAATAAAATGTTGTCACAGCCGTGATATTATTGTGACTCGGACAAGATTTTATTGAATGAACTACCAGAAAAATATGGTAGGTCTGTCTATACCTCCGTTCTGTCTTCAAACTGCAATAATTGTATGGTAGTTTCTACGAGAAATTTTTCTCCGTGCAGTATAGTATACATGCCGCGCCAGCACGCGCCGTGCCTGAATTCCCGCGTCCATTTATTAAAAAATTCACTATTACCAGAGGGGCAACTTGGTGCACCTAATTTTTTGGTGAGGTATTACTCAAGAGTGTATACAATAACGTGGCACTTAACCAGTATTAGAATTATTTAGAATTATTAACTTTTACTCAATATGAACATAACTTTTTTCCGCAGCGAGCACGAGAATTTACGGTAGATGTTCACAATTTTTGTCGCTCGGTGTATGATTAATATAAGAAATCGCAATGATATAATAAGTGTACTTACATCCAGGAAGAGACTCCATTTTGCAGAATTAAAATAACTCAATTCTACTTGAAGATATATCACTTTGAACACAACGATATTTTTCTAGCGTAGCGCACGACCGACTATACCTGCTCGAGCGCTCCGTTACGAATGAAATCCCAACGGCTAAATGCAACACCTGCAACCTACCGACCCTTGGAAGGGTTCCCCGAAATACCCCTCTACCTGACCCCACAGGTAAAATTCCTTGAATAGAAACTTCATTTTTCGGTTTTTGGCCAGCAATTCGGGATTTGGAACCACTGTGCGGCGGCGGCGGCGGCGGCGATTGAATTATATAATATATATATATATATATATATATATATAATACGCTATATATATATTGTAACATTGCATTTTGCAACGCGTGTTACAAGTGACTCCCGAACCCTTAGACGACCATAGTTACGTAGGGTGAATGCATGAAAGAAGCATGAATGCGTTAGGTTAGCCCCGAGGCTAGAAAATCTCCGAGAGGCGACCGTGACTGATCTAAGACTGTCGAATCTATTTCTTATTCTTTTTGTTCTTTTTTCTACATTTTTCTCTATTATGTGGGAGACATGGCCGATATTTTCGAGTACGAGGCTGAAATCTACAGAGACGGAGGCAACAACGAGGCATTCGACGATAAAGCCCGTCAATTACGCTTCTGAAGGCGAAAAACTGCAGTGGAGTCTACCAGAGAAAGAGAGAACGCGGGGGAGTACCTAGGGTACTCAGCTACGAGGGATAACGGTGGTGGAAGAGATTCCCGCCACCCCGAAGAGCCAGCGAACCGCGTTTCTCCTGCAGGAACCGTTATCATCAGAGCAAATTTTGAGTTTAGCGCGGAGCCAAGATCTAAGCGGCCTTACGTGAGGCGATCTAGTGGTCAATACGCAAATTATTAGGCGATCATATGACCAGGGTGCGAACTATCGACACCCGGCGGTCAAAGATCACTCTGCCGTAGGCTTGCCTCGCAGATAGAGCGCCGAGCTCAGAGCTCGCTCTAATTGTAGCCTTTTCTAGTACTCCCTGCGAGGGATTTTCTGTTATATTTTTTTTGAGTGATTGAGTTCGAGTTAGTGCACCCGTTGCAGCGTAGACCCGAGGGCTCGTCTTCGAGACGCCACGAGGCCTTATTTTTGGCTGGACCACGGTAAGCGTTAGCCAATTTGACTCATACTAATTTGAATTCGGCAAACGGCCATCGGCCATCTTGTCTTGTCCGAGCCACGAGGCTTTTAGAGATTTTGAGAATCAAATTAAGACGACCTCCGAGTCGGTAGGCCGCCACCAGTGTCTCACAGCATAATAGAGTTTTGAGTTTCAGTTTTGCGTAATATTTTCGAGTTTTGTGTCGCGTATTAGTCATTCTATAGAGCCGTAGGCTTCGCACCTGAGTGCGAGAAAGACAGTCATAGTACGTCACTGTCGCGCTCTCTCCATCTCACGAGGAGATACCGATCATTGTTATATTTCGAATTTCGTTTAGTCTTTTTGTTTCGCCTACGATGGCAGAGTTAGTTTGAGTTAATTTTAAGTAATAATTCTGGGAATTAGTTTTGTTAAGCCTTGCGGGCATATCCCGATCTTTTAGTTGTAAATTTTGTTCCGCGAGGGACGTATTTGTCGAGTTATTTATTTTTTTTCTTTATTTTGGTTTGTTATTGCTCTCCTACGTGGAAGCTATTAGTTTATTTATTATTGTAAAACTCGTCATTTCTATTTTTCTATTCTATTTGTTTTCTTGGATAAATTTTATTTTCTTTATTACATTCAAATCAACGAGTCGTTAATACGCCACGCTAATCCTTCATTAATCCCGACCCCTCTCCGCGGTACTGACGCTAGCCGGCGCTCAAGTATCTGTAGTTTGTTTTTTTTATTAGTAAGATTTTCAGAAATTGGCGATTATAAGCCTGGCGCCCAGCATCTTTGTTTTATTATTAATTTTCAGTTGGCCAATTGTCGAGTGGACGGTTCTCAGACTAGCTTTCCGGTCTGGTCTGAGGACCAGGAAAAATCCACGTCGCAATATATATATATATATATATATATACCCACATATATATATATATATATAATACGCTATATATATATATATTGTAACATTGGATGTTACCACAGGCTCCTTACCCCTTAGACGACCTTAACGGAGTGTCTGAGTTTGGTATGAATGATTAGGATGGCCCTGAGGCCTGGCAATAATTCCGAGAGACGACCGTGACCGACTAAGATCCGTAGTACCGATTATTTATTCTTTTGTTTTTCTTTACGCATTTTCTCTGGCATGTGGGAGACGAGGCCTAGACGAAGGCGACCAGTTACTCCGAAACCACGGAAACACACACGCACGACGCCTAATATCGACCAGAAGGATCCCTACCAAACAAGAACACCACCGGAGCTCTAGGAGGTAGTACTGGCCAGGCTACCTCCACCGCCGAAATAGAGGACACGGGGGGAATGCCGAGGGCATTCCGCAACGAGGGATAACGGTGGCGGAAGAGATTCCCGCCGCCTAGAAGAGCCTGCAACCCGTGTCCCTTGGATGAAATGAGCCGCAACAACCGGGGTTAAATTTGAATATTCGCGCGTAGCGAAACTAGGGATCTTTCGGTCGATGGGAAATCAATAGTCGATCGCCTGATATGTGCGCTAAATACCGGCGCCATGCGGTCTACTCACTCTGCGTTAGACTAGCGTTGATAGCACATGTGTGACTAAATCTAGCGTCCGTAATTATTGGTAATCGATTGAGATCCTGTTTTTTTGTTTTGCGTTCGAGCCCCGTGGGCAGTCAAAAAGATTAACTTTGTGTGAGGAGTGTGTGCGAGTCCGCCAGAATATCCCCGAGGGAATACCAGACCGAGGGATGGACTTTGTCCGAAAACGAGGGCAGTTTATCGCGTGGCTGGAAGACGGTAAGCGTTAGCCATTCTTACTCAGGATAATTCGTATCCGGCAACGGCTATTCGCCATCTTGCCATAGATCAAGCCACGAGGCTAATTAATATTCTTGGGATCGAATTAAGCCGATCTCCGAAGGGTAGGCCGTCACCAGTGTCCCTGTGCCTTAGATTTTGTAGTCGAGTCTTTATTTTTTGGAGTAATTATTCGCGTAATTAATAATTGAGTCAAGTGCGTACCTGTAGTACACGAGTACGACAGAGACAGAACGAGTCGGTCACTGTCGCTCTCTCTTCCTCCTGCGGGGAGAGACGTAGCTCGAGGCTTAGCCGAGAGTATTTGTTGTTCTTCGCGTTAGAATTTAGGGTTCATCACTTAACTTTCGTAGTTAATAAATTCAATAAATTATCCGCAGAGTTAGTTTAAGTTAGGGGTAGGAAAAATCTGTAAATAGTTTGTAAAGAATAAGCTCATCGGAGCACTTGTACAACGGGAGACTTCGTCTCTCGGAGACGAGCTAGTCGTCGGAGTCCGACCTGAGACTGAGTAACTCATAATTAGTTATTATTTTATCGTTATTAATTAGTCATCAATTCGGCTCGTAGCCTAGATTTAATAAATTAGTCATTTAGTTAGTATTGTCTAGCGAGGACTTGATTTGACGAGTTATACAGGGTGGTCCATTTTAATTGATGCAGGCGAATATCTTGAAAACTAACAATTATAAAAGAAAAAGTTTTATACAAAACTTGAAGGGTTTCGAGGGGGAAAGATAATGCTGATATGTGTTGACTTGTGGACTTCGCCAATTCCGAGATTTCGCAAGCAACTTCGGATTTTAGATAGGGAACACATGTTTTGGTTTGGGGCATCTGATAGTGCGATGAAAGACTCATTCAAACACGCAAGCAAAAAAAAATTGGAAAAAAAAAATTTTGCAAAAAAAAAATTGGAATAAAAAATTTCGCGAATTTTTTTTTTTTTTTTTGCAAAAGATTGCTTTTTTGTCCCTAGCTTTCGAACACATTCATTGTTCATCACTCTAGCTCAAAATTTTTCTCGCCAATTTTGAAATTGGAAAGATTGAATGTACCAGATTATTGAAAAAAAAAATCGTAGATCAATAACGCAAAGTGATGAACAATGAATGTGTTCGAAAGCTAGGGACAAAAAAGCACAATCTTTTGCAAGAGAAAAAAAAAAATTCGCGAAATTTTTTTTTGCAATATTTTTTTTCCAATTTTTTTTTGCAAAATTTTTTTTTTCCAATTTTTTTTGCTTGCGTGGTTGAATGAGTCTTTGATCGCGCTATCAGATGCCCTCAACCAAAACATGTATTCCCTATCTAAAATCCGAAGTTGCTTGCGAAATCTCGGAATTGGCGAAATCCACAAGTCAACACATATCAGCATTATCTTTCCCCCTCGAAACCCTCTAAGTTTTGTATAAAACTTTTTCTTTTATAATTGTTAGTTTTCGAGATATTCGCCTGCATCGATTAAAATGGACCACCCTGTATATGGCTGGTTCTCAGAAAAAATCGAAAAATGACTTTATTAATTTGACCGAATTTTTTTTTAATTATTATGGATTTTTTTTTGCTAATTTGATAGTACACATCCTAATTGACTAACACATTATAGTGGTCCCCAACTTTTTTGAGTTTAAAAGGGGGTGAGCGGGTTCAAAATAAAATTCAAAAATGAGGGAATGATAGCTTCTGCTTCCGTTAATTTTTTAATTTTTGACATTTTTTACATATGGCGCCCTGAAACAAGCCAAGCAACTATAATTCTTCTACATTTATTAAGAAATATCATTCTTTTACTCAGTGATCATTCCCTCACCAACAATTTTTATGAGGGGATGACCGATGAGGGAATGACGAAACGAACTATTATTGCATCAAAGTAGGAAACGTATCCTTACTTATCAAACATCATCTTACGATAGTTTATTACTACTCGAAACATATACAAGTATATGATAAATTGTCCATAAATAAGCGTTTACCTTTTTATAACACGGTGTGAGGGAATGACGGTTGAAAATGTAAGTTTGAAAAAATTTTCTCTCAAAATAATTTTAACAAATAATCTCATCACCCATAGCCCAGTCTGGGGTATGTTTTTAATATTGATGTTGTGAATTTTTGAAAACAATAAGGATGCGTTCGATACAATGTTTAAATTATGCTCTAATCCCAATGTTACGCAACTGTGAGGGAATGATGCGTTTTTTAAGGACGAGTTTAAAAATACATTTTGTGATTTTTCCGTTCGCCGTTTTTGAACTATACACCCGTTTATGTACAGCTGGTACTATCATATATGAATAAAAAATGAGATAGCAAACAGTTTATAAGAAACTACTCGTATTAGGTTTATGAATCTATTTGAATTTGGGGGTTGGGACATAATGAGGGAATGATTTTTAAGGTATTTACTTGAACATATATTTATTATTTGTGATAAAAGAAATAAATTTATTTCATGATTTGGTACGTCTCGTGAAGTAGTTTCATAAAAGAAAAAGATTTACTATAACTTACGATCCCATTTGACGGGAATCGACAAGGACCTAAATTTCGATTTTTTCTGAGAACCAGCCATATATACATATTGTAACGATTCAGGCAACCCAGGCCTGACCGTTAGCATTCAAACATCAGCCGTTGCGAACGTCGAGAACAGTCTAGAACGATCGACAGCAGCGACGAGCCGAGTGACGTCACGACTGGTATAAAAGTCGAGGCGCCGCTCAGCTCATTAGCTATTCTAGGGTAGATACCAGATAGACTCACAGTCACTTATTGGTCATCTCGAGCATAGAGCTCTGATGTACCGTTAGTATAATTTAATAAATTCGAGAATATTTCAGAAATCCAATCAATTCAAATAAAGTCATAAATTTATAGAAAATCAGAATAAATCACAGCATATAAAAAGTCATAAAGAAAATATCAGAACAAACTGTATTTTGCTAGAAAATTCAAATCTCAACTCACAATAGCTAACTGTCAAAATCGTATCACGGTAGCATTGTTAAACGTAGAAATAACGTAAGTAATATTAAGCAACGTGTAAATATAAAATAAGGTTGCAACCGTAGTTTAGGTTAATTAAATAAATAGATTTTTGATCATATAAAAAAGCAAGTTAATCAGATGTCAAACCCCTTCCTCCGCCATTTCCAGGTTATAGTTTGAATCTTAACGGAAAGCTAGATACAGCCTTGGTGGATCTCCGATCTACCCAGGTCTGGCACAGCTATTATTTGGGAATAAATTAACTTCATTAAATTAATATTTAACGGTTAAGAGGGTAGAGTGCAGCCTTAGTGCGTTTATCGTACTCAGGTCTGTGGGGAGGCGGCTTCAGCTACACGGTAGCTCAAGTCCGTAATAGGCACGGCTAACAATTAATAGTAGAAGTCTCAAATAAAAATATAAATCGAGTAAAGGAAACACAATAACCAACCGGTTCGCGTCACCTTCAGTGACGCTCACTATCCGAAAAGTTACATTTGGCGCCCAACGTGGGGCTTCTCTATTCAGATTTTAGCTAGAAAACTTGCTTGAAATATCTAGAGTCATTTATTTATTAACTTAACGTCGTTGCATCAAAGTAAAATCAAAAATTATTGCTAGTAGAGTCAATTGTGGATTATGTCAAAGTCCGGTGTCACAACCAGGCAAATGGCGGACAAGGGATCTGGCATCAGTTCGGCTACAGAGCCAGGGTTAGGTGATAGGAGTCAAGGACGTCATAATAAAGACAAAGATACGGCAATTTTAGATAAAACTTTTATTGATATAGAAAAAGAAAAAGAAACAGATCGGCGAAGACCGATGATCATCGACCAATCCTCAGTGATGGAAGCGCTGGAAAAAATACATAAGAAAGTAGATGAGAAATATGCTAAATTAGAAAGAACAATCGTCGAATCAAAATCAGTAAATACAGATAACATATTATCATGCGAAGATAGTTTCAGAAAAAGGCTCAAAGAGCAATCTTTAAAATATAAGAAACAATTAGAGATATTAGATAAAAAATTAGAAGCTACAAGCGAAAAGTTCGAAGAAAAATTAACAGATCAAAAAGAATACCATGAAGAGCATGGAAGCATAAGAGAAGAGTTTGGCGAGAGTCTGAATTGTTTGGATAATAAGATCGAGAAAAATCAAAAATTAAATTTGGAAAGAATCATAGATATCGAGAAAAAACATGATAATTTCAAGATAAGCGTGAACGCGGAAATTAGAAAAGTGAAATCGACAAATCCAAATCAAAGTTGTGACTACAACAACTTAATTTCCAAACACATCAGACTACCGCAATTCTCTGGAAAAGGTTGGGAAAGACCAGCAAATTATATAAAAGAAATAGAAGAATACTTTACCTTTATAGATGCTGGACACGATGATATTTGCTTAAAACTATTGGGACAAAGTCTCACATTAGATGCAAAGGATTGGTGGATCGCGCGTCGCGACGTAATTCGTTCCTGGGGAGAGTTTAAAAAACGATTTTTGAACAGATATTGGGGCGTAGAAACACAACGGGAATTACGAAGAGATATCGAATTTGGATATTATATTCCGGACGCGAGGCTAACGTGGTCTGAGTATGCCAATCGGAAATTCGCATCAGCTGTCGGGTTAAATCCAGCCATATCAGAACAAGAGATCGTTCGCAATCTTACACGGCACTTTGACGAGCCGGTTGTTGAAGCTGCTAACTGCCGCGGTATTTGCGACATCGACGCACTGTTGGAGTTTTTGGACGAAATGCAGTTCGGGGGTAGATCAAACGCGCCTAGACAAAAAACGACGTACACGAACAAACAGTATTCAACCGTCAACCGTACAACCGAAAACCGAGACAAACAGGTGTCATGGCGTAACGACATGACAAGCCAAAGTTTCAAACCTGCAAACGATAATCATGAAACGCGTCAAAAGCATGGACAAGTCGAACATGTCAACAATAGGTCGAATTGGACAACTAGTCACATAAAGGTGACCGTTGTAAACACAGAAGATAACCCGTCGGTAATAGAATCAAATATCGTAAATACGGAAAACTAGGAGGCGCTGTGCTGGAAGAGGATTTGATACCGACACCAGTACAGCGTATCTTAAATATTTCGGCGGTAAATCCGGATAAAGAAAGTACACAAAATAATTCATTTGAAAATCCGTTTAATTATCTGGTAAAGGAGGATACAGGTGATTGTCAAGCATCCGTACAATGTCCGGAGGTTCTCCTGCGCGTCGAAGATGTCGAAGTCAAGGCTCTGATCGACACGGGTAGCCACATAACGTGCGTATCAGGTGGCTGGTACAATCGGCATGAAGCATTTTTTTTGAGCTGCGCAAAATTACCAGTAGTAAATTTTCAAGTATTGGGAGTGTTAGGGGGCAAACCTACACGGATAAAAGAACAATTTTTAGCCAAAATCGAAATAGGGTCATCATCCGATGAGGTGTGTTTTCTCGTCGTACATGGACTAAAGCAAGACATGATCATTGGAATCGATACTTTACATAGATGGAAGGCTGATTTAGATTTAAAACTAAATAAACTACAAATCCAAATAAAAAACAAAACAGATCAAATCGAGATTCATAAAACGACTGGCGTTAACGACGAAAAAATAGAAAATGAGATTATCGCAAACATTGAGTCGGTTAATAGTCATCAGACTGGACATAATCCTGGATTAACCGATGATGAGATTAACAGCAAATTGTCGGAATGTCAGGTACTTAAAGCTTGTGAGATTAACGATTTTTCAACCTTATTAAAAAAGTATCGAGACATTTTCTCGAAAATACCCGGTAGAGTCACGATCTATGAACACAAAATAAAAATTTATGAGGATCGACCTTTCGTTAGACGGTCGTATCCAGTGCCAATTATGCACAGAGATAAAGTCAGAGCAGAAATTGATAAAATGTTAAATCTTGGTATCATTGAGCGCTCATGCAGCGAGTATATCAACCCCATAGTGGTGGTAGCTAAAAAATCAGGCGACATTAGATTAGTGTTAGACGCACGTTACATCAACAAGCTGATAGTACCTGATCACGACTGTGCGCAGTCTACTGAGGTGCTATTTCAGAAGTGCGGAAACGCTTCATTCATGTCCAGTCTTGATCTAACCGCCAGTTTTTGGCAAGTACCATTGCATAAAGATTCCAGAAAATACACAGCGTTCATGTACGAGGAGAAGACATATCAATTCGCGGTGACACCCTACGGTCTAAATACCAGTTTGGCAAGTCTAATCCGTACTCTCGACTTAGTCTTAAGAGAAACAGAAAATTTCACAATCAACTTCGTTGATGACATATTGTGTCTATCTGATTCGTTCCAGTCTCATTTAGCACACCTGGAGTCACTATTCGCAGTTTTCAGGAAGCATCACATGACTATAAATTTCAACAAGTCAAAATTCTTCCGAGATCAGATTGATTTCTTAGGTCATCGGATTACCAAGAATGGAATCCTACCGCAGCCAGAGAAAATAGAGGCTATAACTAACTTTCCTGAGCCGAAAAACGTTAAACAATTAAAAGGGTTTTTGGGTTTGACGAACTACTATAGTAAATTCACGAGATATTACTCGGATGTAACTGCACCATTACTGAGACTTGTGCGAAAGGATGCTAAGTGGGAGTGGAACGAAGAAATGATAGCACATTTCAATCGGGTAAAACAGATTTTTTGTAAAGAGATGATCATCCATCATCCAGTTCCGGAAAAAAGATATTATCTGCAATGCGATGCTAGTAATTTTGCAATCGGTGCCGTATTGTATCAGCTAAACTACGCGAACGAGGAATTAATTGTAGGCTTCGCGAGTCGCACGCTAAAAGGGGCGGAATTAAATTATTTTACGTCTGAGAAAGAGCTGCTGGCGATCGTCTTTGCGCTGGAGAAGTTCCGGACATTTATAATCGGAGCACAGTTAACAATCAGAACTGATCATCGCGCGCTGACATTCTGGTCGACCTGCAAGTTAGTAAGTTCACGTTTGGCGCGTTGGATATTGTTTATTCAGACGTACGATTTTGAAATCGAATACGTAAAGGGGAAGGATAATCTGGTAGCGGACACTCTAAGCCGATATCCACCTGAAAAAGAAAAATCACAAATTAGTAAATTACAAGTAATTGCACCGTTAGCTAAAGAAATAACGCAAAATTTAAACGAAAACTTGAGAAACTTCGGAATGCTTCAAGCAAACGATCCGAATATAAGGACTCTCGTAGAAAAGGATCTAACGAGAACTAAAAAAAGATTAAAGTTAGAACAAGGTATTTGGTACCATGTTGAACCAGGGGGCATTAAAAGAGCTTATCTCCCAGAATAATTATTAAAGGGATTAATTATAGAGACACACGAGGCATACGGACATGTGGGGTCAGGGAAATGCTATAAAATGCTTAAAGAGAATTTTTACTACCCGAAATTTGCGCGTTGCATTCGAAGAACTCTAGCAAGTTGCGATCGATGTCAGCGATGTAAAGTACCGAATTTATACAGCTATGCGCGGATGCAGAACATAACACCCAGCAAAGTTGGAGAACTAGTTTCTATTGACTTTTTAGGCCCGTTACCTTCGAGTAAAGGAAACTATAAATGGTTGTTAGTTACCATGGACGCATTCAGCAAATTCGTACGCTTGTATCCACTCAAAACTGCCGACGCGCGCTCCACAATCCGGTGCATCTTCGATGAGTACATACCTGAGTTGGGTAAGCCGAACAAAATCCAATTCGACCATGGGACACAGTTCACGTCAGCACAATGGTTAAACAAGTTAGAGGAAGAAGTGATCACTCCTATATTTTCATCGGTTAGACACCCGCAAGGGAATATGGTCGAAAGAGTAAATCGAGAATTGGGAAGGTTTTTCAGAACATTCCTTACCGACAAACATACCTCATGGATTAAATGGTTAAAAGTTATTGAAAGCTGCGTGAACGAAGTGCACCATGAGTCAACTGGATTTTGTCCGTGCGAAATCCAACTCGGCGAGCCACCCAGTAGATTCTGGAAGCAATGGTTTAAAATAGATCAAAACGACATTACACAAGAATTAAAATTAAATTTAGTTAGGGAAAATATAATAAAAAGTGGAAATAGCAGAGCCAACAGGTTCAATTCGAATCATAAATTAACCGAGTTTAAAGTAAACGATTTGGTATCAGTCCGAGCGCTTAACGTCTCTGATACAAAAAACAAAATAATGGCCAAATTCCTAGCGTTATATGAAGGTCCGTACAGAATTTGTAACCGTGTTGGCGAGGCTACATTCATTTGAGAAAACATAAACACACGAAAAGAGCGTGGTAGATTCCACACAAACATGCTAAAGCGGTACATATTACCCGATATTTGAAAAATAAACGGACATTAGCAACTAGGGGCACTGACTGTCATCGTTTGCAACGGTTGTGTTTAAATTGCTAACATACCAAGGACAGATGATACGAAGAAGATGGTATAAAAGCTCGGGGTCGCTTATGAGTCATCACAGTCGTTCACCATGTCAAGTTACGGATATGTAAGCGTCCAAGACAAAGAAGTACAAACCGTTGGGGATGACATCCAGATCACTGAAAATGATAAAGTTTTATTAAGTTCGAGAGTTTTCAAGTCGGGAACGGGACGATACGTCGTTGGTAGGGGATATCAGACAGCAGCTTACCTGATGGATCCTGCGAGGTTGCAGCGTCGACGCAGGGTAGCGCATCCTACGATAACGGAGATCGCAGAGCCGGAAAATGCACTTACCGCTCCGCCGACCATCAGCAAGGTACCTAGTCCGAGCACAACTGCAGCAGCCGCAGAATCATCGGTCACTGCAGATATAAATAACAACTTAATACTGAAAATCTGCATACCACGAATAAAAATCCCGTTCATCAAAAAGACGGAAATAACAAAGAGCAAAGGCGAGGATAAAGGTGAGGTGCACCATAAATCCAACTTACCTACCATAACGAAGATCCAAAAGGTATCGAGCAACAATCCACAGCTGAAGGATTTTAAAATACCTCGGTTAAGCCAGAGATCGAGTGACACCGCAACACCATCCACCAGCACAAGCCAATTGGCGCACTCAGCAAGCAGTAGCAGCGGTAAAACAACCGGCTGCAAGCGACCGCGAGTTGCGGATTTCGATCGCCGCAAGGACCGAAAGCCGGAGGATCTTATTAAAATGTTACGAATCTTCGGTACTCTCGATCTATCGGATGAAGAAGACGACCAGCTGACAGCAACCATTAAACGGCGTCGATCAGCTGTCACAGAGCGCAAAACACCAGCAATCAGGCGTGCCATCGAATCCAATAGACCGAGGGTGAGCGAAATCATTGAGATACCGACATTAATCGACCCGACGGATCCATTAGGATTAAAGAGGGGATAGACGAAACAGCATCAGCATCAACTTCATCAAAGAACCAAGAGCAAAGAAATATCGATCATCATCCATTCATCTCATTGAAGATCATCCGAACACCTGATGATCGAAGGGGGCCAATGTAACGATTCAGGCAACCCAGGCCTGACCGTTAGCATTCAAACATCAGCCGTTGCGAACGTCGAGAACAGTCTAGAACGATCGACAGCAGCGACGAGCCGAGTGACATCACGACTGGTATAAAAGTCGAGGCGCCGCTCAGCTCATTAGCTATTCTAGGGTAGATACCAGATAGACTCACAGTCACTCATTGGTCATCTCGAGCATAGAGCTCTGATGTACCGTTAGTATAATTTAATAAATTCGAGAATATTTCAGAAATCCAATCAATTCAAATAAAGTCATAAATTTGTAGAAAATCAGAATAAATCACAGCATATAAAAAGTCATAAAGAAAATATCAGAACAAACTGTATTTTGCTAGAAAATTCAAATCTCAACTCACAATAGCTAATTGTCAAAATCGTATCACGGTAGCATTGTTAAACGTAGAAATAACGTAAGTAATATTAAGCAACGTGTAAATATAAAATAAGGTTGCAACCGTAGTTTAGGTTAATTAAATAAATAGATTTTTGATCATATAAAAAAGCAAGTTAATCAGATGTCAAACCCCTTACTCCGCCATTTCCAGGTTATAGTTTAAATCTTAACGGAAAGCTAGATACAGCCTTGGTGGATCTCCGATCTACCCAGGTCTGGCACAGTTATTATTTGGGAATAAATTAACTTCATTAAATTAATATTTAACGGTTAAGAGGGTAGAGTGCAGCCTTAGTGCGTTTATCGTACTCAGGTCTGTGGGGAGGCGGCTTCAGCTACACGGTAGCTCAAGTCCATAATAGGCACGGCTAACAATTAATAGTAGAAGTCTCAAATAAAAATATAAATCGAGTAAAGGAAACACAATAACCAACCGGTTCGCGTCACCTTCAGTGACGCTCACTATCCGAAAAGTTACAATATATATATATACATACATATTGTAACTTTTCGGACAGTGAGCGTCACTGAAGGTGACGCGAGCCGGTTGGTTATTGTGTTTTCTTTACTCGATTTATATTTTTATTTGAGACCTCTACTATTAATTATTAGCCGTGCCTATTACGGACTTGAGCTACCGTGTAGCTGAAGCCGCCTCCCCACAGACCTGAGTACGATAACGCACTAAGGCTGCACTCTACCCTCTTAACTGTTAAATATTAATTTAATGAAGTTAATTTATTCCCAAATAATAGCTGTGCCAGACCTGGGTAGATCGGAGATCCACCAAGGCTGTATCTAGCTTTCCGTTAAGATTTAAACTATAACCTGGAAATGGCGGAGGAAGGGGTTTGACATCTGAGTAAATTGCTGTTTTATAATAACCAAAAATCTATTTATTCAATTAACTAAACCTACTGACTCGACTTGATTGATTGAGCCCCTCCTCAAAAAAAAAAAAAAAAAAAAAAAAAAAACTAAACCTACTGTTGCAACCCTATTTTATATTTTACAATGTCGCCTAATAACTACTTACTTGTTACACAAGGTTTTCATTTAATGTGACTTTTTCTTTGTCCGTTTTATTCAATATAATGATATTTTTTTATTTCTCTATTTTCTTAGTTTACGCTGTTATCTTTTATTTTTGATTTTCTATATTTTTGATTCTATTTGAACTAGTGATTTTGATAAATTATATTTGAAGTGATAAAGTGATTCTAATGGATCACTAGGCGCTATGCCTTTAGTGTCCGAACAATAAGAGCGTATTGAGTCAATCAGGTGCTATACCATGAAATTGCTGGTGAGTCTATCAGGCGCTGTGCCTCTGAATAGCTGGTGAGCTGAGCGGCGCCTCGACTTTTATACGAGTCGTGACGTCACTCAGCTCGTCGCTGCTGTCGATCGTTCTAGACTGTTCTCGACGTTCGCAACGGCTGATGTTTGAATGCTAACGGTCAGGCCTGGGTTGCCTGATTCGTTACAATATACTATAGACATCATATATGGATATACCCATACATATATATATATGGATATACATACATATACTATATACATCATACATGGATATACCCATATATATATATATGGATATATATAGAGATATATATATATATATACTATATACTATATACATCATATATGGATATATATATGGATATATATATATATATATATATATATATATATATACAGGGTGGTCCATTTAAGTTGACACAGCTGAATATCTCGAGAACAACGTATTTTAGAAAAAGATGTTTCGAATAAAAGTTTCATGGTTTGAAGGGGGCAAAACACTGTGCTACCGTACTTTTCATATGGTGGAGGTTTACAAGGTCATTTAGAGGTCAACTTTGTTTTTTTCAATGGGAACGTATACTTTTTTTTACAGATTCGCATTTTACATTGAATAATACAAAACTTTTGTCCCAAGTTTTTTTGTCTATGACATCAATTTTTTTAAATACATTTTTTTTTTTTTTCAAATATTCGCAATAAAACAGTAAATTATAATTCAAAACTAAATTTATTTCAACAAATGCTCAAAATTATGCCCATTCACTTCAATACATTCCTCAAAACGTTGTGAAAAATGGAAAAAAAAAAATTGGAAATAAAAAAAATTTGGAAAATTTGAAAAAAATTGAGGTCATAGAAAAAAAAACTTGGGATAAAAGTTTTGTATTATTCAGTGTAAAATGCGAATCTGTGAAAAAAAGTATACGTTCCCATTGAAAAAAACAAAGTTGACCTCTAAATGACCTTGTAAACCTCCACCATATGAAAAGTACGGTAGCACAGTGTTTTGCCCCCTTCAAACCATGAAACTTTTATTCGAAACATCTTTTTCTAAAATACGTTGTTCTCGAGATATTCAGCTGTGTCAACTTAAATGGACCACCCTGTATATATCCATATATATTAGGGTGTGTTGAAAAAAAATTTTTTTTTTTTTTTCCACGGGCTACCGCTCGAAATTGCAGCGTGTATCGCCCAGAAGATTCTCTCCAAATTTCAGCTCAATCGATAAAGATTTAGAGGTGGCTCACACAGGTTTTGTATTTCCAATTTAAATAACACGCTCAAATTTATTTTCGTATCATTCGGCTGCAAAACTTCTATTTTAGTCCAACATAAGACTGCGTTTTAGTGACTCTCATGACCAGTTGGGGTTGTGTAGAAGCCACTGAAAATTGAATATGGAATAATACTTTCGCAATTTTTAATATTTTTTTCGAATTATTAGGAATTGCGAATAAAATTTCCTTTTCCGGTCTCGATTATTTATTTTTTATTTATTTATTTTTTATTTATTTATTTATTTATTTATTTATTCATTTATTCATTTACATCGAATATCGGTATCAAAACGCTCGATGTCAATGAAAAATGATATGGGGATTTTTTTCAGGATTTTCAATATTTTGTAGAATCCCTATTTCTAAAATATCACTATTGCATTAATGATTTTGCTCATCTAAATATTCAGCGAATATATTAAAATTGAAAATTCCGTCGCGCTCACGACATTTCGATGTTCTAGGTCAAATAGATAGACACCACAGGGGGAGCAGGCTTTTATATTTATTCTGAGTCACATCTCGGAGAATTTTAAATATTATTCGTTACACTGCTTTTTTTTCGCTCGACAATGACGAGAGACATTCGTAATTCATGTGAAAAAGAATTTGAAAAAATTGAATCAAAAAATAAGAAGATTTCTCCTTTTTTATTTTGTTCTTACAGAAATATAGAAAAATATATTTTACCTTATTCTTTAAGTTAGTTAGTTAGTTATCCTTTAACGACTTATCGCCTTATATACCTTATTCTTTGAAGATATATCTTCAAAGAATACTGAAATGAAAAAAGTGTAACTCAAGTGATAATTCGTTTCCCTGTTTTACCCACCAGGTTTCGTAACCTGAAAACATTGACCCATCACAACAGTTAGTGGCGCTAGTCGTCTGCGAATACGATCATTTGAAAACTCGAACTCGATGTTTTATTTTTAATTGATTATTGTATTTTGGAACTGAGATTCATTTGCGATTCATTCATATAAAGCTGAATTGGAGTAATGTCGTCGAATAAACGGAATAAAAAGGAGCGAATTATATACTTGATTGGAGAGGCAAAAGAATTCATCTGCAGCCAGGAATTACCGACAAATCGACAAGTTCTTAGTGTTTTTTTTCATTATCACCATTCTTCGTCCCTAACAATTTGTGAATCGGCGACGAAGGTGATACGTATGGTTAGTAATAAGTGGGAGCAAACTGGAATTGCAATAGGTGAAGTGAAAAATTCGATTAAAAAACTAAAACGCCTTTTCTTCAAGTGGAAAAAAATACAAAAAAATAGAAAGAGAAAGTCTGTCGCTCAAAAAAAAAAAGAAAAAGTTTTCTCTAACAAATTGGATAGGCTGTTTGACATTTCCCGACATGACGTCACGGAGTCGTTGACAGAACATCGACAATTGTTCCTCACATCACAAAGAACAAAACATCGTCATAGCGTTCTACCTACAAGTAGTGATTCTTTATCCGCTTCGACAACAGGCGCACCGTCGCTGATTAATCTCAGCAATGAAAATAGAGAGAAAAGTTTTCAGGAAAGTTATACGATAAGTGCCGAAAAACGTGAGAAAGAATACAAGGAACGAGACTCTGAGGAAAATATTGAGACCGGTTGGTAAATTTTATTCATTCACTGATATTTACAAACCAATGTAATTGCTCTGAAAACTTGAAAAAAATCTATCTTCTTCAGCATACTTTAAAATGATCAAAAAGATATGTTTCTTGTTGCAAATTGAATTCTCTACAGCTTAACTTTACGACAATTACTAGCCAAGTAATGATTTGATTTGACTTTTCTGAGTTTCAAGGCATGAATAATAAAAACTATGATAATTACAGTTAACAACTGCTTTGCAGATGCATCTGTAGTCTGTAGCCAATCGCTCTCAAATCTCAGCCTGTCTGATGACAGATTGACTACATCTCCAGCCGAATATGAGTTGAAGCGAAGTGATTCAAGTTTCACATATGAACTCAGCTATAACTCTGAGGCACGGCAAAAGTTGCGGAAAATCGACGTCATCACTCCAACGCTTGTTGCAGCCCTTGATCGGACTGGGACTAGTAGCCGAAATGCGGCACACATACTCAATGCAGCTGCTACAAGTATGGGCCTTGATCCGAATCATCTCAATTTGAGCAGCTCTACAATTCACGCCAAGAGGAGAACATACAGACAACAGATTGCTGCGCAATTGAAAGAGAGGGCGAATTTTCCTGAGAATTTAGTTGTTCATTGGGATGGCAAATTATTGCCGGATCTCAATGGATCAGGGAGAATTGAGCGACTTCCTATAGTTGTTTCGGGTCTTAATATAGAGCAATTGCTTGGAGTGCCCAAACTCGATGCAGGCACAGGTGCTAACCAAGCTAAAGCAGTTGTCCAAATGTTGCAGGAGTGGAATATTACAGACCGTATACGAGCTCTATGTTTCGATACGACAGCCGTCAACACGGGTAATTTGCGTTTTATTCTGTTCGTTGGATCTCGGAAGAACTAGGAAAATAGTTCACCGTAAGAGTGAATTAGCGAAAATTCCAAGAGATCATCGAATAACACATTCAATGATAATAGGCATTTTTTAATGAAAGAAAATTATTCGTAGATATTCATTTTTTACTATATTTTTTCTTAAAGGTACCAAAAGTGGGGCGTGCATTTTAATTGAAAAACAATTAGCTAGAAACTTGATTTATTTGCCATGTCGCCACCACATTTTTGAGCTTCTTTTGAGATGCGTTGTGGAGACTTTCTGGCCGGAGACGAGTGGCCCCAACGTCGCGATCTTTAAACGTTTCCAGCAAAAGTGGAATACATTCGACCACACTAAATATGAAACTGGCTTGGAGGATGAAGAGACTGCTACTATTCTTGAAGATACAACGATTGAAATACGGTGTTTTATATCTCACCAGTTTGAGGTATTTTTCTATTCGTTGCTCCCTTATCTTCATGAGAGTATTCCAACACTCTGTAGTAAACAAAATCTCGACAAAATCGTTAGAAATCAGAGAGTAGTCTATTCTTCTATCAGCTATACTTTATTTCGTGAGAAATCAAGCATCTTTCCCTTTGAGAGATCTTGAAAATCCGTCATTTTGATGTGTCATACGATACGATGATGTGTAAACGATAAATTTTGTATTATTTCAGGTGTTTCACCCCCGAGACGACTATAAAGAGTTTTTAGAGTTGGTATGCATTTTTCTAGGCAGTGAACCCCCCCATGGAGTAAAATTTAAAACTCCTGGTGCTATGCACCACGCGAGGTGGCTTTCTAAAGCTTTGTACTGTCTGAAAATGTTTATGTTCAGAAGTCAATTCCATCTCCAGGCTAAAACGATTCGCGACCTTCGTCATATGTGTATTTTCATAGCAAAGTTTTACGTAAGAGCATGGTTCAGTGCTCCTTCTGCTATTATGGCTCCAGCCCACGATTTGCGCCTACTTAGAGAGTTGATTGCATATAATTCTGTGAACGTAAATGTCTCAAAGGCGGCGAGTTCCAAACTTTCAGCACACTTGTGGTATCTATCTGAACATCTCGCACCGTTAGCTTTTTTCGATACTACTGTGACAGCAAGTGTAAAAGCTAAAATGGTCGCAGCATTCAAAACACGTCAGAGTACAGGTGGCGAAAAAAAGCGTGTTCAAGTACAAATGAACGATCCTGATTCATTCATTGACGTGAGCGATTTCATTACTGTGAAGTCAGTTTTTTTGTTTCAGCAATTTGGCTTATCATACGATTTTTTAGATAAATCGCCTGAGTTGTGGGAAAATGATGCGGATTTTATAAAGTGCGTAGATTTCTTTAAAAGTTTGAAAGTCGTGAACGACATTGCGGAGAGAGCGGTTTCTTTAATTGAAAAGTACAATGAATGCTTGACAAAAGACGAAGAGCAGATGCAATATCTTCTGCAAGTTGTAAAACATCATCGAAAACAATTCCCTACTTGTAGTAAGAAGGCCTTCGCTGAGGGGAAACATGTATTCTCAAATGCCGATGGCAAAAAAACTGATCATAATAAATGATGATGTTCTTGATGGTTCCAATTGTATGAATAAAAAAAATCATCACGATAGGCATTTATTGCAAACGGTGACAATAATTTCATTCATATAACATGTGGATGATAAAAATCATTATATTTGTGTTATTCTGAACAATAAAAATTATAAAAATAGTAAGTAGTAAAAATGTAACGACCGACGAAGTGAAATAAATCCTTGAGCATATTGACCACGTATGAATGTCCGTTTATTCGAAAAGCCCATCCCGAAGAATTCTTTACAGTATGAAATTTGATTAACCCATTCATTTTGGAAGAACAATCAAAAATTAAAAAATGAGCTTAATTTATTCGCATTTTCTGATAATTCGAAAAAAATATTAAAAATTGCGAAAGTAAGATTCCATATTCAATTTTCAGTGGCTCGTACACAACCCCAACTGGTCATTAGAGTCACTAAAACGCAGTCTTATGTTGGACTAAAATAGAAGTTTTGCAGCCGAATGATGCGAAAATAAATTTGAGCGTGTTATTTAAATTGGAAATACAAAACCTGTGTGAGCCACCTCTAAATCTTTATCGATTGAGCTGAAATTTGGAGAGAATCTTCTGGGCGATACACGCTGCAATTTCGAGCGGTAGCCCGTGGAAAAAAAAAAAAAAATTTTTTTTCAACACACCCTAATATATATATATATATATGTATATATAAATATATATATACATATGAGGTAGTCCACCCCAACTCGGCGGCATTTTTCCCTGACCATCTGCGATTTGTTTCATTATTTTTCATCTTATTCGACCTACAGCAGAACGTATTCTCAATTTTTTTCAGATTTTTCGGGTTAGCCATTCGCTCAAAAAAAATTAATGAACTTCACTTTTTGAGAAAAAAAACGCCCTTTTTTAAAATTCTCAAAAAATTCACAAAAATTCTGTGTCACAAAACAAACTTTTTGAGCCATAAATCATAGTGGAAGTATTTTTGTTTATTTTTTTATTCAATTTAATGAGTTAGACAAAACTTTTTTCCTCATTTTCTAACTATACTTCAATGACTGGATGTGTTACAAAAGCATCAGAAATAAGTATGTATACAAGGATGTGCTGCTATACGCGTTGTACACAAAAAATGTGGAAAAAAAAAAAAAATTTTTTTGTTCGGAAAAATTTACGTGTATCTCCCCTCTTAAATTGAATAAAAAAATAAACAAAAATACTTCCACTATGATTTATGGCTCAAAAAGTTTGTTTTGTGACACAGAATTTTTGTGAATTTTTTGAGAATTTTAAAAAAGGGCGTTTTTTTTCTTAAAAAGTGAGGTTCATTAATTTTTTTTGAGCGAACGGCTAACCCGAAAAATCTGAAAAAAATTGAGAGTACGTTCTGCTGTAGGTCGAATAAGATGAAAAATAATGAAACAAATCGCAGATGGTCAGGGAAAAATGCCGCCGAGTTGGGATGGACTACCTCATATATATATAGTATATGGGGTATTCTCGCTCATCCGGGACACTTTTCTGCGCATGATTTGCCGATTTTAGTGCCACGCAAGATTTTGGTTCTTGGCCAATCCCTAACAACAAATCCAGAGTCATACCCCCCGATTTCAACTGGTACAGAAGTTATTAGATTTACAAAATATGAAAAAATCAGTTTTCGAGCGCACCGCACTATCTTTGAACGTACGTATCTTTGGTGCGGGGGGTCCAAATAATATTTTCAACCAGTGCTCTACAATCAGAAAACTCCCACCTTTTACGCTGTGATATCCAAGATTTCCGACGAAATATTTTTGCCCACGAATTTTACAATGTATTTTTGTTTTTCGTCCTGTGACCAAAGGGCATAATTTTTTTTGATGAAAATTGGACTGTAGGTAGATCTCCATGTACCTGAAAGACCCTGCAATTTTCAAGAGGGCGTTATTTTTTCTTTTTTTTTAATAATTTTTCAGGCGTTTTTTATAGGCTTTTTTTTATATTTTTTTCTCTCAATTTTTTTTTTTAATTTTTTTTTTCTTCAATTATTTTTTTTTTCTACAATTTTCCCGTACGTCTCAACCTCATGCGAAAGAAATTTGCCGGTCCCCTGAAAAGAAAGAAGCCGAAACGAACGATTTCAGTCTATCTGGTGAAATTTGAAATATTTGAGTCCAATCTATTCATATTTTACAAAAGGGGCTGAACATTTTCCGACCAAAATTTTACTGAAGGTTGCTACTCATATAGTGTAACCATTCTGAACTTCCCAGAAGGGCGTTCGGCCTTGTTTTTTAATGTAATTTCTTCGAGATTTTCTCCTATCACAGTTTCCCGATCATTATGATCCTTATTCGCGCTGTCAAATCAGTTTCAATAAATTGTCATTCATTCTTCAACGCGTTTTTTCGAATCCGAAGATTTGCGAGAATTGGTAGCAAAAAATTAATTACATTAATTTTTTACATTAAAAAACAAGGCCGAACGCCCTTCTGGAAAGTTCAGAATGGTTACACTATATGAGGAGCAACCTTCAGTAAAATTTTGGTCGGAAAATGTTCAGCCCCTTTTGTAAAATATGAATAGATTGGACTCCAATATTTCATATTTCACCAGATAGACTGAAATCGTTCGTTTCGGCTTCTTTCTTTTCAGGGGACCGGCAAATTTCTTTCGCATGAGGTTGAGACGTACGGGAAAATTGTAGAAAAAAAAAATAATTGAAGAAAAAAAAAAATGAAAAAAAAAAATTGAGAAAAAAAAATATAAAAAAAAAGCCTATAAAAAACGCCTGAAAAATTATTAAAAAAAAAGAAAAAATAACGCCCTCTTGAAAATTGCAGGGTCTTTCAGGTACATGGAGATCTACCTACAGTCCAATTTTCATCAAAAAAAATTATGCCCTTTGGTCACAGGACGAAAAACAAAAATACATTGTAAAATTCGTGGGCAAAAATATTTCGTCGGAAATCTTGGATATCACAGCGTAAAAGGTGGGAGTTTTCTGATTGTAGAGCACTGGTTGAAAATATTATTTGGACCCCCCGCACCAAAGATACGTACGTTCAAAGATAGTGCGGTGCGCTCGAAAACTGATTTTTTCATATTTTGTAAATCTAATAACTTCTGTACCAGTTGAAATCGGGGGGTATGACTCTGGATTTGTTGTTAGGGATTGGCCAAGAAGCAAAATCTCGCGTGGCACTAAAATCGGCAAATCATGCGCAGAAAAGTGTCCCGGATGAGCGAGAATACCCCATATAGTATATAGTATATATATGGGTATATATATATAGTATATATTATATTATATTATTTTATTTTATTATATTTTTTTTATTTTTTTATTTTGATTTTATTTTATTTTATTTTATTTTATATTTTATATTTTATTTTGTATCTGCTTTTATATTTTATATATATATCTATATATATGGGGCTTTCCACGCCAACTTGACGAACGTCTGACCCTGACCATCTCGGATTTCATCGACTTTTTCTTAAATAGTGGTCTGCAGGTTCAGGATCTCAAAAATATTTTCTTTCAATTTTTCATAATGGCCGTTATTTATTTATAATTTTTGAAATGAACTCAAAGTTCGACCCATTTTAAAATTCTGAAAAAATTTTGAAAATTTCTTTCAAATTTGAGGATCATTTTAAGCCCTTATATAGAGTGGTCAGTATAATAGAATCCTTGGGAACAATCAAAGAAAATACTTGAGATTTAGTTTGTTTTTTTTTTTTTTTTTTTTTTTTAACGTCATTTTGTATCAAAACAACTCGTAGCTCATAATTGGACAAAAGCCAAACAAAAAAATGGAGAATTTTTCATTTTTTTATCTCAACCCAACATCATGATGTAGAAAAATCCTTTTCAGTTAATTAATGAAGTTCAAAATGCAGAAATAATTTGACCTTTCTATGTCAAATATCGTGAAAGATAAATAACTTTTACTTAAAGTCTGAAAAATGTACTTATTTTGGAGTTTGCAACTGGATCACATTGGTATATATCTGAACTCATTAACGTATCAATTTCCAGAAAAAGTAGGTATGGATTTCAAAACCTACAAATAATGACGACATAGATGAAAATATTGTCCAAAGATTTTATTCCGATGCGGGTATACAAAAATATTCACTTTTTCTCTTATTTAACAATTGTATACAATTTGGATATTTCAGATTGAGAGAAATTTTTGACTTCGACTTTATTATTTGTGCGAGGAATTAGGCAGTGGAGTTTCTGGGTATCGGGTATACGTTTCGCAGTTTTATGTCGTGTACCCTGATCAATTTTTGCCAGCTCATGAGAAAGTTCATCAAATTCTCCATTTTTTTGTTTGGTTTTTTTCCAATTATGAGCTACGAGTTGTTTTGATACAAAATGACGTTAAAAAAAAAAAAATAAAAAAAAATAAAAAAAATAAAAAATAAAAAATCTCGAGTATTTTCTTTGATTTTTCCCAAGGATTCTATTATACTGACCACTCTATATAAGGGCTTAAAATGATCCTCAAATTTGAAAGAAATTTTCAGAATTTTTTCAGAATTTTAAAATGGGTCGAACTTTGAGTCCATTTCAAAAATTATAAATAAATAACGGTCATTATGAAAAATTGAAAAAAAATATTTTTGAGATCCTGAACCTGCAGACCACTATTTAAAAAAGAGTCGATGAAATCCGAGATGGTCAGGGTCAGACGTTCGTCAAGTTGGCGTGGAAAGCCCCATATATAGATATATATATATGGGGCTTTCCACGTCACATTTACCCCTTTTGTACCTCACCCCCTTCGATTTGGATTATTTTTTAGTACGATGTTGCAATCGACCCAAAATGGTCTCTGAATTAATTTCAGATTTTTCCAACAAACGGCTAAATTTAAAAAAAATCGAAAATTCGATTCCGGAAACGCCATTTTTAAAAATCTGAAAAAATTCACACAAATTTCACAATTTAAAATATGATTTGTAAGCATCACTTGATAATGGGATCTCAATATTTACTATCTTTTTCGCAGGTTTTTAGGTTTTTCATGTCAGAATTGGAGTTTTCATCTTTTTAATCGGCCATAACTTTCTCAAATAAAATGAATTATAATTTTTCTTAAATTTAGAGAAGTTGAAATCCATTATTATTTGAGAAAATTATGACGGGTTAAAAAGATGAAAACTCTAATTCTGACATGAAAAACCTAAAAACCTGCGAAAAAGATAGTAAATATTGAGATCCCATTATCAAGTGATGCTTACAAATCATATTTTAAATTGTGAAATTTGTGTGAATTTTTTCAGATTTTTAAAAATGGCGTTTCCGGAATCGACTTTTCGATTTTTTTTAAATTTAGCCGTTTGTTGGAAAAATCCCAAATTAATTCAGAGACGCTTTTGGGTCGGTTGCAACATCGTACTAAAAAATAATCCAAATCGAAGGGGGTGAGGTACAAAAGGGGTAAATGTGACGTGGAAAGCCCCATATATATATATATATATATATATATATATTAGACTGTGTCAAAAAAAAACGACATCTTCTTTTTGTTCGGGCCCTTTCGAAAATAGTTAGTGCTTAAGGGGGGAGTAGGGTCAGGTCACTTTGCCAAAATCATTTTTTTTTTTTTTTCATTTTCTTCTAGAATAAGATCTCAGAAATATTGTCTCCAAATTTAAAGTCAATCGGAGCAAAACTCATGGAGTTACAGACTTTTGAGTCCACGTCCTTTCTACTCGGCCGAGAGCGGCAGCGTGCAGCAAGCCGGGCTCGGCAGTTTTCGATGCTTGGGGACTGTTTCACTATCTTTTGTTCTGTTTTTTTTTTTTTTAATAAATAGTTGAATATATAGAAATAACCTGTCTTAACCTTACTCTCTAAGTCTGCAGCTTATCATTTTAACAGCTGTATACTTCCACAGTGATTTTGTATTTACTTGCATGAAATGCCGAATATTAGAAAAGTTTCGAGAGAACAACGGCAGCAAGGAGCTCAAAGTATACTTAAGACAAAAAAAAGGCCGAATCCAGTGAGAAATAAGAGTAATGTCGACACGATTAGCGCATCAGCAAAAAAAATTAAATTAAATAAAAGCGCCGACGTCGGAATCGACTTAGATAAACACTATCGAATTATCGACTTTTTACTAGTGTTTAAAACAATAACTACCTTAGTAAAGTGTGTAGAGTGTAGTGGAAAAGTTGAATTTAAATCATGTAAAAATGAGGGTCTCGGTTTTGAAGTTCAAGTTACATGTGAAAAATGTAAAACGCCGCGCTATATTCCATCGAGTGAAAAGATTGGTCGAAGGTATGATGTTAACTACAGATTTACTTTCGTAATGCGAATATTAGGTTTGGGTTTAGCAGGATGCGAAAAATTTTGTGGCCTTATGGATTTAACCAGTCATTTTCTAAGCAAAACAGTGTACAATTCGTATGTAGAGAAAATATGTTCTGAAGTGATAACAGTTGGAAAACAATTTTTTTCCGCTGCTGCACAAGAAGAAAAAAAAGAAATGTGCAAAGAAAATGATTTAGAAGACACATCAGATTTGACTGTATCAGGCGATGGGACCTGGAAGAAGCGAGGATTCGCTTCCTTGTTTGGCGTATCTTCTTTAATTGGATACTACAGTGGGAAAGTTATCGACATTTTAGTAAAAAGCGGGTATTGTAAATCGTGTGAAATTTGGGGGAAAAAATTGAATACTGCAGAGTTTGAAGAATGGCATGCACAGCACGTAAAAGACGAAAAATGCGAGGCAAATCACAGTGGACCAGCAGGAAATATGGAAGTAGCGGCGATAAAGGAGATGTTTCAACGTTCGGAAGTCAAGCATGGAGTCAGATATAGTAATTATATAGGAGACGGCGACAGCAAAACATACTCCGGCGTTGTCACTTCTGAACCTTATGGTAAAAATTTTGAAATCACCATAAAAGAGTGTGTTGGCCATGTGCAAAAGAGAATGGGCACACGTCTGCGCCAACTAGTGAAAAATACAGTGGAAGAAATTGAAATTAAATCGGGAATAAACAAAGGAAAAAAAAGGAGATCAAAAACACTTTCTGGCAAAGGAAAACTAACCGGAAAACTTATTGATAAACTGACGGTATACTATGGATTGGCAATCAGAAGAAATTACGATTCAGTGAAAAATATGAAAAATGCGATTTGGGCAACTTATTTTCATTACAAATCAACGGACGAGGATCCCCAACACGACAAGTGTCCGAGCGGCGCTGATTCTTGGTGTGCTTATCAAAAAGCTTTGGCAACTACGGGAGTGAAAGAATTTCGTCACAATCCCTTACAAGTAGACGTTCTTGAAGCTATTGAACCGATTTATAAAAACTTGAGCAAAGACGAGCTTTTAGAGCGGTGCGTTGGAGGGTTCACGCAAAATAACAACGAGAGTCTAAACCAACTCATTTGGAAGATTACTCCAAAATCAGTGGCTGGTGGCTCTAAAGTCGTACAAATTGCAGCAAATGTGGCGGCATGCATTTTTAATGAAGGCAATTCTGCTTTATTGGCCTTTTTGCAAGCAATGAGAGTCAGGGTGGGTCCAAGTGCCCATGAGTATGCGCAAAAGTCAAACGAGATTCGCATAAGCAGAGCGGAGAGAGAAGCAGCGATTCATACTAAAGCGGCCAGAATTCTTCGTAGACAAGAACAAAAAAATGCTCTTGACATCGCAGCAGCAGCAGGCACTTTGCTTTATGGTGCTGGTATCGATGATTCTGTATAATTTTGAAAAATAAAATTTTTTCTTCATCTTTCACAGTAATAAACGAAGTTGCTATCGGAACTTACTTCAAACGCGTTTTTCTCAAAACTACATTTTTTCAAATCGGTGTTATCTCTCATTCAAAAACTATTGCACCGATCATTCTGAAATTTGGCACGCTCTTTTTATACATAAATTGCGAGGCCCCAACGTTCTTTTTTTTTAAATTTTTTACTTGGAACCGATTTTACAGCAGCTAAATGGCGTAATTTTTTAGTAAAAATCAAAATTTTGACTTTCAAGAGTCGCCAAAAATGGAAAAACGAAGAAAAAAATAAACGGAGCACGTTGGGGCCCGACCAAACTTATTTTTCAACGAAGTCTCTTTGATTTTTTTTTTTCAGATCATCCTGTGATTTTCTACGAATAACACCGCAAATCGTCTTTTTTCAAACACGTCTTCGCAAACACTCTGTCAATGGCTCATTTCTCAATATTTTTTTTCGAAATTTGGACAGAATGTTCTTCAAATGTTACTTCATTATATGCAAAAGATTAAAATGAATTTACTTTACTGGTATCTTCAAAAAAGCACCTCAAAAATATTCTTTCTTTCAACCCGCTAGACCCTACTCCCCCCTTAATATAAAGAAATTTGTCCCCAAAGCTCAGCTATGTAGCTTGAACACAGAATTAGCGCATTTGAAATAGTATATTATGCTGCAAGGACCGAACGACAGTGATTTTTGACCAGGGTGAAGTTGGCTGAACGAGACGAAGGCGAGGGCGAAGCCCGAGCCACAGTCGAGTGCAGCCAACTTCGCCCGCGTCAAAAATTACTGTCAATCTGTCCATGCTGCATACCATACTTTTCATAACAAGCGCACAGAAAGTGGGGTTTGTCCTCATTTAGAGCGGAAAATCAGTCTTTGAGTCAGGATTCAGGTAACCCACTAATATATATTCTAACTGGATAGCCGATCGACCAAAATCGATGCCACCGCATGGTGGCAACGTTCGGAACTGGAGGACAAATATTTTCATTTTTGACCAGCATTTTTGTCCTAGGACCTGAAAAACTAACGAATTGGATCCTGACTCAAAAAGACTCATTTTCCGCTCTCAAATGAGGACAAAAAAACCCCACTTTCGGTGCGCGTGTTATGAAAATAAGATTTCCCATGTATTTCAAATGGCAAAATTTGTTTATCCTAGTTTTATTTTTATAACTCTCTTCATTCAACTGATAAGAATAAAGTGGATATACGGTTTTGTAGAGAATTTTATGATCTACAAAAATAGTCCTTTGGCCCAAGTTGCTCGATTGAACCGTTAACGAGTTACAGTGGTTTAAAAGTCATATGTATATTTGATTACTACTTACTTTTCGACAAATTAATAAAAAAATTTTTTTTCATGCATTTTCTCAGAAATTTTTTTCCCTTCAAAACCGTATATTCACTTTATTCTTATCAGTTGAATAAAGAGAATTATAAAAATAAAACTAAGATAAACAAATTTTGCCATTTGAAATACATGGGAAATCTTATTTTCAAATGCGCTAATTCTGTGTTCGAGCTACATAGCTAAGCTTTGGGGACAATTTTCTTTATATTAAGCACTAACTATTTTCGAAAGGGCCCGAACAAAAAGAAGATGTCGGTTTTTTTTGACACAGTCTAATATATTGTTATAAATTTAGCTTTTGAGCTGGAAATTATGAAATAAAGAAATGGGTCCCTGAGTTGAAAGAAAGATTCAAGTCGATTACAAAGAAATTATATTGAAATATTAGCTTTTAAGTTTATTGGATTGGAAAATGTATGCGTTTCGTTTTATGTCTGAAACAAGACTGTTATTTACAACAATATTCGTCGATCAGCTATCTGTATACATCTTTTATTTGTATTCATTTATCTTCATGACTGCTAGGCTGAATGCGATATAAGGGAAATTTAATGACAAGTGGAGGAGGAAAATACACCTTCGTAACACTACTCCCCCTTCAGAAAAAGAGTCGTCCCGACTCGAGCAAATCAAAAAGTAAAGAAATCAAAATTAAAGTCTAGCATTCATTTAGAGTGTGTGAGTGTGTGAGGGGAAAGTTGGAGCTGTGGCTCAAGAATTCAAAAACTTTCCGAAAACTATCTGACATTGGTCTTATATATGTTTGTTTATTGTTTCCCCTTTCGGGTATTACATGTTTGTTTCTTACTCTAATACATTTCTCTTCTTACTACTAATTAATGTTTTCTTATTCTAGGTTAGTTCTTTTCTTTTTCCTTATGCCTACTTTACAGTAAATATATCTATATCTATCTTTTGTACTTTATTTATTTTTTATTCAGCCTCTTAAATCTTTGTTTTGTCTCTTCTCCTTTATGGTCCCCATCCTTTCCTATCCTTTTCTGCTTTGTTGTGTTCCGTGGGCATAATCTTTTCTTTTTCCGCCTTCTTATTCTTTTTCTTCTTCTTGCCTTTCTTCTTCCTCGTCGCCCCTCACCTCTTTCATCAGTTCTGTTAGTTTTTCTAATATTTTCTTGTTTCTCTTTTCTCTGTCTGTTTTTTTCCTTTCCTTCTCTCCCTTTGTTGCTTTTGCCTGTTCTTCTTTCTCTTTTTCTTTCTTGCCTTTCTCCTCTGTGCTTTCCTTTGCTTTTTCCTCCCTTTCTTTTTCTTCCTTAGCCGCTTGTATTTTCTCCCTTTCTGCGATTTCCTTCAATTCGCAATTCTTCTTGTATCTATCTTCCGCTGCCTTAGCTTTAATTCTCCACCTTCTCTCCCTCTCCTTGTATGTCATGTCCTCTTCTATCGTTACTTTTTCACTGATTTCAGCTTTTATTCTCCCTTTTAGTACTTCCCTCTTGTCTTCCTCGCTCCATAGTTCCACAATTGTCGTTCCTTTGTGCGTAGCTAGATCCACCCCTCCACATTCCCATTCCTTCTCTATTTGTATCGCTTTACCTGCTGCGGTTGTTATTATCCTTTTTACGTCTTCTCTCCATTTCTTATGCCCTCCTACTCCTTTTATAGCTACGTTCTTTCTTCTTTTTTCTTTGGCAATTTTTTCGGCCTCCTCTTCTTGTTTTCTTGACACGTTCTTACTCTCTTCTGTGTTTCCTTCTTCCTTTTCCTTTTCTTTTGTCACATGTTTTTTTATCTTCTCTATTTCTTCTCTTAGCTCGTCTACTTCATTCTTCACTGCTCTAACTTCCTTTATAACTTCTTCAATCATAATCTCTATCAGGTCCATCCTTCTCTCATCCCCCTGGCATTCATCTTCCGCCATTTCACTGTTATTTCGCTTATTTTTCGTTCTCGTCTAACCGCTGTCCTCTCGTGTTGCTAGGCTTCTACCATCTTTCTTTTTCACCTCCCCTTCCCGTTTTCTATGTCTCTCGGTTGCGTGCTTATCTACTTTCGTTTTGTCCAGCCGCCGCTACTGTCTACCTTCTTAGTTGTCCAATTCCTGTTTATTGTCGTTCTTTTGTCCGGAATCTTCTTTACCTTCTGTGTCTTTTATTCATCGTCCGGGGTTTCTACATTACCTTCCCATTGTTCTCTGTCTCTTTTTTCTTTTTCTTCTCTTTTCTTCTTCAGACTTCTCCCCCATTTACTTCCTTTCCCTTCCTCTCCGAGGATCACTTCTAACTGCTCCTTTTCTTCATCCATTTCTCTGCATCTTTCTGCCAGGTGTTCTAGTGTTTCCTCTTCGTCGTTGCACAGCCTACATATTCTCTTTCCTTCGTTTAGCCAGAACTTGTTTCCTCTCTCTTCGTTGCCGCATCTCAGCCTTGCCACGATTTGTACTATATCCGTTCTCCTCCCTTTCTTTCCTTTCAGGTATCTGGGGATTCCTACTTCCCTTATCCCTTGGTATCTTCTGACACTCCTTGAGTTGAAGATCTTGTCCATTCTTTCTTGTTCCTGCACTTCTTTGTCCTTGTTCAGCGTGCTCTCTTCTAATCTTTCCCCTGCGTCTATGATTCTGTCTACCTCTTCCTCCCCTGTTCCGCATCTCCAGAAGTATTCTTTTCTCTCCTTTCCTTCCCTCGAGTAACTCCCTTTCTTCTCCTCCTTCCTTCTTTCCTCCGCACATGCCTTTAGTATTGGTCTGTCCTCTGCTCTTCTTATCCGTTCCTCCAGTCTCCCCGCTCTTTTTCCGGTGTCCAGTCTGATCTTGTCTCTCTTCAGTTCCTCTCTTACTATATAGCCCGGCGTTGTTCTTTCTACCCCTAGAATCCACCTCAGGTATCTCTCTTGAGTTCTTTCTACTTCCTCTCTTTCTTTCCACCCCCATATTTCTGCTCCAAATAGCATTACTCCCTTCACTATTGCGTCGAATAGTTTCAGTCTCCATCTAATGTCCCCCTTGAACTTTCGTTCTCCTATTCCCCAGCATCTTCCCATCGCTATCTTTGCTTTTTTCACTCTTTCTCTTATGTGTGCCTCGTCTCTGTTATTACTTTTTATTATGTATCCCAGGTACTTTATTTCTTTGGTTTCTTCCAGCTCCTTGTCTCCCCATTTCCATCTATTTTCTTTTTTCCTGCCTCCTCCTTTTCTTGCAATCATGACTTTGGTCTTTTCTTCATTGACTTCTAGCCTTTTCCTGATGAAATATTTCCTCGTTCTTTCCATCATCTCCTTCATCTCTGTCTCGTTCTCCGCCAGTAGTACAATGTCGTCCGCATATCCTAGTGTCCAAATCTTTTCTTTCCCAATGGTCACCCCTCCATCTTGTCCCTTCTTTAGCGTTTCTTCCAGGTCTGCTATGTAAATATTGAAGAGGGTGGGGCTTATTGGGCAACCCTGCCTAACCCCCTTTACCACCCAGAATTCTTCTGTCACCTCCTCCTTTATTTTCACCCTGCATGTTGTTTCTTTGTAGATTTCTTTAATCCTATCTATCATCTCTGCCGATATCCCCCTTTTTTCCATTATTTTCCACAGCGTCTCCCTATCTAGTCTGTCGAACGCTGCCTTTAGATCTACGAAGGTCATGACCAGCTTTCCGCCTTTTTCTTTCAGTCTTTGCCCCATGATGTGCTTCAGTGCGTATATATTGTCTATTACTCCTCTACCTTTTCTAAATCCCACCTGTGTTTCTTCTAGTATTTTTTTCTCCTCCACTTCTTCGACTAGTTTTTTGTTGACTATGCTTGCATATATCTTATATGCTGTAGCTGTCAAGGTTATTCCCCTGTAATTATTTGGTTCCTCTGGGTCTCCTCTTTTTAATATTGGTACTATCACCCCTTCTCTCCACTGTCTTGGGTATCCTTCCCCGTTCCATACCTTCTTTGCTATGTCCCTCAGTTTTTCTGCTGTGTTGTTCCCTCCGTGTATCCATGCCTCATTTGGTATCCCATCTTGTCCCGCTGCTTTGCCTCTTTTCAGTTTTTTCAATTGTTCCATTATTTCTCCGTTCCAATCTATCCCATCTTCTCCGCCTCTGCTGCCGCTTGCAGTTTGATCTTCGTTTGCTTGCGGCCTCTCTTTTACCCCCCCTAGCGTGCCCATGAAGTGTGACCTCCAGGTTTCTTTTGTTATCTTCTCGCTTACGTTCCCTTTCTTTTTCCTGAATTTATTTACGTATTTCCAGGCTTCTTTCTCATCTCTTATTTTTCCGAGCTCCGCTTCTTCTTTCTCTCTCCACTCTTTCTTTTTGTCTTCGCATATTTTCTTATATTCCACTCTCATCTTTTTAAAGCTTCCTGTTGTCTCTTCCCTTCCCTCTCTGACTCTCCTCCATTCTCTCTGTAGATCTTTTTTCCTGTCTCTGCATTCTTTGTCCCACCAATCCCTGTACCCCGTTTTCCTTGGCGGTTTTCTTGCTCTTCTGGTTGTGGCCTTTTCCACTTCGCTCTGTAGTTCTGTCCACTCTTCTTCTACCCCCCTTTCTTTCCATTCCACTTTCCTCATTTTTTCTTTGAAGGCTAGCGCTTGCTCCTCTTCCCAAATTTGTACCGTTCCTTTCGCCTCCGTGACTGCTCTTCTTTCTCCTGCTTCTCCTTCCCCTATTATGACTATTATTGGTTGGTGATCCGAGTCCATTCTACTGCCGACTTGGAATTCTCTAATCCTGTCCCAGGCCTCTTCGTTCGCTACTCCGTAATCTATTGTCGACCTTTTACCGCCTTTGTGGAACGTCCACTCTCCCTCTTCATCTCCCTTCATGTTTCCGTTTAGAAATGACCATCCTTTGTCTTCTACTAGTTCTAATAGTTCTTTTCCTTCTTTGTTATCTTTACTGTCTTTTGCTTTCCTTTTCTGTATCCCTTTTCTTTCTTCACCTTCTTCTCTGTTTCCCCCTGTCCCTATCCTGGCGTTGAAGTCACCCCCTATTAGCAGCTTTTCCTCTGTTCTCTCATCTCCTACCGCTTTTTCTAGTATCTTCAGCTTTTCTTTCTCTCCAGCTCTATTATATATATTTATTATCCTCCATGTTTCTCCTTTGTACTTTATTCTGTACTCCTGTAGTCCCTCTGCGTGTTGTAACTCAGCTTCTTGGTTGAATTCGTTTCTGATTCCTGTGATTATTCCTCCCATTGCTCTTCCTTTTGTCTCTAACCTTTTGGCTCCTTGGCATGTCCATTTCCATCCCTTCGGTAGATTTTTCTCCCATGCTGCCCAATCCTTCTCTTCTATCCACGTTTCTGTCATTCCTATTATGTCGAATCTCCCCAGGTACTCCCAAAACTCTTCGTCCTTGTTTCTTACCCCCGCTACGTTCCAGAACACTATTTTCAGCTCTCCCTCCTCTGGTCCCTGTTAATGTTCATCTGAGTCTGCCTCATCTCTCCCTCCTCTTCCTCCTCTACCTCCTCCTCCTCTTCCTCTTCCTCTTCCTCTACCTCCCCCTCTTCCTCTATCCTCTCCCTCTCCTTCGTTATTTTTCCTTGTTAGTTGCTCCTGCTCGTCGTTCCATACCCATTGGATGTTTCCCCACCACAATTTCCTGTATCCAACTTTTATCTTCACCCCTGGGTTCTTCTGCCTTTCGTCTCTGGCTATCTCTGTTATCCTTCGCTGCACTTCCCTTTCATTATCTGTTAAGTCGTCATCTATGTATATCTTCTTGTTCGCGAGCCTTTTTTTGCCTTCCATAATTTTCCTTTTCTTCTCCCAGCTTTGTATCCTCACTAGAATTGCTCCGTGGCTTATTCTCATGTCCACTGTCTCTATAACACCTATTTCTTCTCTTGTTGTTTCCTTAATAATTCCTCTTACTACCTCTTGTGTATCTCCGTCCTTCTGCAGATCAGCTCCTCTGATCATTATGTTGTTCTTTCTCTCTCTTTTGTCCTTTGTTTCTACCTTTCTCTCTATCTCTCTCAGTCTTTTTGTCATTTCCCCGTTTGCATTGCCGTGTATTTTCTCTGCCCCCACTATCCTTTTTACCTCTTTTATCACTTCTCCATTTTCCACCTTTCTTTTTTCCTTCTCCTCCTCCGACTTCTTTCCCAGATCCTCTTCTAGCTTAGTAATTCTGTCGTCCAATCTTTTTCTTTCTTTCTCTCCTTGCTCTTTCATTGTTTCTATTAGGTTTATCATTCTTTCTTTGTCCTCTCTTACCTCTTTTCTGCCCTTTTCTACCTCTGTTAGCAGTTTCTTCATTTCCCGAACCATTGTGCTCATTCCTTCTTTCATGTCTTCCATGCTGGTTGTCCACCCTTCCCCTGTCGTCTTTTCCCTTTCTGTTTCTCTTGGTTGTGTTTCTGTCTTTTTCTCCTTTTCTTTCTGTAGCTTTTCTCTTTTTTCTGTGTTCGGGAACTTCCTCATATTTATTTTCTTTACCGTGCTCGCTTCTGTCATCTGTCCTTCTGACTCTTCGTCCCCTTCTGATCCCGGCTCTAGTAAACGTTTTCTTCTCCATATATCCAGATTCCTTCCGTTTCTTTTTCCTTCCTTTTCCAGCCTGACCGCATTTGTCGGTCTCCCTGCTCTCATTCCCTTTGGCGATGTCGCTGGCGTACACCATATTTCTCTTCTGTCCTTATCAGTCTCGTCCTCCGTTTTTTCGTCTCTTTTTCCTCTGTCGGTATCGTTATTTTTATCCTGGCTGTCTTCCTTACCCGCTTCTGCCCTCTGTGCTGTCTGCTCCGTACCGCTAATATTCGCGTCTCCTGACTCTTCCCCTTTCCCGCTTCCCGCCATTATTCCTCCTGTATGGTTTTTAGGTTACGATTCTTTCTTTTAGCTTTATTCCTACCTTCTCCTGTTGACTGCTTGCTCTATTACTCTTCCCACTTCTTCCGCTCACGACGCACTTTATATGTGCCCACTTTTGACTTTGGCCTTCCCGGATTTACCGACTTATGTATTAAAACTACGCTCCGCTATTTAACACACCTTTACCGTTCGGTGTCCTTACCGGAAGTCACATTGGTCTTATATAATCTCGTATAATCTCAAGGGAAACCACAGAAAACCTTGAGAAGATAGTCGAACTAAAACTTATCAAAGTGAGTGATTGAGAAGTATACAAGGTTTTCATTCTTCAATCTGGAAGCTCAGGAAAGGAAGAAAAATCAGGATCCAAGGAAGTTGATATCGATAGAGCGCCTTCATCAATGGCAGTGGGACAGGATCGGGATCAATTCGCAGGTTCTGTTAACTGGAACGAGGTAGGAGTGGGTCGGGAAGGAACAGGAATACTGGTGTACATCAAGAAACTGAGTTGTCCCTCATAAATGGACCGACTTCAAACCTCGTAGAAAGTGATAAGCGACCTAGTTGGGAAAACAAATGTGAGTTTCGAAAAATAATAAGACGTTCCCTATAATAAAAATAAAAACGGAATTAACTAAATGATAGTTAAAGAGTAAAAATGGAACGATCTTATCTCAAGGTATAAATGCTCGACGAGTCTCGAAAGTTTTCTCAAAGAATCATCTCTCCTTCAAGTTCACCAATAGAATCTGAAAAAGACTGAAAATTCCTTGAAGAAAAAGAAAGATCATGTTTAATTACATAAAATCAATCAAAACATTTCAAACTAAAACATAAGAAAAGTTTGAAGCATATTCCCGTCGATAATAAAGTCGAAATAAGTCGATAATTCCTGGGTCGATAATTAAAGGCTGCGTTTATAAAAGTAACCTAACCCAAAACTGTCAGTATCGATTGATGTCATGTCGGTATAAAGAATCCTATCTACTTCTAACCTGAAATCGATGACAGCTCTACCAAACCACCTGACTCTAATTTTTTGAGGTAGAGGGTTGAGAATCAGAGGAAGTATTGGACTTCCTCCATGAATTTTGTCGTTCAGATCTAGTATCACGATTTTCCTCAGACGAACCTTTTTGCTTTTCTAATAATTTATAACAATATTGAGCATTATGTCCCTTTTGATGACAATAAATACACGTCGAGATAGGTCTGGTAGAGCCAACGTCTCGGGAAGAGCGTTCAAAATTACTCCTATCTGAATCACGTTGCTGCCAGGGAGTATTCTTTGACCGAAAGTCGTCATTAATTCGATTTTTAGAAGAAGCGAGACGTTCGGTTTCTACCTGCCTAACTCGGCCTACTCCTAAATACTGTTTATCAAGTGCTTCAATTTCTAATCCTTTTATGACGGCTTCTCTCAGAGTCGAGGGTCCCGCCAGACTAATAGCATGTTTCAAATCTCCATCCTTAACTGCATTTATAAATCGCGAACAAGCTAGACGATCCCTAGTCAGATCGTCGCATCCGGGTAACGCTACTCTAGCCATTCTTTCAATATCATGTCCGAGAGCGGCGAGACTCTCATCTCTGTTCTGTCGTCTATTTTCAAGTTGGGTTAGATGTAATTTTTGTAAGTGTTCGCTGCCAAACCTTACTCTAATAGCTGAACTGAGCCGGTCATAGTCTCTAAGCTCGTGTTCTGATAAAGACGTTAAAACTGATAATGCTGAACCTTTAAGGTTAGCTGCTAAATTTCCTGCCTTAGTGGCTGAATTCCATCCGTTTAACTCTGCAACAATTAAAAACTGGCACTCATATTCAGCCCAAGAAGTGGTGCCGTCATATGCCTGAACGCGAACAGGTCTTGAACTAGGCTCAATTCGTCTATCTCCCGTTACAGGTACCGACTTAATGATTTGATCGCGGTTACTCCCGGCGCTAATCTCTTTTCGGACAATATTACCTATCAAATCGCAAAAATTATCTAAATCATTCTGACCTCGTATGTGTGGTGAGCTTGGAATCCCATCTCGCGAGAGATGATCCCCACACATACGGTTGGACCTCAAATTATTTTCAACTTCGTCCCGTGTTGTTATCTCAATACGGTCGTTCTGAGAGGAGGAACGAACGAGTGGAACAGCCGTTGGCACCTCGTCCGTCCTCGGTCCAACTAAAGCAGAGGGAGATCTTCCCCCATAAACATTTACAGACCTTGGTTGTACCTGTTCCAAACGGTCTCTTACTAGCGAAAGCCTGGTGGGAGTAGGGATCGGGGAAATGTGATCAGGAACCTGAGGGACCAATTTTTCGAGGCTTCGTTGAAAAGACAGAAGTTGAGCTTCCCTGTCCGCTTTCTGGGCCTCGCGTTGAGTCTCCAAAATCAAGTTTAGCTGCTCTCGCTGTGCTAAACGTTCTTCACGCAGGGCCTGAAGCTGACGTTCGGCCTGCAACAAAGAAACTTCCCGGTCTCTCTCCCGGTCTTCTCGCTGGGCTCGGATAAGGGCTTCACGTTCCTCTCGCTGAGCTTCTCGGTCCTCTCTTTGTGCTCGGATTTGAAGTTCAGTCTGCTGCTGTTGGGACTGCATCACCATGCGGAGCACTGCTTCCATCTGGTTCATCATGTCAGTTTGGGGCGATGGAGTAGAGGATGGCTGACATGTAGTTTGGACCGGAATTGGAGCGGAGGATTCGCGAGGAGTTTGAGAAACACTTCGTGTTCTGCGATTCATTTTTCAATAGCAATATTTTTTTCAATAGCGATATATTTTCCAATAGCGATCTATTTTCCAATAGCGAAATTAAACTTTCAAGAGCAAAATCAAAGACTTGTGGCACTTATAATTCAACTCAGAAGATCGCGCTTCTGACACCAATGTTATAAATTTAGCTTTTGAGCTGGAAATTATGAAATAAAGAAATGGGTCCCTGAGTTAAAAGAAAGATTCAAGTCGATTACAAAGAAATTATATTGAAATATTAGCTTTTAAGTTTATTGGATTGGAAAATGTATGCGTTTCGTTTTATGTCTGAAACAAGACTGTTATTTACAACAATATTCGTCGATCAGCTATCTGTATACATCTTTTATTTGTATTCATTTATCTTCATGACTGCTAGGCTGAATGCGATATAAGGGAAATTTAATGACAAGTGGAGGAGGAAAATACACCTTCGTAACAATATATATATAGATATAAGAGAAATTCTTCTTGACCGTATAGTAGTAGTAGGGATAATGAAATCTCGGGTGTAGACGGTCAGTCTTAGGAAACCAATAAATTTATTTCTGACGTTTCGGTCGTATCATGGTCGACCATCATCGGAGCTGTGAAATTGACACAGGAACAAGTTTTACTTATAATAACATATAATAAATAGAATCTAAAACGTTCTGAGAACTAACAACTGATAATAATTATCTTAAGTATATACAACCACGTGTCAACATGTGGTGTGCTCAAACATAACTTTTTGAGGTTAAATATAATAAATTATTCAAAAATATATTATGTACACAATGCCGAAAATTATGTAAAGTTTAACAAATAACATTAATAGTTTCATTGAGTGACTCTATCGTTCGAATCCTATTAATTCATACCATATGTGAATTTATCGGACCAGTCGAACCAAATTTTAAGTCTTCTAACTGAAGCTCACCTCTGTATAGAGTGTGCAATCCCCAGAGAGACCGAAAAAAAACGGAAGTGCATCATAATTATTTTTTCAAGTAAAAATTCCTTCAGCCCGGGTTTGAAAAAATAATTATGATGCACTTCCGTTTTTTTTCGGTCTCTCTGGGGATTGCACACTCTATACAGAGGTGAGCTTCAGTTAGAAGACTTAAAATTTGGTTCGACTGGTCCGATAAATTCACATATGGTATGAATTAATAGGATTCGAACGATAGAGTCACTCAATGAAATAAACACAGGCCTGTGTACTAAGAGGTCAATGACAATAACATGAAATTCAAGTAAAGATTCCTTCAGTCCTTCAGTGGTCTAATTGGACAAGGCGTCGCAGTACAAATGCGGAGGTCCCGGTTCAAACCCGGGCTGAAGGAATTTTTACTTGAAAAAATAATTATGATGCACTTCCGTTTTTTTTCGGTCTCTCTGGGGATTGCACACTCTATACAGAGGTGAGCTTCAGTTAGAAGACTTAAAATTTGGTTCGACTGGTCCGATAAATTCACATATGGTATGAATTAATAGGATTCGAACGATAGAGTCACTCAATGAAATAAACACAGGCCTGTGTACTAAGAGGTCAATGACAATAACATGAAATTCAAGTAAAGATTCCTTCAGTCCTTCAGTGGTCTAATTGGACAAGGCGTCGCAGTACAAATGCGGAGGTCCCGGTTCAAACCCGGGCTGAAGGAATTTTTACTTGAAAAAATAATTATGATGCACTTCCGTTTTTTTTCGGTCTCTCTGGGGATTGCACACTCTATACAGAGGTGAGCTTCAGTTAGAAGACTTAAAATTTGGTTCGACTGGTCCGATAAATTCACATATGGTATGAACATTAATAGTTGTTCGTGTTAAGATTGATAAATTACAGATTGGATAACGTGAGTGGGGGTTATTCCTTACCGAAACCGACTTCTTCCCGCACTTAAGATGTTAATTGGTTGGCGCTCAGTAGAGAAGTGAGTTAACGAGGAAGTTTTCTAGCGATTCTGAGTCGATAGACGACCCAAAACAATCGATACTACGATGTCGTGCGATAAAGCGATAGAGAATCAATATGTCAGGCGGCAAGATTTGAATTTGGAATAACCTTACCACTCACGTTATCCAATGTTATATAAACAACGGAGCATATATATTACTTAAATTGTCTATATCTGATCTTCGATTAACCGTATCATTTTTCCTAATATGGATCATTTCTTTGAGGGTGCGGCGATATACGTTTGGTTCGCTAGTAATGATTTTAACCTGGTCAAAATCGAATTTATGGCCCAATGTGAGAGTGTGATTAACTAAGGCTGATTTTTCCACGTCCCCGCACTTAATATTGTACTTATGTCCATATAGACGTTTGTGAAGGTGTTGCGATGTTTGCCCTATATATCCTTTGTCGCAATCTGAGCATGGAATGTGATAAACTACACTTGATTTGTCTAGTAAAGGTACTTGATCCTTGAGACGAGAGAAAAGGTTTTGAGTTAAGTTACTTTTTTTATGGATTACCATGATGTTATGTTTCCTTAAAATGTTTTGGATTTGTTCCGATAAACCCTTTACGTATGGTGACGGGGCAAGTCCCTCTAAGTTTTCCGAGTCCTTTTTACATTTCTCTTCATATGATATGCTGTTATATAATTTATCTACCCTGTCCGAGATGACACGTTCTATTAGATCCTCGGGGTAATCATTATTTTTCAAGGTGTTAAAAATTAACGACAGGTTATTTTGTCTAAAAATTGGTTCAGCTAATCTTAGACCTCTGTCTACTAGCCCAACGATGACACTCTTTTTGTATTTTTGTGGGTGGTGTGAAGAGAAATGCAAAAAGCGACCCGACCACGTAGGTTTTCTGAACCAGTCGATCGATAAAGTGCGATCGCCGTTGTTAATGACCGAGATGTCTAAAAAGCTCAACCTTCCTCCCGTCTCTAGTTCATACGTGAAATTCAGCTTCGGATGAAAACTATTAAACTGCTCGACTAGATTATTGATCTGGTTAGGGTGTACCGCTGTAATTATATCGTCTACGTATCTTTTGTAAAAGGGTAGCTGGTAACCTAGACCGTTTATGGTAGAGTTTTCGAGAGTTTCCATGACCAGATTGGCTAACGCAGGGCTAATAGGGGAACCCATCGCAACGCCTTCAACCTGTTGGTAGAAAATACCCTTAAAACTAAAGTATGTAGAGTCCAAACATAGTTTTACTCCCTTGACAAACTCCTCCTGTGGAAGTAAAGTGTGAGCTTTTATCTCCGGCCACCTTTTTGTGATGCAGTCTAAGACTAACTGAGTAGGAATGTTAGTGAAAAGTGAAGAGACATCTAATGAGATCAATTTGAAGTCTGGCGGAATGTTAATATTCTTAATAGAACTCGCAAAAGACCAAGAGTCCTTGGTATGATATTGAGACTTGCCTAGGATGTTTGTCAAGGGAGCAGAACAGTATTTAGCCAATTTATAAGTGGGCGCTCCAATATTAGAGACAATCGGACGGTACGGTACATTTGGTCTATGGATTTTCGGTAGGAAATACATTTTCGGAGCCACTGAGTTCAAAGTCTTAAGGTTGGAACCGTATTTATCAGACACATGGTTCATTTTAATCCATTGATTGACTAACGTGTTATTTCTTCTTTCAAACATTTTTGTCGGATCGTTTTTTAGGATTTTATACGTGTTGGGATCATCTAACATTTGGTTAACCTTGCTAAGATAGTCATCGGTGTTAACTATTACTGTTTTATTGCCTTTATCAGCTTTTCTGACAGTTATCTCTGGATGATCCGACAAAAATCTTTTTGTGACAATATAATCCTTTAACATCTTTTGTTGTGGTCTGTCCAACACCGCGTTTCGCTTATGCGCAAGAATTTTATTAGTTACTTCACTTCGGATGACATCCTTTGTGGTTTTGTCTAGTTTTCTCAAACCAGTCTCTAAGCCGCAAACGATGTCCTCCGTAGGAATCATATCAGGTCTGTATGGGATACCGTGCTTTGGTCCTAACGCTAAGGTTATTCCAAATTCAAATCTTGCCGCCTGACATATTGATTCTCTATCGCTTTATCGCACGACATCGTAGTATCGATTGTTTTGGGTCGTCTATCGACTCAGAATCGCTAGAAAACTTCCTCGTTAACTCACTTCTCTACTGAGCGCCAACCAATTAACATCTTAAGTGCGGGAAGAAGTCGGTTTCGGTAAGGAATAACCCCCACTCACGTTATCCAATCTGTAATTTATCAATCTTAACACGAACAACTATTAATGTTATTTGTTAAACTTTACATAATTTTCGGCATTGTGTACATAATATATTTTTGAATAATTTATTATATTTAACCTCAAAAAGTTATGTTTGAGCACACCACATGTTGACACGTGGTTGTATATACTTAAGATAATTATTATCAGTTGTTAGTTCTCAGAACGTTTTAGATTCTATTTATTATATGTTATTATAAGTAAAACTTGTTCCTGTGTCAATTTCACAGCTCCGATGATGGTCGACCATGATACGACCGAAACGTCAGAAATAAATTTATTGGTTTCCTAAGACTGACCGTCTACACCCGAGATTTCATTATCCCTACTATATAGATATAGTATATATATAGTATATATATATATATATATATACAGGGTGATTCAGAATGCGGTACTTTCCTTACACCGGTGGATTCCTTGTAAAAATCTAAGACCAAAATTATTCATCCTAAAATGTCGAAAGCTAAGCCGTTTTCAGGTAGTAGTAGTTTAAAGTAAGCCAAAGTAAGCCAATACGAGGGCAGATACGAGAATGGCTCAGCCGCCGCTACGCCGTTATTGTTGATCAGACGTGGCTGGTCTGCTGTATGTAGCTAAGCTATACAGGCGATGCAATGGAAACAGAAGCGTGCGAATGTTACCGAACTATGAATGTAACGTCTGATCGTCGTTTCTTTGCAAGATCGCGGTGGCGGGCCAACAATAACGGCGTAGCGGCGGCTGAGCCATTCTCGTATCTGCTCTCGTATTGGCTTACTTTGGCTTACTTTAAACTACTCCTACCTGAAAACGACTTAGCTTTCGACATTTTAGGATGAGTAATTTTGGTCTTAGATTTTGACAAGGAATCCACCGGTCTAAGGAAAGTACCGCATTCTGAATCACCCTGTATATATACATATACATTAGACCGGTTCAAAAAAATCGACTATTCTTTTTTTTTTCAATTTTCGCATTGAAATACTTCCGAGGGGGTGAAAAAGATGCCTGTTAAAAGCGGAGCTCTTAATATCAAGATTTAGAGGTCGCTCATCGCGGATTTCTATTTTCCATTTAAATAGCATAGGAATTTTATTTTTTTTTTCTTCAGAATTTCGTAGCTCACAAACCAATGAACAAATCCAAATGACTCTTACATATTTTGATAGGGGATTGGACACTCTAAAAAATGTATCTATCATTGTGGAAAAAAAATCACAAAAAAAAAATAGTTTACTCAACTATAAATTGAAATTTGAGCTTGTATAACTTTGGAAGGAGTCAATTTATCAAAAAATGATAAGAGAAGCTTTTTGTAGAGTGTTCAATTTCCTATGAAAATATGTTTGAGTCATTTGGATTTGTTCATTGGTTTGTGAGCTACAAAATTATAAAAAAAAAAAAAAAAATTTCCTATGCTATTCAAATGGAAAATAGAAATCCGCGATGAGCGACCTCTAAATCTTAATATTAAGAGCTCCGATTTTAGCAGGCATCTTTTTTCAGCCCCCCGAAAGTATTTCAATGCGAAAATTAAAAGAAAAAGAATAGTCGATTTTTTTGAACCGGTCTAATATACATATATATATAGTATATTAGCTCATAACTAAGCTAACCGGAAACGCCATAAAAGAATATTCTATTGAATTTTTATTCTAAAATTTGAAATTTTTTCAATAAGAAAGCCAAATTTTTAAAATAGGACGGCTACGAAATCGCGTGTGAACTACGATTATAATTAATCAAAAGCAGTAAATCCAATCCAATCACAAATGTCAATCCGATCAAGGAAAGTATCACTTTTTCGAGCGCTAATTTTCACGCGCATTTTTTGTTCTGCGTAACCATGTAATAAATAAATAAGATTTGTTTCATTCGCTTGTGACAGTTTGGGAAAGAAGGACCTCACTCGATAGTAAGTATTGATAATTATCAATTACATTTAACATCAATTGTGTGAAATTCATTTACTGTATTAGCTATTTCTCAATTCTTAGATATGGATAATCGTAACACTGAAAGGGAAAAGATAAATCGAGATGAAAATGGTATGTCATACAATCTTTAATAATTATATGATTATCATTTATGTTTAAATAATAATATGAATTCATCTCTTCATTTTCGTTCAAAGAAAAAGAAGACCATAGGCCACAACCACAGCAAGCACCACGACAACAACAACAACAGCAACAACAGCAACAACCACAACAGCAACAACAGCAAAAACCTCAACAACAACAACCACAACAGCAACAACAGGAACAACAACCACAACATCAACAACAGGAGCAACAACAACAACAGCAAGCAGTAGGGCAGGCGTGGAATACAAATGGTATCGATGCTGACGCATTATATTATTATTTATATTAAATTAATTTTAATTTGTATCTGCTTTATTTATAATCTTTTTTTTCATCACGAGAACTACGTCGACACCAACGAGCAGGCCAACAATTGGCGATGAGAAGGGCCCACTACCGCCAAGCTAATATGGTAGCATTATTATTCGCCTTGGCAAACCCCTATCAGCGACGAGGTCGAGGCCGCGGCGGACCAAACCGTCAAAATCAAAATTAATCGATAGTTGATACTTAGAATTGATAAGTTGTTAGTGATACTTAGAGTTGATATTTCGTGTTTTAATATGTTCAAATAAAAAAATTATAAAAATTAAAAATTAAATTATTTGATAATATTATTGAAAATAAAATAAATTTATTTTATTTATTTATTTATTTATTATAAGTTCACACCAACAGATGACATTATGAATATAAAAAGCAAAGATTTATTAGTGTTAGTTAAATTTTATTTGGTTCGAAAAAAAAGATCGATGTGATCTCCGATTTACTCGAACAATTTGTTTCATTTGATTCAATTGTCTTTCATCTTCACATTACACACTATTTTGACAGTTCTGTAAGAACATGATAAATTAAACGGTAATTCATTGCGATAAATTATAATTACGATCGTCATTAACGGGATGTGATAGGGTAAACGAGGGGGTGTTTTTACCATTTTTTTTGTTTTACTCTGCATTTCGCGACGAAGGCACAGAATGGATTTTTGCAAAGGGCATTCGACGTATTATATGGTGAAGTATTCTGTTCGCTTTGTGCGTCGACTCGGTCGGAGTCGACGAAATGCAGCATTACTTCTCATTCTTTAATTTTCACAGAATACTCATAAATAAACGGATCGTTCGCTTTGTGCGAGGTCGTAGAATTGACGCAGCTATACATTTCAGTGCTGGATACCACGCGAACTTGAATAATAAGGTCAGCATATGAGAGTCGAGCCCCGAGCGGCCATTTTTTTACCCTATTTTACAGATCGTAATTTAAGAAAACGAACTTTTTTTCGATTTCAATACGTTGTAACGTGGTGCACGTTAGACTTCCGCCGAACCGACCTACGGACGTGTATAAGCCCAGCCGCCCGATTTAAATCGCGCCGCTCTCCCTCAGCGACGCCATATTGGCCGCAGATCCTCGCACATGGCGATCGGGTTGCCGCCAGCGCTCGCTTACCGGGCGACGCCGGTTGGTACTAGAGATAACGGAAGAGAACCTCATTCCATTTTTGGGTGCTATAGAGGATACCTCGTGTAAAATTGAAAAATCCAGAAGTGCGAATACAGAGAGTGAGAGTGAGAGTGAGAGAGTTTAGGAGAGTTTGTGAGAGAGTTTTGTAGAGTTTGTGTGTGTGTTCTGTGTATTATAACGACCTGGCGACGCTTGTGGACTACGACTTGTCGAATTTTGACTATTGGACTACTGACTGGCTGTTGACGACCTACGCTTAACCCCCGGCTCTCCGACCGTTTATTGAATACTACCGTCGCATCCGAGGCCGTATCCTCGTCAATACCAGGTAGGATCAATCTGATTCGTAGTCTAGTCGTCCCTAGTAGCAACCCGCCTCCGAATTAATACCCTGAGCCTCTAGAAGCCTCGTGTCGGAATCTCAACCGTTTCCCGCGAACCGTTGGATTCGAAAGTCGACACCGAGCGCCTTGTTTACTCTGCGCGTAGCCGTGCCAGTATCGGTCACCGCTGCGCAGAAAACTAGTAGACGCCATTTTGTCACCGACCTCTGACGTCACGCGCGACGCTCAGCTGTCACCCGTCAGAGCTCGTCTGCTTCCTCCTAGTTAGAGCGAGCGAGCAATAGACCGTAGGTAGAGTCGACTCTGTCCTCCCTACCGTCTAACTAGATCTAGGATACTCCGGATAGAGTATCGAGAGAGAGTTGTAATCAGTTAGTCGTACGTTAATAGAGTTTATCTTTTCATATTTAATTATTTTAGTAGCTTCGTTTATTTTGATGGTGATATTTAGTTTGTTTGCTTGTGATAATAATTTAGTAATTGCCTGTGATATTTAAAATTAGAGTAGAGCCATTGTAAGAAAGAAAGTAGAGTCAGTAAAGTAGCAATAGAGTCAATATTTTAATTTATCGATTTGTAAATACGCCAGGTAGCGGGCGTGGTATCAAATTCGCCACCTTTTCTTTTTTTTCTTTTTTAATAAACAATAATAATAGCAATAATACAGAGTGTCTTTATTTCTCGCCCCCACGAAATCCCTCTACCCTTAGAGTTAGTCGGAGGGTCGCCGAGTGAGCGAGAGAGAGGACTTCTACGTGAAGTCTGGCGCCCAACAGCACCCCCTAGCTACCCGTAGGCCCCGGTTTGTATTCGGCTTAATATTTCTGGGTCCCCGAGCCTAGGAAAACCCGTTACAACGTTTATACGTCTACGGCAATACTTCACCATATAATACGTCGAATGCCCTTTGCAAAAATCCATTCTGTGCCTTCGTCGCGAAATGCAGAGTAAAACAAAAAAAAAAATGGTAAAAACACCCCCTCGTTTACCCTATCACATCCCGTTAATTAAATTGTAACTTCAATTAATATCTTAAATTATTTTCTTCTGAAAATTTTTGAGTGCACAATGAGTGAACATAGTTCCAATAGTGGTATCTATCTGATCTAGATGTTCCTAATAATTTTAATTCATTCAACACCTAATTAATTCAGTAAATCTTCATTTAGATGCTCAGAGTGAAGATTATGAGTTCACACCAACAGATGATATTATGAATATACAAAGCAAGGATTTATTAGTGTTAGTTAAATTTTATTCCGTTGTAAAAAAAGACTTTTGATATTATTATATAAATAGTAGAATGGAGAAGATTTGAATTTGGTAATTTTTTTGAGTCGAGATAGTAATTTGAAGTTTCAATATAATTACAATTAGAAAGATGATATCTTCAACTACAAAAAAAATCTGCTGCTATTTTTTTTTTTCTTAAAAATTCCATTTTGATATTTTACTAATTTTTCAAGATATAATCCTGAACTTTGGACCGTACGGTATTCTATACTTTTTCCACATTTCGTTATAGTGAATTGGTAGGCTACATAAAGGATACGGAAGGATTAATATCTCGTAGTACGGGAAGTGTATTATCGTTTGTTGTCAGTAATAAAGACAAGACCACAATGAAAATCGTATCATGGGGAAAAATAGCTGAAAACCTTCATCCAAAAATACAACAAAATGCTGTAAAGTAGTTTCCATTTAAATTATTACATTTAAATACGAAAGGCATATTTCTATTTGAATTCTTCCAATTATTTTAGATTATTCAAATTAATGGTGCTACAGCCAAAGACTCTAATCCTCAATATAACACCACGAGCAGACGGAATATACAACTCAATATTCATTCGAATACTGAAGTTAAAATATTAGGAACTTTTAATCCTCCAAACGAGCCAGTACCAAGAATTTCGATATCGAATCCGGGAACAATACCAAATGACGACTGTCGTAAGTTCTACAGTTTTTACACAATTTTTAGTTGGAATAATAATAAATAATTTATACATAGTTTTTACCGAGTTTAAAATTCTGCCATAAACATTTTCTCTTTCACATTTAAGATGTTACTGGTTATATAAAAACCAATTTCGCAATCATGGTCAGCTACAACAACCCCACTAATAGTTCTTGCTTTGGTGCCATTGCTGAAGATAAAACAAAATTACCGATAAAGATTCGAAATTTTCCAAAACAATTTACAAGTCCTTATAGTGTTGGAGATCACATTGAACTGTTAGGAAAATTCCAATTAGAAAGTAATAAAAATATCCGTCGATGTTATTATAAGTCAATAACAGATGATGATAAGCTATTAACAAATTTATAAATTATCTAATTTCTAAAACAGATAACTATAGGTTTATTGTTGCAAATTTCGACAATATTACCAAGATTGACGATAAAACTATGGCTCGTAAAAAATTATCTCTGGCTAACCAACAAATTCCTGTCCCATCATCATCAACTGCTCACCGTCAAAACAAAAAAAGAAAATTAGATAATGACGCAGAATGTTCAACATCAGGATGTTCAAAAAATCGTCGAAAAAATAAACAATCACAATCGGACTCCGATGAAGAAGATGAGTGATTTTATATTTGAAACATTCTTTATAAACCAAGCCATTTTTATTTTTCAACTCTTCCAATTTTTTTCAAAATCTGATACCATTCTGATTATTTTTTGCAGACTCTTCACCCAATAATAGACATCCTATAAAATTTATACCCGAAAAGTGTGTTATTACTGTTATTAGGTTAAAAAAAAAATTCTCATTTTTTTACTGAATTTCAATTTCTTAATGCAAAAAAAAAATTATGATTTTGATTTATTTCGATTAAACGGAAAAAAATAAAAAATTTCAGTTTCATGTTTTTTTTTTTTTTTTTTTTTTAATAATGAAAATTCTTTAAGTATAGTGTAGAGATTAATGAATATTCTTTAAGTATAGTGTTCGTAAAGAGAAATTGAAAATCCTAAACAGATACCTAAAAAAATCAAAAAAAAAAAAAAATAAAATAAATAAAGACGTTTCTTTTGACTAATATTTAAAACTGTCAGTTTTTAAAAAAATTAGAGGGGATGGAAAACAAAAGTGGCCTGGTTTACAAAGAATGCTTCATTTATGAATTTGAAAATTTCATCTTACAGACTACTACATTTTCATTAGTATTTTTTTTTTTTATTTATTTTTTATTACATTCTGGCTGCGAAGAACAAAATTACTGATTTTACATTCATAGATTTTAAAATTTCATGACAAAAACTAACAAATTTTTAACGTTTGCCAATTCAATGAATTTTCAAATCTCACAAAAAACTTAAATTATTATTAAAAAATCAGTATATTTTAATGGAGGAGTAAATAAATGGTTGTACTTCACAAAAATAGGCGGGGAACCTAATGTATCAGTCTGAATTATTTCATTAACTTGAAAAATTTCGATTTACTAAATCTCAGATCGATTCATTAAGAAATGGGGCCTATTTTCCAAATATTGATATGAGTCTGTCAAAAAAAACCATTGTCCACTTCAGTCAATCCTCATTTTACCTTTCTTACGTCTACCCCTTCTCCTCTTCCCGCAAATATATATTCCTCTAATTTTTTTTCCAGATCCAGTGTAGAATAATAACTACATCATACAAAAGGAGAAATCCCAAATCCCAATCAACTACAAAGAAAATGAATCCATTTCATCCTATATATGAACAAGAAATACATTTTTAAATTAATTACATCGATCCGATCAAGAAAATTTACAGCTGACATCCCACATTCTCTTTTAAATAAGCGAAACTAAATTTGTTCGAAAAGTTTGACATCATTCTATGAAAATTATTTGAAATAGCTTTGAAATAAATGATTCGATTTTCACATATCGACGCCTGGGCGGAAGAAGATCGTATCTCGAAAAATCCGCGATGAAGATCGTAACTCGAAAAACCCGTGAAGAAGATCGTAACTCGAAAAATCCGCGAAGAAGATCGTATCCCGAAAAACTCATGAAGAAGACCGTAACTCGGAAAACCCGTGAAGAAGATCGTAACTCTTCTCGTAGATCGTAGATCTTCTTCGCGAATTTTCCGGAAAACATCTTCTTCGCGGATTTTTTGAGTTACAATCTTCTTCACGGATTTTTCGAGTTACGATCTTCTTCGCTGATTTTTCGAGTTACGATCTTTTTCACGGATTTTTTGAGATACGATCTTCTTCCGCCCAGGCGTCAATATATAAAACATTGCTGCTGCGCGCAATAATATATGGCTGCCTTGCGCTATAACATATGGATGTTTTGTCTATAATATATCAACAACAAAAGCACCTATGGTGCAAAACCCTTTCGCCAAGTGCAATAATGTGGACGCTACTCAAAACGAAAGAATAAAAAGAAAAATGTCCACGTACATAAGTATTGAAATCACATACAGTGCCAAGTACATGTCTTCTGTATACCATAAGTTAACAACAGAAACGTAAAGAGTCTTGTGCTCGTTCACTCGCAAAAAAAAATTTGGAGTCCGTGGTACTTGGCGGGCCAATATTGTTCTCTCGTACTTGTATACGAAGGCCCGCCAAGTACCACTACCTCCAAATTTTTTTTTGCGAGTGAACGAGCACAAGACTCTTTACGTTTCTGTTGTTAACTTATGGTATACAGAAGACATGTACTTGGCACTGTATGTGATTTCAATACTTTTGTACGTGGACATTTTTCTTTTTATTCTTTCGTTTTGAGTAGCGTCCACATTATTGCACTTGGCGAAAGGGTTTTGCACCATAGGTGCTTTTGTTGTTGATTTCACTACTTTTTGTACAATTTTGTATTTTATACACGTATGTGTTTATAAATTTTTTTTTTTTTTTTGACAGTCGTAAAATGTGTGTTCGTTTTTCATTAAGTTCTACGAATTGTTTCCTTATAATCCGTTATAATAACTCTATATGCCTGCAACGTGTAACCCTGCGCGCAAACCTCCTCCTTCATCTATATATGGGGAATTCCACGTGAACTCGACCAATGTTTTTCCCTCACCATTTTTGATTCGCTTCACGATTTTTTATACGATTCTTCGATCTCGAAAAAGCACTGCTGAATTTTTTCAGATTTTTCCCTCCAACCGTTAATTTTCAATGATTATTCAAACCCATTTTGAAAACGGCATTTTTTAAAAATCTCGAAAAATTCTCAAAAATATTATTTTTTATTTCGATCATTTTGATACCCCTCCCATGATGGGATCATTATTCCTTCTTTTTTTTCAGCACTTTTAACATTTTGAACAAACGAAACACCATGTTCCAATGTTTCGAAAATTCTTGAAAAATTACCAAAAATCCTGTGTTAAATTCTGAATGTTTTCGCGTGAGACCCACGATGACGGACGAAAAATACTTTTTATGTGTTATAGGCCGTAAAACTGCGTTTTTAACCTCGCTTCGCTCGGTTAAAACGCGGTTTTTGGCCAGACACATAAAATTCTGTATGCCACACGGCCCAAAAAGTATTTTCTGACGAATTTCATCATAATCCTCGCCTTCGGCTCGGATTATAAACTCAAATTCGTCGGAAAATACTTAATCGGCCTAGTGACATAATGTACTATTTTTCGAAAAAAATACATTTTCATCGAAGTTGCGATTTTGAGGCTTTCCTGATGAAAAATAATAATCGTTACTTGTACGTAAAGACTTTTTGACGAAACGAGTTACAGCACTCGCCTTCGGCTCGTGCCGTAAACCTCTCGTTTTGTCAAAAAAGCCTTTCCATACTCATACTGAAATGTACTATTTTTTGTCCGTCCTCGTGGGTCTCGCACGCGAAAACATTCAGAATTGAACACAGAATTTTTGATAATTTTTCAAGAATTTTCGAAACGTTGGAACACGGTGTTTCGTTTTATCAAAATGTTAAAAGGGCTGAAAAAGAAGAAGCAATAATGATCCCATCATGGGAGGGGTGTCAAAATGATCGAAATGAAAAATAACATTTTTGAGAATTTTTCCAGATTTTTAAAAAATGCCGTTTTCAAAATGGGTTTGAATAATCATTGAAAATTAACGGTTGGAGGGAAAAATCTGAAAAAATTCAGCAGTGCTTTTTCGAGATTGTAGAATCGTATAAAAAATCGTGAAGCGAATCAAAAATGGTGAGGGAAAAACATTGGTCGAGTTCACGTGGAATTCCCCATATATATTTTATTCATTCATGTGGTTACGCAAAACAAGAAGTGAACACGAAAATAGTGAAAAACGAAAAAACAAGTACCGAGCTCTAAAAACGGCGCTGATAAAAAACGCAGCTTCCTATTGTCCACAGATTCATGGTTATTTAAATATTAAAATAAATAGTTAAAAATATACAGGGCGATTCACTTTGCGCGCACTAACTGCTAAGTTTTCGTCCTCCAGGTCCACCGCACCGTAGTTTCCGTTCTCTAGGTCGACCTCTACGTAGTTTCTGTCCTCCAGGACCACCGCCACGTAGTTAAGAACGTCGTGTGTACAACATCAATTGTTCATCAATAATTACTTACAATCGATCGACCTGGAGGACGGAAACTGTGCTGCGGTAGACATGGAGGACGGAAACTACGTAGCGGTGGACCTGGAGGACGGAAACTACGTAGCGGTCGACCTGGAGGACGAAAACTACGTGGCGGTGGACCTGGAGGACAGAAACTACGTAGCGGTCGACCTAGAGAACGGAAACTACGGTGCGGTGGACATGGAGGACGGAAAATACTTAGCGGTGAACCTAGAGGACGGAAACTACGTAGCGGTCGACCTAAAGAACGGAAACTACGTAGCGGTGGACCTGGAGGACGGAAACTACGTAGCGGTCGACCTGGAGGACGAAAATTACGTAGAGGTGGTCCTGGAGGACAGAAACTACGTAGCGGTCGACCTAGAGAACGGAAACTACGGTGCGGTGGACATGGAGGACGGAAACTACGTAGCGGTCGACCTGGAGGACGAAAACTACGTAGCGGTGGTCCTGGAGGACAGAAACTACGGTGCGGTGGACATGGAGGATGGAAACTACGTAGCGGTCGAGCTGGAGGACGGAAACTTCGTAGCGGTAGTCCTGGAGGACAGAAACTACGTAACGGTGGTCCTGGAGGACAGAAACTACGTAGCGGTCGACCTGAAGGACGGAAACTACGGTACGGTCGACCTAGTGGACGAAAGCGACGTAGCGGTGGTCCTGGTCACAAATAACGAAAGCGTATGATGTATGAAGACAACTCCCGGCGACGACTCCGTTAACACTCGGAATTTTTAAAAATATTATAAGAGCGCCATCTTGCAACTGATGTCACTGCTGTCTAGTGGTGGCCACTCTTTCCTCATTTTTATCCGCATAGCTTTAGTGAACTGTCAGATCTGGCTGAAGGAGGTGAAACGACGAACAAATTTTCAGACGAAACGGGTACTCGGAAACTTGAAATAATCATACCTCAGCTTTCCGTGCACTGATTCAATCGAAGTTAGACTCAAATGAAAGCTCTTGGTACCCACATTCTAGGATAAATATTCTAATCCCCTGGATATCGCGAGAAGAAAGAAATTAGGAAATACTGTTTCCCCACCACGCCGTTTAGCTGCCATTCGGGTATATAGACTCGGTCGAGTCTCGCGCTTTTTTTATTATTGCTCTTGGCGCGAGACTCTACCGAGTCTCTTGATGATACTTTACATCATAATATATAAAATAAAAAATCTGAACTACAAAACGGAGGGAATAAGATATGTAAAATACGAAGATCTGGACGAATGAAACTCCGAACCCGAATCTGAATCACTTTGTAAATAATCTCATTAAAATTATAGTAAATGTTTATATTGATTTCATAATAAATTAAAAAATCAATAAATGAATGAAAATAATAAAATATCGTTCGAAAAATTTGACATTGTTCTATGAAGATTATTTGAAGGTAGCCTTAAATTCAATGATGCGATTTTTGTTCAATTCTTTTTCTTCAATTTTATGCATTCGTCTCCTGCCTTCATCTTATAATTTAATTTGACAGATGTGCAGGAACATAATAAATTAAACAGTGATTGATTGTAATAGATTATAATTACAGTTATAATCAAATAAACTGCAAATTGAATTGATATCTTGAATTTATTTTTTGAATTCTGATTAAAAAATTCAAATGTGTTATGATTGAATAGTTCTGATAGTGGTACGTATTTCATTTGGATATTGCTGACATTTATAGATACATATGTATTTATGGATATAAGTATATATATTATAGTATGGGACGTATCTCCATAAATCTTATAATGAAAATCAAAAATTTTAATTGGGTTTAATAATCTGTGTACTTCACTTATTCGTCGTGTAGAGTTCGAAGTGACAACAAATTTGAAAATGAGAGTAAATAAATATGGATCGAAAAAAACGAAATTTCGACACGACGAATAAATGAAGATACACAGATTATTAAACCCAATTTTTAATTTTTGTTGTAAGATTTATGGGGGTACGTCCCATATGGTAAGGGCTAAGGCGCGCGCAGCGCGCCGAATACGCTAGTCTAATAAATTTTGCGGCGGAATCTTCGCCGATCTCGATCCGTAGAATCATCTGTCGAAATGGCTACGCAACATTCACTCTCACACTATACACAAATCTGTTATGTCACTGTGATAAAATATCGTATTGTGATTGAAAGATCCAGAACATCATATAGCGATTCAGGCTCCACGACTGATGATCCTGGCAGCGCAGCAAGTTGTGGCTGGTTCGGAATAAACTTTCATAACTCCCATACCCTTCTCAATAATTCGTTTTGAATCATTAAATATATCCCATACCCTTTTCAATAATTCGACTTGAATCATTAATTAATTATATATCAAAGTGGAAGGTTCGATAGAGTCCCCCATGCGTGTACATCAATATGCATAAATGATGGTGTTATGTATTTAGATGAGTTCGTTCCTCGTTTTTGCACCGTGGGGTAACCGGGGTTCTAGGAGACAGGTAGTCACAGTGAATTGGTATATTTTTATTGATAGCGTTTGATTTGTAGTAAGATTGTATATGAGGTAGTCCACCCCAACTCGGCGGCATTTTTCCCTGACCATCTGCGATTTGTTTCATTATTTTTCATCTTATTCAACCTACAGCAGAACGTACTCTAAATTTTTTTCAGATTTTTCGGGTTAGCCGTTCGCTCAAAAAAAATTAATGAACTCACTTTTTGAGAAAAAAAAACGCCCTTTTTTAAAATTCTCAAAAAATTCACAAAAATTCTGTGTCACAAAACAAACTTTTTGAGCCATAAATCATAGTGGAAGTATTTTTGTTTATTTTTTTATTCAATTTAATGAGTTAGACAAAACTTTTTTCCTCATTTTCTAACTATACTTCAATGACTGGATGTGTTACAAAAGCATCAGAAATAAGTATGTATACAAGGATGTGCTGCTTTACGCGTTGTACACAAAAAATGTTAAAAAAAAAAAAAAAAAATTTTTTGTTTGGAAAAATTTACATGTATCTCCCCCCTTAAATTGAATAAAAAAAATAAGCAAAAATACTTCCACTATGATTTATGGCTCAAAAAGTTTGTTTTGTGACACAGAATTTTTGTGAATTTTTTGAGAATTTTAAAAAAGGGCGTTTTTTTTCTCAAAAAGTGAGGTTCATTAATTTTTTTTGAGCGAACGGCTAACCCGAAAAATCTGAAAAAAATTGAGAGTACGTTCTGCTGTAGGTCGAATGAGATGAAAAATAATTAAACAAATCGCAGATGGTCAGGGAAAAATGCCGCCGAGTTGGGGTGGACTACCTCATATATATATGAGTTATAATTGTAAGATTAAATGATGGGTGAGTGAATTTATAATGCGAGCTAAATTATATGCGACTGCTCTGATTGACGATTTACTTGCAAGTGCCTTTGTCAATCTTCGCTACTGATGAGCTGATGATGAGCTGAATCGTTAGGTCATCATTTCCATTGTCCCGGGTATGGGCGCGTTCGTGCAGGTGCAGTTTTATGGGAGCATAGGTAGGGATGGACTTCTTGGAATGTAAGGGTGAGACTTCCTCTGATTAGAGGTGGTGAGACTGGATGCATGCAGGATATTATGTCTTGGGTGTTGAGAGTGAGAGAGGTATTGAATAGAGTGGGATACGTAACACGCCCATCCCCAGGGGAAAAAAATATTGCTCCTGTGAAGCAGGAGGAAATTTTTTTTTTTTGTAAAAGTTAAAATGTATATAATAATATAATTTAGGTATAAGGTTGTATATTTACGACAGTAAGTATACTTATATTTACGTTAGTGAATAGATCTAGGTATACATTTACGTTAGTGAATGTATTTATGTACGTGGATCTACGTCAGTAGATTCATTTACGCGTAGATTCACGTTAGTGAATCTACCTTGTTTAGGTGTATGGTTTTGTTACAATTTGTCTTACAATGAGATGGATAGTACAACTGGTATGTTGGAAATAGTTATAGTATAGATTATAGTATAGTTAATATTACTTATTGGCAATAAAATCAGTTATAAATGTCTTATTTAGGTATAAAAAGATGTTTGAGCTGTCTGAGCTGCTTCTATGTTTAGTGTAGTCGGTGTAGTTGTAGTTGGTGCACATGTGACTGCTGGAGGATTATTTTGTTCGGTAGAGTCTTGATTTTCGTCAGGACTTCTAAATCTTCTGAATATCTTAAGTATTCTTTCTGCTGTTGCAAATTTTTGCGCTATGTATACCAGTGATACTGAGCCGAATAGGGAAGAGATATAATAGAGCAGGTTTTCGATACGGTTATCGTTTTCTGCGGCTCTTTGGTTCTGAGTCATTTCGTCTGTTCTTTTGATAATGTCATTTAAAGTTAGTCCGTTTGCGGATAGGTCTTTGGACGTTAAGAATGGAGTTTTATTTAGTATTGATGTTGGGATGAACGATAGGTTTTTGGGTTCCTCATAGATGGTCGAAATGTTCAAGTTAAATTTTGGTGCGTATGAATGTGTTTCTATGGTTTGGTAGTGTTTAGTTGTTGATAGTGAGATTGTATGTGAATTTGCGGTGCATTTGTTATTGAGTTTCGATCCGGTTCTTTTTTCTCGGTTTATTGTGAATTGATTTCGCGATTGGGAATATATTGTGTTGTGGTGGTTTTGTAGTTTGATGTATTGATACTTGTTTTCCTTCATACGTGGAATTCTTAAAAGTTGAGTCCCATGATTTGTTGGGGGTAGGAAGTTTTCGTTTATAATGAGGAACGTGGTCGTCTTCCGACGATGAGGAGTCAGGTGGTAATGAAGGAGATTTAGCCTTTCTTAGTCGTAGTTTATATTTGTATTCATGTGTTGGAGATTGCATGCTATTGCGTTCGCTGTACTCTGTTTTATTTTTGTGTGCGTCACTTGAGTCTGAATTAACGTTTGGCTGCTTTGAGATAAGGTTTGAATTTTTGTTTTGTTTCCGATCGTTTATGGATGAAGTTGATTCAGAAGTTTTTGTGAGTTTACGTGATTTTTTATTTATGGGTGAATTGTCTGAAGGGATGTCAGTATTTCGTTTTTCGTTTAGTGAGTAGTTTGGTAAGAGTCTATTTGGAAAATGTATTGTTTCTATTTCTGGTGGTAAGCAATCCATAGGGATTTGATTAGATTCGTCATCGTCTGTTTTCGAGTCGACGTTGCCTTTATGTCCTTTTATATGAGCGGGATTTGATGAGTCATCTGTACTACTTAATTGTTGCGGGTGAGTTCTCGACGATTGTTTGAGTGTGGAGTGGTTTGTAATAGTTTCTCGGACGGGTGTACTGAAGGTTTTGAGGACTGGTTCTAGAGTTACTGTTGGGACTTTTATCTCAACAGCTGATTCGTTCGAGTCTATCGCGAGTATACATGCTTGACCGCTTTTGTTTGTTATTAATGCTTTACCGCAGTGGATATTGGAACCTAAATTAATCGTATCTACGTAGCTTTCGTTGATTTCCGAATTTGAAACTTTAAGAGGAATTACTTGAGCGGTACGACCTGGTATTGTAATGAGAGTTGCGATTTGTGGTTTGTGTTTTTGGAGTTTGAAGGGAATCACAGTATCTGTCAAGGTTAGTGTATTATTTTTATAGGAAATGGTAGCTTTTTCTTTATGTAACAAGGGTTGTCCGATAATACCGTCTTGAGCTATTGGGAAATCTTCGCGGACGACGTGAAATTCGTGTTCTTTATTGTTGATTTTTAATTTGGTTTCCGCTAAAGTATTAGTAAATCCGTCTGTTATTCCTGTCATTTTCCGCATTTTAGTTCTGTCACATTCGGTATCTTCTTTTAAGGAATTGATTTTTATGATATTTATTTCTGCACCAGTGTCTACTATAAATTTTGATTTTGTTTCTAATTCTTGAATATCGAATTCGATGACTGGCAACAGCTCACTTAATGGTTTGGATTCTATGTTAAAGACGTGATTTGTTGTATCATTGAACGCTGTTGTGTATGTTCGGGGTCCGTCGGCGCGTTCGAGTTCTAAATGGGCCTGTGTTTGTTGATTGCGTGAGTTATTATAGGCGCGTTTTCTACAATTTTCGATCGTGTGTCCTTGGCGTTTACAATAGTTACAAAAAGTTGGAGGATATTGTGTATTTTGTTGGCTAGACTGTCGCTGTTGGTTAGGAGGTTGTTGGTTATTGTAGGCGCGTCGCCTGCAATTTTCTATCGAATGTCCTTGTTGGTTACAATGATTGCAAAATCTAGGGGGATATTGTGAGTTTGGTTGGTTGGGAGGGCGTCTGTCTGGAGGTTGTTGTCGGTTTCTGCAGTCGTCTATTGAATGTCCTTGTCGATTACAATGATTGCAAAATCTAGGGGGGTATTGTGAATTTGGTTGGTTAGGAGGGCGTCTGTTATAGTCTGTGTTATGAGCTGTTCGATTTAGGAGTTCTTGTTCTTCTGTTAGTGCCGTTTCGATGGCTTTAGCCAGAGTGGTCGGGTTTGAGCCGGCTACTCGAATTTCAATTTCCGGGATCAAGCCTCTAACGAAGCATTTAAGTACATTTGTTTCAACTGCTGCAATCATTCCAGCAGTATCACGTGTGCCTGAATTATTGATCGCTTGTGTTGTGTTGTGGTGTAAGTCTTCGACCTTAGCGCTATAATCTAAAACACGTTGGCCGCTTTTTTGTTTGATATTGTTCAACTCTGCTTGCCATTCGAAAATTGTTTTCTTTGGTAAGAAGGCTTGTTTTAAGACCGTTAGGATTTCGTCAATAGTGTCGTATTCTTTACTTCCTAAATATGATTCAGCTGTTCCATAGATTTTAGTTCTGATCATTCGCGTCAAAATAGGGCGTTGAGTTGGTTTCACAAGAGTTTTGGCATTTTCACAGCTTCTTATGAAGTTATTAATATTCAAGTTTTTCCCATTAAAGTAGGGGATTGTTTCTAATAAGTCTTTAAGAGACCAGTATGAGGTTTCTGCGTTTTCGTCAGGCATTTTGCGATTTGTGAATTAGATTATTTCGTTTGAGGTATGTGTGTACTTATTATAATTAAAGATAACTTACAAGCTGATGATCAGGGTTAGGAAAAATTTCATGTTTAATACGGATCTGAGTTGATATTGGAGATGAAGCTGTTGTGTTGGACTGCGTCGGATGTCGGATGTCGAGAAGTCGTCGATGAGAGTATAGATGTCACGGCTCAGGAATCTGCACTTCGTTGTAGCGAGATCGCTAATTGTTGGATTCAGATGAATCTTTGTGGGGCTAGGTGCCTTTGAGGATGATGTCGGACTTCTTTTCTTTTAGCAACTTTGATTTTATTGCTGAGTTATTTTCTTTGATTTTGAAGAACACTGTATTACGTTCTCACTTTGATATCTACGTATATAATATATGCACTTTATATTATGTGGATTTGGTAGATTTTGTTGATTTAGTGGATTTCGTAGATTTTGTGGATTTTGTAGATTTTGTAGAATTAGTGATTTGGTAGATTTAGTAGATTTTGTGATTTAGTGATTTGGTAGATTTCGTAGATTTCGTGATTTTGTAGATTTAGTAGATTTTGTGATTTAGTGATTTGGTAGATTTCGTAGACTTCGTGATTTTGTAGATTTAGTGGATTTTGTGATTTAGTGATTTGGTAGATTTAGTATGACTTGTTGCAATGATTTAAGGTATGGAAGATTTTCCACTAGAAATCGTGCGTTTGAAAATTGGTAATCAGTAATCACTCGTGTCACATATATGTCGCTTTGTAGAATTCACTTATTTTGTCACTGTATTTTCCGGTAAACGAGGTAGTTCCGCTGCCACCATTGTTATGTATTTAGATGAGTTCGTTCCTCGTTTTTGCACCGTGGGGTAACCGGGGTTTTAGGAGACAGGTAGTCACAGTGAATTGGTATATTTTTATTGATAGCGTTTGATTTGTAGTAAGATTGTATATGAGGCGTTGTATGCAAAAACCCCTTAACTCGAGTTAAGGGGTTTTTGCTGAAACCTACATTATTACAATCCTTGAGATGTATTTATAGTGCACCCCAAATTTCAGATTCATACTGGACTACCTCCCGAAATAAATTTGAAGACAATTTTTCATATTTATAGTAAGTTATACAAAAATAAAACCTTTAATCGCATTTTCCCACTAAGCGCTCCGGTCGAGTTAAGGGGTTTTTGCATACAACGCCTCATATATATATGAGTTATAATTGTAAGATTAAATGATGGGTGAGTGAATTTATAATGCGAGCTAAATTATATGCGACTGCTCTGATTGACGGTTTACTTGCAAGTGCCTTTGTCAATCTTCGCTACTGATGAGCTGATGATGAGCTGAATCGTTAGGTCATCATTTCCATTGTCCCGGGCATGGGCGCGTTCGTGCAGGTGCAGTTTTATGGGAGCATAGGTAGGGATGGACTTCTTGGAATGTAAGGGTGAGACTTCCTCTGATTAGAGGTGGTGAGACTGGATGCATGCAGGATATTATGTCTTGGGTGTTGAGAGTGAGAGAGGTATTGAATAGAGTGGGATACGTAACAATGGCAACTTATTTCTACAAATTGAACAACAAATTTCATATTTTCATGATGTATTTTATTAGTCGAACCATCCAATGCTTTGAATTACAAAGAATTGAAAAGCTTGCATGATGTCGAGGTATAAGCAGTTCGTCAATATGGTTGTATGCTTTTATTTATAGAAGACGCAAGGCAACCGGGGCAACAGGCCGTCGACCAAGTGGCCGGACAACAGGCCGTTGACCAAGTGGCCGGACAACAGGCCGTCGACCAAGTGGCCGGACAACAGGCCGTCGACCAAGTGGCCGGACAACAGCCCGTCGACCAAGTGGCCGGACAACAGGCCGTCGACCAAGTGGCCGGACAGGCCATTGGCCAAGTGGCCGGACAGGCTGGAGGTATGTTATCTATTTTCATCAAATGGTGTAAAATTATTATCGTTTCCACCTTTATTCCTTATTTCATTATGCACAGTCACGACCGTATTATTTTCATGTTCAATTGTATGATGATATATTTTCATTTTTATTATAACTCATTTCAAATTATTTTACCAAAGCACTTTCATATCAAGAGACTCGGTAGAGTCTCGCGCCAAGAGCAATAATAAAAAAAGCGCGAGACTCGACCGAGTCTATATACCCGAACGGCAGCTAAACGGCGTGGTGGGGAAACAGTATTTCCTAATTTCTTTCTTCTCGCGATATCCAGGGGATTGGAATATTTATCCTAGAATGTGGGTACCAAGAGCTTTCATTTGAGTCTAACTTCGATTGAATCAGTGCACGGAAAGCTGAGGTATGATTATTTCAAGTTTCCGAGTACCCGTTTCGTCTGAAAATTTGTTCGTCGTTTCACCTCCTTCAGCCAGATCTGACAGTTCACTAAAGCTATGCGGATAAAAATGAGGAAAGAGTGGCCACCACTAGACAGCAGTGACATCAGTTGCAAGATGGCGCTCTTATAATATTTTTAAAAATTCCGAGTGTTAACGGAGTCGTCGCCGGGAGTTGTCTTCATACATCATACGCTTTCGTTATTTGTGACCGGGACCACCGCTACGTCGCTTTCGTCCACTAGGTCGACCGTACCGTAGTTTCCGTCCTCCAGGTCGACCGCTACGTAGTTTCTGTCCTCCAGGACCACCGTAACGTAGTTTCTGTCCTCCAGGACTACCGCTACGAAGTTTCCGTCCTCCAGGTCGACCGCTACGTAGTTTCCGTCCTCCATGTCCACCGCACCGTAGTTTCTGTTCTCTAGGTCGACCACTACGTAGTTTCTGTCCTCCAGGACCACCGCTACGTAGTTTTCGTCCTCCAGGTCGACCGCTACGTAATCTCCGTCCTCCAGGTTCACCGCTACGTAGTTTCCGTTCTCTAGGTCGACCGCTACGTAGTTTCTGTCCTCCGGGACCACCGCTACGTAGTTTTCGTCCTCCAGGTCGACCGCTACGTAGTTTCCGTCCTCCAGGTCCACCGCTACGTAGTTTCCGTTCTCTAGGTCGACCGCTACGTAGTTTCTGTCCTCCAGGACCACCGCTACGTAGTTTTCGTCCTCCAGGTCGACCGCTACGTAGTTTCCATCCTCCAGGTCCACCGCTACGTAGTTTCCGTTCTTTAGGTCGACCGCTACGTAGTATCCGTACTCTAGGTTCACCGCTAAGTATTTTCCGTCCTCCATGTCCACCGCACCACAGTTTCCGTCCTCCAGGTCGATCGATTGTAAGTAATTATTGATGAACAATTGATGTTGTACACACGACGTTCTTAACTACGTGGCGGTGGTCCTGGAGGACAGAAACTACGTAGAGGTCGACCTAGAGAACGGAAACTACGGTGCGGTGGACCTGGAGGACGAAAACTTAGCAGTTGGTGCGCGCAAAGTGAAACGCCCTATATATTTTTAACTATTTATTTTAATATTTAAATATCCATGAATCTGTGGACAATAGGAAGCTGCGTTTTTCATCAGCGCCGTTTTTAGAGCTCGGTACTTGTTTTTCCGTTTTTCACTATTTTCGTGTTCACTTCTTGTTTCGCGTAACCACATGAATAAATAAAATATATATATATATCGATGAAGGAGGAGGTTTGCGCGCAGGGTTACACGTTGCAGGCATATAGAGTTATTATAACGTATTATAAGGAAACAATTCGTAGAACTTAATGAAAAACGAACACACATGTTACGACTGTCAAAAAAAAAAAAAAAAAATTTATAAACACATACGTGTATGAAATACAAAATTGTACAAAAAGTAGTGAAATCAACAACAAAAGCACCTATGGTGCAAAAACCTTTCGCCAAGTGCAATAATGTGGTCCCTACTCAAAACGAAAGAATAAAAAGAAAAATGTCCACGTACAAAAGTATTGAAATCACATACAGTGCCAAGTACATGTCTTCTGTATACCATAAGTTAACAACAGAAACGTAAAGAGTCTTGTGCTCGTTCACTCGCAAAAAAAAATTTGGAGTCCGTGGTACTTGGCGGGCCTTCGTAGACAAGTACGAGAGAACAATATTGGCCCGCCAAATACCACGGACTCCAAATTTTTTTTTGCGAGTGAACGAGCACAAGACTCTTTACGTTTCTGTTGTTAACTTATGGTATACAGAAGACATGTACTTGGCACTGTATGTGAATTCAATACTTTTGTACGTGGACATTTTTCTTTTTATTCTTTCGTTTTGAGTAGGGACCACATTATTGCACTTGGCGAAAGGTTTTTGCACCATAGGTGCTTTTGTTGTTGATCCATATTATCAATTTCACAATTTATTGTTACATACCTAAATTTTCTGATATATCATTGAGTCATGTAAGTTGGGACAGGCTTTGAGTTCTACAGTTGACTCGAGTTATACGAGCAACTGCTACAAGTCAGTCATCATCATCATCTCTGATGATGTATACCGTATAAATTTTAATGTCGAAGAAATATCGTAGTTTTTATAATGAAATCTATTGAACTAGTATAACGAACACTGTTCTGAACTATGATTCATTCAGGCTAATTGAGCTCCGGTAGTTGCTTTGCCTGATTTTGCTACAAAATTCTTCATTAAAATGATGTGATTTTCAATTTTTCAGAAGAAAATGTTGCCCGGCGTCAGCAGCGGGCCGGGCAACAGTGGTGGGCGAGGCGCCAACGGCGCCACAACCTCGTCGATCTTCTCTACGATTTAGCAAATCCTTACCGCGGTGGCGGTAAGGGCAAAAAGAATCAAGATAAAGATAAAACTAAATAATATTATCTGTCACTCTTACCTTCACCCTTACCGCCATCGCGGTGAGGTTCTTTTTTAAATAAAAAAAACTTGTGTTTTATAAATCATCATTTTTATTTTCAATGTTTCCCACATTTTTAAAATTTTATTCATTGTTGAATTATATCACAAGACTCGTTACAATCTCGCTTAGTAATAAACGTCGCTCCAGTAACTGTGAAATAAATTGAGAAAGTAGAATAGAATAGATTAGTAGTTCGTTCGGTTCTGGGATAGGACTCTGTTGTCAAGTTAGTCAGAAATAGACAAGAATTATGGAGTCCGTCTGAGGGACTCGAGATATTTGAGTGATATCGGTGCCTTTTCCTCATGGTCTCTATTCATTATTTATATTTATATTTTACTTATTATTTTCAAGCGAATTACGCATGCCTTCACTCACAAGAAAGGAAGATTGCTAGATGCAGATATAACTGCAGGAATAGGATAAATAAAAAAAAAAAAAAATCGCAACTATGGGCACTTCGGGGGACGAGAAATGATATTATTCTATGAACGAGAATCTATATCATTGAGTAGTGACTCTATCGTTCGAAGCCTATTAATTCATACCATATATGAATTTATCGGACCAGTCGAACCAAATTTTTAAGTCTTCTAACTGAAGCTGACCTCTATATAGAGCGTGCAATCTTCAGATAGACCGAAAAAAACGGAAGTGCGTCATAATTATTTTTTCAAGTAAAAATTCCTTCAGCCCGGGTTTGAACCGGGACCTCCGCATTTGTACTGCGACGCCTTGTCCAATTAGACCACTGAAGGACTGGAGGAATCTTTACTTGAAACACATGTTATTGTCATTGACCTTCTTAGTCCCAGGTCTGTGTTTATTTCATTGAGTAGTGACTCTATCGTTCGAAGCCTATTAATTCATACCATATGTGAATTTATCGGACCAGTCGAACCAAATTTTTAAGTCTTCTAACTGAAGCTGACCTCTATATAGAGCGTGCAATCTTCAGATAGACCGAAAAAAAACGGAAGTGCATCATAATTATTTTTTCAAGTAAAAATTCCTTCAGCCCGGGTTTGAACCGGGACCTCCGCATTTGTACTGCGACGCCTTGTCCAATTAGACCACTGAAGGACTGGAGGAATCTTTACTTGAAACACATGTTATTGTCATTGACCTTCTGAGTCCCAGGTCTGTGTTCTAATTGGACAAGGCGTCGCAGTACAAATGCGGAGGTCCCGGTTCAAACCCGGGCTGAAGGAATTTTTACTTGAAAAAATAATTATGATGCACTTCCGTTTTTTTCGGTCTATCTGAAGATTGCACGCTCTATATAGAGGTCAGCTTCAGTTAGAAGACTTAAAAATTTGGTTCGACTGGTCCGATAAATTCACATATGGAGAATCTATATCATCTGAGAAAGAGGGAGTCGATCGATCATTTCTCGACAGTGAAGAAGTAATTTTTTTGATGTCAGCTCTAATATTTCTGGCCATTATCATTCTAAGTATTTATCATTATAGCGCAAAATCTAAATTTGAAAACGGATTCAAGTACTTATGGCTAGAAAATCAATTTATACGTATTACTTATTCTTACTTATTATTGAAAATATAATAATGAATGATCTAAACGTTAGGCATTATTATAAATAAAAAGGAATCAAAAACGAAAAAAGACCGTAAGCAGAATGCATAGCCATAGATATAGATATAAGATGATCTGTAGTAAAGGCCCGGGCACGCTTAAATCGAATCGTAGTCGCAAACGGAAACGCAGTGATCTGACGCTCCTGATTGGTTGTTGAAAAAATTTGTTCAAAGCTCAGCCAATCGAGAGCATCAGATCACTGCACTTGCGACTGCGATTCGATTCGAGCGTGCCCGGGCTTTGAGAGCGAAGTGATGCGCTATGGCTTGTGCTTCCGGCTTATAGGCGCGGGTACAATGGTTGGTTCCGTATCCGTATCCGTAACACCGATACAACACACGCTTACACTGATAAACAAACACATGAACATTCTTTCCATGTGTTGTGTCAGTGTTACGGATACGGAACCAACCATTGTACCCGCGCCTTATGGCTTATGGACTTCTGTGTGCTTCCACTTTTAGCCCAGCAACAGCAGAATCAGGGGTTGTTTACTCTTGCCCTCCTCCATACTTAATATTTGCGGAGCTGGCGGGACTCATGTTCGACAACTTCATAAAATGAAAATCTCTAGAGCTGATAATTTTATTAATTTAATACCTGGTTTACGCAGCGCCGTAACTTGACTTAATTTGAGAATCGAACAATCAGGAGGCTCGATTCACCTGGCGCGTGGCTAAGGCAGCCTCTTGATTGGTTGATTCTTAAATCAAGTCAAGTTATGGTGCCGTCCCATGTACGCCCGGATCTCCGGAATCCGGAATCACGGAACGGAACGCAGACGAAATCTAGTGGATTTCCGAATCCGTTCCGGTTTTTGAAAAACCCTGCCGTCCCATGTACCAAAACTGCACGGAACGACGGAACGGAGCCGATCCATATTTGTGCTATTCGGCTTTATTTGTCTGTTTAGATACAATTTTTGTATCAATGTATGTGATTTATTTAATTAGCTTCTATGTAAGATCAAATTCTGTAACTATAATTGATTATTTCATCAAACAAAAGTTGACGTTCCGGCATTCCGTTCCGGAATTAGGGTACATGGGACGCAGGGAAATGCAAATAGACGGAACGGAACACGGAACTTGTGTATACTTCTACATGAACATAACCCTGCAAATTGTAGAAAGACGCGTGTGTAGATACAAATTTGATCATAGATCCTCAAATGTGTCTATTAATGATGATTCGGTTGTTCAAGACTTCCAAAAGTGCATCAATTTCTCAAAGCAAAATTATTTAAGACTATAATTTGCGAATACCGGACGGATCCACCATTCCGTAAGAATACGACGGAATGAAATTAGCGGAACGCGGATTCTACTGACTTTTCCGTCCATTCCGTTCCGTGATTCCGGATTCCGGCGATCCGGGCCTACATGGGACGGCACCATTAAGGTGCTATTACATGGACAGTTAACTACAGCAGCAGTCTAGTAACTTACTAGATTTCCTAGTGATTTTACGCAGCAGCAGCGCTGCTCATGAAATAGATCGTTACCGCATTAACGCGCTAAAAAATGTTCGAATTTGAACTTAAATTTGAATTACAAATTTTTTAAAATCGGTGTATATCCTACAAAAAACGAAATGTAATAAATCGCAACTGCAGTAACTGCCGCATAACTAAAAATTAAAATTAATGAATTAATCTGCCGTTCGGATAAGTGAACTTCATGAGGCAAAAACTTGCGCCGAAAGTGCTAGTCAAATCACTAGAAAATCTAGTAAGTTACTAGACTGCTGTTACAGTTAACTACCCATGAAATAGCACCTGTTATGTATATAATAATAGCTCCCACCTTTTGTGTATACGTGGATAGCTGTCGTCGAGTTCGTTCCTCGTTTTTACACTTTAGCTGGGTAACCGGATTTTGGATGGTAGGTGATTGAAACGAATATAATATGTAAATAACTAAATAGTTCATACCATATGTGAATTTATCGGACCAGTCGAACCAAACTAACTAAATAGTTGTAACTAAATAGTTGTTTATTGGTATAGTGATTACTAGGATAGTAGAACCATCGATATGATTGTTATACGTTATTAAGTGAAAGCGATGAGTGATTTGAGTTTATGATTTCGAGAGTTAATTAAGAGTCGTTTCGGATGCAAGTTTAAGAACGACTGGTTTGGTTAACGATTTAGGAGTAAGTGAGTTGTTGCAAGTGCAATATTAATAATGGCTACTGATGAGCTGAGATCATCTTTTCCATTGTCCCGGGCATGGGCGCGTTTATGCAGGTGGATAGGTAGGGATGGAGTTCTCCGAATGTAAGGTGTACACAGGATGTTGTGTCTTAGATTGGGAGTAAGAGAGGTATTGAATAGAGTGGGATACGTAACACACCTTTATGGCTCTGCGAAAACCAGGCATTAATCACACTTGTTGATAGAAAGCGCCACTTATGTCCTATACATTGCTGACATTTTCACCACAACAAAAAAAGTAGAATAACTATTGAAATTTAGAAACTGTGAATGTTCTGCTGTAACGTTGGTACAGGATAGTCCTGCTGCTTGACAAAATTCGGCCATATGCCTATCTCCAAAATCATTGAGTTAATGGCCTCTGAGCAGAATCGACATCGACGTCTAAACTGGCTGAGTTGAGCCTCAGGAGAAAAAAGAAGTAGAAGCGTATGAATTGGTTTGTCAAGCGCAGGAAAATACCTCATTCCTACCTCTGATAACAGGTCAAGCATTTGGATCAAGAAGAAGAAGAAGAAGCACAGGAAAATATTTATAATTAGGTTCGACGGAGTAGTTATCATTCAGGTAAGTAGGCAGGTTAGGTTATTTAGGTTAGGTAATAGTAACAAACCAAATCAGCTTCTTCCAACTCAAAAAAGACAGCTTTGCACTAAATACAGATCGGCAGTTTTGCGCCTGAAATAGATTGGCAGCTTTGCGCCTGGAACAGTTCGGCAGCTTTGCGCCTGAAATAGATCGGCACCTTTGCGACAAATATGGAGAAGCTAAATAAAAACCCTTTACCAGATGAATTTGTGAAGGTTATCGAATCTGGTGATTGGTTAGGGGATGAGCATATGTATCACTTTGCCCAACTTGTCAACCGTACCTCCAACTACGCACTTCAAGAGTCGTGGAAAAGATATTTGCCAGATACAATCGTACCTGTTTCACCGACCGTCAAAGATATTCAAATATTGCATAGCGGTGGTGAAAAAAACGGCGGCGAGTATAGCGCTTGTAAGAAAAAAAGTGATGAGCACTGGGTGTGCGTCTACTTTGATACGAAGTCGATCTACATATACGACTCGTTGAATTCGAAAGTACTCCGCGAAGAACATGAAATATATTTGAAACGTTTATTTTCATTTTACAAAGTAGACAAACATACAGTACAGTTTCCAACAGTTCAGCGTCAGCCCGACTCATCCGACTGTGGAGTATTTGCAATCGCATTTGCAATTTCATTGATGAACGGGCAACAGCCGGACAAAATTATCTACGATGTTAAGCTAATGCGAAAACATCTTTTACAGATATTCAAAAATAATGAGATACAAGACTTTCCATGCATTACTAGAATGCAAGTATCTGATACAAAACAAAATATTGCTATCAATAACCACGAATCGCCTCGCAATAGCACCAAGCAAAAACATTCGCAACAAACTGTAGTGAGATCATTGGCTGCAATGGTTCAACAACCAGAAATAGTTAATGTTATTAATGATAGGGAATCACGGAGGCGAGACAGGCGTAATGCCCCCCCCCAACTTTCGACGAGAAATTTAATAGTATATTATGTGGCATGCCCGTAAACCAAGTGTTTTTCGGCGAGAATAATGATTTCAGGACGAGCTAAAGGCGAGCCGGAAGCGAGTCCTGAAATCATTATTCGAGTCAAAAACGGTTTACGGGTGCGCCCCATACTGTATTTTTTTCGAAATAGGCATGAAAAGTCACTTTGACGCCTGTTGAGATTCACTAGACGGAGAGTGAGGTTATGCTGCGATCTGTCGCGCACTTCGAACCGCGCATCGAAACTGCCGTATAAAGACTTTATACGGCAGCTTTGGAATGCGCACTTCGAACTGCGCATCCAGACTGCCGTATAAAGACTTTAAAGGGCAGTTCTGAAATCAACCGTATAAAGTGACACTTTGTGGATCGAAAACAGACGTCAAAAAGTGACTTTTCAATGCCTATGCCGAAAAAACATATAATTACATCAGGCGCGTGGTTGTCTGATCTTCACATGACTCAATTTGCGTACCTCTTAAGGAGCTGTACAGAATATTCACCACGTGAAACCTGGCGGGTACAAATGCCGAATACCATCGAGCCAGTTTCTCCTACTCACAAGCATATCCAAATACTACACAGCACTGCACTGCACTGGGTATGCGCATAATATGATACCAAATCGATATTCATATATGATTCATTCAATTCCAAAAGGCTACATCGAACGCACGAGACATATTTGAGGAAATTATTTCCTTTCTATCAGTTTGACAGCAAGCGCATAAAGTTTCCAACGGTTCAAAACCAACTCAACTGCTCGGATTGTGGGGTATTGGCTATCGCATTTGCAATCTCGCTCGTTAATGGTAACAGTCCGGATAAAATAACATACGACGTTTCTCTTATGCGTGCACATTTATTGAAATTGTTCGAAAACAACGTCCTCGAAGAATTTCCTCACGCTCGTAAAACGCAGCGCACGGTTAGAAAAAGGGATTCTCTTACTTGTAAACGTAAAGTAATGTCGGAAAACGTTCAAACTCCAAACTCGCAGCAAATGGAAAAAGAGAACTCATGCCCCTTCGGGGTTAAAAAACAACGAGCCGAACCTATTGCGCACACAGAACAAGTGGAAGCTTTGCATTCAAAATTAGAATCAGAAAAAAATGTTGCAACTTACCCGAAACCGCTAATCTGCGGCGAGCACATTCAGGCAAATGCAACAACAGAATGTGATCAAGAGATTAATGAAAAACAACAACTTCTGATGCCAAATATAGATCCAGAATCTATGCACCATGTTAGACTAGATATCATTATTCGCGGACAGGTACACCAAGATATACCAAAAACATCTATGGCAGATGCCATGATAAAACGTGGTATTAAAAACAGAGACAAATATACGTCTAATAATTCCAGTGCCGAAAAGTCGGAGCACTGTAGTGTCGCTACGAAACGAAGTATTAGTATAAACTGTCAAAAATACCTCTTTAACGCTGAGAGGCTGCGAGGTCGAGCTCGCGAACTCTATCATTCGAACGTTGAAAAGCGGCTAGAGAAAAAGCGCACTCGTTATCATTTGAATGCTGAATCGCGGAAAATCAAGAAGCGCGAACGTTATCATTTGAATGCTAAATCGCGGAAAAGTAAGAAGCGCGAACGTTATCATTTGAATGCTGAATCGCGGAAAAGTAAGAAGCGCGAACGTTATCATTTGAATGCTGAATCGCGGAAAAGTAAGAAGCGCGAACGTTATAATTTGAACCCCGAGAAAGAGCGAAATAGAGCGCGCGCATGTTATAGATCGAATTTAGCAAAGCTCAAGAAGAGTACCGCTACTAAGATTGTTGCTAAATATCATCGTATTCAGAATACGAATACCATAGCATTAATACAGTCGAAGGAAAAATATATAGCAAAGATTTCGCCAAAGATTGACGAGCTTACCGAAAGTGATAGAAGAATGAATGCCGAATCGATCATTAAATGGTGCATTCGTGATAGAGATTTGAAAATAAAATCGATTAAGAAAACTTTACAAGTTGTAAATAAAAGAGCAGACATATATTTAACTAAGCTTGACAAATGCTCTAGTAATAAAATCGAAGATAAATTGGGCGTTCTTTGTGGTTCATCAAGGCACATCGCCTCAGCTGAATCGTTTTACGCGGAAGCTGGGTATGAGCTTGTTCAGTTTCATGAACCAATTGCAATTAATACAACAGGGCAAGCTGCCAACATTCTGCCATTGTTTAACAAAAAACAAAATGAAAGTGTAAAAAGCAAAGGCAAGAGTTGGCCTTGCAACAAAATGTGTAAAACGAAAGATGTTACATTACTCGCGAAATACGTAGAGTTTCTTCGGATTATATCCACGTGCACGTTGAAATCTATACATAAGTTTCTATACAAGTCGGAGTGTACAGCTAAACACGCGAATGGTAAGCTAGGCCATTCGCAACTTTGTTATATGGACGATGCTACGTGTAAATCAATTTTCTTGCCTGTGCAAATGTTATCCGCACATTTTCCATCAGTTCGGTATACACAGAGGCTAGTATACAAATTGATGAATGGTTACGCAAAAATTTCCGTCATAGACAAGGCACTAAACGACGGTGATCTCGATAAACTGAGTGAAATTTCACAACTTGCGCAGCTAAATGCTAAGAGCGTCGCTAATAATATCACGAATGATATTGAATTGGTTGAAGAAGAAATCAGAAAGAAGTATAAAAGTGCATTCAATGCTTTGACAAAACGTTCTATAGACATTCCCCGTTTAGTCTGTGTATCCTGTGAAAAACTTTGTTTCAAAAGAGAAGTCACAAACGTGGACAAATTCAGAAAACCCATAACAACCAAAATTTGGACAGATTTGATGGAACATGTGGAATGTAAAGATGATGATTGCGAATATGTTTGCAACTATTGCCTTCCTAAACTTAGACAAAACACCGTGCCACCTGAGTGCATACTGAATAAACTTATCACCGAATCAGTACCGGAAATTATACAATCGTTGAATGATTTCGAACGAATTTTGATACAAAGAGCTAAAGCATTTCAAACTGTTCAAAGAATAAATACGGTAGCAAACAAGAAACTACCGCACAGAGAGATGGTACAAAAAGTAAAAGGCAGAACATTTCATCTACCCTTACCTATGGAGGAAACTTTGAAGAAAATCTGTCCCCCTGCAGATCCAATTAATCTCGATCACGAGCTATACATACTAGTTCGCGGAATCCCAACAAAATCTAAGTTAGTGTGGGAACAATTGGTAGACATAAATAAAGTATGGGACTCATTAATATGGCTCAAGGTGAACAATCCTCAATATTCTGAAATTCAGATGCCAGCAACGGCTGACGCCTTGCTAGCTGATATAGAAGACGTAGAGTTCCAATTAGTGGATGAAGATAACGATGAGAATGGAAATTCGAAGAAACGCGAAAGTCTTGATAGAATAGATTCCGCAAGTGAAATTGGAAATAATGACGATGAAAAGCGTGAATACCAGGATAATACAGTAGACGCAAGCAAGGGCGCCTTATTGACTCAAGTATCTCAATCGGATGAAATTTACGAACAATTCACTATACATCCGATGTATGAAAAGAGGCCTAATGAAACTGTCACAGATCTTTATCAAATGTTGAAAATCCAAGACGTACCATTAGATAATCGTCATAAAAGTCTGGATTTGCTATGTTTCCCGCATTTGTATCCGTATGGTTGCAATGGGCAGCACGAGGATAGATCAACGCGTCTGACGCAAGCCGAATATATTAAATCGAGACTCATGTCGAAGCATTCGCAATACCGGCTGGATCAGCAATACTTGTTCTATCTATTGAATGACGCCAATATTAGGCAATTGAATAGTGGGATTTATTACAAACTTAATATCACCAATCCAAGCGAACGATTTACCGCCGCGAGTTATATAGAAAAACTTTCCAGGGAAGAATTGGAAGGGAATTTGAATGCAATATTTTCGAGGCTGCGCAACACGGCGCAATATTGGAGTCGGCCAAGAAATGATGTATCTTGTATGACACATCATTACGGTCCGGCAACATGGTTTCTCACCCTAAGTCCAAGCGAATGGTTATGGTCAGATATGACGGAATACCTTCGCGAAGTCGGTGGCCCTGCTGCCACTAAGATGTCTCCGAGTCAATTGGTCGCGGCGGATCCAGTGTCTGCATCTCGATTCATTGAAAACAAGTTTCGCGCTATGCTCGATTTCATAACATGCTCTCCCGATAACCCTATCGGAGAGGTGACCCATTATTTTTGGAGGCGCGAATACCAAGGCAGGGGAATGCAGCATTTCCACCTATTAATCTGGATCAAAGATGCTCCGGTTATTGGAAAATCTTCGAACGAAGAAATAGCGAGTTTTATTCTGAAATATGTAACTTGCAGAATGCCACCGAAACATGCTTCACCTGACTTGTATCGTCGCGTGAATACGCATCAACGGCACAAACACAATGCCTATTGCTTGCGAAGTAAGCGAAAAAAAGACGGTGGTTCGTCCAGAGCATGTCGATTCGGGTTTCCTCGTCCCGTAACAAATAACATTGTCATCAGGGACGTGGCTGTTTCAATAGCTGGCAGGCGGAAGCTAAAGTCTAGAAGTAGGCTGTATGATCTCCCTCGAAATCAGAACGAGGTGGATATCAATGACTACAACCCAGCAATTCTTCATGCTTGGGAAGGCAATATGGACATACAGTTCATTGGCGAGCTCAGCGCTATACTCATGTGGTATATCACTAAGTACCTGTCAAAATGTGAGAAAAGCAACATGAACGAAGACATGGCAACACTGATTAGTTCGGCAAAATCGCTCTACAGTCGTCTGTGGAGTTTTGCTCAACGTATGTTAAGTCATAGAGAATGCGGAGCGTTGGAGGCCGCTGATACTCTGTTAGGAATCCCGTTGTACGGTACAGATCCACAAACAACTATTAAATGGATAGATGTGAATATAATAAGAAACAGAAAAGTCAAAACTCGTCGAGAAATTGAAGCCCTCGATGCGGATTCTACTGATATCTTCTGTGATTCAGTAGTTTATACGCATTATCCAGCTCGACCAGAGGAATTGGAATCAACTAACCTGTACGACTTCGTAAAATGGTACGAAATTACCAAAGCTGAACCTAAAGCAAAAGATATTGAATATCACAAGATCGGAAAATCATTGTACCTGAAAAGAAGGAAACGTGGTTGTTTAATTAATCATTATAAAAATAATGTGAATAATCAGCCTGAACGATATTACTTTGCGCTACTGTTACTCTTCAAACCTTGGAGAGATACAAATGAGCTGCGGAATGGATGTGATACGTACGCAGAAGCATTCCAATCAGTCCAAACGGAGCTTGAAGATGCGTTACAGTATCACGAACGCATTGCGGAAATACAGAAAGGTTTTGAGCATATCAAAGAGATAATCGAAAAACGTATGACAGAAGGAGCTCAATCCCAACAAAGCGACACTTCGGATGCGGTACCATTAGGTTGTGGGCCAATCGAAGCAGAAGGTGCGATGAAAGAATTTCAGGCACGCGTCCAAAAGGTCGACACGGTGAAGAGTTCGCAAATAATTGCGGATTTGAATTCTGATCAAAAACGGGTATTTGATACAACCACAGTTGCCGTGAGTTCAAACGATAGAATTCTACGACATTACGTCAGTGGAGAGGGTGGAACTGGTAAGAGTCATCTTATCGAAGCGCTCGTATGGTGGATCAAGCAACATGCTGGTAAAGATACCGCCGTAACAGCACCGACTGGAATAGCAGCATTCAATGTCAACGGTTTGACGATTCATAGGTTGTTTCAACTGCCTGTCGAGCACGGAGGCACTCCTAAATACAAGCAACTCTCTGATGCAGCTTTGAAAGTCATTCGAGAACAGCTTAGAAATGGCGCGCTCATTATCATTGACGAGGTCTCAATGATTTCTAATGTAACACTCATGTACATACATCTCCGATTGAGTGAAATATTTGATACCACCGATTGCGATGACGGTTGGTTCGGTAAAAAACATATTCTCCTGTTCGGCGACTTGTTGCAACTTCCACCCGTTCGAGAAGAACCTGCGTTCACTCAACTATCAAGCGCAGTTTTGAATAAACTCCTGGGCGCAATGGGAAGTGTTAATCTGTGGAGTAAGTTATTCAGTTACGATGAATTAACGATTAACATGCGGCAAAAAAACGATCAGTCCTATCGCGAGATACTATCAAGAATACGCTTAGGAATTGGTATCGATTCAGACACAGAGATCCTAGCATCAAGGACAATCCGTTTCACAAACTTCACAACTTCAACCTGCAGTGAAAGGGTACGTGAACTATGTGCATACATAAATAACTTACCGAACGACGCAGTTTGTCTGCTTCCCACGTGTCGGATGTGTGATGTTCTGAATGAAGCTATGTTAGCCGAGATACGAAGCGAAGAAATAGAACTGATAGCCCACGATACAGTCGACTGCCCCACATATGTCAAAAAGAAAGTGCATAAAATTTTGCATATGGCAGATGAGGATTGTTCTCGAAATGCGGGCCTTGCCAAATTAATTACCATAAAAATTGGTGCAAAAGTAATGATCAGACGAAATATTGATGTTACTTTAGGTCTTGTGAATGGTACGATTGGTAAAATCACGTCGGTATCACGAGCTATTGATACGAAGGATGTTGAAGCGATACGAGTTGTCTTAGGGACAGGTGTCGAACACGTTATAGAGCGCGTAGACGTAAAATTTGAGGCAATGGAAGGGGCTTTCGTTATTCGAAGACAGTTTCGAATTTGCCTCAGTTATGGAATTACAATCCATAAAAGCCAAGGTCTCAGTTTGAAGAATGCCGTGATCGATGCGGGTAATTCTATATTTTCTAGTGGACAAGTGTACGTTGCCCTCTCGCGGGTAACTTCCTTAGAAGGAGTCCACTTGATTAATTACGATCCGCATGCAGTATTAGCAGATGATTCCGCTATTTTGGAGTATAATAGATTGAGAAAGCAATATCGACCGGACCTTATGGCGATGACCGTTTCAAAAAAACGGGCGAGAAAAGTTAAAGACCACAAATGGTCTTTACCGATAAATTTATCTACATGTCAGGAACCAATCGAGGAAAAACCATCCAGCGACACGTGGCGAGTGAAAGGTTTTCAGAATACAGATGGTGTTTCTTGTTATGCTAACGCTACGATACAGTGTCTATTTCACAGTAGACCTATTAGAAACTGTTGGCTAAATCAACAAAATGACGACGTCATGAAAATCTTGATCGAAAATTATGTCAATTTACAATCACCAGGTGATGTTTTTCATGCGAGGAGACTTGCCGGTGAAGAGTTCACTTTGAACGTTCAGCATGATGTCCCTGAATTTTTAACCAGTCTAATTTGGAAATACGACGACTTGAGAAATATCGTAAAACACGAGCTAACCTCTACAAGGCGTTGCAAGGATTGTGGTTTCACGAGCAAGACAATCGAAGCTGGTTACATTCTGTTACTTGCTTTGGCCCCAAGCAAGAAAAAGACTCACAGTTTAACAGAGATTATCAATTACAATTTTTCGCGTTGGAAGAATGTTGAAGATTCGTCCTGTCAAAATTGCGAGTCAAAAAATATACTCATCAAAACCGATGTATCATCGGCAAGCAGCTGTCTAATTTTACAGCTCTCATTGTTTTCCGTACAGGATGGGAATATTACGAAGATAACGGATTACGGTATCAAAGCAGTTCCTACGGATCAACCCGTCTTTTGCGCGAAGAAATATAAAGTCAATAGCGCTGTATTCCATCATGGTCAGAATATTGAAGAAGGACATTATACTTGCATGCTTCGAGACGGAACTTCTGCTTGGCAACATGTCAATGATTATGAAATTAGGAAGCAGAAATGGATAAAAAATGCCAAGGATGCATACATGTTCTTTTTGCAGAGGAGCTAACTGCGCTAACAAATATGACGGAACAATTGTTATATACAGATGGACATTTTATTAAGCATAAGGGTTCAAGTTTTTAATACATTTCAGGTTCTGGTGGGGGTTTCCAGCTCATCTCGACCACCTTCCAGACCTGACCCCCTCGGATTTGAGTAAAACTTTTTTTTTGCTTCACTCAAGGCCCAAATTGAAACCTCAATTTTTTTCAGAATTTTTCGAGCCCCCGTCCCGGAGGCATAGATAGTGGAAATTTGCCATTTTATGAAATCCCAGAATTTTTGAACGATGATATCTTGGGATTGGCGAGTCATATCAACAAAAACTGGGTGGTCAATAGATTTGTCTTGAATTGAACTTTCTGAAAAAAAATATTTCGCAATTTTGCGATACCGTCCCGGCCGCTAGAAATTCATTTCAAAGTGAAAAATGGATTTTTCGATGATTTGGGCATTTTTGATTTTTTTGATTTTTTTTCTACAATTCTATGAAGAAAGACAAATTTTTTAGGCCCAAGACGAAGATGGAGACTCTAATGGTTTAGAAGTTATGATTTTTTTAGTTTTTAAAAGTGTGCGAAACTGAGAATTTCAAGCGACAAATACCCGTCTCATCGGCTTTTTCATTTTTTTTCAATTCATGCGGTACAGTTCTTTAAATGAGAAGTCAATTCTAGTCGAATGAAACGAAAAAAAAATAAAAAAGCCGATGAGACGGGTATTTGTCGCTTGAAATTCTCAGTTTCGCACACTTTTAAAAACTGAAAAAATCATAACTTCTAAACCATTAGAGTCTCCATCTTCGTTTTGGGCCTAAAAAATTTTTCCTTCTTCATAGAATTGTAGAAAAAAAAATCAAAAAAATCAAAAATGCCCAAATCATCGAAAAATCCATTTTTCACTTCAAAATGAATTTCTAGCGGCCGGGACAGTATCGCGAAATTGCGAAATATTTTTTTTCAGAAAGTTCAATTCAAGACAAATCTATTGACCATCCTGTTTTTATTGATATGACTCGCCAATCTCAAGATATCATCGTTCAGAAAATTCTGGGATTTCATAAAATAGCAAATTTCCACTATCGATGCCTCCGGGACGGGGGTTCGAAAAATTCTGAAAAAAATTGAGGTTTCAATTTGGGCCTTGAGTGAAGCAAAAAAAAAGTTTCACTCAAATCCGAGGGGGTCAGGTCTGGAAGATGGTCGAGATGAGCTGGAAACCCCCTGGTATATTTGGGTTTTACAATAGCCATGCTATGAAAATACATGATGATTGACCTTTAAAAATAATCTTTCAAAAATGTTGGTTAGAACCTAATTGCTTATTGAAGTCCATATATAATAATTTTCGAATTTTGAAAAACTGTTATGATGAGTAACATATAACCCTGCGTGCAAGTAACTCCGCCATTGCCGGTCCCAAGCCCGGATGAGAAAGGAGGAGGGCTGCACGCAGGGTTCGATGTTGTGGGTATATAATAGTACATTATGCAACAAGGGAATAAAGTCGAATATTATTCCCGAAGGTGAGTTTACTGCCCGAACGGAATTCCCGCGGGTGGGTTTACTGCCTGAGCGAAGCGAGGGCAGTAATCACCCAAGGGAATTTCCGCGAGGGCACTAGGGGAGAGTAGGGTAATTGTGAACACTTAAGGGAGAACTGAAATAACACAAAACCAGATCAAGTTACGAATGTTATATATCACTAGAAGTGTACTTAAACTAACCAACTTCACGTTCTCATCAACAACGTAGATAAATTTTCAAAATAGAATCAAATTTTAACGAAAAAACAAAACGCTAGTGTCCGGAATTACCCCACAACGCGTGGGGTAATTACGGATGGTGCGTGGGGTAATCACGGACATAGGTCTAAATAGTACCGGAATCACAGCGAAATCCCATTAAAAAAAAAATTACAAAAAAAACGAAAAAAAAAAAAAAAAAGTTAATCTGGCGTGTCCTCCATTACCCGCCGTCCGTGATTACCCCACTCGCCCCTAATTCTTCGTGCGTAATTACCCGTACGACGATGTCCGCAATTGCCCCAAACAGAGAGAATGGCTATAAAGTAAACTAAACAAGTACACCATGAACAGATTAAAAATTCCTACGGTATATCGATGCTTTATGATGCTCCTTAGCAGCAAAAAATGTAGGCAAGATTTTGTTGTGATTATTATGGACACATCACCCAAATATTTAGGATCGTAATATTACATCAAACGTAGCAAAAATCTATAGTGAGCCTTATTTTTGGCAGTGTATGTGGCCTGCCTTTGTTTTTTTTTTCAGGCACTGAGCGTGGCATAGACTGTCACGTGACAAAGTCATAGGGTAACGCGAAGTACCTTAAATAGGGGTGTCCGGGATTACCCGCCGTCCGCAATTACCCCACTCTCCCCTAAGCCTGAGGGAATGATGGACTTTATTCCAGTGTTACATATACAGTCGGACCTCGCTTATATCAAGTCGTCGGGACCGAGCTGCTTCACTTATATCAAGAAATGAGGGGTCCCCACTCCTTCGTCGCACTGCGGCGCACTGCCCACTGCGCACCGAAACGGGCGGGTACTATCTTGGATTCGTGGAAATGCGTGTTATGGTGGGGGGTAGGAGAAAGCAGAATCTTGATATAAGTGAAGCAGAAATACTTGATATACGTGAAACTTGAAATAAGTGAAGTTGAAATAAGCGGGGTCCGACTGTAGTACTTTATTCCCGGCTCAACTGTGGTCACTTTATTGACCTGAAGCGTGGGACCCACGAAAAAACGCTAAAATTGATCGAAAATCTATATAAATATGGAAAGAAGTTAAGTCAGGAAATGGAAAAAAAATTTGAAAAAAATCATTTTTCAAAAGTACTTTTTTCCGGAAAATTTACTTTTTACCCGCAAATTTCACTTTTTTCCCGCAAATTTTACTTTTTTCCCGCAAATTTACTTTTTTCCCGCAAATTTTACTTTTTTCCCGCAAATTTTACTTTTTTCCCGCAAAAGTAAATTTGCGGCACAAAAAGTACAATCGGGAATCAAATGCCACTTTTGTCCCGCTTTTCAGGTCAATAAAGTGGCCATTACAGTTGAGCCGGGAATAAAGAATTATTGTAAACGCCATGCAAGTACATTACGCGTCAGTCTACAAATTTTCGACTTGGGGAAAATTATGAGCACACGCGAGCTCGTTGCTGTTGACGTTCCTGCTTATCGACGGACTTCGGGCGGCACGAAATAGTACAAAACAACCGAGCGAGCGTAGCGAGCGAGCACAATTATTAGATGGTCAAGCAAAATTTTACAAAAAGTAGTGAAATCAACCACAAAAAGCACCTTTGGTGCAAAAACCTTTCGCCAAGTCCATTAATGTGTAGACCACCAAAAAATAATCAAAAGTTGTGCTCGTTCGCTCGCTACGCTCGCTCACTCGATGGGTTGATGATTATCAACATACAAAAAGCATCGAAATCAGATACAACTGCCAAGTACCTGTAGAATAATAAAAGTTTGGAATTGAAAAATTTGTTCAAACTAAATAACGTTGTACTCGTTCGCTCGCTGCGCTCGCTCACTCGATTGGCTTATGATTATTGGTTGAAAAAACAATTCGGATGAAGAAATTGAAGACGTCAACATTTATCTAAAAATATTCATAACGAAAAAATAATTCAAACAAAATAAAAAAAAAAAAAATTTGGAGGTATAGAATAGAATAGAATAATGTTTATTATGCCGGGGCCCATGCAGGCCAAAGGGCAAATTACAGATTACAGAATATATGAACAATAAAGTACAGGACAGTCGATATAAAGATATAAATGGCAGACATACTTAGTCTATGACAGGCTGGAGAGTAGCAAGCTACCGATAATAGATAGCAAACATGGCAGACTTAATTATAAGAACAAACACACTAAATTGAATTTAAATTTAATAATACTGATTTAAATTAAATAATACTGTTGCAAACGCAAACGCAGGCAAACGAGCTCGAAATATAGAAAACATAGAAAAATAGAAGTACAATCAATAAACAATCAATAAACACGAGCAAGACCTCGCAGATGGCACTACTGCACACCACCCGCCGCAGCAGGTTCTACACAGTAGCCCTCGGACTTTAGTAGGTGCTCCAGGAGTCTCACTTTAAAAACTACCAAAGAAGAAGCTGAGACTAGTGAATCTGGGAGACTATTCCAAAAGTGGATTGCCGACAGCGCGAAAGAGTTTTGATAGACTGACGTACGACAGGTAGGAATAGAGAACGCTGATGAGTTTCCCAGACTCTCTAGTCTGGATGAGCGACGGATGCCTGCGTCAACATCTACAAACAGTTCACGTAAGTACGGCGGACAAGAAGTCAATAGGACCTGAAACAGGACCGAGCCAATAAAGTAGAGCCTCCGATTTACAACCGACAACCACTTAAGCTTATGCCTATAAGGAGTGATATGCACATCTTTCCTCAAGCGAAAGATAAACCTGACCCCACAATTTACTAGCCTCTGCAGTTTCAAATTTAAATAACCTGTGGCATCATGAAACACCAGACCACAGTAATCAAGGTGCGGTAGAATAAGTGCAGAGACCAGCGTAGTCTTCACTTGAGGAGAGAGGAGCTCACTAAGATGCTTGAGCCTATAGAGCGACGCATAAACTCTTTTAGAAACCAGCGCAACATGAGCATTCCAGGAAAGATCAGCGGCAATTAAAACACCAAGATTACGGACCGTATCGACATAGGGAACGGCCATGCCCTTAATGACTATAGGAGGTAAATTCACGCGACGCAGCTGGTCAACAAATACTGTACTGCCAAGAATGATCGCCTTGGTCTTTCCAACATTGAGCCGCAAGCCGTTTTCCCCGGCCCAGTCTGAGACTGCCTCCGCATCGGCATTAATTTTGGCTAGACCCGAAAGAATTTCACTAGGCGGTACATGCAAATAAATTTGTAGATCATCCGCGAAAATCATGTGATGGGAGTGTCTCAGACAGAGCCCAATGTCATTTATGAACAGGAGAAAGAGGAGAGGACCCAGAACAGAGCCCTGCGGTACTCCAGAGAGGTTGGGAAGAAAGCTGGAATGACCACCATCTGGGTCCTGCACCGACTGCGACCTACCAGTCAGATAAGAATAGAACCACTTAATTGCATCATTAGAAAACCCATAACGCTTGAGCTTGGTCAGTAACATGCTGTGCTTAAGGGTAGGAGATACTGAAAACTGCCCATCTGAACCAATTGCTATTTTCAAATGAGGTTTAACACACATGTTTGCCATCTCAAAACATAGACATTGTGCAAATTTCAAGTCATTTGAAACAATAAGTACAGAGTTACTCCTCATAATGCTTCTGAAATAGCCTTTATTTGAAAACCTTCCATGCGTCTCAATTATTTTTGAATCTTGCTGGGCTTGCACACACATATTTCAGGCTGCCCAAGCCACAAACCCACGTCGGTTTTTAGAGATAGCTACGATACTTTGATTTTGACACTTTTTTTTATGAAAAAAAAAAAATACAATTTCAATTTTTTTTTCTAAAATCTGTAATTTTGTCTCGATTTTCAAAATCCGACGTGGGTTTGTAGCTAGTCTGTGTAGGAATGCACCCTGAAAATTGCAGAAGTCTTCGACAAAAACTAAGACGCATGGGACTTTTTCAAAAGGCAAAACCATAGTTCTGAGATAAATCGCTTTGAAGTTTTTTTTCAAATTATTCACAAAATTCAAGATTTTTATTACTGCATGATCCAAACTAGTTTCAGACGAGATTGCTAATAGTTTTGAAGCATGTGACGTTAAAGAAAAAAAAAAAAAAAAAATATAGCTGGTGTTACGTACGGCCCCGCACTTTTCAAAATTTCACATTTTCTAAGTTCCCACAGATAAAAACCGTGAGAAGATTGCAGACATATAATCCGAAAGAGAGGAAACAAATATTTCGATTTCAAAACCCTCTCTGCTTAAAAGTCACGAACTCCGGCCGAGTCCTAGTGATAAGAACTTAATATCCTGAGGTAAGCTAAGAGTGGATACAGCAGTGGGGTTTTGCTGACCCAGCACTGCATAGTCGGTTCGATGTGACTTCTCTCTCAATAAATAAATATTTCTAAGAACAAATAGGATCAACCAACCCATTAGGGATATTCTCAATAATAACAAACTGTTCACTAAAACGTATGGAAGAATGTGTGATAAGAATTGTCAAGAACCAGAGTACATGAAATGGTAAATGTTATTACAGACAGACTGTCTTGAGAATGGGACCGCGGAACGCTGTCTTAGGTAAAGCGGACAGGAGCGATGAGTTTCACTCATCCGCGTAAAGACGCAGGTCTCTCATAGGCTAATTACGGCGCGGAGTAACACCTATGCTATGCAACGGCGGCCTCGTGGCTGCATCCAAACTGAATAACTTGTCTTTCGTCTAAAAAGTTGCATAGTGCACGGACGCGTCCCGAGGTTTCATAATTGAGCAAGAGTTAGTGTTTGAAAATCTTATTAAGTGACAACGCTAAAGGACTTAGTAAATCTCGTAAAAATAAAAACTCTAATAGCGAAAGCTAACTTCAGTGCATGGACACAATTTATAATTTTTCACAGCAAAAATCGTATTCATTTCTTTATAATCATTAATAATCTCAACATAAAATAATAGTTGATTTTCACCTATTAACATTTTAATCGTAGTTACACTATATTTCTAATTTTCATAATTAGTAGCTTCAGTTATAAACTTTATTCAGAGACAGAGTGTTTGGTTTTGGTGTTGTGAACGTATTAACCACGAGGTGAGACCACTGGAGTTATTTATCAGCCGACAGCTCCGATTCTATCCGACGGGACCCAACCCCAGGACAGTCAGACAGCAACGCTAAGTCTTTACTTTTAAATACCAATTGTTTACCAATATTCATAGTGATCAAAAGACAGTCTTTGGTGTAAGTCTTCCATATCAAAAACTCTCTTACTAGGAAAATCGCTAAAAGGGATCATAAGGCTGATTTACACGCAAGTCATTCGTGTGCGAAATAAGTCTTGCCTAGAGTATCACGGCGCTATTATTTCTCTTATGAGTTAGCTTACATTATTATAATATAACTACAATAGAGAGAGAGAGAGAGTTGTATAACGAAGATCCGACTATAGTATTATGAATATCTATCGAATCATAATTGTAATCATCAGGGTTTAAGTAATCATTATCTTTTATTATATCTTTGTTAAGGGAAGACCCTGGTGAAACTCAAAACTTCGACATTTCTTTCATAATCGAAATTATTTTTAGATCATGTGAAAGTATACTTAGGAACTAAGAAAATCCCACCTTGATCTCACAGATTACTTGATAAATGTGGAAGTTACGCAACATTTAATGGTAAAAACATACTGAACTTCAAAAAGTCCCCTGCGTCATAACTTTAATCGAATCATATTTATCTTGAACTATCATCTTTGGGACACTCAGGCGAAGAGATTTGCTGATCAGATTTGCGAATTAATTTTTTGTTCTTGTTTAAGAGCATTTACTATTTTCACTTCCAAATTTTTTGCATTTTTCATGTTATTTGAGACTTGAAAAATATGTTCCTTTTACAATTTGGAAAATCTGATCAGTGAATTTGTGCATAAGGTATGCGTGAACTTCCTCTGCGAAGGAGAAGTTGATCGGAGCAAAACAATGACGCAAGGAGTTTTTAGCGTAGCTGAAAATGTAGTTTTGAGTAAATCGTGTTTTAATGAAAATTGGTACAAATTAAATAAATTCTTCAGAATATATGGTCCGAGGTCATAATGTTACACTTTCTGATGAACGCATCTTAGATCCTCAATTTCTTTTGCTCCGACATATCTCGGAGCACGGATTATCTTCGCTTGACATTTCCAGGTTCACCGTCACATGGAATAAAATTAAAAACAAAAATGAGCATTCTAATAGAGTAATAGTGGGGGTCAAATAATTGATTATTATTATTATTATTATTATTATCATTATCATTATCATTATCATTATAATTATCATTATTATTATTATTATTATTATTATTATTATTATTATTATTATTATTATTATTATTGAATGATTATTGAATGTTGGTTCGACATTGCCTGGCCTAGAACTGTCCTGCTCCATAATTTGTCTCTTCCTTTCTGATGTTCAAAGCTTCAAGCTGCGCCTTTGTCAATTTGAGAGCACGCCGAAGCTTTTTTCGTCGTGCTTCATTCTGCCACTCGCTTTTTCTTTTCCGTTGAGTGTCCCGCTCTTTCAAAATCTTGGTACTGATTTTCATCACCTGTTCGTCCCTGTTCACATGAGCCTGTCGAACAGCGTCGCGAGCCTTGACAAGCACCTTTTCTTTTAGCGACTCACCTTTGTCTGCCAATCGCTTTGAATGTGCAAAGGATGTCTGGGATGCCATCACGCTCATGCCCATTGTTGCTCCAAACTTTTGCATTTGAGCATGTCCCCCTCCAGATTCTGAGAAAACTTCCACCATTTTTCTAATGACATCGAACGGTCGCCGCTTGGTGTTGTCTGTTGTTCGCGGACTCGTAAAACTTTGTGCGGAAAGAAAGCCACAGTCTTCGCATTTGACGCACAGCTGTGCTGCGAATCCTCTTCGTTCTCTCATCTGCCCAGCGAGGCTCTTCTGTCCACATTCAGCGCATGCTAAATTTTTAAAAAGCTCCTGCCAGGTACTGGAATGCACAAATAAATAATTTTTACAAGCATCGCCTGGCTCCGACGACTGTGATGAAACAAAAGTTTCAATTTTTCTTTTGCTAGTAGATGATGTACTAGGTCCTAGAGGGTTACTTATCTTTTTCGGTCCTAATTGTATTCTGGATGGGCCAGGCTCCGGTTCGTCACGCAATTGTTGATGACCAACTTGTTTTCCAGAGGGAAAGGCCTTCAATTGGAATTTATTTCCAAGATTTTTTTTACCCTGCTTGTTTTTAGACGTTAGGCGTTTTCTAGACTTGCACCACCGTGAGGTAATCGAATCCATTTTTTCGTTGAGATTTTTTTGTTTCATAATGAGTGAAAATCACAAAATTGCAGAGTAGTTTACACTTGCTGTCAACAAGATGCCAGTTTGTAGTAAACTAACCACTAAATGCAGGAAAGCACGGGAACAATTGGTAACTGGACGCAAGGTACTGTTTCACTAGTTCAAATTTCAAATACCAGATGGCGAACGCGTCTTCGCCATAAAGATACATGAATGACCCGATTTGAGTATTACTGGTTTTGACCACGAGGTGGCTACGCTTCAGATACAGTTACCAATAGTCGATCATGCCCTGTGCTACAGGTGGTTCGATCCCGAACTACACGGAGTTGTGACGTCACAAATTTCAAATTTGCGTCAGATTTACCGAGTTTTTCAAACTTTGACCTTGTATATTGCTAATCTCCCATTCAATAGTATTTTGATGGAATTCTAGATTTCTAGAAAAAAATAATCACGAAAGAAATGCAAAAAAAAAAAAATTTTATCGATTTTATTTATAAAATTCGCTGCCAATGAACCAAAAAAAATCGGAGGGCCTTGAAAGTTTCTCACAAGGTGGGGACAAGCCCCGGGAGTAATTTTCCGGCAAAAACAGAAAATCGATTTTTTGAACGATTTCGGGCAAAATCTCACCAGGGTCTTCCCTTAACCATACGCTCTCATATTCCAATCGAATCGTATCAGAATATACTTTAATTTTTACCAGTTAACAAATCACTTTAATTCGAATTTACCTTCATCTAACCTAATCCCCATTCTACCTATTTAGCCTCATAAGTAGAATATTTTATTAAACGTACAGTTCTGTATAGAACTAGGTAAGCAAGATCCCATATACCGACTTATTGGAAAGTAAGTTAAATAAATATAATTATCTCTTGGTGGCGTGAACTAATTTTACTTCCGCTCGGGTTTCACCCTCACGTCACACGGGTTTTTGGTGGCAGCGGTGGGATTTTGCTAACCATAGTACGTTTTTTTAAAAAAAAAAAAAAAAGAAAAAAAAAAAAAAAAAAAAAAAAAAAATTTGAAATATTTGAAATATAGATATTCGAAATTGCAACTCTCTTTGCCTTATATTGTGGGTAAAAATAATACAATATATATATAACTATATGCTTGCATGCCAATTGGGGTAATTTACCGAAATATCTAGTGAATATCGAATTTTCCTTTCGGCGTCTATAATATATATGTGCATGATAAATTTTAAGCTGTTTTAGTGATACCATTACTGTGTACTAAAGTATTATATTATAAATTACAAAATGCCAGGCCCCGACGGAACGGGTAACGCCTCGCAGAATGAGAGTAATGTAGACTTGAATATAAGTAACGCGATGATGACCTCTATGGCTGATTGTTTTTCACTCCAGCATAGCACGTTAAATATCCCTTTCTTCGATGGAAAGAACGTTCCGTTAAAAGATTTCCTTCAAGATATCCATAACGGATCAGTTTTTATACTGTCGAGATCCGAAGGGTCGTACGTTAAGGCAGTCCTAGGGAAACTGCAGGGAGCGGCTCGCGATAGTACATATGGACAAAAATTTAAAACCGTAAACGACTTGACAAAACATTTAAAAAAAAGATTTACACCCGGTAGAACGTACCCTTATTATCATAATGAAATCAATAATATTCGGATGCGTAGAAATGAAACCGTTAGTGATTTCTATGACAGATTAAATATAATAATCAGCGGGTCGCGCGTCGCTTTGGAAGATGAATTCGGTGAAGTTCCCGACCAGATGTTAAAGCCAGTGTACGCGTGCGCGTTGGATGCGTTCATACGGGGTTTGCCCGAGGAAATAGCCAAGGCTGTCGACGGACGTATGCCCAAGACTTTAGATGAGGCTTTGGAATACGCAGTTCATGTCGAAACGCGAATGCGAACCGGAATACTACCGGCGAGTGAAACATTAAGGGCATCGTTTGCGCGTTCTAGCCAATCAGCTTGTTCTCACTCGCAAGGTAATTTTCAAAATCACCAGCATCATCAACACCCATCGCGCAATTTTCCGAACTTTTTCGTCGCGGACGAATCAGTAAACAGGGAACGAAACTTGTCGCCCATTTGTTCAAGACACCCGTCGGGGATGTGTTGTACTCAAGGAGGGCCTGAACCAAGTGCGGGAGTACCCGAGTTTCCTATTCATACAATATTTCAACAACAATGTCCTGGTTGCCAACCAACACACTCCACCCATTGCCTAGGTGCGTCGTGTATGAAGAATACATTGTCATGCGGGTGCCAGCGTTCTTGTATAAATAAAATAGAGCAGCGACCGATTTCTCCCGATCCAAGACAGACCTGGACAAGAAATAAACCAAACTCGCTATTTTCAAATCCCCGGTTGTTCGACCCTTATAGATCAGGTGACCATGACTCGCGGAGACAAGTCACTAACACGACAATGAAATCGCGATCACCGTCCCCCCATGATAATAGCCAGGCCGAGCATTTAAACTCTCAAGTAGCCCGACGCACAGACGCGACGGCGGGTCAAATGACACACGAGCGTCAACGAACAGTGAGATTCGCAGAACCAAAAACAGAGTTTTTACGTGCGGATCAAGTCGAGAATCACCATTAATAAGAATGTCAGCACCCGAACTCGGAAATCAATCGGCAATTTTCCTTATAGACACTGGCGCAGAGATAAGTCTAATAAAAGCAGGCGCGTTAAGACCAGACGCGTTGGTAAATGTAAACGAGTCAGTAACAATATCGGGAATAACTACGGACCAGATAAGTACTTTAGGTATTACGGAATTAACATTACAGGGTAAACCCAATAATTTCCAGGTAGTTCGATCTACGTTCCCACTAGTTTGTGACGGTATTTTAGGGAAAGATTATTTGCGTAAGGAAAAAGCTGAAATTTCGTTTTCCCATAACACCATGGTGACGAAAACTGAACCAATAAGACCGTTGCGATTTCTGAGAGATGAAATGGTCGATACCGAACTACAATCCAATAGACGCGTTTTCCAAATTCGCGGCCGAACTAAGCAGGTCGTCGCCGTTGACGTAATTAACCCAGGTTTGACAGAAGGATATTTACCAAAAATCCTCACTAGCGAAGGCGTCTATATCGGTGAAGCTGCTGTCTCGGTTGAAAAGGGTAAGTGTCATGTTTTAGTAATGAATACGCTAGATGATGATATCAAAATAGAAATTCCGCCACAAGAATTAATACCTTTCGAAGTTCACAATTTTCCCGAAGAATTGGAAAACGGGTCAGATTTAGAAGAACCGCGATCAAAGGGAATAGAAACGAACCGGTTTGCAGAAGTACAATCCAAATTACATTTAGACCATTTAAACGAAGAAGAACGTGATCACGTATTAGACATAGTTGAGGAATTCCCGAACATATTTCATTTGACCGGTGATAAACTAAAATTCACACCAGCCGTAAAACATCGAATTCCCACACAAGATGATGTACCTGTTAATTCGCGTCAGCATCGTTTTCCCCCAATTCACAAAGCCGAAATCGCAAAACAAGTAAAAATCAAAATGGATAGCGATATTATTGCACCATCAAGCTCACCTTACAACTCGCCAATATGGATCGTCGCCAAGAAACCGGACTCCCAAGGAAATCCCAGATGGAGGATGGTTATCGATTTTCGCAAACTAAACGAGAAGACAATTGGAGACGCGTACCCATTACCGAATATTACAGACATTCTTGATCGGCTCGGTGAAGCTAGATATTTTTCAACTTTTGATCTAGCCAGTGGATTTCAGCAGATAGAGATGGATCCGCGAGATCGAGCTAAGACCGCCTTCACAACACCGGAAGGTCATTTTGAATGTAAGAGAATGCCGGAAGGCCTTAGAAATGCCCCCGCCACTTTCCAACGGTTAATGGACCAAACGCTACGCGGACTACAAGGCGTAGAAGTTCTTGTCTATCTTGATGATATCATAGTTTTCGCGCGTGACCTGGAAGAGCACGGTAAAAGAGTTCGTAGGTTGTTCAAACGTTTGGAAGAAGCTAAGTTAACCTTACAGCCGGATAAATGCGAATTTTTAAGAATTGAGGTTGCTTATCTAGGGCACATAATAGGTCGAAAAGGGGTAAGACCCGACCCAAAGAAGATAAGAGCTGTTAAATATTTTCCCAGGCCTAAAACCCAAAAGAATATCCGACAATTCCTCGGACTCGCAGGTTATTACAGGAAATTTATAAAAGACTTCGCCGCTAAAGCCAAACCCTTGACGGAATTGTTGAAGAAAGAATCTCAATTTATATGGGGACCAGAACAAAAACAGAGTTTCAAAGCACTACGAGAGGCATTATGCCAGGAACCCATTTTACAATATCCAAATTTCGAAAAACCCTTCACACTTACGACCGATGCGTCAGATTTCGCTATCGGAGCGGTTTTAAGTCAAGAAGTAGAGGGGCACGACATGCCTATCGCGTATTTATCACGTGCCTTAATAAAAGCGGAGCAAAATTATTTCACTACGGAAAAGGAGTGCTTGGCAGTTTTGTACGGTATACTGCAGTTTAGACCATATCTTTACGGACGAACCTTTAAATTAGTCAGTGACCATGAGCCACTTAGGTGGATCGACTCCATAAAAGATCCCGGTCAGCGATTGATACGCTGGAGGCTGAAATTACGAGACTATGAATACACGTTCGAACATAAGGCAGGCCGGCTTAACACAAATGCAGACGCGTTATCGCGGAATCCGATTACTAGCGACCAGGCGACCAGCTCCTCTGATTCAGAAGGGGAATATTGGTTACTAGAATCAGTAGATTCATTTCCAGAATATTCACAATATTTGAACCTCGTGAGAACAGCCGCGATCGAAAACCCAGATGTAGTAGAATTACACGATAACCTTTTTAATCAAGTCGATAATTACGCGCATACAGTTTCTGTTGATCTTGAGATGAGCGATGGTATAGCAGAAGAATTTAGGGTAAAATACGGGGTACCGGAAACCCTAAGGCTGCAAGCTAAATTACATTCAACAGCAAAAATACAATTATCTGACAGAAACATTTATTACATTATGACGAAAATAAACTATTGGGACAAACCGACGTACGAGGACTTGTATATCAGCTTGGTTAACTTTCGCAAAATTTTGGAAATGGATAAAGTTAAATCCGTTACTTTACCGAAAATTGGTTGTGGAATTGACGGACTTAGTTGGAATAGTGTCCGAAGAATGCTACGGTTCGTTTTCAGAGGAACGGGTATCAAAATTACAATTTGCACTAACTTAAGAACGGAACTGCCGTCGGGTCAAACCCCGGAAGCTGTAAAAATGTTTCCGATGAGTAGTCAAAAGAAAGAGAAACCAAGTCAGTCTAAAATACCTGCCGCAACATCTCGTAGAACACTAACAAGATCTGTCTCAGAAGTACCAAAAAAATCAGTTGATAAAAAGAATGCTAAGCCGCGATCGAAAACACTGTCAGAGCTGGATACCAGCGCGATTGCATTAAGAACACGGTCAAAAGCCAAAGTTCCCGCGAGTAAGCCTGCAACGCCAGTTTTAGACCCGATAATAGAAATCATAACCGAAGATTCCGCTGATGACGAATCCTCAGAGCCTCCAGCGTATCGAAAGCAGAAAAGCGTTTTACCCAATTTGGGATTTCAACCCGGTTCATCCAACAAACAACCGCGCGATGTTACGAACATCGTAGATGAATCTGATCAAGTAGAGTCGACAATAGAGACCGGTTCGGACGCTGAAAACATCACGATAGAACTTAATCCGACGGGTCATGATAGCGATAGTGATATAGATGACGAAGTATTCTCTCGCGCACCGGTGGATCTCAAAGAACTACAAGAGTCGTTTAACCGTTTCGATCAATCCTTACACGATAGGAGCGTAACCCAACAGGAGGATTTGGTAACGAATCTACCTGCTGCGTTGTCGGAGGGTGAGGAGGTGGACGAGTTAATCCGAGAAACTCTTATAGAACGCGACCCTTATGACGACGAAACGGAGGACGAAGAATTAAATCGTAGAATCGCTAAATTACTAGAGAAGAAAACGAAAGTCAGTCAGGAAAAAGAGCAGGTAGAATTGAAAGACAATAGCCTAATACTATTGGACGAATCAATCATTAGTACACGGAGAGAAAAAAATAGGTATTTTTCCTATTTTCACACAGGTATATTTTCAATGTTAGCCTAGGAAAATTTGCTAAGCCAACATAGGAATAATTCCTATAAGACATATTATTTATTTCCATGTAACATAGTCAAAATTGCTATGCAACACAGTAATTATTTCAATGTTAACATATCGATTTTTCCTTTGCAATTTAGTGAAAATACCAATGTAACATAGGAAAAATAGCTATGTTTTTATTGGAACTATTCCCACATCAACATGGTGATTGTACCTAGGTTCAACATAGGTATAATTGCAATGTTAAAATAGCATTAATCACTATAATACGTAGGACTGATCCCTATGTAAAACATAGGTACAATCGCTATGTTATTATAGGAATAATCACTATTATGACATAGAATTAGAAACTATGTTCTCGAAAATCTGTCAACGCTAGTTTTGTAATTATAGAATGATCACATAGATTTTTGAATCTAGTTTTTATTTATCAGACAAATTTAATGAGTAATACTTTATTTCTGTACTTATAAGGTAATGAAATAGAATACGTACAATCGAGGCGGGTTTAAAATAATAAAAAAAATAATTTCTTCATTGACATGATTTACTACTTGTCGAAGTCATATTTTATAGGTTAAGATAAATCATGAGAATTAGGGAAAATAATTAAAATTTAATGAAAATGGAAATTTAATATAAAAAAAAAAAAAAAAAAATTTCATGTAAATAATTCCTATTTATTATAGGAATTATTATTATGCCAACATAGATATTATACCTATGTTACACATACGTATTGTTTCAATGTTTTTATAGAAATTATTCATATGTTAACATAAGAATTATACCTATGTCAAACATAGGTATAATAGCTATGTTATCATAGGAATAATTTCTTTGATACATAGCAATTTTTGCTATGTTTAACATAGGTATAATTCCTATGTTTTTAATGGAAGTTCCACCATGCTAACATTGGAATCACTGCCATGGTATTATAGGAAATATTCCAATATCAACGTAGAAAGAATCCCTATTTTTTATAGGAAATAATCCTACAAAAAATAGGTATTTTTCCTTTTTTTACATGGTTATAATTGCTATATTGACATATTAAATATCTCTTTGGTAACATAGAAATAATTCCTGTGTGAAAATAGGAAAAATGTCTATTTTTTTCTCTCCGTGTAGGCCTGTGCAAAAGTCAGTATTGCCGACACCTATAATCGCGCCGCGACCATTAGCACTGTCCACCCCGTATCCGTCAATGATACAGGAAAGGGACGCAAGGGTAGACCGCGACGTAGATACTGAAAGATCGAAAGCCGTAAGGCCTCCGAGACGATTGGAGACACAATTACAAGTCCAACCGGGATCATCAGGCATACAAATAACTGAAGGAATTCTACCAGATATAACACCTACGTCACCGTTGAATCTTCCAGGGGCACGTCTTGGCCAGCCTAGTAATATAGTATGGAGTAGGGAAAATTTAACCTATCTGAAAGACAATTATGTTCATTTTACAACGGTAGACGCGGAACTAACAACGCCAATTGGTAGATTATTAGTTGATTTAGAAGCAATTAACGCAGACGAGCAGCGAAACGCGAAACCAAAGATAGGTCAAATCCTTATCACTAAACGAGGAAATTATCGAATATTTAGTGTAGTAGTCAAAAAGAAGTATTATGACGATATAATGGTAACGAATCTAATTCTCGGTTTAGAAAATTTGGGAAAAATACTCAGCCAACTAGGCGTAACCACGTTTAGAATTTCAAAAACCGGTGACTTCACAGACGAAATATCTATTGATTTATGTCCGAAATTATTATCGGAAATCTTCGATGACAATAATATTCAGATAACAATATGCACCGGGATAACAGAAATACCACCGATCGGAATCCGCGCGGATATAATCGCGGAAATGCACAACAGCCTAATAGGGGGCCATAAAGGTGTAACAAAAACATACAGAAGGGTCCGCGAAAGATTTTATTGGCCTAGGATGAGAGAAGATGTGAGTAACTTTATACGGAGTTGTACTAGCTGCCAGGAACAGAAGCTAGTCAGGGTAAAAACCAGGGAGCCGATGATGATAACGGACACGTCAGCCGAGCCGTTCGACAAAGTGTCATTGGATACCGTAGGGCCCCTCCCTGCAACTCCTAATAATAATAGGCATATCTTAGCCATGCAAGATAATTTAACGAAATTCTGTATCGCAGTACCGATCCCTGATATAAGAGCCGAGACAGTAGCACACGCGCTAGTAAAACATTTAATCCTGCAGTACGGGGCTCCGCGAGTCATACTTGCCGATAGAGGCACGAGCTTCGTAAACAAATTGTTCAACGAACTAGCTAAAACGTTTAAGATCAGGCATGTCACAACATCAAGTTATAGACCACAATCTAATGGTGCCCTAGAACGGAGTCATATAGTACTCACAGAATATATAAAGCATTATGTGGGAGAATTTGACGACTGGGATGAACTAGTCCCATTTGCCATGTTCTCCTACAACACAGCTGTTCATGAAGCGACCAATTTCACACCTTACGAACTGATCCACGGGAGAATAGCGCGTTGCCCGAGTTCGTTTCCGTCGGGTGAAAAGATATTGACTTATAACTCTTATCTTGGCGATTTAATAATAAGGCTAACGGAAATGCAAACATTGGCCGCTGATAATTTGATCCGAGCGAAATATAAATCCAAAAAGTATTACGATCAAAAAGCTCACCCATTTCCAGGAAAGGAAGGAGATATGGTAAGAGTATTGATAGAGGTAAGGAAAGGAAAATTCGGTAAGAGATATGAGGGTCCCTTTAAAATCATAAAGATGTTGGAAAATAATAGCGTTGTATTAGAAACAAACGATGGTAAGCGATTTGTAAAACATACGGACAAAATCGAATTGGCTTATTGACCCACCGACTTACGAATGACAAGACTTACGACCAATAATACAAAACGGAATAACGAAACCATAAGAACCCCTCAGGTTGACGAAATAGACAAAACAGAAGAAAGATGAAGAGCTTGACGTTGGTGTTTTGGGCTATGCTGATCGGAGGAACAACTAGCGAGCCCGGATACGCAGTGGAAACAATCGAATCGAGTCCTGGGATATATTATGAGAAGTTGCATAATATCCGTTTTAAACGAGCAGAATGGCGAATCGTCCTCTTCGTCGACGTGGAAAAATTAATACAACAATTCCCAACCAAGGAAGTGGCCGCCTACGATAACATATATAAAGAATGCACGCAAACAAGGAATATGACAGGAAAATGTGACGGACTTCTACGAACCAACACTATAAGGGAAAAGGTGACCGAAGCAAAAGAACTGCGAGAAGAAGTTAGAGGGATAGCTAACGAAATCCTATTGCCTGACATCGATAACCTGCCTCACACTGTAGTTAAACGAGGGGCACCATTCGAATTCATTGGGACTGCAAGCCGGTTCTTGTTCGGGACTCTAACTGCAGAAGACGGAGAATACTTCAATAGCGAGATTGATAAGCTACACCAGGATCAAACGAGATTGACGAAAATCCTAAGAAACCAAACGCATCTGATATCCAGCTCGCTGCACCACCTTCACGACAAAGTAGAGAAACACCAAAAGGAAATAGACCGAAATAAAGATAAAATTAACGAAGGAATAAGAAGCATAAACAGAGTATCAGACGTCGTAGGCCACTTACAGTACTCGGGATTATTATGGAAGTATCAGGAGAGTTTAGGTGAAGCACTAGACGGGTATATGGACAGCCTTAAGAAATTCGTAACAGTGATAGAAGCGGCACGGGAGGAAAAAGTGCACGGTACCCTATTAACCGGAAAACAACTAAAATCGACTATCCAAGAGATACACGATTCCATCGGGGAATACGAACTTCCGCTTCCGCGATATTATCATAGGATCGAAGAAATTGCGAAAATTGCAGTAATGGAGGTAGGAATTCACCGAGGAAAAATAATGATAATAATGAGATTGCCGTTGGTAGACCGGGTCACTTACCACCTCTATAGGATGCACAGCTGGCCGACGCCGCAAAGGAATGGGAATGGAACTATATCAGCCCAGGTGAAACCAAAAGCAACATACCTAGGAATGAGCAATGATCACAACACCTATACTTTACCGGACGAGAGACATATAAGCGGATGTATAAACACATGGTACTGTCACCTATGTGCACTCGAACTACCATTGATCGAGGTTGCGACGTCCAGCATCTGTGAAATCGAAATGCTACTGAAGCCAAATCAACATACGCTACGACAATGTGATATCAGATTGAAGCCTGGTTACGAACCCTTTTGGACTAGATTGAGCTCCGTCGGAGGATGGCTATACTCATTTGACGAACCCGAGACCATTCAAATCATATGTAAAAACACGAAGGATCAACTGGTGACGCTTACGGGAACTGGGATCCTTTACTTAGATCAAAAGTGCGTAGGCAAGACACAATATGTGACATTGCCAGGAGTACAAGTTTTTACCCAACAAGAACAATACGTGTACCAACCCAAATTGACACTCAACATAAGTCGAATCGCACCCACCTTAAATCAGCATAATATGGTGAAATACCTAACCGAAACTGCGACGGAAGAAGAAGTCGAATTCTCACTAGGAAAATCGCTGTACGACATAGAAAGTGATTTAGAAGAATTGGGGACTCATCGCCGAGAGAAACAACATAATGAAAAACTGATTTACGGGGGATACATAGTGCAAATGGGGTTTGTAGCCGCAATAATAATGATCTGTCTCCGGAATAAGATATGGCACATAATCAACAAGAAAATATGCGGAAAGAAGGAAAAGGCTCGATATAATATTGAAGAGAAGACCGAAGGAGGTTCGACATCAAACAATGGAATTGAATTAAAAGAGATCAAGACAACAACCGCGAGAAAAGAAGAGACCTCGACTCGACACCCGCCAACCCAAACAGCAAGAGTAATTTGAGCCCGACAGTAACTGACAGACTGTCTCATCTATTATATATATGTATTAATCAAGACGTTATACCCTAACCTACAAATATAATTGCACAATTTTTACCAGTAAAAAAAAAAAAAAAAAAAAAAAAAAAAAAAAAAAAAAAAAATTTATATAGATTGTAATTAAATATAAGCTAACCTATGCTACTAGTAGAAAATATGAAAACGATGAATCTCCCGGATGGCGCAGAGAAATAAAGACCTGTCATAAATACAGATATCATTTCACTAACATTAAGACTACTCTGCCAAATCTTGGACTGGAATATAGAGTATATAATCATATATAGTTAACCAGGGTTAGAAAAGAAATAGAGTCAAGGAAGGACGAAACACAGAAGTCCAAGAGTAAGCACTTCAGAAGCTCTGAGAAAACAAATTATATCATTATAAATAGCGATAGTTTAGTATAAATCGACGGGGACGCCGATGACTTTAAGTAGGGAGGGGTGTTACGTACGGCCCCACACTTTTCAAAATTTCACATTTTCTAAGTTCCCACAGATAAAAACCGTGAGAAGATTGCAGACATATAATCCGAAAGAGAGGAAACAAATATTTCGATTTCAAAACCCTGTCTGCTTAAAAATCACGAACTCCGGCCGAGTCCTAGTGATAAGAACTTAATATCCTGAGGTAAGCTAAGAGTGGATACAGCAGTGGGGTTTTGCTGACCCAGCACTGCATAGTCGGTTCGATGTGACTTCTCTCTCAATAAATAAATATTTCTAAGAACAAATAGGATCAACCAGCCCATTAGGGATATTCTCAATAATAACAAACTGTTCGCTAAAACGTATGGAAGAATGTGTGATAAGAATCGTCAAGAACCAGAGTACATGAAATGGTAAATGTTATTACAGACAGACTGTCTTGAGAATGGGACCGCGGAACGCTGTCTTAGGTAAAGCGGACAGGAGCGATGAGTTTCACTCATCCGCGTAAAGACGCAGGTCTCTCATAGGCTAATTACGGCGCGGAGTAACACCTATGCTATGCAACGGCGGCCTCGTGGTTGCATCCAAACTGAATAACTTGTCTTTCGTCTAAAAAGTTGCATAGTGCACGGACGCGTCCCGAGGTTTCATAATTGAGCAAGAGTTAGTGTTTGAAAATCTTATTAAGTGACAACGCTAAAGGACTTAGTAAATCTCGTAAAAATAAAAACTCTAATAGCGAAAGCTAACTTCAGTGCATGGACACAATTTATAATTTTTCACAGCAAAAATCGTATTCATTTCTTTATAATCATTAATAATCTCAACATAAAATAATAGTTGATTTTCACCTATTAACATTTTAATCGTAGTTACACTATATTTCTAATTTTCATAATTAGTAGCTTCAGTTATAAACTTTATTCAGAGACAGAGTGTTTGGTTTTGGTGTTGTGAACGTATTAACCACGAGGTGAGACCACTGGAGTTATTTATCAGCCGACAGCTCCGATTCTATCCGACGGGACCCAACCCCAGGACAGTCAGACAGCAACGCTAAGTCTTTACTTTTAAATACCAATTGTTTACCAATATTCATAGTGATCAAAAGACAGTCTTTGGTGTAAGTCTTCCATATCAAAAACTCTCTTACTAGGAAAATCGCTAAAAGGGATTATAAGGCTGATTTACACGCAAGTCATTCGTGTGCGAAATAAGTCTTGCCTAGAGTATCACGGCGCTATTATTTCTCTTATGAGTTAGCTTACATTATTATAATATAACTACAATAGAGAGAGAGAGAGAGTTGTATAACGAAGATCCGACTATAGTATTATGAATATCTATCGAATCATAATTGTAATCATCAGGGTTTAAGTAATCATTATCTTTTATTATATCTTTGTTAACCATACGCTCTCATATTCCAATCGAATCGTATCAGAATATACTTTAATTTTTACCAGTTAACAAATCACTTTAATTCGAATTTACCTTCATCTAACCTAATCCCTATTCTACCTATTTAGCCTCATAAGTAGAATATTTTATTAAACGTACAGTTCTGTATAGAACTAGGTAAGCAAGATCCCATATACCGACTTATTGGAAAGTAAGTTAAATAAATATAATTATCTCTTGGTGGCGTGAACTAATTTTACTTCCGCTCGGGTTTCACCCTCACGTCACACTGGGCTCGCACAATATTTGAGTGGAATTCACATTTTCATCATGCATTTCAGAAATTACGATTTCAAGGAAGTTGGAAAGCATTATAAAGCATATAAATTATCACAACTTGAAAAAATTTCAACGTTTATATTTTAGCAGTTCAGTTGATATAAACTTGGTCTTGTCAAGTCTAAGCAATTTGATCTGCGGGCAGCGAATCGTGCGGTTGATGACTTGTAAATCTGGTTCTGTAAAATGAATACAAACATTTGGGAGAATATTGATTTGCTATATGAATTTCAATGCTTATCTCTAGTGAAGTGTGTGACCAAAAACTTCAATAAGATTTCCAACCGTAGAAAAACATATTTTGGAGTTGTTGTCTTATGGGAGTATACACACCTTGAAAATGATTTTTTTCCAAATCACTGCTATGCTCTGAGAAAACATTCTAGTGACTCAGTTCTTCCACAGTTGATTAGTGCTATTTTGATACATAGTTCATGATTTTCCCAGATTTTATGTCCTCCGCTGAACCAAAATGTAGTCCACCGAAGAAAAAGTAGTTGTCGTAAGGTACAGTATGCTGCGTTGCATGAAATTTCTCCAAATTGGGGTGAATATTCTGTATGAATGTAATTTAGGGACAAACCAATAATATTTCATGAATTCAAGTTCCAGACATAGAAATTTTTGATTGTAAGACTTTTTTTTCCATCGTTTTGGAAAAAATATTTTACAATCAAAAATTTCTATGTCTAAAACTTGAATATACATGAAATATTATTGGTTTGGCTCTAAATTACATTCATACAGAATATCTCCTCCGATTTTGAGAAATTTCATGCAACGCAGCAACCTGTACCTTACGACAACTACTTTTTCTTCGATGGACTACATTTTGGTTCAGCGGAGCACATGAAATCTGGAAAAATCATGAACTTTGTATCAAAATAGCACTAATCAACTGTAAAAAGACTGAGTCACTAGAATGTTTTCTCAGAGTGTAGCAGTGATTTGAAAAAAAATATTTATTATTTTATTATTTTTTTTTTATTATTTTGTTATCTCACGTGAAAAATGCATCTCAAGTTACTTATTTTCACAAATTGAAATGGCAATAACCGAAATATAGGAAAATTAGGAACCTCTACTGTAACATTATACGTTTTATTGAGTAAACGAGGCTTAATAATTTTTTTTTCGGTTCAAGGATTTGTGTACGTATAGATAAGGGTTCAAATAACACTTTTCCGTAAAAAACCGAAAATCGACTTTTTTCAAATTTTCGCACTCAAATTTCAGTATCTCCTACCCTTAATGCTATCAAAAGCCTTACTAAAATCAAATAAAAGGAGCACCGTAACGCAGCGACGGTCGACAGCCTTCCTCACATCATCAAGAACTCTAAGCAGGGCTGTTTGAGTGCTATGCAATTTACGAAAACCAGACTGCGCCGGATCAAAAATATGGTTTTGCTCCAAATAGGAGGTCACTTGATTCGCCACAACTCTTTCAAGCACCTTAGCAAGGTGTGAGAGATTGGCTACCGGCCTAGTGTCAGATTCGGAACTCGGCGGCGTCAGCTTGCTGAGAGGGATTATATAGGCTTTCTTCCAGATCTCAGGAAATAGCGAATGTCTTAATGATGCATTAAACAAAGCCGTGATATGCGGAACAAGAACATGCAGCTGATCTTTAATATAGGTCAACTTTATACCATCTGGGCTACGCCCGCGAGACTTGCTCATATAGGCGGACAAAATCAAAAGGACTTGGTCAGCCAGCACAGGAGCGAATGAGAATTCGCATTGAACGGCCGATTGTAGCGTCAGAACCCGCGACAAATCATCAGGGGTACAAGATGGGTGAGCACTTGTCACAGAAACGTAAAAAGAGTTTAGCTGCTGAGCCGAAAAGTGACAAAGCGGTGATGCTGATGCATTTGCATTAACTAAAAGCCCCAGCCGCCTAAGTTCCGACCACACACCTGCCGCATCCGATAAGTTACACAAGCAACTTTTAAAATAAATGTCTTTTGCACGCTTAATCTCTAGCTTAATAGCACTACGCAGACTACGATACTGACTAAAGATATCACTACTATTTAGCCTCTTCGCCCTCGAATAGAGGTTGTTCCGCAAGCTAATACGCTGCTTAATTTCCGAGGTAAGCCACCGAGCTGGGGGCTTCCTGGCCACATGAGAGAGTACAGGCGCATGGATATCTAAAGCCATGATAATAGAGCCACACAGCGCTTCAGCATGGAGATCCAAATTGTCAAATACGGTTGGTACAGAGCCAGCAATATTTGAAGCTAACGCGTCTGCAAGAGCCAAAACATTGCATTTTCGGAAATCCCGACACTTATAACTCCCACTCGTAATATTAGGACCAGGAAATTTACAAACAGTTTCAATAAGATCATGGCCTACTATAAAAGGAGCTGAGGATTTAGTGAAAGAACACAAGCTGTCGGGTGACCCGAGGATTACAACATCTAACCAGGAATCGGAGTGAGCGGTATGGTGGGTGCGACCATGGGGAACAAGAAAAAGTGAATGAGTGAATATAAAGTCACGAAGATATTTAGCCTCAAAGGTTTCCCCGGAAAGATCACAGTTTAGGTCGCCAGTTATAACGATATTGCTGTACCCATGGGAAAAATCAGAAAATTGGCCAATGAAGCCATCGAGCAGAATACCCTTAGGCCGACGATAAATACATGTAAGCAGAATCTTTTCGCGACCATGCTTAATTTCTAACATTATAAATTCAGGAGAGTTGGAGAAAGGGGGGGGTGAGGAGGCAAGAATCTTACATTTCAACGACTTGTGCACATATACTCCTACTCCACCGCCCGTTTTTCCAACTCTATCGTTGCGCACAAAGCAATAGTCACTAATGGCAACAGCGGCATCAGGAATGTCTGCACGCAACCACGTTTCTGTAACCGCTATAACATGAAAAAGCTCATTTGCAAATCGCTGCTTGATCAGGTCTATGTGCCCAAACAATGAGGTTGCATTGAAACTAGCGATCTTCAATTGTCGAGCGGAAGAACTTGAAGGACCAGCACCTACACCAGCAACAGAAACAGCCGATGACCTCACAGGCAGTCAAGCAGCGGGTGTCAAGAGGGCAAGATCCGCCTCCGACTGAATGACGATAGGCTCAGACTCCGCATCACGCTTTGCCGTAACCGTCCCGTTCTTCACCCAGATGTAACTGTAGCCACACTGCCTGCCCCGCTCCCGTGCCTTACCCAGAAGCGCATTCACCGCAAAGGAGAGATGCTCATTGATGAACACCGGGGTATGCGGATGCTCACCTGCCAGACCGAGTTGATCTGCGTAGAGATGTCCATGGGCTCGTTTGGCTGCAAGTATGCGATTTCGGCAGTCAACCGACTGCAGCTTGACAAACAACAAAGGTGGTTTATTCGTGACCCTGTTACTCTTGACACGAGCAGCCTCAACGACCTCTGAATCCGCGACAACAGCCGAGAGCACCGCCATAGTTGAGCGGAAAATAGCACTAAGGTCCTCGCCTGCCAGTTGAGGAATGCCTGCAATCATTAGATTGCGACTCAACGCATTTTGTTCCAGGATCTTCACTCGATTTGTCAGTTTAGCAATCACATCAGCATTTGCAGCTCGAGCTGCTTCCAAGTTATCAGTTCTCGCCGTGAGCACAAGATTCTGGGCACTAAGAGCGTCCACTTTACCACTAAGCTCCGCCACAAGGTCCGTAGTAGACTTCGACAACTCATCGACCTTCGAAGAGAGATCATCGACCCTAGCTGGAAGGGTTGAAAGTCCATCGATCTTTGCATTCAGCAGCTTGGAACTAGCATGAACTGCTGCAAGGATTTCATTAAGAGTAGGAGGCTGAGTAGATGACGAGTTGGCATCACAAGTAGCCGATCCCCCTGCTCCAGGTGGAACGTCTGTAGCAGCAAATGTAGCCGCAGAGGCATTTAAAGCAGCAAGAGCCGCGTCCGCCGCGAGGCAATGTTTGAATTTCATCGCCGACCTACCATTTGCCTTCACGGACTTCACCAACTGACCACAGACAGTGTGATAATAGCCACTGCATTTATAACAACGAACCGGGGCACTAACTTCTTTCTTGCACCCTTTGCAAACTCGAACAGTTTGTTGCCCCTGAAGATCTGCTACCGGGTCTGCCATGATTAAGCTAGAGACAATACACAGATAGAGGCTAAGCGGGCTTGGTGGTGGTCGAGCGAGGTACAGAGAGAAGAGCCGGGTTTAACTGTGATCACCAAGCGGAACGGGCAAAGTCCAAGTCAACGAATATTAGTCCAGAGTCGTATCACACCCACATACTATACACACGCAAAACTATACACACCAGGCACAGTGAACAGATAGACTCAACGGAAAAGTTCACAAGATCACTATAAATGCACTTAGGTTCCAAAAAGAGTTAACAAAAAAACGCGTCAATCAACAAGAAAACACTTTGCACGTCCTGTAGCACGAAACACGAAGTAATTAGATATATAAAACAAAGAAAATCAACGAAAATATAAGGAGCAGAAGAATAATGACTGTATTCGACTATCACTATCGACCAAGGCAAGGAGGTAGTGGTTCTTGGGGGGCCTTTTATAGAAAAAGAACTATGAAATATTGATCGCGAACCATGTCACTGTCATCTGATAGATATTCAAACATTGGCCCGCCAACGTACCACGGACTCCAAATTTTTTTTTTTTTTATTTTGTTTGAATTATTTTTTCGTTATGAATATTTTTAGATAAATGCTGACGGAATACTTTCGTGAAGTGGGTGGCCCTGCTGTCGCTAAAATGTCGCCGAGTCAACTGATCGCTGCTGACCCAGTGTCTGCATCTCGATTTATCGACAACAAGTTCCACGCCATGCTCGATTTCATATGCTCTCCTGATAACCCTATCGGCGAGGTGACTCATTATTTCCGGAGGCGCGAGTATCAAGGTAGGGGAATGCAGCATTTCCATCTATTAATCTGGATACAAGATGCTCCGGTTATTGGGAAATCTTCGAACGAAGAAATCGCGAAGTTTATTCTGAAACATGTAACTTGCACAATGCCAACAGAGCACGTTTCACCTGACTTGTATCGTAGGGTGAATACGCATCAACGGCATAATCACAATTCCTATTGTATGCGGAGTAAACGGAACGAAAATGCTGGTTCGTCGAAAGTATGTCGATTCGGGTTTCCTCGTCCCGTAACGGACAATATTGTTATCAGAGATGTGGCTGTTTCAATCGCTGGCAGGCGGAAACTTAAGTCCAGAAGTAGATTGTACGATTTACCTCGAAACCAGAATGAGGGCTATATCAAGAGACTCTGTAGAGTCTCGCGCCAAGAGCAATAATAAAAAAAGCGCGAGACTCGACCGAGTCTATATATCCGAACGGCAGCTAAACGGTGTGGTGGGGAAACAGTATATCCTAATTTCTTTCCTCTCGCGATATCCAGGGGATTGGAATATTTATCCTAGAATGTGGGTACCAAGAGCTTTCATTTGAGTCTAATTTCGATTAAATCAGTGCACGGAAAGCTGAGGTATGATTATTTCAAGTTTCCGAGTACCCGTTTCGTCTGAAAATTTTTTCGTCGTTTCACCTCCTTCAGCCAGATCTGACAGTTCACTAAAGCTATGCGGATAATAATGAGGAAAGAGTGGCCACCACTAGACAGCAGTGACATCAGTTGCAAGATGGCGCTCTTATAATATTTTTAAAAATTCCGAGTGTTAACGGAGTCGTCGCCGGGAGTTGTCTTCATACATCATATAGACCAACCAATAGAGATTTCTTCTCACACTTAAATATAGCAGCAAATGACCTTTACCACCTTTTGAAATATAGCACGTAGATGAAAACCCCGGTGTTGGCCCCAGCAAAATCGCTTTGTGGAATTTTTTAAACAACAAAAACTGTCGAAAATTGTCATTTTTCTGGTTTTTTACAAATATCTCAAAAAGTGATAGAGGAATCGTTATACTCTCAATAGGACTTTTGTAGGGAATTGAAAAACCTACAAAATGGTTTTTTGTGCAGCTGGATCAGTGCATTTCCCACTGAGAAAATCCGGAAAAACCTCTAAAAATAGACCATTTTTCGAAAATTCATAACTTTTACAAATTTAAAGCTGGACAAACGACCTTGCGGAAAATTATAGATAATAACATGTAGTTTAAGTGTACGCAAGATGGTTTCGGTCCGATGTGTAGTTTTTGCACAATCGCGTTATAAACAATTTAAGGGCTTATCTTGTAAAATGCGCGAATTTAAGGGAAATTGTCGTATTCGAATTTTACAAACGGCATTTGAAAGTAGAGATCAAAATCTTCAATTTGTATATTTTGGATTTTCACCTGGGATGTGGGAAATGTATCTAAAACGTCCCTGAAAGTTCCTCCAAAGGCTCGAAAGTGTGTTCGAGGCAGAGTCGGGTGCCGGTAGTGGGGGAACGAGCCAGCGGAGTAGAGTGTGTTAGCAGCCCGCCGCGCTAGGGGCTCGTTCCCCCACTACCGGTACCCGACTTTGCCTCGAACGCACTTTCGAGCGTTTGGAGGAACTTTCAAGGACGTTTTAGACACATTTCCCACATCCCAGGTGAAAATCCAAAATATACAAATTGAAGATTTTGATCTCTACTTTCAAATGCCGTTTGTAAAATTCGAATACGACAATTTCCCTTAAATTCGCGCATTTTACAAGATAAGCCCTTAAATTGTTTATAACGCGATTGTGCAAAAACTACACATCGGACAGAAACCATCTTGCGTACAGTTGAACTACATGTTATTATCTATAATTTCCCGCAAGGTCGTTTGTCCAGCTTTAAATTTGTAAAAGTTATGAATTTTCGAAAAATGGTCTATTTTTAGAGGTTTTTCCGGATTTTCTCAGTGGGAAATGCACTGATCCAGCTGCACAAAAAACCATTTTGTAGGTTTTTCAATTCCCTACAAAAGTCCTATTGAGAGTATAACGATTCCTCTATCACTTTTTGAGATATTTGTAAAAAACCAGAAAAATGACAATTTTCGACAGTTTTTGTTGTTTAAAAAATTCCACAAAGCGATTTTGCTGGGGCCAACACCGGGGTTTTCATCTACGTGCTATATTTCAAAAGGTGGTAAAGGTCATTTGCTGCAATATTTAAGTGTGAGAATAGCCTCTCTTTTTTCTCTATTGGTTGGTCTAATACGCTTTCGTTATTTGGGACCAGGACCACCGCTACGTCGCTTTCGTCCATTAGGTCGACCGTACCGTAATTTCCGTCCTCCAGGTCGACCGCTACGTAGTTTCTGTCCTCCAGGACCACCGTTACGTAGTTTCTGTCCTCCAGGACTACCGCTACGAAGTTTCCGTCCTCCAGGTCGACCGCTACGTAGTTTCCGTTCTTTAGGACGCCCGCTACGTAGTTTCCGTCCTCTAGGTTCACCGCTAAGTATTTTCCGTCCTCCATGTCGACCGCACCGTAGTTTCCGTTCTCTAGGTCGACCGCTACGTATTTTCTGTCCTCCAGGACTACCGCTACGTAGTTTTTGTCCTCCAGGTCGACCGCTACGTAGTTTCCGTCCTCCATGTCTACCGCACCGCAGTTTCCGTCCTCCAGGTCGATCGATTGTAAGTAATTATTGATGAACAATTAATGTTGTACACACGACGTTCTTAACTACGTGGCGGTGGTCCTGGAGGACAGAAACTACGTACAGGTTGACCTACCCGAGAAAAAACGATTAGATATATTCGGATATAATTATATCTAATCATCCAGATATAATTATATCCGAAAATTGGCCCGATATAATTGTATATAATCAGATCTGACTATATATAGCTATATATAAATAGATATGTAAATTGTTGGCGTAAATATCTAGATATAATTATATCTATTCGACTAGATATGATGAGACACAATTGTATATGATTATCGGTGCGTTCCGAAATCAGCTGCATGCTGCTTCAGCCAGCAGCTTGGGTTCTGGACAAAACGATCATTACGTGAGTACACTAGATAAGTTACCGGAAAGTTCGCGGAAAGCATTCCAAAATTAAATGGGAGAGTGATGGTAACTTTTTTTCATGTAGCAACTGCTGCGATTACGGAATGATCGGTTCGTCCAGAACCTACGTTGCTGGCTGAAGCAGCATGCAGCTGATTTCGGAACGCACCCTAGATTCGAAAATTTTGCTTTTTATTTCGTTATTTTTGAACGAAACAATTTCATTTTCCAATGTCTGAGCAATCGTAAAATATTGAAAATGATTGAAATTGGTAATTTTTCATCAATTTTCAAATAGATGATTGCATGTGATCATGCGGTATCCGCGATATGAACTTATGTATAATCGTGTAACGACAGCTATATCTGATTATATATATTTCCGCTCAAGCTTTCTTATAGATTTTATTCCGCTGTATATAATTATAGATAGATCTATATCTGATTATGTATAGTTCCGCACAAGCTATACTTGATTAGATCGAATCACATATAACTATATATGAACCTATATATGATTTTATATCGTTCCGTATGAGCTTCAACTGATTTATATCTAATTATATCTGATTATATATGGGCCTAGGTCTGACTATATATAGTTCAACATGAGCTTTAGCAGATCATATCTAATCATATATGGTTGTATATAGTCCTATATATAATTCTATATGGGCCTATATATGATTATATATTGTTCTGAGCAAGTTTCCATCGGTTATATCTTATCATATATAACTATGCACACATCCATATATAGTTATATATGGAAACATATATAATTTGATCTGGTTATATATAAACTAATATATAATTGTATATAATTATATCCGAATATATCTAATCGTTTTTCTCGGGTAGAGAACGGAAACTGCGGTGCGGTGGACCTGGAGGACGAAAACTTAGCAGTTGGTGCGCGCAAAGTGAATCGCCCTGTATATTTTTAACTATTTATTTTAATATTTAAATAACCATGAATCTGTGGACAATAGGAAGCTGCGTTTTTCATCAGCGCCGTTTTTAGAGCTCGGTACTTGTTTTTCCGTTTTTCACTATTTTCGTGTTCACTTCTTGTTTCGCGTAACCACATGAATAAATAAAATATATATATGAGGTATTCCATACCAACTCGACCAATGATTTTCCCTCACCATTTTTGATTTGGTTCATAATTTTTTCTACGGTTACTCCAACTCTAACAACCACTCATTAATTTTTTCAGATTTTTTCCATTAACCGTTATTTATTCATGATTTTTCGAAACTTCGAACAGTGCGACACCTTCGATTTTTTTGAAAAAAATCTCAAAAATTCTACTTTCGAAGACGATCATTTTGACCCCCAGTTGAAAGTGGAAACTCTTTTCCTTATGTTTATATTGCTTATTTGAGAAAAAATTATTTCGTAAACGTGGTGGATAATAGCTCCTAGAATTTTGTCAATGCAAATGAATTGTATTTTCAGGATAATGGGTTGTAACCATCAGAGATACGTTTCATTTTATTTTCGAAAATTATTATTTGTAACGGATCAGACGACCTAGGCCTGACCGTTAGCAGTTCAAACATCAACCGTTGCGAACATCGAATAGTCGAGAAGGTTCGATGAGAGCGACAAGTCGTATGACGTCATAACGGGTATATAAGTCGAGACACAGCTCTCAGCAGCAGCAATTCTACGGTATAGCACCGGGTTGTCTCGCAACGCTCCGTCTCATCAGTCACAATAGGCACAGCGCCTTGTGTACTATTAGCTTCACTTTAACAAAATTTCTACTTTATTCTATTCGCGAGATTCAACAGAAAAGAAATCAATTCTAACGTATCATAAAAGAATTCAACCTAGAGAAAAGCATTCTATTCAAACAAATTATTGAAAATAAATTAAAATAAATCAAAGGCAAATATCAAATAGCTACACTTGTCAAATATCGAATATAAAATCGAAGTAGCACGTCGTTATAAACTATAGTAAAGTAAGGCAATCATTGTAAATATAATATAGGAATTGCTTGCAACCGCAGGTAAAAGTTAAAATATAAATAAATTGATTTTTTGATTATCTAAAAGTGAGTAAATCTATGCAGATCCCTTATCCGCCATTTCCAGGTTCTTCTTCATCCGTATAACCAACCAAAGCTAGATACAGCCTTAGTGGGTCTCTGACGCGCTCAGGTCTGGCACAGCAGGTTTTATTGTTTAGAAAATTTGGGGATAAACTAACTTTATCATAGCTAAAATTAAAAAGTTAGGTGGGTAAAGTGCAGCCTTAGCGCGCTTACGTGCTCAGGTCTATCGGGAGGCGGCTTTAGTTGCTCGGCGGCTCAAGTCCGTAATAGGAAACATTAAATTATTGATATAAAAGTCTAGAACATTAGAACACCGAGCAAAGAACTCATAATTACACTCGGTTCGCGTTACCTGAAGGAACGCTAAAGAACCGAAACGTAACATATTATTAATATTATTATTTTTTATTTTAATCGTCGTTCGTTGGACGTATTTTTTTTTTGTCTCACAATAAATTATTGAAGCACTGTAAAAAAGAAAATTGTTTTTCGTGTTTGAAAAATATTCCCCCCCCCCCCCCCCCCCCCCCCCCAAAAAAATAACCCAGAAAAAATAATAATAATAAAAAAAACAACAATAATAATAAAAATTTTAGCATGTATGCTGAACTGTATGCTAAGATTTAAAACTGCAATAGTTCGAAAACGGAAAAGAACACGTTCTCGAAACGCATTGCTTATAGTTGCCATTGGGAAACTACAGTATTTTTTTCAGATTTTTGAACCGTGTCACTCATTGTGAAAATGAATCTCGAATACCGCTGCTACGCATCCGTCGAGTAGCGGCGAACAGCAGTCTAACGCACGCCATTACGTTCCACGTGGCGTCGACTCGGAATTGGCGCGCGCCGCCAACTTTAGCGATTTTTTACTCGAAAACAAAAAATAACACGTTTCTAAATTTAATTCACAGGCTATAGTATAGTGCAAAGTATATTTCAGTATTTTAAAAATTTTTTTTGATCGTGTCACACCCTGTTTTAAAAATCTTTGAAAACTTAATTGTTAAATAAACAATGGATGAACAAACTTTTTTCAAAGTACATATTTTTTTATACATTCTATGACTCTTTCCGCGTAAACTGAAAAAAAAAAATTGAATCTAGTGTCATTTTTGGCGGAGTTATGAATTTTTGAAAAAAACCTTGCTCGAATTTGTTTATGCAAATAACTCAACGAATTTTGCACTAATTGAAAAATCCTTTGGCACAAAAATCTAACTTCCCGAGGACAATCGACATGCAAAATTCAAAAAATATCTGAGAGTTGACTGATCCGGTTCACGTGGAATGGCCCATATAGATGAAGGAGGAGGTTTGCGCGCAGGGTTACACGTTGCAGGCATATAGAGTTATTATAACGGATTATAAGGAAACAATTCGTAGAACTTAATGAAAAACGAACACATATGTTACGACTGTCAAAAAAAAAAAAAAAATTTGTACACACATACGTGTATAAAATACAAAATTGTACAAAAAGTAGTGGAATCAACAACAAAAGCACCTATGGTGCAAACACCTTTCGCCAAGTGCAATAATGTGGTCCCTACTCAAAACGAAAGAATAAAAAGAAAAATGTCCACGTACAAAGGTATTGAAATCACATACAGTGCCAAGTACATGTCTTCTGTATACCATAAGTTAACAACAGAAACGTAAAGAGTCTTGTGCTCGTTCACTCGCAAAAAAAAATTTGGAGGTAGTGGTACTTGGCGGGCCTCCGTAGACAAGTACGAGAAAACAATAATGGCCCGCCAAGTATCACGGAACAAGGGTATACATTGCAGGAGAGATTAATTCGGCAAGATCGCTTTGCAGTCGTCTGTGGAGTTTTGCTCAATGTATGTTGAATCAGAGAGAGTGCGGAGCGTTCGAGGCCGCTGATACTCTGTTAGGAATTCCGTTGTACGGCACAGATCCACAAACAACCATCAAATGGATAGACGTGCAAATGATTAGAAACAGAAAAGTCAAGTCCCGTAAAGAAATTGAAGCCCTTCATGCAGATTCTGCTGATATATTCTACGATTCCGTAGTTGACACTGTGACACGGCGGGTCACAAAACCCCGGAATATTTGAAACATACGAAATTAGCCGAGCGTAGCTGAGGACGATCGGTCATTAGGACCGATCGTCACTCACGTACCTGCCGTCTTAGCGACAAGTGTGATAAGAATAGTTATCCAGTGTAATATACCAACCGATGTAAGGTCAGTACCTTTTTATCAACCCTACCTTAACCTAATCTAAATCCACGTTCGAACAATCACACTCCTACACCTACACTCACACACACCCGCATTATTGTATTTAGTTTGTAAGTAAGTTTGAATAAATCAGCATTTATAATTTCTACATTAATCCACACGCATCGAGTCAATTTCTCTCCCCCCACGAACGTCATATCCCCATTACTTCGTAGTCGGATAGTCACCCGTTACAACACACATTATCCAGCTCGACCAAAAGAATTGGAATCAATCAATTTATACGACTTCGTCAAATGGTACGAAGTTACAAAAGTCGAACCTAAGGCACAAGGCATTGAATATTATAAGATTGGAAAATTGATATACCTGAAAAAGAGGAATCGTGGCCACCTCATCAATCACTATAAAAATAATGTGAATAATCAGCCTGAACGATATTACTTTGCGTTGCTGTTACTCTTCAAACCATGCAGAGATACAGATGAGCTGCGAAACGGATGTGATACGTACACCGAAGCATTCGAATCACTTCAACCTGAGCTCGAAGAAGCGTTACAGTATCATGAACGCATTATAGAAATACAAAAGGGTATTGAGCACATGAAAGAGTTGATCGAGAAACGTATGGAAGAAGAAATTCAATCTCAACAGAGCGATACTTCCGATGCGGTACCATTGGGTTGTGGGCCGATCGAAGCAGAAGGTGCGATGAAGGAATTTCAAGCACGCATACAGGAAGTCGACACGGTTAACGGTTCACAAAAAATAACAAACTTAAATCTCGATCAGAAACGAGTATTTGATGCAACTACGGATACCGTGAGTTCGAACAATAGGATTCTACGACATTACGTTAGCGGAGAGGGCGGTACTGGTAAAAGTGCACTTTATCGAAGCACTCGTATGGTGGATCAAGCAACATACTGGTAAAGATACCGCGGTAACAGCACCAACTGGAATAGCAGCGTTCAATGTCAACGGTTTGACTATTCATAGGATGTTCCAACTGCCTGTTGAACAGGGCACTCCCAAATACAAACAACTCTTTCATGCAGCCCTGAAAGTTATTCGCGAACAGCTAAGAAATGTTTCGCTCTTTATCATTGATGAGCTATCAATGATTTCTAACGTAACGCTCATGTACATACATCTTCGGTTGAGTGAAATATTTGGTACCACTGATCGCGAAGACGGTTGGTTCGGTAAGAAACATATTCTCCTGTTTGGCGATTTGTTACAACTCCCACCTGTTCGGGAAGAACCTGCGTTCGAAAAAATGTCCAGTGTGGTTTCGAATAAACTTCTAGGCTCAATGGGAAGTGTTGATCTCTGGTGTAAATTATTCACTTACAACGAATTGACAATTAACATGAGACAAAAAAATGATCAGTCTTATAGCAAAATACTATCAAGAATACGCCTTGGAATTGTTACTGATTCAGACACAGAGATCTTAGCTTCGAGGAAGATCCGCTTCAAAAACTATACAACTTCAACCTTTGATGAAAGAGTACGTGAACTGTGCGATTACATAAATAATTTACCAAACGATGCAGTCCCGAGTCAGAATTTAGCGCTTATTTTAATACTCGTAGCAACCAACTCAACCGCCTTTGACCCTACTTTAACCTCAAGCTCCTCTTTTGAACCTCCAGGTCCTCAAAAGTTAAAATTTAGCGCTTACTTTAAGGTGAAGTGAAACGTTTGTCAGAACTTCGAAAACGGGAATCGTGAATTCTCCGGAACTACTGAATCAATCGCGATGAAATTTAGAGGGATTACACATAATTGTGGCAGAAAGTGGCTGATTATTTCACTTTTTCGAAATTTTACAAAAATTTTCACAGATTGACGTACCGACCACATAAATCGCGAGATTATTCACTGTTGCCGTAGATAGTCGCATTTTCCCGATAATTAACCACTCCGCAATGAAAAACCACACACTTTGAGCCTAATCTCGTGTCATTTGATGGAGAAATGGCTGAGAATTGACGATTCTCCGTTGCTCATAACTAAAAAACCGATATTCAGTTGAGATCACAACCCTTATCTACATTTAGTCGAGATCACAGCCTGTATCGAAATTGCAGCCAGTATATTTGCAAATAATCTAGCGGTGGACAGAGGTACCAAACGTTCGGTAGTTCTGTTTTACCGCGATGCAAGGCACACGGCCGTGGCCTTGAAACGTTTCACTTCACCTTAATACTCATAGCTTCCAGATTAACCTCTCCCAACCCTGTTCGTCCTCAAGGTACTACTTTGAACCTGCAAGTCCTCTCCCGAATCGAAATTTCGCGGATATTTTAATACTCATAGCTTCCAGATGAACCTCTCTAAACTCCGTTTGTCCTCAAGCTCCTCTTTTGAACCTCCAGGTCCTCAAAAGTTAAAATTAAGCGATTCGGCTCGATCACTTATTGGCTATTTACTGGAAGCTGTTTGTTGTTTTTCCGGTCTTCTAGAATTAACGACTGACGGCCGTGTCGTTTTATTTAATTTTATCTATTGTGATCTCCCGGAGAAAAATTAGAGATCCACTTTGCTATGATGCCAAAAGACCCGGATAAATGTAAGTGGACGAAACCAGTGTTTTTAATGAGCAAAATTCATATAATCTATATATTAAAGTTCGAAAACGGATGTCCGGATGTCACACTTTTTTTTCAGAGCACTACTATAGCTCGACTGTACATGTCTGCATGCTTCTCACTGTCATGCTATCTGACCTCGGACTTCGCTGTTACATATGATGTGATATTATTATCAAGAACGTTTCAGAGTTCATGCATGAGTTTTTCGAGATTATAAAAAAAGTATAGTAGGGACAGTAATAATAACACCTGTTCTTACGATATTTTACTTATTTATTTTTTCATTAAATTTAAAAAAAAAATAGCAAAATTTTTTGCCACGGCCTCCTGCCGCGACTGCTCCTCCCGCTGCTGCTGCAGCCTTCGCCGCCACTCTTTGGCACTGCTGCCGGCCCTCGTTCCTCTGTACGCTGTTAAAAAATCAAATACTCGAATAAATATTTTACAAAACAACATAGCCAGAATTATTGAGAATTGACCTTGCGATTACATATAGGTGCGAATTCGCACCAAGGGCTTCTCATTTCGCCTGTATTTTTTCGATTTCGGGAAGTACGGTGTTTGCTCCACCATAAAAAAAAGTCGAACAGTTTTTCCAGCAGTTGGCCCCGGACCAACATTCAATTATATTTTGGCCATCGAAGAAGTCGGACGTGAATTCATTTTCGGTGCGAATTTCTACCCGCGTGTAACTCCCGGCTAATAAACGAACTTTTTTGCGATCGAGGAATCGAATATACATCAAATAAATAAACGTGTATACCCTCAAATTATGAATATTCCCGTTGGATATCGGGTTCAAATTTTTGATTATGATCCAAATAGGTGTGTGATCAAAGGGTTATGGATAGAAAAAAATTTCAATTGTCGCTACTTATTATCGATGAGTAAGTACGAAGAAAAATTCGTGAAAAATCGAAATTTTGAGTTTTTGCCGTCACTGAAATCACATGTGATCTCATATAGGTATACATGGACGCGTTTGCAGATATGACTTACGTTTCACCCTCCCATCTTTCACTCCCCTCGCGCTGCTTCCCGTTCTCTTTTCTCTGTCTTTGTCCTCCTCTTCATGTCTCCCTCTCTCCTTTTCCTTTCCCCTTTTTTCTTCCTCTTTTTCTCGATTCTCTCTCCGTCTCTCCTTTTCCTTCCTCCGTCTCTCTTCCTCTTTCTCTCGATCCTCCTTCTCCTTTCCGCTCTCCACCGACGTACTAGCCATTAGTTCTGAAATATGTATTGAAAAATATTTGAATTCATCGAATGATAAATTCAACCAGCACTTGTCGGTACAGTTTTGTTTTCATGAGTTAAATATATTGGCAATATAGTTAATCATTCTCATATTGATGATAGTTGCGGTCACAGATTTTGAAGCAAATAATGGATTTTATTCGCCGAACGGTTTGTCATTGTATTTCTGAGGTTTTACCGGGCGCTCAGTCCTTCTGGACCATTGTGCCCGAGCCCGTGAGGGCGCCTTAGGTGGTAGGAGCTAGGGTCGGGTGAGCCGCTTTAGCGAAATGCCGTAGCCCTCCCACCCCCATGTCCTCTTGTCTCTTGTGGCTGTCTGAGGATCAACGTCGCCGAGGGGCCCCGATCCCGTCGCCGAGCGCGGTGCTCGGTGCTCCCTCCTGCGTCGCTGTCTCAGCCTCCCTTTCTTGTGCTTACGCTGGGGAGTACAGTGCCTCCTGTCCCTTCCTAGCCCTTCGATGAGCCTCTTTGAGAGAGGCCCTCTCGTGGGCCGTGGTGGGCCAGTGGTCCCGCTCCCCCCTCAGTCGCAGCTTTCTCTTTTTCTCATTCGTCTCTTGTGGCTGCCTGAGGATCAACGTCACCGAGGGGCCCCGGTCCCGTCGACAGCTACGGTGTCCGGTGCTCCCTCCTGTGCCGCTGTCTCGGCCTCCCTTTCTTGTGCTTACGCTGGGGAGTGCAGAGCCTCCAGTCCCTTCCTAGCCCTTCGATGAGCCTCTTTGAGAGAGGCCCTCTCGTGGGCCGTGGTGGGCCAGTGGTCCCGCTCCCCCCTCAGTCGCAGCTTTCTCTTTCTCTCTTTCGTCTCTTGTGGCTGCCTGAGGATCAACGTCACCGAGGGGCCCCGGTCCCGTCGACAGCTACGGTGTCCGGTGCTCCCTCCTGTGCCGCTGTCTCGGCCTCCCTTTCTTGTGCTTACGCTGGAGAGTGCAGAGCCTCCAGTCCCTTCCTGGCCCTTCGATGAGCCTCTTTGAGAGAGGCCCTCTCGTGGGCCGTGGTGGGCCAGTGGTCCCGCTCCCCCCTCAGCCTCAGCAGATAGACAGGGCTTGACGGTCCACCCCCACAGAGCCTGCTATGCGGGGGTAAGGCTGAATACAATGAGAGTTTGCCTGGCTCCCAAAGGCATCGTTTTCTGCACTGTTCCCCAGTGCCATTCAGCTTTCGGCACGATAGCTCCCACCTCGGCTTGGGGAGTTGGTCCACGGCCGAGGCTTTAGATCCCCTGGGCCGGTTTTTACGTCGGCCGGTTCACCTATAGCCCCGGCTAACCTGGGCGTACACAGTCTCCGTCTCATGTCCCGGTACCCTGCGGTCCCCGGTCCTCGAGACTTCCCCCGTGCACCACCCTGGCCGCTCTCCTATCCGCCACCCGGAGACGCGCTCGGTTGGCGCTCAACCCTGTTCCCCGCTCTCCCTTACGGAGATAGGCGAACCCGAGACGGTTTGTCATACACTGTATGTTTGACTCACCGTGCGTTGAAATGCTCAACCGGTTCAAGTGATCTGAAAGTATTATATTTTTAATAAATAAGGCAATTTATGTCAACTTCACCACGTTGAAGGAACCAGTACAGCGTTCCTCGTGGAATTCGACATATCTCTGAATCTATTGATTACTCAACTAATGTTCAGTTGAGGATGTTCAAGAACTAAATCTCAAAAAAAAGTACTGGTCGCCTACTACTATTGAGGTATAAAAAAAGTTAATCTGCAACTGAACTGAAAGTATTCCAAATTCTATAGGTGTATGAAATACTTCTTCGCAATCATTTAAGAAATAGTTTCGACTTACCGTTTATCTTGGAAATCTCCTCGTCGTTCGACATGAAGTCCAAATTCACACTGATTTGTTCACGTGCGAAGACTACTATACGCGCAAATAGAGTAGGGATAATTCTCGAGCCCCGCGTACGGACAAATCCTAAGTCAGCCTAATCTGTGTCATGTTTGTATATTCGTGTTATGTCGTATTTCTATGTCAGCGAATAAGTACCTATAGAGTGAGGAAAGACAAAAGAATATAGAGATTACTCCGATATGATGAACGTGTCTCACGGTGATCACGCCGTTAGCGGTCACAACGCTGAAGACATGGGGCGAAGAAACACTAAAAGTAAGTAGACTCCCATTAGAATATAAAATATCCATTTTATTGCCATTCTATTATATGATTCGTTGACATTATTTAAATTTAGTCCACAAATATATTCCATATACAAATGAATGATTTAGAAAAAATCCTCTCATTCAGTATCACCTGCGTCTCTGAAACTGTGTTCTTTTCTCGGATATAAATGAACATCCAACTTTTCTCCGATTATTACAATAACAAAAATAACGAGGATTTGTTCGAATCTGCAGATGTAAACAACGATTAGACAAATTCAGTGTTGATATTCTGATAATTATTACTTCGCGTTTCAGATTCCGAGAACAAAAAAAAAAAGGGGGGATGGGCGCTCAAGCCACCAGGGCTGAAAGTGAGTAGCTTTCCAACGGCTTAATAACTAAGAGTACGGAACTTCTCCAGGAAAAAATTGCCGCTAAATACTATGATTCATAACAAAATCAAAACTAATAATCAGATGAAGAATATACAAAAAGATATTATGTTACGTAAATTTCATAAAATGCTATAGGACTTGCGAAAATAAAAAGACGAAAACAAATTTAGATTAAATTCAAATGATTGGAAAGAAAATTGAAATTGATAATTCAAAAAAGAATACAAGAGGGAAACAAGGAGCTATGTTATATTCCGTTAAGTAATTTTGAGAAAAAAAGGAAATTTCCCGGAAAATATAATGATTGAATCATTATATTTCCCGGAAAATATAATGATTGAATCATTATATGTTTGAAATAAAATTTAAATTGATCGTCAGGAAATTAGAAATGGAAATCTCTTTTATTTTTCAGATCCCATCAAAGACGCGGGGTTGGCGGCGATCGTCGCTGTGTTCATGAAAGGTATGATACAATTCCAAACCTTCAAGTGTATAAACAAAAAGATATGTCGACATGGATTTTGATATATTGTTGTCTTTTTCAGGAGATGAGTGGGACGCCATCCTGGCGACGGTGGAGTTGTCAGGATGACAACTCCATGAAAATAATCCCTAATAAATAATAAGAATAATAAATAATAATAATAAATAATTATAATAGTAATAATAATAATAAATCATATTATACTACATCTTCAGTATTAGATGTTTCATTCACACCCAAAAAAATGTCCTTCAGTTCTAGCAGTTTATTATCATAACTAGCTGATAATTGTTCTTGAATTGTTCTCATATTTAGATGATGTTATTCGTATAGATCGTCATAAAAGCTGTCAGATTTTTGTAGAATTTATCATTCAAGCAATTGAGATCATCGATTATAAGAATTGGTCATTTTTTGTAAAAATTATTATTAAAAACAATTATAATGAATGAGTCCAAAAAGGTTTAATTTGCCCCAGAACCGGGGTAAATTGAACTTGAGTCGGGACAAATCGAATTTATGCAAAAAGATATTAGAAAATGGTTATTTATTGAATTGAAATTATTTTATTTGAATTAGTACAATATTCTATTGTCGTTGAATATTAAAATCAGTTCCGAATGTCAAAAAAATTTCATCTAATTAATTAATAAAAACTTGTAACCGATGTATCAGATGTGCACCACGACACGTGCAGCAGCAAAGGTATGCAGAAGTGAAGGCATTGGAATATTCCCGCAAAAGGGCGGTCGACAGTAATTTTTTGATATTTTCGAATGGGTTAGTCAGAAAAATAAAAATTGAGTTCAAATAGAACTTTGTTATAGATCTAGGGTAAAATGTTTCAATTAGTGCGATTTAATGAATTGATTTTATCAAGCGATCAGCGCACATTGCGGACAGTTAGCGAGAGTTTACTAAATAATCTCACAATTCGGTGGAACGTCGATTTGTAATTGTTTCCGAATATTATCGATCATTTTATCAAAATCAAAAATATACTTCCAATGGAATTCATGAATTCATTGACGCCGAATGGTCTTCCACCGCATAAGTTAACGTTGAAAGTAGGAAGCATTGTTATCCTGTTACGAAATCTGAATTTATCACAAGGGTTATGTAATGGCACCAGACTGGTTGTTAAAAAGTTGAACCAATATCTGATTTGTACTGAAATCATCGGTGGAAATTGCGCTGGAGAAACAGTTTTGATACCCCGGATAGATTTATCACCGTCCGAAGAGGAGATGCCATTCAAGATGGTTAGAAGACAATTTCCAGTCAGATTAGGTTGTGCGATGACAATTAACAAGTCGCAAGGTCAATCTTTCGACAGCGTCGGTGTGTATTTACCAAATCCAGTATTTAGTCATGGTCAACTGTATGTTGCCTTGTCCAGAGTTAAATCTAAAAACAATTTGAAAGTTTTGCTGACAGACAAATCTGTCTTCACCAACAGTAAAAATTCCGATCATAAATTGTGTACCAGAAATATTGTCTATAAGGAAATACTAGGTGCTTCGTGAATTAATCGATCCATAGCTACAATTTTAAATTCATGCCGGCACTTCGAATACTACTGGATACTGTGGAACTGTGATAATCAACCACTATTTCAATAATATTCTATCGGAAATGCAGTATTTGATGTTGGTGACTTTCCCAAAAATGCAGTTGTTTACCTACAATTATGTTAGTCTAATGGTGAGAACGATCAGCTGCTTATGCCTTATGTAGGTACTATAAGCACTAAAAAAATTAGCTGCCAACGCCTTGTGTAGCTGGGCGCTACAAAAATTATGAGCTGCTTGACACTTTCTGTCGCTAAGCGCTATAAAAGTTATCAGCTGCCGAAGGCTCTTGTGGTGCTGCGCTCAAAATTAGCGGCTGAAGTCTTATACGGCTAAGCGCTACAAAATTAGCCGCTAAAGTCTCATGTGGCTAAGCGCTACAAAATTATCCAAACACATCATTAACCATGCCCCTCCTAATTCCTGCCTTCCCGATGGAAGAAACCGCACCACCTTCTCGTCGGTTTCCATTGAGCGATAGTACTTCTACAATTAATGATACGTGTATTAATGATTCAGATCTAAGTTGGAAAAGCTATTTTATCAAGCACAAAGAAGTACTATCGGCTAAGAGTGTGATGACATTTCTTTTTAGTGTGCTATCCGTTTTAAATTGAACAGCGTGAAAACAACTCATAACCGAACGAGCGTAGCGAGTGAGGAATAACGCAAAAACCACTCATAACCGAACGAGCGTAGCGAGTGAGGAACAACGCAAAAACCACTGATAACCGAGCGAGCGTAGCGAGTGAGGGACAACGCAAAACCAAACGAGTGGGCGAGCGAAGCGAGCGAAGCGAGCGAACGAGAAAAATTATCAGCTAGAGGAACAACGCAAAACCACTGACAACCGAGCGAGCGTAGCGAGTGAGGGACAACGCAAAACCAAACGAGTGAGCGAGCGAAGCGAGCGAACGAGAAAAATAATTAGCTAGTATATATTATTGAGTATAAGCCGAATTCTAACCTACTATATCGTCTTGTCATAGATCGTGTCGTCAATTTCAAGTCTCTCCTACATTGTTGTCAACTAGCCGTATAATTTGTAATGAAAATGTTGCTATTTGTAAGTATTATTGTAATTGAAATTTGATATTAATATTTTTTGTTGTATTATATAAATAAATATTTTAGTTCTGAGGAGGGCCCTCTTCAGGGTCGAAACGTTAAATTGAAGAGTTGTTACTGACCTGAGAAACCAAAAAACATCCTACATAAGAATCGATGAGGTCAAAAAAATAAGTTTATTTAATAAAATTAAGCGCCTACTTGATTACTCATAGCTTCCAGATGAACCTCTCCAGACCCTGTTCGTCCTCAAGCTCCTCTTTTGAACCTCCATGTCCCCCAAAGTGATTGAGATTTAGCGTGCTACTTTAATACTCATAGCTTCTAGATGAACCTCTCCGAACCCTGTTCGTCCTAGAGCTTCTACTTTGAATCTGAAAGTCTTCTGGATTCACAATTCAGCTCCTGCTTCAATACTCGTAGCGTCCAGACCAGGTGTTGTAAAGGGTATACTTTGTATTCGTAACCTACAGGTAGCGGGTAGGGCAAAGCGGGTATCTACCCGTCTTGCCCTGATACAATTTCATAATATTTTTTTTTTTTTCATTTTTTAATAATTTTTTCATTTTTTTTTCTTTTTTTCTCCATTTTTTAATAATTTTTTCATTTTTTTCATTTTTTTTTTTTTTTTTCAATTTTTAATCATTTTGTTTTTTTTTTTTTTTCACTTTCTAATTTGTTTTTAATTTTTTATATTTTTTTTTTTTTTTTTCATTTATTTGTTTTTTTATGATAGATATTTAACTAATGTCTAATGATTTAACTATTTATTATTTTTTATTTTACTAACAAAAGTACCTACCTGAAATTTGTCAATTGATTATTTAATTACTTAAGGTGCTTTCCTAGGCAATTCCACCAGTCCTGAAAACATCGTGAAAAAATGTGATATTAAACGGAATATCTCTGCCTGGGCACCGAAATCAATGAAACGAAATACGTCGCGCAATTCTATGTGCGACTCCGAACATGTACAGCCCAAAAAATGTTCGTTTTGCGCGAAAATAGAGAAGATATCCATGAAAAACGTTTCTAAAACCGTTTTTCATGGATATCTTCTCTATTTTCGCGCAAAACGAACATTTTTTGGGCTGTACATGTTCGGAGTCGCACATGGAATAGCGCGACGTATTTCGTTTCATTGATTTCGGTGACCAGGCAGAGATATTCCGTTTAATAGCACCTTCTGCACGCGTTTATTACAATGTTGTGGATTGGGTAGGAAAGGCCCTTAAGACTGAAATAAATATTTAAAGAGTAATTTTTTTACGATAGTAAAAAAAAAAAAAATTAATTATCATTTATTATAAAATTAATGATTATTATTTGTTATAAAATTATTTATTATTCATTATTATTCAATTATACTCGAAGTCTCATCATTAATATTCAGACAAATCAATATCTGATAAGATTTGTCAAGTTTATAGCGCTTACCCGCTTTGCCCGAGCGGCTTACCCGCCTTAGGCCCCCTTTCAGGGCAAAGCGGGTTTTTGAGAAGTTTTCAATTTTTGATAATAAATAAGTACTTATTACAAAATGACACAAATATGACTCATTATTTTGAAGTTCGATATTCCTCCTAATCAAAAAAACCATAATTGTTATTTTAATCAAACGGAAACTAAGATTTTTGGGCTTTTGTCGTTAACGTACCCGCTTTAGGCCACTCTCCCCTAATCACCAATTCTGTGAATGTTGAAAATTTGAAATATTCTTCAACTACGATCATTGCAGATTAGAGTATACAATAAGAAAACGACAGGGATTTGCGCGCGTTGCGCAACAGATTAACGATGTCATTTGGTAGTTGCGGGATATAGCGATCGAGGACTTGCAGGTTCAAAGTAGAAGCTTGAGGACGAACAGGGTTTGCAGAGGTTCACCTGGAAGCTATGAGTATTAAACTAGGCGCTAAATCTTGACTTTGGGGGATCTGAAGGTTCAAAATAGGAGCTTGAGGACGAACAGGGTTTGCAGAGGTTCACCTGGAAGCTATGAGTATTAAAGTAGGCGCTACATCTTATGACTTTGGGGGATCTGGAGGTTCAAAATAGGAGCTTGAGGACGAACACTGTCAAAATCGGTTGGGTTGGATGCTGCGGGTATTAAAATAGGGTCAAAATTCCGACTCAAAAGCGGTTGGGTTGGATGCTACGGGTATTAAAATAGGGTCTCGCGAGAACCTCATTTGGCCCTAAAATGCTGCGTTTTGTGCAACATCTACGAATTTGAGGCGCTAACGAGGATCTGAATTCCCATACAAAGTAAACCACCGCAGCATCCAACCCAACCGATTTTGACCCTGATCGTCCTCAAGCTCCTATTTTGAACCTCCAGATCCTCCAAAGTCATAAGATTTAACGCCTACTTTAATACTCATAGCTTCCAGGTGAACCTCTGCAAACCCTGTTCGTCCTCAAGCTCCTATTTTGAACGTCCAGATCCCCCAAAGTCAAGATTTACCGCCTACTTTAATACTCATACTTTCCAGGTGAACCTATGCAAACCCTGTTCGTCCTCAAGCTCCTATTTTGAACCTCCAGATCCCCCAAAGTCAAGATTTAGCGCCTACTTTAATACTCATAGCTCCCAGGTGAACCTCTGCAAACCCTGTTCGTCCTCAAGCTCTTATTTTGAACCTCCAGATCCCCCAAAGTTAAGATTTAGCGCCTACTTCAATACTCATAGCTTCCAGGTGAACCTATGCAAACCCTGTTCGTCCTCAAGCTCCTATTTTGAACCTCCAGATCCCCCAAAGTCAAGATTTAGCGCCTACTTTAATACTCATAGCTCCCAGGTGAACCTCTGCAAACCCTGTTCGTCCTCAAGCTCCTATTTCGAACCTCCAGATCCCCTAAAGTCAAGATTTAGCGCCTACTTTAATACTCATAGCTTCCAGGTGAACCTCTGCGAACCCTGTTCGTCCTCAAGCTTCTACTTTGAACCTGCAAGTCCTCGATCGCTACATCCCGCAACTACCAAATGACATCGTTAATCTGTTGCGCAACGCGCGCAAATCCCTGTCGTTTTCTTATTGTATACTCTTATCTGCAATGATTGTAGTTGAAGAATATTTCAAATTTTTAACATTCACAGAATTGGTGATTAGGGGAGAGTGGCCTAAAGCGGGTACGTTAACGATAAAAGCCCAAAAATCTTAGTTTCCGTTTGATTAAAATAACAATTATGGTTTTGTTGATTAGGAGGGATATCGAACTTTAAAATAATGAGTCATATTTGTGTCATTTTGTAATAAGTACTTATTTATTATCAAAAATTGAAAACTCCTCAAAAACCCGCTTTGCCCTGATAGGGGGCCTAAAGCGGGTAAGCCGCTCGGGCAAAGCGGGTAAGCGCTATAAACTTGACAAATCTTATCAGGGTTGCGATTCTGTAACTTTCCGCTAACTCGCTAACTCGCTAACTTTTCGCTCTAAGACCGTTGGTTGGCTGAGGAGCGTCCAATCGGAGATCGTTACGGGCCGCAACGATCTCCGATTGGACGAAGTTAGCGAGTTAGCGAGTTAGCGAGTTAGCGAGTTGGCGAGTTGGCGAGTTAGCGAGTTAGCGAGTTAGCGAGTTAGCGAGTTAGCGAGTTAGCGGAAAGTTACAGAATCGCAACCCAGATATTGATTTGTCTGAATATTAATGATGAGACTTCGATTATAGACCGAATCCATTTCAGATCGGGCATGCAGGAAATCGTGATGTCACGTAATTTTTCCAAATTAAAATATGTTGTTCTTGGACGAAAAAAAAGTGACCCGTATTCCTTTGTTTTCGAAAAAAAAAATCTGCTACGAAGTTATGGCCATTTCAACGTTTAATCACACGCTACCGAACTTCTTGAAAAACGAACACTTTTTTTCTCAAAAACGCTATATCTGTGGAACGAATCGTTGTAACTACTTGACCTCGGTCTCATTTCGTAGGGTTTTTTGGATTCTTTTGAAATATGGAAAGAAATTTTCAGATTTTTTAAAATTGACGAAATGACGTTCATTTTTTGAAAATTAGGGAAACCCAATTTTCTCGAAAAGTAATTTTTTTTTTTTTTTTTTAATTTTACACAGTATGTGGGGCGATACGACGGATATATCCTATAAGTTTCATTGATGCTAAAACACTGCTTTATATCGAGAAAAAATATTTCGTGCTTCATTGAAATTTGTCAATTTTTGTGCTGGTCTCGACTTCGTGGGCATCATTGAGATTCGATCAGATTTTTTTGTCTTAATAATATTATAATGGACGTTTTACCCACGCTTCGCGTAGGTAAGATCACCATTTTCAGACCTTATGAAATAAAATTTTGTACTATACTCGACGGAAAACTTTTTCTGATGAAAAAAAGAAAAAAAAAGGTTTCACCGCACTCGTAGCGTAATGTACTGCTTTCAAATTTTAAAACAAAAAACCGTTCGCGACCGAACCTCGAAAATGAGCTACCAAACACCACCAAACGACCACCAAACGACTCAAAGAAGAAAAATTGAAAAATCCTAAGTTGGACGGTCAACTTCACATAGGTCTATCAATAAAGTATATATTGTCATTACTACAATAAATCCGTAATTGAAAAGTTGACCAGTATTTTGTGTTTCTTTCTTGTTAGTGTTTACCGGCAGATCGATATATGATCTTCGACGTCATACATCATACGATGTTTGGTCATGCACTCCCTCAGGTACGTATGTATTAAGTTTAGGTAAGGTGGTGGGCCCAGTAATCGTCAAGGCACCGGTAATCGTCATGTTTCCGTGTTAACGACTTAAAATAAGCTACTGTGTGAATCGTGCAGCTCCGTGATATTTTTTTCAGTCCCGAAGAGGTATGTATAATTTTGTATCACATTGTGAAATTCGTGAATACACGAAATCGATACTAATTAAATCGAGTACGTGCAGCTACGGAGCCTATGGATGATTTCGGCCGCAGGCTTAAGTTGCAGGTTAAGATTTCCCATCCTACATTGTATACGATTTTGAACTATCTGGCTTCTTGAAATAGCCAAGTAAAGCTTTGAGTTATGATTGGAGGTCTCAGTTTTACGTATAGTACGTGAATTATTGCAACATGCAATGTTTATTGAATTTTTTCATATGACGATCACTGGTTCATCGAATTACGTGGTTACTCGAGTAATCGCCATAACTGCCGATAACTGCGGTTTAGTGGGCAGAAAAAAAACTCGTGAATCGAGTATTAATTCAGAAAAAAATGGAATTAAAAATATTACGTCTGTAATTAATGCCGTCTGAACATTCAACGGACCAGTAATCGTCATAGGTATATTTCACTCGATAAATAGATACACAAACAAATAGAGTATGTCGATCACTGAGTCGGTACTATGTCGATAACTGGGTAGAGTACGCCTAGAACTGCAAGGATGGGTGCTACACACACACTGAGAAAAAAAAGTGGTTGAATATACCAAACCCAATTTGGTTGAAATATTCAGTTGCATTGAATGAGTTTCAGTCGATGCAACTGAAAATTTATTTGATTCAAGCTGTACTATTTGAAATGATCATATTTTTGATTGTTTCAACCAAAATACGGCGTTTTCAAACAAATCGCGGGCGGTCACGGGCAGGGAAACGCCGTGTTTTGGTTGAAACAATCAAAAATATGATCATTTCAAATAGTACAGCTTGAATCAAATAAATTTTCAGTTGCATCGACTGAAACTCATTCAATGCAACTGAATATTTCAACCAAATTGGGTTTGGTATATTCAACCACTTTTTTTTCTCAGTGCATGAATAACCATTCAAAACTCTTCTCCGACGAAATAGCTAATGATAATTGCTGAACATTAACAATAATTCTAGTGTTAATACAATTGTCATATTTTTTTTTTTTTTTTTTTCAATAAATGATTTTTTCTTCTACGGCTGTTACTCACCGTTGTCTGATCGGACTAGTATTCAAAATAGGGTTTTATTTATTATGAAAATAATTTAATATTCAATTATCGTACTGATTTGAAATAAATTTATACACGCCGAACGAATTCTAAAAGTTTTTCCAATAAAAACCCAACCTTCTGCAGTTCTTTGAACGGATATAATGAACTTTAATGCTTACAAAAATCATCCGGACCTTTCCATCATTCGTAAATGATATTCAAACACGCATGGCGATTACTGGTATGTATCTATGGCGAATACTGGGCCAGCCCTTACGACGGCATGGCGATGACTCGTACATTGGCACCTTCTGACCTTTACGAAGGATTTTCTCGCCAACAAAAATGAGTACGAGAGTTCTATAGTGACGTTCTTATTCGTGATGAAAATCCCATTTAGAATAACTTAAAATAACAATAATGCATTCCTCAATTAGAGTGATATAAGTTTTCAAAGTCAAGCGTTTCGCTTAATATGACGATTACTGGGCCCGCCACCTTAATATTATTTAGACAAAAAAATCTGATCGAATCTCAATGATGCCCACGAAGTCGAGACCAGCACAAAAATTGACGAATTTCAATGAAGCACGAAATATTTTTTCTCGATATGAAGCAGTGTTTTAGCATCAATGAAACTTATAGGATATATCCGTCGTATCGCCCCACATACTGTGTAAAGTTAAAAAAAAAAAAAAATAAAAAAATTACTTTTCGAGAAAATTGGGTTTCCCTAATTTTCAAAAAATGAACGTCATTTCGTCAATTTTAAAAAATCTGAAAATTTCTTTCCATATTTCAAAAGAATGCAGAAAACCCTACGAAATGAGACCGAGGTCAAGTAGTTACAACGATTCGTTCCACAGATATAGCGTTTTTGAGAAAAAAAAGTGTTCGTTTTTCAAGAAGTTCGGTAGCGTGTGATTAAACGTTGAAATGGCCATAACTTCGTAGCAGATTTTTTTTTTTCGAAAACAAAGGAATCCGGGTCACTTTTTTTTCGTCCAAGAACAACATATTTTAATTTGGAAAAATTACGTGACATCACGATTTCCTGCATGCCCGATCTGAAATGGATTCGGTCTATAATTGAATAATAATGAATAATAAATAATTTTATAACAAATAATAATCATTAATTTTATAATAAATGATGATTAATTTTTTTTTTTTACTATCGTAAAAAAATTACTCTTTAAATATTTATTTCAGTCCTAAGTAATTAAATAATCAATTGACAAATTTCAGGTAGGTACTTTTGTTAGTAAAATAAAAAATAATAAATAGTTAAATCATTAGACATTAGTTAAATATCTATCATAAAAAAACAAATAAATGAAAAAAAAAAAAAATATAAAAAATTAAAAACAAATTAGAAAGTGAAAAAAAAAAAAAAAAAAAATGATTAAAAATTGAAAAAAAAAAAAAAAAATGAAAAAAATGAAAAAATTATTAAAAAATGGAGAAGAAAAGAAAAAAAATGAAAAAATTATTAAAAAATGAAAAAAAAATTAAAAATGAAAAAAAAAAAAAAAAAAAAAAAAAATATTATGAAATTGTATCAGGGCAAAACGGGTAGATACCCGCTTTGCCCTACCCGCTTTGCCCGAAAGCACATTTTTCACTTGAGGAAATATAACCTCAAAAACAAACAAAACAAAGCTAAGCTGTCTATTGTGTTTTGAAGGTCAATAGTATCAGAATAATATAATATCATGAACAATAAAATAAATGTACTAGTTCTCGACTGGTCACAAGTTACATACCTTTAGTTTTTTCAATAGATTCATCGATTTTTTTATATTGCACTTAGTTATACCTAGGTATACCTCCGATACTCGAGTGGTACTGATTGAAACTCGGGAGTGTTTGGGTAACCACGGCATACGTACACATTGACACTCGCGCTGCATGCGGCAGCGTACGAACGCCTACCCGCTTTAGGCCCCCTACCCGCTTTAGGCCACTCTCCCCTATATATAGGGCTTGTTATTCGAAAGAGGTATGATACACATTGAAAGATTTGGGTTCTAGAAAATCTACTTGAATTGTGTGTTAATTTTGTGTTAATTTCAACATTTCTTTCAGTTGTAACAACGAGTTTTCATTTTGTGTTGAATGATAGAAATGTTAAATGAACACAAAGGCAACCCAAAAATTGAGGTGGATTTTCTGGAATACAAAATTTTTCATGTGTATGTAAATGAGGATTAAAGTAAGCGCTCAATTATCATTCTGGAGGACGCATGGGTGAGAAATATAGGAGCTCGAGATTGAACAGTCTGTTGAGAAGTTCGTCTGGACTGGTATTGTAAAGTGCGTATTGGTACCTGGGTAAATATCTCAGTACCTTACCTGTACCTGTAGGTTACGAATACAAAGTATACCCTTTACAACACCTGGTCTGGACGCTACGAGTATTGAAGCAGGAGCTGAATTGTGAATCCAGAAGACTTTCAGATTCAAAGTAGAAGCTCTAGGACGAACAGGGTTCGGAGAGGTTCATCTAGAAGCTATGAGTATTAAAGTAGCACGCTAAATCTCAATCACTTTGGGGGACATGGAGGTTCAAAAGAGGAGCTTGAGGACGAACAGGGTCTGGAGAGGTTCATCTGGAAGCTATGAGTATTCAAGTAGGCGCTTAATTTTAACTTTTAAGAGGCTGGAGGTTCGAAAGAGGAGATTGAGGTTAAAGTAGGGTCAAAGGCGGTTGGGTTGGTTGCTACGAGTATTAAAATAGGCGCTCAATCTCAACTTTTGAGGACTTGGAGGTTCAAAAGAGGAGCTTGAGGACAAACGGAGTTCAGAGAGGTTCATCTGGAAGCTATAAGTATTAAAATATCCGCGAAATTTCGATTCGGGAGAGGACTTGCAGGTTCAAAGTAGTACCTTGAGGACGAACAGGGTTTGGAGAGGTTCATCTGGAAGCTATGAGTATTAAAGTAGGCGCTAAATTTTAACTTTTGAGGACCTGGAGGTTCAAAAGAGGAGCTTGAGGTTAAAGTAGGGTCAAAGGCGGTTGGGTTGGTTGCTACGAGTCTTAAAATAGGCGCTAAATTCTGACTCGGGAAAACTCAACAAATGTATTTAACAAGGAAACATATAAACATTTCCAAAAGTGATATCAACAAGATTATTCATAAATCAATACAAATAGCAAATTAATATTCTTTGAGCGAGACGTCACAGATTTTGGGATTTGATCAATCTGACAACAATTAACAGATCTCAGATCTTCTCAAATAAAAGCAGATCTCATATCCTCCGCGATTGCTCCGTCTTTCTCAGCACACTTGGTGATTTAGTATTACACACCGACATATATATTAAAAAATTTGTTAATGAATAAATTTATAACATAAATGACTGACTGACTCAGAAACAGGAAGCGTATATTCGGCTCCGATTATTATCCGTAACTTGATACCGCCGTCCGCATCCACGCTTCGAAAAACGCAGGCAAAAGCACACTAATCCGTCTTGCGGATTTAACTTAACGTAACGTAACGTAACACAACGGAACGTACCTATAGTTTTGAAAGGAAGCGAGCGTGCGGGCGTTTTGAGAAATCTGTGGTCGTGATGGATGTATCAGAACTATAGGTACGTTCCGTTGTGTTACGTTACGTTACGTTAAGTTCATCGTGATCCCGGCTTAATTCTGAGATTGCTTTGTACGATTATTCTATAACGAAAAAAGGGTGATCAACATTATTCATAATATAGTTCATCGAAATAATCACACAAACGAAAGATAAGTGCTTATTGAATTCAGATTATTGCTAATAGCCTGATTCCGTCGTCCGCATCCACGCTTCGAAAAGCGCAGGCAAAAGCCCACAAATCCGCCCTGCAAAAATATGGCAGATGCGTGCCCTCGGCTGCATTACTGCATGCATACGACGTAAACAAACCACAGTTAGCCAATTGAGATTCCTGCATGCTAATTGCGTTTAAATACAGCCTTTAATTTTTAATTTTAGGAGTTTGAATATACTTGTTGTGTAATATAACGAAATCGCGAATTTCCAATATCAATACATACTCATAACTGTTGTTACGTCGCAACAACGAAAAATAAATAATAATGACGTGCCGATACTCAATTATTAATATTAACATATATTCTAACTATCTTTAATTAATAAGTCTATAGCAATGCCTAATCATAAACCGTAGACTAAGTTTTATTACTTTCTATTTCTGAGGAGCACATTTGGCGACCAAATGTGCACTCCCAAACTCAAAATTTCCAATCTTTTACAACCCTACCTAAGGGACTTTCCAGAGTTTTTACCCTATTGTCTTCGTCACGTTCATTCGAATCAATATATACATACCACTTTCTAGGAAACCTATGTACCGATTTTCCCACTCCTATAACAAAACTTTCCGCCAAAATTTCTTGACCAATCCTAAAAATCGACCAATGAATATATTCAATCACTACATAAAATCCACCAATAATAAACTCCTACATCCCTCCACTTTTCCAAAATCTTCCTAATTCTCGCTCTAACTAGCAACTAAGAAATCAGTATAACTCCGACGCTCGACAACTAGAAATCAAAGGAAACCTAAAAGAGCAGTCGAAAGCATTTCATTCAGAAAAATAGTAACTAAAAAATCTACTTGTAAATATCAGGCAGTGTAAATAATAAACTAAGTCACTAATACCGTGAAACGAATATCTTCGATATCCGCTATTATTCATATCCCTGAATAACTTAAACGTAACCAACTACGTAATATTAATTTGGCGCGTAGGGTAGGTGTCCCAGTTACGGAGGGTGTCCCAATTACGGTGCCCATCTTCGTTTTCTTTGATTTAAGGAAAACCTGTACCAAATAGAAAGTTGAACGAGTTTTTCTTAGGAAGTTCGACTTATAAAGGGTCTAAAACGACAAACTTCAGATATTGAGGCTTTCAATTATCCGTCAATAATTGAATTATAATCTCGGGCCGACGAATTCGTCGCGATTGTCGTACCTCTCTTAAGAAAAGTGTTAATGAATCGCACTCAGTGAAACGGAAATAAATAGAATATTTTCACGAAATACGGTATGAAACTTATAGAGAATGATATTGTAACAATAATATTTGACAAACCAACCAAAAAATATGCAATTCAACCATTTATCGTGATAATAATAGTGGGGACCGCAATCAGTACTGACTTTGGCCGTCTGTCCCTATTACGGAGTCCCGCAACTGGGACAGCATTTCGGCTCGTTGTCCCAATTATGGATAGTCGAAACTAAGATGGTAACTGATATGACGATCAGTATTTGTCGCTGAAATAACCATAAGTACATGATACGAATTTTGTTATTTCATACGACGCTTTAATCGAGGTCTGTCTGCTTCTGAATTCCCTTGAATTTTTCTCGACATCACTGTCTCATACGCTCCTTCGACAGCGTTCACGTATAACCTAACCCTAACCTAACCTAAGTTACGTTACGTATATTCTATTGCCTACAACATTAAAATTTTGAATAATATAATACAGAATTTGGGGGAAAAAAAAAAAAAAACAAGAATTCAAGCAATGCAAATTAATCCTTTACTCATTTCTTAGCAGCTCTTATACTACTGATTTGATGTAACTCCGTAATTGGGGCACCGTATATGGGTTTCCCTGTCTGTAATTGGGGCACCGTATATGGGCTTCCCTGTCCGCAATTGGGGTACCGTATTCGGTTGACGGACCTTTTCGAAGGCACCGTGATTGGGACAAACGCATCGCTTTATATTTATCTTCAGTTTTCACCAAATAATTTTCAAATCTAAAATGTAAAAGGATTGTCTCGATTGAAAAACCATCAATTCGCAAGTATATAACCTTAAAAAGTCGATATAACACGTAGAAAATTTATATTTAATCAAAGACGACACAAGGTGTCGCTAAGGGCTCCGTAATTGGGACACCTACCCTAGTCACAAGGCCGAGATCGAACCTCGTCTCGGACCCGACATTTTTGTTACCAAAAATGCAGAACAGATTTACTATACGAGATAATATTACTTTATAATGTCTACTGAAAATTGAAATTACATGTCTAATAAATACTGATTTTTTTTTTCATCCACCAACGTTTATATAAGCAATATAGCACGTTATTATAACGGATAAGTTAATTGACAGTAATTAGTAATTTGATTCACTAGATTCAACCTGCATAATAGGCCAATTTCAAGTAGAAAATTCGAACCGATTTTTGATTTTTGATGAAAAATTAACTCAATGGTAGCTTATTGCGCAGATAATCTAAATCCGAAGATTGTGCATTCTAAGTAGGTATGCGAGCGTTCCGATAAAACATTTAGTAAGTCCAAGATTTCGAGAAAAAAAAAGGTTCGGACTTTTCGGCCCCGAACGCTGCGAGTACAATGCCATACAGCGAACAATTTTGCTCAAACTGTTTATAGAAAATTATGATTAAATTAATTATAAAATTATGAAAAAATTAATATTTTCATACAAAAAATTCCATGAATGAGGAAAAAAAATAAAGTAAAAAAAAAAAAAATCGAAATCCATCGATTAGGTCCAACCCTTCTGGGTTTTCCATAAATTGACTTGCCTATAAATTTTATACATATTATAGTGTGTAACGGGTTTTCCTGGGCTCGGGTACCCAGAAATAATTAAGCCGAATACAAACCAGGCCCAACTTGTAGGTAGGGGATGTTGTTGGGCGCCAGACTTCGTCGGAAGTCCTCTCTCTCTCTCGCTGGGACCCTCTGGCTAGCTACTAGTGATAGAGGGATTTCGTGGGGGCGAGAAATAATGACACCAGATATATTATCACTTAGCTTTATTCAAAAAGAAAAAAAAGAAAAGGTTGCGAATTATTCAACACGCCCGCTACCTGGCGTAGGTTATATTTTATAATATTGACTCTACTTTGACTCTTTCAATTATTTACACGAAGGCGACGATCGTCTTAGACGGTCGCTGGCTCTCCCTCTCTGGCTACTTGACAGTTAGCTGTCACTGTAGCGAGATTGCGTGCCTCTCTCTATGTCTCTCGGTAGACTGACGCGGCGCGCTGTCCAGCGGCGGCGGAGGGGCGGAGGGGATGGCTAGGGAAGCGACGAAACTCTGACTCGTAGCAGCAACGCGCTTGGCGTGACGTCAGCAGTCCGTGGCTCTATGGCGTCGGCGCGATTTCGGTGAATATCGGCGCAGCGGTTACCACAACTGGCACGGCTCTACGCACGACAAACAACACGTGACTCCGTCCTGGCTATTTTATATCCAACGGTTCGCTAGAACGATTAGACTTGAGCACAGGATCGGTTCGAGGCTTTTTAGGGTTTTTGGGGAGTTCACGGGTCTTTGACTAGAGATCAGCCCTAGTCAATCTCCGGTGACTCGTCACTCACACACACACACTCACTTTTCACTCACTCACTTAACTACTATCTTAAAATTACTCTCTCTCTCTCTCTCTCTCTCTCTCTCTCTCTCTTTCTGGCTTCTCGCCGGTCTCAACACTCGGTGCTTCGTACCGCACGCAAAGGCAGACTGACTCTACTTTCCGCTAGGGATGGTTATCCTCATTACCACCTGTCCGGCGAGCGTTGACGACTATCGGTCGGCTGTTAGCAGACGCCTGTCGCCCATATGGCTCCGCGGGACACGGCGGCAAGGGTTTAAACCACGGAAATCGGAGTTTTGGCACTCGGTACGTGCGTAAGGCTGGTAAGGAGGAGGTCTTAACGTTTTGCCACGTTACAAGTGTTAATTGGCGAATTTCTCATAGATTATTCGCGAAATAAAATCCGAGATTATTTATGACCCTCAAGACTTCTGCATCTGCTAAAATGGACTTTAGAAAGCCATAACTTGTAAAGGTTTACTCTGAGCAAAAAATTCTATTGGACCTTTTTTTTTCCTTTTTCCGATTATGTAATGGCCATATTTTTTATTTATCTTTTTTCCAGACCGATGCTAACGCCGTTTTTCCGTTAATTAGTACTTTAGCACGATGTGACTTCGAAACAGTAATTCTCAGAGAAAAATTCTATAAGACTTTTTCCTTTCTCTTTCGATTATCTGATGGTGATATTTTTTATTTTTTTTTTTCTTCAAACCGCGCAAACCTTGTTTTCACGTGGATTGTTCAAGTCAGATCACGTGAATTACTCAAGAGTGATCATTGAATTATTCCAAAGTCAGATCTTGCTATCGGAGTAATTCACACAAAAACAGGGTTTGCGCGGTTTGAAATGAAAAAAAAAAAAAAAAAAAAATTAAAAAAAAACTAAAAAATATCGCCATCAGATATTATCGAAAGAGAAAGAAAAAAGTCTGATAGAATTTTTCTCTGAGAATTACCGTTTCAAAGTTACGTCGTGCTAAAGTACTAATTGACGGAAAAACGGCGTCAGCATCGGTCTGAAATAAAACTTAAAAATGTCGCCATCAGATAATTGGAAGAGGAAGAAAGAGGTCCAATAGAATTTTTCGCTCAGAGTAAACCTTTACAAGTTACGGCTTGCTAAAGTTCATTTTTGGAGATACAGAAATCTTGAGGGTCATATAATTTATCACCACAGCATATAGACTAGGGTGGTTCAAAAAAGACCTAATTCCTCAGACGTTGCTGCTCATCCGTGAATATGTTGTTTGTGATTTTTAAAAATTATTCCATTTTTTTTAGCTCTATTGGAGAATATTTACTACTGCCTTAGTGAAGTTGAAATTTCACAATTTTGCCATTTTTGGCAATTTCAAAGTTCTCAGATCAAAGCGCTCATCTGGCTACCTCTAGATTCTCATTCAATGAGCATGTTGGTTCAAGATGAGACTCGTACGATAATATTCAGTTCTGCCTCGGAGACATTGAAGTTTTATCAATATTTTGCGTTTTTCCGGAGATTCGATCGCCAGGTGCTGCTCATGAGACAGTTTCATCTTACCAATATAAGGAAGAAATCCAAGCAGTGTGCAGTCTGCGGGACCATTTTTACTACTGCCTCATTGAGGGCGACTTTCCTTCAAGTAAAATTAGCAACATGAGGCAGTAGTAAAAATGGTCCCACAGACTGCAAACTTCGTGTACTTCTTCCTTACAATGGTAAGAAAAGACTGTCTCATGAACAACACCTGGCGGTCCAATCTGTAAGAAAACCCCTAAATAGTGAAAAAACTTCAATGTCTCTGAGGCAGTACTAAATATTATCGTACGAGTCTCATCTTGAACCAACATCCTCATTAAATGAGAACCTGGAGGTAGCCAGATGAGGACTTTGATCTGAGAACTTTGAAATTGCCAAAAATGGCAAAATTCCGAAATTTCAACTTCACTGAGGCAGTAGTAAATATTGTCCTATAGAGTTAAAAAAAATGGAATAATTTTTCAAAATAACAAACAACATATTCACGAATGAGCAGCAACATCTGAGAAATTAGGTCTTTTTTGAACCACCCTAATATAGACATTTGCTACACGGCACACGAATTGTTCCACGTTTCATCAAATAACACGACTTATATGGGCCAGAGTATAGTAATTCTGTTCTGCATCGACAACAAAAAGGTATTGTCACCTTTGTTATTACTGGACTTGTTCCGTCGCTTATGTCCATATTGTCGAACTGGGCAGTTACCGGTCCGGGCTTTCATTTGTCGTCTTCTCTTTTTTCTGAGATTTTTTTTTGCGACTAGCAGACACTGTGAAATAATTATAAAATAATAATTAAGTTTATTCAAAGATTTGTGTGGTACCTCAAACTAGTGGTTACATTTGTAGCATATAAGTTGGCAACGACCTGGTAAGCTTAAGATAACTAAGTTGGCAAGTCTGACTACTACGTCACTAGAGGCGATATAAAAATATATAATGTATGCCTCAGCCTGTGATGTAATAAAGTTTATTTAAATATATAAATAACAGAGAACAATTATTACAACATTTACCCTTCACTCGAGGTTCCTGTCCAGCTGTAGCAGGCATTCCTGTATAGGAATAATAAGAATTATAGTTTTACAAATTATTCCGAGGGGTCAATCACTGGGCGAAAATGGCGTACACCGATTACAATTACAGTGATTGCAAATTGATTACAAGGATTACAAAGATTACAGAGATTACAAAAGATAACAAAAGATTACAAGAGATTACAAAAGATTACAAAAGATTACAAAGATTACAAACATTCCAAAAAATTACAAAGATTACAAAGATTACAAAAGATAACAAAAGATTACAAGAGATTACAAAAGATTACAAAAGATTACAAAGATTACAAATATTCCAAAAGATTACAAAGATTACAAAAGATAGCAAAAAAATACGAAAAATTACGAAAAATTACAAAAGATTGCAAAAGATTACAAGAGATTACAAGAGATTACAAAGATTACAAGAGATTGCAAAGATTACAAAGATTACAAAGAATACAAAAGATAACAAAAGATTGCAGCAAGATTACAAAGATTACAGCAAGATTACAAGAGATTACAAAGATTACAAGAGATTGCAAAGATTACAAAGATTACAAAGAATACAAAAAATAACAAAAGATTGCAGCAAAATTACAAAGATTACAGCAAGATTACAAGAGATTACAAAGATTACAAAAGATTACAAAGATTACAAAAGAATACAAAGATTACAAAAGATTACAAGTGATTACAAATACCTTGTACACCAGATTACAACAGTGATTAACCCCTCGAATTATTCATTCAGTAGATGATATAGGGGAGAGGGGGGCAAAATGACCACCCTAAGAAACTAACGTTTCAATTCGGGATTTGAATCAATGGATCTCCGAACTTTCACCAAAAAATGATAGCCTAACCAATGTCGAGTTCTGAACGCCCTTCCCCGAAAAGTTCAAAAATTGCGGGCAAAATAAATAATCTAAAAAAATTTTAGAAATTTTTAAAAACAGAAAAATGTTATAAATCTACTTTCGTATTCACTTTAGAATACTTTTCAGTTGTTCTTTTGATTTTTTTTTTCTGCCTATTTTTCTCGCCTCTCTCTAAGTTGTCGGGGTAAAGTTTGATAAAGCAATATAAATAATGAAATTTGAAACGTTTCACAATTTTGAAAAAGTACGAACATTTTTTTGGGGTGGCCATTTTGCCCCCTGTCCACTATATATGCAATCTACCCGGGTGAATATGTCAAAAGAAGGAATTTTTATTATACGAAGTTTCATTCAAAAATTAAAGGGTTCTGACGGGGAAAGATATTATACTGATATATGAGTTGACTTTTGGATTGTGCCACTTCTGAGATTTGGCCCGTAACTTCTGATTCAATATAGGGAACACTCATTTTGATATCAATATTTTAAATAACACAAACTTCCTTTTGAAAAAGTAGAATTAATAGAGAACCTATTATCTATTCTTACCATCGTTAGCCTGTATATCCTCTATAACTATATCGTTGACCGCATCGTCCTCACTGATTCAATATAGGGAACACTCATTTTGACATCAATATTTTAAATAACACAAACTTCCTTTTGAAAAAGTAGAATTAATAGAGAACCTATTATCTATTCTTACCATCGTTAGCCTGTATATCCTCTATAACTATATCGTTGACCGCATCGTCTTCACTTAAGGATTCTTCTTCCACATGCATTTCTTTGAACCAGAATAAAACGAATTCAGCTATCAAAACATTTATCGATCCCTAATGTTTGACTGTATAATTAACGGATACCAAAATTCAACCATGACAAGTATGGCTCTTTCTCACCTTCTTCATTTGATCGTTCAGGCTCAAAAATATGCTCTTCTTCAGGGCGATTAACGTTTATAATATTTTCTGGGATATAAAATATAAAGAAGTTAGTGACATGTGAAAAATAAAATTCCAAAAACTATGAAATTTCAAAAAAAAATAAAAAATAAAAAAAAGTTTTCACCTGGCAAAGTCGATATGGAGTCTCGGATGGAGTTGATCAAACGCGTACAAGATTTGAAAACAAATATTTCCTTTTTATTTGAATCCTACACTTGGAAAAAGCTTTTGTGGAAACGACAAATCGTTTTGTTATCGTACGGTCGAACTAATTTTTTTGTTAAGTGAACAAAAACAATTGTTTGTCCGTATAATAACAAAACGTTTTGTTGTTTCCACAAAACCTTTTTCAGAGTGATATACATATGTGAATATTGAACTTCACTTCAACTCTGCCATATGAAAACAGTTACGCATTAACTGGCCCTTGATGCAAAACAATAAAACTACCTAATTCAGCAGTTTGAAAGATTTCTTCACTCATATTAGATACTTCAGTATCAGATTCCACACGCTCGATTATGTCAGGCACTTCGGCATTTGCCTCCACAATATGGACTGTATTGTGCATTTCAATGTTTACATTCTCAGTTCGTACCGATATGTGAGTCAATCCACGTCAAGCGGGACACCTTTTTGACCTCATGTTCTTGAAAATCGTCGTAATTTTTTTTACATATTCTCTGGGTCAAATGAATGCATGAAACCTTTTTTTTTTTTTTTAACTCGAAGGGCTTAGAAGTTACAAGGGGTTGAATTTTCGAAAAAACCACCAAAAATCGGAATCGCGGTCTCCTTTAAACGTTAATATCTCTGGTTCCCTTTGTCGTACAGACGTCATCAAAAACTCGTTTTGAAGCTTTTGAATCGCACTTTCATGTTATGAATTTTAAATTTATGGATTAAACAATTTTCTATTTGTTATTAACAATTATATTCTTTAAACGTGATTTTCGAGATGATTACACCCTTCGAAAATTCTGAAAAAAATACCAGCGTGTTCCTTGATTCATTCTCTACGAAATCTGTCAGTTTTAAAATGGAACTCCGATGGAAACTATATTTAAAAAGCGATTGATCCGTCCGGAACGTCGCGCGCGACTGTCTACGCGGGCGCGCCAGTGGCGCGCGACGTCCCGGACGGATCAATCGCTTTTTAAATATAGTTTCCATCGGAGTTCCATTTTGAAACTTACAGATTTCGTAGAGAATGAATCAAGAAACGCGCTGGTATTTTTTTCAGAATTTTCGAAGGGTGTAATCATCTCGAAAATCACGTTTAAAGAATATAATTGTTAATAACAAATAGAAAATTGTTTAATCCATAAATTTAAAATTCATAACATGAAAGTGCGATTCAAAAGCTTCAAAATGAGTTTTTGGTGACGTCTGTACGACAAAGGAAACCGGAGATATTAACGTTTAAAGGAGACCGCGATTCCGATTTTTGGTGGTTTTTTCGAAAATTCAACCCCTTGTAGCTTCTAAGCCCTTCGAGTTAAAAAGAAAAAAAAAAAAATGTTTCATCCATTTATTTTGCCCACAGAATATGGCAAAAAAATTACAAAAGAATCAAAAACATCGAGGTAAATTTTTGGCCAAATCCGTCCCGCTTGACGTGGACTGACTCATGTATGATATTTCATCATCCTCCTGTTCATTGTGATCACTGTCGGATATTTCACTGTCTCTTACTATTGGAAGAAATATAAATAGTTAACTGCTTGTATACAGATTAAATTTCATCTCAATATTTTATAATAGATTACACTGAAAAAAATTTGGGCGACCAGCCGATATAGCCCTAGTGGCGCTGCTCTCTCTTGCCTTGAGACGCCACTCACTCCGGTTTCGGGATCGTAGGTACACTTCATGGGTGACTTTCTCACCCACGAACGGGATGAGCTGTGAGCCCCTGGTTCTAGTGCTCCTGTAATGCCGCGGAAAGGGGAAATCGGAAAGCGCTGAACAGATTTTGGAATGGCTATATCAGGGTGGTCCACTTTTGAACTTTTCTTTTTGATTTCGCGGGGCACCCCTGAATATTGTTCCAAATTACGTAGAAAAAATCTGTCTAAAACATGGATCCAATCGGAAAATATCTAGAGGTCGCTACCGAACATTTTGTTTAGTTTTTTTATTATATAGTATTTTTTTCGATTTTTCAAACATTTTCAGGTATAGCTTCACTTCTGATGTGTCGGAAGCTTCCAAATCTTAGTGGGACGACTTCGTCTTGTTGCACGAGGTGTTTTTTTCTATTAATATTATAGTCTGTCGTATTGGTACCACACTAAAAAAAAAAATATAATTGCTCTGACTAAATATTTTTGCCTATAGTCGCAAATAAATATTTGATTGATTCATCTCGATTCAGATGAATCAATTCAATATTTATTTGCGACTATAGGTAAAAATATTTAGTCTAGTCAATTATATTTTTTTCTTCATGCAGTATTAATAGTATCAGTGATAATAAGCTTACAAAGCTAAACTCACGGAGTGACACGGGCGTCTACCCCAGAGCGCTGCCATTTGCCGCCGCGATAATATGGTGGTACCACTTGTACCCACGCCAAACGAAAATTTTCAAGGCTTCTTTTCCGCGGCATATGACTTATGTTGAGACGTCGTGAAGGAAAGATTGGCAACAGTGTTTTATCATAAGTATAAAGAATCGAGTGTTGATACATGGAGGTGAGTCCCTTCAACAATTGTACTGTTACTGAGATATTATCGGTTTATCAACGCAGGCGGTATTTATTTTGTTTTTTTCCAGAATATGGAAGACCGCCCGAGAAGTTCTCCGCGAATTTGGCTTATCGGTCTACGACAACCACATTTCGCAAGCTCAGGACTACCGACGAAAAAGGCTGTCATGGCTGTTTTTTTTTTATTACCACCTAACATTGAAGCAAACAATTCGTGCAAGTGCCACTATTGTTGCCATTGATGTGCTACGCATCTGGCACGCTGTACCAATTCGTACACGTATTCAGAAACATGTCATCAAAAAAGTCGAGCAACTGTTTTATCAGTGGACGCTACTCCGGAAAAATCTGAATAATAAAGCCAAGAGATCGAATACATTGGTGATAAAAGAGGCAAATTTCCGCGATGAGCTAAATAGTCTCTTCAACATTGCACATAATAGAGTCCAGAAACTTATCACTCGTCAAGGTCAAGCGGGGTTACCACTAATCTTCAGAAGTATAAGGCCAGACAACGAAATAATCAATCTCGTCACCAGTGATTTTGAAAAGGAAGTGAGGAAAAGAAAACGAATTGGGGTTTGTGCAGCACGGAGAGAAAACGAAGAAAAGCGACGTCGTACAGAAGATGAAACAATTGAATTAATGAGTTCGCAAGGATCGCAGATTAGTAATATTTCTCAACGAAGCGACCCTGAGTTTTTTGTCGAAGTTTCTACTCGTGAACACTTGTCGGGGACTAACATCATTTCCCCCCACGTAAGTACAGCATTAGACAGGACAAAAGTCACAGACCGAAAAGCTACTGTAATATTATCAACAGTTGCTCATGCTTTGGGGCATGACATATCATCGCTGAACGTAAGCCGATCAGCGATACGGCGACATCGCCAGACTATTCGGTCAAAATACGCCACAAGAATTAAAGAAAAATTTCCTTGTTCGACTAAATTAACGGTCCATTGGGATGGGAAATTGCTGCCAGACCTAACCAGCCGTAAGCTAGTAGATCGCCTTCCAGTAGTCATATCTGCAGAAGAAGTTGAACAGCTTTTAGGAGTTCCGAAACTCAAACGCGGCACGGGTATAAACACTGCAACAGCAGTACACGAGAGTATCGCACATTGGGGAATCGAGAAAAGTATCATTGCCATGAGTTTCGATACTACGCCATCAAATACAGGCCAGAAAAACGGGGCCTGTATTTGTCTGGAAAAACTTCTCGAGAAGAACTTGCTGTATTTGAGCTGTCGGCATCATGTTCATGAGCTTCTATTGGAGGCATGTTTTTCTACATGTATGGGTGGCGTGACCTCTGGACCAAATATACCATTATTTCTGCGCTTTCGCGACAAGTGGGAAACGCTGGATCACGTAAATTATGTAACCTCAGAAGAGGATAAGTCATTTTTCTCGATTACCGCTGAACAAAGAGGTGATATTCTCACGTTTGTCGAGGCCATGCTTGGTAATTTCCAACCAAGAGAAGATTATAAGGAACTTTTGGAGCTCGTGAGATTGTTCCTAGGTGGCAAAGTACCAACGACTATTCGAGCACCAGGAGCAGTGCACCGAGCTAGGTGGATGGCGAAAGCGATTTATGCGTTGAAGATTTATCTGTTTCGAGGCCAGTTCAAGCTCACCATCAATGAGTTAAAAGGTTTACGAAGATTATGTACTTTCATAACAACGATTTATGTGAATGCCTGGTACCAAGCACCCTGCGCCATTTCAGCCCCAATCAACGATTTAAAACTTTTTCAGTCACTGCAAAATTACAAACATCAAGATCCTGAAGTAGCTTCTGTAGTTTTGAAAAAGTTCTCGAACGACATGTGGTATCTCTCCGAAGAACTAATTTGTTTGGCATTTTTCGACAACAAAGTTTCGATTCAAGTGAAGCGCCAAATGAAAGAATCGTTAGCACGCCCAGGAAGTGACAACCGTCAAGTGAAAGGCAGTCTTAAGGGGGTATATACACCTTTAAATGGGTTGAATTTCTGAAAAACAATTTTCCTTTTTTTTTCAACTTGAAGGCTCTGATAAAATTAAAAAAAATCATCATGTTTGGGGAGGGTTTGACCTTCATTATCCATATCTTACATCGTGTATTACTTGCAGTCTAATAGTGGCTGCGCTGAAGACAGGAAAATACAAAATCACTCGGTTGCCGCAAAGAATCAGACCCAGCGTTGGACCGATCTTGGAATTTTTGGTCCTCAGTTGTTCATAAGACATGCCTCTATCAGATGAACATAGGACTTTTTGATATTGCAAGAATTACTTGAGTTATTGAATTTTTTCGATTTTTTTTCTGAATTTGAACAAAAATTTTGCTTATTTTTCTAATATTTCAACTAAAAGTGGGTTTATCAAAAAGTTCTATATTCATCTGATAGAGGCATGTCTTATGAACAATTGAGAACCAAAAATTCCAAGATCGGTCCAACGCTGGGTCCGATTCTTTGCGGCAACCGAGTGATTTTGTATTTTCCTGTCTTCAGCGCAGCCACTATTAGACTGGAAGTAATACATGATGTAAGATATGGATAATGAAGGTCAAACCCTTCCCAAACATATTGATTTTTTTCAATTTTATCAGAGTCTTCAAGTTGAAAAAAAAGGAAAATTGTTTTTCAGAAATTCAACCCATTTAAAGGTGTATATACCCCCTTAACGGGCAAGATCCTCTTACGATCGGGCTTCCAGACTTTGTATCAGCGAGTAGCTTGCGATTTTTCGAAATAATCGGAATCAAACCAACATTTTTAATTCGAGATCCCTTGGAATGGGAAAATGATGTGAGCTTTTTGAAATGTTACGCTGTATGCAAAGGACTCCGAGTGGTAAATGACACAGCCGAGCGAGCAGTTGCCCTGATAGAAGAGTTCAATCGCACCCTAACGTACGACGAAGAACAAAAACAGTATCTTCTCTTAGTCGTCGCCGAACATCGAAAAAACATGCCTAATTTTGGCAAAAGTACGATTGCACAGGCGTTAAAAAATTAATACATTGGGTTGTTGTTGTTGTATAAATACAGTTGAAAAAATAATAACTGTTACTGTTTTCGATATATTTGAAATATATTTTTGTTTTAGTGTTAATTTCATTTTATTAACCATGATTACATTATAATAAGGACGTATCAGCTGTAATAACGAAAAAATTGAAAAAAAATACTGAAATATTCGGTAGCGACCTCTAAATATTTTCCGATCGCATCCATGTTTTAGACAGATTTTTTCTACGTAATTTGGAACAATATTCAGAGGTGCCCCGCGAAATCAAAAAGAAAAGTTCAAAAGTGGACCACCCTAGGCTATATATGGGGCTTTCCAATTGAAATCAGGGAGTGATCTCCCTCACCCCCTACGATTTTGAGCTGTCGTTTTTATTTCACTTCTATGTGACCCCAAATGAGCCTTGAATTTTTTTCGGATTTTTCCTCCCCCTCCTTGTCATCCTGCCATGCGTCTTTATTGGTTGATGCAAGAGAAAACAGAAACACCAGTTTTAAACGAATTTTTTTTTTTTTCATAAATTTGTCATTTAAAAACATTAATTTCTGTCATAATTAGAATATGGGCTGAAGCCTGCTAATATCCATTTCCAATGATTTTCATTTTACAAAAATTCAAAATTCGCAAAATTTCGAATAAAAATTATCATACTTGCAGAGTTGTAAATAATGCATTAAATTTTTTAATGCATTGACATTTTCATTAACCATTAAATTTAATTTTTTAATGGAAAATATTTCCATTAACCATTAAATTTAATTTTTTAATGGAAAATATTTCCATTAACCATTAAATTCAATTTTTTAATGGAAAATATTTCCATTAACCATTAAATTTAATTTTTTTAATGGAAAATATTTCCATTAACCATTAAATTTAATTTTTTAATGGAAAATATTTCCATTAACCATTAAATTTAATTTTTTTAATGGAAAATATTTCCATTAACCATTAAATTTAATTTTTTAATGGAAAATATTTCCATTAACCATTAAATTTAATTTTTTTAATGGAAAATATTTCCATTAACCATTAAATTTAATTTTTTAAGGGGGTATCCCCACCTTTAAATAGGTCAACATTCTGAGAAAGAGATTGATATTTTACAGCGAATTTGAGAGTCTGATCAAATCCAAAAAAATCATGAAGTTGAGGGAGGGTTTGACCCTCATTATCCATACTTAACATTGAATATTATTTTGAGTCTATTAGTAGTTACGCTGAATATAGAAAAATACAAAATTACTCGGTTGTCGCAAAGAATCAGTAGTACCGTTGGATCGATTTTGGAATTTTTGGTCTTCAATTGTTCAGAAGAGATGCCTCTATCATATGAACATAGAACTTTTTGATATCGCGAAAATTGCCTGACTCGCTTAGTTTTTACTGAGATTTTTCTAATTCTTCAATTTTTTTTTTTTATTTTTTCTATTATCTCAACCAAAAATAGTCATATCGAAAAGTTCTATGTTCATATGATAGAGGCATCTCTTCTGAACAATTGAAGACCAAAAATTCCAAAATCGATCCAACGGTACTACTGATTCTTTGCGACAACCGAGTAATTTTGTATTTTTCTATATTCAGCGTAACTACTAATAGACTCAAAATAATATTCAATGTTAAGTATGGATAATGAGGGTCAAACTCTCCCTAAACTTCTTGATTTTTTTGGATTTGATCAGACTCTCAAATTCGCTGTAAAATATCAATCTCTTTCTTAGAATGTTAACTCATTTAAAGGTGGGGATACCCCCTTAATGGAAAATATTTCCATTAACCATTGAATTTATTTTTCTAATGGAAACTTTTTCCATCAACCATTAAATTTAATTGTTCAATGGAAAACATTTCCATTAAAAAATTGAATTTCATCATTTGATGAGAAAAATTTTCATCAATTTTTGAATATTTTTTTCTATTCGGAAAAATTCTCATCAACTGCTGGAATTTTCTGAAATTACTTTGGATCACTTTTAATTTTTAAATAGACTTGGCGGGAAAGTAGAAAGCCATTCGCTGTGTGCATGACCGTGAGCGGCTCAGGGTTGTAAAATTTTTAATGGAAAATATTTTCATTAACTCATTCCCCCACGGAAAAAATATATATACCGAGATATATCTGCAGATAATCCCGAAATATATGCCGAGATATATATATCATATATGCATAATATATCCGACATATACAAATTTTTGCCCCTTCATATATCCACTGGATACATCCTTGGTATACAGGGTGTAAATCTTAACTCTGTACATACTTATAGGGTGTGTAGGGGGTGCCAATACAAGCATTTTGAGGTATGACACCCATGGTCGGAAACTCATCCTAACCACTGTGGAGGGCTTTGAAGGATATGGTACCGTGCACGCTTGATCGTACTTCAATGAATCAGATGTGATCACTTTCGACCCAAGATTTTATTCAGCCGTAGACAACAGTATAAATGTTCTTGCGTGAAATGAACAAAACGATAAACTTGGAAATAAAAAAATAACGAAACAATTTCCGGTGCTTTTAAACAGAATTTGAAAAAGTTATGGAAAACGAAAAGCCTAAGTGTGCCAAACCCCATTTCGTTTTCCATAACTTTTTCAAAATCTGTTTATAAGCACCGGAAATTGTTTTGCTATTTTTTGATTGCCAAGTTTATCGTTTTGTTGATTCCACACAAGAACATTTGTACTGTTGTCTGCGGCTGAATAAAATCTTGGGTCGAAAGTGATCACATCTGATTCATTAAACTACGGTCAAGCGTGCACGGTACCATATCCTTCAAAGCCCTCCACAGTGGTTAGGATGAGTTTCCGACCATGGGTGTCATACCTCAAAATGCTTGTATTGGCACCCCCTACACACCCTATAAGTATGTACAGAGTTAAGATTTACACCCTGTATATGTCCGCATATATCCTAACATATATCCTAACATATATCCTAATATATATCCAAACATATATGCAACATATATGCGACATATATGCGACATATATGCGACATATATGCGACATATATGCGACATATATGCGACATATATGCGACATATATGCGACATACATGCGACATTAGGGTGGTCGTTGAAAAAAAAAAATTATTTTGGATGGCCTTCAATCGGTTCTAAACGTGAAAAAAATAGTTCTCCAATTTTTTCAGATTTTTAATTCGACTCCCTATGGACGCTATTTTCACATGAACTTTTTTTAATTCGTAAAAATCCTAATTTGAGATGGGTCTAATTTAAATCAGCGAGATTACATCGGATACGTCTTGTGATTGTATATTACACACAGCTTGAGTAAAAAAATTGAAATTATTATTTTACACATTTTAATATATTGATTAATTTATTTATTTTTAATTTTTTACTTTTTATCTTTTTTTTTTTTTTTAATTTTTTTTTTAGTTCTCGCGTAAAAAAATTAAAACTCAAATGATATTGCTCAAACAGACAGTCACTGACTATATTCAAGCTTGGCGCTAAGAAGCCTATATTTGAATTAAACAATATCAATTTGAGCAATATCATTTGAGTTTTAATTTTTTTACGCGAGAATTAAAAAAAAAAAAAAAAATTAAAAAAAAAAAAAGATAAAAAGTAAAAAATTAAAAATAAATAAATTAATCAATGTATTAAAATGTGTAAAATAATAATTTCAATTTTTTTACTCGAGCTGTGTGTAATATACAATCACAAGACGTATCCGATGTAATCTCGCTGATTTAAATTAGACCCATCTCAAATTAGGATTTTTACGAATTAAAAAAAGTTCATGTGAAAATAGCGTCCATAGGGAGTCGAATTAAAAATCTGAAAAAATTGGAGAACTATTTTTTTCACGTTTAGAACCGATTGAAGGCCATCCAAAATAATTTTTTTTTTTTCAACGACCACCCTAATGTCGCATATATGTCGCATATATGTTGCATATATGTTTGGATATATATTAGGATATATGTTAGGATATATGTTAGGATATATGCGGACATATATACCAAGGATGTATCCAGTGGATATATGAAGGGGCAAAAATTTGTATATGTCGGATATATTATGCATATATGATATATATATCTCGGCATATATTTCGGGATATATCTGCAGATATATCTCGGTATATATATTTTTTCCGTGGGGGAATGAGTTAATGAATAGCTATTTATGTATCAAGTCCGAAAAGTGTCACAATCCGGTATGGGTAATTTCTAATATGAGCCGATCGAGTGTGCTGTGTCACAGGAGAATGAGTGTGAATTTATCGCTCGAGCGCAGCGAGGGCGATAATTCACACGAGTTCTTCTGTGACACAGCAGACTCAGAGGCGAATTTTGGAAATTACCCATACCGGATTTGACACTTCTCGGACTTGGCACATACAATATTTTTTTCGGCATAGGCATTGAAAAGTCACTTTTTGACGCCTGTTTTCGATCCACAAAGTGTCACTTTATACGGTTGGTTTCAGAACTGCCATATAAAGTCTTTATACGGCAGTCTGGATGCGCAGTTCGAAGTGCGCATTCCAAAGCTGCCGTATAAAGTCTTCATACGGCAGTTTCGATGCGCGGTTCGAAGTGCGCGACAGATCGCACCATAACCTCAGTCTTCGTCTAGTGAATCTCAACAGGCGTCAAAGTGACTTTTCATGCCTATTTCGAAAAAAATACAGTATGGGGCGCACCCGTAAACCGTTTTTGACTCGAATAATGATTTCAGGACTCGCTTCCGGCTCGCCTTCGGCTCGCCTTTAGCTCGTCCTGAAATCATTATTCTCGCCGAAAAACACTTGGTTTACGGGCATGCCACATAATATACTATTATGCGATCCGTTGTTTGAAAGTTCACTTTTTGGAAAATCAGTGTTATACTCACTTTAGTTTCTAAAATTACTGGTGTTATTGCATCTTTCTGTATCAAAACGTTTAGACTCAGACATTTGACATTTTCAGACATTTTGGTTTATAATGTGTGAACGTAGTAGAAAATAACCTGACTATGTTTATTTTAATGAAACATATTCATATTGTACGATAATATTTTCATTATAGGCTCCTGTCCTATAATATTTCACTATATTTCAGTGACCTGAAATTGGTCACTTTGCGGCCTAAATCCGATGCTCAAAAAGTGAACTTTCAAACAACGGGTCGCATAAAATATTTTCCATTAAAAATTTTACAACCCTGAGCCGCTCACAGTCATGCACACAGCGAATGGCTTTCTACTTTCCCGCCAAGTCTATTTAAAAATTAAAAGTGATCCAAAGTAATTTCAGAAAATTCCAGCAGTTGATGAGAATTTTTCCGAATAGAAAAAAATATTCAAAAATTGATGAAAATTTTTCTCATCAAATGATGAAATTCAATTTTTTAATGGAAATGTTTTCCATTGAACAATTAAATTTAATGGTTGATGGAAAAAGTTTCCATTAGAAAAATAAATTCAATGGTTAATGGAAATATTTTCCATTAAAAAATTAAATTTAATGGTTAATGGAAATATTTTCCATTAAAAAATTAAATTTAATGGTTAATGAAAATGTCAATGCATTAAAAAATTTAATGCATTATTTACAACTCTGCAAGTATGATAATTTTTATTCGAAATTTTGCGAATTTTGGATTTTTGTAAAATGAAAATCATTGAAAATGGATATTAGCAGGCTTCAGCCCATATTCTAATTATGACAGAAATTAATGTTTTTAAATGACAAATTTATGAAAAAAAAAAAAAAATTCGTTTAAAACTGGTGTTTCTGTTTTCTCTTGCATCAACCAATAAAGACGCATGGCAGGATGACAAGGAGGGTCAAGGCTCATTTGGGGTCACATAGAAGTGAAATAAAAACGACAGCTCAAAATCGTAGGGAGTGAGGGAGATCACTCCTTGATTTCACTTGGAATGCCCCATATATATATGGCTGGTTCTCAGAAAAAATCGAAATTTAGGTCCTTGTCGATTCCCGTCAAATGGGATCGTAAGTTATAGTAAGTCTTTTTCTTTTATGAAACTACTTCACTAGACGTACCAAATCATGAAATAAATTTATTTCTTTTATCACAAATAATAAATATATGTTCAAGTAAATACCTTAAAAATCATTCCCTCATTATGTCCCAACCCCCAAATTCAAATAGATTCATAAACCTAATACGAGTAGTTTCTTATAAACTGTTTGCTATCTCATTTTTTATTCATATATGATAGTACCAGCTGTACATAAACGGGTGTATAGTTCAAAAACGGCGAACGGAAAAATCACAAAATGTATTTTTAAACTCGTCCTTAAAAAACGCATCATTCCCTCACAGTTGCGTAACATTGGGATTAGAGCATAATTTAAACATTGTATCGAACGCATCCTTATTGTTTTCAAAAATTCACAACATCAATATTAAAAACATACCCCAGACTGGGCTATGGGTGATGAGATTATTTGTTAAAATTATTTTGAGAGAAAATTTTTTCAAACTTACATTTTCAACCGTCATTCCCTCACACCGTGTTATAAAAAGGTAAACGCTTATTTATGGACAATTTATCATATATTTGTATATGTTTCGAGTAGTAATAAACTATCGTAAGATGATGTTTGATAAGTAAGGATACGTTTCCTACTTTGATGCAATAATAGTTCGTTTCGTCATTCCCTCATCGGTCATCCCCTCATAAAAATTGTTGGTGAGGGAATGATCACTGAGTAAAAGAATGATATTTCTTAATAAATGTAGAAGAATTATAGTTGCTTGGCTTGTTTCAGGGCGCCATATGTAAAAAATGTCAAAAATTAAAAAATTAACGGAAGCAGAAGCTATCATTCCCTCATTTTTGAATTTTATTTTGAACCCGCTCACCCCCTTTTAAACTCAAAAAAGTTGGGGACCACTATAATGTGTTAGTCAATTAGGATGTGTACTATCAAATTAACAAAAAAAAATCCATAATAATTAAAAAAAAAATTCGGTCAAATTAATAAAGTCATTTTTCGATTTTTTCTGAGAACCAGCCATATACGCATATACTATCCAGTATTTCATTGCTTTATCAAGCAACACTGCTTATTCTATCTCATTTATCAAATCGGTATTTATTATTTTACTAATTTAACAATTATGGAAAAAAATTTGGAATATCTCTTTTCATGTTATTCATTAAATAAACGTTTGTTACTCTACTGATTTGACAATTATGAAAAAAATATTTTGAAAAACTAATTAATGTTATCGATCCACAAAGGTCATTGCACTTAGTCGTTTATTAGTCGTTTATTGATTTTCTTGTATCACTTATAGAAAAAAAAAGATATTTATGACTATAGTTTAGCATGCAAAATTTATTTTGAACATCGTTCAACGATTCGGAATAGATCTCTCCAAAATCAGTTAACAAGATGAAATTTCTGCTTCCATTGCGATATGATTCACATTCAATACTTCAATATTATTAACATCCTTGAGACATTTAGAGAAAATTTCCATTACTATTTTCGAATCTTTGATTGCCTAAAAAGTTATTGATCTTATAATTCAAGAAAGGTGAAGAGTGAATAGTTTGTAAATTCAAGAAACAATATATCTGGTTTCATTTTTCATCATTTTAGAATGTTATGCACCCATATATATAGAGGTTGTCAAATAATTGAAGGAAAAAGGAAGTAGTAAACATTTTTCACTAGTTTTTTTTTTCGTGAAATTATTTATTGATAATTTAACATAACATTCCATCTGATTACTAGATACAACTAGCTTAAAATCAGTACACATATTTTTTTGTATATTATATTCTACATCACGATGAAAACCCGCACGGAAATATATATATGCGAAAAATATATGCAACATATATGTCGCACTTATAACATATATGTGCGCAAAATCCAAAGATGTTCGCATATATTATAACATATATGTACGCATTTACATATATGTATCCTATATGTTAGATGAATTTTACATAGTGTTGACATCTATGTCGACATCTATGTCGACAAATGTGTCAGTTAGTCATAACAGTGGGAGAATCGAATATAGTGCATGAATCGAATATAGCTTACCTGTCACTAATAGATGATCGCAATGCCGGTTTATCGCACGAACTTTATATAACCGTCGCGGTTGTATCCTTCCACATGGACGCCACACTGCGCGACAAAAGAGTGCGCTGACTCACCTATGCACTGGAATCGTAGCCTGCCCGCCTAGGTGTACTCAGTCACCCTAGTAGGGCGTGTGGCTAATCCAAAAAGAGGTTCGCAGCGCATATCATTTTAATGCTGTTGCGTCACTCCATAGTGAAGCTAGTCGCCCAAATTTTTTTCAGTGTAGTATTTGAACATTTAATAAGGTACCATCTGTTCTGATTTTCAACTGGCGCATTTACATTTTCTTGCATAAAATCATCGAAGCACCGTCCTTCTAATATCTCGTGATCATAATCAGGATCATCTGTGATTTCCGTTGAACTTATCATTGGCAAGCCAAGTGTATAAAACAGATGCGCATACGTGGATCCGTAATACAGGGTGATTTTTATACGGTTCCGAATGAGGGAGAAGCTTATCACTGCCGATTTATTGGTTTGTATCGATGTATTAGTGTTGAAATTAGATTTTTTTTTTTCCTTATTCGGAACCGTAGAAAACTCACCCTGTATATGGATACTAGGGTTACTTGAATCCGTTGTATCCTAAATTTCAAATTTCGATATCTAAAGCAGTGTGGTAGTACGGATATATGCATAGTCCAAAAATTATGGAAGTTCAAGTTCATTTCAAGCTCAGATATTCATGTGTTCAGAATAGATATAATGGTGCAAAAACCTTTCGCCAAGTGCAATAATGTGCTCTACCCAAAACAAAAAAAGAAATAGAAAAATGTCTTCGTACAAAAGGATTGAAATCACATACAGTTGCCAAGTGCATGTCTTCTGTATACCATAAGTTAACAGCAGAAAATTAAAGAGCCTTGTGCTCGTTCACTCGCGAAAAAAAAAAAAAAAAAAAATTTGGAGTCCGTGGTACTTGGCGGGCCAATATTGTTCACTCCACTTGTCTACGAAGGCCCGCCAAGTACCACTACCTCCAAATTTTTTTTTTTTTTTTTTCGCGAGTGAACGAGCACAAGGCTCTTTACTTTTCTGTTGTTAACTTATGGTATACAGAAGACATGCACTTGGCAACTGTATGTGATTTCAATCCTTTTGTATAAAGACATTTTTCTTTTTCCTTTTTCGTTTTGGATAGAGACCACATTATTGCACTTGGCGAAAGGTTTTTGCATCATAGGTGCTTTTGTTGTGGATTTCACTACTTTTTGTAGAATTTTGTATTTTATGCACGTATGTTTATATTTTTTATCATTTGGACAGCCGTAATGTGTACGAAGACATTTTTCTTTTTCTTTTCTCGTTTTGGGTAGAGACCACATTATTGCACTTGGCGAAAGGTTTTTGCACCATAGGCGCTTTTGTTGTTGATTTCACAACTTTTTGTACAATTTTGTATTTTATACACGTATGTTTATATTTTTTATCAATTGGACAGCCGTAATGTTTTTTTTTTTTTTTTTTTTTTTTTTTCATCAAGTTCTACGAACTGTTTCCTTATAATCCGTTATAATATTCTGTATGCCTGCAACGTGTAACCCTGCGCGCAACCCTCCTCCTTCCTCATCCGGGCTTGGGACCGGCAATGACGGACTTACTGCACGCAGGGTTATAGTTGCTGCTCATTATTATCTGTTATATGTATTCCAATTGTTACGTTTTTTTTCAATCAGTTAGGTCCGTTGTAAAAAAAATATGTACGCATCGCGTGCGTTTGTTATCTAGGCTCGTTTTCTGATTTCATAATCATCGACATGTTGCCAGGCAGAAGTCCCATCTCGTAGCATGCAAGTATAATGACCTTTGTCAATACTGTCACCATGATGGAATATTGCGCTATTTACCTTGTAACTTTTTCCGCAAAACAAAGGTTTATCCGTAGGAACTTCTTTTATACGGTAATTATTCATCTTCGTCAGTTTCCCAGCCTTTACGGAATTCAATACGAGCTGTACGATTAAACAGCTGGTTGCCGATGATACCTGAGTTTGCATGACTATATTTTTCGACTTGCAACTTTGGCAGGACGAATCTTCTACATTTTTCCAACTCGAAAAATTGTAATCGATTATCTGTGTAAAATTACGGGTTTTCTTACCAGATGGGGGTAAAGCAAGTAACAAAATGTAACCGGGTCCGATTATTGTAATGGTTACACCACAATCCTCGCACCGCCTTTTAAAGGTCAACTCGTGTTTTACGACGTCCCTTAAGGCATCGTATTTCCAAAGTAGACTGGTTAAAAATTCTGGCGCATCCTGCTGAACTTTCAAAGTGAAATCTTTACCGGTAAGTTTCCTCACATGAAACACGTTTCCTGGTGATTGTAAATTGACGTAATCTTCAATCAAGATTTTCATAACGTCATCCTTTCGTTGGTTCAACAAACAATTTCTTATAAGTGCCCGAGTCAAAATTTAGCGCCTATTTTAATACTCGTAGCAACCAACCCAACCGCCCTTGACCCTACTTTAACCTCAAGCTCCTCTTTTGAACCTCCAGGTCCTCAAAAGTTAAACTTTAGCGCCTACTTTAATACTCATAGCTTCCAAATGAACCTCTCCAAACCCTGTTCGCCCTCAAGGTACTACTTTGAACCTGCAAGTCCTCTCCCGAATCGAAATTTCGCGGATATTTTAATACTCATAGCTTCCAGATGAACCTCTCTAAACTCCGTTTGTCCTCAAGCTCCTCTTTTGAACCTCCAGGTCCTCAAAAGTTGAGATTGAGCGCCTATTTTAATACTCGTAGCAACCAACCCAACCGCTTTTGACCCTACTTTAACCTCAAGCTCCTCTTTTGAACCTCCAGGTCCTCAAAAGTTAAAATTCAGCGCCTACTTGAATACTCATAGCTTCCAGATGAACCTCCATGTCCCCCAAAGTTGAGATTTAGCGTGCTACTTTAATACTCATAGCTTCTAGATGAACCTCTCCGAACCCTGTTCGTCCTAGAGCTTCTACTTTGAATCTGAAAGTCTTCTGGATTCACAATTCAGCTCCTGCTTCAATACTCGTAGCGTCCAGACCAGGTGTTGTAAAGGGTATACTTTGTATTCGGTACCTACAGGTACAGGTATGGTACTGAGATATTTACCCAGGTACCAATACGCACTTTACGATACCAGTCCAGACGAATTTCTCAACAGACTGTTCAATCTCGAGCTCCTATATTTCTCACCTATGCGTCCTCCAGAATGATAATTGAGCGCTTACTTTAATCCTCATTTACATACACATGAAAAATTTTGTATTCCAGAAAATCCACCTCAATTTTTGGGTTGCCTTTGTGTTCATTTAACATTTCTATCATTCAACACAAAATGAAAACTCGTTGTTACAACTGAAAGAAGTGTTGAAATTAACACAAAATTAACACACAATTCAAGTAGATTTTCTATAACCCAAATTTTTCAATGTGTATCATACCTCTTTTGAATAACAAGCCCTATATATAGGGGAGAGTGGCCTAAAGCGGGTAGGCGTTCGTACGCTGCCACATGTAGCGCGAGTGTCAATGACAATGTGTACGTATGCCGTGGTTACCCAAACACTCCGGAGTTTCAATCAGTACGACTCGAGTATCGGAGGTATACCTATAGGTATAACTAAGTGCAATATAAAAAAATCGATGAATCTATTAAAAAAACTGAAGGTATGTAACTTGTGACCAGTCGAGAACTAGTACATTTATTTTATTGTTCATGATATTATATTATTCTGATACTATTGACCTTCAAAACACAGTAGACAGCTTAGCTTTGTTTTGTTTGTTTTTGAGGTTATATTTCCTCAAGTGAAAAATGTGCTTTCGGGCAAAGCGGGTAGGGAAAAGCGGGTATCTACCCGTTTTGCCCTGTTACAATTTCATAATATTTTTTTTTTTTTTTTTTTTTTCTTCATTTTTTTTTTTTTCTTTTTTTCTCCATTTTTTAATAATTTTTTCATTTTTTTAATTTTTTTTTTTTTTTTTTTCACTTTCTAATTTGTTTTTAATTTTTAATATTTTTTTTTTTTTTTTCATTTATTTGTTTTTTATGATAGATATTTAACTAATGTCTAATGATTTAACTATTTATTATTTTTCATTTTACTAACAAAAGTACCTACCTGAAATTTGTCAACTGATTACTTAATTAAAAAAAAAAAAAAAAAAAAAAAAAAAAATTACTGAAATAAATATTTAAAGAGTAATTTTTTTACGATAGTAAAAAAAAAAAAAAAATTAATTATCAGTAGTAATATCACAAGAACTTCAAAATTATCGGATATTTCCCGATTGTTTTGCTGCGTGGGATCGAGAGGGCTAAGTTTTGCAGATCTAAAATCACAAGCGCGCAGCGCGAGGGATTTTTGTGCAAAACTTGGCCCGTTCGTTGCCACGCAGGATCAAAACATGAGGGAAATAACCGATTCATTTTGAAGGTCGAGTGGTATTCGACGGATTATTTTTCGCATTCGGATTTGGCCAAGCAGAGCGGCAGGTTAGAGAAAATTAGAAATTATTCACGAAGTTCTCTGACTTTTATCACGGTATTTGACAGTTATGAAAACATTTGCAAAGCTAGAGGTAAACTATCAAAAGCTATGGGTAAATTATCAGTATAATAACGAATTGGGATGTCCTTCACATCATCAAATACCGCGCTCTGATTGGCCAGAATCCGACTGCTAAAAATAATCATTTATTATAAAATTAATGATTATTATTTGTTATAAAATTATTTATTATTCATTATTATTCAATTATAATCGAAGTCTCATCATTAATATTCAGACAAATTAATATCTGATAGGATTTGTCAAGTTTATAGCGCTTATCCGCTTTGCCCGAGCAGCTTACCCGCTTTAGGCCCCCTATCAGGGCAAAGCGGGTTTTTGAGGAGTTTTCAATTTTCGATAATAAATAAGTACTTATTACAAAATGACACAAATATGACTCATTATTTTGAAGTTCGATATCCCTCCTAATCAACAAAACCATAATTGTTATTTTAATCAAACGGAAACTAAGATTTTTGGGCTTTTATCGTTAACGTACCCGCTTTAGGCCACTCTCCCCTAATCACCAATTCTGTGAATGTTAAAAATTTGAAATATTCTTCAACTACAATCATTGCAGATAAAAGTATACAATAAGAAAACGACAGGAATTTGCGCGCGTTGCGCAACAGATTAACGATGTCATTAGGTAGTTAGGGCATGTAGCGATCGAGGACTTGCAGGTTCAAAGTAGAAGCTTGAGGACGAACAGGGTTTGCAGAGGTTCACCTGGAAGCTATGAGTATTAAAGTAGGCGCTAAATCTTGACTTTGAGGGATCTGGAGATTCAAAATCGGAGCTTGAGGACGAACAGGGTTTGCAGAGGTTCACCTGGGAGCTATGAGTATTAAAGTAGGCACTAAATCTTGACTTTGGGGGATCTGGAAGTTCAAAATAGGAGCTTGAGGATGAACAGGGTTTGCAGAGGTTCATCTGGAAGCTATGAGTATTAAAGTAGGCGCTAAATCTTGATTTTGGGGGATCTGGAGGTTCAAAACAGGAGCTTGAGGGCGAACAGGGTTTGCAGAGGTTCACCTGGAAAGTATGAGTATTAAAGTAGGCGCTAAATCTTGACTTTGGGGGATCTGGAGGTTCAAAATAGGAGCTTGAGGACGAACAGGGTTTGCAGAGGTTCACCTGGGAGCTATGAGTATTAAAGTAGGCGGTAAATCTTGACTTTGGGGGATCTGGAAGTTCAAAATAGGAGCTTGAGGACGAACAGGGTTTGCAGAGGTTCACCTGGAAGCTATGAGTATTAAAGTAGGCGCTAAATCTTGATTTTGGGGGATCTGGAAGTTCAAAATAGGAGCTTGAGGGCGAACAGGGTTTGCAGGGGTTCACTTGGAAAGTATGAGTATTAAAGTAAGCGCTAAATCTTGACTTTGGGGGATCTGGAGGTTCAAAATAGGAGCTTGAGGACGAACAGGGTTTGCAGAGGTTCACCTGGAAGCTATGAGTATTAAAGTAGGCGCTAAATCTTATGACTTTGGGGGATCTGGAGGATCAAAATAGGAGCTTGAGGACGAACAGGGTCAAAATCGGTTGGGTTGGATGCTGCGGGTATTAAAATAGGGTCAAAATTCCGACTCAAAAGCGGTTGGGTTGGATGCTATGGGTATTAAAATACGGTCTCGCGAGAACCTCATTTGGCCCTAAAATGCTGCGTTTTGTGCAATATCCACGAATTTGAGGCGCTAACGAGGATCTGAATTCCCATACAAAGTAAACCACCGAAAACCCTCAAAAACCTCACAGTGGTAGAAGTTGGAGGTTCAAAGCAGTAGCTAAATTCTGACTCGGGTTGATATCAATATGCCTCCTAAATGACTAAGGAGATCTACTTCCTCTTCTTCAACGAATATGAGACGAGAGGATTCGACTTCAGAAGTGGGATCGCAACCAGGATTGCAAGCAGAATTGAGAGTAATTCATGAAGAAAGAGAGTCACGTCAGTCAACATCTTCCGACGAAAATGTGTTTGAAAATACTTCAGAAGAAAGGTGGCAAAAACTGTTAGAAATTCAAAATCGAAGTATGACGGAGTTGGTACAGGCAATTCGACAACCAGTAAATTCAAAGCCCAAAATATCTTTGCCAAATTTCGACCCTGACAAAGAAGAAATTGACGCTCGTGCGTGGTGTTTAACGGCAGATCTCTGCATGGAGAGAGAGATGCTACAGGGAAGCGCCTTGATGAATCTTTTGAGTCGAGCAATGAAAGGGGGAGCTGCATCTTGGTTTCCTCAAGTAAGCTATGCTGGGATGACTTGGGATCAATTTAGGGATCTTCTTTTGGCTCGATATGATATTGTCGAAACCCCTGTTGCAACTTTGGTGCGTATAAATTCTGAAAAGCCCAAAGAAGATGAATGTATTGCAGCGTATACCTCTAGAGTTTTGAGTACTTTAATGTCCCGATGGCAAGAGTTGACGATCGAACAGATCGCGATTTCTGTTGCTTTGGCCCATGCGGTTCAAATTGAACCAAGATTGCAGAGACTTGCTTTTACAACAAAAATTGATACTCGATCTAAATTGCAACAAGAACTGATGGCTCACGGATTTCGAAAAAGAACATTTCCCAACAAAAACGGTAAAGAAGATAGCTCTGATCCCAAAAAGATGAAGAGTGTCGCTTCGAATAAATGTTTTGGCTGTGGGAAATTTGGGCACCGGATTGCTGAGTGCCGAGATCGTCAGTCGACACAGGAGACCAATTTCAGGAAAACGTCGTTGAAGAAACCTTCGGTGACCTGCTTTAACTGTGGGGAGGTTGGCCATATTGCACTTCGATGAACAAAGCCGGTTGCAACGACCTCTCAATTTTGAAAATATAGTTACTGATATTCCAGAAAAAGACAAACGTTCTCTTCTTTCTCTATTGTCCACTTACTCTGCTTCTTTCGTAGAAGGTACTCCGAATAGTAACGTAACTACTGGACAGTTGCAAATTCGTCTCATTGATCCGAATCGTACTGTCCAAAGACGACCGTACCGACTTAGTCCGATTGAGCGACAGGTAGTTCGTGATAAAGTCAAAGAATTGATTGCAGCAGGTACTATTCGACCTAGTTGTTCGCCATTTGCAAGCCCGATTCTTTTAGTTAAAAAGAAAGACGGCTCGGATCGTATGTGCATAGATTATCGCGAGCTCAATAGTAATACTGTTCCGGATAGGTATCCATTACCTCTTATAGCGGATCAAATTGAGAGGTTAGGAAGTGCAAATTATTTTTCATCTCTTGACATGGCTAGTGGTTTTCATCAGATTCCTGTTCATTCGGAATCAATTGAGCGAACTGCCTTTGTTACTCCTGATGGGCAGTATGAGTATTAGGGTGGTCGTTAATATAGCTATTCCGGAATTAGATTCATTCATACCCTTCATTCGAAAGTAAAAAAAAAAAAAAAAATTTTGACCCCAAATTGAACCCTTTATCTCAATTAGAAAGGGTGCCTGTAAAGGCTTACTTTTTTGTATTGATTTTACATTACTTTCGGCTACTTTTTTATAAAATAAATATTTCGGCACCTCTTAAACGTCTTAAAAATCCATCGATCATACAGATAGTTCATAAAAACAACAAAGAAAAATACAAAAAAAAAAAAACACAAAAAAAAAATACAAAAAATACAAAAAAAATACAAAAATACAAAAAAGTAAGCCTTTACAGGCACCCTTTCTAATTGAGATAAAGGGTTCAATTTGGGGTCAAATTTTTTTTTTTTTTTTTACTTTCGAATGAAGGGTATGAATGAATCTAATTCAGAAATAGCTATATTAACGACCACCCTAATGAGTATCTTTCAATGCCGTTTGGATTACGAAATGCTCCTTCCGTTTTTCAACGAGCAATAAATCGAGCCCTTGGAGATCTTGCTTATTCATTTGCTATATGTTACATTGATGACATTTTAATTCCATCGCGCACTGTAAACGAGGGAATTGAGCGGCTAGGAATTGTCTTGGCAGCGTTAACGACGGCTGGTTTCTCGATGAATTTTAAGAAATGTTCGTTTTTGAAAACAAAAGTAGAGTACCTTGGCTATGAAGTTTCTTCGGGAGAAATTAAACCTAACCCTCGTAAAATCAATGCATTGACTGAATTACCGTCTCCTGAAACTGTTACGCAACTTAGACAATTTATTGGACTTGCTTCCTATTTTAGGCAATTCATTTCTCCGTTTTCTCAGATTACAGTTCCTTTGTATAAATTAACTTCCGAAAAAGGCAAAATTGATTGAAAGCAGAACATGAAGAGATTCGTCAACGTTTAATATCCCAGTTAACGAGTAGTCCCGTTTTAATGATTTTTGACCCGACTTTTGCGATTGAATTACATACTGATGCGAGTGCTATTGGTTATGGTGCGGTTTTTATTCAAAAAGTTGATGGAAAATCACACGTGGTGGCTTATTTCAGTAAAAGAACAACAGATGTAGAATCTCGCTATCTCTCATATGAGTTAGAAACTCTTGCGGTTGTAAATGCTATTAAGGTAGTTGTTCGCCCAGATATAGTTTGTGCTATTGCTTACTCACTCACTCGCTATTGTTTGCTCTCTCACTCACTATCGCCTACCTCGCTCTCACTCATGACTTTATCCGACTCGATGACTCAATTATCAAGAGACTCGGTAGAGTCTCGCGCCAAGTACATTAAAAAAAATTTTTTTTCAAGCGCGAGACTCAACGAGTCTATATACCCGAGAGGCAACTACCCTAACCTATACCGCGAATTAGTATCTTCGTTTTCTTTAATTTCACAACATATACGAATTAAAACTAATTTAATCCAGGATGTGGGCATGAAAAGCTTTCAATTGAGCCCTAGATCGATTAAATCGATGTCCGGAGTGCTGAGATATAATTAACTACAGATTCTGATACCCCGTTTCCTCGTATATAATAAATTCATCTTGGTCTTCAGACCAAGATTCGTTCACACTAAAACCATTCCCATAAAATCACATTTCGTCGCTAAACGCAGGACGTATGTTGTATGCTTATACACAGAACATACGTCCTTACGCATCTGGGAACATAACATAGAAGGGAAAATCCATACAAAAATTCAGACTAAGATTCATCCCATTCAAACCATTCCCATAAAATCACATAGTAGAAGGGAAAATCCACACAAAAGTTGTATCGAGTGGTGTGAGTACGAGAGTCATGACGTAGTAGGCGCTGGTATCGCAGACAGAAACCGTCTGCAACACTAGCAGACGCGTGTTGTCATTTCATGTTTTTAAATCCAAATCCAAATATAAAAGAAATAAAAGAAAGTACGAGTAATGCTTAATAAATCAACTACACATTCTGATATCCCCGTTTCCTCGTACAATGTTTCTCCTACGTCGCACATTGGTACGAAACTGTTGAATATGCGCGCAGAATATATTCATTCGAGTATTTGATTTTTCAACAGCGCACAGAGGGACAAGGGCCGGCAACAGCGCCAGAGAGTGGCGGCGAAGGCAGCAGGCGGAGCGGTCGCGAAAGGAGGCCGTGGCCAACACTTTTGCGATTTTTGTAAAATCATTAATGTAAAAAAACAAAATAAATATAATAAATAATATATCGTGAGAACAGGTGTTATTATTACTGTCCCTACTATACTTTTTTTATAATCTAAAATTATAATCTAAAAAACTCATGAATCAACTCTGGAACGATCTTGATAATAATATCATCATCAAATCATATAAACACACGGGACAGATCGGACACATGAGACATACATCCTGAAGAATTTCGGGGACAGACGGGATAAAATTTCGTACTTTAATATTATAATTTTATTAGTCGAACCATTCAATGCTTTTTGAATTACAAACAATTGGAAAGCTCGCCCGATGTTGACACAAATATAGTTCATCAATATGGTTGTATGCCTTTATTTATAGAGAACGCAGGGCCTGTAGGGGCAGCGGAACCCGGGGCAGCCGCAGCAGCAGCCGGAGCAGCAGAGGCGGCCGGGGCAGCAGAGGCGGCTGGGGCCGGAGCGGCGGGAGGTATAGTTGACAACGTTATATATTTTTATCAAATGGTGTAAAATCGTTATCGTTTCCACCTTTATTCCTTATTTCATTATGCACAGTTACGACCGTTTTATTTTCATGTTTAACTGTATGATATGATGATTGTATGATGATATATAATCTTAAATTATTTTACCAAACCACTTTTATATCCATATTATCAATTTGACAATTATTGTTACATCACTAAATTTTATTATATCATTGAGTCATGTCAGTTGGGACAAGCTTGGAGTTCTACGGTTCACTTGAGGTATGCGAGCAACCGCCACAAGTCAGTCATCATCATCTCTGCTGATGTATACCGTATACATTTGAATGATCGAAGAAATATCGTAGTTTTTATACTGAAGTCTACTTGTACTAGTATAACGATCATTATTCTGAATTATGATGCATTCAGGCTAATTGAGCTCCGGTAGTTGCTTCACCTGATTTTGCACAAGACTCCTAAAAATTAATGATGTAATTTTCAATTTTTCAGAAGAAAATGTTGGGCGACGTGACCAACACTGGAAAGCCCGGCGCCAACGACGCCAAAATCTCGTTGATTTATTATACGATATGGCAAATCCTTACCGCGGTGGCGGTAAGGGTAAGAAGAAGAAGGAGGATCGGCGTTAAAACATAATATTTCATATACCCACCTTACCCTTACCCTTACCGCCATCACGGTAAGGTGTTCTTTTTCTAAATAAAAGCACCTATATCTATAGATCGTCATTTTTATTTTCAATGTTTCCCACATTTCTTTCATTTTATTTATCGAATATCACAAGACTCGTTACAATCTCGCTTAGTAATAAACGTCACTCCAGTGACTGTGAAATAAATTGAGAGAGCAGATAGAATAGATAAGTAGTTCGTTCGGTTCTGGGATAGGACTCTGTTGTCAAGTTGGTCAGGAATACACAAGAATTATAGAGTCTGTCTGAGGGATTCGAAATATTTGAGTGATATCGGTGCCTTTTCCTCATAGTTTCTATTCATTATTTATATTAATATTTTACTCATTATTTTTAAGCGAATTATGCAGGCCTTCACTCACAAGGGAAGAAGATTGCTAGATGCAGATATAAGTAGGAATAGGATAAATTAAAAAATAAATATCCGTAATTATGGGCACTTCGGGGAACAAAAATGATATTATTCTATGAATGAGAATCTATATCATCTGAGAAAGAGGGAGTCGATCGATCATTTTTCTACGAGCGAAGAAGTAATTTTTTTTATCTACAATAGTTTTAGTTCACATATTTCTGACCATTATCGTCCTAACTGTTTGTCATTATAGCGCAAAATCTAAATTTGAAAACGGATGTAAGTACTTTATGGCTTGAAAATCAATTTATACGCATTACTTATCTTACTTATTATTGAAAATATAATAATGGGTGATCTAAACATTGCGCATTATTTCATACCATATGTGAATTTATCGGACCAGTCGAACCAAATTTTTTAAGTCTTCTAACTGAAGCTGACCTCTATATAGAGCGTGCAATCTTCAGATAGACCGAAAAAAACGGAAGTGCATCATAATTATTTTTTCAAGTAAAAATTCCTTCAGCCCGGGTTTGAACCGGGACCTCCGCATTTGTACTGCGACGCCTTGTCCAATTAGACCACTGAAGGACTGGAGGAATCTTTACTTGAAATTCATGTTATTGTCATTGACCTTCTTAGTCCCAGGTCTGTGTTTATTTCATTGAGTAGTGACTCTATCGTTCGAAGCCTATTAATTCATACCATATGTGAATTTATCGGACCAGTCGAACCAAATTTTTTAAGTCTTCTAACTGAAGCTGACCTCTATATAGAGCGTGCAATCTTCAGATAGACCGAAAAAAACGGAAGTGCATCATAATTATTTTTTCAAGTAAAAATTCCTTCAGCCCGGGTTTGAACCGGGACCTCCGCATTTGTACTGCGACGCCTTGTCCAATTAGACCACTGAAGGACTGGAGGAATCTTTACTTGAAATTCATGTTATTGTCCGCTTCAGTTAGAAGACTTAAAAAATTTGGTTCGACTGGTCCGATAAATTCACATATGGTATGAATTAATAGGCTTCGAACGATAGAGTCACTACTCAATGAAATTGCGCATTATTATTCAAAAAGGAACCAAGAATGAAAAAGGTCCATAAGCAGTATGCATAGCAATAGATATAGATTTTTATAACGCATGCATGAAAAAGTTGCTTGTTTGGGGCTCTGGAGCGGTTATATTGTGGCACTTTTCTGACGTTTGAGTAGGCGATGCCAACATGAAACAATATTGCATGCCAAACGTGCGCACTGCGTTTTGCGCACATCAAGCGTGCACAACATGATTCTTGTTACGCACGGCGTGCGAACAAGAGCATTTTATAATCATTCATCCCTGTCGACGCGATACTCCGTGCATACTGCTGAATCGATTCGATGTTTTTGGTATGGTTGTTTACATTGACAACAGAGCCCCACAAGCAACTTTTTTCATGCATTTGTTATAAAAATTGCGTTCGATACTCCCGCGAAGTGAGGCGTTTAGGGTTGTCCGATGTCTTCAGCACTCACCTTCGTCTCGGCTGCGCCTCGACTACGGTTCGTGCTGAAAACATCGGACACACCTATAAACGCCTCACATTTCGCGCTCGTATCGAAATCTACTAATAAGATCTGCAGTAAAGGCCCGGGAACGCTCAAATCAGATCGTAGTCGCAAACGCATTGATCTGACGCTCCTGACTGGCTGTCGAAAAAATTTGTCCAAAGCTAAGCCAATCGAGAGCGTCAGATCGCTGCATTTGCGACTGCGATCCGATTTGAGTCTGCCCGGGCCTTGAGAGCAAATTGATGCGCTATGGCTTACGCTTCCTGGTTATGGCTTATGGACTTCTGTGTGCTTCCACTTTTAGCCCAGCAACAGCAGAATCAGGGGTTGTTTACTCCTGCCCTCCAACTTTAAGAAGGAGACCGATCTTGGTCCGCCCCACTCCGGCGAAAACGTGCTCGTTTTCTGCGCTCTAAATGTGATATATTGTAACTTTTCGGATGATGAGCGTCACCGAAGGTGACGCGAACCGGTTTGTTATAGTGTGTTCTTTACTCGATTTATATTTTTATTCAGACTTCTACTATTAATTGTTAGCCGTGCCTGTTACGGACTTGAGCCACCGTGTGGCTGAAACCGCCTCCCCACAGACCTGAGCACGTAAACGCGCTAAGGCTGCACTCTATCCTCTTAACTGTTAAATATTAATTTATTGAAGTTAATTTATTCCCAAATAATAGCTGTGCCAGACCTGGGTAGATCGGAGATCCACCAAGGCTGTATCTAGCTTTCCGTTGAGATTTAAACTATAACCTGGAAATGGCGGAGGAAGGGGTTTGGCATCTGATTACCTTACTGTTTTTATAATATCCAAAACTCAATTATTTATTTATCAATAACTCTGGTTGCAACCCTATTTTATCTTTACACGTTGCTTAAAGTCTATCTAAGTATAATTATACCTTGTTTGATTTCGTGATGCTATTTTGACGGTTTATTTTATTTGAATATAAGTTCTTTTTCTCTAGCGAGATTTACAATATTGTTTGATATTTTCTTTATCTATTTTTCTATGCTGAAGTTAATATTTCTTTCTCTGTGATATTATTCTGTTTGAATTGATTAGTTATTATGAAATATGCTCGAATAATTTAAAGTGAATCTAAAGGTACATCGGAGCTCTATGCTCGAGATGACCAACAATAGTACAGTGAGTCTATCTGGTGTATACCCTAGAATAGCTAGTGAGCTGAGCGGCGCCTCGACTTTTATACTAGTCGTGACGTCACTCAGCTCGTCGCTGCTGTCGAACGTTCTAGACTGTTCGCGATGTTCGCAACGGCTGATGTTTGAATGCTAACGGTCAGGCCTGGGTTGCCTGATTCGTTACAATATATATATTGTAACGTGCCAGGCTACCCTAGCCTGAGCAGTTACATTTGAAACTATCAACGGTCGTGCGAAGCGACTAGAAGAGTCTCGAAGCTTCGCACAACGACGAGCTGAGTGACGTCACGACGGGTATAAAAGGCGTGACGCCGCTCAGCTCACTAGCTATTCAGAGGCACAGCGCCTGATAGACTCACCAGCTATTCTAGGGTAGATACCAGATAGACTCACAGTGACTTGTTGGTCATCACGAGCATAGAGCTCTGATGAACCGTTAGAATCATCTATTCATTTCAATACAAATAATAAGTTCAAGAATATTTCAGAAATCCAATTATTTCAAATAAAGACATAAAACTATAGAAAATCAGAGTAAATCACAGCATACAAAAAATTATAAAGAAAATATCAGAACAACTGTATTTTGCTAGAATATTCAAATCTCAGCCAAAATAGCTACTTGTCAAAATTGTATCACGATATCATTGTTTAACGTAGAAATAACGTAAGTAAAGATAAGCAACGTGTAAATATAAAATAGGGTTGCAACCGTAGGTTTAGTTAATTAAATAAATAGATTTTTGAACGTTACAAAAAAGCAATTTAATCAGATGTCAAACCCCTTCCTCCGCCATTTCCAGGTTATAGTTTAAATCTAACAGAAAGCTAGATACAGCCTTGGTGGATCTCCGATCTACCCAGGTCTGGCACAGCTATTATTTGGGAATAAATTAACTTCATTAAATTAACATTTAACAGTTAAGAGGGTAGAGTGCAGCCTTAGTGCGTTATCGTACTCAGGTCTGTGGGGAGGCGGCTTCAGCTACACGGTAGTTCAAGTCCGTAATAGGCACGGCTAATAATTAATAGTAGAAGTCTCAAACAAAAATAAAAATCGAGTGAAGAAAACACAATAACCAACCGGTTCGCGTCACCTTCGGTGTCGCTCACTATCCGTAAAGTAACAATATATATTGTTTGTATATATAGCTAACATTTGCAATTATCCGATCGACGCGCCTCTAGCAGAGTTTGACGAAAGCTCTAACACGCAATCTTTGACAGGTGAAAGCTGCCAACGGCTGCCGGCAGAGGCACCGCGATCGGCTAATATTGACAGATATATATATATATAGAGCGCGGAAAGTGGTAACGTTTCTTGTACACGGAGTTCGGTCTCCTTCTTATAGTCTCCATAGACGATACCCAATATTCTCCAAGCTGGCGGGACTCATGTTCGACAACTTTATAAAATGAAAATCTCTAGAGCTGATCATTTTATTAATTTAATACCTGGTTTACGCAGCGCCGTAACTTGACTTAATTTGAGAATCGACCGATCAGGAGGCTCGATTCGCCTGGCGCGTGGCCGAAGCAGCCTCCTAATTGGTCGATTCTTGAATCAAGTCAAGTTATGGCGCTGCGAAAACTAGGGCTGGTATTCATAGTCAGGTCTTGAGACCGGCGTGGTTCAAGACCGGCTCTCCGCCAATCAAGTCGTGTCTGAAGCCGACTTGAGACCGTCTTGACGAATTTCGGTCTGAAGACCTGACTATGAATACCGGCCTAGGCATTTATCACACTTATTGACAGAAAGCGCCACGTACCAATGTCCTATGACCCATACATTGCTGACATTTTCACCACCAAAAAAAAAAAAAAAAAAAAAAAAATATTGAAATCTAGAAACTGTTAATGTTCTGCTGTAATGTTGGTACAGAATAGTGTCGCTGCTTGACAAAATTCGGCCATATGACTATCTCTAAAAATCATTGAGTTAACGGCCTCTGAGCAGAATCGACATCGGCGTGTAAACTTTTTGAGTTGAGCCTCAGGAAACAGATAAGAAGAAGAAGAAGCGTATGAATTGGCGTGTCAAGCACAGGAAAATATTTTTCAATAATTAGGTTCGACGGAGTAGTTATCATTCAGGTAAGTAGGCAGGTTAGGTTATTTAGGTTAGATAATAGTAACAAACCAAATCAGCTTCTCCCAACTCAAAAAAGACAGCTTTTCGCCACAGATCGGCAGCTTTGCACTAAATACAGATCGGCAGCTTTGCGCCTGAAACAGATTGGCAGCTTTGCGCCTGAAAAAGATCGGCAGCTTTGCGCCAAATATGGAGAAGCTAAATACAAACCCTTTACCAGATGAATTTGTGAAGATTATCGAATCTGGTGATTGGTTAGGGGATGAGCATATGTATCACTTTGCCCAACTTGTCAACCGTACCTCCAACTACGCACTTCAAGAGTCGTGGAAAAGATATTTGCCAGATACAATCGTACCTGTTTTACCGACCGTCAAGGATATTCAAATATTGCATAGCAGTGGTGAGAAAAACGGCGGCGAGTATAGCGCTAGTAAGAAAAAAAGCGATGAGCACTGGGTGTGCGTCTACTTTGATACGAAGTCGATCTACATATACGACTCGTTGAATTCGAAAGTACTCCGCGAAGAGCATGAAATATATTTGAAACGTTTATTTCCATTTTACAAAGTGGACAAACATACAGTACAGTTTCCAACAGTTCAGCGTCAGCCCGACTCATCCGACTGTGGAGTATTTGCAATCGCATTTGCGATTTCATTGATAAACGGGCATCAGCTGGACGAAATTATCTACGATGTTAAGCTAATGCGAAAACATCTTTTACAGATATTCAAAAATAATGAGATCCAAGACTTCCCATGCATTACTAGAATGCAAGTATCTGATACAAAACAAAATATTGCTATCAATAACCACGAATCGCCTCGCAATAGCACCAAGCAAAAACATTCGCAACAAACTGTAGTGAGATCATTAGCTGCAATGGTTCAACAACCAGAAATAGTTAATGTTATTAATGATAGGGAATCACGGAGGCGAGACAGGCGTAATGCCCCCCCAACTTTCGACGAGAAATTTAAACGTATAATTACATCAGGCGCGTGGTTGTCTGATCTTCACATGACTCAATTTGCGTACCTCTTAAGGAGCTGTACAGAATTATCACCACGTGAAACCTGGCGGGTACAAATGCCGAATACCATCGAGCCAGTTTCTTCTACTCACAAGCATATCCAAATACTACACAGCACTGCACTGCACTGGGTATGCGCATATTATGATACCAAATCGATATCCATATATGATTCATTTAATTCCAAAAGGCTACATCAAACGCACGAGACTTATTTGAGGAAATTATTTCCTTTCTATCAGTTTGAAAGTAAGCGCATGAAATTTCCAACGGTTCAAAACCAACTCAACTGCTCGGATTGTGGGGTATTTGCTATCGAATTTGCAATCTCGCTCGTTAATGGTAACAGTCCGAATAAGATAACATACGACGTTTCTCTTATGCGTGCACATTTATTGAAATTGTTCGAAAACAACGTCCTCGAAGAATTTCCTCACGTTCGTAAAACGCAGCGCACGGTTAGAAAAAGGGATACTCTTACTTGTAAACGTAAAGTAATGTCGAAAATCGTTCAAACTGCAAACTCGCAGCAAATGGAACAAGAGAACTCATGTCCCGCTGGGGTTAAAAAACAACGAGCTGAACTTATTGCGCACACAGAACAAGGAGAAGCTTTGCTTTCGAAATTAGAATCAGAAACAAATGTTGCAACTTACCCAAAACCGCTATTTTGCGGCGAGCACATTCAGGCAAATGCAACAACTGAATGTGATCAAGAGATTAAAGAAAAACAACAACTTCTGATGCCAAATATAGATCCAGAATCTACGCACCATGTTAGATTAGATATCATTAATCGGGGACAGGTACACCAAGATATACCAAAAATATCTATGGCGGATGTCATGATAAAACGTGGTGTTACAAACAGAGACAAACATACGTATAACAATTCTGGTGCCGAAAAGTCGGAGCACTGTAGTGTCGCTACGAAACGGAGTATTATAAACTCTCAGAACTACCTTTCCAACGCTGAGAGGCTGCGAGGTCGAGTTCGCGAACTCTATCATTCGAACGTTGAAAAGCGGCGAGAGGAAAAGCGCAATCGTTATCATTTGAATGCTGAATCGCGGAAAACTAAGGAGCGCGAACGTTACAATTTGAACCCTGAGAAACGGCGAAATAGAATGCGCGCATATTATAGATCGATTGTTGAGAAGAAGCGAACTATTAGGCGTACTATTTATTCTTTAAATCGTTCAGCAAAGCTGAAAAAGAGTACCGCCACTAAGATTGTTGCTAAATATCATCGTATTCAAAATGCGAATACCATAGCATTAATACAGTCCAAAGGAAAATATATAGCAAAGATTGCGCCAAAGATTGACGAGCTAACCGAAAGTGATAGAAGAATGAATGCCGAATCGATCATTAAATGGTGCATTCGTGATAGAGATTTGAAAATCAAATCGATCAAGAAAACTTTAGACTTAATTATATCAAGGTATATTTGGGTATATACAACCATATCGCGACATATTCGGGTATATCTCGGTATATACCGACGTATCTAGGTATATATGACTACTCTCTAAATATGAACCAGTGAAAATTTCACTAATTCAATCAGTGATTCAGTTTCTCACTGCAGAATCAGTCATTTCGGTCAACATACACTGTATAATTAGTTAATTTGTTCAAAACAATGAATTACGACTGACAAACCAGTGCCTTCGGGTACTGTTTGGCCAGTGGTTCCTTATTTACACTGATCCAGCAGTGTATTACGGTTAGTTACGACCATCCCGCGCATTCTTACTGTACGCGCGTCTCGGTGCGTTGTTGGCAGAAGAAAGGCAAATTTTACCGTCAAGTGCAGTCTATAGCTGATAAAGTGGGTTATGTTTTACAACTAAGAAATGCTGAATAACTGAATAATAAGTTATTATGTCTGAAAATCTTGCTGATCTTCCGAAATATCAGTCTCAATTGGTTTTTTCATAGAAACTGATAGAGGTTATGTTTACTCAGGATGTTCTTCATGTGCGCTGTATTATCTATGAGGCCGTGGTTACATGGCTATGATAAGTCTATTTCTTATGTATGTATTACTTATTACAAGAATATATAATATATAATCTTTTCAATGTGCAGCAACTTCTGTATTGCTTGTACATACCTATATTATAACTCAATGCTCGATCAGTAAGAACGTGCTTTTCGAAATCACTGATCCAATCAGTGAGCTAATTTCACTGGTTGAATCAGTAGTTTTTCACTGATTACCAGTGGTATACTTATAACTGTGACTATCAGTGACTATTAACTGAGAACCAGTGAATTTTCACTGATTCATATTTAGAGAGTATACAGGGTGGTCCATTTTGATCGATGCAGGCGAATATCTCGAAAACTAACAATTATAAAAGAAAAAGTTTTATACAAAACTTGGAGGGTTTCGAGGGGGAAAGATAATGCTGATATGTGTTGACTTGTGGATTTCGCCAATTCCGAGATTTCGCAAGCAACTTCGGATTTTAGATAGGGAATACATGTTTTGGTTGAGGGCATCTGATAGCGCGATCAAAGACTCATTCAACCACGCAAGCAAAAAAAATTGGAAAAAAAAAATTTTGCAAAAAAAAATTGGAAAAAAAATATTGCAAAAAAAAATTTCGCGAATTTTTTTTTTTTCTCTTGCAAAAGATTGTGCTTTTTTGTCCCTAGCTTTCGAACACATTCATTGTTCATCACTTTGCGTTATTGATCTACGATTTTTTTTTCAATAATCTGGTACATTCAATCTTTCCAATTTCAAAATTGGCGAGAAAAATTTTGAGCTAGAGTGATGAACAATGAATGTGTTCGAAAGCTAGGGACAAAAAAGCAATCTTTTGCAAAAAAAAAAAAATTCGCGAATTTTTTTATTCCAATTTTTTTTTGCAAAATTTTTTTTTCCAATTTTTTTTGCTTGCGTGTTTGAATGAGTCTTTCATCGCACTATCAGATGCCCCAAACCAAAACATGTGTTCCCTATCTAAAATCCGAAGTTGCTTGCGAAATCTCGGAATTGGCGAAGTCCACAAGTCAACACATATCAGCATTATCTTTCCCCCTCGAAACCCTTCAAGTTTTGTATAAAACTTTTTCTTTTATAATTGTTAGTTTTCGAGATATTCGCCTGCATCGATTAAAATGGACCACCCTGTATAACAACAAAATCAGGTATATCGAGTATATACCCATATCTGGGTATATAAAACCATATAGCGACATATTTGGGTATATCTCGGTATATACCGCCATATCTAGGTATATGAGCCATTCCACGTCAGACCGGACAAAATAAATCAACAAATGACGTCGATGTTACCGATTTCGCTATCATCTTTTTTTACGGGTTCTATGGAACAAATAAATTAGTCAAACGATTTTTTTTTTTTTTTTTTTTGGCCCCTATTTTCCAAGTTACACGGGGGTGAAATTCAGGAAAGAGAGCCAAAAATCGAAAACATACTCCTCTTCAAACGGTCATATCCTTGATTGTATTCATCTAGAGACTTCATCCAAGAACCATTTCAAAGCTATTGAATGACACTATTATAATATATTTATTTAATTTCGCGGTAACAAACAATTCTATTTGTTATAAACAAATATATTATTCAAACGTGATTTTCAACGCAAATACCAAGCGATCAAATTATCAAAAAAATATGAGCGTATTCCTTGATCAATTCTCTACGAAATTGTTAAGTCAATTTTATGGAGAACCGATGGAAACCATGTTAAAACGATTTATTTATAAGCGACGGCGCGCGCTGCCACCGAAAAACCGTACCCGAGCCGGGTCTTTCAGCGGCAGCGCGCGCCGTCGCTTATAAATAAATCGTTTTCACATGGTTTCCATCGTTTCTCCATGAAATTAACTTAACGATTTTGTAGAGAATTAATCAAGGAATACGCTCATATTTTTTTGAGAATGTTATGGCGTGGCTCTTGCTTTGAAAATCACGTTTGAATAATATATTTGTTTATAACAAATAGAATTGTTTGTTACCGCAGAATTAAATGAATACATAGAAATAGTGGAATTTAATAGCTTTGAAATGGTTCTAGGAAGAAGTCTTTCGGATGAAAACAACCAAAGATATGACCGTGAACATGCCCACCGTTGCTTTCTCATGCTAGCCACACGTACCTGAACCGGGTTTTTGGGTGGCAGCGCGCGCCGTCGCTTATCAATAAATCGTTTTCATATAGTTTCCATCGTTTCTCCATGAAATTGACTTAACAATTTCGTAGAGAATTGATCAAGGAATACGCTCATATTTTTTTGATAATTTTATCGCTTGGTATTTGCGTTGAAAATCACGTTTGAATAATATATTTGTTTATAACAAATGGAATTGTTTGTTACCGCGAAATTAAATAGATATATTATCATAGTGTCATTCAATAGCTTTGAAAGGGTTCTTGGATGAAGTCTCTAGGATGAAAACAATCAAAGATATGACCGTTTGAAGAGGAGTATGTTTTCGATTTTTGGCTCTTTTTCCTGAATTTCACCCCCGTATAACTTGGAAAATAGGGGCAAAAAAAAAAAAAAAATTGTTTGATCAATTTATTTGTTCTGTTACGTCTGGGTATCACCACCCATACGTTCGCCCATACCTCTGTCCTCTAACTCTTCACACGCTTCCCCGCTTTTTCCCTCTGCATCTCTACTCCTCTACATCTCTACGTCTCTACTCTTCTTATCTACTTGCTACCTGATCTCCGCGACTTCCCTTCCTACATTTTAGAAAACGCTCGTTGCACACGGCTCTGCCAAATGCAACGAGTCAGCTAAAACCTTTTACCTTACTATTCTAACAACTACTTGACTATCCTTCCTTCGACTCACTTCCCAACTATACTCGTTACAGTAGACACCTAGAATAACTAAATAACGTGGCCTACTAAATATAACTAAATACCACTCAGACCAATGTATCATACCTAAATAAAATATAATACTGTTCGTTTCAAATACAACCATTAGTTCACCGCAACATAACTGTCCAATTACCTATCATCGATTTTCCTCGGTTATACCGTAGTATTTAGAACAGGGACAAGACCCCTTATAGAAGACATTACACTGGTGGCAGTGGTGGTCCCCCTGTTACTGAGGGTAATCGAAGTAAAGTGAACGAACGAAACCAATACTACGACAATATAAACTTCGAACTAAACAAATTGTGACATAAACCAGTGAACTAGTGAAAAGAACTCAAAAGACGCAAAACTAATATAAAAATCTAACTGAGACGGAAACATCAACCTACAACTTGTGAAACAAAACGTAGTTACCAAATATCGAGAAACTACACAGCCGAAAAACTCAAACAAACACGGAAGTTAACTATACTTCGCGGCAGAAGCCGAATTTCATCGACGAACCTCAAAGGCACCTCGCCCCCCAAAGGCTCATCTGAGCCCCACAAAGAGCGAACTCGCTCCAACGAGGTATTCCCTTGACGACCCCAAGACATCAACAATCACCACTTCGGAAACATGCTGAGAAAAATCACTATCATTCTACTCAGCATAAATTGCGGAACGTAAGCTAACTTAACATATGTATACCATTTAAGACAAGCCATAAACCTTGCCAGAAACCATGTCCGACACAGAAATAGCATTCATGAACTTAAAACTCGCGGCTACACTGATCCCAACTTTTGATGGATCAAATATCACGGTAAAATCTTTCCTCAAAAAAGTCGAAAACACCAGATTACTCATAGCACCGCGAGATACGCTGTTATTCATTGCACTAGTACGATCAAAAATCGAAGGCCGTGCAGAAAGAGTACTCCCGCGAGATAGTCTCCTGACACTACAATCTATTACAGACAACTTAAAACGCGCGTTTGAACCAAAACAAAGACTATCAGACGTGCAATGCGCTATAGCGTGTGCACGCCAAGAGAAAAACGAGACCGCATTAGAGTACGGAACCAGGATAGAAGAACTTGTAGATACGGCCATCGAGATTATAGATTCAAAAGAGACCCCCGAACATGCGACTATACTAACAAAAAACGTAGAAGAAAACGCTCTACGCGCATTCATAAAAGGTCTGTGTGACGCGCTAGAACAAAGGGTATTAAACGAGAAGCCAAGCACGCTGCGAGCGGCAGTCGATAAGGCGGTGAGTAGATATAATGAGGGGGTTCTGGATCAAAACTTCTTTACCGGCCGAGTTGTGATGGTAAGTTACCGACCGTGCGGGGTAAGTTACCGACAGTCTGATGGTAACGATCATCGATCTTTGTTACCGACAATCGGATGGCTGCAATTTGCCGTCGTGCGATGGCGCCACTACCGATTGTTACCAATAGTCCGATGGTAACGATCCGATCATTAGTTACCGATAGTCTGATGGTAACGATTTCCTGTTACCGACAATCTGATGGTTGCGATTTGTCGTCATGCGATGGCGCCACTATGGATTGTCGATCTTTAGTTACCGATAGTCTGATGGTAACGATCCGATCTTTAGTTACCGATAGTCTGATGGCTGCAATTTTTCCTGCAATTTTCCGTCTTGCGATGGCGCCACTAACGATTCGCTTTCGAATCATGGTAACGATTACCGATCTTTTTTTCTTACCGACAATCGATCCAAGATGGCTGAAATATCTAATTCTTAGCTTATATATATACGAATTATACTAGCTGAAAATGTTTGAAGAGTGACAGGGTGTTATATATATATATGCAATCAATGACGCAAATTATCTGATAATATATATATTTTTATTTGTTATGTCTTAAATCTAACTTATATTCTAAAATGACAATTTTTTTTCTTAAAACTAACTTAAACCATGTAGACATTATATATATCTAATTTTAACTTAAGCTATATATGTACAACGGGGTGCATCGAGCTTCACGCATATCATCTGAAACATACAGGTATTTTTTGTAATAACCGAACGACATGTAATGAAAATTACGTGTACTTACCTAGCATTATTCGCCTCCTCCACCTTCTCCCCCCGCCTCCACCTCCTCCTTCTTTTCTGCAACCGCCGGCACCTCCTCCTCATCCCAATTTTCATCCAGCGGCGCCTCCTCCGCCACCGGCTGCACCTCCTCCCCATCCCCATTCTCCTCCACCGCCGGCACCTCCCCATCCACCTGCTCATCATCCCACCCCCACTTTAGAGGTTTCACCTCAATCCATATGGGGGTGCCATCATCATATCGGACCGTGATCCAACGCACCCCATCTATCACCTCTTCCTCGTTGTTGTCACTGTCATACCCATCATCGTCGGAGCTCCAATCCTCATAACGATCCATGTTCTGTAATAGGAGATATCAATTACAAACTATATCCATCGAAATTCAATGAGAGAAAAAAACAAAAAACTATGATATCGAAGAATAACGATACTTACTTCTTGCTTTCGATTTGGCTGTTGCGATTTCTGTGTGATTTTTCCTCTTTCGACTGGTTGCGGATTGTGTAAAACTCGATGCAAACTCGCACTTTTATACCCAACTAGAAACCCGAAATATGCTCAATATTGGAAGGGGGCTGATCAATGACAAACTCGGAAAATATTTTTTTCGTACGGAGGTACCAAAGATGCCAACCCTCCCAGATGGAAAAAAAAAAAAACCCCTTGACCAATGGTTGGGAAAGCTTGAATTTTCATGGTATTTGGAAGGTGGATGGGTAGGATGTGGGCATATAAAACCCCAAACCCTAGGGTGGGTGTTAGCAATCGTCTAGTGCCAGTTTGACCGTGAAATTCTACGAAGAAAAAAAAATGGACAACGCTATGTATATGAATCTCGTTGAGATGATGGAGGACGCATACAAGTTACTGTGTACACTACCACCAGAACAGGCAAATGAAGATATTTTTATTCACTGGCGTGACATTGCACATCAAAATATCCGATTTTTGAACAATATTTTAACGCAATCTAAACCGAGTGTGAGTGAAAAACAACGATTGCAACATATAATTTCACTCCTTCAATCGTGGGCGGTGAAATTTGAACGACATCGTGCAACTATTGTTGGTGGTAATATCGGCGATGATATTCATAATCGCGTTCGATGGGATGACATGGAGAGCGCCTTCAAGTGTCGCATACGCACCGGAGCCGTGACAAATCTTCAGCATAAAGATTTGGCAAGATTTTTGGCTGACGCTGGGGTGGTAACGATGCAACGTTTGAAAAATGTACTACGCCAAGAAGGAAGTATCAAGGTGAATGTGGGGGTTTCGTGTAAATTTGAGAACGTCAAAAACGATGAGATCAGTGTGGAAGTTGAGAACTTCAATACACGCAACGCCACGATTCTTCCATCAACGGATTTGGAAACCTGGTTCACCGATAATGTAACGAATCCTCTGCTAACCATGGTGGAGGATTTCGAGCAGCGTGATTCTGGTTGGAGTATGATTGAGATCATAAATGCTGTGATCTGCATCAACCGATACGAGCCTCTTCGCGGTGGACTCTCGACATTCACACCGCTACCTGAGGATATTCAGCGAAAGAAAGCGGTGGTCAACGTGCAAAACGACGATGATAGATGTTTGCTGTGGTCTGTTGCCGCAGCTCTTCACCCCGTAGACGTCAACGCAACCAGAACACGCAGCTATCGACGGTACATATCAGAGCTAGATTGCACAGGTATCAAATTCCCCGTAACCTTGCATAGTGTAGAAAAATTCGAGAAGTTGAATAATTTGAGTATTAACGTATATGGAATCGAATCGGAAACTTTTCAAAGCAAGAAAGAGTCGACCAATAGTATAATTATCCCGCTATATTTAAGTAAAAATGTAATAGAGAAAAATGTAATCCATCTGCTTATGATTGAGAGTCGGAGCAAACTAGATGATAACGATGGTGGCGATTTAGATAATTTCAAACCACGATTCCACTTTGCTTGGATCAAGAATCTTTCACGTTTGGTTAGCATGCAATTGTCGAATCATAAATGTGCACAATTTTTGTGTGATAGATGTTTGTGTCACTTTAACGTACGGAATGCCTATGAAAATCATAGACAAGATTGCACGCGGTTAAATAAAGTGCGGATGGAATTCCCCAAGGAGAACACTTTGAGATTTTCCAATTTTAAAAATCAGGGCACTGTGCCGTTCGTCGTATATGCCGATCTTGAATGCATGATGAAACCTGGGGTGAAAGAATCTCAAGAGCATATTCCACATAGTGCGGCGTATTATACACATTGCGTGTACGACGATACATTATCGGAATACAAGGGCTACCGTGGATCTGATTGCATTAAATGGTTGATTGAGGAGCTTCGCGAATTATCCATAAAAGTAGAGTCGCGTATAAAAAATGTAATTCCAATGGAGGTGTTGAATCAAACGCAACGCGATCGTCACATGCGGGCGAAAAATTGTTATATCTGTGAGAAGCCGTTTTCGCCTGAGGAAAAAAAATGTCGCGATCACTGTCATTTCACGGGTAAATATCGCGGAGCCGCACACAATCGATGCAATCTGAATTTTCAAGAGTCGCACACGATTCCCGTGGTTTATCACAATTTATCGGGCTACGATTCTCACTTTATCATCAAATCTCTGGCCACAACCTTTCCCGGTGATATTTCATTGCTACCCATCAATAAGGAAAAATACATATCATTCACAAAGAAAATCGATGGTACTATGATTAGTTTGAGATTCATAGATTCACTCCGATTCATGGCTAGCAGTATAGAGAAATTAGCATCGTACGTCGACGATGCTGATAAGAAAATAACGCGGAAATTTTACAGCGATCGGGATGAATTCAGTTTGATGATTCGTAAAGGTGTCTTTCCGTACGAGTATATTGATTCTTGGGAAAAACTTAACGAAATAAAATTACCCGATAAAAAAAAATTCTATTCAAAACTCAGTGCTGCGGGTATCACCGATGCTGATTATGAACATGCCAAAGATGTTTGGACCAAGTTTGATCTGAAAACTCTGGGTGAATATTCCGATTTATACCTGAAAACCGATGTACTTTTATTAGCCGATATATTTCAAAATTTCCGCGATAGCTGCTTTAAAACATACAACTTGGATCCTCTGCATTATTATACCGCGCCAGGGCTTGCTTTTGATGCAATGTTAAAACAGACGAAAATTAATCTCCAACTTCTAGACAATCCGGAAATGATATTATTCATCGAGAAAAGCATAAGAGGCGGTGTGGCACAGTGCTCAAATCGCTACGCCAAAGCAAATAATCGATTTATGGGTGAAGATTTTGATCCGAGTAAAGCGGAATCATATTTAATGTATTTCGATGTTAACAATCTTTATGGTGCAGCTATGAGTGAGCATTTGCCGAGTGGATCGTTTGAGTGGGAAAATGATGCCATTGATGTGATGTCCCATCCGGATGACGCACCAATCGGTTATATTCTAGAGGTAGATTTAGATTACCCCGCAGAGCTCCATAAACATCATGCGGACTTACCTCTCTGTCCCGAGCATTTCACACCACCGGGTAGTAAAATTAAAAAACTTGCGGCAACGCTTCTACCCAAGGAAAAATATGTGCTGCACTATCGTAATTTGAAACAGTGCATCAAATTTGGTTTAAAGCTGACGAAAGTGCACAGAATTCTAAGGTTCGCACAATCGTCATGGTTAAAATCATACATAGATCTCAATACAAATATGCGAAAGCAATCGAAAAACGAATTTGAGAAGAATTTCTACAAGCTTATGAACAACGCTGTATTCGGCAAGACCATGGAGAATGTGCGTAACCATAAAACTGTAAAACTAATCACGAAATGGGAGGGTAGGGGCGGTGCACGTGCTCTCATTGCAAGACCAACATTTCATAGCTGTACCATATTTGATGAAGATATGGTGATTATTCAGCTAAATCGAACCAAGGTTTATTTCAATAAACCCATCTACATTGGTGCCGCTATTCTCGATCTTTCGAAAATATTTCTATACAACTTCCACTATGATTATGTGAAAAATAGATTTTCAAGTACTGAATCGAAATTAATGTATACTGATACGGATAGTCTGATATATCAATTTACCGTTCCAAATATCTACGAAATCATCAAGTGTGATGTTACGACAATGTTCGATACATCAGACTATCCGCCTGATAATACCTACGGCATTCCCCTGTTGAATAAAAAACGTCTTGGTCTGATGAAGGACGAAAATAATGGAAAAATTATGACCGAATTTATCGGCTTGCGAGCAAAACTCTATACATTCAGAACTCGTGGCGATACCGATAAGAAACGTGCAAAGGGTGTAAAAGGCTCGACATTAAAATCTATCACGTTTGATGATTACAAACGATGCCTTTTCGGCTATCAAAATTTGGTTGAGCAACAGTGTATGATAAAAAGTAGTCGACATACAGTTAGCACTATTATACAGAATAAGTTAGCTCTAAGCTGGTGTGATGATAAGCGAAAGTTGATACCCGGTAAAACTGATACTTTACCTTGGGGTTACCAAGATCTTGCAAACTTGTAAATTTCTCACATTTTCTCACATTTTCTCACATTTTCTCACATTTTCTCACATTTTCTCAAAAAATTTCCCATTTACTTTACACGTAAATGTGAGAAAATGTGAGAAAATGTGAGAAAATGTGAGAAAATGTGAGAAAATGTGAGAAAATGTGAGAAAATGTGAGAAAGTGTGAGAAAATGTGAGAAAGTGTATGTGTGTGAAAACATTTTTCCGCAATTATCATGTAAGCTAGCATTAAGATTGAGGAGGGTGAAGAAACAAATGTAAATAAGTTGATAATAAATTTATTCATGAAAATTATATTACATATCCGATTTATTTATCCAACTATTATGTGAACTGTCGAATCCCAACCATTTTACATAGAGTTGATCACCACGCCTCCGCAAGACCTTTTCTACAAGATAGCCATCGGGATATTGCACCCTGCTGAGCTCCTCCTCGTAAAATCCGCCTTCAATGGGCTGATTCAGGTAGTCGGTGAGTTTGTAAGTTGGAGGGTTGGTATTTTTCACCTCATGAATCGTAAATATTTCTGTTGTCCAATTCGGCGTATAACCCTTTTCGAATACATTTTTATATTTGCTAATTCTAACTTTATCGCCAACCTTAAATTTACGTTTTCGTTTGCTTCTTCTTATTTGACGCGGTTTATACACACTTCGATACAGTTGTTTTTCATTAGTCGTGGTCACATCTTTCGGCTTTATTCCAATCGTGCGATGTTTGGTATTATTGTACGATGCAATTAAATTTGGTAGAATGCTAGTCCACTTATAAGAACCTTGAAGTGTGAACTGCTTCCACATTTTATTTTTCAGTGTACGATTGAAGCGTTCGCATATCGATGCCTTCAAGTTGCTAAATGTCGAGTACATGTTGATTCCATGATGTCTCATGAGAGTTTTAAATTCTTTGTTGTAAAATTCCTTGCCCTGATCGACGTGTAGATGTTTCGGTATGCGGTCCAGAGTTAGCACAGATTTCATCGCAGCTGTTACATCTTTGGCATTTTTACTCTTGATCGGCACGGCCCACGCGAATTTTGAAAATATATCAATCACTGTGAGCAAAAATTTTGAGCCCTTGTTGACGGATGAGTATGCGGACATATCGACAAGATCGGCTTGCCAGGTCTCATCCAGACTGCGTATATCGACATAACGGCGAGGATAATTACGTCGGGCGGGTCTATGAAGTTCGCTCGCTATTACCGACTTCATGTTCGTGCGTCTTCAACCAATTTGCAATGTATTCGTTGTCTAAAAATTCGGGTGGAATCGGAATTCCGAGGATGTAATGCCGGCTAAGTATTTCAGCGCAATTCTCTACTATCACCAACCGTTTTTCCAAAGATTCACTTTCCCCCTTCAGTGTCGCGATCCTTTCTTTTGCCTGGATCCAAATGCGTTGATCTTCTTCAAAACTTTCGCTGTGTTCTTGTGCAATCCGAGCATTAAGTTTAGATTCAAGAGCTGCGAGCGCCTGTTGCATGGATTGCTCGAATGTTTCCTTTATAGTACGCTCAAGACCAATATATGATCGCTGTGTAATATCCTCAAGACTTTGCAGAGAAACGGCATCGGTTGGCTCCTGCGGATGTGCGATATTACACAATCGTTTATTGTCTATATCGTACTGGTTATCGATGGTGGTTTTGAATCCAACGCCGGGCGGTCCACGACTACTCACACTTTTGATTTTTCTACTAGTCAACCAACGACCGAATATGTCTATGCCCATTATCGATCGATCTAGCTTGATTCAGGGTGAATATTATGGATTAGCCCGTTGTGGTAGAGTTTTGCAAGATTAGATCCTACGGCGGCTAATCGAATCTTCAGAAGTTCCTTTTCCGCTGTCAGAGTGTCAATCTCTTTTAGTATGAGAGTCTGAATGTGTTGATTCCCGCTCAAATTGTTGGTATGCTCTCGATCAAGGCGTGCATTAAGTTGAGATTCAAACTTGTGAAGTGCTTGTAACGTAGAGTTTGCAAATGTTTTTTCCATAGAATGTTCGAGAACACTCAAGGCTCGCTGTGTAATATCTTCAAGACTTTTCAGAGAAACAGCGTCGTTCGGCTGCTGCGGATCCGCAATATTACATAATCGTTTGCCGTCTAGATCGTACTGCTTATCAGGGGTGAATTTGAATCCAACACCTGGAGAACCCCGGATAACAACTTTTTCGTAGCTGTGTCTAGCCGACGGTCGTCCGAATATGTCTATGCTCATTGTTCAACGATCTGTGACCGAATGATTATTTTATGATCAATTTCATGCTAATAAATGATTCCCGCCTCACGTAGCTCCTCAATAATGGAGGAAATTTCATTGGTATGGCTAGTATTACCAGCCGCTTGAGATGCCGTGAGTAACCGGAGACGATCAACGAGCTCATTAGGATTATCCCAATAAACATAATCCATGCTTTGCCCCCGCGCGATTTTATGGGTGGGTAATAAACCTTCACCGGATTTTTTCACCGGCAGGTCGATGTATGGGGCAATAAAATCTCTATACTTTGAATACTTTTGCCTATCATGATGGGGACTTGTCTCAGCTTTGTAATATTTCCGATAAGCATTCGTTTTTTTCACGATTTTGATATAATTCAATCTATCGCTTTTATTCACCTTGGCATGATCGGGTAACTTTTTGAATAACAGTTCAAGCAATCCTGGTGTATTATCATAACTCTTATCACCTACATATATCTGATTATCATCAAATGCGATATCCGAATCACCAATCTTCAATCCGCTAGCTAATTTTCGAACTCCAAATTTCTGATCCAATTTCTTGCGCTCTTTTTCAGAGGAAAACATGTTTAAATAGCGCGCCGTCTTAACTTCTTTTTTCAACATCGGTGTGCTTGTAGACGCGGTTAACGTATGATCCAGGTTGTTATCATCATCTTCATCATCCGTATCATCCATAGCATCGTCTCCACTAGCAATGTTAGTTGCCAAGCTCTCCTCAATCGCACTTTTATATGCATCATTATCATCATCCTCATCATCAGCAGAGTCCTCATAATCTTCCGGTTCCACAAAATATTCTGTCTTCTCCGTCTTGATCAAACCCGGCTCAGCCTTCTCTGTCTTGAACGAACCCGGCTCTACCTTCTCTGTCTTGACTGAACCCGGCTCCGTTTTTATTTCTCGCTTCATTAGTAGCCGCTGCTGCTGCTTCGATGAATCCACCAACTTATGCAGTGGTGTGGCCAGTGGTTTGAAGATTTCACTAATAGCCCGCTCGCTGGTGTCTTTCCCCATTTTTATCATTTCATGTTTACGTCGAATGATATCGCTGGCCCTCGCTATTTCCCGCAACACATCGTTTTGCTTATGTATCTTGGATCTCTCCATGCTGCTAGTTTGATCGATGTGTTGTGACTGTATGCGATTTATTCGTGATTCAGACTTATAAAGCAGTCAAAGCCTCTCCTATATCGTCCAGCGCTAATCTCGCTGTCTTTGTCGATGGTTACAAAACTATATCTACCGTCATTCCAACACGCCAAGCACAAATCTTTAAATTGCTGATAGGTCATATCAGTGTTCACATGATCGGCATAGATGTGTTTCAAATTCATTTCATCTTGACGAAAAAGAACCAACAAGTTTGCATTATCACGAACCAAATGTTTCGGAATTCGGGCATACGTTTGACAAAGATAAAAACTATCGACATCCCTGTGCCGCCCCATACAGAAATAGGCTCTGATATTATCTTGCTTCTCACAGGCCACGTCATCGAAAATCATAATAGAGTTGGGATGTGCATCTTTCGGTGCTACAACCTCCTTGTGCTCATCAAACGGAAAATAACCCAGCCCCTTCACCGGTTCCAACAACCTCTTCAAGAACTCATACTTTGGCTGATTGAGGGATTTTGAATAGACGTACACATTCTCAAATCGTAGACCATTCGCATGGGTCAGTAGTGTGAGAAGGGCATTAGTTTTGCCGCAATTCGAAGGTCCGCAAAAGACAGCCCTCACACTATTTGGTAGTAGGGCCCCGTGCCGTTTCCCCTTCTTTTTTTTTCGCTCGACCAAATTATCAAAATTGGCGATGGGTAGTTTGATCGTTTGATCTTGAAATTTCATGATGCTTGACAAACGTCTCGATGAGAACTAATATATTCACGTATAAAATACACGCTTTTATAGAATTCGTGTTAGTTCATGGTGAACCATGGTTGGACACACACGTAGAAAAAGGAGTGGTTGTGGGCTAATAAATAAAATCATCAACAATCTCCCCGTCGAATTGCATGTTCCCGGTTATCAATACTGCGGACCTGGTACAAAATTAGCTAAGAGGTTAGCTCGCGGTGATCGTGGTATCAATGCTCTAGACGCTGCATGCAAGCAACACGATATCGCATACTCCAAAAATCACGATAATATTGCGGAGCGTCATAAGGCTGATAAAGTGCTTGCCGAGAGGGCTTGGAATCGGGTTTTAGCCAAAGACGCAAGTACAGCTGAAAAAGCTGTCGCCTGGGCGGTCACCAACACCATGAAAGCAAAATCCAAACTAGGTATGGGCATGAGGAGGGTCAAGACGCAAACATCACTCAAGAACAAGAAAAAAAAAAAAACATTGAACTTTATTATACAAGCAGCAAAGAAATCTATGAAGTCGGGCCCTAAAGCTATTGAGTCGGCTTTGGCGGGTGCCCGTTCGGCCGTGTCTAAAGGAAAAGTGCGCGTGCCTCGTATTCTACCTGTCCCCCAGAAAATTGGCGGTTTATTACCGTTTCTCATCCCAATATTTGCAGCCCTTAGTGCCACAGGTGCTTTAGCCGGTGGTGCTGCGGGTATAGCAAAGGTTGTCAATGAGGCTAAAGCAAATAAACATCAATTACAAGAATCCAAGGGTCACAACGCGACAATGGAAGCGATTGCGTTGGGGAAGGGCTTATACCTCAAACCATATAAGAAGGGTATGGGGCTGTATTTGAAGCCTGCAAAAAACTAATAAAGCTACCACACCGAGCCCTCACAGATGCTGATTTGCTCAACTATGCAAAAACGATGAAAATTCCACATTTCCGGGGTGTTTTTATGCGAAATGATTTACCCAGTTCAGGACCTAGAAAGCGTGAATCTGCAATTATCAATCTCGACGATAAAAACGGTCCGGGGACGCATTGGGTTGCGTACACGAAAAATGGCAACGATGCGGTGTATTTCGATAGTTTTGGCGATTTACAACCACCTAGAGATCTAATGAAATATCTCGGTGTTGGTAGCGTAAAATATAATCATAAGAGATATCAAGAATATAACACGATAATTTGCGGTCATCTGTGCCTCAAGTTTCTCAGCGGACAACTATAAAATGTATGCGAATCGCCGATGTGATATTAGTCATGGCTGATTCGTTCACGTTGACACTCTCCGGAGAATCGTCGGTGTTGAGGACTCAATATTTTCCGCCTATCGAGTTATCCCCAACAAAGACGTATGTTCTCGGACTCATAGAGCTTCTGACATTCAATGCAATCCCCAATATAGATGAAGGGTGTAATAAGTTTTATATAGAACCAGACACTGTGATTACAATACCCACCGGGAGCTATGAAATTGAGGATATCGCAAATTATTTGAAAAGGGCACTAACTAAGGATATAAATCTCAGTCTAAACGCTAATAACAATGAGTTACTCAGTGAAATTAGATGCAATCATTCTGTGAACTTTGAACCAAAAGATTCCATCGGCCGATTGCTCGGTTTTACCCCAAAAAAGCTTGAAAGTGGTATTACCCATAAATCCCAGTTACCCGTTCGCATACTCAAAGTCAACGCCTTGCGAGTTGAGTGTAATATTACCACCGGTGCGTATATAAATGAACATCGGGTGCATACGATTCATCAATTTTTCCCAACCGTACCACCCGGATATAAGATCGTGGAAGTGCCGACAAATGTCATTTATCATCCAATCACCGTACGGTCAATACACGATATACAATTGAGAATAGTCGATCAGGACGGCAAATTAATCAATTTTCGTAGAGAAACTGTAACTATACGATTACACGTGAAATCTTTGAGATAATATGGGCATTGTGTTTGAGAGGACAAGAAAATCTGGTAGTAGTTATAAAAGCTCGATAACATGTCCGAGCATCATCAGTCGTCGAGCAGCTCCGATTCGAGTGACACATCAGAACGCTCAGTTTCTCCGGAGCCTAGGACTTCGACTTCGTTGTGGTGGAAAATAAGAATCCACTGCTTTATCTGCGTATGTCCATCACAAAAATGATAAAAATTCAAACACCTGTGACCTTCGACGAGTCGATTGCCCACTGTGAAATACACGCGCATCAACCGTATGCTGCATCTACATTCAGAAATAACGATGAGATTCGAATATCTGTACAGAATCAAGATGCGTGTGTATTACCCAGCAAAAGTTCACTCCACATCTACGGTCGGCTTACAAAATCAGACGGCACCGCTGTTAGTGCAGGTACAGAATTGGTCAATATGGCCGTGTGTCACATGTTTGGCGATATGCGTTACGAGTTGAATGGACACGAGATTGATCAGAATAAGAATGTCGGCATCACGAGTATTATGAAGGGATACTTATCATTCACCCCTGGACAACAACATCTTTTGGGAAACACCGGTTGGTTGGTGGATAATGAAAATAAACTAACCAACGCCGAAGGATACTTCGATGTTGTTATACCGCTGAGTTTTTTTGCTCGGATTTGCCGAAGACTATAATCGAATCATCGTCAATGCGAAGCATGAGCTAATTTTGACGCGATCAAACAATGATCTAAACACCATACATCAAACAGCTCTGGAGGGGGTCAAAATTTCACTCGAGAAAATTGAATGGTTATTGCCATACATCAGACTGTCGGATTCTGCAAAAATCAAGATGCTCAATTATATTGCCAAAGATCCGGCTGTATCTATGAGTTTTCGCTCGTGGGAAATGTACGAGTACCCGATGCTGCCTGCAACAACGAGACATGTATGGGTTGTCAAGACATCTACACAGCTAGAGAAACCGAGACACGTCAGTAGTATAGATATGACAGTTCTGGATCCAGCCTTCTTTACCGGCCATCAGGCAGTCGGTAACCTACTGACCGCGTGGGTAAGTTACCGACAGTCGGATGGTAACGATCGTCGATCATTGCTACCGACAATCGGCTGGCTGCAATTCGCCGTTGTGCGATGGCGCCACTACCGATTGTTACCGATAGTCCGATGGTAACGATCCGATCTTTGGTTACCGATAGTCCGATGGCTGCAATTTCCCCGCAATTTTCCGTCTTGCAATGGCGCCACTAACGATTCGCTTTCGAATGATGGTAACGATTACCGATCTTTTTTTTTTCTTACCGACAATCGATCCAAGATGGCTGAAATATCTAATTCTTAGCTTATATACACGAATTATACTAGCTGAAAATGCTTGAAGAGTGACAGGGTGTTACATATATATATGCAATCAATGACGCGAATTATATGATAATATATATATATATGTTTATTTTCTTATGTCTTAAGTCTAACCTATATTCTAAATGACAACTTTCTGGGTCACTCAAAACCATATTCGTGAATACGAAGCTGTTCGAGTGGAATCACCCCCGGCGGCGGTGGTATGGCCGGGGATGAGGACCTCGACGACGATGGTGATTCCGGACTCGATCTCGATGAGTCCGAACCGAATGATCGCGATCTACTTCTCCCCCTATCAATGTGCACCGTCTCCGCATCCGAATCTTCCGCATCTTCTTGCGTGGAAGATGTTATATCCGCACATTGGACGGTCGATTGTGCAGCATTTTCGGTCGCGGCAATACGACGCATTGCCCGATCATTTATCTCATATTGCCTCGTGATGCTCTCAATCATCTCGAAATGGATGCTTGACGTTTCGACAACGAAGCGCTCATCCACGTTTTGTTCGCGCAAAATACGCAACACAAGCTGAGCGTTCCGGAGGAATCGCATCCTCAACTCGGCCCTCCGCCGCAGCTGAGCCGCCCGCTGCGCAGGTCTTTGATGAGCTGGATTCATCTGGATTGATCACGCATTCTTATGTTTAAAATCTGTTTAAATTTGAGTATTCAATGCTAACAACATACCTTTTTCACACGTTTAGTTTTGAAATTCTTCTTCTTCTTCTTCTTCTTCTTCCCCTTGATGCTTTTCCCCCACGATTCAATGAACTTTCACTCTTCACCAATCTTTTAGAACTGAAAATTGTCTTCTTGTTTGCAAACCGATCTGGTGGAGTTGGGTTGCACACCACTCCCCCCAAAATAAAATCAAGCCTAACCTACCTGAGAACAGCTTTCAAAAGACTCCACCCCGACACATAAAATAGGCAAGTCTTACTGATCCGACAATAAATATCATTAAGAGGGTTTTTCACTATACTCCCATCACTCGAAAATGCTGAAATCTTGCAAAGATCACAATAATCAAAAGATCCCATCAGAGCTCATAACGAGCCACAAGACTCAAAAAGGTCGAGCAATAAATATCATTCAGGTATTTTTTAGGGTACCTCTATACGCACCTGCGTGCATACCGATCCCCACAATAAATCGCCAGCTCAGTCAATTTCCGACTCTGCTTGAGACCGCACACGAAGTCGTCAATATGGAGCTAATATTAGATCTACAAGGTTTTGGGCGATTCAGTGATAAATTTGTAATAAAAGAGCTGTCTGCAATAAGCATTCGTGCGCATGAGGAATATCAGCAAGATATCACACGCATTCTCTTCAAAGCACCTCGCTCTTGGGTGACTCTCTCACGCGAGTATAAAAATCTCAATTCGTGGCTGACATGGCGTCATCATGGAATACCCTGGATTGCAGGAGAAACACCGTATAGGGATGTAGTGAAAACTGTGAGAAAAGTTGCACAAGATGCGAGGCGCATTTATGTGAAGGGATTGGAGAAGAAACTCTGGATCGAAAAAATCCTCAATGACGACTCGAAACCGGTGATTGATTTAGACGAGCTGGGCTGCCCGAATTTTCGAATACTACGATTGGAATCGCGTGTATTTCGTTGGCATGGAGACTGTCATGGCGATGTACCTGGAGGCTACCATTGCGCCTTCGAGAACGTTCAGAGGTTGAAAAACTGGTATTTGGAGGAGGGGCATAAAAAACCCTCCCCACATGTCCCGAGGGCGGGGGATGATGGCTTAAAAGTCGAGAGCTCGCAGGGAGCTGCATCCGTGCATCTCGACTCCTCACCATTAACACATCTTCCTCGTATATTCGAATCCGCAAACTCTTTTGAACAAGGTAAGAATCCCATTACACGATAATCATATTTAATTATAATATAAAAACTAATTTCGAATTATTCATTTTGTACAGATGGACTTCAGCAGCCTTAACAGCACCAGCCGTCTGGATAATAATCTACCAATGAAAAAGATGTCGGAGCTGAAGGTTGGCGAAAAGTACAATATCACAAGACTGAGGCTTGTGAAAACGAAATTCGACTGTAGAATCATCGCCACTATTGCCAACGAATACATCGTGTTCCTGCCTGCAAGAATCGGAAAGGCTCTAGAGAACGATTCCACTCAGCTGGATCAGTTAAACAATGAGGCTGATCAGAAACGTCTGCAGATACTCTATCTTGGAGGACCATACAATAAATTTGAATTCTGTAGCAAAATCTAAACACACACACACACACACACACTAATGTATATATAAATATATATGTAATGGGAATGGGTTAGGGTTGAATAAATAACAATGAAATTGCAATCACATTTATTTATTTATTTATTGTTCCTTTATATATATCCTTTATAGATCCTTTATATAGAATAAGCTTAATCTATAGTTCTCAAGCATATAGAATCCTTAAAATGTGGCTAATTTTTTGACGGTACCGCTGATTGGATTATATTCAACAATGCGATCGTGTATAATCATACAGTAGGCTGAAGTATTTGCTGGAAATGCAACGCTAGTTTCGAATTCCAAACGAATATCCACCGGTCCACTCTTTAACGATTCACTTTGCTTGGAACAGTCTATAGTAATGAGTGGGGCTCTCTCCAAAAAATCACTCTTCGACAAAAGAGGTTCGGATTCCTTATCGTAGTATGAAATTTGAAAGTTTGTGTACATATTGTAGAGAATGGCGTATTGATTGCGAGCAATATCAAGATTCAAATTTCCATAAGGATAGCACTGTGAGTTTAGGAAAAGTTTCACATCTCTAATCATACAATGATCGAATTGACTGGCATTTTTCGTTGCATCGTTTCGTCGTGCAGTTTGGAATCCCAGTATGACGTGTCTCGGTTTCTCTAGCTGTGTAGATGTCTTGACAACCCATACATGTCTCGTTGTTGCAGGCAGCATCGGGTACTCGTACATTTCCCACGAGCGAAAACTCATAGATACAGCCGGATCTTTGGCGATATAATTGAGCATCTTGATTTTTGCAGAATCCGACAGTCTGATGTATGGCAATAACCATTCAATTTTCTCGAGTGAAATTTTGATCCCCTCCGCAGTTGTTTGATGTATGGTGTTTAGATCATTGTTTGATCGCGTTAAAATTAGCTCATGCTTCGCATTGACGATGATTCGATTATAGTCCTCGGCAAATCCGAGCAAAAAATTCAGCGGTATAACAACATCAAAGTATCCATCAGCGTCGGTTAGTTTATTTTTATCATCCACCAACCAACCAGTGTTTCCCAGAAGATGTTGTTGTCCAGGGGTGAATGATAGGTACCCCTTCATGATACTCGTGATGCCGACATTCTTATTCTGATCAATCTCATGCCCATTCAACTCGTAGCGCATATCGCCAAACATGTGACACACAGCCATATTGACTAATTCCGTGCCTGCACTAACAGCGGTGCCGTCTGATTTTGTAAGTCGACCATAGATGTGGAGCGAACTTTTGCTGGGTAATACACACGCATCTTGATTCTGTACAGATATTCGGATCTCATCGTTATTTCTGAATGTAGACGCGGCATAAGGTTGATGCGCGTGTATTTCACAGTGGGCAATCGACTCGTCGAAGGTCACAGGTGTTTGAATTTTTATCATTTTTGTGATGGACATACACAGATAAAGCAATGGATTCTTATTTTCCACCACAACGAAGTCGAAGTCCTAGGCTCCGGAGAAACTGAGCGTTCTGATGTGTCACTCGAATCTGAGCTGCTCGACGACTGATGATGCTCGGACATGTTATCGAGCTTTTATAACTACTACCAGATTTTCTTGTTCTCTCAAACACAATGCCCATATTATCTCAAAGATTTCACGTGTAATCGTATAGTTACAGTTTCTCTACGAAAATTGATTAATTTGCCGTCCTGATCGACTATTCTCAATTGTATATCGTGTATTGACCGTACGGTGATTGGATGATAAATGACATTTGTCGGCACTTCCACGATCTTATATCCAGGCGGTACGGTTGGGAAAAATTGATGAATCGTATGCACCCGATGTTCATTTATATATGCACCGGTGGTAATATTACACTCAACTCGCAAGGCGTTGACTTTGAGTATGCGAACGGGTAACTGGGATTTATGGGTAATACCACTTTCAAGCTTTTTTGAGGTAAAACCAAGCAATCGGCCGATGGAATCTGTTGGTTCAAAGTTCACAGAATGATTGCATCTAATTTCACTGAGCAACTCATTGTTATTAGCCCTTAGACTGAGATTTATATCCTTAGGTAGTGCCCTTTTCAAATAATTTGCGATATCCTCAATTTCATAGCTCCCGGTGGGTATTTTAATCACAGTGTCTGGTTCTATATAAAACTTATTACACCCTTCATCTATATTGGGGATTGCATTGAATGTCAGAAGCTCTATGAGTCCGAGAACATACGTCTTTGTTGGAGATAACTCGATAGGCGGAAAATATTGAGTCCTCAACACCGACGATTCTCCGGAGAGTGTCAACGTGAACGAATCAGCCATGACTAATATCACATCGGCGATTCGCATACATTTTATAGTTGTCCGCTGAGAAACTTGAGGCACAGGTGACCGCAAATTACCGTGTTATATTCTTGATATCTCTTATGATTATATTTTACGCTACCAACACCAAGATATTTCATTAGATCTCTAGGTGGTTGTAAATCGCCGAAACTATCGAAATATACCGCATCGTTGCCATTTTTCGTGTACGCAACCCAATGCGTCCCCGGACCATTTTTATCATCGAGATTGATAATTGCAGATTCACGCTTTCTAGGCCCTGAACTGGGTAAATCATTTCGCATGAAAACACCCCGGAAATGTGGAATTTTCATAGCTTTCGCATAGTCGACCAAATCGGTATCTGTGAGGGCTCGATGTGGTAGCTTTATCAGTTTTTTGCAGGCTTCAAATACAGTCCCATACCCTTCTTATATGGTTTCAGGTATAAGCCCTTCCCCAACGCAATCGCCTCCATCGTCGCATTGTGACGCTTGGATTCTTGTAATTGATGTTTGTTTGCTTTAGTTTCATTAACAACCTTTGCTATACCTGCAGCACCACCGGCTAAAGCACCTGTGGCACTAAGGGCCGCAAATAATGGGATGAGAAACGGTAGTAAACCACCAATTTTCCGGGGGACAGGTAAAATACGAGGCATGCGCACTTTCCCTTTAGACACGGCCGAACGAGCACCCGCCAAAGCTGACTCAATAGCTTTAGGACCCGACTTCATGGATTTCTTTGCCGCTTGTATAATAAATTTCAAAGTTTTTTTTTTTTGTTTTTGGGGGGTGCTCGCATCTTGACCTTCCGCATACCCATCCCCAGTTTGGATTTTGCTTTCATGGTGTTGGTGACCACCCAGGCGACAGCTTTCTCAGCTGTACCTGCGTCTTTAGCCAAAACCCGATTCCAAGCCCTCTCGGCAAGCACTTTATCAGCCTTATGACGCTCTGCAATATTATCGTGATTCTGGGAGTATGCGATATCGTGCTGCTTGCATGCAGCATCTAGAGCATTGACACCTTGGTCACCGCGAGCTAACCTCTTTGCCAATTTCGTACCAGGTCCGCAGTACTGATAACCGGGAACATGCAATTCAACGGGGAGATTGTTGATGATTTTATTTATTAATCCACAACCACTTCTTTGTCTACGTGTGTATCCAACCATAGTTGACCATGAACTAACACGAATTCTATAAAAGCATGTATTTATACGTGAATATATTAGTTCTCATTGCGACGTTTGCCGAGCATCATGAAATTTCAAGATCAAACGATTAAACTACCCATCGTCAACTTTGATAATTTGGTCGAACGAAAAAAGAAGAAGGGGAAACGGCATGGGACCCTACTACCAAATAGTGTGAGGGCTGTCTTTTGCGGGCCTTCGAATTGCGGTAAAACTAATGCCCTTCTCACGCTACTGACCCATGCGAATGGTCTACGATTTGAGAATGTGTACGTCTATTCAAAATCCCTCAATCAGCCAAAGTATGAGTTCTTGAAGAGGTTGTTGGAACCGGTGAAGGGGCTGGGTTATTTCCCGTTCGATGAGCACAAGGAGGTAGTGGCACCGAAAGATGCACATCCCAACTCTATTATGATTTTCGATGACGTGGCCTGTGAGAAGCAAGATAATATCAGAGCCTATTTCTGTATGGGGCGGCACAGGGATGTCGATAGTTTTTATCTTTGTCAAACGTATGCCCGAATTCCGAAACATTTGGTGCGTGATGATGCAAACTTGTTGGTTCTTTTTCGTCAAGATGAAATGAATTTGAAACACATCTATGCCGATCATGTGAACACTGATATGACCTATCAGCAATTTAAAGATTTGTGCTTGGCGTATTGGAATGACGGTAGATATAGTTTTGTGACCATCGACAAAGATAGCGAGATTAGCGCTGGACGATATAGAAGAAGCTTTGACTGCTTTATAAGCCTGAATCACGAATAAACCACATACAGTCACAACAAATCGATCAAACTAGCAGCATGGAGAGCTTCAAGATACGTAAGCAAAACGATGTGTTGCGGGAAATAGCGAGGGCCAGCGATATCATTCGACGTAAACATGAAATGATAAAAATGGGGAAAGACACCAGCGAGCGGGCTATTAGTGAAATCTTCAAACCACTGGCCACACCGCTGCATAAATTGGTAGATTCATCGAAGCAGCAGCAGCGGCTACTAATGAAGCGAGAAATAAAAACGGAGCCGGGTTCAGTCAAGACAGAGAAGGTAGAGCAGGGTTCGTTCAAGACAGAGAAGGCAGAGCCGGGTTTGGTCAAGACGGAGAAGACGGAATATTTTGTGGAACCAAAAGATTATGAGGATGCCGGTGATGATGATGATGATGAGGATGATGATAATGATGCATATAAAAGTGCGATTGAGGAGAGCTTGGCAACTAACATTGCTAGTGGGGACAATGCTACAACTGTCACCACCATGGATGATACGGATGATGAAGATGATGATAACAACCTGGATCACACGTTAACCGCGTCTACAAGCACACCGATGTTGAAGAAAGAAGTTAAGACGACGCGCTATTTAAACATGTTTGCCTCTGAAAAAGAGCGCAAGAAATTGGATCAGAAATTTGGGGTTCGAAAATTAGCTGGCGGATTGAAGATTGGTGATTCGGATATCGCATTTGATGATAATCAGATATATGTAGGTGATAAGAGTTATGATAATACACCAGGATTGCTTGAACTGTTATTCAAAAAGTTACCCGATCACGCCAAGGTGAATAAAAGCGATAGATTGAATTATATCAAAATCGTGAAAAAAACGAATGCTTATCGGAAATATTACAAAGCTGAGACAAGTCCTCATCATGATAGGGAAAAGTATTCAAAGTATAGAGATTTTATTGCCCCATACATCGACCTGCCGGTGAAAAAATCCGGTGAAGGTTTATTACCCACCCATAAAATCGCGCGGGGGCAAAGCATGGATTATGTTTATTGGGATAATCCCAATGAGCTCGTTGATCGTCTCCGGTTACTCACGGCATCTCAAGCAGCTGGTAATACTAGCCATACCAATGAAATTTCCTCCATTATTGAAGAGCTACGTGAGGCGGGAATCATTTATTAGCATGAGATTGATCATAAAATAATCATTCAGTCACAGATCGTTGAACAATGAGCATAGACATATTCGGACGACCGTTGGCTAGAAACAGCTACGAAAAAGTTGTTATCCGGGGTTCTCCAGGTGTTGGATTCAAATTCACCCCTGATAAGCAGTACGATCTAGACGGCAAACGATTATGTAATATTGCGGATCCGCAGGAGCCGAACGACGCTGTTTCTCTGAAAAGTCTTGAAGATATTACACAGCGAGCGTTGAGTGTTCTCGAACATTCTATGGAAAAAACATTTGCAAACTCTACGCTACAAGCACTTCACAAGTTTGAATCTCAACTTAATGCACGCCTTGATCGAGAGCATACCAACAATTTGAGCAAGAATCAACACGTTCAGACTCTCATACTAAAAGAGATTGACACTCTGACAGCGGAAGAGGAACTTCTGAAGATTCGATTAGCCGCCGTAGGATCTAATCTTGCAAAACTCTACCACAACGGGCTAATCCATAATATTCACCCTGAATGAAGCTAGATCGATCGATAATAAGCATAGACATATTCGGTCGTTGGACGGCTAGCAGAAAAATCAAAAGTGTGAATAGTCGTGGACCGCCCGGTGTTGGATTCAAAACCACCATCGATAACCAGTACGACATAGACAATAAACGATTGTGTAATATCGCACATCCGCAGGAGCCAACCGACGCCGTTTCTCTGCAAAGTCTTGAGGATATTACACAGCGATCATATATTGGTCTTCAGCGTACTATAAAGGAAGCATTCGAGCAATCCATGCAACAGGCGCTCGCAGCTCTTGAATCTAAGCTTAATGCTCGGATTGCACAAGAACACAGCGAAAGTTTTGAAGAAGATCAGCGTATTTGGATCCAGGCAAAAGAAAGGATTGCGGCACTGAAGGGGGAAAGTGAATCTTTGGAAAAACGGTTAGCGATAGTGGAGAATTGTGCTGAAATACTTAGCCGGCATTACATCCTCGGAATTCCGATTCCACCCGAATTTTTAGACAACGAATACATTAAAAATTGGTTGAAGACGCATGAACATGAAGTCGGTAATAGCGAGCGAACTTCATAGACCCGCCCGACGTAATTATCCTCGGCGTTATGTCGATATACGCGGTCTGGATGAGACCTGGCAGGCCGATCTTGTCGATATGTCTGCATACTCATCCGTCAACAAGGGCTCAAAATTTTTGCTCACAGTGATTGATATATTTTCAAAATTCGCGTGGGCCGTGCCGATCAAGAGTAAAAATGCCAAAGATGTAACAGCTGCGATGAAATCTGTGCTAACTCTGGGTCGCATACCGAAACATCTACACGTCGATCAGGGCAAGGAATTTTACAACAAAGAATTTAAAACTCTCATGAGACATGATGGGATTAACATGTACTCGACATTTAGCAACTTGAAGGCATCGATATGCGAACGCTTCAATCGTACACTGAAAAATAAAATGTGGAAGCAGTTCACACTTCAAGGTTCTTATAAGTGGACTAGCATTCTACCAGATTTAATTGCATCGTACAACCATACCAAACATCGCACGATTGGAATGAAGCCGAAAGATGTGACTACGACTAATGAAAAACAACTGTATCGAAGTGTGTATAAACCGCGTCAAATAAAAAGAAGCAAACGAAAACGTAAATTTAAGGTTGGCGATAAAGTTAGAATTAGCAAATATAAAAATGTGTTCGAAAAGGGTTATACGCCGAATTGGACAACAGAAATATTTACGATTCATGATGTGAAAAATACCAACCCTCCAACTTACAAACTCACCGACTACCTGAATCAGCCCATTGAAGGCGGATTTTATGAGGAGGAGCTCAGCAGGGTGCAATATCCCGATGGCTATCTTGTAGAAAAGGTCTTGCAGAGGCGTGGTGATCAACTCTATGTAAAATGGTTGGGATTCGACGGTTCACATAATAGTTGGATAAATAAATCGGATATGTAATATAATTTTCATGAATAAATTTATTATCAACTTATTTACATTTGTTTCTTCACCCTCCTCAATCTTAATGCTAGCTTACATGATAATTGCGGAAAAATGTTTTCACACACACACACGCACACTTTCTCACACTTTCTCACATTTTCTCACATTTTCTCACATTTTCCCACATTTTCTCACATTTTCTCACATTTTCTCACATTTTCTCACATTTTCTCACATTTACGTGTAAAGTAAATGGGGAATTATTTGAGAAAATGTGAGAAAATGTGAGAAAATGTGAGAAATTTACAAGTTTGCAAGATCTTGGTATCCCCAGGGCAAAGTATCAGTTTTACCAGGTATTAATTTTCGCTTATCGTCACACCAGCTTAGAGCTAACTTATTCTGTATGATAGTACTAACTTTATGTCGACCACTTTTTATCATACACTGTTTCCTATCTAAATTTTGATAACCAATAAGGCATCGTTTGTAATCATCAAACGTGATAGATTTTAATGTCGAGCCTTTTACACCCTTTGCACGTTTCTTATCAGTATCGCCACAAGTTCTGAATGAATAGAGTTTTGCGCGCAATCCGATAAATTCACTCATGATTTTTCCATTATTCTCATCCTTCATCAGACCAAGGCGTTTTTTATTCAACAAGGGGATGTTATAGGTATTATCAGGTGGATAGTCTGATGTATCGAACATTGTCGCAACATCACGCTTGATGATTTCATAGATATTTGGAACAGTAAATTGATATATCAGACTATCTGTATCGGTATACATTAATTTTGATTCGGTACTTGAAAAATTATTTTTTACATAATCATAGTGGAAGTTGTATAGAAATATTTTCGAAAGATCGAGAATAGCAGCGCCAATGTAGATAGGTTTGTTAAAATATACCCTGGTTCGACTTAGCTCAATAATTACCATATCTTCATCAAATATGGTGCAGCTACGAAATGTTGGCCGTGCAATAAGAGCACGTGCACCGCCCCTGCCCTCCCATTTCGTGATTAGTTTCACGGTCTTATGGTTACGCACATTCTCCATGGTCTTGCCGAATACAGCGTTGTTCATAAGCTTATAGAAATTCTTCTCAAATTCATTTTTCGATTGCTTTCGCATATTTGTATTGAGATCGATGTATGATTTTAACCATGGTGATTGTGCGAACTTTAGAATTCTACGCACTTTTACCAGCTTCAAACCAAATTTGATGCATTGTTTCAAATTACGATAGTGCAGAACATATTTTTCCTTGGGTAGAAGCGTTGTAGCAAGTTTTCTAATTTTACTACCCGGCGGTATAAAATGCTCGGGGCAGAGAGGTAGGTCGGCATGCTGTTTATGGAGCTCTACGGGATAATCTAAATCCACCTCTAGAATATAACCGATTGGTGCGTCATCCGGATGGGACATCACATCAATGGCATCATTTTCCCACTCGAACGACCCACTCGGCAAATGCTCACTCATAGCTGCACCATAAAGATTATTTACATCGAAATACATTAAATATGATTCCGCTTTGCTTGGATCAAAATCTTCACCCATAAATCGATTATTTGCTCGGGCATAGCGATTGGAGCACTGTGCCACACCACCCCTTATACTTTTCTCGATGAACAATATCATTTCCGGATCGTCTAGAAGTTGGAGATTAATTTTCGTTTGCTTTAACATTGCATCAAAAGCAAGCCCCGGTGCTGTGTAATAATGCAGAGGATCCAAGTTGTATGTTTTAAAACAGCTATCGCGGAAATTTTGAAATATATCGGCTAATAAAAGTACATCGGTTTTCAGGTATAAATCGGAATATTCGCCCAGAGTTTTCAGACCAAACTTGGTCCAAACATTTTTCGCATGTTCATAATCTTCATTGGAAATATGGGAATCGCTTAGTCTCGAATAAAAATATTTTTCAATGGGTAATTCCGGCTCGTCAAGTTTTTCCCAAGAATCGATGTATTCGTAGGGGAATACACCTTTGCGAATCATCAACTCGAATTTTCCCTGATCAATGTAAAATTTTCGAGTTATTTTTTTATCCGCATCGCACACGTATGATGCCAATTTGTCAATGCTGCTAGCCATAAATCGCAGCGAATCTATAAATCTCAAGCTCATCATGGTGCCGTCAACCCTCTTGGTAAATGATATATACTTTTCCTTATTAATAGGCAATAGCGTGATTTCACCCGAAAAATTTGAGGCTAAAGATTTGATTAAGAAATGCGAATCATAGCCCGACAAGTTATGAAACACCACCGGAATCGCGTGTTTCTCACTGAAATTCAAGTTACACCGATTATGGGCGGGGCCGCGATATTTACCCGTGAAATGACAGTGATCGTGACATTTTTTTTCTTCCGGTGAAAATCGCTTCTCACAAATGTAGCAATTTTTTGCACGCATATGACGATCGCGTTGTGTCTGATTCAGAGATTCCATTGGAATTATATTTTTTATGCGCGACTCTACTTCAATTGATAATTCGCGAAGCTGCTCGATGAACCATTCAACACAATTAGGTCCGCGTTTGTTCACATATCTCGATAATGTCTCATCATATGAGCAATGTACATAATAGGCGACACTGTGCGGAATATGCTCTTGAGATTCATTTGCAACCGGTTTCAATATACACTCGAGATCCGCGTAAACCACGAATGGCACAGTTCCCTTATTCTGAAAATTAGAAAATTCCAATTTTTTTTTCTCTGGAAATTCCATTCGGATGCTATTCATTCGCATGCAATCTTGCCTGTGACTATCATACGCGCTGTGTACGCTAAAGTGACACAAGCATCTATCACACAAAAATTGTTCACCATCATGGTTCGATAATTGTTTGCTAACCAAACGTGAAAGATTCCTAATCCAAGCAAAGTGAAATCTGGCTTTGAAGTTATTCAAGTTAGCATCTTCACCATCATCATCATGATCATTATCATCGCCATCTATTTCAATGTTACACTCAATCATAAGTAGGTGAATTGTCTTTTTATCGAGATTTGTTGAATTTTTACTGAGATAAAGAGGCGTGATAATGCTCTTTTTTGATTTTGAATTTGAGGAAGTTTCTTTTTCAATTCCGTATACATTGATTCTTAAATTATTCGCTTTTTCAAGTTTTTCTACGCTACGCAGGGTTGCGGGGAATTTTATACCTGTATAATCCAGCTCTGAGATGTATCGTTGATAGCTGTGTGTTCTGGTTGCGTTGAGGTGTACGGGGTGGAGTGCTGCGGCAACAGACCACAGCAAACATCGATCTTCGTCGTTCTGCACGTTGACCACCGCTTTCTGTCGCTGAATATCCTCGGGTAGTTGTGTGAATGTGGAGAGTCCACCACGAAGAGGCTCATATCGGTTGATGCAGATCACAGCATTTATGATCTCAATCATACTCCAACCAGAGTCTCGTTGCTCGAAATCCTCCACCATGGTTAGCAGTGGATTCGTTACATTATCGTTGAACCAGGTGTCCAGGTCTGTCGATGGAAGAATTGCAGTGTTGCGTGTATTGAAGTTCTTTACTTCCAGACTGATCTCATCGCTTTTTATGTTTTCGAATTTACACGAAACACCCACATTCACCTTAATACTTCCTTCTTTGCGTAGCGCATTTTTCAAACGCTCCATCGTTACCACCCCAGCGTCAGTCAAAAATCTTGCCAAATCTTTATGTCGAAGATTCGTTACGGCTCCGGTGCGTATGCGACACTTGAAGGCACTCTCCATATCATCCCATCGAACACGATTATGAATATCATCACCAATATTACCTCCGACAATAGTCGTACGATGTCGGTCAAATTTCACCGCCCACGAATGGAGGAGTGAAATTATATGCTGTAGCCGTTGCTTTTCACTCACACTTGGTTTAGATTGCGTCAAAATATTGTTCAAGGATCGAATATTTTCAAGCGCAATGTCACGCCAGTGAATAAAAATATCTTTATTCGCCTGTTCTGATGGTAGTGTACACAGTAACTTGTATGCATCTTCCATCATCTCAACGAGATTCATATACATAGCGTTGTCCATTTTTTCTTCGTAGAATTTCACAGTCAAACTGGTACTAGACGATTGCTCACCCCCGCCTTAGGGTTGGGGTTTATATGCACACGCCCCACCCCTCCTCCTCCACCGTTCAAATACTATGAAAATTCAAGCGTTTCCAACCATCGGTCAGGGGTTTTGTACCTGGGAGGGTTCGCATCTTTGGCACCTCCATACGAAAAAAATATTTTCCGAGTTTCCCATTGATCAGCCCCTCCAATATTGGGGGCGTATTTCGGGTTTCTAGTTGGGTATAAAAGTGCGAGTTCGCATTGAGTTTACACAATCCGCAGCCAGTCCAAGGAAGAAACATTATATAGAAAACTCAAGCACCAAATCGGAAGCAAGAGGTAAGTATCGTTATTCTTCGATATCATAGTTTTCATGATGGGTATAGTTTGTAATTGATATTTCATATTGCAGAAATGGATGATCAAATCTTCGATGACGAGTTCTGGCAAGGGTGGGAAGACGATGGCAGAGATGACGGCTATGAGACTTTAGACGAAGGGGTGCGCTGGAAGGAAATTTATTATGACGATGGTTTCCCGATGTGGATAGAGATAAAGCCGCTGGAGGAACTTGCGGATGAGCCGGAGGAGGAGGATTGGGGGGTGGAGGCTGATCGTAAGGAAGAGGAGAAGAGGAAGGGGGAGGAGGAGAAGAAAAGGGTGGAGGTGAATGAGGAGCAGGAGGGGTGGAGAATAGGGCGGAGTAGGATAGTACTTTTCTATTACAAGTTTCTTAGTTACCTTAAGAAAATTGTGACCTTACAATATTAAGAAATATAGTTTGAGTTGGTTTTAAGTAGTTTGTAGGAAAAAATGTTACTTAAAAATAGGTTAGACTTAAGAAACACTAAAATAAAAACACAAATATTATCAGGGGCCGAAACCAAAAATTCTGAATGATATTTATTACTCGATCCTTTGGGGGCTTGCCGGTTTTTATGAGCCGAGGTGGTGTCTTTGAGAGCTGTTCTCTTATTGGTTGAGTTTGATTTTATTTTGGGGATGGTATGCAGCAAATAGGGTGCAACCTAACCTCTGCCTGGTTAGTCTAAGACGAAAAAGACAACTTTCAGTCTGAAAAGATCGGTGAATAGTGCAAGTTCATAGAATCGAAGGAAAATCCCTGAACGTGATGGCTGGTAATCGTGCAAGCATATACTATTGTAAGTAGAGCCTGATGTCTTCATATGATATTATTTTACAAGTGCTAAGTTAATATTGTGTTCTATTCAAGACGTTTCTTCACGATACAATTGGGCAACCCCTGTGGAGTGGGGTAATGATTCTCATCTTGGTGCATTGATTAATACACAACTAGAACCATATGTAATCAGACGACGTGTGGATCGTGCCTTAATAACAATTAATGGTATCCAGGCTGGCCTCCGAATAGACAACAATATTCGCTGTTGGTGGTTTAGGAGGGTGGATCATTATCAGGCTTACCCTAATCCTGAAGATTATGCAATCGCCAATGTTCTTCGGTATCGAATAGACGAGATGATGGGGAAAGATATCGATGTGATAGCTCATAATTCCGCAAACATGCGCAATCGTAAGTAGAGCCCGATGTCTGGATACAATATTGTTATTTTAGAATTGCTAAGTTGATTATGTATTTGTTCAAGGAATTCACGCACGATATGATTGGGCGACTCCTGTGGAATGGGGTAATGCTCCTAATCTTGATGACTTGGTTGATCCACAGCTGAAGCCATATGTAACCAGGCGTTGTGTGGATGGTGCCGTGTTAACAATTAATGGTGTCCAGGCAAAGCTTCAGATAGACCACGATATTCGCTGTTGGTGGTTTAAGAAGACGCATGATGAACATTATTACCCGAATTCCGAAGATTATGCAGTCTCTATGGTTCTTCGGGATCGAATAGACGAAAGACTGGATAGCGGTAGCGAGGGCGAATATGATCAAGATATACAGAATGCGTCTGAAGAAGAATAGTGTGTATGATTTATCATTGAGGAATCATTATGATACATCTAAGCTCACTTTTTCTATTTTCAGATCCCATTCTCATAGGGAATGATGATGAATACAGATGAGGGATAAATGTTACGGCCATTATTATTATTATTATTATTATTATTATTGTTATTGAAATTGTTGTATTTTAGAATAGGTTAGACTTGAGACATAACAAATAAACGCATATATTATCAGATAATTCGCGTCATTGATTGCATATATATATGTAACACCCTGTCACTCTTCAAGCATTTTCAGCTAGTATAATTCGTGTATATAAGCTAAGAATTAGATATTTCAGCCATCTTGGATCGATTGTCGGTAAGAAAAAAAAAAAAGATCGGTAATCGTTACCATCATTCGAAAGCGAATCGTTAGTGGCGCCATTGCAAGACGGAAAATTGCGGGGAAATTGCAGCCATCGGACTATCGGTAACCAAAGATCGGATCGTTACCATCGGACTATCGGTAACAATCGGTAGTGGCGCCATCGCACAACGGCGAATTGCAGCCAGCCGATTGTCGGTAGCAATGATCGACGATCGTTACCATCCGACTGTCGGTAACTTACCCACGCGGTCAGTAGGTTACCGACTGCCTGATGGCCGGTAAAGAAGGCTGGATCCAGAACTGTCATATCTATACTACTCACGTCATACTGGGATTCCAAACTGCACGACGAAACGATGCGACGAAAAATGCCAGTCAATTCGATCATTGTATGATTAGAGATGTGAAACTTTTCCTAAACTCACAGTGCTATCCCTATGGAAATTTGAATCTTGATATTGCTCGCAATCAATACGCCATTCTCTACAATATGTACACAAACTTTCAAATTTCATACTACGATAAGGAATCCGAACCTCTTTTGTCGAAGAGTGATTTTTTGGCTACAGCCCCACTCATTACTATAGACTGTTCCAAGCAAAGTGAATCGTTAAAGAGTGGACCGGTGGATATTCGTTTAGAATTTGAAACTAGCGTTGCATTTCCAGCAAATACTTCAGCCTACTGTATGATTATACACGATCGCATTGTTGAATATAATCCAATCAGCGGTACCGTCAAAAAATTAGCCACATTTTAAGGATTCTACATGCTTGAGAACTATAGATTAAGCTTATTCTAAAGGAACAATAAATAAATAAATAAATGTTATTGAAATTTCATTGTTATTTATTCAACCCTATCCCATTCCCATTACATATATATTTATATTTATATACATTAGTGTGTTTGTGTGTGTGTGTGTGTGTGTGTGTGTGTTTAGATTTTGCCACAGAATTCAAATTTATTGTATGGTCCTCCAAGATAGAGTATCTGCAAACGTTTCTGATCAGTCTCATTGTTTAACTGATCCAGCTGAGTGGAATCGTTCTCAAGAGCCTTTCCGATTCTTGCAGGCAGGAACACGATGTATTCGTTGGCAATAGTGGCGATGATTCTACAGTCGAATTTCGTTTTCACAAGCCTCAGTCTTGTGATATCATACTTTTGCCCAACCTCCAGCTCTGACATCCTTTTCATTGGTAGATTATTATCCAGACGGCTGGTGCTGTTAAGGCTGCTGAAATCCATCTGCACAAAATGAATAATTCGAAATTAGTTTTTATATTATAATTAAATATGATTATCGTGTAACGGGATTGTTACCTTGTTCGAAAGAGTTTGCAGATTCGAATATACGAGGAAGATGTGTTAATGGTGAGAAGTCGAGATGCACGGATGCAGCTCCCTGCGAGCTCTTGACTTTTAAACCATCATCCCCCGCCACCGAGACATGTGGGGAGGGTTTTTTATGCCCCTCCTCTAAATACCAGTTTTTCAGCCGCTGAACGTTCTCGAAGGCACAATGGTAGCCTCCGAATACATCGCCATGACAGTCATCATGCCAGCGATATACACGCGATTCCAATCGTAGTATTCGAAAATTCGGGCAGCCCAGCTCGTCCAAATCAATCACCGGTTTCGAGTCGTCATTGAGGATTTTTTCGATCCAGAGTTTCTTCTCCAATCCCTTCACATAAATGCGCCTCGCATCCTGTGCAACTTTTCTCACAGTTTTCACTACATCCTTATACGGTGTTTCTCCCGCAATCCAGGGTATTCCATGATGACGCCATGTCAGCCACGAATTCAGATTTTTATACTCGCGTGAGAGAGTCACCCAAGAGCATGGTGCTTTGAAGAGAATGCGTGTGATATCCTGCTGATATTCCTCATGCGCGTGAATGCTTATTGCAGCCAGCTCTTTTATTACAAATTTATCACTGAATCGTCCAAAACCTTGTAGATCCAATATTAGCTCCATATTGACGATTTCGTGTGCGATCTCAAGCAATGCCGGAAATTGACTGAGCTGATGATTTATTGCGTGGGATCAGTATGCGTGCAGGTGTGCAGATGGTACCGTGTGAAAAAAAAAAAAATGCAAAAAAAAATTCAGGTGTTCCAAACAATCTTCGTGTTTACAAAATTCTAAAGTTTTCGAGCGACGAAAGGATGTGAAAAACTCTGAATGGTGTTTATTGTTTAATCCTTTGAGGCTTACCGACTTTTATAGGTGCAGGTGGGATCTTTAGATTATTGCGATCTTTGTGTTTACAAATCTTAGCATTTTCGAGTTGCGAAAAGGTGCGAAAAACTTTTAAACGATATTTATTGCTCGATCCTTGGAGACCTGCTAATTTTTATGGGGGCCCAGGTGGGATGTTTTGAATATTGTAATCTTTTGTAAAATCCTAGCGTTTTCGAGCGGCGAAAGGATGTGAAAACTCTGAATGATATTTTATTACTTGATCCTTTGAGATTTGTCGATTTTATGGGGGCCAGGTGGGATCTTTTGATTATTACAATCTTCGTGCTTTGCGGAATCTTAGCGTTTTCGAGCGACGAAAGTACAGTGAAAAAAAAAAAACTTTTAAATGATATTCACCACCAAATCCTTTGAGACTTGCCCATTTTTATGAGTTGAGGTGGAGTCTTTTGTGTCCTGTTCTCGGGTTGGTTAGGCTTGATTTCATTTCGAATTGGGGGTGATATGCAGCCGATAGGATTGCAGTCCAACCCCCACCGGATCGGTTTGAGAAAAGAATACAATTTTCAGTTTGAAAATATCGGTGAAGAGTGGAAGATCATTGAATAGCAGGAAAAAGTATCAAGGCGAAGAAATAGACGGGGAAGAAGAATTTTAAAACTAAACACGTGAAAAAAAGGTATGTTGTGTTAGCATTGAATACTCAAATTTCAACAGATTGTAAACATAAGAATGTGTGATCAATCCAGATGAATCCGGCTGGCGTAAGAGTTTCACTGCGGGCGGCTCAGCTGCGACGGAGGGCCAAGTTGAGGATGCGATTCCTCCGGAACGCTCAGCTTGTGTTGCGTATTTTGCGCCAGCAGAATGTGGATGAGCGCTTCGTGGTCGAAACGTCAAGCATACATTTCGAGATGATCGAGAGCATCACGAGGCAGTATGAAATAAATGATAATTGGGCAAGGCGTGCTGCCGCGACAGAAAATGTGACACAATCGGCCATCCAATGCCCGGATATAACATCTTCCATGCAAGAAGATGCGGAAGATTCGGATGCGGAGACGGTACATATTGATAGGGGGAGAAGTCGATCGCGATCGTTCGGTTCTGACACATCGAGATCGAGTCCGGAATCACCATCGTCGTCGAGGTCCTCATCTCCGGACATACCACCGCCGCCGGGGGTGATTCCACTCGAACAGATTGACATTCGCGACAGTGCCGGATTAAAGGGTGTGGGGGCCTGTAGGCAGAAAGGTGGTGGAGGCCCAATTGAGGGAGTAAAGAACATTATTAATATTGAATTTTTTATTGCATCAGAATGAACTGGATCACATCGTTTCTTTGGTATAATATGTTGATATAATTTCTAAATTAAAGTAAGTGGCACTTTCTTAGGTAAGGTAGAATATGTCAATTGAATTCCACATTAAAATTAAAGTGGTATTTTTCTTGCTTTTTTCTTAGCAAAATCATCGATGATATCTGAAATGTCCAATACTTTCATCAGATCATATTCAGTGCTTAAAATAGTACGATCAATGAGGTTTTCTTGAGTCATCGTTGTACTCAACCGATTCTTAATCAGTTTCAACTTTGAAAAAGACCGTTCACCACTGCAGTTCGATGTCATTATGCAAAGATATATTTTTAGCATTATCTCTACATTTGGAAAACTATCTTTTACTTGCTTGTCAACCAATAATTTGAGCATAAAATGCTCTTGGCTCATTCCTTTTTCTTTTTCCTCACTGAAATCGTTACAAAATTCTCTATAGTGTATAAGCTCGATCCCAAGATTCTCATCAAGGTCATTCTTATAAACATCAACTAATGATTTAGCACGATAATTAATTTCTTCCGGAGTAAGATCATTGATTTCTCTCAGAAAACCGAATCGAGAATGTATTTCTGTGTATGCGGAAATTCTTTTTGTCAATGACATGATGAATTGGTCAATAACTGGAAGAAAACTTTGCACGCGGAACGTTTCTGATGCAGTCAACTCAACTTCTGGCGTATGTGCGTAGTCTAATGGATTTAGACGTACGTTACGTGTGCACTTTCGTTTGTTCTCGATTGCATATTGTTTATTTCCACATAGGTCTGCTCCTTGTCGTTCGTACTCCGAAAATGAATGTTTTTTAATTTCGATAAAAGATTTGAGAGATTTGAGCATTTCTATTGAGGTGTTAAGATCTATCGCAGCAGACTGTAAACATTTGCTTGTATGATTAACTCTGTCAAGAATTTCATTCCAGAAAATGGCAAAAATACCGATTTCGAGTTTGCAAATTTGATCATGTAACCCGCGTGCCTCGCTATTCTCTTCTACCATTTCCGATAAAGTAGATTTTATTTGAGCATAACCACGAACTAAACATTTAGCAGCATCTGCTCGAGATGACCAGCGAGTTGTGCTTACCCTCTTTGGAACAAGTACGGGATTTTCTGGCGTACATGCTGATCTCAGGCAACGAACGAGTGCGCTATAGCGATCTGTTGAAGAGGTGAAAAAGACATAAATTTGCTCCAGGAAACTGAAAAAAAATTTAGCGTTGGGACAGCTATTCATTGTATCAGTTCCAACCAAATTAAGCGAGTGTCCGAAACAAGGAACCCAGCATGCTAAGTCATTCACCCCTCGAACCAAAGCTTGGAGACCCGCAAACTTCCCGCTCATAGCCGACGCGTTGTCATAGGACTGACCACGGCAGTTTTTTATTTGGAGATGATTCTCATTTAAAAAATTCATCAGACCGTCAAACATGTCTTTCGCTTTATGACCCTGGTTTGGCATAAAAGTCAAAAATCTCTCGACCGGATCACCATTTTCTTCTATGTAACGAAAGACTAAAACTAATTGATCTATGTGACCCTCATCTTTTGTAGAATCAAGAGTGAACGAATAATATTGTGAATGTTTGATTCGGCGGATAATTTCATCGAATACACGCTGAGCGATCAACTGTCTGAATTCGTTGCAAATTGTCGACGAGAGGTAATTGACATGGCCTCTTCCACAGTTGGCATGATTTTCAATATGCCCTTTCAAAAAATCATCATACTCAGCAAGTAATTCAAGCAACCCGAGATAATTACCGTTGTGTGCAGAACCAATAATTTCGTTATTTCCTCGAAGAGGTAAACCACGCTCACTAACAAAGAGTATCACGGATGCTACTCTTTTGAGTACATTTCGCCAATACTTCATTTCCTCATCCAATTGTTGGGTAAGTTCAAAATCGATCCGTCCAGATTCTTGAGAACGCGTTTGAAATGCAATCGTAGCTTTGAGATGAGCCGAAGACGTCTCATGCTTTACCAAACGATCGTTAGCGTTTTTCCAGTCGCAATATCCACCATGTGAAAATTGCGTTTGAGCCGTATTCAATAATTTACAAAAAAAACAATAAAGTTTCCCATTGCTCGGCGAAAAACATAACCATTCCCGTTTGATAGTTTCACCATTTTTGTGTTTTCTCTCGAACATACTCATTTGGCATGTTCTGGTGAAACTGTTATCATATTGTTTGAATGATTTATGTTTGAGAAGCTCCGCATCACAATTTTGGACTCTTTTACTTCCTAATTTAAACCAGTAACTAAGATGATCTTCCATATTCTCCGGCCACAGACCAATGTCACAGTCGGAAAATTTTTCGTCTTCAGTTTCTAATGTGTTCACTTCTCCGGAAATCGTATCATTAACCACGTCGTCAATATTGCTCTAAAATGTAAAACAACGGTTCAATCATCATATTTTACTCCTTATTATTTTGTAATTTTCGAAATAATATTTTTGCACTCACGTGATCTCTTTTTACTGACTCGTCCAATATTGCGGGATCGCTAACAGCCGCGTCATGTCCAGCTATAATCTTTTGAAAAGAAAATGATTTAATCATATTTTATGAATGATTTTCTACTATTTCTGCGAAAAGTTGAGTAATGTTTCTCTGCGTACTATTTCGTCAGGGTTGTGTGAAGACGTCGAAGCTGTTGGTCTTTTTGTGACAAAATCAGTCAGCCGACGTGTTTGTGAGAGAACTTCGGACTCGCGTTTTTGTTTTTCTTTAGCATTTTTACGCTTATCAGAGCCGGCTTGATAATGGCGTGGGGTTTTATGACGATCACCTTGTCTGTTGTTCATTGTACTCAAAAATAATGAACACGAAATTCTCGATTCATTGATATCTAAGAGAGCTGAAAAAATGATACATATACGTATTCTAGTTTATCCGTAGTATTCTTGTATTTTATGACGGAAAATTTAAAAGCTTCAGTTATACTTACTTTTGGAATTCGATGTTCATCAGAATCAAAATTATCGACAAACACTATAATTTATTACAGTTCACGCCAAAATAAATTACTGTCCGTCGTATATCTTAATTATTTTCGAACGTTATAATATATGATCCAAAAACATTGAAAAAGCTACGTATTCGGACTTTCACAACGTTCGCGGTTTTGGATACTTATATTAGCAGGCGGGAAATATATTTTGTGTCTACAAAGTATTGACTAGCAAAAGGACCTGCTTACTATTGGTAACTGGACGCAAGGTACTGTTTCACTAGTTCAAATTTCAAATACCAGATGGCGAACGCGTCTCCGCCATAAGGATACATGACCCGATTTTAGTACTGGTTTTGACCACGAGGTGGCTACGCTTCAGATACAGTTACCAATTGTCCCATGTTGGGCAACTATCATCTAGTCCCAAGAGGATATAACCACAGGAATAAGAAGAAGAAGAAGAAGAAGAACTATCATTGAGGTTGGGTGCCTCACGTGAGTAGCCTACCATCGGCGGAGCGGTTCAGCATCTCAGTCTGATCGATAAAACAGACTATTCGTCGACTATAGTGCAATATAGTACTCATGTTTGCAGAAATTTAAGCGGAATTATTAAATTTTATTGAATTTGTTAATACTCTGTTTCAATTTACAATATTCGAAATCGATTCGAAATAAAGATTTTTTTAGCTGACAATTTAAAATATTTGTAATGCTTTCACACTTCAAAAAAATTTTTTTTTCCAATTATCCAAATTTAATCGATCAGCGAATATAAGTTGAAGTTGGTGGGGGCCTCAAATGGTGGGGGCCTGTAGGCTGCCGCCTACTCAGCCTAGTGCCTAGATCCGGCACTGATTCGCGAATATGGTTTTGAATTACCCGTTGCTAGGTAAGTACACGTAATTTTCATTACATGTCGTTCGGTTATTACAAAAAATACCTGTATGTTTCAGATGATATGCGTGAAGCTCGATGCACCCCGTTGTACATATATAGCTTAAGTTAAAATTAGATATATATAATGTATACATGGTTTAAGTTAGTTTTAAGAAAAAAAATTGTCATTTTAGAATATAAGTTAGATTTAAGACATAACAAATAAAAATATATATATTATCAGATAATTTGCGTCATTGATTGCATATATATATATATATATAACACCCTGTCACTCTTCAAACATTTTCAGCTAGTATAATTCGTATATATATAAGCTAAGAATTAGATATTTCAGCCATCTTGGATCGATTGTCGGTAAGAAAAAAAAGATCGGTAATCGTTACCATGATTCGAAAGCGAATCGTTAGTGGCGCCATCGCAAGACGGAAAATTGCAGGAAAAATTGCAGCCATCAGACTATCGGTAACTAAAGATCGGATCGTTACCATCGGACTATCGGTAACTAAAGATCGACAATCCATAGTGGCGCCATCGCATGACGACAAATCGCAACCATCAGATTGTCGGTAACAGGAAATCGTTACCATCAGACTATCGGTAACTAATGATCAGATCGTTACCATCGGACTATCGGTAACAATCGGTAGTGGCGCCATCGCACGACGGCAAATTGCAGCCATCCGATTGTCGGTAACAAAGATCGATGATCGTTACCATCAGACTGTCGGTAACTTACCCCGCACGGTCGGTAACTTACCATCACAACTCGGCCGGTAAAGAAGTTTTGATCCAGAACCCCCTCATTATATCTACTGCGGTGAGCGCGGAAAGAATAGTATTAGAAAGGCAAAAACTTAGAGCGCAGACACCAAACGACAGGAAATCGAACGAAGTCAGCCCAAAAACAAATGAACCAACCCGAAACCTTAGCAATAATAGCTCGAGACAAACACCGCCTCATGACCCGTCGCTAAACTGTAGGTTCTGCAAGCGTGTTGGGCACTCAATAGATAACTGTAGATCACGAGAGCGTACCGACAATCTATCTTGTACATATTGTAAACGTAAAGGTCATACGGTCGAAAGGTGCCGCACGCGAAACTACCAAAACCAACAAACACCCCAAAATCCTTCATTCTACCAATCAAACACTCCACAATACGCCCAACAAGCTCAGGCACACGACAGACCCCAATACAACAACTCTGGTCATCGACCAAACCAACCTAATAACGAAAGACGAAATAAACCAGACTCTGAACAGCCAAGATACGCACGCATAAACTTTACGAATGCAAATACTAGCTTCGCGAATACAGACAATTTCTCATTAGAATCGCAGACTTTAAACGAGTAACGGGACCACCATACGGACGCAACGCCGTCCCGAACTCTAGACATGCGTCCGAATATGTAAAAAGGATCTTTCTAGAATCACCGACTATTACTATTCAATCACCACAAATCATTGGCAACACCGGAACACTAATAGTAGATACCGGTGCGAAGTTAAACCTAATAAAACAAAAGAGTATCACCCCAGACACTCGTGTTGAACCAAGGGATAAACATTACATCTCGGGAATAACAGAAGGTTTCACAGTAACACTAGGTAGCATTAATCTAGAATTTGCCGGCACCTGCCACGAATTCCACCTGATAAGCAACGAATTTCCTATAAAAGAAGACGGGATCCTGAGCGCAGATTTCCTGCGACTCGAGGAAGCAACGATCTGTTTTAAAAACGACCAACTCCATTCACGAAACACGGGCGTTATCCCACTACGTTACAAAACCTCGAATAATAATATAAGAACATCCCGCATCCTCACAACGGCGGTAACACAAACACCTAAGATACATCTACACACGCCCCGACTCGTGAGACAGACAAGCACGCTCTTGGTCGATACCGGAGCTGACATAAACGTGATAAAACTCAACGCAGTCAAACCGAACATACGCTGTACCCCGACGGACAATACGCAGATAACCGGCACAACAGACGGTACTATAGAAACACTCGGAAGCGTCAACGTACAAATCGGCAATAGTTGGCACGTATTCCATCTAGTTGATAATTCCTTCCCGATAAAAGAAGACGGTATTTTGGGTACGAAATTCCTATATAATGAGAACGCCACAATTTCGTTCGGAACTAGTACAGTAACAACGGATAACTGTAAACCACTGAAAATACTAGACGAAAATATCATATCTATTCCTAGCCGAACTGGTAAAGTAATATCATTGAAAGTCGCCAACCCGACTTTGAAAATAGGGTTCATTGATAACATAGACCTCGGCCCCAGTATTTTTCTCGGTAAGGCCTTAGTCACGAACAGAAACGGTTTAGCATATGCCTACGCGATCAACTCCAGCGACACAGCTGTTGAGATAAGGAGGCCTGTAGTAACCTTAGAAGAAGTCGACGAACTCGGGGATACAAGACCCCAGCTGACCGACACAAGACTCACGAGCGTTCAATCAATCCTACTAACCAAGACTCGCCAAACTAATACCAGTAACAACTCCCGTACGCTTCACTTCTCCCCTAACTATGACTCGAAACGTCTTAACACCCTTATGGAAAACCTTCGATTGAACCATTTAAATGACGAAGAAAAACAATCGATAACCGACCTTGCTATAAAATATAACCACCTTTTCTTCCTACCAGGCGACAAATTAAAACATACACAACTAGTCAGCCACACCATCCCTACCACAGATGAAATTCCAATCCACACAAAACAGTACCGATATCCTCAAATTCACAAAGAAGAGATAAATACACAAGTTGCCAAACTCCTCGATCAAGATATCATCAAACACTCTTCTTCACCGTATAACTCCCCAGTGTGGATAGTACCCAAGAAAACGGACGCCGCCGGCAATAAGAAATGGCGCATGGTCATAGACTTCCGAAAACTTAATGAAAAAACTGTCGGTGACGCTTATCCGCTACCCAACATAACAGACATTTTAGACCAATTAGGATCCGCCAAATACTTTTCTAAATTCGATTTAGCGTCAGGTTTCCACCAGATACCGATGCACCCTGATCACAGTCCAAAGACGGCCTTCTCAACCCCGCATGGCCACTACGAATATAACAGAATGCCCTTTGGCCTAAAAAATGCACCCTCGACCTTCCAACGCCTAATGGATCAGGTACTTTCCGGACTCCTAGGCAACAAAGTTTTCGTTTATCTGGACGACATAGTAATCTCGTCCTTCTAATAGAGATCATTAGAAGAACATGCAATTAAATTCAAAAAACTTATGAAACGATTAGCCAATGCCGGATTAACCCTTCAGCCTGACAAATGCGAATTTCTACGCGAAGAGATAGCATATCTAGGCCACGTCATCACGAAAGACGGAGTAAAACCGGATCCAAACAAAATAGCAGCCGTCAAAAACTACCCTATCCCTACGAATCTTAAACAAATCAAACAATTCCTCGGACTGATCGGCTATTACCGCAGATTCATACCTAACTTATCAAAAATCGCAAAGCCCATAAACAACCTACTGAAGAAAAACAACCGATTCCTTTGGACGTCCGAACACCAATCTGCGTTCGAAACATTACGCGATAGCCTTTGTAACGAACCTATCTTACAGTACCCGGACTTTGAGAAACCATTTGTATTAACGACCGATGCTTCTAACTGCGCGGTGGGCGCGATTCTTAGCCAAGGCAAAATCGGTGAAGATTTACCGATCGCATACGCCTCGAGATCTCTCGAAAAGGCGGAAGTCAACTACTCAACGATCGATAAAGAACTCTTAGCAATCATCTTCGCCGTAAAACACTTCCGACCATACCTTTACGGACCAACATTCACACTGGTCACAGATCACAGACCACTAGTTTGGATAAACAATGTGAAAGACCCTACCTCACGACTGCTACGATGGCGCCTGACACTCGACGAATATTCTTACAACGTTATTTACAAAAAAGGAAAGATGAATTCAAACGCAGATGCGCTATCCAGAAATCCACCACCCGACACAATCCAAATCCTACCTCTTGATTCAAAACGCCTTAGAACCAACACAGAACCCTCAGACGAAAAGAACAAAAAGGAAAAACTAACGCACCAATACCCGACACGTCCTCGACAAACCACAGACGAATCCACTAACCCTGCCCCGACCAAAAGAACAAAAAAACAAGAAACGCCAACTACGATAACGTCAACAACCTCGGACAGTTCAGATATGGAAGTTACCTATCAAAAACCTGAACCCCTTAAAAGACGAAGGACTACTGAGAGCCCTAGTAGCCCGCCCCCCGCCAAAAAGAAGGAAATTCACTTATCCGAGTTCGCTCATGACTCAACACCGCCAGAAGAAAACGACAATAAACGAACAAACTCTCCAGAAACCTGCCCGAGCGTTAAAAAGCCAAATAAACGTTATCGCGATACACAATCTTCAGGTAACCCAGCACCACGAGGCAAACCAAACGTAGATAATGACTCAGACTCTACGGACGAATCAGACACCCAGGTACACATCCGTCACAAACGCATGATCACGACTTCGTCTAGCTCGAATCGACGAGTTCACAAAAAAGTTCGCAAACAAACCACAGGCGCGATTTTCACAAAAAAAAACAACGAAAAGTAAACTCCCGTACATGCGTACAGATCGCAACACAAACGAGCAAAGCAAACCACCCAATGCTGAACCGGGAACGTCAAAAAATAATAAGCCAAGACATGCACCCTACATACGAAAAAGGGTTTATAAAAAACTCTCGGACACAAATTTGACCACAGACTCAGAATCAAGACCAACACCCACTAGATTCGATGTAAGAAAACGAGAAGACTCACGCGACAGACTAGCCGGAACCTCCACCAACCAGAACCCAGAAGACACACCCCCATACGGCCAATTCCTCCGAGATATGGAATTTCTACCTTTGACTTACAATAAACACATTACAGAAATAAACGCTGACATATTGAAACAAAAAGACAATCTAGCACACTGCATTTCAGCAGACTGTAAAGCTTCACTAGGTGTCGCGGATCAGATGGTGAAACAAGGACTGATACAACGTAAACAACTTCTAGCCATGAAACCCGAAGTGACAGACATTATTACAGTCACATACCCACGACGCATAATCTATAATTTGGTAACAAAAAAACATCACTACGACAAACCTACGAAGGAAGTCATGTACAAGATACTAGCCAAACTAAAAACAGCACTTATCAAAGAAGGAGTGAAATCAGTATCAATACCAAGATTAGGTTGCGGCCTAGACGAACTTAACTGGGACATAATTAGTCGTATGATCCATTATATATTCAAAGACGCAGACATTAAAATCACTATTTGTGTACACGAAAATCCGATATCCCACGGATCCACCCTCGAAATCAACGAACAACCTGACCCAGTAACAGTAACCCCACACCCGACGACAAAACATAACATCACTCCACCAACGGAAGTAGATAACACTACCGATTACACGACGGACACAGACTACTCGTCAGATTCCGAAAACTTAAGATCAACAGAAAGCGACGACACCGACTCACCAATGGACACCTTAGATTCCCGAAACCTACGCAACAATGATTCTCCCACCTCAACCCCCACTGACACCCCACAACATACAGGCATTCGAGATAACGATACCAACGACACAACTAATGACTTCAACCATTTTATAAATAACCTTGATGAAATAATACCTGTAACTAACGTCAAGGAATCAAAGGACGAAATGTTCCTAATAAACGACAACTACGTTCACTGCGTTCCAGCGGACCACCCGTTAGATGACCCATTGGCAAAACAACTGATAGATAAGGGAATGCTGAACAAAAAAACGTTGACAATCCGAACACCACATAAACTAGAAATAGCTCTGACAAAATTCAGAGAAAGATCCATTCTCACACTTATAATCAAAAACAAACGCACAGACAAAGACAATCTGGAAGACTTTCATAACATACTCCTCAACTTGAGACGTATCCTAATATATAAAAATATAAACTCCTTCACCTTCACAAAAAACAACGTAGGGCTAGGTAGCTTTCAGTGGTCAACGATCAAAAAACTGTTTTATTACATCTTCGCGAATACCAATATCAAAATCACACTCTGCACCGAAGAAATTACCACGCCCGACGAAACGCTACACCACGAAATAATCAAAGAAAACCACGAATCGCTAATTGGAGGACACCAAGGGGTAACAAAGACTTTTAACCGAATAAGAGAAAAATACGTTTGGCCAAATCTCAAAACTCAAATACAAAACTTTATCAAAGTTTGCGATAGCTGCCAAAGAAAAAAATTAGTCAGAATCAAGACCAAGTTACCGATGATAATCACAGATACACCAGCGGACGCTTTTGATAAAGTAGCACTCGACATTGTAGGGCCACTTTCTATCACGAAATCCAACAACCAATATCTGTTAACGATCCAATGCAACCTCACTAAATTCCTAGACGCAATACCACTCCCTAATGCTACTGCCCAAACAATAGGCATAGCTTTTGCCAGAGAATACATTACGCGCTACGGAGCTCCGCGAACAATACTGACGGACCAAGGACAGAACTTTATGAGTACCACAATCAAACAAATTAGTAAACTCTTTAAGATCAAACAAGTTCGAACAACTGCCTACCGCCCACAATCGAACGGATCACTAGAACGTAGTCACCTCGTACTCACCGAACATATCAAACACTACACAAATATTGGCAAAGACTGGGACGAATACATTCGCTTTTCAATCTTCTGCTACAACACAGCTAAACACGAAGGCACAAACTTCACCCCACACAATCTCATTTTTGGAAAAGAAGCACGCCTACCGACCGACAAAACACCAACCAATGCAACAACAAATACGTACAACACCTTCATTCTCGACCTAATAACAAATATGCACGACATACGAAAACAAGCGGCAACGAACCTAAAAGAAGCCAAACGGAAATCAAAAACATACTACGACAGGCTAATTAATCCACAAACCTTTGAAGCCGGACAAAAAGCCTTCCTATTAAACGAAACACGCTCAAAATTCGACGACCATTACAAAGGTCCGTACATTATCAAACAAATAATTGACAATATCAACGCAGAAATTTACATTACGCCGAACAGAACAAAAATAGTTCACCTAAACAAATTGAAGTTAGCACACACACGAGACTAACACGACAAATAATTACAGATACGACACGACACTCGAGAACGATGGAAACCAACCTTACACCTTGATACACAAAAACAAAACCCGAAAAACCCACCTCCCAAACAGAACAACCACAAAATCACACCCGCTGGAACCAATAAAATATTACGATTAAAAACGGGAAAGTTTTTCGCTACGCTCTTCTAATTTTAACGACAATATTATAACGTCATTAGACTTATATGCCAATTACTTATATATATACTTATTATAAACTTGAATAATGTAAGCTAGATTTTAAATACCTATATCATGTTAACCATATTATCATACCATTACCAACGCTTTCGAAATTGTAATCACTAACTTAGACATAAGCCTTTAAAATACAGGGTGATTCAGAATGCGGTACTTTCCTTACACCGGTGGATTCCTTGTCAAAATCTAAGACCAAAATTACTCATCCTAAAATGTCGAAAGCTCAGCCGTTTTCAGGTAGGAGCAGTTTAAAGTAAGCCAAAGTAAGCCAATACGAGGGCAGATACGAGAATGGCTCAGCCGCCGCTACGCCGTTATTGTTGGCCCGCCACCGCGATCTCGCAAAGAAACGACGATCAGACGTTACATTCATAGTTCGGTAACATTCGCACGCTTCTGTTTCCATTGCATCGCCTGTATAGCTTAGCTACATACAGCACACCAGCGACGTCTGATCAACAATAACGGCGTAGCGGCGGCTGAGCCATTCTCGTATCTGCCCTCGTATTGGCTTACTTTGGCTTACTTTAAACTACTCCTACCTGAAAACGGCTTAGCTTTCGACATTTTAGGATGAATAATTTTGGTCTTAGATTTTTACAAGGAATCCACCGGTGTAAGGAAAGTACCGCATTCTGAATCACCCTGTATAATTCAGACACAACATTAGGACACACAACCTTATATACCATTGTGAAAAGATGTAATCACCTACTTAGTTAGACATAAGCCTTTAGAATATAATTCAGACCTTAACATTAGGATAATAATACCTATTTGTAAACCTTAGATGATATTTAAATAACTGCGTTAAAAGAAAACATACCGCTTGAATACAGGCGGTATGTTTCCTCTAACGGGGGGGGGGGGTTACGTCTGGGTATCACCACCCATACGTTCGCCCATACCTCTGTCCTCTAACTCTTCACACGCTTCCCCCCTTTTTCCCTCTGCATCTCTACTCCTCTACATCTCTACATCTCATGCGTAGTATATACTGTGTTGGCTAGTGGTAGGCCTGACTACCTTGCTGGTCTCTTCCGGACTGCCCCTAGCTCGACACGTTTGCGGGCTGCTAGCGGGCGGAAGTTATGTGTCCCTCCATGTCGAACGTCAACTTTTCAAAGGTCTAGTATTGTGGCCGCATCCTACCTATGGAATTCGCTACCGGAAGGTATTACCTCTGCGGGATCTCTTGCAATCTTCAGGCACAGGTTATACACTTACTTCCTCGACATGGAGCGTGCATCCTTCGACTCGCTACTGCGCTAAGCTATACTGCTAGGCCGGTCATACTTTACTGTTTATTTTTTTTTTTTTTTTTTTTTGTTTTTTCTTTTTATTATTATTATTATTTTTATTTTTATTACCTGCTTTCTTTGTACATAATTCTTTGTTAATTTTTTGTTAGCTCTTTGTAAACGCTATTTAGTCAGCTCATGTGTACTTCTGTTTCTGTGAATAACTGCTCTGCACTCTTATATGTTAATTAATTATTGTATTATATGCCAGCCATAGGGGACTTGTCCCATGGCTAATAAAATTCTATTCTATTCTATTCTATTCTCGACGTCTCTACTCTTCTTATCTACTTGCTACCTGATCTCCGCGACTTCCCTTCCTACATTTTAGAAAACGCTCGTTGCACACGGCTCTGCCAAATGCAACGAGTCAGCTAAAACCTTTTACCTTACTATTCTAACAACTACTTGACTATCCTTCCTTCGACTCACTTCCCAACTATACTCGTTACAGTAGACACCTAGAATAACTAAATAACGTGGCCTACTAAATATAACTAAATACCACTCAGACCAATGTATCATACCTAAATAAAATATAATACTGTTCGTTTCAAATACAACCATTAGTTCACCGCAACATAACTGTCCAATTACCTATCATCGATTTCCCTCGGTTATACCGTAGTATTTAGAACAGGGACAAGACCCCTTATAGAAGACATTACAGTTCCATAGAACCCGTAAAAAAAATAATAGCGAAATCGGTAACATCGAGGTCAGAAAGCTGTCCGGTCTGACGTGGAATTGCTCCTATGACTATATATCAACAGAATCAGGTATATCAAGGTATATACTTGATTACGATACGATTGACCCGAGGATGTGTCAGAGTTGACTCGATTTAAAACGAATTAATTGGACTCCGGATTTGGTATCACAGAGCGATACATCGTACCCAAATGCAAAATTATATTTCATAACCCATCCTTAAATCAACGTATTAAGTTTGAAATATTAAATTATGAAAATCAGTAACAAACCACATAAATTCCCTATCAATTAATTAGCTACGCTTAGCTATACGATTTGCGATAATTCGAGATCTACTGCTAAATAGAGACCACACGGTCATTCGAAAGACGCGAATCACAAGTTCAACGATAACAGATTAATTCGGAATATTACTTGATCTTTTACTAAATTCTGATGATATACTATATCGATAGTTACGATCAAGATTCGCGGCAGCGAATCGCCGCCAAGTACCCGTAGGCAGGCGAGAGCTAGCCGCGAGACTATTTTCTCGGGGGAACTCTTTATACCTGTAAGCACGGGGTCATAACTTCGGAACGCGTGGATATTTTTCGATAAAAATTACACAGCAGATATTCCCCCACCACACGACTTCGCTGTATAAATTTGATCGAAATCGGTACACAGGTTTCCGAGATATTAGTCACCAAAGTTGATGAAAAAGACTCTTCTTCTCCTTCCCCGTCACCAACAGGTTTTCGCAGAGGCTTGCTTGTCCTCACGTTTCTGAACGAACGGCGTCACGGATCGACTTGAACTTCGAAACGTGGTTACAAACCATTGAATTCTCGCCCCCTATTGATTTTGGCATGAATCGGAATCCGCACTCGGTCGATATGTGATAATAAAGTTACCAAGTGAGCTACAAAACGTCGACGAAATCAAAATGGCCGTCGGATGGCTGCCGGATCGCGCAATCGACAGTTAAAATATTCATAATTTATATATAAAACATATTATATAGTTATATATTTTTATTATATAATTATATAATAATAATGTGTTATCGGCCGTGCTAATGGTTTTATATTAGTGACTTAGTGAATCAGTGAATAATTAAGAGTGAAATAGTTCGACGACCGTGGTTTCATGCCGATGACTATTATTAATAAAATAATTATATTGGCATTTGCATGAAGGCCTCTTGTAATTGCACGAAGCAGATCCTCTGAGTTGGGTTCAAATATAAAGAATAAACCAACGAACTTGGCAAAATATTGTTATTTTACTATTAACCGGAGCAAGTGAAGAATGAAGAAAAGGTTATACACGATGACCCACATCAAACAGTATGTATGTAAATTGATTCTCACTAGATTTTACAGTTGTTCGCACAATAATTGATATAAATAGAACAGCGTCGACCTTTTTATTTCCACTAACTGCATGACTCGTTATTTGTCTATTGATTTGTATGTTTCCTCCCATCACTTGAGGTGCTATTCTGGATCTCTTGGCGTTAACATACCGCCGATGTCAACTTTGAGCGCTCGTGTTTCCCTGCTACACCCGTTCATCTCCGCAGGCCCCTATATGTCTTGACAATCAACAATTGGAGACGAGGAAATCCTGAATCTATGATAATGCTACCTACCGATCAGACACTACTGCCAAGAGTTTTTAGCGCTCACGGTAACGCCAGCTATTCGTTTTGGGCTGAGGCTGTGATTCCGTTTGCTAGTTAGCGTCATCACAGCGTCGCGTTTTACCTGAATTCAATTGTTGATTGTTAATGATAAACGTTCAAGTTGCTTAGTGACCTTGTATTTTCCACCCGAAAACAAAGCATATAGGCGGTAGCAAACGTATAAAAGAGGACTCTCGGGGAAGCACAACGATAACACGAGCTCTAAAAATTAAGTAACGTTGGGCGCTATGTCAACGTTCAAGATCCAAAATGGTCCCTTGTGATGACACATGCTAGAAAAATTAGTAGTAATATTCTGAAATCTTTCCTTCAATTCTTTGTTATTATTTTATATCTTTGACAGTCACCTGGACCATTCCTATCCTATTACAAATCCATTGGAATAGACGAAAATAACACTTCGACAAAACGACATCCTGCAACGAAGGTTCCGATTATCAATCCGTTGAGATAGACGAACATAACACTTCGGCAAAACAGCGTCCCGAGACAAAGGTAACCAACAGCCCATAGCTCCAAGATGATAACAATGCTAGGAAAATTAGCAGTAATATACTGAAATCTCTCCTTCAATTCTTTGTTTATTTTATATCTTTTACAGTCACCTGGACCATTTCTATCCTATCATCAATCCATTGGAATAGACGAAGATAACACTTTGACAAAACGACGACCCAAAACGAAGGATCCGATTATCAATCCGTTGAAATAGACGAACATAACACTTCGGCAAAACAGCGTCCCGAGACAAAGGTAGCCTACAGCCCATAGCTCCAAGATGATAACAATGCTAGGAAAATTAGTAGTAATATACTGAAATCTCGCCTTCAATTCTTTGTTATTCTATATCTTTTACAGTCACCTGGACCATTCCTATCCTATCATCAATTCATTGGAATAGACGAAGATAACAGTCTAACAAAACAACGTCCCAAAACCAAGGTTCCGAGCATCAAACCATTTACATATATGAACATAACACGTCGGCTAACCATCGTCCCAAAACAAAGGTAGCCCACAGCCCATAGCTCCAAGATGATAACAATGCTAGGAAAATTAGTAGTAGTACACTGAAATCTCTCCTTCAATTCTTTGTTTATTTTATATCTTTTACAGTCACCTGGACCATTCCTATCCTATCATCAATCCATTGGAATAGACGAAGATAACACTTTGACAAAACGACGTCCCAAAACGAAGGTTCTGATTATCAAGCCGTTGAAATAGACGAACATAACACTTCGGCAAAACAGCGTCTCAAGACAAAGGTAGCACAGAGCCCATAGCTCCAAAATGATAACAATGCTAGGACAATTAGTAGCAATATTCTGAAATCTCTCCTTCAATTCTTTGTTTATTTTATATCTTTTACAGTCACCTGGACCATTCCTATCCTATCATCAATCCATTGGAATAGACGAAGATAACACTTTGACAAAACGACGTCCCAAAACGAAGGTTCTGATTATCAAGCCGTTGAAATAGACGAACATAACACTTCGGCAAAACAGCGTCTCAAGACAAAGGTAGCACAGAGCCCATAGCTCCAAAATGATAACAATGCTAGGACAATTAGTAGCAATATTCTGAAATCTCTCCTTCAATTCTTTGTTATTTCATATCTTTCACAGTTACCTGGAAATTCCTATCCTATTATCAAGCATTGGAATAGACAAAGATAACATTTCGGCAAGACGATGTCCCAAGACAGAGATAGCCCACAGCTACTGCAAAGTTATAACACTTCACGTATCTTCTGACTTCTTCAAATGAACCAACTTCTACCAGCCTACCAACTACTTACTTCACCTACCTATACATCAGCACCGCAAACAGATTACCAAGCAGACTAATATACTCATTTGAAATTGCTGATCATTGAAAGTGTTATAGTAGTACAGTACGATACAAGTACACACACGCGTGTCGTAAACTATTTTTTTAAACTCAGTGTGCGAAATTCTTGACCTGTAAAGAACTCTGGAAAATAGGGAAGTATAGTACTGGAAGGAATCCAATACCGTGCTGGTGCACAAAAAGGGTGATCGCGACGATCTCTCGAACTGGCGACCGCTCGCGCTAGGTGACACGACTCCCAAACTCTTTGCTGCTCTCCTAGCAGACCGCCTGCTTACGTGGTCGATCCGAAATAAGCGTCTTAGCAACTCACAGAAGGGCTTCCTGCCATGCGAAGGTTGCTACGAGCACAACTATGTGCTGCAGGAGGTCCTCAACGACGCTCGCAGGGGGGGCCGTCAGGTGGTTGTGGCTTGGCTGGATTTGACCAACGCGTTTGGTTCGGTCCCCCATGCCGCTATCTACCGTGCCTTGGGGGAGGCGGGCGCTCCTCCCGCTCTCCAAAACATCGTGGAGAGTATGTATGATGGCTGCACCACCCGGGTGCGCACCGCCGAGGGTCTCACCGAACCTATAAAAATTCAATCCGGGGTAAAACAAGGATGTCCGATGAGCCCTGCGGCGTTTAACCTCGCTCTCGAGCCGGTGCTGCGTGCGGTCGCCGACTCACCTGCGGGTTACACGCTGCATGGCCATCGACACCAAATATTGGCATACGCTGACGACCTGGCTCTCATTTCAGATTCCACTGAGGGTATGGGCGAATTATTGAGAAAAGTGGAGGCTGCGGCTGGTGGGATCGGACTTCGGTTCAACCCTGCGAAGTGTGCAACACTACATCAGGATTGCAGAGGCACTCGCAGGGTCTTGCCCACCCGCTTCACCCTCCAAGGCGAAGAAATAAGGGCCCTGGCAGCCGGCGAGCCTTACCAGCATCTCGGAGTCCCCACCGGTTTCCAAGTTAGACAGACTCCGCTATTAACCATCGACGATCTTCTCCGGGATCTCCGCGCCGTCGACGGGTCTCTTCTCACCCCCTGGCAGAAGGCCGAGACCGTGGCTACCTTTTTGGTGCCACGCCTAGAATTCCTGCTGCGGGGTGCACTAGTGGAGAAAGGTCCCCTAAAAGAAGCCGATAAATTAATTAGAAAAGCGGTAAAATCGTGGCTCCACCTGCCCCAGCGTGCCAGCGCTGAGCCAGTCTACCTCCCTCCCAGCCGGGGGGGCTGTGGTCTGCTCCCACTTGCAGACATGGCCGATGCGCTGTCCATCGCTCATGCCTACCGCCTGCTGACGGTGGATGATGGGGTGGTCAGAGCATTGGCCTGGGCATCGCTGAGGCATGCGGTAGCCAGGAGAATAGGTAGAGACCCGAGCAATAACGACATCGCAACTTACCTCTCCGGTTCACTGGAGGGGGAGTTCGCACGCGACGGGGGGGGGACATTTCTTCGCTGTGGACGAGGGCTCGGAACGCGACTCGGAGATCCAAGGATAGGATCGCAGCCACTTGGAAGTGGTCGGAGATAAGAGAGGAACTGGTGCTGACGATGAGAGGCTCGGGCGAGCGTGAGACGACGGTGTCCCCAGAGTCACGCGATCAGGTCATCCGCCGATTGCGGCTGGCAGTGACAGAATTCTACGCGACTAGACTAAAACGTAAACCGGACCAGGGGAAGGTTTTCCAGGTCTCGACACGGTCAAACGTGTCGAATCATTTCCTTCGTGGCGGCAGTTTCACCCGCTTCGCTGATTGGCGTTTTATCCACCGTGCGCGCCTCGATGTCTTGCCTCTCAACGGAGCAAGACGTTGGGGTGACGGGGATAAGCGTTGCCGGCGCTGCGGGCACGATCTGGAGAGCCTTCCCCACGTCCTCAACCACTGCGGGCCGCACTCGGCGGCCCGACAACATAGACACGACGCCGTCGTCAATCGTATCGCGAAGGCCTGCCGCCTCCCAGGGGACATAAGGGTAAACAGACGGGTTGAGGGTGTCGACGGCGAGCTGGGGGCTCTCCGCCCTGACATTGTGGTCAGGCACGAGCCCTCAAAGAGTATCGTCATCGTCGATATCACCGTGCCTTTCGAAAACACCTATGTAGCGTTCGAGGAGGCCAAGGCGAGGAAAATCCTCAAATACAAACCCCTGGCCGATGAATTGCACAGGCACGGCTATCGCGTGACGGTCTCTGCGATCGTCGTCGGTGCCCTCGGCTCATGGGATCCGGCCAATGAGCCTGTTTTAAAACAATTAAGAATAAGTTCAAAATATGCTCAATTAATGCGAAGGCTCATTGTGTCGGAGACCATTAAATGGGGGCGGGATGTATACGTGGAGCACGTCTCAGGCGTACGTCAATATAGAGTAGCTGACGAGCTCCCTGCGGACAACCTGGGACCTCCCCCAGACCAAAGGCCATAGAGAATAGCCTCCTTCGCTCTACAGGTTGCTACTAATAGGCTAAACTCAACGCTACCTGACTTAGGACCAGTACTGGTCCTTATTTTATTTAATTGACTGAACATATCGATGTACCTGACCCAGGACCAGTACTGGTCCTTTATATATTTTAATCTAGTCAGCGAGGGCCCAGGGTCTGGCTTTTATTTATTGATTCTCTATATATGTATACTAAATAAGATCCGCATCTCATCCATTCATCCCATACTAGCGTACTCCGTTTTCATCTTTCTATTTATTATTTATTTTGACTGTATTTTACACTTTTTATTGTACCTGTCCGATTTTATCCATTGATAATTCTTATACTTTACACCTGTTCTGTCCTCACATTTATTTTTAACCCCCTTGACTCCCACTCTATGTATCATCACTTTACTTGTCTCATTCACCACCGTCATTCATCTCATTACACACCACCAGGCCCTGGAAACCCCAATTATTGTAACCAAAAGACTGAGTCGGCAAGACTATAAACTGGAAATTATTATACTATTAGCCCTCGCCTAAAGGCGAATAAAATGTACTGACACCCCCGGGTGCACTATTGTAAACCCGGGGGAACATGTGTTGAAAAGAATAAACGCCTTGTATATATATGGTGCGACATAAGTGCGAGAGGCAGGGTGTGGACGGGGTCCAGGGGCAGAGCCCCTGGTAGGGGTGCAGGGGGCAAAGCTCCTGCTAGGGGTGCAGGGGGCGAAGCCCCCGCTGGGGGGTTGGGGGGGGGGGAGGCAAAGCCCCCCCATTAAAAACAAACTACTTTCAAATTTTCAAAAGCATAAAATTTTATTAGTCTTCGAAACTAAAGAAATGAGGAAATCAGAGACAAAAAAAACTCGTTTTTTGAATTTAGACTTCTATATATCCCTTTTCGTAGTGTATCGATGAAAACGCAAGTTCCAGATACAAGTTATATTATTTTTCACATAATTTTATTATTTATAAAAAATATGTGATGTTAATTTGACATATTGCTAACGTGATTATTCAATCAGTAAATATGTATGTGTTGTAACGAGCAATTTTCCTACCCGGAGGAAATTAGATAGAAAAATAAATCCCGCTCAAAGAAGTCCCAACGTATTCTCACTCAAAACACGGTACGACACAGAAACGAAACGAAAGCTAAAAGATAGTGTTGGGCGCCAGGCACACGAAGGTGCCAGATAGAGTTAGCAAAACAAAACGCAGTAAGCAACAACTAAATTCAGAAACGAGACGATAACCGACTAGATAGACGGAGAGGGGAACGTGGGGGCGTAGAAATAACACACTTTACGCAGATATAGGTAGACGATAACGTAACTATAATTTCAAAATTAAACGCAGCGATACAAAAACAAATAAGAAATGAATAACAAAAGATAGTACAAGACGGCAGAATATACAGTAGTAAATTAGTTCAAAAGAAAGGTAGCGGCGGAATTTAATTCCGGCGTCGCATACAAGGTAGCGGTTAAGCCGCAAAAGATAATTAAATAATACAAAAAAAAGAGAAAAGATATTGAAGTGAACGCAAGGTAATATAAAGAAAATAAAGCTAAATAATATTCCAAGTTAAATTAACGTACGCCAAAATTAGAGAAAGAAAATTAGAGATAACACAGGCGCGGCACGGCACGGGATTCTTCCCGAGCAGCGCAAGTCCAATAGAGAAGTAGATAAGAAACTTAATTATGTTAAATTAGCCTAGGAATAATGGCAGACCACGACTGCCCGTCAACCGCAGAATTTGAATAAGACCGTTGGTCGGTAGCACCGCTAGATCGCTTAAGGACGGGGGGTCGAGGTCTGGATTAGAAAGAAAAGCCTACCTTTAGAGTGGTCACAGCCCAGGCGGCGTCAGAAAGAGAACACACACTCAAAAATAAAAATGCAGAAGGCAAGAAAAACTACAGAAAACCCCCAAACGAACAACTAAAGAAAAGATAGAGAAAAGAAACCCCAAAAGAAACAGAAAAGATAAAGATAAGATAAGCTAAACGTAAGGTAAACGGTATCTCGACGTTCGCGGTAGGCTGGTCGGCAACGGAGTGTCCCGTCGATCGGCGATCCAAAAAGTGGTGGGGGAAGCCTTTCCACACCCGACATGTTCTCCGCACCCATAGCGCTGAACATTTCCAAAATCAGGCCGGGAGGTAACGGCTGGCGGCGATAGCAGGCTGGGAGGTGCAGCCCTCTCCCGGCCGGCAGGTGACGAGGCTGCAGAGACGGAGGCTGATGACTTAGGTGCGGTTACTAGTGCCGAGGTTTTCAGGACATCCCCCCGACGATCCTGCGACGATCGACGAATCCCACGATGTCCTAGCTGCGACGTGGTACCTGTGGTTCACAATAAAAACTTACGGCAGACAAAAATTCATAAACTAAAGGTTGGACTTGCGCTTCGGTGAAGAATTTCGGTACGGCAGCAGCATGGTCGCTCACGTTTGCGAGTGGAGGCGCGGTCCAGTGGCAGATGACAAATACAAAATATTAAATATCAAATCTGCCACGTTACAGTGTCAACACAACTTGACACAAAATTGAGAAAGTTGAATAGAAGAAAAATATTCTGGAAATTATTATTTTCAAACGAAGAGAACTTAATTATTTTTACATACGGAAGTGTGTGAATTGGGCACTTCGCACACTATCAACAGGCATAAGAAATCAAGTATCACACACTGAGTTGAAAATGGTACATTATGATGCAGGTGTGGTAAAACTTTTTCTGATTAGTGTCAGTTGGCAACACGAGCCAAAGGCGAGTGTGCAATCTCACGAAATCAAAAAAAGTTTTTCCGTTGGATATTATACAAAATTTTACTTTATAAGGAGTGAAAACGTGGGTTCTACCCATGCTTCGCATAGTCTATGAAATAAGTTGGAACATTCAATATCTTTGAAAATCTAGTTAAATCGTTTGATACCTCGAAGTATGCTACAAATTAGATTATTAGTGAAATGACATGAATTCTTTGAAATCATTTGAAATTATGTAGCACCTTTCGAATTTCCGGGAAATTAACTGCGGTATTTAACCATCTAGGCAATTATGAGATATTATAAGCCCATATATATTAGGGTGGTCCTTATTTGGGGCTTGGACGAATTTTTAATCAGCCGCCCCCCAAATCGACTCCAAATAATTCAAAAATACCCTAATTTTTCAGATTTTTATCTAAACTCCCCCCTCCCTAAATGAGGGTGGATTTCCCCATTTGAAATACACGTGTTTTGGCCATATTCTCAGGACATATTTTATTCTAAAAGTAAAATTTATTTGAGGAGGGGCTCAATCAATCAAGTCGAGTCAGTGAATTTTAAATTTCTCTTTGGCCTGACGTTTCGGCAGTGATGTGCTGCCCTCATCAGAGGCTATTTATTGAAAAAATTATAAAATTACAAAAAATTACAAAATGGTCCATGGTTGACAAACATCTTAGACTATGATAGAAATTAACAAGTCAGAAACTAATTACATGAAGAATTGAAATTAGGTCAATAGTTCGACGTATACAAACAGATAATATTTACATGTCAAGAAGATAATATGAGATAGTCAAAAACAAATAAATAGTAGTCAATTTAGAATACAAAGTAGACACAAGATCAGTTCTTGATGTGATGAGAAGGAACTTAGATTACCTTATTAAAATTTGTGATAAGTGAAAAAACATGGTGTCAACGACCACCATTATCACGATACACGATGAGCCAAGTGTCATCGTGTGCTGGTGAAGACGTTTAATAAAGCGAGGGGTGTGACGTCACACCCCTCGCTTTATTAAACGTCTTCACCAGCACACGATGACACTTGGCTCATCGTGTATCGTGATAATGGTGGTCGTTGACACCATGTTTTTTCACTTATCACAAATTTTAATAAGGTAATCTAAGTTCCTTCTCATCACATCAAGAACTGATCTTGTGTCTACTTTGTATTCTAAATTGACTACTATTTATTTGTTTTTGACTATCTCATATTATCTTCTTGACATGTAAATATTATCTGTTTGTATACGTCGAACTATTGACCTAATTTCAATTCTTCATGTAATTAGTTTCTGACTTGTTAATTTCTATCATAGTCTAAGATGTTTGTCAACCATGGACCATTTTGTAATTTTTTGTAATTTTATAATTTTTTCAATAAATAGCCTCTGATGAGGGCAGCACATCACTGCCGAAACGTCAGGCCAAAGAGAAATTTAAAATTCACTGACTCGACTTGATTGATTGAGCCCCTCCTCAAATAAGTACCAGTTCGAGTGATAGCTTCATGATGATGAAAAGTAAAATTTGTTAAAAAAATCTGTAATTGCGAGATTTTAGTGTTCATTGGTGCTACTATTTGAGAAAAAATTCATAATATCATGCGGGTCAATCTAGACGAATTGCAAACCCTTTACTGGAGAAAAAAAGGCAGATGAATGAAAAAACTTCACTGTAAATCCAATCACTGACTCAATCTACCTATTCCATACTACATGTCATTCCTTGTTGGTGTAATATGCTAATCAACTGTGATTATTTAATTCGACCTGTTAATGCTGATACTGATGCTTTCTTATCTAAACTAAAACTGTACATTACGTGTATAATGGATTATTAATAAACTATTGTATTTATGCATATATTCATAAGCAAAGCTGTGTATAAATCCCTTGTTAGTTCGATCCTAGTCATGGATTTCGTAACAACTACCTAATACAACAAATCATAATCGTGCAGAGTGAAAAAACTTGAAAATAGCGATTTTAGAACATTCTAAGATTGAATACAAAATCTGTTCTGTGAAACAATGGATTCATTAAGATCTGATTAGTAATTGATCACAAACTATATATTCACTGATTGCACGTAAATGCCACCTTGGATAATAATTTATTGTAGAAATAATATTCACACACAAACCCTTGACACTTGTTTGCAAATTTAGAGTAACTGGATCACCAATTCAGAATCAAAGTAAATAGAATGAAGTTCAATTTCAATTTTAATGTAATAAAATGACCATGTGACATTATAGACTGAATTCTAATTCAATCATCATATAATAATAAATATCTGGCGATGGAAATTGTAAAATAATAAAAGAAGAATTTAACATAAAGGAGATATACAACTTAGCCTGGTAGAATTGGCTGCAATATGCATGGTAATCGCCTGCATCCAACTATGCATGTAAAATAACATATAGGTCAGGAAGTCATTCACTAGGTCATAATCCATAAAAAAAAAACAAAAAAAAACTGTTTCTTCAAGGCTGTACAATCTCCACAATTCTATGGAATCTTATACCACAGAGTGAGCGAAATAATCAATCTGGATATCACATATTCGAAGGTATGCTAGACAAGTCGATATTTCCCAGCTCACCTTCACCACAGTAACATGGAATATATTTTAGTAATTACTGTGACATTTCTATTAGATGATTGATCGTTTATTGATTTGTATGATTCTCACAGCGACCTGAATTGGATTGCAGTAGACAAGCATGCAAGCTCCGAACAATCAACGTTGCAGAACACATATGAACCTGTTACTGCGTCAGGCAACACAGTCTTTCAAGCTATGGCTGAAAAATTACTGATTAAGTGCTAAATTTAAGTTAAAACTGTATAATGAGATTGAAGTTCGTAACGTTAACGTAACAGAATATTGCGTTTAAGAAATGCAATTAGTCCGGGAGCCAGCGACCGATTTTTGTCAGTCATTTCCTCTCAGCCGATAATTCGTGAGATGATTAAGATAGTTGTGCCTTGAACCCTAAAGATCGTCAGCTGCGGCACCATGGGTGGGTTGGGCGATGCCCGCCGCCCACGCACGTAAAAAAAAAAAATTGTTTTCAATGATTTCCTCCCGGTTGAAAATTTGTGAGACAATAGTTGGCATGATACTTATTCGAAAAAAGAAAGTCAGCTGGCTATAACGCGGTGGAATATACGTCAGCTGCTCATACGAACATGAGAAAAAAAAAAATATTTTCAATGATTTCCTCCCGGTTGAAAATTTGTGAGATAAAAGTTGGCATGATACTTATTCGAAAAAAGAAAGTCAGCTGGCCATAACGCGGTGGAATATACGTCAGCTGCTCATACGAACATGAGAAAAAAAAAAATGTTTTCAATGATTTCCTCCCGGTTGAAAAATTGACAGATGATGTTTTACATGCTACTTCAAATAAAAAAAGAAGTCAGCTGGATGTATGTCGGTGGAAAGATCGTCAGCTGCTCATATGAACAGGAAAAAAAAAAAAAAAAAAATTTAGTGATTTCCTCCCGGTTGAAAATTTGACAGATGATGTTTTACATGCTACTTTATATAAAAAAAGAAGTCAGCTGGCTGCATGTCGGTGGAAAGATCGTCAGCTGGTGTATTTAAATAGGCGAGCGGCGCTCACACTACCTTTCCGCGCGACACTTTCACTGCGTCAGCTGACGATCTTTCCACCGACATACAGCCAGCTGACTTCTTTTTTTATTTAAAGTAGCATGTAAAACATCATCTATTAAATTTTCAACCGGGAGGAAATCACTAAATTTTTTTTTTTTTTTTTTCATGTACATATGAGCAGCTGACGATCTTTCCACCGACATACATCCAGCTGACTTCTTTTTTTATTTGAAGTAGCATGTAAAACATCATCTGTCAAATTTTCAACCGGGAGGAAATCATTGAAAACATTTTTTCTTTCTCATGTTCGTATGAGCAGCTGACGTATATTCCACCGCGTTATGGCCAGCTGACTTTCTTTTTTCGAATAAGTATCATGCCAACTTTTATCTCACAAATTTTCAACCGGGAGGAAATCATTGAAAATATATTTTTTTTTTTCTCATGTTCGTATGAGCAGCTGACGTATATTCCACCGCGTTATAGCCAGCTGACTTTCTTTTTTCGAATAAGTATCATGCCAACTATTGTCTCACAAATTTTCAACCGGGAGGAAATCATTGAAAACAATTTTTTTTTTTACGTGCGTGGGCGGCGGGCATCGCCCAACCCACCCAAGGTGCCGCAGCTGACGATCTTTAGGGTTCATGGCACAACTATCTTAATCATTTCACGAATTATTGGCTGAGAGGATTTTGGTCGCAAAAATCGGTCGCTGGCTCCCGGACTAAATATTTCGTCATTCAAATGTTATTAGAATTATAAAATATGCAAGATGAACATGTTTCACCGAGGGGGTAACTACTCGTGAAATAGTTGGGACAGTTAGCTATGAAATGGTATGAAATTATCTTGAAATCATTGTGAAATGGGTCGAAATGGTTTGAAATGGTCTGAAATGGTTTGGAATTACTGTGAAATGGTATGAAATGCTTGTGAAATGATCGCGAAATAGTGTGAAGTGGTATGAAATGGTATGTTTAGGTATGAAATAGTATGCTTGTGAAATGGTATGAAATGATCGCGAAATGGTATGAAATGGTATGGAATGCTTGTGAAATGGTATGAAATGGTATGAAATGGCATGCTTGTGAAGTGGTATGAAATTCTTGTGAAATGATCGCGAAATGGTCAGAAATGCTTGTGAAATGCCTGTGAAATGATACGAAATAGTTGTGAAATCATATGAAATGATTTTGAAATGTGAAATAGATGGGACACACAAGTTTGAAGTGGTTACCCCCTCGTGTTTCACACAATTTGACGAATTATGCACCGTTCTTGATCCATTTGAACCGTTCGAGCCTTGAATTTGAGAATTTTTGACGAACATTTTGTTGCATTAACGTTACGAACTTCGACCTCATATTGTATAAGACAAAATTGAGTTATATTTAATAAATTATCTATGTTTGTCACAGTTGACAATCGAAGTGAATGTGTTTGTCTTACACTGAATGTTTCTCCTCTTGCCCAAATTCCGAATGTATTTCTTGTGATGATTAAACTATAATAACGTATTACCCTGCTGAAATTAAATGAGCAATTCTTATCAATTCTCGTACTTGCAAAAAAAAGTGAAATCTCACAAAAAACATCCAAAGATGTAAAAACAGCCGCCAAGTACCCACACGAAAATCACAATTGCTTTATAAGCAAAACGTTTCGCCAGTCTCTGTCGTGAAATCAAGAAAAAAACCAAGCACCGAACGTATCCCTGCGATCTTTCAGCAAGTCTACGTCGTGAAGTCGGAGTTTCCTGTGAGGATATCGAAACATCATTCCAAGAGCTACGTACTTGGCGGGCACATTCGGTTCCTTAGAGCTATACGGTCAACCACCTTAGTTTCACGGGTAAATTGAGTTTTTAATGCGAAAGCAATTGAATCCACTAAAAAACTAGTTATTCCATTCCAACCAACAATCGTATCAAAAAATACTTCTAAGTGTCCTTAACCGTCTGGTCAGCTACCAAACTCTTACCATTGATCCATTGATAACCTAATTAGTTAATAACTTTTAATGAATGATTGATTACGAAAAATTTCGACGAAAAATTGGCGTCAAACTACTTCAAATTTGGGAATCCGGGCGGTCATAAAAATTTAATGAGCGAAAGTTAATAAATTCTACCTTAGAAACTGAAATGGATACCCGGGAACCCGGTTACTGACCGGACGGTTGATTATGTGTATGAATTTACAGACGTAAAGACCTTGTATGATAAATAAAAATTGTGGTCGTTCCAGTGTCATTGAATTATCAGATTAGACTCGGAACTCTGGAATGACGTACCTCACTATGGAGCCAATGCGCGATGTACTACAGCAAGTTTTCCCGTGATAGGTGACATACCGTAGAGCTTGAGTGTATAATATTAATTGTGGAAGAATGAACTTATTACTATACTTGCAAAACTGTCGAATCAAGGAAACTGAAATTTGCTACTTCGATATAAACCCTAAAACTTGCAGCTACGTGTATGCTATAGGTAGCATAGAGTATGACAGTTTGATATATAGTGATGAATATAAAATTCAGTTGATGATTGCTTTGGTGTACCCATACTATGTCATACAATTTTGCTCATGATGCATGCGTATGTGCAGGTGCACGAGCGTATACACGTAGTGTGAAAGATCAATTTCAATACCTGAAACCCATCCTGATAACAGTTTGGCCTCACTCGAATGCCAAAATATTTTGTTGCTCATTCGCTTCTGAAGAATAATCATTCGCAACTACACTTTCGTGGCAGGCCGAAAGATTAGCGCGTGCGAGTTTATGGGAGTGCTACTATAGCACTTCCATAAACTCGCACGCGCTAATCTTTCTGCCACGACATAGTCGTCCCACAAAATCGGAAGATGCATTTTAAACAAGTGCGTATGGAACCAATGTTATCTGCAAATCAGACATTCATCAGTCGATGCAAAATTCATGACGTGTATATATCCAGCGAACGGAAACAGAGTACTATGAGACATCCATCAGCCGCAAAGTACCGATACAAGCAGTTCGGAAGAACTGTCAGACAGACAGCCTAACACAAAATAGAACTGCAAGGAGTCGTATCCTATCAATCGATGTATTTTACATAGCAGATTTGATGAATAAACAATATGGAAAACAGTCAAAAAAATCGTTCGCAAAATACGATAAAGTACTATCAATCCTAAGCGAGAACAACAAACACAAAGGAAGAAAAACCGAATGTGCCCGCCAAGTACGTAGCTCTTGGAATGATGTTTCGATATCCTCACAGGAAACTCCGACTTCACGACGTAGACTTGCTGAAAGATCACAGGGATACGTTCGGTGCTTGGCTTTTTTCTTGATTTCACGACAGAGACTGGCGAAACGTTTTGCTTATAAAGCAATTGTGATTTTCGTGTGGGTACTTGGCGGCTGTTTTTACATCTTTGGATGTTTTTTGTGAGATACTAAATTATCCAAAAGATATTAACTTTACTGAACCGTACTTGATTTTACAAATGGTAATAAATTATATAAGTGACCGTACTTTACTCAATAAGATTGAATCAATATTAACAGACTTAATTATAACAAAATAAATTATAACGAACTAAACTATAACAAACTATACTATAACGCGAGGCTAAGCCTCCGCGGCCCCCCACGAAAATAATATATATGCCCGGATATACATCGAGATATATGTTTTTGTATATCCAATTATACAGGGTGAGGCATTTAAAGTGTTACAGAGCAATAGCACTCAAACTATTGATCATATCCAAAACTGTTTCAGACAGAAGTTTTATTGTTCGAGAAGGCCGTCATACTGGATCACCCTATTTTTTTTTATCGGTGGAGGCGCTGAAGCTACGGCAAGGTCAACTCCACTTTTTTAAATGAAATTACGTATTTTTTATTACGTTATTTCATTCTACTTGAAAAACCAAACGACTTTCGTATGAAACATTTTTTGGTGAGACACCAATTTTTCGTGATATTCAGCTGAACAACTAGAGATTTTTGAACGTTCAAGAACTTTTTACCTCTGAACTATCAAGTTTGGAGAAAAGTTGCTGGTGACAAAAAGTGCTCAATTTTATGCAAGGAATTTCGGAAAATAATTGCAGAATTTTTCCCCCTAACTTTTCATCGCTGTTTCTTCAATTACGTAAAAAAATTGAAAATTGTTGAAAAAATTCGGAAAGAATAATTTTCAAGGTTCTTCGCTTGGAATTATGGAATCTTCATACGTTGCAATTCTTCTCGAAGCTTGATAGTTTAGAGGTAGTAGATTCTTGAACGTTCAAAAATCTGTAGTTGTTCAGCTAAATATCATGAAAAATTGGTGTCTCACCAAAAAATGTTTCATACGAAAGTCGTTTGGTTTTTCAAGTAGAATGAAATAACGTAATAAAAAATACGTAGTTTCATTTAAAAAAGTGGAGTTGACCTTGCGTAGCTTCAGCGCCTCCACCGATAAAAAAATAGGGTGATCCAGTATGACGGTCTTCTCGAACAATAAAACTTCTGTCTGAAACATTTTTGGATATAATCAATAGTTTGAGTGCTATTGCTCTGTAACACTTTAAATGCCTCACCCTGTATATGCCAATATATATGGGGTATTCCACCTCAACTCGACGTGTCTCCAGACCTTGACAATTCCGATATCGCTAATTTTTTTTGTGCATGTTGCACCATAAGATACGACTACTCTCACCAAAGCTTTTGGGGATCGGTCTCATCGTTTCGATGAGGCAGAATATTGAAATTTCGTTGTTTTCGTTGACACGAAGATTTCAAACGTATGTAACTTGGAATCTATCAGTCCTATCGAAAAAATCAAGATCACCAAATTTCTTGTTTTTGAATGTTCTATTCGAAAATCATTTTTTCAGAATTCTTTAACCCTTGTGTCAGTTGTTATTCGCGAATAAAAATTTAAATGCTGTTTTTCGAAGAATAGGCCACCTTAGATTTTACTGAAATTTTTACACGATATTCTACGAAAAATTACGCGAATTTCAAGACCTTGTTTGAGATGGCACGATTTTTGGTTTAGAAGTTATAATCATTTGAAAATCTGTAAAAGCCTATGACGGAACGAAGGAAGGATTGGAAATTAAAACAGTCATACCTAGTTTGCGTAATAACTTGATGGCGTGAAAAGACTGATTATTTATTCTGTTCTTAGTAGTTATAATACAGTATTGACAGGTTCAGTAACTCATATTCATTATAGGATGAATTTCAATTTGCTGTGTACGGACATAACCCTACATTTGTCTTTTCATTTTCAAGGATGTTCGGGAGATATATTCAAATAGTGAGGAATCTTCGATATTTTTATCATCGAAAGACAGATAAATGATAATATGCTCACTGCCAAAATTTCAAGTTGATTCACTACACCGTTTTTGAGAAATTAATTTTTCAATTAACTTCTCATACATTTTACATTGCATTTAGAGGTATGGAGAGCCGATAAGGTTAGTATGAAATCTAACTTACCGTGCGCGTGATGCGAGAGAGACATTATTTAAATTTTCAATCAGGAAATCTGTTGATACGTTGCAAAAACGGGAATAGTGGAAAAGCGGCATTATTCAGAGGCCGGTAAATTAACGTATCAATTAATTTCGGAAAAAAAAAAACGAGAGTTTCAATGAAAAATCATTAATACTGTAACTTTACGGATAGTGAGCGACACCGAAGGTGACGCGAACCGGTTGGTTATTGTGTTTTCTTTACTCGATTTTTATTTTTGTTTGAGACTTCTACTATTAATTATTAGCCGTGCCTATTACGGACTTGAACTACCGTGTAGCTGAAGCCGCCTCCCCACAGACCTGAGTACGATAACGCACTAAGGCTGCACTCTACCCTCTTAACTGTTAAATGTTAATTTAATGAAGTTAATTTATTCCCAAATAATAGCTGTGCCAGACCTGGGTAGATCGGAGATCCACCAAGGCTGTATCTAGCTTTCTGTTAGATTTAAACTATAACCTGGAAATGGCGGAGGAAGGGGTTTGACATCTGATTAAATTGCTTTTTTGTAACGTTCAAAAATCTATTTATTTAATTAACTAAACCTACGGTTGCAACCCTATTTTATATTTACACGTTGCTTATCTTTACTTACGTTATTTCTACGTTAAACAATGATATCGTGATACGATTTTGACCAGTAGCTATTTTGACTAAGATTTGAATATTCTAGCAAAATACAGTTGTTCTGATATTTTCTTTATAATTTTTTGTATGCTGTGATTTACTCTGATTTTCTATAGTTTTATGTCTTTATTTGAAATAATTGGATTTCTGAAATATTCTTGAATTTATTATTTGTATTGAAATGAATAGATGATTCTAACGGTTCATCAGAGCTCTATGCTCGTGATGACCAACAAGTCACTGTGAGTCTATCTGGTCTCTACCCTAGAATAGCTAATGAGTTGATGCGCGGTGAGTCAACCCGGTCGCTTTGCCGAAGATTGCTCGTGAGCTGAGCGGCGTCACGCCTTTTATACTTGCCGTGACGTCACTCAGCTCGTTGTTGTGCGAAGCTTCGAGACTCTTCCAGTCGCTTCGCTCGACCGTTGCTGATTTAAATGTAAACGCACAGGCATGGGTAGCCTGGCACGTTACAATACATACTTAATTTTCTCATATTGGGATCAAGAGGTCGATTGCATGTATACGTAGTAAAGTGTTCTACTCTGCTTTTCATGAACGTGCGCGGTATCTATACAAAAACGGCCATAACTTGCGGAACCGATCAGCTAGGATTTTCAGCTTAACATTTTCTTAAGGGGGGGGTTTACCCAATCAGTTACCGATTTGTCTATTTTCTCCTAAACGGGGTAATCAATTGACTTGTCTTTTCGGCAGCCGATGTTTGACGAGTAATGAGTTCGAACTGGTACGTTTAATCGGATGAAATCAGGATTTTTTCAGTTTTTTCGATCGAAAAGTATTGGCGTGCCATTTATTGCGACTTATATCAAAGCCCACGCATCAAAAATGCAAAATCGACTCCCTGAGCCCGATTCTGTGAAAAATTCTGAACATCACCATCCCAAAACATCTTTGTTTTCGACAACGATGAAGGTGGAAGTTGTATTCCACGTTTTTGTGGTAATTTTCGCGATTGTCAGAGACTGGGGGCGGCCATTGCCGCTACAGCTGCTGATATAACGCGGTGGTTTCCAGAACGCCCGTGAGATGTCGCCACGCGCCCATCTGAACTTCATCCTTTTACTATAGTATAGTATACTTTCACGGTGACATCTCACGGGTGTTCTGGGAACTACCGCATTATATCAGCAGCTGTAGCAGCTGTAGCGGCAATGGCCGCCCCCCAGCCTCTGACAATCGCGAAAATTACCACAAAAACGTGGAATACAACTTCCACCTTCATCGTTGTCGAACACAAAGATGTTTTGGGATGGTTATGTTCAGAATTTCTCACAGAATCGGGCTCAGGGAGTCGATTTTGCATTTTTGATGCGTGGGCTTTGATATAAGTCGCAATAAATGGCACGCCAATACTTTTCGATCGAAAAAAATAAAAAAATCCTGATTTCATCCGATCAAACGTACCAGTTCGAACTCATTACTCGTCAAACATCGGCTGCCGAAAGGACAAGTCGATTGATTACCCCGTTTAGGAGAAAATAGACAAATCGGTAACTGATTGGGTAAACCCCCCCCTTAATCTACAAAAAATATAGAAACTTTCTGCGTTAGCCGATTTTGGATCCATTTTTGGTCCACTTTTCCTTGCTTGAGGAACATCGTGTATGACTGTTTTAATTTCCAATCCTTCCTTCGTTCCGTTATAAGCTTTTACAGATTTTCAAATGATTATAACTTCTGAACCAAAAATCGTGCCATCTCAAACAAGGTCTTGAAATTCGCGTAATTTTTCGTAGAATATCGTGTAAAAATTTCAGTAAAATCTAAGGTGGCCTATTCTTCGAAAAACAGCATTTAAATTTTTATTCGCGAATAACAACTGACACAAGGGTTAAAGAATTCTAAAAAAATGATTTTCGAATAGAACATTCAAAAAAAAAGAAATTTAATGATCTTGATTTTTTCGATAGGACTGATAGATTCCGAGTTACATACGTTTGAAATCTTCGTGTCAACGAAAACAACGAAATTTCAATATTCTGCCTCATCGAACCGATGAGACCGATCCCCAAAAGCTTTGGTGAGAGTAGTCGTATCTTATGGTGCAACATGCACAAAAAAAATTAGCGATATCGGAATTGTCAAGGTCTGGAGACACGTCGAGTTGAGGTGGAATACCCCATATGCAACATATATGCAACATATTGTAACAATCGCGACTTATCCCCAGTAGATTTTACCCTATTTTTGAATAAACCGGACGTTATCTAGAAATTAGAATCTTTATCTAATCAACGAATTAATAATTCGGGACTCTTTCTCGTCTATGAGTGTTTAGCCTATTTATTTATGACAGTTCTTATTTCTATGAATTCCCATATGATCGCCACCTCAGAAACTTTCGTACCGTTGGCGTTGATTATATGAGAGCTTTGGAAATATAATCGCAACCTCAGAGTATTTAAACCCGTCAGTGTTGATTTTCTTATTTTGATTATTTCTATTATCAGGATAGAATAAAATAATCGCAGCTGCAGAGTTTTTACACCCGTTAGCGTTGACCGTCTTATTTGGATTGATATAGTTATTTTATTAGGATAATTCACGTCCTCGGAGTATTTAAACTCGTAAGCAATGAATTGATAGGAAGGAATGATTTTACAGAAGGATGTCGTAACCGCAAAGTCTTTCAACTTGTTGGTTGCGTATTTGTGAATCAATAATAAATGTATTTGATTAATTATTATTTGATTAATAAGTTCGACAACATTTGTTATGTCAATTACCTATTTAATTGTTTTGAATTTAATGATCTTATGCGAAATATAGATATCGATAGATCCCGAGCCGCTTAACTCGTTCTCTTATATAGTAGCTGTCCCCACTACTTTTTGACATTGCGTCAGCAATTGCTTACTACTGAGCGTTTTCTATCTCTTTTTGATTTTGCGTTTCAACGAAACTACTAGGCTTTCCCTGTTAAACTCTATTTTGAGTAACTTTTAGCCAGATAGCTTCATACTCTATTTCTGCTAATTTGGCGATCTTTATTTTCGTTTATTGAAATTTCTCTTTTCTTTTACTCTTTTAATATTCACATTTACATCATTATATGAATATTTTTATAATATATGTAACATACTAAAAATTTGCCCACTGACATATATCCACACATATATCCGGGCATATATGTGTGGATATATGCTCGGATATATGTGTGGATATATGCTCGGATATATGTGTGGATATATGCTCGGATATATGTGTGGATATATGTGTGGATATATGCTCGGATATATCTGCACATATAAACAGCATATATTTGAGGAGGGGCTCAATCAATCGAGTCGAGTCAGTTGATTTTAATTTCTTTGGCCTGACGTTTCGGCAGTGATGTGCTGCCCTCATCAGAGGCTATTTATTCAAAAAATTATAAAATTACAAAAAATTACAAAAAGGTCCATGGTTGACAAAACATATTAGACTATGTGAGAGAATTTTTATTGGAAATGTAGGTCAGATGAAAAACATAGTTTGGTTCACGTTTCGACCCGAATGAGGGCCCTCTTCAGAACGAATAGTTTAATACTGTCAAAATAGAAAAATATAACAAAAGCAATATATAATGCAAAAGCATACCTACGTTGTATTTTATATATTACCTTATGTTAAGTTTCTTATATAGTTTGTATTTTTCTATTTTGACAGTATTAAACTATTCGTTCTGAAGAGGGCCTTCATTCGGGCCGAAACGTTAACCAAACTATGTTTTTCATCTGACTTACATTTCCAATAAAAATTCTCTCACACATACAACTGAGGTCAAAAATAAGGATTTTCTACATATTAGACTATGAATTAAATTAACAAGTCAGGAAACTAATTGCATGAAATATTAAAATTAGGTCAGTAGTTTGACACGTGTACAAACAGATAATATTTACATGGTCAGAGAAGTTAATATGAAATGCAGTCAAAACAAATACAATGGTAGTCAATTTAGAATACAAAGTAAACACAAGATCAGTTCTTAATATGATAATAAGAAGGAACTTAAACTACCTTATTAAAATTAATGATAAGTGAAAAAACATGGTGTCAAAGACCACCATTATCACGATACACGATGAGCCAAGTGTCATCATGTGCTGGTGAAGACGTTTAATAAAGCGAGGGGGTGTGACGACTTTCTTTATATACGTTTTGTCTTAGGCTTGTCTAATGTTGACATTATGACGATGACGTCAATGAATGACGTCAATGCCTACGATTAACGTCAATGGATGTTTATGTTGAGGTAGAGTTAAAGACCACGTTTTTTCACGTCAACAAATGTGCTAGAAGCTAAATACACCTAGGAACAACTTTTAGAACGCAACCTATGCAACACATTGGAGTAAGGCAAGTGCAGTTTCTTAGTATCTTCTTTCTTATTAAGCGCTAACGTAGACCATGTGACTCAAAGAGGATAGGATAGAGAGAACGCTGTCATAAGGCCATAATGTATTTTTGCGTACACGGTGTACAGCGCCGTCTGCCATGTGGGAGCTGAACTAGCTGCCCCCCAGCCGCCGGCTGATTGCCCGTACCACCAATTTCAAGCACATATTTAGAGCGCTGAATGGCAGGGTGTTAGATGAAGAATAAATATATGGGAAAATGAGACAACAATATTTTTCGGATACAATGCAATTGATTTATATTGTCCATAGTCTACTTAACTTTAATTCTATACATTATGCTCTTATAATACATGAATCTCAATTTAGCAATACAGAAACAAATAATATCGTATAATAAATAGAATATCTAATGTCCACAATCCCATCTTCTATAGAATATAAATATTTGATAGTAGATATGCTCAATTAATAATGATGTACAATTGATACGAGACTTACAAAATCAACTTATACGATAGAAGATGTACAATCAGAAATTGATATATACAGTGTAACGGAGTTTTCCAGAGCTCTAACTCCGCACCCTACGGCGTTCCTTGATAAAGATAATTTAATAAAAGACTAAGATAGAGAGAGTTGGGCGCCAGACACGGAAGTGTCGTTTTTCACAAAAATCTACTAAACAATAGCGATATTAAAAGATACTACTTAATTGCCGGAACGACGGCCTTAAAGCGTCAGCTAACTCAGATTTTCTGCGATAAGGGTAGAGTGGGTGGATTCACCTTAATAAATAGTCAAATAAAATATAGAACACCAGATATAAAATTTCCTTCGATGAAATCCGGAGATTTCGTATATTGTTTCAAGATAATTAATATAAAAGTGATCAAACACAAATGACCGAGTTCAGATATAATTACAGAGCTAGTTTTCAAGATAATAGTACAGAATAATATTTAAGAAATAGACAGCGTTGGAATAATGCGGAACAAAGAATATAATATTAGTGAGTCTTATTGCGTCTCAGCGGTAATATAAAAGAAACGTAAACACGCCGGTTAGCTAGCTAACGCCGTAGAAGCGATACAATGCAAGCTACTCTACTTTCCAGGTTGCGTATCACCGAGCGATACGATACTCTCGGCAAATTTTCTAATAGCGGCGAGCTAGCGGTATTAATGATAATTATTCAGCGATAATTAATGCAATAACTAATATAACGACTCGAAAAATACAGTAAACTAAGTTCGCAAGTACAAGGGAAATTATTAATTCTAGAAGATACAGTTGACCATAATACCTCGCTTAATCAGCCTCAAATTAATTACGTGAGATGTAGTCTCTTTTTATAGCGACTCTACGGCGGTAATTAAACGAGCTATTAATCGATATGAGATAAGAAATTATTTAGATCCTACGCAAGGATAAAAAAAAGAGATAGATAAAAAAAGTAACTTAGATATTAGACAAGGATCAAGATAGCAAGTTAATCAAATAACTGAAGATAATCAGGGCTAGCGAAGATTTTCAGAGATAGCGCAGATTCTTCAAGATAGTAGAGATATTTCAAGATAGTGGAGATATTTAAAGATAGTGGAGATATTTAAAATAAATCAGAATAATAGAATAATAAAGAATTATAGCTAGAACAACTTAAAATTAAACAAGAATGAACAACTTAATCCTATGACTTTCTACGTCAGCCAACCCACGGGGAGCTGGATTACAAGCGACACACCATGCGATAGTATACTACTTATGGTTCAAATATATTATAATAAACCAAAGATAGCGAGATACAAGATACAGAATATTCTCAAGCGAGAATTTAGATCAGAATAAGCAATCAAATAAGCGTTAGCAGATCATAAGCAAATTAAGCAGCGATATTAGACTAATTAGCGAAATATAACCAAGCGTAAAGATAATCAGAATGGCTGAAGGCAATTATAAAGTGCTTTTACTGAATTCTTCGAACTGAACGTTACGTGCGTAACCCGTAGGTTCGCGATACACAAAAATAGAGTATAAAATAATCAAATGAGAGTTCAGCGATAGCTTTTGTGGATTTTTCTAGCAATTATTGATCATAAAGACCTTACCTTGCTGTAGAGCGGCTTCTGAAGCACAGACACTAACTTACTTAACTTTAACTAACGGATTACTCTTATATTCTATATAGCGAAAACTAGCGAGAGAGATTAGGCAACACGTCTTTCTGGCGATAAGCGGGACGTAGAAGTGAAGATTCTCCGTAGACAATTTGGCGAACTGGCTCCCAGTGAGGTAGGTCAAGGTGGGGAACCTATCAGGACCAATTAATCGTCTGATTGGTCCTGCGAGCGACAAAGTTCGAACTGGTCAACTGACTAGTTGACTGTTCGAAGCGTAATCTTATTGCCGGGCGTCAGGCGTTACTTCACGCGCTTCACAGCGACAGAACTACCGTTCTGCGGTATCTCAGCTGCGAGATGGCTGGCGGGAGGGTGTGACCTTGGTTCTCGTTGAGCTTTTCCGATCCAGGCGATATCCATCCCTCGGGATGTCCTCTGCAGCGGCAATCCCTGCGATAGATGACCCACTGCAGACTTCTGCCAGGTCTAGGTGTCTCATCCGAGTCGCTACCTCTTCGCGACCTGACAGAGCACGTGGGACGTGATCCTCGTCCACTCTTACGTAGGATGTCCTCTGGCGATACGTTACGTCACTCGTCCAGGTATGGACTCTGCGTGACGTCGGCTTCAGATTGCTGGATCGGGCGATATAAACTGACTGCACTCGACGTAACAGTCAGATGCTGGGTGACAAGATGCATCGGCTGGCAGGAGGTCTTATGGGGACCCTGTTCACTCCCTAGCGATAATTCTCCCAGGTCCACATCCCTCCCCGTAGATGTTGCGGTACTATCCGTAGTACTGGTACCGTACTGGACTGCATACCGTCGATGGCATCTCCGGAGCGGAAGTTCTTGTAGCGGAAGTTCGGAAGTTGTCGTCGTCTTTATCTCTGTCTCTCTCTCTCTCGCGGTACATTAACAGAAAAATTCTTCAAATTAGTCTAACTCTATTGCTTATAAAACAGGTGTGTCACTTGTATCCCGAGGGTCTAGACGGCGATATTCTCTCTCTCTCCCGATATTACTAATAAAATACATGCCAGAAGGGCTCTAGTGACGGCAGCTAATCTGCAACGTCACAACAGGTACAAACATTTTTCACAATTTTTCACTTCTGCATAACCTTATCACTTAATACGAGTCAAGAATAGAGTGTAATGGCGTCGACTCAGCATCGGTTTTCGACGCCAAGACCGCCTGGCATTGCGCATGCGCAGAACGATCAGAGCTTAGCTCCGACCTGACAGATGGCAGTGCTTCCGGTGTACGCTCAGCGTTCTCTCTATCCTATCCTCTTTGATGTGACTAACATTTTTAATAGTTATCATGACCGCCTTCAGTTCACGTATGAACTCGAGGTTGAGCGCGGGTTAAGTTTCTTAGATGTCAACGTTATACGAGATGATTCCAACGGGTTGATCACTAATTGGTACAGAAAGCCTACGTTTTCTGGTAGATTTTTGAATTTTGATTCCATGCACCCTTTGTCTCAAAAGCGAGGAATGGTATTTAATCTAGTAGACAGAGCTATATCGTTATTTCATTCTAAATTTCATGCTGAGAATCTGAAATTAGTAAGAACACTGCTACGTGATAATAATTACCCTGACGATTTCTCAGAGAGGTTAATAACTAAAAGGGTGAAATATTTAAAATCCAAGAACATGCATACTAAAAATACCAATATTGTGATCACGGTGACTGACCCAGAGGAAAACACCTCAGTTATCATGGTCGTCAAAGGTCATGTCGCCAGGAAACGTAAGATAGTACCTATACCATACATTAATGGTTTCTCAGAGAGATTGGGTTGCTCACTTAGGAAATATGACTTGATACCTGTTTTCACTGTTAACAATAACCTAAGATCTGTAGTTACTACCCGTGCAGAAATTTGAACTGGAATGCCAGGCTACTGTCCAGCGCCTGAAGAGATTCACTGCCTAGCGTGATCTCTACAGGCTCTGCCTCGGCGCTGGCTAGTTTTGCCAATTCCGCGTTCCCTGGCCAGTGCCAGGGCTGGCCAGGTCTGGCCAGGGGGTGAAACGTCCTGATATGGGGCGGTCGGTCCTGTGTTTTAGTTCCTACTGAAACTGGGTTATAGGGCTGGGGGCGCTGATGGTTGACCGACAACGGGTGGGGGATGACGCGAGACGACGCCGATTATAGTCGCCATACTTTTTTCGTATAGAATTGTTGACGTGGACTTGTGAAATTTGGTACTTGCCTCGAGCTCTGGCTCAAGAGGATATAACCATACATGAAGAAGAAGAAGAGGGACTTGTGAAATAATATCTGAAGCATTGAATCTCCAAAATTCCACTTGTGCTTCGAGTGAAATATTCATCAACTTTATATATCTAGGCTTTAAAGTGAATTTTATTCTAATCTTGATAATAAAAGTATAATAATATTTAAGTTAAATTCAGAAATCGTATCGGTATAAAGCTTGTAGATTGGTCACGTAATTCTGGCTTGACACTTTCGATATTAGATATATTATTGACCATGTCAAATAAGAGATTTGGTATCAAATACGGAGGTTAGTACACGTAATTGTAGCTTTATAATTCACTTATTGAATATAGCATTAAAATCTCAAGGTGGATATTCAGCATGACATTGATAGGTCAGTTAACGTGAGCCTAGCTCTACACTTCGGATATTGAATACAGTATTAGACATTTTAAATTAGAGATCTAGTATTAGATAACATATTACTTAGGGTTAGGCAAAATTTTGTTCTTATTGAGTCTTATAGGATAGTTGTGTAAGGTAGGTTTAATACATTTATAGAATATACATTGACGCAAATGAAGAAAGGCCAAGCTTGTATTGTACGTGGGTACGAAAGTACGAAGCGCAGTGTTAGACACCGCTTCGTCACATCGATATAGGACTCTGCAATTCGTCAAAGCACCAAGGTTATTAATATGTCAGATGATAAATGATAAATCATTTTGATAAAATGAAGAAAATAATGACTAGAAATTGATTATAATATTTATTATAAATTATGAGGATTTGTATAAATTATTTAATAATAATAAAAACATGCATTCATTGCCAAATGCTTGTACTGCATTTTCTTTTTCATAATTATATGAATAGCTAATTTCAAGAATTTTCACCAGACCCCAGTCAGATCCTCTGGCTAGCGCCTAGCCAGATCCGCTGGCTAGGCATTGCAGAGACTTTTGTTACAGGCCAGGCATGGCTCAGGCCAGCTAGTCTGGCCATAGCCAGTCCAGATTCATGGCAAACTGGGCAGGCGCTGGGTCGCGCCAGAATTAAATTTCTGCACGGGTAAAGGCAAAGACCGATAATGGTGGTCTTTGACACCATGTTTTTCCACTTATCACTAATTTTAATAAGGTAATTTAAGTTCCTTCTTATTATCATATTAAGGTGGTTCTCCACCTACAGTCCCACCAAACGTGGGTTTTAGAGCAGATTTTGAGTACTTCTCGATGGAGAAAAAATCTGAAAAAAATCAAGCATGTAGAAGATCTTCGGGAGATTGATTTTGCATAATAATAATTCAAAAAAGTTATTAACAAATTGATGGAAAAAAAAACTGTTCAAGAAATTAGCCGATGACCCAACTTTTTTTTTAGGTGAAAATTATTTTTTAATTTTTCTGAATATGTATGAATTTTTTCAGAATTTTGGTGAATCTTTGAAAATCGCGTTTTGTCAAGTATGAAAAAACGCAATTTTCAAAGATTTACCAAAATTCTGAAAAAATTCATACATATTCAGAAAAATTAAAAAATAATTCTCACCTAAAAAAAAAGTTGGGTCATCGGCTAATTTCTTGAACAGTTTTTTATTCCATCAATTTGTTAATAACTTTTTTGAATTATTATTATGCAAAATCAATCTCCCGAAGATCTTCTACATGCTTGATTTTTTTCAGATTTTTTCCCCATCAAGAAGTACTCAAAATCTGCTCTGAAACCCACGTTTGGTGAGACTGTAGGTGGAGAACCACCTTAAGAACTGATCTTGTGTTTACTTTGTATTCTAAATTGACTACCATTGTATTTGTTTTGACTGCATTTCATATTAACTTCTCTGACCATGTAAATATTATCTGTTTGTATACGTGTCAAACTACTGACCTAATTTTAATATTTCATGCAATTAGTTTCCTGACTTGTTAATTTAATTCATAGTCCAATATGTTTTGTCAACCATGGACCTTTTTGTAATTTTTTGTAATTTTATAATTTTTTTTTCAATAAATAGCCTCTGATGAGGGCAGCACATCACTGCCGAAACGTCAGGCCAAAGAAAAATTTAAATTCACTGACTCAACTCGATTGATTGAGCCCCTCCTCAAATAAGTACCAGTTCGAGTGATAGCTTCATGATGATGAATAAACAGCATATATGTCTAAAGCATATATTTTTGAAAATGTTTATAGGATATATGTGAGCATATATGTCTTAGATATTTGACAAGGATTTATTGTACGGTGCATATATGTCTGCATATATACTATCATTCAAGCGCTGATACACAATTATTTCTGGGACAGTATTTTTAAAGCAATTGTATTTTGATGATGATGAGACGGTTTTTTATTTTCAATTGGACAGACGTTATTTTAGAAGACGCACTATAAAATGAAGACTCAAACGATTTTTGATCTTATGCTCGTTTACACGAGGTTTGGAAAATCAATATAGTGGTAAGTATTAAAAGTTTAAAAATAAAACAAGGTAAGTGAAAAAAAATTATAGGCGATACAGCAATTATATGTTCTCAGGATCGTCATCGCTATCATTTGGCGTTTTCTTGTCTGATCCCAATAAACCACAACGTATAAAAATAGGACGAATGTCCGCCTGAAAAACGTATATTAAACGGGTATACGTGAAATATACGTTTTTCGGGCGGACATTCGTCCTATTTTTATACGTTGTGGTTTATTGGGATGGCTGAAACATATACATTTTTTCCACTGTTAATCTGCAAGCCAACATCAGTAGTTTATTTTAATTACCGAATGTGTATTACCTTTTCATCGCATTTTGGTTTTTCGCAGCTGACTGCATTTAACATTTATCGCATTGCTAAACTCACTTTCTTTGAAAGTACTTTTAAAACGACGTTTGACAGTCCCTGAAGAAAAATACAGTCAGACCTCGTTATATCGCGGAAATGGGGCTATAGGGGAAGCGAAAAGCGGAGAACCGCGATATAACTTAGTTTCCCCACCAGTCACTTGAATCTCTAGAAGCACAGTGACAGTGAGTGAGACGGTAGAAGAAAAGGGCAGCACCTAGCGCGTGGTGAGAGAGTCGCTTGAAGCGCGTGGGGGGACGGATAGAGCAAGGGAAGGGGCTACAGTGAGCAAAACCGCGATATAACGAGGCGCGATATAACGAGGCTTGACTGTACACACGAAATAGAAGAAAATAATTGGTTAGGTGATTGTACGAAAACTCTTCAACAAATACGATACAAATTATAGAGATAAAAATGAACCTCTTATTGCACTGAGTTTCTTCGAGTCCAACGCTTTATGACGAATGGTTAAATCTTTTGCGTTTTTTGGGACACCACCTTTGCAATTGCTCTCCAGCAATACATCAGGCGAGAAAACTGATACTAATAAATTAGTTGCCATTGCAGAGACAGTAGTAGTGCGTCGAGCTGCCTCATATTGAATCTTGGACACGAACACTCCAGATCCAGGATCTCCTAACTCTTTCTATAGTGGATAAATTATTGAATAATTAATTCTCCAATACAACAGAACACTAAGGAAATAAAAATTGATCTTTATAGTAGGGGAGCCCAGAGTGCTAAATGGGGATTGACTTTGTCGTCGTGGAAACCTATTAGATTTGGAAGATTAGATAGATAGATAGATAGATAGATAGTTTATTTTTATCATCCATTACAATGTTGGACGAAGCCTACCTTGCATTTACAATTAGTATGCAAGGTAGGCGGAGGAGAATCTTAACCTAACTTAAACTAGGTAAAGAGAGAGAGAGTAGGTACATGGCTGTACGGAGCAAGCAGACAGGTTGTATATATAGGTATATAAATATACCTACATATATAGAAACACCCGCATTTGCACGAGGGACAAGGGAAACCGCCGGAAAAACCCTGTCCAGGTGTAGCCGGATCCAAGCTCAAACCACCGTGAGTCAAGTTTGCGCCTGAACGGCGTGACCCGTCTTACATTTTTTGCAGGCTGCCGCTCAGGCCTTCCTTGACTCGCTTGGGGATTTGAACTCAGGTCCTTCCGCTCCATAGTCTCGAGTGCTAGCACTACGCTACTACTGTCGGTAGATAGATGGTAGAAAGAAAAAAAGGTTATATAATGTTTACCCTTTCAGCGGTGGGGGAAGCGTCTACAGGTTCTCAAAAATGTAAAAAAAAACAGTTACATGGAAATACTCTAACGCATCAGATATTGATAGCGTATACGCCCCACATGTCTCTGATATTGAAAGTATGTTAATCTGCGGTTTGCATGGTGCGGGTAGCTGTACGGAAGGGTTGAAAATAGGAAAAAAAAAAAAATTACGCGAGCGCGTCAGATTCTCAGAGGGGATGTTAAGTGAAGCCAAAAGAAGCTCCCATTCAAAAGACTGACGATTTGGACATGACGCAGACTCATGGCGGCTTCTTGATAATGCAAAAAGAAAATCGCCATTTTGAAATACTCAAGCGCGTCAGATCTTTATACAGGTGATTCAGCTTGATGTCCTAGTCGTGTTGACCTATAATCTGACGATTATTTGGAGGGATTTTTTTAGTCTGACAAATTGAAAAAAAAAATTAAAATTTTTTTTATTTCTTTTTTTTTTTTTTTTTTTTTTTTTTTATCATCAAATGTGACAAACAAAAATCTTAGAAAATAATATGCAAATAAGAAAATCTATTTCATTCAATTATGACAATTGTTTTACAGAAAAAAAAATAGTGAAATATTAAAAAAGCTTTAAAAATATTTTTTCTTTAATCCTCGTCTTTATCCGGGGAATTGTCGTACTGCAAATCTGGCTGGATTTCTTCGTGGATCATTTATTTTTTATTTTTGTATTTTTTTTTTTTTTTTTATTATTTATTTATTTAATTTTTTATTTATTTGTTAATTTTTTTATTATTTATTTATTTATTTATTTTTTTTATTTATTTATTTTATTATTTATTTTATTCATTTTACGGAAAGTAGTGTGGAGGGTGCGAGAGAGTACGAGATCGAGAAAAAGTGATAGGGAAATAGAGGCGCGGAGTGGGGAATACAGGCTTCACTGCAGCTGCACGCGCTAAGCTTTTCTGACGATTTGTGCTACTTCGGCTTGTGGAAATCGGCAGATTATATTTTTTCCGTTATTCTTGAATTATTTCCTTCAAAATAAAAAAAAATTTGACCGCGCTCGAGAATTTTAAGATAACGATTTTTTTTTGCAAGTTTGTGACCTTCCCACGACCTTACGTCACGCTCAAATCGTCAGATTATTAAACTGCACACTTTTCAGCATGTAATTAACCCACCTTACCTTAATCTGACGCGCTCGAGTATTTCGAACGATCGATTTTTTTTTACTATTCTGATCGGCTGCCCTAGACGCGCGTTCCTATATTAAGGGCTAATATATGGTGGAGGTACTCAACAGTATACAAGGCATCCCCCTATATGTTAATCTGCCGCGCTCGAGTAAATCCCGAAATCCCCTATTGGGCTCCCCTACTATTAATGATAAAATTACCAGATTTTCAGATCGACATTTTTTTTCTGGCACAACGGATGTCTCGCCAACTGAAAAAGCCTTTGATGTTGATGGCTTGTTTTGATTCAGGTGGGGTAACAAAGTTTTTGTCATTTCGCCCATAGCTAAAATAACAAGTAATACAAGATTTGTATGCTATTTTGTTAGAAAAAAAAAAAAAATGTAAAAAAAAAACTGTTTCAATAAATACCTTCTTTTAACATATCCATGGTAACATACACAGGTTTGTCAGAGTTTTTAGGCATCGCAGGATGTTTTAGCTGTGATTTAGACTTATCCTTCATACCACCAGTTATTACAATCTTTTCTGCAGAAGAATTAAGGCCGAAGCACATAAAACTGCAGAAGCCATGAGCAGAATGCAGAAGCATAGAGCATGCGCACACAACTCTGGACTTTCGCGACAGCGCAAGCGCTATGCTTCTGCATTCTGCTTACGGCATCTGGAATTTAAACCCACATGAAAATCGGTAAGCATAAGAGAATTATGTACCGTCAAACATGCCACACCGTAAGCGGAAGAATAATCGCGTATTAAATGATGAAATAATTAATTGAATGATTAATTGATTGATTGATATTGGCATTTTACATTTCAGTTTACATTAATAATGAAGCAAATGACTCATTACATGCGTATTGATGGTTTTGCTATCAAAAACGCGGTCCAGCAGATTTTTAAGGTTAGGCGGATTGTCAAACGTCGAGAGAGTAGCGCAGTATTTATTCTTGAAAAAAAATACAATAAATAACTAAGTCGCAAACGAATTATTTAATTCAGCGGATGCGATCAAAATCCGATAGACCTGATGCTTTATTTCATAAATCAATACCTACCGACGAGTTGATGACTTCCACGTTCGGAACTACTTATCCTAGTAATATAATATGATCTTATCATAGTACTCAGCAGGAAAGAACATTTTTACAATTATTAAAAGGGTTTTTCTTTATTTGCACGATTCAACGATATAGAAATATATGTAATAGATGTAATAAATAATAGATAATATGTAAAATACCTAAGATATATAATATATAATACATCTATTATATAATATAGAACCGATTTTTGTACATAATATGTAACAATATTCGAGGGAGCCCCGCAAAATTAATTGAAAAAAAAAAAAAAAAAAATCATTAGTGAACTCAAAGAGGAAGAGAAAGTAGTTATTCGCGAGTTTCGAATAAAAAAAAAAAACGTACGTCACCAGTGTCAATAAGAAATCGCGTCATTCGTCGGGAAATGAAAAGGGTCTCGCAGCGACCCATTTTTTTTTTTTTTTTAATTTGTGCTGAATTCAAACGAATGGACGATAACGTGATAGTAACAGATAGTACCTAACTTGGGGACTGAGTTACTATATATATATATGTTTCATGTTCATTTTCCTATTTCTTTTCTCCACAGAATTCCCATTATTTCTCTTTTTTTGATCTGTTTCACGTTATCGTCCATTTGTTTCAATTCAGCACGAATTAATTCACAGAATGAATCGTCCGGATCATTCGTAGATTTATCAGGAGTCTGCTTTGATAACAAATGTTCAGTAACCGTATTAGTTAGTTTCATGAATGACTCTTCGAACTGATCCGTATCAGAATTCGTCCGTTTCTGTCCTCTGTTAATGGGTAGATTTGTGTTGAATTTTCCTTTCAGATCATTCGCTCTTCTGAATAAATCGGTACGTTCTTGAAATGTTAGCGTACTCGATGAGGACTCTATGTGATCATCACAATTATTTTGTGTTGGTGATGCACAGGGTGATCGAGCTTCGCAGCACTTTTCAGCATCTTCGACCGTAATGCTTTTTTTTTTTGAAATTTCCTCGCTTTTTTGCGGAACTTTGGAAAAAGTGGCTTGATTCTCAGGATCGCGTGGAGAACAAGTGGAAGAATTCTTTTTTTTTTCAATTTTGATGTTAGTGATGGGGCTGAAATATTGTATTCAATTATTTTATAAATAATGAATTGAACATTTTTCTGAACTTATTTTTTGAACCAGTACAGTTATTCAATAAATATCATCGAAATTAGTTGCTGAAAATTGAATTTCGTCTTTAATTTCACAATTCATATCCCATAATTCATATCAGTACGATAATCAGTTTTATAAGCCACACCTTGTCCTTTAAGGGGGGAAACCAGTTTAGGAGGCCGAAAATTTTCGTGTTTTACGTGAATTTTTTTAACAGGGAAGGAATTATCAGAATTTGTTTAAACTTGGAGGATATTTCATTAATGTTTTGAAGTACACGTTGTAATTTTTTCAAGTCATTTCCGCCGCACATAGTGGAGTTAAAAGCTGAACCGTCGCGATCAGAGTTTGCTGCTCGTGGGACACCCGGAAGTCACAATTTTGATCTGAAATCATCACAATTTTTTTTTTACCTTAACAACATATTTTATAAGAATATGTACTAAACTCTGATCAAAAAGTTGAAAATTGCATGTTTTGAGGTGTTTGAACAAATGTATACCATGGTATAAAAACATGACATTTTGTTCAAACGACTCAAAAACATGCAATTTTCAACTTTTTTGATCAGAGTTTAGTACATATTCTTATAAAATATGTTGTTAACGTAAAAAAAAAAATTGTGATGATTTCAGATCAAAATTGTGACTTCCGGATGTCCCACGAGCAGCAAACTCTATGTCCGGCGGAAATGACTTGAAAAAATTACAACGTGTACTTCAAAACATTAATAAAATATCCTCCAAGTTTAAACAAATTCTGATAATTCCTTCCCTGTTAAAAAAATTCACGAAAAATACGAAAATTTTCGGCCTCCTAAACTGGTTTCCCCCCTTAAGCATCAATCAACAGACCCTCACCTTCTATTCTTAACAAATTTTTCTATGTACATCATCGAATTGTAGTGTGGAAATCCTCTACGATTGGAGGCGCCACACCCGCTTCTAGTTTCCACTTGTCTCTTTTTTTTTTTCTTTTGCGAAAGATTCTCTGAGACGAGTCCACCGATTGAAGCAAGCCTCCGCTATAATTGAATTCATTATAAACCGAACTGAACGTTATTTACGTTACCTAGGCTTAGAGTATATGCAAGTCGATCTTCGCATGGACTTATAAAATATTAAAATGTATCTGGTATCTTTAAACTCGAGTCACAGAGACAAAATAATGGTCACTTTCGTGAAATTTCGAGTAATTTTCTGTTTTGTCTTCGAATTACAGAGGTTTTTGCAAGGGAACAGACTGAATCTCAGACATATGGAGGTTTTTGAGTTAGCGAGGTTCGACTGTACTTACGAGTCGTGTTCAAAATTTTTGAGATTTCCACCCACGAATTTTCTTTTTTAATTGCATCTCTATAATCTTTTGATCCAGTGTCGTAAAGGTGAGGATAGCTCTTCACGATATTGATCAATAGATCATCAAAATTTCTTTCTTCGTTGCAAGGTACTCCATAATCTACGTTATCCGAACCCTCATCGTCGTGCATCCTCGAATGGTTGTACGCGTGGTCACTGGAAGACATACCTTTTAATCCCACAAGATTTCATTTGAATGTATCGTAATTGAAAATGATTTTAATTTATAGCTTGGATATTATACTTACTGAATTATTTTTCACAAATATCTTATTGAAATGTGAAAGTTTATTAAACGAGCACTTTTCATTGAACAATTAAACATTTGATGCAACGAAAACAAGGGATGCCGCAATGAAACGAAAGACAATTCTGCAAATTTCAGGTCAGACAAATAATTACGTAAGGTATTGAAATGGACGAATTTGACGTAATTTTAATCGCCCTCGTTAATTTGGGAGCAATCCTGGTAAAACGCCGCAGAATGAGAGAGAATGCCAAGATGCGAAAGCGTGTTTGAGTTAGACCTATCAATATGCGAAGAAAAGAACATGGGGCGTATTATAATCTATTTCAAGAAATTGAAACTGACCCGAAAATGTTTAAAAACTATACACGCATGAACCTGACATCGTTCAATAACTTGATGAACATGGTTTATCCACAGTTAATTAAAAGAAGTCCTCGTGCGTTGAAGCCGGAGCAACGGGTTGCTTTGACATTACGGTAAACATTTGTCAAATCTCAAATATTATTGGCACACTCGTAACAAATCTTGTCATCAAGATCATCATAAGATCATTATGTCACAGTTTTCTTAGTGGAGATAAAGTCCCAGCTGTAGCGTTTGCTTACCGGATCGGGCAATCAACCGCGCATAAAATAATCAAAGAGACGTGTGATGTTCTGGGAAGACTCCTTGGTCCTGTCTATGTGGAAGCTCCGTCACACGAAGATTATCTTCGAATAGCGGAGGTTTTCTGGAAATTGTGGAATTTCCCCCATTGCATTGGCGCGATTGATGGAAAGCACGTTGACGCACAATGCCCGCCGAATTCGGGTTCGACTTATTTTAACTATCACAAGCGATACAGCATTGTACTAATGGCCGTGTGTGACCACAATTACAAATTTACGCTAGTGGACATTGGCTCTATTGGTAAAAACAGCGATGGGGGGATTTTTTCGAACAGCGCCTTAAATGTAGAAAACGGAATGTTAGATATCCCACGAGGATCAAGTGCACTGAGCGGAACCGATGTTCAGATTCCTTACTTCTTTGTGGGTGATGAAGCATTCCCTCTAGGCGTAAACATGATGCGGCCTTACCCAGGACGATATCTAGGCGAACGCAAGAACATTTTCAACTACAGACTTTCTCGGGCAAGACGTATCATTGAAAACACATTCGGAATTTTATCTAGAAAATGGGGGACTTACAAAAGGCCAATCGCTGCGAATCCCAACAATATTAACAAATATGTTTTTGCTACTGTTTGCTTACACAATTATCTCCGAACTGTAGAAGGAAATAACTTCAACTTTTTAAATCATGATCAAGTGGTCGAAGACCAAAACAGCGGCGTTGCTTATGCGACCAATATTAGAGAAATTTTAAGCGACTACTTTGCGTCTCGGAATGGAATGGTAGATTGGCAGCATGAATATGTAACAAGGGGGCAAAATCTAGATGAATAATGAACATAAAACATATATAAAGTAACTCAGTCACTGAGTTACGTACCCAGGTAGCAATTTCGGAAGTGATATAACAAGGATGTAACGGCCATGATGAAATGTCCGCACATTCAGAGATCAGTTACATATCTGGTACTTTGACGTCTCGGTGACGTCTCTGCGATGTCAAAGTACCAGATATGTTGATCTCTGAATGTGTGGACATTTCGTTACATCCTTGTTACATTACTTCCAAAATTGCTACTTGGGTACTTTTCATTTCCCGACGCCGAATAACTACTTCCTTTTCCTCTTTGTGTTCACTAATAATTTTATTTTTATTTTTTATAATAGACGTATTATATATTTTATATATTATCTATTATCTATATCTATTGCATATATTTCTATATCGTTGGATCGTGCGAATGAAAAAAAAAAAAACCGTTTAATAATTGTGAAAATGTTCTTGCCTGCTAAGTACTATGATAAGATTATATTATAATAACTACTTTCTCTTCCTCTTTGAGTTCACTAATGATTTTTTTTTTCAATTAATTTTGCGGGGCTCCCTCGAATATTGTTACATATTATGTACAAAAATCGGTTCTATATTATATAATAGATGTATTATATATTATATATCTTAGGTATTTTACATATTATCTATTATTTATTACATCTATTACATATATTTCTATATCGTTGAATCGTGCAAATAAAGAAAAACCCTTTTAATAATTGTAAAAATGTTCTTTCCTGCTGAGTACTATGATAAGATCATATTATATTACTAGGATAAGTAGTTCCGAACGTGGAAGTCATCAACTCGTCGGTAGGTATTGATTTATGAAATAAAGCATCAGGTCTATCGGATTTTGATCGTATCCGCTGAATTAAATAATTCGTTTGCGACTTAGTTATTTATTGTATTTTTTTTTCAAGAATAAATACTGCGCTACTCTCTCGACGTTTGACAATCCGCCTAGCCTTAAAAATCTGCTGGACCGCGTTTTTGATAGCAAAACCATCAATACGCATGTAATGAGTCATTTGCTTCATTATTAATGTAAACTGAAATGTAAAATGCCAATATCAATCAATCAATTAATCATTCAATTAATTATTTCATCATTTAATACGCGATTATTCTTCCGCTTACGGTGTGGCATGTTTGACGGTACATAATTCTCTTATGCTTACCGATTTTCATGTGGGTTTAAATTCCAGATGCCGTAAGCAGAATGCAGATGCATAGCGCTTGCGCTGTCGCGAAAGTCCAGAGTTGTGTGCGCATACTCTATGCTTCTGCATTCTGCTCATGGCTTCTGCAGTTTTATGTGCTTCGGCCTTTAGGAATATCAAGAGGATCTCAATTTATCTCAGATGTATCATCCTGAAGAAATTCAGCTTCAGACTTCTCACTGCTTTGAGACTGAAAATAAAAGAAAAGTTTTATTACAGAGAATTCTACTCAATTTTGTTAAAATCATTCATCGTGCTGTTAAAAGCTGAGTTACAAGCAGAAGCATTTATTGGATAGTTTTTTTTTTTTTTTTTTTTTGAGATGCTAAAACTATCATTATGATTGTTGTCATCAACCTGGCGAAAAAGATATAATAAATAAATCAGATGAGATTATTTTAACAATTTAGAAGTGCAATTTTTAATCATAAAAACATTATAACTGTATCTCTTTTTCACTTGGTGCATAAGCCGTTTCTGGAAAATTACTTGAAATACCAGCTTCAGCTGAATCGGCGGTTATTTTTTCAACAACCAGTTTAGGTGATTTGATTCCATCCAAAGCCCTCAATTTTTTGTTTAAAATCACCATCGAAGCTATAAACAATTAAGTGATAAAATATTTTCTTATTTAAAACAAAAATTTGAATCGTGTTTCATGACAATTAAGAACTCACTTGAAATTGCTACAACTTTTGCATTGAAAGTTTCCCATCGACCAAGAGATTCTTTGGGCGTGTTATGCCATTCCACTACGTAGACCTTATCTGGATCTCCTTCATCATTCCTAAATTTCTCTACATCAAGATTTTTGATGTGTTCAACCTTGATACCTGGCGTGTAGGTCTTATCATAATCACCACCAACCCACTTCACCAGAGCTTTGAAATTCTTTCCAGTGCTGAAAATAATTGAATTGTCATTGAAGAACATAATTGATCATTATATATTTTTTTCGGCATAGGCATTGAAAAGTCACTTTATGACGCCTGTTTTCGATCCACAAAGTATCACTTTATACGGCTGATTTCAAAACTGCCGTATAAAGTCTTTATACCGCAGTTTCGATGCGCAGTTCGAAGTGCGCGACAGATCGCACAACAACCTCACTCTACGTCTGTGAATAATCTCAACTGGCGTCAAAGTGACTTTTCATGCCTATTCTATCAAAAAGTTTTATTTACCTTGACATGATGAAATATAAAATTTATTTATTCTCACTTATTTTGTACACTGTTGGTACTATAAGTATCATATGATTACACGCTCTACGTTTTCTCGAGCTAACACTGTACAATCTTTACAGTATGTGGCTCGCTCTACTGACAGAAAATCTTACCATCCAATAATTCAAATTGTAGTACAGTAGACTCTCGTTATATGGCCAAGCGAGCGGCTCGCCCTCCACACGTACAAACACGCACACTAATATGCCGTTCCCCACTATACTCTCCCCCAAGCCGCCGGTGTGCTTGGCGCAGCCACGAAATTGCGCGCCTCGCTCACTGCTCTTCCCTCCGCGCCTGGCGCGCACCCGTACCACGCGTGGAAAGGGCATTCGATATATATGGCGATTTACCTCTCCTATAGCCCCGTCAGATGGCCATATAACGAGAGTCTACTGTATCAATGTTACTGATTTAAAACTGGCAAAAAGTTACGCAACGAACATTTTTTACATTACATTCTAGCTGGATTCTTTTTATGTTTTTATTTTTCGGCAAAATTAAAATAACAATTTATTGTATTATACATGATATACTAAATGGCTCAATCTTTTTTTTTATAGTATACTTAACTTCAAATATTTTATGTTATACAGTAAAGGTATATTCAAATTAACAAAAGTATATCATGTTTCCATTTGTTATCTTTATGTTAGCATTTCAAATTTATTCGGATGTTTACAAGCTACTGAAATACCATATTGAGGGGATGATAAAAAAGTAACTTTTTGATCAATCATGTTGGCATTAACAGCAGCGAGACTTTCACTCAGACTGCCAAAATATAGATGTTCTTGTCTAGTTTCATGGAATCTATGTCGATGTTTCATGAAATATTTACCAAGAGCGTAGAGCTGTAGATTGTTCGCAATCGTAATCAATATAAAAGTTTTAATGTAAAAAATTTCATTATTCTTTAAGAGAACGGTATATACCGTTTATATATACAGGGTGTTACAACTAACTATGTCACCCCGACGGGTGGTGATAGGGGGGACCTTAACTAACATTTTCGATATAGGAACCCATGTCCGGAAAGTCGACGTTACCTTGATAAGAGGGATTCAAAGTTTTCAGCAAACGCCTGCAACGCTTTCTCACAGGCGCTGCGAAATCGTCGAGAATTTAGAAATAATCTAAGTCTCATTCAACTATTTATTAACAACATAATGAATCTAACGCAGTGTTCCAAATATCACAGAAAATAAGTATTTTCGTCGTTAAGGGGGGACTCCGCAGGTTTTGTTGAAAAAACCACGTTTCTGCTCTTGAAATCACGGAAAAACATCCAATCGAAAATTTCTGACAGCAATTTTTTGATTATAATACTATGTGTCTTGAAAAAAAAAATGTCAACCTCCTGCGATGAAAGTGTATGCGCAGGAAACCTTTTGCAGCGAAGCGACTGCGAAGAAAATGCGAAAGGTTCCCTGCGCATACGCTTTCATCGCAGGAGGTTGACATTTTTTTTCAAGACACGTAATATTATAAATCGAAAAATTGCTGTCAGGAATTTTCGATTGGATGTTTTTTCGTGATATCAAGAGCAGAAATGTGGTTTTTTCAACAAAACCTGCGGAGTCTCCCCTTAACGACGAAAATACTTATTTTCTGTGATATTTGGAACACTGCGTTAGATTCATTATGTTGTTAATAAATAGTTGAATGAGACTTAGATTATTTCTAAATTCTCGACGATTTCGCAGCGCCTGTGAGAAAGCGTTGCAGGCGTTTGCTGAAAACTTTGAATCCCTCTTATCAAGGTAACGTCAACTTTCCGGACATGGGTTCCTATATCAAAAATGTTAGTTAAGGTCCCCCCTATCACCACCCGTCGGGGTGACATAGTTAGTTGTAACACCCTGTATATATAAATATATATAAATATTAGGGTGTCCGTTAAAAAACCCAATTTTGAATCGGACTCGACGCACCCCCTACAATGATTGGAAAAAAAATTAAAAAAATTTTGGTCGCAATTTGAGCCTTCTATCTCAATTAGAAGGCGTGCCTAAATGACGAAATAATTTCACATTTCAATAACATTGATTTTTGTCATTTCTTTTCAATTCCAATTTTTTACGTAGACAAGAGAAGGTAGAAAGAATCATTTGATAGTCGAAATCTCCCTCATATAAGTGAAAGTACATAGAAAAAAAATTCTCCTTGCCGATTGTCTCGTATGTACGGAAAAATAAATTTTTAAATGAAATGGAGAACTGATCCTTTCAATAACGCAATGGACAAGAAAGTACTGATTCCATCAGGCTGGTGCTGTACGTCACGGTTTGCACGTAAAAAATTGGAATTGAAAAGAAATGACAAAAATCAATGTTATTGAAATGTGAAATTATTTTGTCATTTAGGCACGCCTTCCAATTGAGATAGAAGGCTCAAATTGCGACCAAAAATTTTTTTATTTCTTTTCCAATCATTGTAGGGGGTGCGTCTAGTCCGATTCAAAATTGGGTTTTTTAACGGACACCCCAATAAATATATATATATATTTATATATATATATATATACCGTATATATCGTTTCTTGACTTTCAAATATTCCTTACTATGGATTACTTCATGATTAATTAAAATACGTTTATAAAATTTGCTGCATGTGTCTTTGTCAATTGGTATATTTATTGTTAAAGAATAGTCCAACAGATAATATGGCGTAAGCCTGCATGGTGTCGCCACTGTCAGCCTAAAAACTAAGTCAACCATCTGTGTTAACGCGCTGCTACCTCCCAGTGAACACACTCGTTTCATTGACAGCATCGGTATGCTGCAATGTAAGGTGAATACTACATTGCAATTGTGACGTTAGTGTGACGTTCAATTGGTACACGGATATTCCTGAAATATCTGGGCCACATAACAACGAAATGTTTCAGAGACGTTGGTATGGTATGTAATATCCATATTAAATAGCGTCTAGAACCGTGTGCTTCTTGAATGTTACATTGATGGTACGTGGCAGTCAATACGTAGCAACTAGAGATTGGCGTTGCATCAATTGTACATAGCAAGTCAATACAACAGTAATACATCGGCGTTTTGTAATATAATCACATCTCAGGCACATGTAACCGACGTTACAGTTAGATGTTACACAGACGTTGGTGTGGAATGTCTAACCTATATCACCATTATACGTAGTAGTGGGTTCTATCAAAGTTACATGAACAGTTCGCAACATGTGTGCATGTATCAAACAGATACCGCCGTTACATAAATTATACATATCGAGCTAATGTCACTGTGTGTTATCGATATTTCGTATTGTTTATATGTCAGGTGCATAATATACTTGGAATATCGGTATATGACATCATTATTATACATCAGGCCGGGACGTTGATGTAGTACGTCAAGCCCATATCAGACATTAAGAAAAAAAATCGCGTAAGGCGTTCCATTCTTTCCCATATATCTTATAGTCCGCAAATACCTACACGTACTAAATTATACTCTACAATTTTCTGGAAATAATTCATCAAAGAAAAATAAGAAAGATAAGATATCATATCCAATATTAGTTCAGGTTAACCTTCCTGGTTTATGTCAAGGTATAAAGTATCTTGCTGAAACAATCATCGGCTGTGAAAAAATCGTTTTTTTTTCGAAATTTCACCGAAGACTCACCTTAAGTACAATTAGGAAATTGAGCTAAACATGGCTTGAGCTCCCTTTTAATATTATAATTTATAGAGCTCATATTGATAAAACATTTTTTCTTACTATATGTATCAACATTTTTCACGTAATGAAAAAAAAAATAACGACTTTTTTTCAACCACCCTAATCCCAGCAAACACAAACTGTTACGGTTATATAACCACGGTCTAACAAATAACATTGCACATGTTATCTTACAGAAATATAAATGTTATGTAACATATAGGTATTGCGTATGTAACAATAAATCATAACTTTTATCTACCATTGTTAACCCGCATGCCAATCCCCGCGCGACCGAAGTTAGAGAGGTGGCCGCCTGCAGCGCCTCGCCCGAAAAACATTTCTCGCAATAGAAGTAACTTTTCTTTTTAATGAGACTCGACGATTTTCTGAGTGAAATTAGCAAATTACAGATATCAACCAAGTAACTCAATCCGTAGTAGAGACTAGTACTTCATTGTTTTACAGAATATTCGATCTAGTCGAAATATCATGCAATTGAGTTTGTGGCAGTATGGTAACATTTGTTGTGAAATAGACCATTATATTACCGATCAGTTATATGTATGCAGCGTTATTGTATACGCAACATCAATATAACAAATACATACATACACAAACAAACGTAACTGTTATGTAATATTTACAAGCTTGAGTAGGAAATAACACTTTACCTGACCGTTACATGTAACGAACAGGTGATATTATACGTTATATTCGGTTATATGGCTGTTACATAGCTGTTACATAACTTCTACGTAGCCAGCATTTGTAACTGTAACGTAACTTCGCGGCATGTGCTTCGTGTAAATAGGCTGTGCGGGTAACATAAATAATCTGTCACCGCGACGTCACAATTATGTATTGTCGTGACATCACTATTACCTATCCAGGACGCATTCGGTTTGTATCCGAAGTCTGTACCTGTTACATCAATGTAACATTGGCTTGTGGCGGACATTTTAGAGTCCGTGTATGTTACATGTACGTTACACGGTACGTAACTGTGGAGTTCGAAGGAACAGGGGTTTCGTAATCGTGATATCGCTGTCACATAACTGTGTTCACTGGGCTGTTAGTAATAAAAGAACCTTCCATTGAATAAGACGAGCGTCCTTTTATTTTCCACCCCAAAGTTGCTCAGGTTATGGGCCCAGAAACGGAAAAGAATGGAAGTAGAGTAGAAATTAAATAGATACGGTATTACCCCGTTTAAAGGTTCTGAGTTCGGAAATTGGCTGTACAGAATGAAACTAGTGCTAGAAGAAAACGATCTCAACGAAACGCTCGAAGAAGAATTCAACATGGACGAAGAAAGTTCCAGAAAGAAGAACGCCAAGGCGAAAAACCATCTTCGACAGCCATCTTGAACTAGTAAAAGAATGTAACACAGCACGCGCAATCATCCAGAAACTGACTACAAACTTCCAAAGAACAGGTATAGCATCACAACTATTATTGAGAAAAAAATTGTTGACTCTCAAACATAACGAAAATGAGAGCCTAGAAACCTACTTAATAACATTTGATAAGATCACAAGAGAGCTGAAGGGATCAGACGCAAAGCCCAGTGAGAGCCCTGCTCAAAATCCCAGACTGAAATCGACAGGAGCGGATAGCTTTTCGGACAAGTTTCCAGACAAGACCAGATCGCGTATCTGTCTGTCTGTGGTCTGTACCTTATCCGGTCGAAAATTCCTGTCTGGATTCTGCGCGAGCCTTGTCTGTATTCTATTCTATTCTATTCAATCCGGCTCGGAAAATCCGCGACGAAGTAACTTATCCGGACCAAACGGCATCCTGTCGGTTGAAAAAATTAATCTGGTTTTGCCTGGACTGTTTCCGGAACAAGCGCATCACCTATTCAAAAGTTCATCCGGTTGGATGCGCATCGTATTAGGCGGTTTAATCGATCTGTTTCGTATCGTTCTGTCCGCATTTTATGCGGAATCTTTGACCCGCCCCGTGCGGTCCCGTCCGTCACTCAAATCTGTTTTGGAACTGTGTCCGTATCCATCCGGTTTCGTTCCCGCAAATCATCACGTGATCATTTACATCAAATTTTCGAAGTTGGAATTGAGGCTCTATCCGATTTCATGCCGTATCAATTGATAATCACGTTAAGATTTGCGGGACCGAAACCGGATAGATACGGACAGAGCCCCGATTCCAACTTTGAAGGATTTGATGTAAATATAATCGGGTTATGATTTGCGGGACCAAAACCGTATACAGGGTGTCCAAACTAACTATGTCACCCCGACGGGTGGTGATAGGGGGGATCTTAACTAACATTTTCGATATAGGAACCCATGTCCGGAAAGTTGACGTTACCTTGATGAGAGGGATTCAGAGTTTTTGGCGAACGCCTGCAACGCTCGCTCACAGGCGCGGCGAAATCCTCGAGGATTTAGAAATAATCTAAGTCTAATTCAACTATTTATTAGCAACATAAAAAATTTATCACAGTTTTACAAATATCACAGAAAATAAGTATTTTCGCCGTTCATTTATAGAAAAAACAACTGTCATGCCTGTGTTATTTTTTTTTTTTTTGGTTTGTCGAGTTAAAGAAATGTGATAATGCAACTTGGTTGTTTTTTGTAGAAATGAACGGCAAAAATACTTATTTTTTGTGATATTTGCAAAACTGTGATAGATTCTTTATGTTGCTAATAAATATTTGAATTAGACTTAGATTATTTCTGAATCCTCGAGGATTTCGCCGCGCCTGTGAGCGAGCGTTGCAGGCGTTCGCCGAAAACTCTGAATCCCTCTCATCAAGGTAACGTCAACTTTCCGGACATGGGTTCCTACATCGAAAATGTTAGTTAAGGTCCCCCCTATCACCACCCGTCGGGGTGACATAGTTAGTTTGGACACCCTGTAGATACGGACAGAGCCCCGATTACAACTTTGAAGATTTGATGTAAATTTAATCACGTTATGATTTGCGGGACCGAAACCGGATAGATACGGACAGAGCCACGATTCCAACTTTGAAGATTTGATGTAAATATAATCACGTTATGATTTGCGTGACCGAAACTGGATAGATACGGACAAAGATTTTCGAAGTTGGAATCGGGGCTCTGTCCGTACCTATCCGGTTTCCATGTAATGTACATTACTCCAATATTTTCTCGTGAGGCGGCGACCACCGCTTTCGATATTCTCGCGAGTACCACTTATAGGAGTTGGTGAGTATATATAGAGGCTGAAAATATCATCTATAAGCGTCGCCTAAGTCCTGTATTGGTTATGTGTTAGTATCATGTTAGGGTCAGTATGTCTGTTGTCGATATATGTTGCACCCCCTGAAGCATTGATACTTGAGAAGAAAAAAAAAAAAAAGAAAAAAAAAAAACGAAAAAAAAAAGAAAAAAAAAGTAAAAAAAAAAAAACTTTAATTTTTTGAAAATGGATCCGGATAGAACCATACAGGAAAAATGCCTAGGGTGGGGTTACTTCCCGGATAGAACCCGATAGCAAGCCTATCTGTATGTTCGCAATAATGGCAGGATTAGGGTGTGTCAAAAAAAAAAACGAAATTCGAATTTATTTTTTTGACCGCTGAATGTGTGTATCCTAATCTCGAAATACACCTCACAAACGGAATCCGCCGAGAAAAATTCTCACGATGTGCTAATCGATATTTATCGATAAAACTAGATATCGATTGAGCGACCTCTTAGGATGGTTTATCCGCGCATTCCTTTTGCGTGGTGCATTGTGAGGGTTAAATCTAAGGTTTAAGACTTGGGGAGGCGAAAAAATATGAAATTTGAAGAAAAAAAAAAAAAAAATTGCGAAAATAATTACAAAAAAATTTTTAAAAATTTTCTCAAATTTCATGTTTTTTCGCCTCCCCAAGGCTTAAACCTTAGATTTACTCCTCACAATGCACCACGCAAAAGGAATGCGCGGAAAAACCATCCTAAGAGGTCGCTCAATCGATGTCTAGTTTTATCGATAAATATCGATTAGCACATCGTGAGAATTTTTCTCGGCGGATTCCGTTTGCGAGGTGTATTTCGAGATTAGGATACACAGATTCAGCGGTCAAAAAAATAAATTCGAATTTCGTTTTTTTTTTTTTTGACACACCCTAGGCAGGATAGGTCCCGCATAGCACCAGATAGGGACACGACCGGAATCCCGGACAAATTCCGGACAAGCCCGGAGGTTTACCGGACCCAAATTACGTATAAAACCCGACACACTGCCGATTCGGTTTTTATCTGGATTTTTAAGCAGGGCGTATCCCGTGCGCGTACATTACGGATTGAGCCAAATAGGAATGCTGACACGAGAAAATATTTGACCGTCAAAATTCCGGACAGGACCAGAAGTTTCCAGGTACACAAAAACCAGAACTCGGACGTATACAGGCGGATACAATTTCGCCTATCCGGTTTTCTGTCTGGGATCTTGAGCAGGGAGCGAAATAATATGTTATTTACTGCTAGCTATGCCCAATACGTATACGTGTAGTCACAGCAATAGAAACCATGGCAAACAAAGACCTGTCGATAGACTTCGTGAAGAATCGACTAATAGAGGAAGAAATCAAGAGAAAAGGCCTGCAGGAAGCTAGTGAAGAAAAAGGACAGGCATTTTCAACAAATACGAATAATAAAAAATATGATTCGAAGCCAAGATTCTCCTTCGATTGCTACAAATGTGGCAAACGAGGACACAGGATATCTGAATGTAAATTTAGAGGAAAGGAACCACAATTTACAGGAAAAAGTAAGAAAGAAGCCCAAGGAAGCTCGACAGAACAAGAAAAAGAAGTTTGTTTTCTAACAAGCAACGACACCCAAGAGAAAAACTCAGGTCAGACCTTACATTTCTATGCAGATTCGGGCGCTACAGATCATTTAATAAATTCCGACGAATACTTCGAACAATATATTACCTTGAAAAATCCAATAAGAATTAAAGTCGCTAAAGAAGGGGAAGATGTAATAGCTACCAAAATTGGAACAATCTCATCAGAAAGTTGCAAATTGAAGAACGTACTATTTGTCCCAAACCTAAGAAGTAATTTACTATCCATCAACAGGATAGAACAAGCGGGTTTTGGGGTAAAATTTGAAAATAACAAGGTAACGATTTATAGAAACAAAGAAGTAATCAAAGTTGGATTTAAAAAGAATAACCTGTATGAAATAGCATTTAAGGCCAAAGAAAGATCAGCGCAGAAGGCATACTCGATTCCCAAGAACGACGAAACATGGCACAGACGCCTTGGACATACATCGCTGGAAAAGATAAAAGAATTGAAGAAAAGAAATCTGATAAACTGTGAAATCTCACATGAAGAAATATTATGCGAACCATCTTTGAAAGGAAGACAAACGAAATTACCATTCAACAAGTCAGGACATACTACAGGAAGAAAATTAGAACTGATACACACAGATCTCTGTGGTCCAATAAAACCACTCACTCATAATAACAAAAAATTATATATTAACTTTCTTAGATGATTTTAGCCACTTCACAGTAGTCTACCTGATAGAAAATAAAACAGAAGTATTAGAATGCTTCAAAAAATACGTAGAAATGGTTGAAGCAAAATGTTATTCCAGAATATCTAGACTAAGAAGCGACAATCGAACCGAATATACAAGTAACGAGTTTCGAGGATACTGTAGTAAAAAGGGCATTCAAATGGAAACAACCAGCACTGGATTAAGGGGGGGGGGGGGGGGGGGGGGGGGGCTAAGGGGGCTGCAGCCCCCGGGCGCCGTGACCTGAGGGGCCCCAATTTCTCAATTTTGTACACTCACAATTCAAAGATAGGGGCCCTGGGAGGTCCTTTAGGGCTCCTTAGCACCGGGCCACCTATGATCTTAATCCGGCGCTGGAAACAACAATCTACTCACCGCAGCAGAACGGTAAAGCAGAAAGGCTAAACCGCACACTTCTAGACAAAGCAAGGACACTATTAGCAGACTCACCGTTTGAAAAGGACATGTGGGGTGAAGCAATATACACCTCCGCCTACATAGTGAGCAGATTACCCACAATCAACGGTAAGATACCAGCCGAAATATGGGATGAGAAAGTACCAAACTAAGAAAAACTTAGAATATTCGGATCAGAAGGACATACCCATGTCCGGAAAGAACAGAGAGAAGGAAAGATGACTGAAAAATCGAAGAAACTGTCCATTACCGGATATTGTAATAATGGCTACAGGCTGTGGGATTCTGAAGAAAGAAAAGTTATTCAAGCGAGAGATATAATATTCAACGGAGAAGAGAAACCAGAACAGAAGAAGATAATATATATTCACCCGGAAATACAGAAGAACGAAGAAACTACAAATCAGAATATAGAAGAACAAATCAGAGACCAGGTACAAAATGAACCAGAAGACGTACCAAACGAAGAACAAAGCGACCCAGAAACACATGGAAGAGGGAGAAGAACAAAGAAGAAGCCAGCATGGCTACAAGACTATGACTGCGACGAATACCAAGATTGTGAATTTACAGCTTGGAGCACTGAAAACTTTATATAAGGTGAACCCCAAACAAAAAGCGAGGCCCTAGAATCAAATGATAGAGACAAATGGCTTAAAGCAATAAATGAAGAGCTAGAGTCACACCAAAGACACTCCACATGGACCACTGTAGAAAAACCAGAGAACAAGAAAATAATCAACAGTCGTTGGGTCTTCAAAATGAAGGGAAATATTCATAAAGCAAGACTAGTAGCAAAAGGCTACGAAACTACTACAAGGAAACGTATGCTCCAGTTGGTAAGCTGTCTATGCTAAGAATTGTCTGCTGGTCATCGCAAACAGAGAAAGGATGGTCATCGAACAGATGGACGTGAAGACCACATTCCTCCATGGAACATTGGAAGAAGAAATCTATATGCACCTACCTGAAGAGATGAAGAATGATAAGTATGTATGTAGGTTAAACAAATCCCTTTATGGACTTAAACAGAGTCCCAGATGCTGGAACAAAGCATTTCATAGCTTTATGATAGATAATGCCTTTCAATGTTCTCCATACGATATGTGTCTGTATACCAAAAGCGATAACTCAAAGCCAGGGTTGTAAAATTTTTAATGGAAAATATTTCCATTAACTCATTGAATTTAATTTTTTAATGGAAAATATTTCCATTAACCATTAAATTCAACTTTTTAATGGAAAATATTTCCATTAACCATTAAATTTAATTTTTTAATGGAAAATATTTCCATTAACCATTAAATTTAATTTTTTTAATGGAAAATATTTCCATTAACCATTAAATTTAATTTTTTAATGGAAAATATTTCCATTAACCATTAAATTTAATTTTTTAATGGAAAATATTTCCATTAACCATTAAATTTAATTTTTTAATGGAAAATATTTTCACTCACCATTAAATTCATTTTTTTATTGGAAAATGTTTTCATTAAAAAGTTAAATTCAATGAGTTAATGGAAATATTTTCCATTAAAAATTTTACAACCCTGAGCCGCTCACGGTCATGCACACAGCGAATGGCTTTCTACTTTCCCGCCAAGTCTATTTAAAAATTAAAAGTGATCCAAAGTAATTTCAGAAAATTCCAGCAGTTGATGAGAATTTTTCCGAATAGAAAAAAATATTCAAAAATTGATGAAAATTTTTCTCATCAAATGATGAAATTTAATTTTTTAATGGAAATGTTTTCCATTGAATAATTAAATTTAATGGTTGATGGAAAAAGTTTCCATTAGAAAAATAAATTTAATGGTTAACGGAAATATTTTCCATTAAAAAATTAAATTTAATGGTTAATGGAAATATTTTCCATTAAAAAATTAAATTTAATGGTTAATGGAAATATTTTCCATTAAAAAAATTAAATTTAATGGTTAATGGAAATATTTTCCATTAAAAAATTGAATTTAATGGTTAATGGAAATATTTTCCACTAAAAAATTAAATTTAATGGTTAATGGAAATATTTTCCATTAAAAAATTAAATTTAATGGTTAATGAAAATGTCAATGCATTAAAAAATTTAATGCATTATTTACAACTCTGCTCAAAGCTATACATTAGGGTGCTTCAAAAAAATTCTTTAATTTTTTTTCTCAACCTTTACCCTCCCAAATGCTTGAGGTGAATAAGACAAAAGTCCTCGCGAAAGTCGGTCGCTGTAGCTCAGCTCTAAGAGGTCGCTATTTTCATTTAATTTCGCCATTCATTTAACATGAGAATTTACGTTTTATTATTCAAACTGAAATTACACGTATTTATTTAGATTTTTCAAAAAGATCCATTGTATATTCAGAAAGCTGGTTTTTCAAGCTTTCCAAACCTATATAATAAAAGTCGATTACCTTAATTGGAAGATTAAATAAAGTCATTTAAAATCTAGAAATTTTGTTGCTACAGAAAAATCTCTAGATTTTGAATGACTTTATTTAATCTTCTAATTAAGGTAATCGACTTTTATTATATAGGTTTGGAAAGCTTAAAAAACCAGCTTTCCGAATATATAATAGATCTTTTTGAAAAATCAAAATAAATAGGTATAATTTCAGTTTGAATAAAAAAACGAAAATTCCTATGTTAAATGAATGGCGAAATTAAATGAAAATAGCGACCTCTTAGAGCTGAGCTACAGCGACCGACTTTCGCGAGGTCTTTTGTCTTACCCACCTCAAGCATTTGGGAGGGTAAGAGTTGAAAAAAAAAAATTAAAGAATTTTTTTGAAGCACCCTACTATACATATTCTTGTGTCTTTCATTAATAGTCCAACCTATTCCCTTGCTAAGACATTGAATTTCTGGCTCAAATCTAATTTGGTAAAACCGAAATCTTTTATCAAGGATAGTTTTACTCTGGTCGACAAAGTGAGAGGTATCGTTTTGCCTCCTGACTACATGTTAATTTCTTTGGATGTGGTAGCATTATTCACTAATGTACCAAAAGAACTCGCGCTTGAAGCCATTAAGAAACGTTGGCATCAGTTGTCAGGAAAGATACCTGTATCGTTAAACCAATTGGTGATAGCTTTGAGATTGTGTTTTGATGCTTCCATTTTTAAATTTGATGACACCATATACTCTCAGACCTTTGGGCTACCTATGGGATCTCCTCTGTCACCTATTCTAGCTGATCTCGTGATGGATGATTTAGAGTCACATTGTATTAATAATTTGGGTTACGATTTGCCCTTTTATTTTCGTTATGTAGACGATATTCTAACTGCGGTACCGAGAGACTCGGTGATCCATTTGTTACATGTATTTAATGATTTCCATCCTAGATTACAATTTACTTGTGAGACGGAAACACAGGGGTCTATCAGTTTTTTAGACGCACGTATCATCAACTCAAATCAGACCATCGAAACGGATTGGTACCAAAAACCCACTTGGTCACAGAGATATTTAAACTTTCACTCGCATCACCCAAAATCTTACAAAATTGGTTCGATTATGAGCTTAGTTGATAGAGGAATTCAGTTATCCAACACGCGGTTTCACGAAAAAAACCTAGACATTATACGAGAGGTTCTTACCAAAAATGATTACCCAATTCAATTGGTTAACCGAACTATTGCTAAGCGTATACTTACCATCAATGCGAGAATTAACAGTAATGTGTGTGTTCAAGCGGACCCTAATAGATCAACTTTCATCTCGATCCCTTACAATGCGGGTTTGTTTGAATCGCTAAACCGCACTTTTAAAAAATTCAATGTCCAGTTTGTTGGTAAGAACTTGAACGATCTAAGATATTTGTTCGACTCGAGTAAAGACGCTTTACCGTTGGAAAAACGTTCTAATGTAGTATATCAAATTCTTTGCAAAGATTGTACAAAGCCTTATATTGGTCAAACGTCTAGACACTTGTCGCAACGAATTAGTGAACATAAAAAGAACATCAAAGACAATGTTGACCATTATACGGCTTTAACCCAACACATTGTAGAGCAGGATCATCAGTTTGATTATGATAATGTTGAGATCTTACACGAGGAACCGTCTTATTATAAAAGAATTATTTTGGAAATGTGTAACATCGTTAGTCATCGAGGGTCGGTTAATTTGCGGAAAGATGTAGAGAAATTGAGTGATACGTATGTGAGATTGATTTCGGATACCTAACTTGTCCAGTGACATGTATCGATAAACTCTAGTGACTAACCTATACTAAGTCTATTTATAAGTACCGATTGAGTTTATTGTTTTGATACCATGTCTATATTCTCCGTATGACAGTCTACTTTCTTAGTTTTCATGCTCTGCGGTTTGCTCTCATAACAGTCTTGTCGAACTTCTGTCAAAGTCAGCTTTTCTTTCCCTTTTTTTAATTCAACTTATAAATTTTATAGATTAATAGTAGTGATGGATAGGTGGAAGTTCCGGAAGCATGAGTCTGGATTAACGTCTTTTGCTCATTGTTGATGACTTCTGGCACTATTTTATATCCCAAATTATATTTTTTAGGTAAAGTCAGTTCGAACGTTTCTTGTGTTTTTCAAATTTGTTTCTGTGTGCAAAAAACTGTTACATGTAATTTCTTTGTAGATGAATAAATGTTTTGTCCTGAGGAGGGCCCACAACCAGGGCCGAAACGTTGACGATTAAATTGTATTAACGTTACTACGACCTTCATATCCAAGAATCCTGTCTACACATTCAATTGAGGTCAAGAATCAGTCCCCCCCCCCCCCCCCCCCCCCCCCCCCCCCCGCCATATACATATTCTTGTACGTAGATGATATTTTAATATTTCACAACGATAAAAATGCTATTAGTAACCTTCGAAGCAAATTGATATGTCAATTTGACATGGTATACATGGGAAATGCTGAAAAATTCCTGGGATTAGAAATAGAAAGAGATTATAAAAATAATACCTTAAAAATTCACCTAGAATCATATATACAAATATTACTAGATAAGTTCGGCATGACAGACTGTAAAAGTATAACTACTCCAGCAGAAAAGGGACTAAAGCTTGAAAAGTCAACAAACATAGAACAATATACTAAGAATCCCTATCGAGAATTAGTAGGATGTTTAATATATCCTATTACTGGAACGAGACCAGATTTATGTTTTGCTGTTAGCCTGTTTAGTAGATTCCAAGACTGTGCCAATGATACACATTGGACGTACCTGAAACGAGTATTAAGATACCTAAAAGGGACTAAGGACTTTGGGTTAATCCATACCCCGGCCTCTTCGGAGCAAGCCCAGCTCTACACTGAGAAAAACTTACACAAGAAAGTAGCGTGACGCGCGCCACCTTCCGAGTCTCTGTCCTACTCGCAGCAATACGAGAGTCGTAAATCGCCTATTCGGGTGGGGGCACTGCTAATCACGCGTGGCGACGTTCTCTGTTTTACGCTGTTCATGGCACAGAGTTTTTCGGTGCGTGCACGATGTTTTCCTCTGCACTCACGCTGATACATATACATAATCTCGCGCGTGCGAAAAATGATATTTCACCATTTAATAGATTTCTACGTAAAGGTAGAAGAATGTATAAATCTGTATATTACCAAATTTAAATAGTAGTCACAGAAATTCGTACTTTTTTTTTACATTTATATATGTTTATTGTTTATATACTTTTCAGGGATACATTTTCGATATAAACTACTATATTTAAAAAAATACATACTATCTTATTGTATATATAAATGAATATAGAAGTATATAAATACGCATAGTTTAATTAGGTTTTATTCTTATTTACACGAAATTATACATTTCTACACTTTCATGTGCTTATGTATGCCTTTCTATAAATTTTCGTTTTTTACCAAGGATAATTTAGCAATAAAATACAAATTATACAATGTAAATTAGTGAAATCTTTATTAATACATTTAAAAGATATGTTTGGTAATGATCAACATTTTGTTCTTAATTTCATGAAGTGTACACAGTTCTCTCAAATCTAATGATTTGTATGCAACCATTTTATGGTTATTATCAGCTATAACACTGTACGCATCATAGTGTTTATCAATTCCAACGACACATAGAGGAATGCAATCAAAATATATTTCATCATCTACTAATTGAACCGTATGTATCAAGCCAAATTCTGGAAAGTCACTTGATATATCCTCTTTAAAAAAAAGCGTTGTAACGTTTTTTGTCAGGTTTTTTAGGCCGCATAGCTAGGCTTATATATATGCTATATATACAGGGTGTTACAACTAACTATGTCACCCCGACGGGTGGTGATAGGGGGGACCTTAACTAACATTTTCGATATAGGAACCCATGTCCGGAAAGTTGACGTTACCTTGATAAGAGGGATTCAAAGTTTTCAGCAAACGCCTGCAACGCTTTCTCACAGGCGCTGCGAAATCGTCGAGAATTTAGAAATAATCTAAGTCTCATTCAACTATTTATTAACAACATAATGAATCTAACGCAGTGTTCCAAATATCACAGAAAATAAGTATTTTCGTCGTTAAGGGGGGACTCCGCAGGTTTTGTTGAAAAAACCACGTTTCTGCTCTTGAAATCACGGAAAAACATCCAATCGAAAATTTCTGACAGCAATTTTTTGATTATAATACTATGTGTCTTGAAAAAAAAAATGTCAACCTCCTGCGATGAAAGTGTATGCGCAGGAAACCTTTTGCAGCGAAGCGACTGCGAAGAAAATGCGAAAGGTTCCCTGCGCATACGCTTTCATCGCAGGAGGTTGACATTTTTTTTCAAGACACGTAATATTATAAATCGAAAAATTGCTGTCAGGAATTTTCGATTGGATGTTTTTTCGTGATATCAAGAGCAGAAACGTGGTTTTTTCAACAAAACCTGCGGAGTCTCCCCTTAACGACGAAAATACTTATTTTCTGTGATATTTGGAACACTGCGTTAGATTCATTATGTTGTTAATAAATAGTTGAATGAGACTTAGATTATTTCTAAATTCTCGACGATTTCGCAGCGCCTGTGAGAAAGCGTTGCAGGCGTTTGCTGAAAACTTTGAATCCCTCTTATCAAGGTAACGTCAACTTTCCGGACATGGGTTCCTATATCGAAAATGTTAGTTAAGGTCCCCCCTATCACCACCCGTCGGGGTGACATAGTTAGTTGTAACACCCTGTATGTATATATATAGTGTAGTACATAGATATATATATATATATATATATATATATATATATATATACTAGGGGGGCTTCGCCCCCCTGCGCGCTACGCGCGCCAACCCCCCATATTCTAATTTGTATCAGTTGTTTCTAAAATTCAAATAATCCGTGGATTTTATGTTCTTCGTATTCCTCGTTGTCCAGGTCGTTCAGTGAGTATATCTCGTAGTCCAGGTCCTGGGCTTCGTAGATCTCGTAGTCCAGGTCCTGGGCTTCGTAGATCTCTTAGTCCAGGTTACTCGCTAAGTATTTCTTGTAGTCCAGGTCCTCGGCTTCGTAATTCCCGTTGCCCAGGTCCTTCGTTTCGTATTCCTCGTTGTCCAAGTCTTTGGCTAAGTATTTCCAGTGTCCAGGTCTTCGGCTTCGTAGTTCTCGTTGTCCAGGTCATTTACTGAGTATTTCTCGTAGTCCAGGTCCTCGGATTCGTATCTCTTGAAGTCGTGTGTAGAGATTATTAGGATATATCGCCGCCGCCGTGTCAGACATTTTGTGCTCTCCTCGGCTATCCTCGGCTATCCACGGCTATCTTCGGTTATCCTCGGCTATCTTCGGCTATCCTCGGCCATCCTCGGCTATCCCCGGCTATCTTCGGCTATCCTCGGCTATCTTCGGCTATCCTCGGCCATCCTCGGCTATCCTCGGCTCTCTCCGGTTCTCTTCGGCTCTCCTCGGCTGCCTTGGCTCTGCTTCCCCCTTTCCCTTTCCCGGGCCCTTGGACCGAGGGGAGGACCGGGTTCGGCTCCCCTTGGGTCTCCTCGGCTATCCTCGACTATCTTCGGCTATCTTCGGCTATCTTCAGCTGTCTTCGGCCATCCTAGGCTCTCTTCGGTTCTCTTCGACTCTCCTCGGCTCTGCTTCCCCCTTTCCCTTTCCTGGGCCCTCGGACCGAGGGGAGGACCCGGTTCAGCTCCCCTTGGCTCTCCTCGGCTGTCCTCGGCTATCTTCGGCTATCCAGGATAGTTTTCGATAAGGAAGCCAAATGGGCTGGGGGGAGGGAGCGAAAACAGCCGAGCGGGGTCCAGAAGGCCGAGGGCGAAGGGGGCGGAGCCGAGCGGGGTCGAGGAGGCCCAGGGCAAGAGGTAGGGGGGGGGGGGAGGGATAAACAAAAGCCGAGCGGAGCCGAGATCGCTGGGATACTGACAAAGGTTAGGTTAGATTACCTAACCTAAGCTAACCTAACCCGACCCAACCCAACGCACTCTATCCTGACCATGGCAACCTAACCCAACCTGACCTAATCTAACCTCACCTCAAAGGTCAGGTCAGGTAAGGTTAGGGGTCAGGTACGGTTAGGTTAGGTTAGGTTACCAGCCTAACCTACTCTATCCTGACCAAGGCAACCCAACCCAACCTGACCTGAACTAACCTCACCTCAAAGGTCAGGTCAGGTAAGGTTAGGTATGGTTAGGTTCGGTTACCAAGCTAACCTACTCTATCCTAACCAAGGCAACCTAACCTAACCCGACACAACCTAACCCATCCTAACCTAACCTAGCCCACTCTATCCTGACCATGGCAACCTAACCCAACCTGACCTGACCTAACCTAGCCTAGTTAGGTTAGGTTACCTAACACCTCAAAGGTCAGGTCAGGTTAGGTGAGGTTACCAACCTAACCTACTCTATCCTGACCAAAGCAACCTAACCTAACCTGACACGACCTAACCCATCCTAAGAGTTAGGGGGAGGGGAGGGGCGAAAAGAGCCGAGCGGGGTCGAAGAGGCCATGGTAGGGGGGGGGGGGGGGGGGGGGGGGGGTAGCGAGCGGGGTCGAGGAGGCCATGGAAAGTCTGACACGGCGACGGCGGTGGCGGCGGCGGCGATATATCTTTATAATATAGAGAGATATATATGTATATATATATATATATATATCCATACCATGTATGTGTATATATATGTATATATATATATATGTATATATATATACCTATATATATATATATATATATTGTAACATATCCAGCTATAGTGCACATCGAATATCGCCAAAGACCGAACAAAGGAAAGGATTACACTAATCCTCTACGTTCGACCAAGTGGCTGACGTCACGCTAGGGAGTGGGGATAGAGAGTATATAAACGGCTCACTCAATCACTCATTAGCGTATTTGTGCCATAGAGGCCTTGCGACTCATAATATCCAATATTCGAGCGTATTCTGGCATAGCACTGTTTCGACTCATAACTCCGAGCGTAGTCAGGTAGAGCACCGGTGCGACTCATATTATTAAATTCACTTGTATAGCTTCAGATCGCCTAGATCCGAATAACTAACATAAATTCAAGCAAATAGAATCAAATCAATTGCCTTTAGATAAAATATCATTGGTCACAATTTAAAATATAATAGAAGAGAATAGGAGAATATTATAATGAAATCAAAATAGAATCATAACAGAAAACATAACCGCGCATAGCCTAAAATATAAAAATAGAATATACAAACAGAACGAAAACCTAAACGGAACAAACAAACAAACGCGACTAGAGTCACGAATTTAGAATAGGAGTAGAATAAGTAAATCATTGTAAAAATTAGTTTATTAGAATTCATTTGAATACAATTATTATTTACTTATTTGAACTTTGTCGGATATTTCAGCACTGACTCCTAACTAATCAATTTCCATCCCTGAATAAGCCTATAGGGACCAGCTTTGGATCATTCCTAGTGCGAACGGCGTTGGATTAACTTCCCGCGTCCGAGGGCCAAGGAAATACGATTCCGAGTCTGAGACACGGTCTTGGAATCGCAAGGTTCCCGGATCCGAGTAAAGAATAGGTTTTGTGTTTAGGAAAGCAGGCTTGGATTCACTTCCCGGCTCTGTTCAAATAGGAGAAGGATCGGCTTTGGTTCTACCCGAGTCCGAAGGGAACAGGCTTTGGTGGAGTAATCTACCCGAGTCCTGAGTTGAAGTAAATTCACAAGGTTGCATAGGTGGCTTTTGGTGGCTAACCCATCCTTTTCCCTACCTACGTACCTCAAAGAAAAGCCCTATTAATTTTGATAATTTAAATCCCTTTTTTATAGGTAAAGAACTCACAATAACTGCGGGTATCTCTTAACTTTCGGGTTCAAGATACTCGCCAAAAGTTACTATATATATATATATATGTATATATATGTATATATATTAGACCGCCTCAAAAAAAAACTTTATTTTTTTTTTCGATCTCCAGCTTCATAATTTCATAGTTTTCAACCAAATATTGAACCTTGTTCAAGGAAATCGCCGTGCGATTTTTTTTAGCGGTGGCGCATCGAGATTTTGTATTCGCCATTTGATTAACACGTAAGAAATCCAATTCTGACGTTTGGAGCGGGATATTTTCTTTTCTACAAAACGGACGGAACTCTTCTTGGTACACTTTTGACAACTTGGATGTCCTCTTCAAATCGGCGTATCATTCAAAATTTTCAACCGCACGATCTTCGAGATATCCAAGATTGCGTAAAACGTGGTTTTTCACTTTTTGAGAAATGGTTACTTACGATAAACACGCAGCTTTCTCGACTGGGCCTCAGTGAAATGTTGAACAATATCCGTCAAATACATTAAATTTGTTCAATTAAACCGAACTCGATGTGCCTGTCTATCGGGAAAATCAAATTATCGAAAATTTCAGTAGAAACTTTCTCGCGTAGAAAAGAATATATATATATTTTTTTTTTTTTTTCAATTTTTTTTTTTTAGTATCCACTGCAAATAGTAAAGGATCACCGGTCAAAATATAAAAACTGCCATAAAGGAAGTTTACGACACTCAAGTTTGAAATAAGTCGATGATAAAAAAAAAAAAAGAAAGCGGAATGGCGGTTATATTATATTATACTGTTCACTTATTTCACTTCTTACTTATTCTGTCTAAATAAAAATTCATTAGAACGGAATTTTTCCGATGTGTTTTTTTCTCCGAGCTCGGTGGTTAGGAACCCACCTCAAAAAATGTAGGTCCTCCCAAAACACTGGGCCAGTATTGACAAGGTTGCGGAATCAACAAAAACTAAAAGTTCAAAAAATGAACAAAAAAACTATGTGCTCAGTGTGCGGAGGTCTTAAGCCTAACCCAGTAAGACAGGTTACCTACCCTACTACTCATACTACTACTACTACTGTATATTTAATGTATTTGACGGATATTGTTCAACATTTCACTGTGGCCCAGTCGAGAAAGCTGCGCGTTTATCGTAAGTAACCATTTTTCGAAAAAGTGAAAAACCACGTTTTACTCAATCTTAGATATCTCGAAGATCGTGCAATTGAAAATTTTGAATGACACGCCGATTTGAAGAGGACATCCAACTTGTCAAAAGGGTACCAAGAAGAGTTCCGTCCGTTGTGTAGAAAAGAAATTATCCCGCTCCAAACGTCAGAATTGGATTTCTTACGTGTTAATCAAATGGCGAATACAAAATCTCGATGCGCCACCGCTAAAAAAAATCGCACGGCGATTTCCTTGAACGAGGTTCAATATTTGGTTGAAAACTATGAAATTATGAAGCTGGAGATCGAAAAAAAAAATAAAATTTTTTTTTGAGGCGGTCTAATATATATATATATATATATACATAATTAAATAACCTACATAATTAAATCGATATTTCGTGCAAAATCACATAATTAACTCATCTTCAACTTCATTTTTGAGTATAAACGACTTTTTTTCAAGTTATCTCAATTAATCTATCGAACGCATAGTTTGCAGACTCATCAATTAAGCGTTTAATTTGGGCCCAGACCCCATTTAATCGGTGAAATATAAAATCTATTGTTAAGTGTATAGTTCGAGACACTGTGTCATTAAATCGATGTTGAGTCCAAACAACACAATTTACCTCCTATAAATGATTCTTCATGTATAAATGATCATGAGGTTGAAGTAAGAAATTGAAGATAATTAGATTTTGTAATTTTTAAGGAAATATCGATTCACCAATGGTCTCAAACTATACGCTTGACATACATATATGTATACATATGTCAAGCGTATGGTTTGAGACCCTACATAATTCAATCGATATTTCGTGCAAAATTAGAAAATTCACTTATCTTCAATTTTGTTTTGGAGTATAAACGACTTTTTTCAAGCCCTACTGAAAAAGTTCATGTGATATATCATGTAGAAAAGTACATAATAAATCACATGGTAAATTAATGTATGATCTTATGAAAGATATCATGCACAATTTACCATAAGAATTATTCTGTACTTTATTTTGTGATTTGTTACATGATTTATTGTATAGTTTAAATCCACATCATTTATTTTGTGATTTACGATATGATTATATGGCCAGGGTTTACCGAAGAAAAAAAAAAAAAAAAATTGAAGACATCATACGGGATCAAACCCACGTCCGTCAAATCCTGACGCAGTCTCGCTACCGCCTGGGCTACGCCGCTTGTTGATATAACTTAACAGTTTGACGATCATGAAGTCCACATATGACCAGAATTTATTTAATTTTCTCCCACCGAGTTGAGCTTTATTTTGATCCAACTATGGCTTTTATATATAATATGAAGCGTGGGCGAGGCGGATGCGAGACTGCTTCAGGATCTGACGGACGTGGGTTCGATCCTGCAGGATGTCTTCAATTTTTTTTTTTTCTTCGTCAAACCCTGGCCATATAATATAATATAATATCATATGGTAAATCACAAAATAAATGATGTGGATTTGAACTATACAATAAATCATGTAACAAATCACAAAATAAAGTACACAACAATTCTCATGGTAAATTGTGCACTGATATCTTTCATAAGATCATACAATTTACCATGTGATTTATCATGTACTTTTCTACATGATGTATCACATGAACCTTTTCAGTAGGGAGTTATCTCAATTGATCTATCACACGCATAGTTTGAAGGGTAATTAATTGAATGTTTTATTCTGTCTATAGTCCCCATTTAATCAGTAAAATATAAAATCTATGATCAGGTGTATAGTTCGAGACAGTATCTAATTGAATTGATATTCAGTACAAAATAACAAAATTTACCTGCAATAAATAATCATTTATGTATAAACGATCATCGTTTCAGTAATTTACATTAAGATTGTTAGCACGCTGGTGAAAGTAACTCTGTAAATAACTGTTCAGGAATATATTCAATTTACCTAAATGTACAATAAAAATCAGCGTAACCTGGGTTTTGCAAATTGCCATGAAATAACCAGTTTTTGTGCTGCGTTATGCAAAACCCAGGTTACACTGATTTTTATTGTACATTGAGGTAAATTGATAGAGCAAAGGCCCAGTCCGGAGAGTTATTCAGCAGGTACTTCATATTTTGGTTCAACGAAACACCCCTATAAGTTTGGTCAAGTCTATGACCCGTAGGTGCGATACGCTCCTAGTAAGTAGTAATCCACATTGAAGTAGTATGATATTCAAATTTCCCAAGATTCCAGAATGATTGAAAATTTAGTATTTGAAAGATCATGACGTTTGGAGCAAAAGCTTTCTAGAAACTGAGATATTAAGGTGATATGGGTAATGGGTGTTATAACATAAAACATACGTCGGAGACATGTCATATAACATTGTTTATATTAAGAAAACATTACATGAGATCATCCATTTGACTAAACCATATCATCTTCGAATAATCCATTTACTAAGTAGTAATCTAATAAATAAAATCTAATAAATGTAGAATTGGAGTAGTATGATATTCAAATTTCCCAAGATTGTCGGAGTCATGTTATTTAACATTTTTTATATTGAGAAAACGATTTCTACCTAGTAGATGCATTGTTCCGAGACGATATGGTTCGGTCGAAAATATTTTACTGAAAACTCGAGAACAAATAATTGAGATCTTCGTAGATCCACTCCCTTGGATCTACATCGAATAGCAGAATAGAATATCTAGATAGAATATTTGATAGAATATTATATATAATAGTATAATAGAGTAATAAAATAAAGAATAGAAGTCGAATAAAAGATGACCAAGAAACGCTGGATGACCACTGGGGTGGGTTGAAAAAAAAATATTTCTTAGCCTGGGGGTAGAATTACCCCCAATTGTATTGTACCTTGTAAAAAAAGAAAATTTAAAAAAAAAAAAAATTTTTTTACTCAACGCTTTGAGGTAGCCCACTCGTGTTTTAAATAAATAAATGAAAAAAAAAAAAAAAAGTTGAGTAAAAAAAAATCACATTCTACAATTTTTACATGTTTTCCACGATTTCGGACCAAAAAAAGAATTTCCCGTTGGAACTACCCCATTTGATTAAATATTTATTTAAAACACGAGTGGGCTACCTCAAAGCGTTGAGTAAAAATTTTTTTTTTTTTTTTTTTAATTTTCTTGTTTTATAAGGTACAAATTCTACCCCCAGGCTAAGAAATTTTTTTTTTTCAACCCACCCTAATGACCACGTTTTAGTCTATTTTAAGACATTGACCATAATTGGACTCAAATACTTGTGTTAGTTATCTTTTAGTCAATGTCTTGAGATTGACTGCAATGTGGACATTCAGCGTCTGTTGGTCATCTTTCAGTGTGACCTTGCCAACGCGAATTGTGTGCTACTTAGATTGAACGATAGAATCAGGTTAATTCTAATTTTTTTTTTTCGTAATATGCCTGGCGACGTTGTTGTATTTTTCTTCGATTGTCAATGAAGGATTTTAATTGTGGTGGCTGTCGATTACGTAAAGCTTTGTATTTTTTAATTGCAGCTGCACATTGAATCAATGTTGGTAATTTTTTTAGGGCTTCGAGTTCTCCGAAATAAGAAGTCACCGCCTTCCGTTCAGCTTCGCTCCATTTTTTATGCTGTGTTTTTCCATAGGGAGATGCTGAAATAAATATTGATAAAAAATTAATTTTGGGTTGTGAAAAAAATGGAAATACATTGCATAAATCGTTATCACTTACTACTACGTCGTCGAATTTCACCTGAAGTATTATGACTACGCTGACGTGAGGAGCTTGATATGTCTGCAGAATGTGAACCCTCCGTTTTTATTTCTGCAAAAGTACGCTTAGAAGCACGTGGCTTATTTTTGATCGTAGATTTCTTTTGGCTTCGACTGTTATCCATGGCTATTGGACCATTATTTTCATCATCACCAGATTCAAATCTTTCATCGCAGTCACTATCACTACTTGCGCTGTTCTCATCTTCACTTGGATCATCGTCTCTTTCGGCTTCATCATCACCCATTGCAGCCACGAGTAATCGAGAAACATCAGTCATTTCAGTGATAGGAACTGGTACCCGATAAATTGATTTGTGAATATCCTTATGATGTCCCATAAAGTTTGCGAGTCGATCCACTTGATTTTCTTCAAGGTCCAGCATTGCAGTGTAAGTTGCAATGTGTTTTCTCAATTCAGTACCTCGTAGTGAACTTGGAATTAGAGCACCGCAGTCATTGGAGAATCGGCGCATTAGTGGGCAAGCTCTGATGTAATGTTTTGTTGACGAATTGGTATTTGGCACAGCGAATACATATTTGTTTCGGGACGAAATGACAGCTTCTTTGCGATATTTCAGGAGAATTTCAATGTACTCCACAATAAATGGACTTAACAAGACAGATACAGTTCTCGATAATTTTCCACGTAAAGTAAGTCTGACATATTGTTTGGCATACTGCATCGTTTCGGGTGACAAATTACGACATAGATCTTTATTTATATTCTCATCTAATTTTTCTTTATTTTCGTAGTCAACTAATTTCAATCTCTCAATCTCACCAGCTCGACGCCTATTGAAAATTTGAATCAAAATTAGAGTGCATTGGTTTAGTAATTTCCAGGCAGCTGCATCAAATTTATCGTGTAATAGTTCACAACAAATAGAAGCCTCTTTCTTTAAATAACTGAAAAGCAATTTAATATCTGCTTTCGATGGTAGAACAAGTTTTTTTTGTCTCTTTTGTGTAATTTGGTCTTCAAGGGCTTTTTTATTTATCAAAATAGGAACTTCTTCTGTCCATAACAATAAGAAATCTTCAACATTTTTTTTTCTCTCATGGTCTTGCATTTTGATACACTCCGTTCTAGATTTGTTTGCTATTTTTTTTATCAAAGTCACTAAATTTTGTGCAACCGCTGGTGTCTCGAACCACATAATGGTTGCATTCCAATGGGCTACAGTACGTAATGCATCTATTGCAGAATCGAATCTTTGAGGTCTCAAAATTGAATCAAAATCATTTACTTGCGGATCAACAGCTTTCATGGCTAATTTGAATCTACCCAGTAATCTGAGTTGCGCGCGGATCATATCGTGCTGGTGATCTAGAGTATATTTATCGCAGAGTCTGTTTCCGAATAATATAACCAACTCATCGTACTTGATGGATCTGGTAACCTCGTCGTCTCTTAATACTGGAAAAACTACACGTCGAAGAACTCGTTCGGCCTTATTGTGGATGTAGCCAGTCAATCGTCTCCCTGCCACGGTAATATTTCGTACTCCTTTTTTATGAGTTTGATCGCACTTACTGAAGTGTATACGAATCGTTTTTTTCGAAAAAAAAGCTTTACAATTTGTACAACATATGTAGTCTTCAGCAATATTATTAAACTTTTCTTGGCGCAGTCTCGAAGGTATAAGTATGCCTGTATTATATTCTGATTTAGTATTATGCAGAAAATTGCCTTTCTTTCTAATTGCATCAATTATTGATTTTCTTTCAGGTAACCTTTTTGGAATATGGATAAATTTCTTTACATCTTCTTCATTTTTATGTTTTAATGTTAGGTGACGAGCAAACTTAGATTGTAACGTATGACAATACAGACAAAAATGTTTTTTTATTGTTCTTTTTAGGTCATTTTTTGAAACAGGAACTTCGATAGTACGCACATCAAGAGTCGACGAATCATCAAATAATGAAGAGAGTTCTTTTGCTGAAACGTTGTTGGTGCTATTTCTGGAATGTTCATTGTTGGTAGTAGACTCCTCAGGAACATAATCTGGATCACTATTTTCATGCTTTTCAGTCTCAGACTCGTCTATATTTTTTTCTGAATCATCCTGTGATGAGATTTCATCATTATCATTCTGCAATTGACGCTGATTAATTTTAGAGACCACAGTAGAGAAGGCATGTTGGTTCGATGAACTTTCACGTGAATGACTGATTGATTTGTCCGTACTTTTTAACCAACTATCTTCCATGTTTTCTAGTATATTAGTGTAGCCGCTAGGCGCACTACTTTCCGGAGTATCAATAACAAAGGTCTCCTTCGAGACGTTGAGTGTGACATTACTTGGGTTTGTTGCATTGATGGGCGTCGAGAATGTCATTTTCTTCACATGGTGATGATTATCATTGTTAGCGATGCATAAGGATCCTTTATTCTCTTTCTTGGATATCAATGACGGCTGACTTGTATTTTCCACTCCATCCAGGAGATTATCATTTGCTGATGAAGACATTACTTGATTTGAGGGATTCTGCTCATCCAACCAACTATCTTCCATGTTTTTTCGTATATTAGTCAGGCCACTTGGCACACTACCTTCTGGAGTATCAATAACGAAGGTCTCATTCGAGAAGTTGAGTGTGACATTACTTAGGTTTGTTGCATCGGAGGGCGTCGAGGATGTAATTTTCTTCACAGGGTGATGATTATCGTTATTAGCGATGCATAAGGATCCTTTAATCTCTTTCTCGGATTGTATCAATGACGGCTGACTTGTATTTTCCACTTCATCCAGGAAATTATCATTTGCCGATGAAGACATTACTGGATTTGAGGGATTCTGCTCATCCAACCAACTATCTTCCATGTTTTTTCGTATATTAGTGAGGCCACTTGGCACACTACCTTCTGGAGTATCAATGACGAAGGTCTCATTCGAGAGGTTGAGTGTGACATTACTTAGGTTTGTTGCATTGGGGGGCGTCGAGGATGTCATTTTCTCTCCATCGTAATGATTTGAGGGCTTCTGTTCATCTGAAAACAGTATTAATTGTTACAAAATTGATCGAATTTGCTTCTGAGAATTTGAAAGATAAAACGATTCCAGAATCATTATTAACCAGATTTTTTCATACACTACAGATATGCAAATATGTGATAAGAGAAATAAAACCTTATAATTACCCATGATAGCCGATGTGAAAGAAATATTTTCTTTTTGATTTTCTTGGATATTTTCATTTCCACGGAATGTGGGATCTTCTTTCCGACACAAATGAATCTTTCTCGTCAATATTTCATCTTTCAAAATCCGTACAGGCTTTTTTGCTAATTCTAAACGGGAATTCCAGAAAACAAAAAATAATTATTGACTAGTACGAATGTCTGAAGTTTCTATCAACTGTTAAGCCGGGATTACGATCAACTTAACGTAACGTAACGTAACACAACGGAACGAACCTATAGTTCTAAAACATCCATCACGACCACCGTTTTTTCAAAACGCCCGCGCGCTCGCTAACTTTCAAAACTATAGGTACGTTCCGTTGTGTTACGTTACGTTACGTTAAGTTGATCGTAATCCCGGCTTTACCGACGCCGCACATAATTTAAAACCAAATATTTGAATAAAAAAAAATGCAATATTTTTGGATGTCTGCGTTTGATGCACTACGAATCGTCGAATTGAAAAGTATGCAAATGAAAATATGTAAAAATATTGAATTTATTAATTGAAAAACCGGTCCGAATATTGAGCACTGTCTCGGTAACAATTTAACTTTTATAGCGCCTCTAATACCAAAAAAAATATTTTTCCTACCGATAACTGTCGCTACAGTACTATTTGTATTTGTATTTAAATTCGACAGAGGCTGATGGATCCGACTACGTTTTTCAATGGAAACAGAGCTTTTGTCTTCATGACTCTCGTCTCCAGATGTTTCCGTAATTATCTTTTTTTCTAATTCATCACGAAGTAATATTGAATTTTTTTCGGCATCTGAAAAATAAATGACAAGATGTAATTCATTTTAGTCACGTTTAACCACAGCCTATTGATAACATAAATTGTAATTTGCTCTCCAATGAATGAATTCCACGAAATGTAGGATCTTCTTTCCGACACAAATTAATCTTTTTCGTCAATATTTCATCTTTCAGAATCAGTATAGGCTTTTCTGTTACTTCTAAACGGGAGTTCCAGAAAACAAAATACCGGGATTACGATCAACTTAATGTAACGCATTTTTTTTTATTCAAATATTTGGTTTTAAATTATGTGCGGCGTCGGTAAAGCTGGGATTACGATCAACTTAACGTAACGTAACGTAACACAACGGAACGAACCTATAGTTCTAAAACGTCCATCACGACCACCGTTTTTTCAAAACGCCCGCGCGCTCGCTAACTTTCAAAACTATAGGTACGTTCCGTTGTGTTACGTTACGTTACGTTAAGTTGATCGTAATCCCAGCTTTACCGACGCCGCACATAATTCAAAACCAAATATTTGAATAAAAAAAAAATGCAATATTTTTGGATGTCTGCGTTTGATGCACTACGAATCGTCGAATTGAAAAGTATGCAAATGAAAATATGTAAAAATATTGAATTTATTAATTGAAAAACCGATCCGAATATTGAGCACTGTCTCGGTAACAATTTAACTTTTATAGCGCCTCTAATACCAAAAAAAATATTTTTCCTACCGATAACTGTCGCTACAGTACTATTTGTATTTGTATTTAAATTCGACAGAGGCTGATGGATCCGACTACGTTTTTCAATGGAAACAGAGCTTCTGTCTTCATGACTCTCGTCTCCAGATGTTTCCGTAATTATCTTTTTTTCTAATTCATCACGAAGTAATATTGAATTTTCTTCGGCATCTGAAAAATAAATGACAAGATGTAATTCATTTTAGTCACGTTTAACCACAGCCTATTGATAACATAAATTGTAATTTGCTCTCCAATGAATGAATTCCACGAAATGTAGGATCTTCTTTCCGACACAAATTAATCTTTTTCGTCAATATTTCATCTTTCAGAATCAGTATAGGCTTTTCTGTTACTTCTAAACGGGAGTTCCAGAAAACAAAATACCGGGATTACGATCAACTTAATGTAATGTAACGTAACGTAACACAACGGAACGAACCTATAGTTCTAAAACGTCCATCACGACCACCGTTTTTTCAAAACGCCCGCGCGCTCGCTAACTTTCAAAACTATAGGTACGTTCCGTTGTGTTACGTTACGTTACGTTAAGTTGATCGTAATCCCAGCTTTACCGACGCCGCACATAATTTAAAACCAAATATTTGAATAAAAAAAAATGCAATATTTTTGGATTTCTGAGTTTGATGCACGACGAATCGTCGAATTGAAAAGTATGCAAATGAAAATATGTAAAAATATTGAATTTATTAATTGAAAAAACGGTCCGAATATTGAGCACTGTCTCGGTAACAATTTAACTTTTATAGCGCCTCTGATACCAAAAAAAATATTTTTCCTACCGATAACTGTCGCTACAGTACTATTTGTATTTGTATTTATATTCGACAGAGGCTGATGGATCCGACTACGTTTTTCAATGGAAACAGAGCTTTTGTCTTCATGACTCTCGTCTCCAGATGTTTCCGTAATTGTCTTTTTTTCTAATTCATCACGAAGTAAAATTAAATTTTCTTCGGCATCTGAAAAAGAAATGACAAGATGTAATTCATTTTGGTCACGTTCAACCACAGCCTATTGATATTATAAATTGTAATTTGCTCTCCAATGAATGAATTGACTATAGTCCAGTCAAGATAGGTATAAAAATCGGTTTACCTGGAATTAATTAGGGGGAGCAATTTTCCTTTCTTATACTTGGCGGAGGGGCGGGTGGGTAGGTAGTCTAAATCTCAATTTTCGGGAAAATCCCCCCATCTTCATTTAAAGGGGGATGTTTTGTTTTTCGAATAACTCGCTTATTTTCAACTCTAGAGTGACAATGATACTACTCAAAGTTGTGAAAAAGGTAATTCCCCATAAGTTTTCTGGTCATAATTTTTACGCTAGGATCGATATTTATAGAGTTAGACTGCAGATAGGGGTAAAAACGTTGTTTTTTCTAATTATCGAGTTCATCGTAAAAATGATAATAAATAATCATGAGGGAATTTTTTAAATTTATAATAATTATTAATAATAATTATTTTCGCCTTGGCTGAAATATCTCTAATAACAAATCAGGCATAAGTTAACAATTAATTAAATAACGTAATTTTCGTTCAGTGTTACACCGGAGGTGCAAAAATAAATGAATTATTAATTATTATTAATAATTATTATTAATAAATATCGATCCTAGGGTAAAAATTATAATCAGCAAACTTGTGGGGAAGTACATTTTCCACAACTATGGGTATTATCATTATCACTTTAAAGTTGAAAATAAGCAAGTTATTCGAAAAACAAAAAGTCCCCCTTTAAATGAAGATGGCGGCAAACGCCATGGGGGGGATTTTCCCGAAATTCTAGATTCACACTACCAACCTCCCCCCCCCCCCCCCCCGTGAGTATAAAAACAGAAAATCGCTCCCCCCTAATGATTCCCAGGTGAAATCCTATTTTGACTGGACTACTACCTGTCTGTTGAATGATATCACGTTGGTTCGCTATCTTCCTCTGTGATCCAATCAACGTGATTGATAGATTAATTTTTGATAGTATTCCTTGACAAAACAACGTCAATAGAGAGACAGATGTAAATTAAGTAAAACGATGAAAAAAAAAATGATTACCTGCAACATCCACTAAATGAGCTTGGTACTTTGCACCACCTTTGACCTTAACGATGCAGTCTTTATCTTGGACTAGCTTCACTCGTTTCGATGGTAAAACACTATGTTCTCCATTTTCGAACTTGACCAATGAAAACATGGTAGCTAAAAATCAATGAGAGAGAATTATGAAGAAGCTGAAAAATGTACTCCTTGAAGCTATAATAGATAAGCCGAAAAGTTAATTTTTTAGCAAAAAAATTCGACAGGTTCTCCAGACATAAAATGATAACATATGAAATCAAAAATCAAATCGATAACTTTGAGGTCTTTCATAACTTTCAGGTAAGGTCGATTTTACGTGGAATGCCCCGTACATACAATGAAATACATTTTTTTCATGGGTTAGGCTACTCTGGCTCTGAGCCATTCATATGATTATAATTCATTATAAGATTAATCAATATTTCGGATATTTAAAATCAAAAAATAAATTGGTATTAAAATAAGAAAAAAAAAAAGAAAAAATGTTGTGTAAAAATTTTAATTTTTAACTTTCATCGAAGCCGCAGTAATAAGAAAATCCGTAGTTATACCCACACTTACTCTATGTATGTGAATTTGTATTGCAGAGAAAAAAAAAAAACACTGAGAAAATTGTATGCGACATTGTTGTACTGATATTTATTAGTATTTTTTTTTATTTCTGTGTTTTGATTGATATAAATTTCATTATATTTGTATAGTACTACTTGTATATACCGCAAGCTTAAAGTTCAGAACGACTTGTATGTATCTAATTTCTCTATAAATGTAGTATCTTTCCGTATTCTGTATCGTTCAAAAACTTCAAAGTAGAGTTCTAACTATCATACTGGTGGTATACCGTATCAGTGCCATACTAACATACTGAAATTTCATTGTAATAATTTTCTTCGCCCGAGTAAAAACGATTATATAGAATTATATATAAAAATCCATGTAAGTTTTATAGAACTCTATATAATGATATATAACTTTATAGAGTTATATAGAATCATATGGAGTACTATATAGGATCCAAAACAAGCTTATATGTGGGTTTTATAGAACTCTATATAATCATATATAACTTTATATCGTTATATAGAATCATATAGAGTGCTATATAGGATCCGAACGAGCTTAATTAACTCTATTAATTATATATAACTTTTTAAAATTCGATAAAACCCACATGTAAGCTTGTTTTGGATTCTATATAACTCTATATAATTCTATATATCTCTACAAAATTATAAACAACATATATGTATGTTAGTTTTATAGAATATAAAAATTAGTTTTTTTGCTACCCGAGTAAAAATTATTTTATATAATGACATATAGAAGTATATAGAACAATTCTGTATAATTATGCGAAAAATCATTATTCATGTACTTACTTGATGCACGTTTACTTTATAACAATTAATGTATTTTCTCACCTCACAAGTTTCTTCAACCATCATACAATGAAGGCCCGTCTCTTTCAACTGGCGGGAACAAACTGCATGTTATAAGTCACGCCGAACTCATATCGCCGTTTTGAAAACATTTGACAAATTAACCGTATAAAGTATTCAGAACAGATAGTAGGTTTTAATTAACGTAAAGCATAATTCGAAGACAGTTTTTTTTTTTTTAGAGATCCAAGCATATCCTTATTATTTTATTGTGATAATAGATTTTTATCCGTACAAGCTTTATTATCATCTGGAACTATATAACTCATTTGATACACATCAGCATATCTAGTAAAAAACTGAGAATCGGATCTTTGTCAAAAACACATTCCGTTATGATACTGAATAGAAAAGATATCGCGTCACTAATACCATAAGGTCGTCAACGCCAAAAAATTATTTTTTTTGCGGATATGCCCAAATGATGTTATATTGCATGAAAAAGATTTTACCACCAAAAACACGAAATTTTTTTTTTTTTGGCGCTTACGACCTTATATGGCATTAGTGACGCGATATGTAGTCAGACCCAGTCTGTCATCGCAGGGTATCAATAAGATCTCATCCTCATTAAAATCATACACAGATTACGGCATGTATGGTGTATCACATGATAGAGACAGGCAGGTTTTTTAATAAAGATAATGCAAGGTTACCATAGATAATGCAACGCATACCATATATTTGAATAGACGTTTTCCGGTCATGTAATTAACGCATATTTCGAGGACACGTGAAATTTTTCTACAACTCTCATCCACGCGCATACCCGTTCGCCGGGAGGGAATTACATTTTTCTACAACTCTCGTCCACGCGCATACAAGTGTGAGCTAATAATATTGATATTTAGAAATGCCTATTTTAGTAACTAAAATTAGTAACTAAAATAAGCAGTTCTAAATATCAATATTAAAAGCTTATATTGGCTGAGATATTCTATTTGAGATGCTCTACCGGAAAGTTGATGCGCGTTTGAATTTTTTTTTTTTTTTTCTCACACCCTAATAAGTTATGTACAGCATGAAGTATAGTTTGGGACCATGTCCCTAAAATATACGTTCTATGCACAGGGCTCCCTACTGAAAAAGTTCACATGATATATCCTGTAGAAAAGTACATGATAAATCACATGGTAAATTGTACGATCTTATGAACGATATCGGTGCACAATTTACCATAAGAATTATTCTGTACTTTATTTTGTGATTCGTTACAAGATTTATTGTATAGTTCGAATCCACATAATTTATTTTGTAATTCATCACCATATGATTTCTCATATGGCCGGGGTTTACCGAAGAAAAAAAATAAAAAAATTAAGGACTTCGTGCGGGATCGAACCCACGTCCGTCAGATCCTGAAGCAGTCTCGCTACCGCCTCGGCACGCGACTTATTATATATGGATCATAGTTGGATCAGAATAAAGCTCAACTCGGTAGGAGAAAATGAAATAAATTTTGGTCATATGTGGACTTCATGATCGTCAAACTTTTAATCTTAAATAACAAGAGGCGTAGCCCAGGCGGTAGCGAGACTGCCTCACATTCCGATGGACGTGGGTTCGAACCCGCATGCAGTCATTAATTTTTTTAATTTTTTTTTTTTTTTTTTTCCTCGGTAAACCCCGGCCATATAGGAAATCATATGGTGAATCACAAAATAAATGCTATGGATTCGAACTATACAATAAATTGTATAACAAATCACAAAATAAAGTACACAATAATTCACATGGTAAATTGTGCACTGATATCTTCCATAACAACATACAATTTACCATGAGATTTATCATGTACTTTTCTACATGTTATATCACATGAACTTTTTCAGTAGGAATAGTTTGAGGACATGTCCCCAAAATATATAATATACGCCACAAATGTTCCAAACATATACTTATGAGGGTGTACAAAAAAAAAAAAAAAAAAATTCAATCGCGCATCAACATTCCGGTACAGCATCTCAAATAGCATATCTCAGCCAAATATTCGGAGAGGACGGAAATTTTTGTATAAGTCCCGTCCACGCGCATACCCGTTCGCCGGAAAGGATCTACATTTTTCTAGAAGTCCCGTCCACGCACATACCCGTACGCCAGAGGGGACCGAAATTTTTTTACAAGTCCCGTCCACGCGCATACAAGTATGAGCTCTTAATATTGATACTTAGAACTGCCTATTTTAGTAACTAAAATTAGTAACTAAAATCGGCAGTTCTAAATATCAATATCAAGAGCTTATATTGGCCGAGATATTCTATTTGAGATGCTCTACCGGAATGTTGATGCGCGTTTATATTTTTTTTTTCTTTTTTGCACACCCCAATACTTATGTACAGCATAAAGTATAGTTTGGGAACATGTCCCCGAAATATACGTTCCATGCACAGGGCATAGTTTGAGGACATGCCCCCAAAATATATATTATACGCCGCAATTGTTCCAACCATATACTTATATGTATACAGCACGAAGTGTAGTTCGGGAACGTGTCCCTGAAGTATACGTTCCATGCATAAGGCATAGTTTGGGACATGCCCCTAAAATATATATTTTACGCCGCAAATGTTCCAACCATATACTTATGAGGGTGTACCAAAAAAAAAAAAAAAATCAATCGCGCATCAACATTCCGGTAAAGCATCTCAAATAGAATATCTCAGCCAAATATTCGGAGAGGACTGAAATTTTTGTACAAGTCCCGTCTACGCGCATACCCGTTCGCCGGAAAGGATCTACATTCTTCTACAAGTCCTGTCCACGCGCATACCCGTACGCCAGAGGGGACCGAAATTTTTTTACAAGTCCCGTCCACGCGCATACAAGTATGAGCTCTTAATATTGATATTTAAAACTGCCTATTTTAGTAACTAAAGTTAGTAACTAAAATCGGCAGTTCTAAATATCAATATTAAGAGCTTATATTGGCTGAGATATTCTATTTGAGATGCTCTACCGGAATGATGATGCGCGTTTATATATATATATATATTTTTTTTTGCACACCACAATACTTATGTACAGCATAAAGTATAGTTTGGGAACATGTCCCCGAAATATACGTTCCATGCACAAGGCATAGTTTGAGGACATGCCCCCAAAATATATAATATACGCCTCAATTGTTTCAACCATATATACTTATATGTATACAGCACGAAGTATAGTTCGGGAACGTGTGCCTGAAATATACGTTCCATGCATAAGGCATAGTTTGGGACATGCCCCTAAAATATATATTGTACGCCGCAAATGTTCCAACCACATACTTAAGAGGGTGTACTAATAAAAAAAAAAAAAATTCAATCGCGCATCAACATTCCGGTATAGCATCTCAAATAGAATGTCTCAGCCAAATATTCGGAGAGGACTGAAATTTTTGTACAAGTCGCGTCTACGCGCATACCCGTTCGCCGGAAAGGATCTACATTCTTCTACAAGTCCTGTCCACGCGCATACCCGTACGCCAGAGGGAACCGAAATTTTTTTACAAGTCCCGTCCACGCGCATACAAGTATGAGCTCTTAATATTGATATTTAAAACTGCCTATTTTAGTAACTAAAATTAGTAACTAAAATCGGCAGGTCTAAATATCAATATTAAGAGCTTTTATTGGCTGAGACATTCTATTTGAGATGCTCTACTGGAATGTTAATGCGCGTTTAGATTTTTTTTTTTTTTTTGGCACTCCTAATACTTATGTACAGCATGAAGTATAGTTTGGGAACATGTCCCCGAAATATACGTTCCATGCACAGGGCATAGTTTAAGGACATGCCCCCAAAATATATAATATACGCCACAATTGTTCCAACCATATACTTATGCACAGCACGAAGTATAGTTTGGGAACGTGTCCCCAAAATATGCGTTTCGTGCATAAGATATAGTTTGGGATTCTGTCTTCAGAACATTCGTTAGATAGATTGTTCCTAAAGTATGCGTTTTATATAAAGATACTTCGAGTCCTGTCCTCAAAGTATACAAATGTCGCCAAAGTATGCGTTCCTCTGGAAAAAAGTCCCTAAAATATGCGCGTCACATACATATATATATATATATATATATATATATATATATATATGTATATATATATATACATGGGTATATATATATATACATATATATATATATATACCATGTATGTGTATATATATGTATATATATACATATATATATATATATATATATATATATATATATATATATATGTATATATATATTAGGGTGGTCGTTAATATAGCTATTTCTGAATTAGATTCATTCATACCCTTCATTCGAAAGTAAAAAAAAAAAAAAAAATTTTGACCCCAAATTGAACCCTTTATCTCAATTAGAAAGGGTGCCTGTAAAGGCTTACTTTTTTGTATTTTTGTATTTTTTTTGTATTTTTGTATTTTTTTTTTGTATTTTTTTTTTTTTTGTATTTTTCTTTGTTGTTTTTATGAACTATCTGTATGATCGATGGATTTTTAAGACGTTTAAGAGGTGCCGAAATATTTATTTTATAAAAAAGTAGCCGAAAGTAATGTAAAATCAATACAAAAAAAGTAAGCCTTTACAGGCACCCTTTCTAATTGAGATAAAGGGTTCAATTTGGGGTCAAAATTTTTTTTTTTTTTTTTACTTTCGAATGAAGGGTATGAATGAATCTAATTCCGAAATAGCTATATTAACGACCACCCTAATATATATACCTATATATATATATATATATATAGGTATATATATATACATATATATACACATACATGGTATATATATATATATATATGTATATATATTAGGGTGGGCCAAAAAAAACTTTTAATTTTTTTTTCTTTAGTTACCATGAAAATATTCTTCAAGATGATGAAAAAAAAATTCTCTGAAAATTTGAGCTCTTAATATTAATATTAAGAGGTGCCTCATCGCGATTTTTCATTTCCCATTTAAATAACACAGGAAATTTTTTTCTTTTTATTTGGAATTTTATTCCGTTTCAACGAATCATCGTGTTGTGAAAATCAATACATATTCTTGTAGGAAATTAAACGATCTCCAAAAAAGGTCTGATGTAATTTTTCGCTAAGTTCACTCGTTTCAAAGTTATTCAAGGTTAAAGTTCAACCTCAAACGGTGTATGACGACTTTTTTTTCGACTTAGCAAAAAATCACATCAGACCTTTTTTGGAGATCGTTTAATTTCCTACAAGAATATGTATTGATTTTCACAACACGATGATTCGTTGAAACGGAATAAAATTCCAAATAAAAAGAAAAAAATTTCCTGTGTTATTTAAATGGGAAATAAAAAATCGCGATGAGGCACCTCTTAATATTGATATTAAGAGCTCAAATTTTGAGAGGACTTTTTTTTCATCATCTTGAACAATATTTTCATGGTAACTAAAGAAAAAAAAATTAAAAGTTTTTTTTGGCCCACCCTAATATATATATCTCTCTATATTATAAAGATATATCGCCGCCGCCGCCGCCGCCGCCGCCGCCGCCGCCGCCGCCGCCGCCGTGTCAGACTTTCCATGGCCTCCTCAACCCCGCTCGCTACCTCCCGCCCCCCCCCTTTCCATGGCCTCTTCGACCCCGCTCGGCTCTTTTCGCCCCTCCCCTCCCCCTTACCCTTAGGATGGGTTAGGTCGTTTCAGGTTAGGTTAGGTTGCCTTGGTCAGGATAGAGTAGGTTAGGTTGGTAACCTAACCTAACCTGACCTGACCTTTGAGGTGTTAGGTAACCTAACCTAACTCAGCTAGGTTATGTCAGGTCAGGTTGGGTTAGGTTGCCATGGTCAGGATAGAGTAGGTTAGGTTGGTAACCTAACCTAACCTGACCTGACCTTTGAGGTGTTAGGTAACCTAACCTAACTCAGTTAGGTTAGGTCAGATCAGGTTGGGTTAGGTTGCTATGGTCAGGATAGAGTAGGTTAGGTTGGTAACCTAACCTAACCTGACCTGACCTTTGAGGTGTTAGGTAACCTAACCTAACTCAGCTAGGTTAGGTCAGGTCAGGTTGGGTTAGGTTGCCATGGTCAGGATAGAGTAGGTTAGGTTGGTAACCTAACCTAACCTGACCTGACCTTTGAGATGTTAGGTAACCTAACCTGACCTGACCTTTGAGATGTTAGGTAACCTAACCTAACTCAGCTAGGTTAGGTCAGGTCAGGTTGGGTTAGGTTGCCATGGTCAGGATAGAGTAGGCTAGGTTAGGTTAGGATGGGTTAGGTTAGGTTGCCTTGGTTAGGATAGAGTAGGTTAGCTTAGTAACCTAACCTAACCTTACCTAACCTTACCTGACCTGACCTTTGAGGTGAGGTTAGTTCAGGTCAGGTTGGGTTGGGCTGCCTTAGTCAGGATAGAGTAGGTTAGGCTGGTAACCTAACCTAACCTAACCGTACCTGACCCCTAACCTTACCTGACCTGACCTTTGAGGTGAGGTTAGGTCAGGTCAGGTTGACTTAGGTTGCCATGGTCAAGATAGAGTGCGTTGGGTTGGGTTGGGTTAGGTTAGCTTAGGTTAGGTTAGCTTAGTAACCTAACCTAACCTTACCTAACCTTACCTGACCTGACCTTTGAGGTGAGGTTAGTTCAGGTCAGGTTGGGTTGGGCTGCCTTAGTCAGGATAGAGTAGGTTAGGCTGGTAACCTAACCTAACCTAACCGTACCTGACCCCTAACCTTACCTGACCTGACCTTTGAGGTGAGGTTAGGTCAGGTCAGGTTGACTTAGGTTGCCATGGTCAAGATAGAGTGCGTTGGGTTGGGTTGGGTTAGGTTAGCTTAGGTTAGGTAATCTAACCTAACCTTTGTCAGTATCCCAGCGATCTCGGCTCCGCTCGGCTTTTGTTTATCCCTCCCTCCCCTACCTCTTGCCCTGGGCCTCCTCGACCCCGCTCAGATGTTTTCGCCCCATCCCCCCAGCCCATTCGGCTTCCCTATCGAAAACTATCCTGGATAGCCGAAGATAGCCGAGGACAGCCGAAGAGAGCCAAGGGGAGCTGAACCCGGTCCTCCCCTCGGTCCGAGCGCCCAGGAAAGGGAAAGGGGGAAGCAGAGCCGAGGAGAGTCGAAGAGAACCGAAGAGAGCCGAGGATGGCCGAAGACAGCCGAAGATAGCCGAGGATAGCCGAAGATAGCCGAAGATAGTCGAGGATAGCCGAGGAGAGCCAAGGGGAGCCGAACCCGGTCCTCCCCTCGGTCCAAGGGCCCAGGAAAGGGAAAGGGGGAAGCAGAGCCAAGGCAGCCGAGGAGAGCCGAAGAGAACCGGAGAGAGCCGAGGATAGCCGAAGATAGCCGGGGATAGCCAAGGATGGCCGAGGATAGCCGAAGATAGCTGAGGATAGCCGAAGATAGCCGAAGATAGTCGAGGATAGCCGAGGAGAGCCAAGGGGAGCCGAACCCGGTCCTCCCCTCGGTCTAAGGGCCCAGGAAAGGGAAAGGGGGAAGCAGAGCCAAGGCAGCCGAGGAGAGCCGAAGAGAACCGGAGAGAGCCGAGGATAGCCGAATATAGCCGGGGATAGCCGAAGATAGCCGAAGATAGTCGAGGATAGCCGAGGAGAGCCAAGGGGAGCCGAACCCGGTCCTCCCCTCGGTCTAAGGGCCCAGGAAAGGGAAAGGGGGAAGCAAAGCCAAGGCAGCCGAGGAGAGCCGAAGAGAACCGGAGAGAGCCGAGGATAGCCGAAGATAGCCGGGGATAGCCAAGGATGGCCGAGGATAGCCGAAGATAGCCGAGGATAGCCGAAGATAGCCGAGGATAGCCGAAGATAGCCGAGGATAGCCGAAGATAGCCGAAGATAGCCGAAGATAGCCGAGGATAGCCGAAGATAGCCGAGGATGGCCGAGGATAGCCGAGGAGAGCACAAAATGTCTGACACGGCGGCGGCGATATATCCTAATAATCTCTACACACGACTTCAAGAGATACGAATCCGAGGACCTGGACTACGAGAACTACGAAGCCGAAGACCTGGACACTGGAAATACTTAGCGAAAGACTTGGACAACGAGGAATACGAAACGAAGGACCTGGGCAACGAGAACTACGAGGCCGAGGACCTGGACTACAAGAAATACTTAGCGAGTGACCCGGACTAAGAGATCTACGAAGCCCAGGACCTGGACTACGAGATATACTCACTGAACGACCTGGACAACGAGGAATACGAAGAACATAAAATCCACGGATTATTTGAATTTTAGAAACAACTGATACAAATTAGAATATGGGGGGTTGGCGCGCGTAGCGCGCAGGGGGGCGAAGCCCCCCTAGTATATATATATATATATATATATACCCATGTATATATATATATATAATAAGAATTACGAGAAATTTATGGGGAATCCCCAGGAATTCAGGGAAATCTATGGTAAATCCCCAGGAATTCTGGGAAATCTATAGGGAATCCCCAGGAATTCTGGGAAATCTATGGGGAATCCCCAGGAATTCTGGGAAATCTATGGGAAATCCCCAGGAATTCTGGGAAATCTATGGGGAATCCCCAGGAATTCTGGGAAATCTATGGGAAATCCCCAGGAATTCTGGGAAATCTATGGGAAATCCGCAGGAATTCTGGAAAATCTATGGGGAATACCCAGGTATTTCGGGAAATCTATGGGGAATCCCCAGGTATTGCGAGAAATCTATGGGGAATACCCCGGAATTCTTGGAATTTTATGGAGAATGCCTAAAAATTCTGGGAATTCTATGGGGAATGCCTAGAAATTCTGGGAGATCTATGGGAAATCCCCAGGAATTCTGGGAAACCTATGGGGAATCCCCAGGAATTCCGACAAATCTATGGGCAATCCCCAGGAATTCACATGACTCGATCGAAGGGCCCAAGGCGGGGCTGGGGGGAGGGGGGAGGAAAGCCGAGCGGAGCCGAGGTGGTGGGGATATTACCCATAATTCCCTGTGAAAGAACAGAACTGATTTCCCGGCAATGCCAATTCCTCCGGAAATTAATATGAGTTAAATAATAGATGAAAAAAAATACGATAAGATTATGGATATAGGATTAGGCAACTATGAAAAACTTAATGTTCAACAAAAAATTATAATTGATACCATACTTCAAAGTATTAACGATTCGACATTACATAAAACATTCTATATTGACGGACCGGGTGGATCAGGCAAAACATTTCTGTATATTACATTATGGCATTTATTTACTGGGCGAAAGGAAAAAATCAGTACTATGGCTTACACAGGTATAGCTGCTACATTACTACCAAATGGAAAAACAGTCCACAAAACATTAGGATTACCTGTTCCGTTATACGTTGATTCTACTTAAACAATTAAAGTGGGTTCAAAAGAAGCAAATATTTTGAAAGAAACAAAGGTTTTCATTTGGGATGAAGCACCAATGGCACCGCGCTACGCATTAGAAATAATGAACACAATTTTACAGGATATAATGAATAACACGTTACCATTTGGAGGAAAAATAGTCATATTGGGAGGGGATTTCAGACAATTACTTCCGGTAAATATTCGGGGTACTCGCAGTGAAACGGTAAACTTATCAATCAAATTCAGTCCATTGTGGCAACTATTTGAAATATTCGAATTGACTATCAATATGCGTGCACTACAAGAAGAGAAGAATTTTTCTGACTTCTTGCTGCAAGTTGGAACTGGAGATTTGAATGATGAGGTTGATAATTTAAATTTACCCTCCAATTGTACATACAATGATGACATCGATATAGCGAAGGATATTTATGAAGATATACTCAGCAGAAAACAATACAAAGAAGCTTCAAAATATACAGTATTAGCAGCAAGAAATTTAGATGTGAATAAAATCAATAGACAAGTCGTCGACTTATTAGACTTAACTACTGAACGTATTTATACGAGCGTCGATAGCGCAGAAAATTGTAACGACAATAATAGAATCAATCAAGATTTAGTACCGGAATATTTAAATTCGTTGTCTCCGAATAGTCTTCCACCGTACGATTACGACAATTTTCAATAATCATGTTAATCGGAAATTTGAGTATCAATGAAGGTTTAGTCAATGGCACGAGATTATTACTACTAGAAGCTGGAACAAATCTATTATTGTGTGAATTTCTAACTGGAGATAAAGCAGGAGATATAATATTCTTAAATAGAATTACTTTGATGTGTGAAAATGTATATCGATTTTCTTTCACTCGAAGACAATTCCCCATCAAATCAGCCTTTGCGATTACGATTAACAAATCACAGGGCCAAACCTTTGATAAAATTGAAATTGATTTACGAAAAGATGTTTTCAATCACGGACAACTATATGTAGCTCTATCACGAGTGCGGACGTGGCAATCATTGAAAATTTACCTTGGAAGTCAACGAAACAATACAACCGTGAAGAATTATGTTTATAAAGAATTATTTAATTCTTAATCAACTGAATAAATACATTCATCATCATGAAGCTATCACTCGAACTGGTACTTATTTGAGGAGGGGCTCAATCAATCGAGTCGAGTCAGTGAATTTAAATTTCTCTTTGGCCTGACGTTTCGGCAGTGATGTGCTGCCCTCATCAGAGGCTATTTATTGAAAAAATTATAAAATTACAAAAAATTTCATCAGAGGCTATTTTTCAATAAATAGCCTCTGATGAGGGCAGCACATCACTGCCGAAACGTCAGGCCAAAGAGGAATTTAAATTCACTGACTCGACTTGATTGATTGAGCCCCTCCTCAAATGAATAAATACATATCCCAAAACTAGATGAACCAAAAATATGAAAGGCCTTTGCTAATTTCATTTTTTAAATGAATAAATAAATAAATAATTGATTTCATTGAAAAATAGTTAAATGGTTGTATCAATTATTATATATATTGTTATATATACATATATATCCTTCTAATTTAATATCCATATGGGGCTTTCCACGCCAACTTGACGAACGTCTGACCCTGACCATCTCGGATTTGATCGACTCTTTTTTAAATAGTGGTCTGCAAGTTCAGGATCTCAAAAATATTTTTTTTTAATTTTTCATAATGGCCGTTATTTATTTATAATTTTTGAAATGGACTCAAAGTTCGACCCATTTTAAAATTCTGAAAAAATTCTGAAAATTTCTTTTAAATTTGAGGATCATTTTAAGCCCTTATATAGAGTGGTCAGTATAATAGAATCCTTGGGAAAAATCAAAGAAAATAATTGAGATTTAGTTTTTTTTTTTTTTTTTTTTTACGTAATTTTGTATCAAAACAACTCGTAGCTCATAATTGGAGAAAAACAAAACAAAAAAATTGAGAATTTTTCATTTTTTATCTCAACCCAACATCATGATGTAGAAAAATCCTTTTCAGGTAATTAATGACGTTCAAAATGCAGAAATAATTTGACCTTCCTAAGTCTGAAAAATGTGCTTATTTTGGATTTTGTAACTGGATCACATTGGTGTATATCTGAACTCATTAACCTATCAATTTCCAGAAAAAGTAGGTATGGATTTCAAAACCTACAAATAATGACGATATAGATGAAAATATTGTCCAAAGATTTTATTCCGATGCGTGTATACAGAAATATTCACTTTTTCTCTTATTTAACAATTGTATACAATTTGGATATTTCAGATTGAAAGAAATTTGTGACTTCGACTTTATTATTTGTGCGAGGAATTAGGCAGTGGAGTTTCTGGGTTTCGGGTATACGTTTCGCAGTTTTATGTCGTGTACCCTAATCAATTTTTGCCAGCTCATAAGAAAGCTCATAAAATTCTTCATTTTTTTGTTTTGTTTTTCTCCAATCATAGCTACGAGTTGTTTTGATACAAAATGACGTTAAAAAAAAAAAAAAAAAAAAAAAAAAAAAAAAAAACTAAATCTCAATTATTTTCTTTGATTTTTCCCAAGGATTCTATTATACTGACCACTCTATATAAGGGTTTAAAATGACCCTCAAATTTTAAAGAAATTTTCCGAATTTTTTCAGGATTTTAAAATGGGTCGAACTTTGAGTTCATTTCAAAAATTATAAATAAATAACGGCCAGTATGAAAAATTAAAAAAAAAATATTTTTGAGATCCTAAACCTGCAGACCACTATTTAAAAAAGAGTCGATCAAATCCGAGATGGTCAGGGTCAGACGTTCGTCAAGTTGGCGTGGAAAGCCCCATATATATATATTTATAAATATAGGTATATGTATGATAGTATGGGACGTATGTCCATGATTCTTGTAATAAACATTTAATTTTTATTGTAAAATTTATGGAAATACGTCACATACGGTAATGGCTGAGGCGCGCGCAGCGCGCCAAATACGCTAGTCTATTAAAATGATTGAATCCTTAGTATAGGTGATGTCTTGAATTGTGACGAAACTTAGAAAACATTTATTGCATACTTGATCATATGTTTTTTTCCCTAATGTAACATACTCATCTTTGTAATCAGCATATTTCAAATGCATCATTCCCAGTTGATAACGAATGCCTGTACTAATCAATATATTTTGAGTATTACGAGAATTCCTTAAGATTGATTTAATAATACAATGCTTTGATTCGCATCGTATCGATGAAAATTTAGATGTTGGGCCGTTTTTCAACGACAACAATACGTAATGAAGAAGCATGTGAAACTTCGGGGGAAGTTTTCCGCATAATTTTATATAAAGTGCGTGATGATCGGTAATAGCTGCTTCCAACTGTGCTATATGTGACTTAGTCAAATATGGTGCTGAAGTTATTGAAATTATTTTTCGTATTTTTAAATACAATTTCCAAGCTTCGCAATCATCTGCCACTTGATCTCCCACCATTGCCGAAAAATATCGAGTGAAGAAGAGACATTCTGCCGCAGACATTTTTAATTTATTATTTTTTTTTTACGTAATCAAGATTTATGTCCATGGGAACATTTGCCGATGGTTTATTAGAACCAACTGAATTCAAGCGATGATTCAAGAAGTTTATATCAAAATATTTTTCTTCTATCAGCTTCAAAACTACAAAAGTCATCACATAATTACATACTCCCTCATACAGATCGTGCATGCAATCGACCGACTGATTTTCTATTACGTGGAAATATGGAATTTCATTGAATACACACAATTCTTTAATTCCTGATTCTTTCGAGTTCAAGTTTTTAATTTGCTCATCATAATGCTCCTTAGTCCGCAGGGTACTTTTATCTTCTCGAATCATGTGTGACACAAAAACTGGTTCAGCACAACAAATTCTACAAAACACGGTATTATGAAAAGATTCGACAAATCCTAGAATTGAATTAAGACCGAGATTATCACCTAATACTAAGCTCGGAATGAAATGTATCGTATAAAGATATTCATTATGAAAGAAAGAAATCCCCTTTTCACATAAATCTCTCAATTCCGATATTAACGCTCTAAATATTACTTTATTCCCAAATTCTTTCCTATCTGATGAGTAGAAAACATCCGAAACGATGATACTTTCAAGTTTTGAAGAAAAACTAGGAGGCAAACATGGTATAATTATGTAAACTGAACCAATTTTGTTTTTACCAGCGTGTGCTCCTAAAGCATTGCCAGTTTCAACATCATCGGAATACCACATCAAAGGCATCGGAATAATGTTCTTACATTTTTTTATATCTTTATAAAACTTTTGTAGCAGATCGTCCCATAACTGTCCCTGAATAAAATTACTCAAAATCATGTTTTTCTTAGTCTTTTCTTCGTATAATTCAGACATGTATTGCATGGTCCCATCAAATAAACCATTGATTCTAAACATTTTCAATAAAGAATCTCTGATTGATATTCTAACGATTTTTACATCTTTATCAATTATTCTGATTTTATTTCCAAGAAGCGCCTGAACTGATTTTTTTGCAACTATTATTTCTTGAGGTGGGTTGTATAAACGTTTATTTTTCAACACTGTTATCCGTTTCTGATACGTGCTAATGAATTTGAAAGGATCATTCTCAATAGAGAAAATGTCATTAATTTTTTCAACTACCTCGGTAGAAATTGAGCCATCTAGAGCAGAAAGAACTGATTTTAATAAGAAGGGATTGTATGCCTTTGTAATAAAATTACGAATATGATTTATTATATCATCAACAGAAGATCTGTTTAAATCTAAATTTCTATACATATCACATACTAACTCAATGATATGATCAGCGAGAGACATTTTTCAAGTAGTAATAATCCTAACTTATCTACTAACAAATTGAATAATACAGCGTAGTACAACGTAAAAACACAATCTCTTCCTGCGACTAGATTTGTTGATTGAAATAAGTATCGATAAAAGTAATTTACTTAAGGTGGTTCTCCACCTACAGTCCCACCAAACGTGGGTTTCAGAGCAGATTTTGAGTACTTCTTGATGGGGAAAAAGTCCGAAAAAATCAAGCATGTAGAAGATCTTCGGGAGATTGATTTTGCATAATAATAATTCAAAAAAGTTATTAACAAATTGATGGAAAAAAAAAAACTGTTCAAGAAATTAGCCGATGACCCAACTTTTTTTTTAGGTGAGAATTATTTTTTAATTTTTCTGAATATCTATGAATTTTTTCAGAATTTTGGTAAATCTTTGAAAATTGCGTTTTTTCATACTTGACAAAACGCGATTTTCAAAGATTTACCAAAATTCTGAAAAAATTCATAGATATTCAGAAAAATTAAAAAATAATTCTCACCTAAAAAAAAAGTTGGGTCATCGGCTAATTTCTTGAACAGTTTTTTTTTTCCATCAATTTGTTAATAACTTTTTTAAATTATTATTATGCAAAATCAATCTCCCGAAGATCTTCCACATGCTTGATTTTTTTCAGATTTTTTCCCCATCGAGAAGTACTCGAAATCTGCTCTGGAACCCACGTTTGGTGGGACTGTAGGTGGAGAACCACCTTAATGTTCATCATTGATTTGACGTTCAATATAATTATGTAGATTTTGCTCGTTGTAACTCAGCTTTCTTCAAGAGTTCTTGAAGTATAGTAATTTTTGCTTTTCGAATGGCTGATCGCAATTTGGGCATATCATAGATAGCAATTTGTAAAAAAGACCACACTTGCGGGCAGCCAATGGAATAGTGCTGGACCTTTAGAACATAGAAAGCTTTGTATAAAAAGTGTACGGCTTGTAAGATATTTTCAAAATCGTAGACCACAGTATCTATTACAGCATGGCAACACTGAACATTGTGAAATGATCCGCAACAAACTGCATATGGTTGAATATTTTTCACGCCATTAGACTCGTAATTAGCTTTTACCTTCTTGACCAGCTCATTCAATTCTTCATGATCCTGGAATAGTGGTCATATCTTTAGACAATCAAGAGATTGAATCATTTTAAAATCACCTCATAAAATTTTATAGACTCACACGAATATTTTGGATGAAAGTATCCACATATTCTGATTTATTACGTGGCTTCCATTTGCCAGTATTGTCATTTGATCGAAAACCGACTTTGATCAAAGAATATAAGAATAAGAATCCTAATGTATTTATAGTATCTACAAAAATGGGAAAATAATGTTAGTGACGAGAATGAAAGTACCTAGATAAATTTGAGTATAAAGATAATCGACATACTTACTCTTATCGTTCAATCTTATACTCGGGGAGTGAAATACTTCGTGAAAGTTAGAATAGTCTAGTGCACGAAATATTTCATCTTGTTCAACTGATTCAATTTTCCCTTTGATTGAATTGCGTGCCACGTCAACAATATTTTGGGAGATAGCTGGCCATTTTTCTATCAAGTTCTTTGAGACTGATTTCTCCGCTGTATCGTATGTTTTCTCAAAATCGTACAATATCTAATGTATTTGAAAATATTAATATCAGAGAGAATAAATTCGTATCGTCTAGTTGATATAACATTTCGATCACTCACCAATTCATGACCAATGGATGACTTCAAAACTTTGAACTTTTCAATTATATGTAATCCTTGCTCTATACAGTTTTTCAATCGATATTCATAAGAATCTTCCCAAACTTTTTTGATTTCTTCCACTTTACTCTCATTCAGATCTTCGAAATCTTCACACAAAATACTCAAATCGATAGTGACTGAAACAATAATAAATATAAATAATTCCTCGTAGGTATTTTTGTAAAAAAAATTCACATTAATTCTTTACTTGGATTTGATGGTACTCTAGTTGGTGTGTTGTTTCTGGCTCGGAATGACAACAATTTCGGCTTTTCGCGAAGTATATGCCTTAATGATAAGTATTCCGAATAAAGTAATCCAGTGGCATTGACCCGTGGAGTAGACCTCTTTCTTTTTTTTGATCCCACAGCAGTATCTCTGGTTTGGGTGTTCAGAGAGGGATCGTTTATTTGAAAACTAGCTTGATAATATAATACAATACTTTCTTCCTTGAATAGACTTGTGATTTCTTTGGCAATTCCAATTAAATCTTCTCGAATTAGGCTAAAAAATTCATAAAAATCTACGTTCGATATTTCCATACTCCCTTAAATTATATGAATACATATTAATTTAAATATTAATATATTTCAAAAATTATGACTTATACTCATATACATCTTGTCTAATACAAAAATAGCGATACGAAAAAAAAAACCACACATTATCACGGTGAACAAGATAATTCAGTATATTTGTACTTGATCTATTGAAATATAATATCAAATTAACGTATATGATCCTTACGTAAATGGTTTTGCATTAAATTTGCTCTTATTCATTGCTGACTGCAAAATGATTCTACTCAATATTTTTCTATAGTCTGAGATGTCGTGTTCGTAAGCATAAGCATATAATATAATATTGCCCATCAGGCTATTCTCGTCGTTCAAAATTTCATAAAGATGACTGTTTTTCTGAACTAAAAAAGAAACAGCATCCAGTTATAACAAATAAATAAATCTAGAACATCAAGAACTATCATATACCTTCACTATAAAATGATCCATAATTTTTAAATTTTTCTAAAACATCTACAGATGCTATTATTGTGCTGTCATCAACAATTTCACTAATTTCTTCAGAATCATTTGTAGGTATAAATCGATAACACGAGGGATCATAACGCGCATTTGAATTTCCTGGATTTTCTGGAGGTTCAGATCGTACACAAGGTTTAATTTCTTTTTGAACATTATCCACACATGTTTTTTTGAACATATCATACACATGAAAAAATTTTTGTCGTGACAGTTCAGGTAGAACTTCTGCTATCCTGGAGTCACTCAAGCAACAAAACTCCTGATACTGGATGTCATGCACTGAATTATAAAAAATATTTACATCATACAACGAAAAAAATGTATTTCTAGGAACTGAAATAATGTTTAAATCATTTAAATATAAAAATAATTGAAAAAATATGTAAAATAATCATAACTGAAAACAAAATAACACTGAAAAGATTAACTATTTATAATAGTAAGACACTCATTACAAAACTAATTAACCTAATTTACATGTACGTCAATTATTTTACTTTTCATAACTTACCGAAAAAGAAATATTGTAGATCCTCACACTTCCACAGTCTCAATAATTCTGCTATTCTTTCGTCCATAATTGTAAAAGCGCGATATAATATCAGAAGCAACTTATACGCGACAACAACCGGCTGCGAATCAAAACTATATCAAAACACTGTGTCCATAAACACTGCTCGACGAAAACCGGCTGCGCGCAGAGGAAACCGGCGTTCACGCACAGAAAATCCTTGTGCCATAGACAGCGTGAAATAGAGAGTACGCGTCACCATGATTCGTTGTGCTGCCACCTAACTTCATTACTGCGCAATGCCGACACGCGGCGCAACTGTAGCAGCCAGCATGTTATTTCGTGTAAGTTTTTCTCAGTGTAAGTGACAATTAGTGCGATCTGAAATCCCCTCGGTCTACCTGAAAACGGTCACCCGTCCTTACCTGGAAGTGCGATGGTAGGGGCAGCGTTCACGAGAAATAAAAGGAACTAAGGGGTGTGCGGTCTATTTGGGAAGGCAACAACTGCGTAAGACCGTCCAGGTCTTTTCATACTTGCATATCCCCACTCATACCTACCAAAATCTAAAAAATGGCGTTAAAAGGATTACTGCTGGTGAACGGGTTAAGTGGATTTACAGCTTAGACTCTTTCGACTAATGAGTGTGCCGGGGTATGGGTTAATCTATACAAATAATCATAATGATGGATACCATGTAATAGGATATACGGATTCGGACTGGGCTGGAGACTGCACTAACAGGAAAAGTGTCTCAGGCTTTTGTCTAACCTTATATGGTTGTATAGTATTGTGGGCGACCCGTAAACAAAAGACAGTATCCCTGTCAACGGCAGAAGCCGAATACGTTGCTCTCAGCTCGCTAGTTGCTGAGTCATTATGATTCAAAGGTATTTTGAATGATTTAAAGGTAAATTGCCCTTATGTATTAATATTTGAGGATAACGAGAGCTGCATACACATTGCAAAAAATAGAGACAACAGTCACAGAGTCAAGCACATTGATATAAAACACCACTTTATCAGAGATACAATAGAAAGTGGAGATATCATAATTAAATATATCCCATCTGAAGAGCAAAAATCAGATATGTTCACAAAACCATTAAGTAAGGAACTATTCAATAAGTTTAGAAATAGCATAGGTTTAAAGAGATGTTAATAAGTTGAAGCTAAACACATTAAGTATGTTTTGGATAAACATTTATTTTAAGTAACTATCATGTATGTCACACAAAAAAAATATATATATTAGGGCTAATCATTTTGGGGTCATATTTTTTGATTTGCCCTCGCACCCCTCAAAATGTGAGTGTATGAGGTCAGTATCAGCACCTATCAATATGACCACGGTGCGATTTTTCTTGGCGTGGCCCATTGCGAAAGTATTTTTCCCATTCAAATAACACGGGAAATGTTTTTTTTTTTTTTTATTTGAAATTTTATTCCAATCTAACGAATCATCGCGTTGTAAAAATCAATACATATTCTTGTAGGAAATTAAACGATCTCCAAAAAAGGTTTGATATGATTTTTCGCTAAGTCCACTCGTTTGAAAGTTATTGAAGGTTAAAGTTCAACCTCAAACGGTATATGGGTGATTCTCAGTAAATCGTTATTTTTTTGTCCTACGTAATTTTTCACCCTAGGATGGTGGAATACTGAAAAGCCCTTCTAGCATTTTCAAAGCTACGGTGGCACTTCAAAGTTCCCATGAAAAAATCCGATCCTCGAGGAGTTCATTCGATTCTAGAGAGCATAAACTATTCAAAATGTCAGTACCGTGGCATGTCCTCAACATAAAATTTGGAACTTCCTCAGTAGTTCTGAGCGAATATGCAGCTCAAAAGGAATTTCCTCAATATAGATTATGGGGGATCATACTACCTGTGCTTTCACCCCAAAAAATGGTGAAAATATCTAAGTTGCGGTTGTTGAACAGGCCCAAAAGTTTGTCCTACAGTTTTATCGGGATTTTGGAACATTTCAATTTGACTGCCATGGTGCCATTTCCGATTTTTCAGCATGGCGAGCGCGGTGGCATTTTAGAGCGGAGATGACAGACTGAATGTTTACACCGGTAGAATTTGTCTAGGCACGTATTTGACAAGCAGAATACTTATATTCAAAAATCGAAAATGCGAGTCACAAAACAATGAGTCAGTACCGTGGTGTCGTGATTCTCCTGTGCTGTGTGACATTTCCGCTTAATGCCACGTTATAAGAGTAATATTTGAGTGCCTAAATTTCCATGTCTCTGTAAATTATCGAGTTTTAAACCGGTACGGAGTGTGGTTAGGTTAAACACAGTATGTCAGTACCGTGGATGTCAGTACCATGGCATGATTTGTTTATAAATGGAAAAAATAATTTGTTATCGTTACTAAACTATTGAAAATATGTTCGATTAGCCCGTAATACAGTCAACAATGAGGAACAGAGTTTTTTTTATGTTTAATAGAATAATTGTTGAAAAATTATGATTTTTATTGGTGAACCGGAATGGCTCATAAAGATGAACACATGTTACCTAAAATATGTCAAATGAATCAATCAAGTTATCCTATAGGGTGAAATGTTGATTTTCTTTATTGAGATATGAAGATTCGTCAAGTTTTGTTTGCGCGGTCAGTACCGCGGCCGCAGAAAATCATGAATACTCTATTACTTGGAAGCCTTTGAGGTTGTAGTGAAATGGTACTAGGACCATACTTCCGGACCATAATAACATACAAACACAACAAAAAATTACTCTTTAGACATGTTTGAATACCCAAAAATTTTACATGCGAAAAATAACAATTTACAGAGAATCACCCATATGACGACTTTTTTTTCGACCTAGCGAAAAATCGTATCAGACCTTTTTTGGAGATCGTTCAATTTCGTACAAGAATATGTGTTGATTTTTACAACACGATGATTCGTTAGAACGAAATAAAATTCCAAATCAAATAAAAAATCATTTCCCGTGTTATTTAAATGGGAAAAATACTTTTGCAATGAGCCACGCCAAAAAAAAATCGCACCTTGGTTATCATTGATAGGTAGTAATACTGACCTCATACACTCACATTTTGAGGGGTGCGAGGGCAAATCAAAAAATATGACCCCAAAATGATTAGCCCTAATATATTGTAACGGATCAGGCGACCTAGGCCTGACCGTTAACAATTCAAACATCAACGGTTGCGAACATCGAATAGTCCAGAAGGTTCGATGAGAGCGACAAGTCGCATGACGTCACAACGGGTATATAAATCGAGGCACAGCTCTCAGCAGCAGCAATTCTTTGGTATAGCACCGGGTTGTCTCGCAACGCTCCGTCTCATCAGACACAATAGGCACAGCGCCTTGTGTACTATTAGCATCATTTTAACAAAATTTCTACTTTATTCTATTCGCGAGATTCAACAGAAAACAAATCAATTCTAACGTATCATAAAAGAATTCAACCTAGAGAAAAGCATTCTATTCAAACAAATTATTGAAAATAAATTAAAATAAATCAAAAGCAAATATCAAATAGCTACACTTGTCAAATAACGAATATAAAATCGAAGTAGCACGTCATTATAAACTATAGTAAAGTAAAGCAATCATTGTAAATATAATATAGGAATTGGATGCAACCGCAGGTATAAGTTAAAATATAAATAAATTGATTTCTTGATTATCTAAAAGTAAGTGAATCTATGCAGCTCCCTTATCCGCCATTTCCACACCGAGAGAAAGGATTTGTTGGAGCAAATGATATTCATTTGACTGAGCAAAATGCGGCGATCAAATATGGGGAAGTGAATGTTGTGTTAATTGAAACAAACTATTTAGTTGTATAAAATAGTTGCCGGAACTCAATATCCAGTTGAACCAAGTAATGGAAGCATCATTTTGGCGACATAAATGCTTGATTTAACAGAGTGTTCAGTCAGTAACACAACGTATCCATTCCTTGTGATAATTCGTGCTGTTATATTAACAAAATATTGAATTGAAATGACTAATAGCAATGTAAAAAATGTCAGATAGGGATCTAGGTCGAACGTTATAAAATAAATTCAGATTGTTATAATGAATTTATTACAATGTATGATGCCTTGAACAACACCTACTAATTGTAATCAACCGCATATTAATACAAAGTAAGGATTTTTAGATTAGAAAAACATCGCATTATTTCGGCCGGGATTCGATCCGGGACGCACGCATTCGCTCGCATTACTAGTCGCACGCTCTACCGACTACGCCAAACTATTTATTGAAATAAGTAATCACTTTGTTCTATTTCTTTCGAACTTGGCATCTGTCTCAATATTATCAGCGTTTTAATGCAGCTAAGATATCTAGACTGAACATCCGAGTTCCAAATATCTTCTCAATTCAATTTCTTTCCTAGAGTTCCAAGAGTTCTGACTCACTGTAACGCTTAAAATGAATATGTAATAATATCTATAAAAACCATCCAAAACATTCAGAGCAATACAAAATTTTGTATTATGAATCCAACATTTGTTTGGAACAACAACACGTTGAGTTCGTATTACTCGTTGACATAATTTGTACAAATCAAGCATTCGATTACGTCAATCAATACCTATAATTCGATCAACAAAATATGTGGTTCATGTCGAAACATGAGATTGTCAGTTGAATTCATACTTTTATTTAGTTTGAATGAATATTATATTCCAGTCAACAGAAATTGACTTATGAGAACTAAATATACGTTGTAATAAAATGCGTAATCAGTTAACTCAATCCCCTGAAATCGACTGAAACTTCAATTGAAACAAGCGAAGGTTCAGTCCGATCAACAATTTTATTTGACTGAATTATTTGGTCAAACCAACTGCACCGAAAAGGTTGGAATAAACACGTGATGTTCAAGTCAAATGAGGAATACTCAATCGAAACAAATATGCCTCAACTAAATATATTTGCTTGGTTCAAAAAATCCTTTCTCTCGGTGCAGGTTCTTCTTCATCCGTATAACCAACCAAAGCTAGATACAGCCTTAGTGGGTCTCTGACGCACTCAGGTCTGGCACAGCAGGTTTTATTGTGTAGAAAATTTGGGGATAAACTAACTTTATCATAGCTAAAATTAAAAAGTTAGGTGGGTAAAGTGCAGCCTTAGCGCGTTTACGTGCTCAGGTCTGTGGGGAGGCGACTTTAGTTGCTCGGCGACTCAAGTCCGTAATAGGGAACATTAAATTATTGATATAAAAGTCTAGAACATTAGAACATCGAGCAAAGAACTCACAATTACACTCGGTTCGCGTTACCTGAAGGAACGCCAAAGAACCGAAACGTAACAATATATATATGAAAACTTATATCAAACGCAATATTATGGGGGAGTGTTAAAAAATAGTCCAACAGATAATATGGCGTAAGCCTGCATGGTGGCGCCACTGTAAGCCTAAAAACTAAGTCAACCATCTGTGTTAACGCGCTGCTACCTGTTAGTAATAAAACAACCTTCCATTGAATAAGACGAGCGTCCTTTTATTTTCCACCCCAAAGTTGCTCATTTATTCTTTGCAAAGCTAAAAAATAATCAATTTGCATTTGTTTTACTGTTGCGGGTTGTCCTAGTAATCCGATGTCTTCAATGCTACTCGACACTTTAGGTTGTTTTCTCTTGTTCAACAATTTGTGTAAATATTGCCGTTGATGGAATGTTAAATCAGTCTCATATAGGTCTTGTAATTTTTCCATAGCTATCTGAGATCTTATAGACTCTAATATTTGTTGACCAGCAGCATTTGAACTTCTCACTAATTTTTTTTAGAAACTGATGGAAGTTTTCATAGCAGAAAGCACTATGACACCAAAGTGGACCCCAACTTATAACGCTAGCTGGTATGTGGGTTAGCAAGTGAACGTTAAACGATAAATGCTCCTTGCCATACAGTGTTTCTATACCTTTGACAAATTTAAATAGGCATCGTTGTGAATAGTAGACTTCTGTTTCCAAAATCGATGTTTTCAGTAATAGAGAAATAGCTTCAGCCAACAAACTCCAATGGTATACATATTTACTCGGCAAGAATTTGTTCAGGACTGGCAAGCTGTAAAAGAGCAACCATATTACAAGTTCATGCGCTGTAAAATGAACTCCATCCGAAATTTTTCGAGGTGACCTTGATACATCCATTGATGGTTTAAACGAAACAAGCAATTTGTCAATTTCATTGATTTTAACACCGAGATAAAAATCCCTTTTTGTGGTATCTAGAATCAGACCACAATTTAAGAAATTGTCGGCAAATTCCAAGTGGCACGCAATGCATCCAGTCCACGTCAAGGTGTTTTATTATGTCAAAGTTTGGGATATCACATAAAGTTGAACGATGTTTTATACCTTTTTCAGTTTTCTCGGCATGGACAAGTGTTTCTCTATGGGACCGTAAAGTATGATTCACAATCGGCTTAGTGCAGCGGTAGTGCAGTGGTAGGGGCAGCGGCAGCGCGGCGTGTAGCGGTAGTGCAGAACAGCGTTCACATCAATGGCCGGCAAAATTGCTGGTGTTTATAAACTATGCTTGTAGCCTACAAGTTGTAGGTTATGTGGAGAAGTGTTTGAAATAACCTTCGAAATGGATCAAAACATCTTAATAAGTAAAATACTAATATGCGCCGCATTACTTTTATCAGAACAAGCAAGAAAGAGGAAACGACGCTGGTGGGTTCGACCGATATATCAGAACCGTAGAAATCAAGGAGATTACCATAACCTCTTACAAGAACTCAGGTTGCAAGATACGGAATTGTTTTTTAATTATATTAGAATGGATGTGCACTTATTTGATAACCTGCTAGCAATGGTTGGACCTGCATTGAAGAAAAACTCCAGACGACCCAATATCAACCCTGAATGCAGACTTGCTTTGACGCTCAGGTAAAAAATTGGTATAATGTGACATATTACTCCATTCTTCGATATATTCGCCTGTACAGTAAATGTTTTAACGTTTTAGGTTTCTAGCTTCAGGGGATTCGTTGCAATCTATTGCATTTTCATATCGCATCGGAAAATCTACTGTCTGTATGATTGTTCGAGAGACCTGTGTGGTCCTGTGGGATGTCTTGTAACCTGCTGTGTTAAAATATCCAGATGAAACTACATGGGAGAAGTGCGCGGAGCAATTTCTAAATGACTGGCAATTACTAAACTGTCTTGGAGCAATTGACGGCAAACACGTTGCAATAAGGGCACCAAATAAGTCTGGATCATTATATTATAATTATAAGAAACACTTCAGTATAGTGCTTTTTGCGATATGCGATGCGGCATACTTGTTCACATCAGTTGATGTAGGGGCGTATGGATCCCAAAGTGATGGTGGAATTCTCCGACAATCAGCATTCGGAATCCAGCTTCAAAATGGGTCACTAGAAATTCCCCCGAATCGACCACTGCCTGGAACAACAGAGCCATTTCCTCACTTTTTTGTTGGCGATGAAGCTTTTCCATTGCAGCCTCATCTGATGCGACCATTTGGTGCGAGATATCTGAGTGCCGATAAAAGAATATTCAACTATCGATTGAGCCGAGCAAGACGCTGTATAGAAAACGCATTTGGCATATTGGTTTCACGGTGGCGTATTTACCATAAAACAATTCACGGATTACCAGAGACCGTAGACAATATTATTAAAGCAACGGTGTGTTTGCATAATTATATTATGATATCGGAGCGGGCGGTGCCATGCAATTTAAGAAGGTACTGCACTGAACGATTACTTGACCGTGAACACGGCAACGAAATACAACCTGGAGAGTGGAGGAACGACATTCCCGCAAATGCAGCACTGGAGCCTGTGTCAATGTTACGCAGACGTATCGGAGCCAGAAATTCTACTAACGATTCCATAAATTTAAGAGATTACTTGAAAGTATATCTTGATAGCGAAGCGGGAAGTGTGCCATGGCAAAAGGATCACATTCAAAGCTGTAGATGAACTTGAAAATTATGAGAATTACTGTTAAGGGAGCTTTCCAATGTGACAGCCCGAAAAATCGCTGTTTTTCGCGATTTTTTTTTTTAAAGAAAAAATAATCTAATCGGTCTGGTTTTTTTTTTGTATATTAATTGGGTATTGAAGAATACAAAACAATTTTTTAAAGATCGATTTATTAATTAATTAATATCTATAAAAATGATGAAACAATTGTTGCAGAAAATGCACTTGGATGTGGTGTCCACGTTGGGGGTCACAATTTTGATCTGAAACAAAAAACACAAAAAGATTATTGATCGGTATATAATTGGCTTTCGTGCTATGGAGGCTCTTTTTTTTTTTTTTTTTTTTTTTGCAAAAATGGCGCCGGTTTGAACAAAAAGTATCGATTTTAGCATTTTTTTTTGGCAGTTTTTTTTACAAAAAAATAGGAAGATGTCAAAAAAAAAAAAAAGCTTCCATAGCACGATAAACAATGACGTTAAGAATATTGTGTAAAAAATTCAACTCGATAGCTTTAAAACTCTGCCCTCCAAGTTGGACACCGTTTTGAAAAATGCTGTTTCGAGAAAAACGCGTTCAAAGTTTCAAGTGAGGAAATTTTAGGTAAATCGTTTACTTACGGTCAATCAGCGATGCCAGGTCCATACAATATCCCTTCTGCTTCTTCGAAAAGATCGTGCTCAATGGATTGTTCAGCAAAAAAAAAAAAATCGATTTTTTGAAAATTTCACACTGGAAAGCTCCCTTGAGTTATAGGGGATTGCAGGACAAGATAGAAGTTGAGTGTACCTCAATGTCATCCCATGTATTTGTTCTATGAAAATTATTATTATTATTATTATTATTATTATTTTTATTATTTGTTGGTACATTACCTAAATTAATCAATTCAATTTATATCAGGGTTGTAAAGTTTTCTAGAACATGAAATTAGAAAGGGATAAAAAAGAAATCCGAAGTTCAGTCATCCTCAGATGCATTATATTTGAAAATTGTCTGACTGATTTGAAACATGGCGAGGTTTGCTTTTCGCAAACCCATGCTCATCAAACTTTGGCCAACATACATGCCGAAGTGTTGAAATTGGTTCAGTGAGGCCGTCTGTGGTTCGACTGATTTTTTGGCTGTCATCTCTGCTACATCCACTAATTTCTCTACCATTCCTTCAATAGATGCACTTTTCTTCTGCTTTTTTGTCCTTAAAGGGTAAATTGATTGGGCCATTGATAACGATGAGCTGTTTGTTGATAGAGTTGATGAAAACACTGGCGGTGCAATCGTCTGCGTTTTGTTTTGAATTGTTCTTTTCAAAGTGTGGCCAGAACTAATTGATGGTGTATCATATACATGTGAATCGAAAGGAACAGAGTACAACGTGTCCTGAATTTTTTCAGTATTGGGTGAATTGAACATATTCTGTGACATTTCTGATTCATTCAAGTCCTCTAAGTACTCCACTTCTCCGTACTCATTGTCCAATATACTGTCATCACTGAAAGCCTGCATACAGCTGTTCTCCACAGCAGCAATCGCATTCGTTGTAGTTCTGAAAGTTAATAATTCTGAAATGTTGACTATCCAAAATATCCCTGTACACTCATACCTGTGTGACGTCACAACTATATAATCGATGGTAGATGTTGGTTGGACACCAGTATAATATAGGATGAATAGAAAGACAGGATGTGGATATGCGTGGCATAAGGAAATATGTGTGAAATTTGTTATGAAGGTCGTTATGAAGGTGATACAGATTGTTCTTATTTCCTAGCATTACAAGAATCGTTTTGGATAGTTTTTAAGTTATGGGTGAAATAATTATAAACACTTGTGAAGGATAAATGGATGTATGTGTATGATGAGTGGACAAAGTAGTGTGGCATAAGCCTTTATTAAGTCTGATAGTACATAATTGATAGTATGTTGAATATGGTACGATTAGGTATCATTCTCAAATTCAGGGTTGCATTTCGTAATATTGGCAATGAGATAGGGTAAGCTTATGAGACTTATATTTCAGGATTGAATGAGAAGGATTGAAGAGGTTGGTGATTGACTAATGAGTAGAAGTTGGATATGAAGGAGGATGGCAATTAGAATGGAATAATGAGGAAAGGTTGGTTGTACACACGGAAAAATGTCAACGTGTGAGTCTAAAGATCCACGAGAAATTTTTATGAAAAAAAAAATCCAAATACAAAAAAAAAAAAAAGTTCAATTGACTCGGAAATGACGACGTTTTTCGTCGTCATTTATGGATATAAAGACCGTGATGAACGTTATTATTATTGTCATCATTCCCGATTCTTTCAACGTAGATTACGTTTTGCTCCGTCGTAAATTACGTTTTTTTTTATCGTAAAATAAGGCGTTCTAAGACGTAGATTACGTTTTTCATGTCGGATTCAAAGACACTAGACATGGTATTAGTGTTAAACGTGAATCACGTCTAGTAAAACGTGATTTAAGTTTAGGTTTTTCTGTGTGTAAGCAAGGTGGGGATGATAGTCGAAAAGGTGAGGAATGGGTATGCCAGGACGTAACACCTGCGTGGTTTTTGAACTGCATCTAAAAATCGCAATGTAGTCATCAAAAACCAAGGTGCGAATGACAATTGACCTGCTCCGCTTCTTGTTGCGGCCTCAATCTTTATTTTTTCCTTGCGATATTTTTCGCGTATCGCCTTGTAGCGTGAACACACCACGTCAACTGTCAAAAAAACGGTAGTTATATAATAAACCTTGAACGCTTTCTGAAACATTTTTCACGATATTTGTGGGAACATAACCCATGAAATAACTTACCCGACACATGCAATTTTGTTGCCAATTCCTTGAAAGAATTCTCCTTTTTATTTATGTCTTTGAATGATGGCGATGTTCGATCCCAAATTGCTGGATAATTTTCTAACAACTCTGCTAATTTAGAGTCTATCGAAGTCATTTTCCAACTTTTCCGCCAACTTTTCGAAATCTGATTGAGGATTGGTCGTTGCAATTGGATACCAACGCCGTGCGATGCAGAAATTTAGAGATTGCCAGCTTCTGCCACTACCAACTACCACTGCCACCTACACTAATTTATTGTGAACCATACAATGGAATCCAATGTTACAATCTTCTACACTACACCAAGTTCTGCACTACCACTGCACCAAGCCGATTGTGAATGATACTTAAGCCTTCTCCATACGCATTACCATCGTCACTGATAGGATACACTCGTACATGACCATTATCTTTAGCAATTTCTTCACCTTCGTGCTTGCATAAACCACATCCATAAGCTCCACGAAACATTTTTGATCCTCGTAACTCAGGTCGCTCAACAGAATCACATACACCCATTAAAACTCGACATTTTTTATGATACGCTGAACCATTGTAATTATAATGGAACCCCTCACGGAGTAATGATCTTGCTTCATTAACGAACGGTTTAACGTATTCATTCATAACTGGTTTTTTCGAGCCTAAGTACACGCTTGCTAATATGATATATTGCTGTCGTTTTTTCGGATGAATTTTGTTAATTGTGCATACAATTGGCGTAATTGATGTCAAAGAACTTTTGAATAACGGAGTTCCATCGATACTAAAATTTATGCTAATCATATCGCGTAATTCTTCTTCTGAAAATCTTTGTTTATAGAGGTGTCCATCCAAAATATCTTCCAAGGCGTACGAACATGTTTTCTCACGATTGTTAGGATACAGTAGATCTTGATGATGACGTTCATCAAAATTTTTCAATTGTTTTGTTAACGATGGATATAAACAAATATTACCAGATTGCTTATTATTAGAACAATTAACATTCAAATTACATCTATTGCAATACAGCTGCTGATCTTCTGAACCATTATCCATATTAGGATTATCTTCGCTAACTGTTGGTTCCATTCCAATATAAGTCGAACAAGCAGGGAAAAAATGATGGACCTCTATTGGTATCGCATATTGATTGACTATGTCTTTTAGATAGTAAGTCGAAGTAAAATTAAGTGGTTCATCGGTAATTGCATCAATCAAATTCGCCATATGTGTAACGACTTCGTTATCTAAATTTTTACGTATTTGAGTAGCTAAAATTAGTAACGTTCTAATTAATACGTCTCTACTGTAATTAGTTGCTTGTCGATTATTAGAATCAGCTGCGAAACCTGGATCATCTGCTTCCTGAGACAAATTGTTTTGTGAGCATGATGGAATTTCGATAGGATTCCAGTCATTATTTTGCTGAAAGTTGTTAGAAAGATCTTCATTTCCACTTTCAGATGAAGTATCTGATTCCTCATTACTGCTAGCAGAAGAATAACAATAATTATAATGATCTTCATCCAGCTGACTTTCCTGTAAAAAGTATACATGAAATATATTTGTATATTTGAATTATTGTTCAAAATCAAATTGTCAAAACTTACTTCGACGGCATAATATTGCTGTGATTCAGAATTTCTTGTCTCAAAATTCGTGTCCTCTGAAATTCTTGCTGTCTCAGAGAGTTGATAATTTACGTCTGCTGCTTCTACATGATCTTGATTTATATTTTTCATTACCTACCACAGGGAAAGGCATTTTAATTATTTGTTCTCAGTAAGAACTGTTAGGTAAATATACAATAGAGTGGTCCTTATTTCGGTCATTTTCGAATTCAGATTTCTTCGCCCCCTAGAAGGGTTCCAAATAATTAAAAAAAAACATCCTTCAAACTTGAGCTTTTTATCTCAATTTTAACACGTGCCGCAAAGCCTCTGAAGTTTTGCATTTGATGAACATGGCGTTTTCACTGACCTTTATTCAGAATTTTGGCGCACCGTCAATAAATACGAAAAAAATTTAATTCCTATAGGAATCTTTTCAGAAAACCCGATATTATTTAATCAGATTTGGAGAAATTCGAAATTCGAAATGGCGGATCCAAAATAGCGGCTGTAAAACATAAAAAAAGTTTAAATGCAGTCATGGGTCAGCTTGAATAGGTTTTTGGGGTCGCTGATTTCAAATTTGGTGTCAAAAATATGAAATTCGAAATGGCGGATCCAAAATGGCGCGGTGAAATATGAAAAATATTTAAATCCAGTCATGGGTCAGCTTTTATAGGTTTTTATTTATTTATTTTTGTTTATTTATTTATTCAGTTCATTTTTTTTCATCGATTCATTTTTTTATTCATCGCCGGCAAATGAAGCTATCATTTTGCTGAAAATCGATCTACTGTATCGACAATGGTTTTGTTTCTCTGTGTTATATTTAGTTTTTTTTCTGCGTATTTATTGGCGGATCAGTTCTACAGTAGATAGATTTTCAGCAAAATGGTAGCTTCATTTGCCGGCGATGAATAAGAAAATAAATCAATAAAAAAAAATATACTGAATAAATAAATAAGTAAAAATAAATAAATAAAAACCTATAAAAGCTGACCCATGACTGGATTCAAATATTTTTTATATTTCAGAGCGCCATTTTGGATCCGGCATATTGAATTTCATATTTTTGGCACCAAATTTGAAATCAGCGACCCCAAAAACCTATTCAAGCTGACCCATGACTGGATTTAAACTTTTTTTATGTTTTACAGCCGCTATTTTGGATCCGCCATTTTGAATTTTGAATTTCTCCAAATCTGATTAAATAATATCGGGTTTTCCGATAAGATTCCTATAGGAATTAGATTTTTTTCGTATTTATTGACGGTGCGCCAAAATTCTGAATAAAGGTCAGTGAAAACGCCATGTTCATTAAATGCAAAACTTCAGAGGCTTTGCGGCACGTGTTAAAATTGAGATAAAATGCTCAAATTTGGAGGATGTTTTTTTTAAATTATTTGGAAGCCTTCTAGGGGGCGAACAAATCTGAATTCGAAAATGACCAAAATAAGGACCACTCTAATATACACATATTTATTATAATAAAAAAAGTGATTATTCGTAAATTTTGTCGCTACTTTAAGATCATAAAAGCAATTAGAAAAGTAGCAAATAAATCTATTGTATAATTTTTGAATCAATCAAATAAATTAACATGTAGAAGGATATCTCTCTGTGAACTTACTAGTTCGAAAAACGTTTATGATCTAATGCATAATACTTACATCGAGCACTACATTTCTTATGAAATCATTATTATCCCCATGAAGAAGATCAGTACTGAAAAATGAATTGATAATAATAAATAATTGTACTTTTTTGGAAATATGAATAATTTGCAATAATATTTTGAATACCTGGCTTTGGTATTTTTGGCTTTTTCTTGTGCCTTCCAATAATTTCGCGTCCGGTTTGGAACCTTATGATCACTGTCCGGAAGAAGATATTTTTTGTATGGACCTCTTTTTTGTGATTGACTCATTATACCAGAGTGAAAATAAATAAATATTAATTTTTTTTCAAGTACAGTCGGGACTCCCAATAAGAGGGCTCTCAATAAGAGCGCTTCCCCTAATCTGTGGCCGAGCAGTACCACCACCACCGTGCTTGTTTATTGAGAAACCGGTTTACGTTCCGAGCGAGCGAGCTTTTCAATAGAGAGTGGGGGTACCACATTTCCTTCTCCTACAGCCCCGTAGCGCTCTTATTGGGAGTCCCGACTGTATTAAGGCAACAATCAAATGGGTTGTTACCGTTACAAATTTGTTTATCTCGGAATAAGTAAGATTACAACACACGAAATTAATAGGCTATAATAGGCACGAGGCTAAGTTGATCTTTATACGCCGAGCGTGATGTTTGCAGTATTCGTCTTCGACGTTCGCGCGCCAAAGGCCAAAGGCGCGTGAACGTCGAAGACGAATACTGCAAACACGCGACGTGTATGATGGTGAGTCCACAATGGGATATCCGCGGCCCGAAATGTACGCGTAGGCCTGACGTCACCCATAAGGTTTTGCCGGGCGGAACTACGCGTAGCTCCGAACCTCCGCGTACTCGAGTCCCATTGTGGACTCACCATGAAGACCATAGCCTCCGTGGTACACTATGTGGTATTCCACGTGAACCGGATCAGTTTTTGGCCTGAGGTCATCGAATTTGACGCCAATGCAGATTCAGATTCCTTGTTACTACATGAGATGCCCCCAACAGTTGCATAGCTTGAAAATAATTGGTTCAATTTATATCGCTGTCATAATTATGTCAAAAATGTAATTACCACATTTTCAACTCCACTTATCTCAGCCATGCATGAACAGAATCATAACTTCCCATAGTGCATTCTACGCGCAAAAATGAGCTCCTTCGAAATATGTAGCACTTCAATTATTTTTGGAATTCTTAAACATGTAAAACTTAGAAAATATGCGATTTCTTTGTTCTTCTACCGAAGGGTCACACCAATTGTCCTGAAATTTTCACCGAAATTACTTCGAGGTGGCACTAAGAAGTGATCAAAATTTCAGCCTCCCGTTTTTCTTCTTTTTTTTTCTAAAAACCGGCGAAGCATGTAAAACTTGGAAAATATGTGTTTTAATTTTTTTTCTACTCGAAGGGTCACACGGATTGCCTTGAAATTCTCAGCGAAATTACTTCAAAGTGTCACAAAGAAGTGATAAAATTTCCAGCCTCCCGTTTTTTACTTTTTTTTTGCCAAAAACCGATCCGGTTCACGTGGAATACCCCCTATATTTTATCTAACGCGGCGCGATTTACAAGCGAAGGTGTTCGCCTCGTTCTGAAAACATCGCGTTCATTGAACCAATGCCAACCACCTCCAAGTTAGTATGCTACGAAGATAATGCAGAATAAGTTTTGACCAGTCGAGTTCATTATTTACCTGCAGAGAGGCATCTAATGACTCTTTTATGTTCCTAGGACAATAAAATAAGCGAAAACGACTCGCACTCTCCTCCCACCACTATTTTTATTTTCACTGGTCAATAAGCGCCTACTTTATCTTCGCCAAACAAACCTCATGAAGCGCGTAAATCGCGCCTGTGTTACATAAACAATATTATTGATAAAATTACAAAATAAATACAAATTAATTATTTACAACAACGAAGTAAAAAATTAATTATTTGTTATTTATCATTGAATAAAAATACAAGCAAACAATAGTGAAGTTGGAATCTTGGATTTCTGACACCAGAGCAAACACAGAGTAAAATTAAATTTATAATACAGTAGACTCTCGTTATATGGCCATCTGACGGGGCTAAAGGAGAGGTAAATCGCCATATATATCGAATGCCCCTTCCACGCGTGGTACGGGTGCGCGCCAGGCGCGGAGGGAAGAGCAGTGAGCGGGGCGCGCAATTTGAGTGGCTGCGCCAAGCACGCTGGCGGCTTAGTGGAGAGTATAGTGGGGAACGGCATATTAGTGTGCGTGTTTGTACGTGTGGAGGGCGAGCCGCTCGCTTGGCCATATAACGAGAGTCTACTGTACTACAATTTGAATGATTGGATGGTAAGATTTTCTGTCAGTAGAGCGAGCCACAACTGTGAAGATTGTACAGTGTTAGCTCGAGAAAACGTGTAATCATACGATACTTATAGTACGGTATAAAGACTTTATACGGCAGTTTTGAAATCAGCCGTATAAAGTGATACTTTGTGGATCGAAAACAGGCGTCATAAAGTGACTTTTCAATGCACATGCCGAAATAGTATATTACTCACCTAGGAAGGGAAAGAGGCTAACCCAAACTGCGTGTGAGATTGACACCCGAGCCGAAGACGGGGGTGGCAAAAACGCAGTTTGGGATGGCCTCTTTCACTCCCGTGTGAGGTATACTATTTTTCACCACACCCTGGCATCGGAAAGTACGACTTCCCGCTCACGCGAAGGGCCGAAAGTCGTACTTTCCGTGCAGGTGTGGTGAAAAAAATATATAATGATCAATTGTGTTCTTCAATAACAATTCAATTATTTTCAGCACTGGAAAGAATTTCAAAGCTCTGGTGAAGTGGGTTGGTGGTGATTATGATAAAACCTACACGCCAGGTATCAAGGTTGAACACATCAAAAATCTTGATGTAGAGAAATTTAGAAATGATGAAGAAGATCCAGATAAGGTCTACGTAGTGGAATGGCATGACACGCCCAAAGAACCTCCTGGTGGATGGGAAACTTTCAATGCAAAAGTTGTAGCAATTTCAAGTGAGTTTTTAATTGTCATGAAACATGATTCAAATTTTTGTTTTAAATAAGAAAATATTTTATCACTTAATTGTTTATAGCTTCGATGGTGATTTTAAACAAAAAATTGAGGGCTTTGGATGGAATCGAATCGAATCCCAAACTGGTTGTTAAAAAAATAACCGCCGATTCAGCTGAAGCTGGTATTTTAAGTAATTTTACAGAAACAGCTTATGCACCAAGTGGAAAAGAGATACAGGTATAATGTTTTTATGATTAAAAATTTCACTTCTAAATTGTTAAAATAATCTCATCTGATTTATTTATTATATCTTTTTTATCAGGTTGATGACAACAATCATGATGATAGTTTTAGCATCTCAAAAAAAAAAAAAAAAAAACTAACCAATAAATGCTTCTGCTTGTAACTCAGCTTTTAACAGCACGATGAATGATTTCAACAAAATCGAGTAGAATTCTCTGTAATAAAACTTTTCTTTTATTTTTAGTCTCAAAGCAGTGAGAAGTCTGAAGTTGAATTTCTTCAGGATGATAAATCTAAGATAAATCCAGATCCTCTTGATATTCCTAATTCTTCTGCAGAAAAGATTGTAATAACTGGTGGTATGAAGGATAAGTCTAAATCACAGCTAAAACATCCTGCGATGCCTAAAAACTCTCACAAACCTGTGTATGTTACCATGGATATGTTGAAAGAAGGTATTCATTGAAACAGTTTTTTTTACATTTTTTTTTTTTCTAACAAAATAGCATACAAATCTTGTATTACTTGTTATTTTAGCTATGGGCGAAATGACAAAAACTTTGTTACCCCACCTGAATCAAAACAAGCCATCAACATCAAAGGCTTCTTCAGTTGGCGAGACATCCGTTGTGCCAGAAAAAAAATGTCGATCTGAAAATCTGGTAATTTCATCATTAAAGATCAATTTTTATTTCCTTAGTGTTCTGTTGTACTGGAGAATTAATTATTCAATAATTTATCCACTATAGAAAGAGTTAGGACATCCTGGATCCGGGGTGTTTATTACCGATCAGCAATACTCTCAAGCAGAATCAACATCTTCTCCAACTGCTATGGCTACGAGTTTACTTGTATTAGTTTTCTCGGCTGATGTGTTGCGAGAAAGCAACTGTAAAGGTGGTGTCCCAAAAAACGCGAAAAATTTAACCATTCGTCATAAAGCATTGGATTCAAATAAACTCAGCGCCATAAGAGGTACGATACTTTCTCTTGTAGCTTATTTCATGGTAGAGGATAAGTTTATGCTTCTCAAACGCTTGCTTACTCCGTGAATACTCCTAAACTACTAAAAACGTAATAGCAACTATAAGTGCAAAATAGGAATTTGTAATATACATTTCATACTTCCGTTTTTCGTAATATTCGTTTGCTACCGAAAAATTATCATTCATTGAAGCTTCATTATAATTCTCAATAATACCTGTTACTTTGAGACTATACCATAACTAGTTTTAATATAACTTATGTTCATTAATTCCTAGATACTGTCAAACGTCGTTTCAAAAGTGTTTTCGAAGAAAGCGATTTCGCTAAGGCGATCAATGTTAAATGCAACAAGCTGCGAAAAACAAAATGTGATGAAAAGGTAATACACATTCGGTAATTGAAATAAATTACTGATGTTGGCTTGCAGATTAACAGTGGAAAAAATGTATATGTTTCAGCCATCAGACAAGAAAACGCCAAATGATAGCGATGACGATCCTGAGAACATATAATTGCTGTATCGCCTATAATTTTTTTTCACTTACCTTGTTTTGTTTTTAAACTTTTAATACTTACCACTATATTGATTTTTCAAACCTCGTGTAAACGAGCATAAGATCAAAAATCGTTTGAGTCTTCATTTTATAGTGCGTCTTCTAAAATAACGTTTGTCTAATTAAAAATAAAAAACCGTCTCATCACGTACGGCAAAACCAACACGAGCGCGCACCGCGTGCGTGAGGCTCGTGCGGGAGGGGATTCAATGCTACTGGCACCTCATTTCGTCCCGATCGAAGCTCACGCACGCGGTGCGCGCCTGTGTTGGTTTTACCGTAGCAAGGCCTGCAAGGGGACTGTCTACTCTCACCGAATATTCACGGTATATTGGCATATATAATTGGATATATAAAAACATATATCCGGGCATATATATTGTAACTTGAGGAGTTACCTATGAGATAAAGTAGTGAGTTCACGAGCGAAATAAGTAACTCGAAAGACACAAATAAATTGGTACAAGCAAAATGTTTATATTTGAAATACAAGTGTTCAATTTAAGGTCTAGAACGAGACTGTTTATAAAACAGAAGTTGACGCAGCAACCTATTTTTATGTTTTTAGAGATACTTCGTCTATTTCATTACTACTAGATGTTATGCGAATTATTTAAGTGATCGAATAGCTAAAGGGTGTTTCACCCAGTGTAACAATATTATTTTCGTGGGGGGCTATCTTCGCTCAGGGTACTCCAGGAAAGGTAATTTTCTACATTATTTGATGCACAATATTATTCTAACATATTAAATCAGCAACATAAGCCATACGAGAAGCTATAAGCAATTATCAATCAATAATAAGCAATAAGCAATAAATTATAGCCAAAAAGCACTGAAAGATCTACGTAACTCAGCCAGACTCGAGATTGTTCGATAAATTAACAGACTAAATACTAAAGACGAGCTTCTTAGCTCAATAGACAAAAACGAGCTTCTTAGCTCAATAACCAAATTAATTAACCAGACTTTTATCAGAACGACCTCGTGCCTTCACAGAAAGAATCAAGACCTTACTTTAAGTTACTCAATCAGGGTTGCGATTCTGTAACTTTCCGCTAACTCGCTAACTCGCTAACTCGCTAACTTTTCGCTCTAAGACCGTTGGTTGGCTGAGGAGCGTCCAATCGGAGATCGTTACGGGCCGCAACGATCTCCGATTGGACGAAGTTCGCGAGTTAGCGGAAAGTTACAGAATCGCAACCCAGATAACACAACACTATTCTATAGAAACTTTAACAATATTCCACAATAATATAATAATACTCGAAATAGATACTTTAGTCGATTACGATAACTGATCTGGGTTCGATAGTCGAGATAATACGATAGATGAGTGACGTAGAACGGAGCGAAAAATAGGCAGATTTGCGGTTGTACCCGCTCTAAATAGTCCATATTTTCTACCGTCAGCTCATCCCTCAGATTAGTGAGATCACGTGTCATATCGATACTCTAATTGGTCCGTGTAACGACAAGTTTGACGAACGTAGCGTTGGAGAAATCTATCTTACCCCTGCTGCTGCTAATACCCCTCCTATTACCGCCGTCCTTTTGAATCCCGGGTGATGAACTTACTTGGAGTCTCACTCATCCGACTACCCGGTATTTCTCCTAGGTCCTGATCTCATTCGTCGATCCACAAGCAGGTTAGTGGTAGCTTCATCTTCAGTATATGAGGGTTTAACTCATGAAAGAATTCGCTAGGTCGGAACGCCAATCCGGGGGTTGTCATGATCAACCACGGTCGCGATACCAGCTTCGGAGACAGTTGTCGATAGTAACTGCGCTGACTGATGCTTCATCAGGTGGGAGGCTGTGAGGATGCACCTGCACCTGACCCTGTACACCACCCTCGCACCAACAGCGCATTTTCTTGTAGGCGGTAGCTTCTCCGGATGACGGGAGGATGTCGTCGTGCTTCTCGCACATCCCTGTACGCCGTCAATCCGATAGTTTGAAGTGGTAGATTCTCCACTTGAGAGGAAGCGTTGACCTTGGGGTTTTTCTGGACCAACCATGGTGTGCACGCCGACAGAATCGTCCTTGACGATAGTGGGAGCTTCTGTACATTTGGTAGTCATCGTTCCACCGGTAGTTCCCACGACGACAGTCGTCTTGTGGAGTATCGAGCTCGAGATTACATATTTTACAAAAATAAAAGAGTGTTAGTTAATCCTAATTGTTTTTCCCTAATTTTCCTTTTTCCTAGAGACCCTGTCTACGTCACGCATCATCGCATTCTCGATAGAATCGCCTTCTGGCGAGGAATTATAAAATACCACGTCACAGTATATATGACTATATATCAACAAAATCAGGTATATCAAGGTATACACACCCATATCTGGGTATATACAACCGTATAGCGACATATTCGGATATATCTCGGTATATGCCGACATATCTAGGTATATATAGACGCTATTTTCACATGAACTTATTTTAATTCGTAAAAATCCTAATTTGAGTTGGGTCTAATTTGAATTAGCGAGATTACATCTGATACGTTTTGTGATTGTATATTACACCCAGCTGGAGTGAAAAAATTGAAATTATTATTTTACATATTTTAATATATTGATTACTTCATTTTTTTTTTTTTTTTTTTTTATATTATTATTATTTTTTTTTCTGTTATTCTTTCTGTTATTCTTTCCAATTCCCGCGAAAAAAAATTAAAAATAAAAGACTCATATATACTCTCGCTCCGATCTACGCGCGAGAAAACCAGGCAGTAGCGCTTAGAAGTATTAACAATTATCGAACCATTTACTAGATTGAAGTGAAACTTTCCAGAAAACTTATTTGAACCCTAATGAACAACTTTCTCACTGGAAGTTTTCGGTTGCTCGAAATTCGGTTGACTTCCGAAGCTCTTGAAGATATTGATAACTGATTTTTGCAATGTCTCGTAAAAAAATTAATAACTTTCTTGCTAACCCTGATGGGCCGATTCAACGAAATTGTCGTTGGAAATGTGTTGAGGTGATTGAGATATCGTTGATCATATATTGGTAAAACATTGTGGACGTTGGAATTGTATTGGACGCGAGTTCTTCGTTGGCTCGTCGTTGTCAGCGCGTTGGAGGACAACTATTGCCGCATTGGGCGCGCGTTGGAAATCTGTTGGCTCACCAATATAAGATACCGCGTTGGCCCGTCGTTAACAGCGCGTTGGAGGACAACTATCGGTAAGTTGGGCAAGCGTTCGGAATCTGGTGGCTCACTAATATTAGATACCGCGTTGGCTCGTCGTTGACAGCGCGTTGGAGGACAACTATCGCCGCATTGGGCGAGCGTTGGAAATCTGTTGGCTCACTAATATTAGATGGGCAATTCCACCTCAAATCGGCCAATTTTGGGTGTTTTTTGACCTCGTATTTTTTGAATCGCCTTAAACTTTTTTTGCGTGAAATCTACGTCAAAAAAGTAGACCCGTATTTTTTTGTTGGTCCAAAAAGTTTTTTTTACGCTAGTTATGAATTATCGAATTTTACTGTAAAAGTAGCGCGAGGGCGGCTTTGAGAATTAATATCTCGGGTCCCCTTCACCGTAGAAAGATGTTTAAAAACGCGTTTTAAAGGCGATGAAAGCCACTTTTCGATAAAATTTTTCAATTTTTCAAAAAATATAGTTTTGTTATTTTTATGAGCAATCAAAATGTTTATCGATTTTTTTCGCAATCTAAGGCCATTTTTAAAATTCTAAAAAAAATATGATCGCATTCCTTATTCAATTCTGAAGATGACGATTTTTTGAAAAAGATGGAGCTATTTTTCTAAGTATTTTTTTACAATTATTTGTCCGGCGTTGCGTGAGGTTGCCGCGCTGCGCGCCTTGCTACTACCGCGTTATTCCATGTTTGGAAAGCCGCGCGTCACGCCATTGGCCGAGCCCCGTACGACGCGATAGTAGCGAGGCGCGCGGCGCGCCAACCTCACGCAACGCCGGACAAATAATTGTAAAAAAAATACTTAGAAAAATAGCTCCATCTTTTTTAAAAAATCGTCATCTTCAGAATTGAATAAGGAATGTGATCATATTTTTTTTTGGAATTTTAAAAATGGCCTTAGATTGCGAAAAAAATCGATAAACATTTTGATTGCTCATAAAAATAACAAAACTATATTTTTTGAAAAATTGAAAAATTTTATCGAAAAGTGGCTTTCATCGCCTTGAAAACGCATTTTTAAACATCTTTCTACGGTGAAGGGGACTCGAGATATTAATTCTCAAAGCCGCCCTCGCGCTACTTTTACAGTAAAATTCGATAATTCATAACTAGCGTAAAAAAAAACTTTTTGGACCAACAAAAAAATACGGGTCTACTTTTTTGACGTATATTTCACGTAAAAAAAGTTTAAGTCGATTCAAAAAATACGAGGTCATTTCTCGGCCGATTTGAGGTGGAATTGCCCAGATACCACGTTGGCCCGTCGTTGACAGTGCGTTGGAGGACAACTATCGGTGCATTGGGCAAGCGTTGGAAATCTGTTGGCTCACTAATATTAGATACCGCGTTGGATCGTCGTTGACAGCGCGTTGGAGGACAACTATCGGCACATTGGGCAAGCGTTGGAAATCTGTTGGCTCACTAATATTAGATACCGCGTTGGCTCGTCGTTGACAGCGCGTTGGAGGACAACTATCGGCACATTGGGCAAGCGTTGGAAATCTGTTGGCTCACTAATATTAGATACCGCGTTGAATCGTCGTTGACAGCGCGTTGGAGGACAACTATCGGCGCATTGGACAAGCGTTGGAAATCTGTTGGCTCACTAATATTAGATACCGCGTTGGCTCGTCGTTGACAGCGCGTTGGAGGACAACTATCGGCACATTGGGCAAGCGTTGGAAATCTGTTGGCTCACTAATATTAGATACCGCGTTGAATCGTCGTTGACAGCGCGTTGGAGGACAACTATCGGCGCATTGGACAAGCGTTGGAAATCTGTTGGCTCACTAATATTAGATACCGCGTTGGCTCGTCGTTGACAGCGCGTTGGAAATTTGTTGCCAACGCTCCCAATAGGATTCCAACGCGTTTTCAACACACCTCCAACGCGTTTCCAACGCACCTTCAACGCGTTTTCAACGCACCTCCAACGCGTTTCCAACGAACCTCCAATGCATTGCCAACGCTCCCAACAGGATTCCAACGCGTTTTCAACGCGTTTCTAACGAACCTCTAATGCATTGCCAACGCTCCCAACAGGATTCCAACGCGTTTTCAATGCACCTCCAACGCGTTGCCAACTCTCCCAACAGGTTTCCAACGCGTTTTCAACGCACCTCCAACGCGTTTCCAACGCAGCTTCAACGCGTTTCCAACGATATACCGGCCACGGAACCGGTACAAACGCGCTTCCAACGCACCTTCAACGTGTTTTCAACGCTTCCAACAGGTTTCCAACGATATACCGGCCACGGAGCCGGTACCAACGCGTGTCCAACGCACCTCCGACGCGCTTCGAACGCACCTTCAACGTGTTTATAACGCTACCAACAGGTTTCCAATGAAAAAGTCGTTGGAAAAGAGTATTGGATTTGAAACAAATCAACTGATCTTCAACGTACTTCATCCGTTGACGTCCAATGATTGCTCAACGGGATATCAACGGTTGGAAATACGTTGGAAAATCGTTGAACTGGCCCATCAGGGTAATAATAATATGAATCTTTTTATTTGTTAACCAATCCTGAAATACTATGATATATGATTCCTGCAAATTTCGTTCAAAAATTTCAAAAATTAAGTAAGCCAGAGCGAGTTGAAGTCAAAACAGACGAGAATTTCTAACCTTGGAAAAAATACGTTGTTTGTAAATATTCTGAAAACGACGAAAGACACAACTTTTTTTCGAAGGAAAGAAAGATGCGGAATCAAATTATCTATAGAAATGCATATTTGAAACTTCGAAATTCGTAATTTTTTTTTTTCCAACTGAGGCCAACTCTGCAGAGCGACAAAAAGTTATATCCCCTTATTGCATCCAGACCCATAACTAGTGGCCAGTTTCCGTTTGTAATTTGCACACGGCTCCCGAGCTATTTGTTATAGTGAGTGATTATCGTTAAAAGAGACAAACTAAAACAATCAGTGTTTGTGAATATCATCTGTTATACTGCGAGAATCGAGACATATTGAGGCATACATATATCGCATTCAAAGGTAAGTGAAAATTTGTATTTGTACTTTGCATTACTGAGAATTTTTTTCACCGGGAAACTGAAAGTAGAAATAATTTTATTGAAACACTCACGAAACATAACCAAGCTACCCTCTGCCGATATACCCGCGGCTCCAAAACTCGCTTGCAGCTCGGTGTAGTATCGTTCTGTGAGATATATTTATAAATAAATAAATGAATGAATGAATATACCGAGAAGAAATCTTGATACTGCACAGTCAAAGTGCCTGACTGCGCATGCGCGAGTTTCGTCGTCCGCTGAGGCAGGTTAGCCATCCCGAGTTTCAGCTGTCAAACTGTGTTTTTAGCGGCGATGTAATTGATACGAATTTTTGAGGTTATAATCTCAAATGCCACTTTTATTTTGATAATTCACGTTAAATAAAAATGAACAACAACATAACCTCAACTGACTTGTCTACGCGCGAAAGTTTGACGGCTCTTGCTTCAATTCTCGCAAGTTGGCACCCCTGCCTCATACGTCATAATATTATCGCGGGACCATCTCACCGACCAATAAAATTGAATTATTTGGCGCATGCGCAATTAGGCGCATCGACTGTGCAGTATCAAGGTTTCTTCCTTGTATGAATAAATAAATGAGTGAATAAATGAATAATGATGTGGAAATAAGAATGACTAAGAATAAAGTGTATCAAATAAGTCGAAATTAAATAGATGAATAAATATAGTTAGAATAAAAATGAATGATTGAATCTACTGGAAATAAGAATATAAAATAACCAATATAAAACTAGCACATGAAAGATAAATAAGTTAAGAATAATATCATCAAGATTCGCGGCAGCGAATCGCCGCCAAGTACAAAAAAAAAAAAATCATCAAAATTTTTTATATATTTATTTTTTATAAGGCGAGCGCAGCCAAGAATTATTTACCCGAGGCAACGTTTATACCTGTGAACAAAGCGTTATATCTCCGGAACGGGTGAATGAATCTAGATGAAATTTACAGGATTTCGAATCCCAGTCCATATAAGCTCGCTGTGTAAATTTGAACAGATTCGGTTCTATAGTTCCGGAGATATTAACTGTCAAAGTTGATGAAAAAACACATTCTTCTTCTTCTTCTTCTCCGCCCTTTTTTCGCAAGACGCTTGCTAGGGACCACGATATCAATCGAACGGCTATATGTATCGACTTGAGATTTAAAACATAACTATTCTCCATAGAAATCTAACTCCCTATTGATTTTGGTGCGAATCTGTGCTCACACTCGGTCGGTAGATTTTGCCAAAGTCACAAGACGCTTAGTACGGAAAATGACCGCCCGAGAGCGCTGATTTTTTTACTTAATTCCGATTAAGTTTGTAAGACTGCAGAGAATTTTGAGTTACGCTACCGCACAAAGTTAGGTGCAGTAGAGATGTTTGTGCCTGGTTATACTTTTAGTTATGTGAGTTATGTCAGATCTTCTATAATTTTCATGAAATAGTCAACTACTGCTATTGTATACATACATCTCGGCGAATTATTTTCTTGTTATGTTTGTTTGCACTTCGTCATTGGTAGTACATAATTTGGTGGCATGAGCACTAAGGCTAATATTTCATCATCATTCATATGCTTCGCTATACTTACGTAATAATTAACTTTCCCTAACGCCGTGTGCAAAATTCGATTTTGTGTATTGATTTGCGTGCGCAAAATGCCACATTCCCTAACCCGTTTCGTTAGCGTGCGCAAAATGCGGTTCGCATGTGCAAAATGAATTTGCGTGCGCAAAATAGGTTCGCGGGTGCAAAATACAATTCGCGTGCGCAAAATACAATTTGCGCGTACAAAATTTACATATAGGTATATATAGGTATATGTAGGTATGTATGGGTAAATATAGGTATTTGTAGGTATGTATAGGTATATGTAGGTATGTGTAGGTATATGTAGGTATATATAAGTATATATAGGTATATATGGGTATATATAGGTATATATGGGTATATATAGGTATATATGGGTATATATAGGTATATATGGGTATATATATGTATATATGGGTATATATAGGTATATATGGGTATATATAGGTATATATGGGTATATATAGGTATATATAGGTATATGTAGGTATGTATAGGTATATATAGGTATATATGGGTATATATGGGTATATATGGGTATATATGGGTATATGTATGTATGTATAGGTATATATAGGTATTTGTATTTCATTCTCATATAAAGTACCAATAATTGCACAATAATAGCAATGATAATTCAGTTTGTAAAATGATTAAGTCAAAATAAAATAAAATATTTTCATTGAACTCTTTTTTTTTCGTTTCTTTTCTGCGGTATCAATGTATTAAGGTAGTACTGTCGGTACATAGCTGGTCAAGTTCATTCTGGCTCTCATTTGAGTCGGTTAGTATTTAGATGTGGCAACGTCGCATGATGTTTTCACTACACTCAAGCAGAGTAACATGATTTTCGTTCATATTCAACCTCACTTGCTGAATTGAAAAAAAAAACCAAATATCTGTTAAGATTTACTCATGTACCCAGCCCGTAGCATTTTGGACCGCGCGCGTCCTAACCTCTTTTACGACTTACGGCGTTGCCACATACGATACATCATTGTCAGCTATTCGCAGTTTTCAAATTTCAACTGCTTATCTTTCTTATCACACGCTCCTAAACTGTGTTTTCAAGCATCTGAAATGTTCAGCAGATATTGAACTATCATTCTGTGCAATTTCATTTGAATCTGAACGGTAGTCATTACCTAATCTTAGTTTGAAATTGCCAAAAGCGTGATTCTCCATAAGACTACGTGTTAAACACGTGAAAATGGAAATGCTCAGAACTTTTCTCTCGGGCTCCTAATCTTTACAAAAATTTAACCGAGTCATTTTTGAGCCAACATCTACGAGCATATTAAATTTCGTCAATATCTGTACGGTAAATCGTTTTACGACAGTACTACCTTAAGATAATTGCTAAATTACTTCATGAGAAAAAAATTTCATCGCTCTTGTGATCAAACTGCACTATATTTTTATAATCAATGTGGCAAATTGCCCCCCCCCCCCCCCCCCCCCCCCCCTCGGCGGGGGCTTTGCCCCCTGCACCCCCACCAGGGGCTGTGCCCCTGGACCCCCCTCACCGTCAGTCTACCTATGTATCAATTCATCTGTCTTTTATACTATCATTTGTATATATTTAATAATTTGATATTACATACGAATTATCGATGTTCTCGAATTTTGCACAGCTCGTTGGGGAAAATAGTATACGCAACACGTGCGCATAGGTGTCTCCCGCAGTCGTCTTTTTGTCGCCCTCGCTTCGCTCGGGCGACAAACTCGACTCGTGCGGGAATCACCTATTTTGCGCACTCGTTACGTAATGTACTATTTCGCCACCCGTAACCGCCGCGTTTAGTTGGATCAAAGAATATTTGTTTCATTCAACCACTTTTTTCTCTCAGTGTGTTTTATCCACGTATATGTCTATAATAAACTGAGATACTAATTGATTGTAAAGAAATTTGAACCAGCGTTCTGTCGAACCATTGACAGCGATTCGACAGAAGAAGTGTACTATGATGGATATCGTAAAGTATCGTTCTGATCTTTGTATTAACGCGTTATGAGTCTTCTTTCGCAATAAATATATTCTACAGAAGTGAATAAGCGGTCTATTACTATGTGTCTTGAATCAGCTTTTCAAACCCAGTTCCCGCCTCTAATATGTGTTTCCGAAATATAGTCGCGCGCGAGTGTACGGACGCGCTTGCGTGCACTGCAATAATCATCAACCATTCATTGTAATTGATCTGCAGAGATAAATGTATCCGCAATGTATAAAGTAGGATTAAGGTCAAGTAATAAATTGTCTATATTCGACGCACTTCACAGAGGAACAGGACTATTTGATTTTTGATTAAATATTTCTATTACCACTTACTTCTTCGAACTTCCCTTATATTATTATTGATAACATACGTTTGCGTGCCCCAAAACAAGTCTTTCTCCGTCATTCTGTGGATGAGTACAATTGTTCCAGATGATAATCATAATACTAGGTCGCCACTCGGACAATCATTTGGATCACGTTTTCACGTTACAACAACAATCAAGTGCTAGCTCTATGTACGGCAATACTAAAAGTATAACTGGTAACTACTATTCAGTATACGCATTTAGGTTACATTAGTTTGGGTCTGTCAAAGAGCAGCGTTGGATGTAAATAAATATGTAGAACTGCACTATCTGCCTTCATTCTGAGTTGTAAGCATGTGCAACATATTCATCACATGCGAATGCTCAATATCTTAAAAGTTTTGGAGGTATTACTTTTGTCAAAGACGATGTACGATAATATTGTTGTTACAATCTTGCAAAAAGAAGTGAAATCCCACGAAAAACATATGAAATGTAAAAAAACCGCCAAGTACACAAATTATCTTGCGATGAGAATTTTCGAAAAACTTATCGCCAGTCTCTGTCATGATATTAGGAAAGCCTGCAAAGCACTACAATCTTCCCGCAAGTATACGTCGTGAAGTCGGATCTCGCTGTTTCATGTAGTGATATCGGAACATCATTCCAAGAGCTACGTACTTGGCGGGCACATTTTTTTTTTCCACATGTACCCTTCCATCAATCCCATTTTCTGTGAGAAATATTTGCAAAGCACCAATAACGGTCTGAATAGTCGGACTAATAATCGTACCAATCATAATCTGTATATAAATAAGACGACACTTTCCATGTTACAACGTATCTACAACGATGAAGAATATTAAAGCATATGTCAATAAATTCGTTAATTGCAAAGGTACGCAGTATTATCGTCAATATTCATTGCAATTACGTTTAGTATAGGTGGACCGTCCGGGACCGTCATACTAATATAATCTGCCTTTATGTGTGGTATCAGCTGTATGCTTGAACGTAAGAATAGTATGTTGGATGCTATTTCACTTTGGCTTTTCCAGCTCAGGCGCAATTCTGTTTCAAGCATATGCAATATTCTATCGTGTACGATTCGTCGTATCACAGTGTACAATGATGAAAGATGTACGACGATAAATTTGCCGACAAGGAGAAGGCAATCAATTATTTGAAACTAGCTGCTCATCGTGTGCTCCTAAATTTCATGCAACGATCGTCCAATTATTATTGACGATAGATATCTATATTCACCAATAATATGTGTTTCCAAAATATAGTCGCGCGCGAGTGTACGGATGCGCTTGCATGTGGGCGCCGTTAGGCGCCCGCACGCAAGCGCGTCCGTACACTCGCGCGCGACTATATTTTGGAAACACATATTAGAGGCGGGAACTGGGTTTGAAAAGCTGATTCAAGACACATAGTAATAGACCGCTTATTCACTTCTGTAGAATATATTTATTCTCAAAGAAGACTCATAACGCGTTAATACAAAGATCAGAGCGATACTTTACGATATCCATCATAGTACACTTCTTTTGTCGAATCGCTTTCAATGGTTCGACCGAACGCTGGTTCAAATTTCTGTACAATCAATTAGTATCTCATTTTATTATAGACATATACCTGGATAAAACATCAATACCTTTACAGTGCAAATATTATTACCAGTAAAAGTTTCCTAGCCCCGAGAGAGCGTAGCACTATTATTGCTGACTATTACCGATCAAGTTTCGGAATCTAAAATCCATTGCCGTATGCGAGAACAGAAAGTCGTATCTTCGTTAATTCTGCAGCTACAAGAATGTAAATATAAACTCAGGTATTATGGAAGTAAAATACAGAAAGTAAATGTGCCCGCCAAGTACGTAGCTCTTGGAATGATGTTCCGATATCACTACATGAAACAGCGAGATCCGACTTCACGACGTATACTTGCGGGAAGATTGTAGTGCTTTGCAGGCTTTCCTAATATCATGACAGAGACTGGCGATAAGTTTTTCGAAAATTCTCATCGCAAGATAATTTGTGTACTTGGCGGTTTTTTTACATTTCATATGTTTTTCGTGGGATTCAATATTCTGGTATTCGGAAGTATTCCACCAGGACAATTTTGGTCAAACCAAACATTTGTCTGATTTCCAAAATCATTTTACGAAAATTTCGAATTACCACAAACAAAGAATCATTTATAAATACGCAAGTATCGAATGATGATCAAACATTTTATGTCAGAGCTGAAATTGGGTTCTTCTCTTTTGTAAGATTTTGGCTAGGCTACTGCGCCTGCACATTAGTCCCAGCTTGAAGAATCTTGTGCGTGTTCAGTGAAAACCGGCTCGCAAGACGGTGACGTGTTATCTGAAATTATGTTCTATGCATGTATATCGATTGTAGATGGACCCTGTTGATGGCATTGTCGTCGCTGATTACGTCGGTGACATGCAAATAGATGACGAAGGTGATGCAGACGAGTTGACTGGACCGGAGAGACGCAAGTTGGAGGAAGAGTGTGCCAAGCGTCCATACCTCGATGGCAAAGTTTTTCGTCTGGATCACGACATATCCTCGGTGGATGGCCTAATCGTGGCCGCATGTATAACCTGCGCAGATGAGAAAAAGATTAAGGGATCTTTCGCTGCACCCTCAAACTTCACTACTCATCTCAGAGTAAAATAAAGCTCCATATACCCGTGTAGAAATTAAAAACGGGCGCTGGCCAGACCCTGTCCAGTCTTTCGTCTTTCTAGCCAGTGACCAGCCAGGTATGTAACGCAAAACTGCCGAGTGCCTGTCCAGGCTTGATTTTTTTTCAAAAATCTGGCCAGTACCAGGTCAGGTTTTGGCGAGTTCGCTCTGGCCAGTAGTATCTGGCCAGTACCAGGTTCGGCTTTGCCGAGTTCGCTCTGGCCAGCAAATCCACAACTGGCTCTGGCCAGTGGTCAGGCAAACTGGTCAAATTTCTGCACGGGTAGAAGTAGATAAATAAATAACCAAATATGAAAATGAAACTCAATAGAAAATCTTATGTTATAAATTTGATACAAATCTGTAAAAGCAAGAAAGATTGTTATTAGAAACTTTGATGTGGTGTAGGAATTGTATTTGTAAGCTCGTAATGTATGAGTGATTTACAGCGGTTACACCCTGCCACCTATGAGAGATATCAGGTATATAAGGAGGCTAAAAGGATTCAGCTCCAAAATGAGAATCCGCTGAGGCAAAAACGGTTAAGGTCTTCTTGTACCTTTTCGCAAGAAGAATTTGAAACAAACGTTTCAAATTACATACTCTAAAGCATGGCGCCGCTGAGCACGGTAGAAATGCCAGCTTTTCAGAAAATCTTTGATGGTATGGAGCAGTATGGACCTCTTTATCCCACCTGAAATGAATAATGTTTTGGTTAGAGAAACTGGGTCAAATCAAGTTTTAAAATTGAATACAGGATTTGTTTGACTAAAAAATTCCTACTCATAAGTATGGAAATGTAGTAAAAGATAACAATTTCAGATTTCAAAATAGAGAGGAATGATGGACCTCTGCACCACCTGACAAGACGTACTCTATATAGACGCATTGAGACGATTTATACGGCAAATATGAATGAATTACGTCGAGTAATTGACCAGGATACAAAGTTTGTATGCACTACGGCCGATATTTGGACTTCTAGGAACAGGAGATTTCTTGGTGTCACAGCTCATTGGGTAAATATTCACGATTCTCCAGGCTTCCTGTTGAAAAATATTCAAGAAATTACCAGTGTCTTTCATACATTAATAATTGTCATGATTACTATATGTCTATATTCTAATTTGTTTAGATCGAACAAGAGACCCTTCAGAGAAAATCTGCGGCCATAGCTTGTCGACGATTCCCTGGCGTGCACTCCTACGCAAACATTGCGAGGGGTTTGTCTGACATTCACGGTTCTTTTGGCTTGACGATACCAAAATTATGTACTACCGTCACGGATAATGGTTCTAATTTTGTAAAAGCCTTCCGAAAATTCGGAATCAACTTGCCGGACGTCTTTTTCTACGGTAATGAAAATAACAGAAAATAAAGATAACTCAACATCTAGGAGAGGTCATTTATAAATGTATAAGTCAAGTCTATTCACTTACCTTTCGCATAGACACTCATCTTATAATGTACCGTATGCGCACAACCGTATTTTTTCTTCTTAGAGACAATCCCTGAAATCGTGGAAAGTGACGACGACACAGACTCTCCGGATGAAAATCAGAGCACTGCAGTGTTGGAGGATCGAGCTTTATTTGCAATTCCAAACGATGATTTCAGAGTTGGGCTGCCACAACATTTACGGTGCGCGAGTCATACTTTGAATTTAATTGCCACATCCGATGCCATGAAGGCAATCCAAACTTCATCTCATTTAGCTGCTGTCCATTCAGAAGCTATAGCTCGTTGCACCTCATCGTGAAAAGCATTGCAATCTCCTCGGAATTCTGAAATTATACGAGAACAATTCGAGGCATCTCTACTTCGCCCTGTTGTTACTCGATGGAATTCTTTATTTGATGTACTCAGTCAGATTGTGTCATTGAGAGATAAACTTCCTGACGTGAACGCAGCTGTGGGTATCCGAACTGCATTGAGGGACGCTGATTTCATTTACCTGCAAGAATATTTACTTTGCATGAAACCAGTGGCTGAAGCAATAGATAGGTTGCAAGGTGAAACATATTGCTTCTATGGTTACTTACTGCCGACTTTAGTGGCTACGAGAGGAAAACTGTTGTGCCTACAAGAAGATGAACGAATCCAGCACTGCCAACCTTTATTGGAGGGTTTGATAGCTTCGCTCGAGAGGAGGTTCAAATCATTCTTTAACGTCGACGAACCATGTCACGATGCAGCCATTGCAGCAGTATCGCACCCAAAATTTAAAACGCGTTGGCTTTCATGTCTCGATGCCACAACTCAGGTAAAGGTGCGCAATATAGTTCTGCGAGCCGCAACTGAGGCTGCCTTTCAAGAAGAGCCTATGGACGAAGAGGATGATTATTTTGATTTTGGTCAACCATCCACTTCCCAGGGCGCCACAATTATCTTTGGCTATGGAAAAGCTGAAATAGAATTTCTGCGGTACACAAACAAACCGTCTACAGATTTGGGTATGTTCAGAGATTTTCCAATCATGAGGTCGCTATTTATAAGATACAATACGCCAGTACCATCATCAGCTCCTGTGAAGCGGTTATTTAGTTTCGCCACAATGATGAACCTACCACGGAATAACCATCTTACGGATGTACATTTTGAGCAGCGTGTTCTATCAAAGGCGAACGCCAAGAAAACATACCTTTAAGTCTGCTATATCAGTGTCGGCATGATTCGATTGACTTTAATACAGTCATTTTAGGTTTTCTGTACCAAAAAAGTGAGAGCTTCGATTTTTTTTTTTTTTTTTTTTTGCTCGCTTCATTTCGACGTACTGAAAAACATATTGAATATCGAGAACGAGATCACGTTCGCGTTATTAAATATTCAAGGTCAAAGGTCAACAAATTCGTTTTTTTGCAAATATCTCGTTTCCTATGGCTCAGAAACCAATCAAGGTGGTTATCAAAATTGAAGATAACAAAATTATCCACAAAAGAAGTCTCATTCATTTTTCACGTACAATGGACGATTTACGGAATATAGGGCGAAGAATGTCTATGACGTGCGTAGCGTCTGCTGCCGCACCACTTTTTACATATTTTTACGAATATCTCGCTTCCTATGGCTCGGAGATAAAATGAGACCATTATCAAAAAGAAAGATTACAAAATTTCCCACATTAAAGGTCTCATTCATTTTTTACGTACAAGAAACTTTTTAGCCAAAACCCTGCTCCGCTACAATGTGCGTAGTATCCGTTTTTGCACCACTTTCGCGGTATTTTTGCAAATATCTTGCTTCCTATAGCTCGGAGACCAATTGAGGATCACATCAAAATTCAAGAGTATAAAATTTTACACAGGAAAGATTCAGTTCATTTTTCACGTACAACGGACTATTTGTGGGATATAGAGCGTCGAACGTCTTCAGAACGTGCGTGGTGTCCATTTCTGCACTACCTCCGAGGTAGGATACAAGGCAGGTTTTTTTTCACATGGTTTTCCCAGCAGTCCTAATCCATATTGAGTATAAAATAGTATATTTCGATACAAGAGCGCACAAGTAGCAATTCGCGCACGAGTGTGAAGGCCCGAACGAGCCCGAAGGCGATCCGGAGATAGCGAGTGAGGTGCTTTCACACGAGTAAGCGATACTGCTGCCTTGGGCTCGCGTATCGAACACCATTTTTCTCGACAAATGCAACGCAAGGTCCTCGTCTGTGTGCCGTCTGCGGGCACCCAAGCCGGTTTCAGAGTACCAGTGTGCAAAATCTCTTTGCGCACCGCTACGCTGCGCGGTGCGCAATAGTATATTGTTAAGAAAAATGTATGTCTCGTCAACGTCGTCGTCAATATCTTGCAGATGTTTTATTTATTGAAAAAAAATTAAATAATGCAAGATATTGACGACGACGTAGATGAGACACATAACGCGTAACTAATGGCATAAGGTCGTAAGCGCCAAAAAAAAAAAAAAAAATCCGTTTTTTTGTGGCAAAATCTTTTTCATGCAATATAACATCTTTTGGGTATATCCGAAAAAAAAATAAATAAAAAATTTGGCGCTTACGACCTTATGGCATTCGTCACGCGATATATTTTTTACTCAATATGGATTAGGCCTACTGGGAAAACCATGTAAAAAAAAACCTGCCTTGTATTCTACCTCGGAGGTGGTGCAGAAACGGACACCACGCGCGTTCTATAGACATTCGTCGCTCTATATCCCACAAATAGTCCGTTGTACGTGAAAAATGAACTGAATCTTTCCTGTGTAAAATTTTATACTCTTCATTTTGATCTGTTCCTCAATTGGTCTCCGAGCCATAGGAAGCGAGATATTCGCAAAAATACCGCGAAAGTGGTGCAAAAACGGATACTACGCACATTGTAGCGGAGCAGGGTTTTGGCTAAAAAGTTTCTTGTACGTAAAAAATGAATGAGACCTTTAATGTGGGAAATTTTGTAATCTTTTCTCTTGATAATGGTCCCATTTCATCTCCGAGCCATAGCGCTTGATATTCGTAAAAATATGTAAAAAGTGGTGTGGCAGCGGATGCTACGCACGTCATAGACATTCTTCGCCCTATATTCCGTAAATCGTCCATTGTACGTGAAAAATGAATGAGATTTCTTTTGTGGATAATTTTGTTATCTTCAATTTTGATAACTACCTTGATTGGTTTCTGAGCCATAGGAAACGAGATATTTGCAAAAAAACGAATTTGTTGACCTTTGACCTTGAATATTTAATAACGCGAACGCGATCTCGTTCTCGATATTCATTATGTTTGTCAGGACGTCGAAATGAAGCGATCAAAAAAAAAAAATCGAAGCTCCGACTTTTTTGGTACAGAAAACCTAAAATGACTGTATTATCTACTGAGACCTGGAAATGACGGATAAAGGAGCTTGCATAAATTAACTTACTTTTAGTTTAACCCTCTTTCGTGAAAATCACTTTGAGTCACTATTTGGCTGCCGAAGTGGGGGCAACCATTCGTGCGTCGCTGCTGTCCCCACTGCGCTGTGATCTCACCTCACGGGCGTACAGTAACGTAGCATCACGTTTTCGAGGGGTTCTTTGTGCGCCTTTTTATTCACTCGCGTCATTTCTTGCTTTCTATCATTTGAGTATATATTAAAATTTTACTTTTTATATTTTAATTTTTAATTTAATACAATGGAGAAGTCGAAACCAAAAGCAAAAATGCTGAGAAAAAACATAAAAAAAAAAAAAAAAAAAAAAAAAACAACGTGAAACAACCAGTGAAAAAAGCAGTTGAAAAGAAAATAAACGAAGAACAAGACGAAGACCATTATAATTATTACAGTGACAGTTCTCATTGTTCATTGAGTGACGACAAATATGAAAATGATGAAACTTTGAAGGGTAATGTGAATGAAGATTGCCGGTGTGATGCTGATGAATGGTCTAACGAAGTGGACGAAACAGAGATTGAAGAATTTAAAAGTCTTGTTGAACCTCTCCACATGTTACCTGAAGGAAGTGATGAAAAGAAATATTTACAGCTATTCCTTGATGAAGATTTCTATACAATGACTGCAGAACAAACGAATTTGTATGCTCAACAAGATCAGGTCAGTTGCCCCAACGCACGTTGGAAACCAGTGACAGCTCGTGAAATGGAGGCATGTGTAGGTATTCTTATCTACATGGGGTTTGTGTCTTTGCCACAAGTGGACAGGTATTTCAGTTCAAAATTAGTCATGTGTCCCTTAGTATCGAACACAATGACCTCTGACAGGTTTCGATTGATTCAACAATACCTCCATTTTAACAATAACACTAACTAAGATGCCCCAGCCATGTTCAACTGACTATGACAGACTCTATAAAATTCGTCCTGTATTAGACATCGTCGACAAATTCGAATATGTCTATCGTCCTCGTCGTGAAATTGCGATTGATGAGGGAATGGTGCCATACAAAGGACACTTTTCTGCCAAGCAGTACATGAAAGACAAGCCAACACCTTGGGGTTTGAAAATGTGGGTGATAGCAGAAAGTGCGACTGAATATGTTCTGGATGCCCACCCATATCTTGGCAAGAAAGAAGGAACCAAAGAATTATTGCTTGAAGAACAAGTGGTATTGGATCTATCAGATTTCTTTGGTTTGAAATTTCATCACCTGTACTGTGATAATTTCTTCACGTCCATCAGGTTGTTGGAGAAATCATCAGACAATAAAATTTATGCATGTGGCACCCATCAGAACGAATCGAAAGGGATGGCCAGCTGAGTTTAAAAATCCCAAGAGTTTAAAGTTGAAAAGAGGTGAATCAAAGCAGATGCAGCGTGGATCAATTACTGCAACCGTTTGGCAGGACAATCGTCCAGTTTCTGTGCTATCTTCGAATTGCAATCCAAAAGAGATAGTCACTGTTAAGAAATACTCAAAAACCGAAAAACAATACGTTGATTTCCCTTGTCCCTTGCATATGGCAATTGACAATCAGTCAATGGGTGGCCTTGATCTGGCGGATCAGAAGAGAACATATTACACCGTATTACGTCAGGCAAAGAAGTGGTGGAAATATTATTTTTATTTTCTATTGGATGTTTGCATCATCAACAGCTATATCCTTCATAATGAAATAGTGGACGAACCCACTACACAATTAAAATTCCAAGAGAACTTGGCTGGGCAATTAGTTAGTGATTTTTCCAGTCGAAAAAAGAGACGTACGTTGAAGGTCAATCGGACTTCAATTTCTGAAAAAGATGTCCACTCCCATCCCGTGCAGAAATTGAAAAATGGCGCTGGTCAGATCCAGCCCAGTTTTGCTGGTTTCTGGCCAGTTAATGAGCTGGACAACTGCCGAGTTCCGGATTAGGCATGTAACGCAAAGTTGTCCAGTACCTGACCTGGCAAACTGACGAGTTTCTGGCCAGTAAACTCGCTAGTTTCTGGCCAGAAACTCGCTTGTTTCTGGCCCGTTTAAACTCGTTAGTTTCTAGTCGGGAAACCCTGTGCCTAGTGTGGAAAAAAAACCCAGAAAACACACGTATGTGTGAATATTCAATTTCACATTATATAACTCTCCACGTTTATCAACAAGCATTGCCAGTTCGCTAAGAAAAACGCCATCCGATTTTTCGACCTAACCGGGATTTGAACCCAAGTCCGCTCGCATTCGCTGTATTACTAGTCGCATGCTCTACCTACTACGCCAAACTACCCCATGATAATTGGTCTCATATTTTCCTATTTGTCGAAACTTATGATCAAGCTGTCAAACTAAGAGCTAATAGACATTTCAATCTCACCGATCAGTATCATGATTGACCAGTTTCAAGGCGACATCATTATTTTATGATACGGGGTCCATAATATTATACGGCGTGTTAACTGGCACTCGGGCAAGAAAATTTAAAAGAACCTGGCCAGTACCAAGTCAGGCTTTGGCGAGTTAGCTCTGACCCGTAAATGCAAGAGAATGCTGGCCAGCACTAAGTCCGGCTTTACCCACTTTACCGAGTTCGCTGTGGCGAGTAAATTCAAGAGAATGCTGGCCAGCACTAATTCCGGCTTTGCCGAGTTCACTCTGGCCAGTAAATCCAAGAGAATGCTGGCCAGCACCAAGTCCGGCTTTACTCACTTTACCGAGTTCGCTGTGACGAGTAAATTCAAGAGAATGCTGGCCAGCACCAAGTCCGGCTTTGCCGAGTTCACTCTGGCCAGTAAATCCAAGAAAATGCTGGCCAGCACCAAGTCCGGCTTGGCCGAGTTCGCTCTGGCCAGTAGTATCCGGCCAGTAACAGGTCCGGCTTTGCCGAGTTCGATCTGGCCAGAAAACCCACGACTGGCGCTGGCCAGAAGTCGGGCAACTGGTCAAATTTGTCATGTCTTGGTGAAAATTGAAGGATGGAATCGTTCATGTTCATTATGCTCGAGGGAGAACAGGAAGACAAAGAAGGGACATTTCATCCAAACATCTTATCAATGTCTCCAATGTGACATGCCACTCTGTAGATTTGGTTATTTCGCTCAGTATCCCTGCTATAAATCTCTTATAGAAATTTATAGGAACGTGAATAATTTCTACAATATTCTATACGTCCAATCTGTGCCCGACAACTGCTCACATAAAATGCGTATGACATTTTATGTGTTTCTATAACTTTTTTTTCTATACGACTTTCATGATAAAGAAGCAATGGGTTTCTACAAAGTATTGTACGCAATTCTTCAAGTATATTATCCTATAAGATATTTCACAATAGAAAATGCTACGTTTTTTATATGTTCAGATTTGATTTTATGGATATAAATCTTTATTGGAAATCCGTATTCTGAAATTTTCTGAAACTATTATGTATTCCATACGTCGCATCCGGTTCAAGCTTCTATTCGAAATTTGCATATCCAAAATATCAAAGAGGATAGGATAGAGAGAACGCTGAGCGTACACCGGAAGCACTGCCATCTGTCAGGTCGGAGCTAAGCTCTGATCGTTTTGCGCATGCGCGATGCCAGGCGGTCTTGGCGTCGAAAACCGATGCTGAGTCGACGCCATTACACTCTATTCTTGACTCGTATTAAGTGATAAGGTTATGCAGAAGTGAAAAATTGTGAAAAATGTTTGTACTTGTATATATCAATTTCTGATTGTACATCTTCTATCGTATACGTTGATTTTGTAAGTCTCGTATCAATTGTACATCATTATTAATTGAGCATATCTACTATCAAATATTTATATTCTATAGAAGACGGGATTGTGGACATTAGATATTTTATTTATTATACGATATTATTTGTTTCTGTATTGCTAAATTAAGATTCATGTATTATAAGAGCATAATGTATAGAATTGAAGTTAAGTAGACTATGGACAATATAAATCAATTGCATTGTATCCGAAAAATATTGTTTTCTCATTTATCCATATATTTATTCTTCATCTAATACCCTGCCATTCAGCGCTCTAAATATGTGCTTGAAATTGGTGGTACGGGCAATCAGCCGGCGGCTGGGGGGCAGCTAGTTCAGCTCCCACATGGCAGACGGCGCTGTACACCGTGTACGCAAAAATACATTACGGCCTTATGGCAGCGTTCTCTCTATCCTATCCTCTTTGCAAAATATATTCGTTCCTATGAAATGCTTATTGTTGCACAGCGCATCGTTTTCCTACCGAATCGCCAACAATCATATGTAGTAGACTCTATGCGTAAGATAGTGATATGAGTTTTAATTCGTTATTCACAAATTACAATTCTATTTGTTACTGTGAGATTCTATGAGCTGTGAATTCCATCCGCTTTCATCCGTATTTGCGACTGTAGAATTGTAGAGCTGAATGACTATATCGGTTTTTATCCGTATTTGAACTCTCATGATTCTATTTGTTACTCCCGAGAAAAAATGATTAGATATATTCGGATATAATTATATCTAATCGTCCAGATATAATTATATCCGAAAATTGGCCCGATATACTTGTATATAATCATATCTGACTATATATAGCTATATATAAATAGATATGTAAATTGTTGGCGTAAATATCTAGATATAATTATATCTATTCGACTAGATATGATGAGACACAATTGTATATTAGGGTGGAGCGATAAACCCTTTTTTCTTTTTCCAATGGTGTTCGGGCGAGAAAAATGTGACATTAAGGTTAAAAAAAAACCTCGCGCAGAGCCAATGTCGTGCGTTAACGTCTTGCGGGTTCAGTGTTCGTTTGAAGCGGATTTTTGAAAATTCAGTATAAAAAATTCTCCAGTTGTGAATATTCTGCAGCTCTCAGCTAATTTCGTTGTGAAATTACCCAGAACTCACTATGAGGAGGTGATTGCAGCTGCAGAATGACTATATCGGTTCTTACCCGTATTTGAACGCTCATGATTCTATTTGTTACTGTAACATTCTATATGAGCTGTGAATTCTATCCGCTTCCATCCGTATTTTCCACTGTAGAATTGAAGAGCTGAATGACTATATCGTTTTTTATCCGTATTTGAACTCTCATGATTCTATTTGGTACTGTATAACATTCTATGAGCTGTGAATTCCATCCGCTTCCATCCGTATTTGCGACTGTAGAATTGGAGAGCTGAATGACTAAATCAGTTCTTATCCGTATTTGAACGCTCATGATTCTATTTGTTACTGTAACATTCTATATGAGCTGTGAATTCTATCCGCTTCCATCCAGTGTTGGGCGTTTTTTTAATTAATTACTTTCTAATTACAAATTACAAATGTAATTAATAATTGAAATTTTTCCAATTATAAATTACAATTGTAATTAGTAATTGAAATTTTTCTAATTACAAATTACAAATGTAATTAGTAATTGAAATTTTTCTAATTACAAATTACAAATGTAATTAGTAATTGAAATTTTTCTAATTACAAATTACAATTGTAATTAGTAATTGAAATTTTTCTAATTACAAATTACAATTGTAATTAGTAATTGAAATTTTTCTAATTACAAATTACAAATGTAATTAGTGATTAAAATTTTTCTAATTACAAATTACAATTGTAATTAGTAATTGAAATTTTCCTAATTACAAATTACAATTGTAATTAGTAATTGAAATTTTTCTAATTACAAATTACAAATGTAATTAGTAATTGAAATTTTCCTAATTACAAATTACAATTGTAATTAGTAACAGAAATTTTTCTAATTACAAATTACAATTGTAATTAGTAATTGAAATTTTTCTAATTACAAATTACAATTGTAATTAGTATCGAAAAATCTTCTAATTACAAATTACAATTGTAATTAGTATCGAAAAATCTTCTAATTACAAATTACAATTGTAATTAGAATCTACAAAATTTCTAATTACAAATTAAAAATGTAATTAATAACATTTTTCGAGCTAATTACATTTCGAAAATGTAATTGAAACCATTTTTCGAGCTAATTACATTTCGGAAATGTAATTTAAATAATTTTTCGAGCTAATTACAATAATTCTAAAATTTAATTATGCATTTTCAGTTCAACCATACGAGTTGATACGAGTATATGGGTGATTTCGAGCATATATGGGTACATCTGAGTATATATGGGGTATTTCCATTATACATCGGTACATCCAAATTATATGGGTGATTTCGAGTATACATGGGTATATCTGATTACGTATGGGGTATTCCCCATCATGTATCGAAATATCCAAATTCAATGGCTGATTTCGAGTATACATGGGTGATTCAGACTAATTCAGAGTATGGATGAGTATATCCGGGTATATATGGATGATCAAAGTATATATACAAGTAATTTGAGTGTATACCCTACTGAAAAAGTTCTTGTCATATATCATGTAGAAAAGTACATGATAAATCACATGGTGAATTGTATGAAGTTATGAAAGATATCAGTACACAATTTACCATGTGATTTATTGTGTATTTTATTTGAGGATTTATTGTATAGTTCGAATTCACATCATTTATTTTGTAATTTACTATATGATTAATTCTCATATGATCAGGGTTTATCAGAGAAAAAAAAAAAAAAAATTGAGGACTTCGTGCGGGATCGAACCCACGTCCGTCAGATCCTGAAGCAATCTCGCTACCGCCTTTTTTTTTTTTTTTTTTTCTAAATAGTTTTGTTTATTAGTGGGGATACAGAATACAGATTATTTAGGTTAACAAAAATACTTAATAAAAACCTTAACTTAGATGATAGATGGGGGAAGGGTGGCTTAATGATGTAAGCGCTCTCTTTCCGTCAGTGAATGTGAGATTATTCTCTAGAATTATACCTATATTGTTAATATATTAATCTTTAAGAGCAATTCGTGAGGACTCTAACTATATCAGGGGGATTTTTTAGCATAATGGGAGAAAGTCCTAAGTACCTTCTTAGTTTAAACCATAGCATCAGAGAATAGGGGATAGGAAACTTAAATCTAATGATATTTACAATATATATATACAATATATACAATATATTCATTTATAAATAAACATAAATGAAATATTGAAAATTAATTATTATTTTTTAACATCTTAGTGTATCTAGTCTTTAGGACATTATGGTGTATAGAATTAGTGTTTGTCCACCAATATCTTTTATAATTAAGTCGGGAAAAATTGTAGTAGTCTATTATCGGGATTGCTGTAGAATAAGTGAAATTATAATGGTCATTGAGGTCAGCACTACCGTTCCAAGCAATTCTTTTATCTGCCCGATTTCTTCTCCAATGAAATATAAGGGGTACATTATTCCCATCTTGTATATGACCTGTATTGTCAAGAGCTAAAAAAGCCTGTGGTTGTAAATATTTAGAATGGTTCAAATTGTTAATGTTCTCTATGTTGACTAATGATTTTATTGTGTTGTTTAAAGATGAAGGTAATTTGCTAAAATAGTCTCTAGTTAATCTAAGTGAAAAATTATCTATTCGCGGTATATTTGCGAGCTCATATATTTTGGCGTTGCTGGTCATATGACGATAATTTGAATGGCTGGATCGGTAGTTTCTCAAACAGACTCTTAGACAGGCGCGTTCAAACATTCTGATAATTTCCATAAGAGATGCTCCCATATTCCAACCGATTGGTGCTGCATATGTCAAGATTGGTCTTATCAATAGTTGATAACATATTACTTTAGCTTTGGTTTCCAATTGCTTACAATAGAAGAGGTGACTATTTACTTTAAAAGCTTTTTTAGCTTTATTGAGTTGGATAATGTGATGATGATTGCCTCTAACTAGGTGATCTATATTATACCCTAGATATTTAACTATTTTCTTATGGGGTATAGGAATGCGGTATATTTGCGAGCTCATATATTTTGGCGTTGCTGGTCATATGACGATAATTTGAATGGCTGGATCGGTAGTTTCTCAAACAGACTCTTAGACAGGCGCGTTCAAACATTCTGATAATTTCCATAAGAGATGCTCCCATATTCCAACCGATTGGTGCTGCATATGTCAAGATTGGTCTTATCAATAGTTGATAACATATTACTTTAGCTTTGGTTTCCAATTGCTTACAATAGAAGAGGTGACTATTTACTTTAAAAGCTTTTTTAGCTTTATTGAGTTGGATAATGTGATGATGATTGCCTCTAACTAGGTGATCTATATTATACCCTAGATATTTAACTATTTTCTTATGGGGTATAGGAATGCGGTCGTTAGTCCCAGGTTTAATTATAGAAAGTTGAAATTGTCTAATTGCATTTTTGTTATTAGTGGCATAAAAATCTATTGGTTTCCTAAATACTATTGATTCACATTTATCGGGATTTATTTTCAAACACCAAGATATGTAGTAATTATTGATTCTACCTAGAAGATTGTTTAGGGTGTTTTGTGTTTTAAGAACATTGTTTCCTGCTGTATATATGATGAGGTCGTCAGCATATGCGATGGAGTGTGTGTGATTGCCCGAGTTTAAGTCAAATGCGTTGAGTATATCAGCGGTAAAGATGTTAAAGAGTATTGGTGAGTTAACAGTTCCTTGTTGGAGACCTTCCTCTATCTTAAATATTTCAGAGGATGTATTTGATCCATCCCAAACAACAAATGATTTTTGTGAAATCATGTCCCAAATAATATGAATTAGCCAAATGGGGAAGTTTTTTCTGGATAGTTTAAAAATGAGGCCGTTTAACCATACTGAGTCAAATGCTTTTTCTAAATCAATAAGTATTGCACCAACATGTTGGGTATTATGGAGATAATGATTAGTATCAGATAAGAATTTATGAATGGCGTGAGTGGTCGAATGTTTTGTTCTAAATCCAAATTGATTTTCGGGAATTATGTTGTTTTTGTTGCAAGTTTCTACGATTAGATTGTTTATGATTGCTTCGAAAACTTTGCTAATTGCAGGGGTGAGGCTAATGGGTATATAATTGGTATCGATTTTTGCATTTTTGTCCTTTTTTAATATGGGTAAGACTTTTGCACATTTCCAGGGTGTTGGGAAGTAGTAGTGATTAAGGGCGTTGTTAAAAATTATGGTGTATGAATGTATGATATTAGGAGTTAAGTGTTTTAAAATTAGTGGGGGTATTTTATCTAGGCCAGATGATGTTTTGTTTGGAAGATTGTGAAAAATTTTTCCCACTTTATTAGGGGTGCAGAAGAGATTTAAGGGTGATTCTTCATTTGAAGGTAGATTTGATGGGTTTGAAGCTCTATTTGATGTTGAAAAAATTGTATGTGTTGTATCATTGTTTCTAATATCTTGATGATTAGCTTTAAAGGTATTGGAATGAGTATCAATAATTTCTTTAAATCGAATGTTAGCTATATATGGCTTAGGTGAATTAATTTGTTCATAATGTGCCCCTATTATATTTAATTTTTGAATCGGGTTAGTAAATAAGTATTTATCTTCATATTTTTGAGCTGAATTTAGTTCGCAGTTACTTCTATTTAATATGACTGTATTATTTTGGTTAATTTCTATATCATGTATTTTTGGAGGTTGTTTGGGTCTTAATAGCTTATTTATTTTTGGAAAGAATGATTCTGTATTTCTATGATTTATTTGCTTTAGTTGACTCTCCCAATATTTGGTTATTGATTTTTTGAATTCATGCCTTAGTGTATCTTTGGTATCTGCAAGTGCTTTTTTTATGAGTTGGGTTTCAGAATTTCTTAGTGTTGGGTCGAGCCTTTGTAATCTATGGAAGTTTGTCAATAATTTAGATTTGTTTTTTTGTAATTTTTTGATTTTTGGGTTCAAATATTTTAAGACTGTTGTTTTTGGGGTAATTTTTGGTACTATCTTTTCAATAGTGTTTAAAATTACATTGGATAATGTGTTGATGTGTTCATCTATTTCTATAATTGATAAGTTGCGATCATCAGGGATTTGTAGGATATAATCTTCGTCAAGTTTTTCGGTAAAATCTTCCCAATTCGTGGATTTATAATTATAGATGTATTTAACATTATCTGTGTCAGTGAGAGGGTTAAATATATTCGGAATTTTTACTGTGATTTGTATAGCTTTAGGATCGCTGTCAAAAGATAGTGTGATTAATTTATTATTTTTCATATTCAGAAGTTCTAATCTATTATCAGCTAGACATAAATCTAGATATTTGTTTGCAGGAATGAATGTGGGATCGAATGGTGTGTGGATTGTGAGCTTATAATGTGTGTGTTTATCTTTTTCCCATTTTCTTAGGTATCTACCACGAGGGTTGAATGCTCTGTCTCCAAAATCTTTTGATCGGGTGTTGAGATCTCCTGCTATTATATAGTAGTTGTTCGCGTTGTTGAGTTTTAATTGATCGAAAAGGTATTGTAGTTCTGTTATGAAAATGTTTCTGTTATCATTAGTTGCATATATACTAATGATGTAAAGATTATTTATAGGTGATGTTCTAAGTTTGATGATGGTGAATTCAATGATTTCATTGTTGGTGGAAGATGGATATGAGATGATTTGGTGAGGTATGTGATCTCGTATGAGGATCGCTGTCCCGCCACCTGCGATGGCATTAGGTCTATCTGTTCTATATAATTTGTAGTTGTTGAAAAAGAGTTTATGGTTGTTGTTTAATTTAGTTTCAGAGAGTAATAGTATATCATGATTATGTTCTTGGATAAAGCTGTCTAATTCATATCTTTTATAGTTTGAAGCTATTGAATTTACATTGATTGCAACGATATTTAATTCATCAGGTAGTATGCTACTCTGTTCATCTGTAATTTGCGGATGTGTATTTATTCCATACATATTGAATTGAACAAATAGTCTATTCTAGAGGCGTTTTCTGTGATTTGATTAGTGATTTTTTCTAATTGAAGATTAATTTGGGTTGCAATCTGTATTGCTAATATTTGTGAAATTTCTTTCTTAAAATCGTTTATCCAATCGGGAGGCAGGTTATTGTTCGGGGTTTGATGTATAAGGGGGTTGGTCTGCGTCAGATTTACTTGTTGCGGGATGAGTTGTCGTGATGTGTGGGTATTGTTAGTTAAAGCTTGTGCAAACGAGATATTTTCGTTAGTAGTTTTTTTGATAAATTCTCTAGGTTTTTGAGTAGTATTGGCGTGTTGTGTAATGGGTTTTTTGTTTAAATTTGCTGCAAATTTGAGGAAAGGACAACCTCTATAAGAAGCAGGGTGACCGTTTTGACCGCAGTTAGCACATTTCAGTAATTCTTTATTTATTTCGGGAGCAAGTGTGCATTCCCCTGGTGGGTGCGAAAGGGAGCAACGTACACAACGATATGGGAGTTGGCAGTTTTTGGATGCGTGCCCTATACGTTGGCAACGCATACATTGGAAAATTTTTTTTCGTCTGAGGTGTTCCCATTTGACTTTTTGATATAACAAATGTTTGGTGTTGAATACATCAGCCAAAGATGAATTGCTGGAGAATTGTACTAAATAGTGATGTCTATCCGGAATTGATTTGTTAAATGTGAATTTCGAAACTTTAGTGACTTCGCAATTCGAGATTTTTGTGTCTTGGATGTCTTTAAGTACATCTGTCTCATTAAAGTTTCCTTTAACACCTTTGAGGATTAGAGTTCTAGATTTTTCGTGCTTAGGTGTGAAAGTGTAAAATTGCACATTATTTTTTTTTAGGGTGTTATGTATAGAAGAGTAATCAGTGAAGGTTGTGGATGTAATTGTTGAGTTTTCATTACCTATGAATTTGATTTTGAAAGCATTTTTTGGAATGTTCTCTGAAATAAGGAGGTTGATGGTTGAATCAAGGGGATGATTTTGAATATGTATTGGAGGGGGTTTTCCCTTGGGGATAGCTATGCCTTGAGAGGGTGTGGCTGTGGCTGAATTTGTATCTAAATTATAAATTTTAATAGCAATATCTTCATTTGCAAATATATTATTTATTATCTGTTTGGTTTTGGTCCAATTTAATTTATCAAGCCCACAGCCGATACGGGGCATAGCTACTTCCTTTATATTAAGTGTTTTACACATGTTGAGCAGAGCAGCTAAGCTTTTGCTTAGGGAGTTATAAGTTGGGAGATCGTCGCTTTTCTTTTTTGTGACTAAGTAAAAAATATATTTTTCTTCATGTTTTAATGTAGCAATTTCTCCAGGTTCTGCTTTTTGTTGGAGCAGTTCATCTACAGATCCAAATAATTGCTTGAATCCTTTGGCGATACCTGCGCTCATTTTGAAATCAGCTCCAAAACAGTGTGCGAGGCATGTTGTCTTATCGAGTTTGAATAGATCTCCTTTTTCTTCGGAGATACACGTATGTGCGTTCCTAGTTGCTAAGTCGGTAATGTCGTCTTCCATTTTATCATTATCGATAGTATTATCGGTAAGGGGGTCAAAACAATTGCTGGTAGATATTGTAGGTGGCGCTATTTCTCTATTGTTGATATTCTTTTGACTTTTGGCGGGGGTGATCCAGTCGTCATTTGATGTGGATTCAGCAGATTGTCGATGAGAACGCGATGTATTTAAATTTGGTTGGATTTTATGAGCAGGATGGATGCCTGAGAGTTCTTTCATTGCTTGTTTATATAATTTGTTAGCTGTTGAATGATCTACACTAATACTTGCGGGTTTTTTTGGTCTAGGGATCACGTTATTTGAAGAAGCATCTGGTGGTTCGTTTTGGTGCTTTCGTTTCATAGTTGGGTCGGCCATGATGGCCTTTTTTTGTGGGTTATTTCCAATCGGGTTGCGTTTATATTTTTTATAGCTATGTATTAATGATTTTCAGGTATTAATTGATCGATGTATCACGGCTATTTAAATTGGGTTATTCACTCAGCACTAAAGATATTAAATATATCACCCATAAATGGTTGAATTTTAAATATATAATGCGCGCAATAAATAACCAAACTGGCTTCGGTTTAAAAACAACCGGAAGTCTCTCGCTACCGCCTCGGCCACGCTACTTGTTATATATAATTCATAGTTGGATCAGAATAAAGCTCAACTCGGTAGGAGAAAATGAAATAAATTCTGGTCATTATGTAGACTTCATGATTGTCAAACTGTGATTTCGTATATACAAGTGGCATAGCCCAGGCGGTAGCGAGACTGCTTCAGGATCTGACGGACGTGGGTTCGATCCTGCACGAAGTCCTCAATTTTTTTTTTTTTTTTTCTCTGATAAACCCTGACCATATGAGAATTAATCATACAGTAAATTACAAAATAAATGATGTGAATTCGAACTATACAATAAATCCTCAAATAAAATACACAATGAATCACATGGTAAATTGTGTACTGATATCTTTCATAACTTCATACAATTCACCATGTGATTTATCATGTACTTTTCCACATGATATATTACAAGAACTTTTTCAGTAGGGTGGAATTGCCGCGGTACTGGTTCCCGATGGGAAAACAATACACAAGACGTTTGGATTGCCGGTGCCGCTCTTTTCCGATTCTTCGTCTAATATTAATTTGCAATCCAAGGAAGCAAAATCTCTTGCAGAAACTGATATTTTTATCATGGATGAAGCTCCAATGGCACCACGATATGCTTTGGAAGTCATAGACCGAACCTTGCGTGATATAATGAACAATAATTTGCCATTCGGGGGAAAAATTGTAATACTCGGCGGGGATTTCAGGCAACTCCTGCCAATCAAGATGCATGGTACTCGGAGTGAAACTGTTAATCTGTCAATTAAATTTAGTTCACTGTGGCAACACTTCGTAAAATATTCTTTGACCCAAAACATGCGTACGCTACCAGAAGAAGTAGAATTCATGAAGTTTTTGATAGATTTAGGCGACGGAGTATCGAATGACATCGACGACAATATGTGCATTCCAAACTGTTGTATAGCGAGCGTAGACGCTGATATAGTAGAAGACACATTCGGTGCCCTTATTCGGAATAAACGATTTAGAGAAGCGGCGACATGTGGAATTCTATCTGCACGCAATGTCGACGTTGATGAAATAAATGAAAGAGTTGTCAAGCTTTTGAATATTGAAAGCGAAAAGATCTATACAAGTGTAGATAGTACTGAAAACTGTGAGGATAATAACGATATAGTCGATATTCTTCTCCCGGAATATTTGAATACTTTGAACCCGCCGTCTTTTCCTCCACACGAACTGCGATTAAGGGTGCATAGCGTCGTTATGCTGATTAGAAACCTGAGCATCCACGAAGGTCTTTGCAAGGGTACGAGATTATTGATTTTGGATCTTAGAAATAATCTGCTCCGATTCGAAATTCTTACAGGTGACAAGGTCGGAGAAATTGTATTCTTGAATCGTATCACGTTGTATTGTGAAAATCAATATCCGTTCACGTTTAGGAGACGACAATTTCCCATAAGATTAGCTTTTGCTATGACCATCAATAAATCGCAAGGACAGACTTTCTGTAAAATCAGACTTGACCTTCGAAAAGATGTATTCAACCATGGGCAATTATACGTTGCTTGTTCGCGTGTTCGTGGGTTCGCGTGTTCATGGGATTCATTACAAATTTATCTCGGAAATCAACGTGATGATACAATCGTTAAGAACTACGTTTATAAAGAACTATTTTGATTTTGTAATTTAACGAATTATGAAGAAGTTGATATTCGAAAATATTTTAAAAATATTATACTGAATTTAATAACTGAATTTAATAATATTATATTCAACCGTGTTAATACTACGGTAATTCAAAACCCATAATTCTATTCTTTTCGTTTTATTACGCTCATTGAATTCGTACAGAGTTATAATTTTCGCGTATGATGATAGGTAGAAAATATAATGTTTGAATCAATTGATAGTATAGAAATCGAACTATTTATCTGCCAGATGTCTATCTCTCATGTACCGTTTTATTCAATTTTCATATAGACCATTTTTTTCATTGGAAAACTCCCGGTATAGTTGCTATGTACAGTTTTAAACAAGTGAATCATGATAGTGGTTGCAAACACACACGAATATAGGTCTTTATAAAACATATATGGGCCATTCCACGTGAACCGGATCAGTCACCTCTCAGATATTTTTTTAATTTTGCATGTCGATTGTCCTCGGGGAGTTAGATTTTTGTGCCAAAGGATTTTTCAATTGTTGCAAAATTCGTTGAGTTATTTGCATAAACAAATTCGAGCAAGGTTTTTTTCAAAAATTCATTACTCCGCCAAAAATGACACTAGACTCAATTATTTTTTTTCAGTTTACGCGAAAAGAGTCGTAGAATGTACAAAAAAATATGTACTTTGAAAAAAGTTTGTTCATCCGTTGTTTATTTAACAATTAAGTTTTAAAAGATTTTTAAAACAGGGTGTGACACGATCAAAAAATTTTTTTAAAATACTGACATATACTTTGAACTATACTACAGCCTGTGAATTAAATTTAGGAACGTGTTATTTTTTGTTTTCGAGTAAAAAATCGCTAAAGTTGCCGGCGCGCGCCAATTCTGAGTCGACGCCGTGTGGAACGTAATGGCGTGCGTTAGACTGCTGTTCGCCGCTACTCGACGGACGCGTAGCTGCGGTATTCGAGAGTCATTTTCCCAATGAGTGACACGATTTAAAAATCTGAAAAAAATACTGTAGGTTCCCAATGGCAACTATAAGCGATACGTTGAGTTTCGAGAACGTGTTCTTTTTCGTTTTTGAAATATTGCAGCTTAAAATTTTAGCATGTATGCTGAGCTGTATGCTAAGATTTAAGACTGCAATAGTTCAAAAACGGAAAAGAACACGTTCTCGAAACTCAACGCATTGCTTATAGTTGCCATTGGGAAACTACAGTATTCTTTTCAGATTTTTAAATCGTGTCACTCATTGTGAGAATGACTCTCGAACACCGCTGCTACGCGTTCGTCAAGTATATGTATGCTAAGTATACATGCAAAAATTTTAAGCTGCAATATTTCAAAAACGAAAAAGAACACGTTCTCGAAACTCAACGTATCGCTTATAGTTGCCATTGGGAACCTACAGTATTTTTTTCAGATTTTTAAATCGTGTCACTCATTGTGAAAATGACTCTCGAATACCGCAGCTACGCGTCCGTCGAGTAGCGGCGAACAGCAGTCTAACGCACGCCATTACGTTTCACGCGGCGTCGACTCGGAATTGGCGCGCGCCGGCAACTTTAGCGATTTTTTACTCGAAAACAAAAAATAACACGTTCCTAAATTTAATTCACAGGCTGTAGTATAGTTCAAAGTATATGTCAGTATTTTAAAAAATTTTTTTGATCGTGTCACACCCTGTTTTAAAAATCTTTTAAAACTTAATTGTTAAATAAACAACGGATGAACAAACTTTTTTCAAAGTACATATTTTTTTGTACATTCTACGACTCTTTCCGCGTAAACTGAAAAAAAATAATTGAGTCTAGTGTCATTTTTGGCGGAGTTATGAATTTTTGAAAAAAACCTTGCTCGAATTTGTTTATGCAAATAACTCAACGAATTTTGCAACAATTGAAAAATCTTTTGGCACAAAAATCTAACTCCCCGAGGACAATCGACATGCAAAATTAAAAAAATATCTGAGAGGTGACTGATCCGGTTCACGTGGAATGGCCCATATGTAAAACTAAACGTGTTTGATGTTGACCAGTATGAAGTTGCACCGGATTCATCTGTCCTCTTTTTTCATTCATGATGATATCATAGGCAAGGAAAGAGATAGAAAGCTGTAGGGCCAAGTTCATACTGGTCAACATCAAACACGTTTAGTGATTTGAAAATAAATTTGAAAATTACACATTTTTATCGCTGTGACTGTTCCGGATTATTGATGCATGTATAATAATCATTCTATGTCACATACTGTAGGTGGAATGGATTTCGATGAATCCATCGCTTCACCATCATCTGGTGAAGATTCAGTAGAGGAAAATATTCCATTCACTTCGTCGGCCGACTTGTCCGAAATAAAGCTGTACGATTCGACAGTGTGAGTATTTTAAAACGAAAATAAATTTTCTTCGTAAATTGGATTACTGATTGAGAAAATATTCACAAACTTGTGATTGCATCTTTTTCAGAGAGATAATCGGCTTTGTGGATGGCATCGAGAGTAGCAAGATCGTTGGTCAGCAAAATCACACAATTTTCAAATTCTTCATAAATAACGGTATGTCTGGCCGAATTCAAATGGTTGTATGGAACAAGGAAGTTCAACGCATAGAACCAAGGATACGTACAAACGATGTGAGTAATGATCGTATTTACAGTGAAACCATTGACATAGATGAGAAAATGAGGCAGATTAAAAGTAAATACCCGAGAAAAAACGATTAGATATATTCGGATATAATTATATCTAATCATCCAGATATAATTATATCCGAAAATTGGCCCGATATAATTGTATATAATCAGATCTGACTATATATAGCTATATATAAATAGATATGTAAATTGTTGGCGTAAATATCTAGATATAATTATATCTATTCGACTAGATATGATGAGACACAATTGTATATGATTATCGGTGCGTTCCGAAATCAGCTGCATGCTGCTTCAGCCAGCAGCTTGGGTTCTGGACAAAACGATCATTACGTGAGTACACTAGATAAGTTACCGGAAAGTTCGCGGAAAGCATTCCAAAATTAAATGGGAGAGTGATGGTAACTTTTTTTCATGTAGCAACTGCTGCGATTACGGAATGATCGGTTCGTCCAGAACCTACGTTGCTGGCTGAAGCAGCATGCAGCTGATTTCGGAACGCACCCTAGATTCGAAAATTTTGCTTTTTATTTCGTTATTTTTGAACGAAACAATTTCATTTTCCAATGTCTGAGCAATCGTAAAATATTGAAAATGATTGAAATTGGTAATTTTTCATCAATTTTCAAATAGATGATTGCATGTGATCATGCGGTATCCGCGATATGAACTTATGTATAATCGTGTAACGACAGCTATATCTGATTATATATATTTCCGCTCAAGCTTTCTTATAGATTTTATTCCGCTGTATATAATTATAGATAGATCTATATCTGATTATGTATAGTTCCGCACAAGCTATACTTGATTAGATCGAATCACATATAACTATATATGAACCTATATATGATTTTATATCGTTCCGTATGAGCTTCAACTGATTTATATCTAATTATATCTGATTATATATGGGCCTAGGTCTGACTATATATAGTTCAACATGAGCTTTAGCAGATCATATCTAATCATATATGGTTGTATATAGTCCTATATATAATTCTATATGGGCCTATATATGATTATATATAGTTCTGAGCAAGTTTCCATCGGTTATATCTTATCATATATAACTATGCACACATCCATATATAGTTATATATGGAAACATATATAATTTGATATGGTTATATATAAACTAATATATAATTATATATAATTATATCCGAATATATCTAATCGTTTTTTCTCGGGTAGGGCAATTCTAATTCATTTGAAACCCATGTTATGGCGAAAAAATATATTCAAAATCAGTTCAATTTGTATTGTATAAAAAGTAGTTCAGTTTGACCGAACCGTATATGGCGGGGTAGATACCTATTGAATTTTTAATGAAAAAAGTTTCACCGAAATTTTTTTTTTTGCCACCAATTCACAAAAAGAAAGAAAATATATATTGTAACGTAGTTTTTTAACAGGCGGAGAAAACCTAAATTTTACTCCGCTGCAATTCGGCACTCTTCCGTGTTAATGATTAAACTTACTGAATGTTGGGCGCCAGACGCTCCTGCGTCATTTCGATACGATACCATAAGACAAATTAAATAAAGCCAAAAATTTACGGAAATGCGACGAGCGATAACTCGACTTGCTCAGATAACAAAGCCTTAGGCAGAGGGGCAGGGTACACCATAAAAACAATATTATTTCATTGAGAATATTTGAGAGCACATCAATCAATTATTTATTAATTAAATTGGATAATTTAAGGCCAACGCACACCATTGCCGTGCGGTGCCGAGCGGCAATGGTGTGCGTTAGCCTTTAACGAGATCAGTACAGAATTATAAGTTTTATACGACAGTTTGTTACGATAAACTACTTATTCACGATAGAATTTACTTAATTACGATACGATTGACCCGAGGATGTGTCAGAGTTGACTCGATATAAAATTAATTATTTAGACTCCAGACTTGGTATCACAGAGCGATACATCGTACCCAAATGCAAAGTTATTTATAACCCATGCTTAAATCAACGTATTAAGCTTGAGATATTAAATTATGAAAATCAGTAACAAACTCTACAGATTCCCTATTAATTAATTAGCTACGCTTAGCTATTCGATTTACGATAATTCGAGATCTACTGATAAATAGAGACCACACGGTCATTCGAAAGACGCGAATCACAAGTTCAACGATAACAGATTAATTCGGAATATTATTGGATCTTTAACCGGTTGAGTGGTAATGGATCATATATGTACAAATTTGAATTACTTGCTCAAATATCAACCGATTTGCACACAAATTGATATATAACCATTTTCGCGGTCGCTGATCAGGAATCCTGGATCAGAATTTCAAAATTCCAAGATGGCGAGCCAGTACTGCGCATGCGCTCTAGCAAAATCGATAGAACTTTCACTATTCGGTCTAAAAATCCCTACTCGGGGGTTTTCGCGGTCGCTGGTCACGAATCCGTTATCAGAATTTCAAAATTACAAGATGGCGAGCCAGTACTGCGCATGCGCTCTAGCAGAATCGATAGAACTTTGACTATTCGGTCTAAAAATCCCTACTCGGGGGTTTTCGCGGTCGCTGATCACGAATACGTTATCAGAATTTCGGAATTCCAAGATGGCCAGCCAGTACTGCGCATGCGCTCTAGCAAATTTGATATAATTTTGATTATTCGGTCTGAAAATCCCTTTTTTCGCCCTCTCCTAAGCTAAACCAACCCCACTTATCCGATCAAAGCTAACCTAATCCAGCCTTACCTAACGTAACCCAACCGACCCCTCTGTTGGGTTGGATTGGGTTAGAATGGGTTGTGTCAGTTTGAATTACTTTTGATAGTTCAAACCGAGAAAGTACCGCGAAGACCGCCGAGTAGGGATTTTCAAACCGAATAGTCCAAGTTATATCGAGTTTTCTAGTGCGCATGCGAAGTACTGGGACGCTATCTTCGAATTCCGAAATTCTGATAACGAATTCGTGATCAGCGACCGCGAAAACCCCCGAGTAGGGATTTTTAGACCGAATAGTCAAAGTTATATCGAATTTGCTAGAGCGCATGCGCAGTCCCGGGTCGCCATCTTGGAATTTCAAAATTCTGATAACGCATTCGTAATCAGCGACCCCAAAAACCCCTAGAAAACATATTCGTATGTATTCTGAAAAAGAACTGCAACGTACCACTTTTGGTCAGAAAACTAAAAAAAGGGTCTACCACTCAACCGGTTAAGGATTTTCCAGTAGAACAAGAAGAGGTAGATAAGGATAAGTGGTTTGTTGATTTCAATAAGACTGAGGGTGAGTGAGAGAAATCATTAAAACCGGAGGCAGAGAGTAAAAGAAAGAGGGGTAGATCTAGAAAGGAAAGCTTAAAATCGAAAACTAATGAAATAATTGAGATAGAAATTGAAAAGGTGAGAGATACAAAATCTAACACATCAACACTTGATGAAAACTTGATGTCAAATGCTTTCTTCACATGCATGACACAAGATAAAGATGATCTAAGTATAGATAAGTCAAATGACGAGGTTTATCATGCACTTTTATCTAGTATTAACTCTGATCCATCAAATTACAAAGAGGCAATGAGTAGTAAGGATACAGAAAACTGGCAAAAGGCAGTTAATGAGGAATTGAAGTCTATGGATAAAAATAAGGTGTGGATATTAGTAGATAGACCAATAAAGATGAATAATGGACAGAAAGCTAATATTATTGACTCGAAATGGGTTTTTAAACGAAAACCGGAACCAAATGGTAAGGAAAGATTCAAGGCGAGGTTAGTTATTCACGGTTTCAAAGATAGGAACATGTATGAATTGAGAGAGACATATGCTCCAGTATCACGTTTAAATCTGGCGAGGGTGGTATTTGCCATAATTAATAAGCTTGATTTAGATGTAATTCAGTTAGATGTGAAGACTGCATTCCTCAACGGTGAGATGGATGAGGAGATATATATGGAGATTCCAGAAGGTACATCTCATATGGAGAATGAAAGAGTAGGAAAAGTCTGTAAGCTACAAAAAGCTCTCTACGGACTTCGAATAAGTCCAAAACGTTGGAACGTTAAATTCACGGAAGTAGCATTGAGTATAAGATTAGTAAACTCAGATTTGGAACCATGTTTTTTTACATGGAGAGACGGAGAAAAACTTCTAATTCTGTTGCTTTATGTGGATGACATAATTCTGGCTAGTAATGATAGTTTGAAATTAGAGGAAGTCAAATCAAAATTGAGTACTGAGTTTGAAATGACGATCATAGGCGAGCCAAAAGAATTTTTGAATATTTCAATCAGACGTGATAGAGCGAACAAGATAATCAGACTTAGTCAAGAGAAATATACCAATAAAATCCTGAACAAATATGGATTTGGAAACTCTCACCCACAAGGAACTCCAATGCTTACAACACAGGCATCTAATCACGAGAGAAATCTAAGAGAGTCAGAAATCAATGGTAAGTTATTGAGTGAAACAGAGGTGGCAATGAATTGTCCATACAGAGAAGTGGTGGGTAGTCTTTTGTATTTGGCAGGTACAACTAGACCGGATATATTATATACAGTAAACGTCTTAAGTAGACATCAGATAAATCCTACTGATGAAGACTGGCAAATGGTGAGAAGAGTACTCAGGTACTTGAAGGGCACGACATGTTTAGGTCTTAGATATTTAGGTGCGACAGACGAGATCCATAGTTATACGGATGCTAGTTTTGCAGACTGTAAAAACTCTTTGACTACCTGTGGGTATGTAATCAAGTTGTTTGGAGATGCGATTATTTGGCGAACTCATAAGCAATCCTACGTGGCTTTATCGACATGCCAGGCTGAATATGTCGCGATGAGCGAAGCAAGCTAAGAAATGCTTTCAATTTATAATTCATTGAAACTTATCTTAATTGAACCTGCACTACCAATGATTTTATGGTGTGACAACAGAGCTGCGACAATTGGTGCAGAAACTAACGGGGGAAACAAATTAAGGCATATAATAGAAGTTAAAGCACACCATATAAAAGTGTGTTAAAAGAAACTTAATAAAAGTAAACTGGATCAGATCGAGAGATCAGTTAGCGGATGTGTTTACAAAACCACTGACATTTGAATTACACAAACGTCAAGTTGACAAAATAATGAATGTAAATATTTAATCGATTTATTTCTTGTTAATCTAGGAAGTAAATGAACAGAAGAAAACGATGAGAGGATCAGTTGCAAAGAGATAACTGAGATAACTCATACGCAGTCGGGAGGGAGTGTTAGAGTTGGAGTACGCCTGCTATGTTATAGATTCTTATTTAGCTCTACTATTTAAAAGAAGAGCCTGTTTGTTTTTTTTAACCCGATCGTTATCTGTTTACTGTTTATCTTGACGACATGAGACTCAGATGTGTTGTATTCAATTTAATAAAGTTCTAATATAAATTACTTATTCATCTGACTTATTAAACCCACTGTTCAACCCAGCCATCCAACATTTATGTAACCAACAACGGAGCTAGAATTTGAATAATAAATTGTTCTCGGTTATGAGAATTTAATTACGTAAACTATAAGTACATTTATTGTATTGAAATACATACACAAATTTATCGTGAGGCCTGATTTTTTCGTTTAAAAACTTCGTGGTAGTAAAGGGAAGAATTGGATCGGTACTTTTTGATCGTTTTCGTGATTGACTATGAGAGCTATGCCTTGAAGATTTGCGCTAAGACAAAGTCAGTGATGTTGTAAATTTACTAAATAATGAGTTTATACCTTTATACCTTTGTGCTGTGCTTTGATAATTTATCGTGCGAAGAATCAATATTCCGCGACATGATTAAAAATATGTATGATTATACAAGCAATTTGAAAAGCAAGATGAAATAAATAAATATGCGTCAGTCGTATGAATTTGTAACGGTAACAAAACATATCAAGAACAAATCGTTTTTCAACATTTGAAATGTAATCGATATTCGATAAATTTCGTTTTTATAATCGATATTCGATTAAATTTTTGTGAATGAATATACTAATGAAATTTCGCGTTCTTCATTTCATTTCATGATTTAAGTAAATTTACGTAAATAAATTTCAGTATTCGGAACTATTAAAAGACTTGATATTATAAACTTATTGGACGATTAACCAAATTAAATAATGGAACCAGTAAGACAGGGTATGTAATGTCAATTTGTCTTTACCGAACCGAAAAACGGAAAATCGTGCCATCACTAAAGATTGGTTAAATTATGATAATAGACGAACTAACAACGGAAAATATAGAAGAGTTATGGACTGAATTACCGGAGGTACAGCCAGCGGAGCTAGATACCGAACTGGAAACGGCGGACATAATAACATTAGGGCCAGGTATGTAATATCAATGTATATTTGATTACCAAACCGGACGACGGAGAAACGTGACATCGCTGAAGATGGGTTGAATTATGCGTGATAGATGAATTAACAAGCGAAGAAATATACGAGATACAGAGGCAATGGTATGAGGAACAACAAGCCGAGCTGGAAGCTGAAGATGCACGAAGATTAGAGGCATTGGAAACGTATGCGACGGAAAGAGAAGCCGAACTGCAAGCACGACGGGAAGAATTATACCGCGAATTATTCCCTTATGACAGAGAGGAAGAAGCCCGCCAAGTAGCCCGTGAGCAATTACGACAGTAACGATGGGAAGCGTTGTTGCGGAGAGACGTTCACGAAAGAGAGATAATTGAGTCTGAGGATAATCGGAATTCTTAACAACTTCAAATAAAAATTGAGTATATGAATGCAAACGCTAAACGTTCTGAATTTCTTAAAAATTCACTAAATTTCTTCAATTAATTTATTTATTACTCCGATTATTATCAATGTTAAAGAATTAATATCGCTATCCTTGATTACATGTTCTCCGCTTCCGATCCTTCGTTTAAACAACATCTTCTAGAGAAGAGGAGCGAAATCCTGAAATAAATAACGACCGAAAAAACCGGGAATAAAAGTTGCTTGCCATCAATTCAATTTTAAATTAATAATAAATCTGAAAGTATTATAGTCATGAAGATATATATTTTTGTTGCTTTCCGCAATGATACAACATCGCTGCTTTGCGCAATGATAGACAACTGCTTTGCACCATAGAGTATGAATGGTTTGTGCCAAAATATACAAAACAAAGGACATTTTATAATAATATATGTAATTTATAGATGATGTACGAAATATATTATCCGTTAAAAAATTGTAGTTAAAGTATGGGGGGTTGGCGCGCGGTGCGCGCAGGGGGGCGTAGCCCCCCTAGTATATATTGTAACATTGCATATTACAAGGCGCTCCTTACCCCTTGGACGACCCTAGCGGAGTGACTGTTTTATGGTATGAATGTTTAGGATGGCCCTGAGGCCTGGCAAAAATTCCGAGAGGCGACCGTGACCGACTAAAAACTATCAAGCATATTATTTATTCTTTTGTTCTTTTTCTACCTTTTCTCTATCATGTGGGAGACATGGCCGATATTTACGAGTACGAGGCCTGTACGACGACTAAGAAACGGAGAACTGCATTGAATCCTTTTCGACGAACGCCACCAAAAAGCTCAGGAGGCTAGCCACTGCAGGGCTACCTCCACCATCGAGAGAGAGGACACGGGGGAGTGCCAAGGGCATTCTACAGCGTGGGATATCGGTGGTCGAAAAGATTCCCGCCACCAAGAAGAACCTGCATACCGTGATCCTCCGGTTTAGCGAGCTTCTAACAGCGTGGTGAACTTCGAATTTAGCGCTAAGCCAAGATCTACGACCTTACGTGAGGCGATCTAGTGGTCAATACTCAAATTATTAGGCCAACAGATGACCAGGGTGCGAACTATCGGCACCCGGCGGTGAAAAGATCACTCTGCCGTAGGCCTGCTTCGCAGGTAGAGCGCGGAGCTCTAGTGCTCGCTCTAATTGTAATTTTTGTAGTACTCCCTTCGAGGGACTTGTTGTTACGAGCGTTAGAGTTTTTGAGTTCGAGTGAGTGCACCTGAGGGCTCGTCGTCGAGACGCCACGAGGCCTTGCATTCTGGCTGGAAAACGGTAAGCGTTAGCCAATTTGACTCAAAGTAATTTGAATTCAGCAAACGGCCATCAGCCATCTTGTCTTGTCCGAGCCACGAGGCTAATTAATATCTTTGGAATCAAATTAAGACTACCTTCGAGTCGGTAGGCCGCCACCAGTGTCTCACATCATAATAGAGTTTTGCGTTTCAGTTTTGCATAAGATTTTTCGAGTTTTGTGTTGCGTATTAGTAATTCTGTAGAACCGTAGGTTTCGCACCTGAGTGCGAGAAAGATAGTCGTAGTACGTCACTGTTGCGCTCTCTTCCTCTCACGAGGAGATCCAGATTGTTATTTTGAGTTTTGTTTCGCCTATGATGACAGAGTTAGGTTAAGTTAGTGTTAGTAGATTTTGGAAATAATCACTCTTTGCAGAGTTTTCTTTAACGGGAGGCTTCGCCTCTCGGAGGCGAGCTAGTCACACCAAAACGATTAACGATCACTTAGGCGATTCTTTATTAGTGTAAATTTGTTTGATTCGTGAGCCTTCCGATTATATTCTGTTATTTTGTTGTTTTGTTATTATTGCGAGCCTTAGGCTCTTTCATTGTTAGTTTTAAGGTTGTTAGTTTTCCTCATGGTAAGTATCTAGTGTTTTAGCTAGTGTATTGTCCTACGAGGACCTAATTTGTTGAGTTATTTAATTTTGCTATATTTTTCCTTGTTATTGCTGTCCTACGGGGAAGCTGTTACTTATTTATTGTTGTAAAACTCGTCAAACGTGGCCAGGTCGCCTTTACACGACCTGTAGCCGTTTTATACCCGAGAGGGAGTACCTCCGGGTACACGATTTGTTAATTTCTATATTTGTCTATTTTCTATTTTACTTGAATAGATCCTATTTTCTTTGTTAAATTCAAATACATCGAGTCGTTAATCAACGCCCTGCTAATCCTTCAAAATCCCGACTCTTCTCCGCGGTACTGACGCTAGCCGGCGCTTAAGTATCTGTAGTTCGTATTTTTTTTTATATTCTCAGAAAGTGGCGGTTGGTGGCGAGGACTAATAAAAATCCACGTCACAATATATATATATATTGTAACGGATCAGGCGACCTAGGCCTGACCGTTAACAATTCAAAGATCAACCGTTGCGAACGTCGAACTATCTAGAAGATTCGACGAGAGCGACAAGTCGCATGACGTCACAGCGAGTATATAAGTCGAGACACAGCTCTCAGCACCAGAAATTCTACGGTATAGCACCGGGTTGACTCATAACACTCTTACTCATCAGTCGCAATAGGCACAGCGCCTTGCGTACTAGTAGCTTCACTTTAATATAATTCTAATTTCTTCAATTCGCAAATTTCAACAGAAAATAAATAGATTCTAAAATATCATAAAAGAAATTAACATAGAGAAAGATATTCTATTTAGACAAGTTATTAGAAATAAAATAAAATCAACAAAGTCAAATATCAAATAACCTCGCTTATCAAAATTATCAAAGATATAATCGACATAGCACGTCAATTGAAACTATAGGAAAATAAGGCAACATTGTAAATATAGGATAAGTATTGGTTGCAACCGCAAGTTTAAGTTAAAATAAAAATAAATCGAATTTCTTGATTATCTAAAAGTAAGTTAATCTATGCAGATCCCTTATCCGCCATTTCCAGGTTCTTCTTCATCCGTATAACCAACCAACGCTAGATACAGCCTTAGTGAGTCTCTGACACACTCAAGTCTGGCACAGCAGGTTTTATTGTTTAGAGAATTTGGGGATAAACTAACTTTATCATAACTAAAATCAAAAGGTTAGGTGGGTAAAGTGCAGCCTTAGCGCGTTTACGTGTTCAGGTCTGTGGGGAGGCGGCTTTAGTTGCTCGGCGACTCAAGTCCGTAATAGGGAACATTAAATTATTGATATAAAGGTCTAGAACATATAAAATCGAGCAAAGAACTCACAATTACACTCGGTTCGCGTTACCTGAGGTAACGCTCAAGAACCGAAACGTAACAATATATATCGTTACAAAGATTGATTTCCCTTTTTCGCTTTACTACGAGATTACCTTTACATTCTATATTTAAACTTCGCATCATCTAGCAGTCATAGAAGATAAACGAATACAAATAAATGACTCGTTGATATCAAATAACTGAAGTAAACATTATCATAAAAACAGTGCTGTTTCACACTTCAAACTGTAAACACACATTTTCTCGCATTTCCAAATATATTCAATTTCCCTGACAAATATATTTTCTTTGACTTGAATCTCTTATTTCAACTCAGGACCCACATTTTATTTAACTTAATCTGCTCGAGCCTTTCTTTAAATAATTACAATTAGCCCTCAGAAGCTAATTTAGTAACAATATATATATATATATATATATTAGACTGACAGTTATTTTGGCTTTCGACGAAATGTTTCGCTCCGAGTACATGAATGGGTTCGAAATAAATTAAAAAAAAAGCCTCTCCAAATTTTAGCTCTTAATTTTAATATTTAGGGGTGCCGACAGCCCCTTACTTTTTCCCATTTGAATAACATGGGCTTTTTGACTGTTTTAATCAATTTTTTTCTCGAAGGCCCAATTATTCGTCAAAAAATCTAAGATTCAGCAACAATGTCGGTGATGATACTCTCTTCCAGTAAAACAAAATTTGTCCACATCGATTCGGAATTCCATGTTGGTCCCCATCCCTAACTTATTGTGAGACTCTCGAGCGAAGCGAAAGAATTGTTCTTTCCTACAAAGTTCTTGAATATTCTTCGTCAATGTCGTACCTCATCAACTCATCAGAATGTGTAGCTCGCATTTATGTTCATAACTTCGAAAATCACCCCCATCCCCTAAAAATCGTACCAAAAATGGTGGGTAAATTAAAAAAAAAAAAAAAAAAATGGTTTGGCTATAAAAATGATCTGTTTTCAACAGGAGGGTTACAAAAAGAATATTTTTTATTTTTTTACTACATTCTTCTTCGATACATTCTTTAAGTCACCCCTATCTACAAAAAATTGGAAAAATCGCTATCCAATGTTATCGATTTTGGTTGATGCGTTATTCTATGTAGCGAGCTTAAAATAAAACAAAATAAAAAAATTAAATAAAAAAATTAAAAAAAAAATTAAAAATATTATTTTTCCAATTTTCGTAGGTGGGGGTGACTCAAAGAATGTATCGAAGAAGGATGTAAAAAAAAAAAAAAAAAAATTCTTTGCGTAACCCTCCTGTTGAAAACGAATCATTTTTATAATCAAACCACTTTTTTTTTTTAAATTTACCCACCATTTTTACTACGATTTTTAGGGGATGGGAGTGATTTTCGAAGTTATGAACATGAATGCGAGTTACACATTCTGATGAGTTGATGAGGTACGACATTGACGAAGAATATTCAACAACTTTGTAGGAAAGAACAATTCTTTCGCTTTGCTCGAAAGTCTCACAATAAGTTAGGGATGGGAACCAACATGGAATTCCGAATGGATGTGGACAAATTTTGTTTTACTGGAAGAGAGTATCATCACCGACATTGTTGCTGAATCTTAGATTTTTTGACGAATAATTGGGCCTTCGAGAAAAAAATTGATTAAAACAGTCAAAAAGTCCATGTTATTCAAATGGGAAAAAGTAAGGGGCTGTCGGCACCCCTAAATATTAAAATTAAGGGCTAAAATTTGGAGAGGCTTTTTTTTAATTTATTTCGAACCCATTCATGTACTCGGAGCGAAACATTTCGTCGAAAGCCAAAATAACTGTCAGTCTAATATATATATATATATTGTAACGGATCAGGCGACCTAGGCCTGATCGTTAACAATTCAAAGATCAACCGTTGCGAACATCGAATAGTCCAGAAGGTTCGATGAGAGCGACAAGTCGCGTGACGTCACAACGGGTATATAAATCGAGACACAGCTCTCAGCAGCAGCAATTCTACGGTATAGCACCGGGTTGTCTCGCAACGCTCAGTCTCATCAGACACAATAGGCACAGCGCCTTGTGTACTATTAGCTTCACTTTAACAAAATTTCTACTTTATTCTATTCGCGAGATTCAACAGAAAACAAATAAATTCTAACGTATCATAAAAGAATTCAAACTAGAGAAAAGTATTCTACTCAAACAAGTTATTGAAAATAAATTATAATAAATCAAAGTCAAATATCGAATATAAAATCGAAGTAACACGTCGTTATAAACTATAGTAAAGTAAGGCAATCATTGTAAATATAATATAGGAATTGGTTGCAACCGCAGGTATAAGTTAAAATATAAATAAATTGATTTCTTGATTATATAAAAGTAAGTGAATCTATGCAGCTCCCTTATCCGCCATTTCCAGGTTCTTCTTCATCCGTATAACCAACCAGAGCTAAATACAGTTTCAAGAGCAGAAACGTGGTTTTTTCAACAAAACCTGCGGAGTCCCCCCTTAACGACGAAAATACTTATTTTCTGTGATATTTGGAACACTGCGTTAGATTCATTATGTTGTTAATAAATAGTTGAATGAGACTTAGATTATTTCTAAATTCTCGACGATTTCGCAGCGCCTGTGAGAAAGCGTTGCAGGCGTTTGCTGAAAACTTTGAATCCCTCTTATCAAGGTAACGTCAACTTTCCGGACATGGGTTCCTATATCGAAAATGTTAGTTAAGGTCCCCCCTATCACCACCCGTCGGGGTGACATAGTTAGTTGTAACACCCTGTATACATTAGGGTGGTCGTTAGAACGGGAAAAAACATAAATATCCCTCTACGCCCCCCAAATCGACTACAAATAAATCAAAACTCATCCTGTAATTTTTTCAGATTTTTATGTCAACGCTTGACCCTTGACCACCTTTATGAACTTCTCCATTTGAAATACACGGGGTTTCGCGGTCCTTTCAGTTATTATTCCACTGTGGGTCTAATTATGAATATAAAAATCTGAAATTCTCACAGATTGGTCCACGAGAATGCTTCTCTGTGAAGAAAAAATGGCCACCCCCCTGCCCTCCCAATTTTGTATGGTTCATCCCATGCCAATGTGATCATTTTTTTTTTCTCCAATTTCATCGAAATTTGCTCAAAAACATTGGAAATATATGTTTCCCAATGTTTTTCGGTTTTTTCACATTTCGTATGGGATATTCCGACATTATTTTCCGAAAGTTTTTTTTTTTATGTTTTTACAATTCCATTGAATGTTTTCCAAAAACATTAAAAATATGTTTTCCGATGTTTCTCGGTTTTCCCACATTTTGTACGGAAGTGGTTTTCGGTGTGTTTTTGCAGCATTTTCGTTTTTCTTTTTTTTTTTTTTTTATTTAGCAAATTTTTTTGTTAACGTCATCCATGTAATTTTTGAATGAAGTCAACTCTTTTATTATAGATTTTTTTCGCAAAAGAAATCAACGAGGAGTTACAAGGTCAACTTTGGCATTATAATCGATTATTCCCTTTACCTCAAGTCCGTATGATATTGGATAATGTCGGAACATCCCGTACGAAATGTGAAAAAACCGAAAGACATCGGAAAACATATATTTCCAATGTTTTTGAGCAACATTCCATGAAATTGGAGAAAAAAAAAAAATCACCACATTGGTATGGGAGGAACCATATAAAATTTTGAGGGCAGGGGGATGGCGATTTTTTTCCACAGAGCAGCATTTCCGTAGACCAATCTGTGAGAATTTCAGATTTTTATGTCCATAATTAGACCCACAGTGAAATAATGACTGAAAAGATCACGAAACCCCGTGTATTTTAAATGGAGAAGTTTATCCTCTGTGGTCAAGGGTCAAGCGTTGAAATAAAAATCTGAAAAAATTACGGGATGAGTTTTGATTTATTTGGAGTCGATTTGGGGGGCGTAGCGGAATTTTTTTTTTCTAACGACCACCCTAATATACATACCATGAGTATTCGTGGATGCCGATCACTTGTTGATGCTTGACAATTAATTTACAATGAATCGAAAACAGAATCATTCAACAAGTGACCCGCATCCACGAATACTCTGTATAATATATATATATATTATCATTTACTGTATCTATGATATAGTAATCGTTAATTTATTGCAAATAATTGTATTAATGACCCTGAATTCTACTTGTTAAATAAAAAATGAAATAAAATTTATTCGAAGTTTCATTACATTTATGAAATTATTTTTAATTCACGCAATAATAAATATTTTAAAATTTTCAATTTAGGATAAAGGATCTTTTTGGTGGAAGATTTTACGTCCAACAAATTTGTACTGCATACTTTTTCTTCATATCTCTGACGAAGAAAAAAAAAAAAAATATATCAATTATCAAATCAACCAATAATCAATTGCGATCAATTGTAGGGAAAACCCTGCGTTATATTCGTTGAACCAAAATAAGAGAAAAATTGTTTGTGGGATCTCATTTTCAATTCACGAGATAAAAGTGATAAATGCAGGAAAGCAGTGGAAGACGCGCGCTGAGCTAGTACAGTTAAATTTAAGATAAGCAAAAAGAACAAAACAAAGGTTAAAGCGCAAAAGAAAAGAAAATACTAGACTAGGCGTTAATTAGGCTAAAAATTAATAGAAAAAGGAAACAAAAGAAAGTAGCGGCGGAAGCGAATTCCGGCGTCGCCATAACTCAAATGGCGGTTATGCCGCGAAGATAAAGAATAATAACAAAAAGTATCGAAGATAACACCAGTTATGAGCGCAGGTAATGCTAAATAAGATCTAAATTAAATCAACGCACGCAGGCAAAAAAAAAAGAAATGATAGATAACGTATCCGCAGCACGGCACGGGATTCTTCCCGAGCAGCGCAAGTCCAAAAAAGATAGAAAATAGCTAGACCCAATTATTCTAAGTTAGCCTAGGTAAGAAATAGACTACGACTACCCGTCGATGGCGAAATTTGAATCTAGCCGTTGATCGGCGACAGGCAAGGTAGCCCTAACGACGGATGGTCGAGGTCTTGAACAGAACAGCCTACCTTGAAGAGGGTCGCAGCCCAGGCGGCGTCAGAGAAGATGCACAACACAAAAAATAAAAAATAAAAACGCAGAAGGAAAGAAGAACTATGAAAAACCCCAAAAAGAAAATTAAAGAAAACCCCACAAGAATAGATAAGATAAATAAAAGATAAAGAAACCCCCAAAAACAGCAAAGATGAAGATAACGTAAGGTAACAGAAAGATAAGGCGATGACTCGACGTGTGCACAAGGCTGGTCGGCAACGGAGTGTTCTCTAAATCTCTGGATCGACGATCGAAAGGTGGTGCGGGAAGCCTTTTCACACACGGCATTTCCTCGCACCTTTAACGGCGAACATATTCAAAATTTGGACTGGGAGGTAGGGATGGCGGCTACATCAGGCTGGGAGGTACAGCCCTCTCCCGGTCGGCAGGTGACAAGGCTGCGTGGACTGACGGTTGATGACGTAGGTGCGGGTATTAACACCGCGGCTTTCAGGACATCCCCCAGATAATCCAGCAATGAGGTGCCTCCCGCGATGTCATGGCGGTGGTTTACCTGCGTCTCACAATAAAATAAACTTAAGGCAGACACGGATCTTGGAAGATATAGGTTGGACTTGCGCTTCGGTGAAGAATTTGCGGTACGGCAGCGGCATGGTCGCTCACGTTTACGAGTGGAGGCGCGGTCAGTGGCAGATAATGAATATAAAATTTAGAATATAAAATCTGCCACGTTACAATACATATTTTTCTAAAATAATAAATGTAATATGGCGATGAAATCGATATTATGTGGTAATTTATAGGATTTCGTGTGCTGTCAGTGGGAGTATATTGAAACTACATATTTAACATTTTTCAAGTCAAAAGAGGTCTTCGGATGCACCAAATGAATGTTGTACGGGTCATAAACGACGAGTAAAAATGTGTCAATAGGCGCAGAATAAAGTGATTTTCTATAGCTGGGATGTTTAATTTCAACAATCTGATGTACAATAATGACTGCCTTCAATGTATAAATATTCAGTGCAATGTAGAATCTCATGACGCAGCACAAAAACTGGTTATTTCATTGCAATTTGCAAAACTCAGGTTACGCTGATTTCTGTTGTACATTTAGGTAAATTGACAGAGTAAAGGCCCATTCCGGAGAGTTATTCAGCAGGTACTTCATATTTTGGCTCAAGGAGACACCCCTATAAGTTTGGTCAAGATCGATGACCCGGAGGTGCGATACTCTCCTAGTAAGCGGTAAATCAGATAAAGATATAGACCGGGAGATGATGACACATTTTTTCAGATCATTTGTACCAGGATGGCGACTCGTCAGGGGTCTAATTACGTAATGACGAAAAGGAAAATGATGATCAAAGCGCTCGCACCGGCGGCCCAATCGCGTGGGCGTTTACAGAACGTGTCGGATAAATTTCGAGATTCGAACGATTTGTACCACAAAAATTCTTGTATTTTCCGATAGTCGATGAAAAAAAAAGTAGGCGGTAGCGTAATGCCATACTTCTCCGGTGCGGCCTACAGCCCGCCATACCGACGAGAACACGTCAATTAAAAAATGAAAATTCAACCATTTATACCAGGCTAATTTTTGGACAGCCAATTATCGTCGAGTAGCCATTCACGAAAATCACCATGCCATACTTTTCCGACGGTTCCAAATGGCCGCCATACCGCCGCAAAGGCGTAAATTTTTTTTTGTACCCAAACGATTTGTACCAGAATGGCATTTGGATTTTTGGGAAGTATTTGATACAATGCACCGTCATTAACTTGTCATTTACTTATAGGGTGGAACAAGTCGTTTGGGTACAAAAAAAAATTTACGCCTTTGCGGCGGTATGGCGGCCATTTGGAACCGTCGGAAAAGTATGGCATGGTGATTTTCGTGAATGGGTACTCGACGATAATTGGCTGTCCAAAAATTAGCCTAGTACAAATGGTTGAATTTTCATTTTTTAATTGACGTGTTCTCTTCGGTATGGCGGGCTGTAGGCCGCATCGGAGAAATATGGCATTACGCTACCGCCTACTTTTTTTTTCATCGACTATCGGAAAATACAAGAATTTTTGTGGTACAAATCGTTCGAATCTCGAAATTTATCCGACACGTTCGGTAAACGCCCACGCGATTGGGCCGCCGGTGCGAGCGCTATGACCATCATTTTCCTTTTCGTCATTACGTAATTAGACCCCTGACGAGTCGCCATCCTGGTACAAATAATCTGAAAAAATGTGTCATCATCTCCCGGTCTAATAGGGTATGGTATACTGGGATGAATAAAAACGAGAAAAACCAATTCAGGAAACTGTGATGAGAAAGTAAATTTTATTCATGATACATCACTGCAATAATGCTCAAAAGGTTTTTTTTCTCGCCTTTTCTCGAGAAAAATCTTGAATTAAGTCGTCAAAAATCAAGATTTTGTAAAACTTCACTTTCTATAGATAACAGAGATTATCAGCTTCTTCTGGAATTTGAACCATACTGAGGGTCTTCAATTGAGTGAGGAAGCCAAATAATGCAATCACGTGATTATAATATGCAGAACTGCGTTTCTTCAACTCCGCGTGAAGTTTTGACATGATAACATAAAAAGATTGAACACGGAACCTGTCACTACCGTGTAAAACTTGTGCTTCCGTTTCATTATCTGCATACCCTGGTAGAAAATTGACCAGACGATCTGGCCTTTTAACAGATTCTGCGCAGATCATCTGGGCAGAATCTGCCCAGATATTCATGGTGTATTTGGCCAGTATCTGACCAAAATCTGGTGAATGATTCCTAGCTCCTATGTTTGAGGTTATGTAAACCCAATGTTACAAGCTGGAAAAATGAATGAAAATGATCGTGCTCAACACCTCTAAACTTAAAATTTATAAATATATATTTCAAACATAGTATGCCGATGACACGTGTACACTAAAACACTAAACGTAATGGATTCTGATCCGGACGAGTTGGACAATTCTAGAAACAGCCAATCGGCGCTCTGGATTAAAAAAATCCAGAGCGCCGATTGGCTGTTTCTAGAATTGTCCAACTCGTCCGGATCAGAATCCATTACGTTTAGTGTACCAAAAATCAGAAGCCACGGTTAATTTACCCTTATACATAGCTATAGGTGGATGCGCACGCAGGTATCTCTATCTCTTTCTCACTATTCCTCTTTCTCTCTCTTTCTCTCCCACTGTCTCTGGAAGTTTGGCGTGTGTCACACGTACACGCATACATACAAAGTTCAGGACTGTAGGTTATGTATGTGTATGAACAGCTGATGACTTGACCAGATCCTTCACCAGAATCCGTCGTCAGACCGCGGGGTTTCTGGACATATTTTCTGCCCAGAATCTGCCCACCGAGCAGAAAATTCAACGGATTCTGGCCATATTCCGTTCAATTTTCTACCAGGGTACTTTCAGGTAATTTTCCGTTTTTCGTTATCGCAATAGTCTTTTTTAACAAAATCACCTAACTGTTCAGCTTGCCCTTCTATGACCGTATAATCGGTTCGTAAGTTTTCGACGAAAGTAACAAGTGAATGTAACATATTATTAGCCGTAATCAAATCTAGTTCAACTTTTTGCAAAAATTTGCTAGTCACATTGAACCGCTGGAGAACGCGATGCCAAAAGACTGTCATGAATGCTATTTCTAGTTTTTCCAGTTTATTCTTTAAAGACGCAGCTTCGTGGCGAGTATCAGATTTTTCAGTATGATTTTCCACGATCTCGCTAAGTGAATCATACACACCCCCATAATTTTCAACTAACGCGGTAGTGGCATCGTCTCGACACGACCATCGTGTAGCAGATAAACTCTTAAGGGGACCAGTGCAGCGACTTTTCGAGAAATGATCATAGTCCGAAATCAATTTATTTCATCACCAAAGTTCATTTCACATCAAAATATTTTTCTTTTTCAAAATCATGTGTCGTAAGGATTTTAGAGCACCGTTGGACCGATTCAGGTCATCTTGGATTAATTTTCTTCAGAAAACAAATCCTCATCATGTGAATGTAGGAATTTTAAAATAAAAAATTATGTCACAAGTTATGATCAATTTACCAAATTTGCAAAAATTATTATCACTCATTTCTTAAATAACTTGGCCAAAACGAAAAATTTTCAAAATTCCTACATTCACATGATGAGGATTTGTTTTCTGAAGAAAATGAATCCAAGATAACCTGAATCGGTCCAACGGTGCTCTGAAATCCTTACGACACATGATTTTGAAAAAGAAAAATATTTTGATGTGAAATGAACTTTGGTTATGAAATAAATTGATTTCGGACTATGATCATTTCTCGAAAAGTCGCTGTACTGGTCCCCTTAAGTGCGGTGTTCGATTGTTTCATCAATATACTCCAGCGACGTGTGGAGGCAACAAAAAATGCATAAAGTCGTTGCAAAAATCCGAAAAAAAAGTTAATAGAGTCCATACACTCATTTACGCTACATTCTCTAACTCAATTTAGGGAGTGCCCAACGCAGGCAACGTAATATGCTAACTCGTTCAGTTTTTTGATATGTGCCTGTGACCCATTGTATTTTCGCGACATGTTACTCGCATTATCATGTGTTCATTCTCTAACTCAATTTAGGGAGTGCCCAACGCAGGCAACGTAATATGCTAACTCGTTCAGTTTTTTGATATGTGCCTGTGACCCATTGTATTTTCGCGACATGTTACTCGCATTATCATGTGCTTGCGCACTACAGTTAACAATGTCAATGCCATCATCGTCGAGTAATTGCAGGATTGTTGCGCTCAAGGATACTCCGGTATGTGGGAGACATCCGGTGTAGAATCTACAATAAGACCGAAATATTTAATATTTCGCTTGTTTAATTTCCAGGACGATTTGGGTGGAAACTTTTTTTGCCATTAAACGTTTGAACTCTTCACAAATTGTTTTTGATAAATAGGACATGTGCCCACGTGACCTTGATTTGCATGTGTTTGGATGTGTTTCTGTAAAAACGGATCAAATTTGGCCAAGAGCTCCAAAATACCCAGATAATTGCCATTATTCGAAGAACCTATCATTTCGTGATCACCGCGGAAAGCTAGACCGCGCTCAGCAAGAAACTTGATCACTTCAACGATGCGTTCCAAAACTTGGGTCTGATATTTCATTTCGTCTTGTACTAGCTTCGCCAAATCCTTGTTGATGTGTGATTTGTCATGCATGCGTGTGAGCCAGGTGACCATGCAATTTTTGTGTTCTTGACTATTTTCGTGACCACAAATTTTTTCGTCCGCTCTTTTCCAATTTGAAAACCCATGCTTCACAAAGGGGCTCACATCATTGTCACTAAATATCTTACAAACGTAGCAGAAGATATTTTCGGTAGATTCCGAGTACATCAACCATTTTCGATCATATTTTTCACCGTTGACCAAAGTTCGTACACAGAACTTGGGAGAAAACAATCGATTTTGTTCTTTATACTTTCGAAGCGAAGCATCGACTTTACTATTTCTATTCTGGAAATATTCATATCCCTCGTCCAAATAATTTTGCTGTGTACCACCACACAATTCCATAGGCTACAAGGCAGGGCCTTTATTCATGGGTTCTGGGAAGGAAAAGGAAAATTAATAATTGGAAAACAATCACTGATATATAAAGCGTTTTTTAGCGAGCATCTGGTATAAGTACCGAAATGTACCAAGGTATAGTTTGAGTGACACACACTATTGTTCTGGTACGCTTTGGTCTGTTTTGGTACCTATAACAGAGGCTCGCTAAAAATGCCTATAATTACATTATCAGTGAAAACAATCAGGGCTGGGTAAAATGGTATCTCGAATCCATTTGAAATGGAAAATGGAAAATGGTTGAGAAAAAGTATTTGAAATGCAAAATGGAAATAGTTTTACAGAATACATTTGAAATGAAAAATGGAAAATAGTCATTTGAAATGGATAATTAAATGCAAAATAGTTTCTTAATCATTAAATTGTCCAACAATGAAATCTTAGTTATTTACATCGACTCTCAACTTGCAAGATTTGAATAATGCGTTTGCGTTAAGGGGAATCCTAGTGTAAGATTTTCAAACAACAAAAAAAAATGAGTTTTCCTTCAAAAAATACTTTGAAGTGTCCAGAATCCTATGCAAAGGGTCACATATAGATATTTAGAGTATTTTTTTAGTTATAGCGTTTGTAGCGAAATAAGAATCTGACGCGCAGGTAGACAACCGAACCGGCCTGCCTGGTTAAATAAACGCGTTTTTATCGAAACTATGTTTTTAAAAACAGTGTACACGATATCTCAAGCTGTGATTGATGAATCGACTCTAAATTTCGGTACACATATTTAAAGGAATACGTGTTTCGACGCGATGTACGGTTTTGTCGATATGTTTTTTTGTGCAATGTATATTAAACTCCCAGAACTGTAAAAAAAAGTTCAGGAATTTTTTTCTGGGAACCGAAAAGAAAAATCGAAAAAACCTTCGTCACGTCGTAGCTAATACCATATAGTTAGTGAGGATATTTTTTTTCATTTAAAACCAACCATATTTGCCGAATTGTGTACATTGATTGATCGCGCACGGGAAATATCAGCCGACAGGAAGACGAATAACGTGTGAAACCTTGAACATTTCTTCATGCCAATTTTTACACATACTCATCAAGATGTACATGAAAACATAAAAAAGTGAATAATATTGCATTTGTAGTTTTTCCGGAATAAATTCGAAAAAATTAGCCTGTTTGGAAACTGCAGTAACTGCATCTCAAACTCAGCATTATCCATGCTACGCCATTTACCATTTACTATTTTATAAATGGCTAAATGGGTTGAGCTTACCATTTCAAATACAAAATGAAAATGCTTGTGGAAATACCATTTAAAATAAAAATGCAAAATGCCATTTTACATTTCAAATGCATATTTTAAATGGAACCACTTCAAATGATACCTAGCCCTGAAAACAATAGATAGGCAACAAAAAGCATATGGACAATGAGAGAAACAAAATTTACATAGCAGGCTGGATATCGAAGAGCTCATAATCGCATATGCGTAATAAATTGAACAGAAAATAAATAAATCGAAAAACATCTAAAAAAAAAAAAAACAAAAACACAACCAAAAAACCACAACCTGCAAAAAGCTATACCTCTTTCGGTCATATTTTTTGTTGTGGAGTTGCCTGTAGCCGAACTTTCAGGATTATCGCCAGATGCTTTGTCAGCAATAACCATACCTTTACTGGTATCATGCTCAAGCTCATTATTTTTTACACATGTAGAGGTTCCCGGCGTTTGTTCAATTTCGCAGTTCGGTTTGTCAGCGTCTCGTGAATCAGATCCGGCAGTGATAAAAAAAGCTGGTTAGTTTCGGGAGTTTATTTTTAAAATCTTCGCGATCTTTCAACAGTTTTCTTTTCGAGGCATCACTACTATATTTTTTATAACGCATGCATGAAAAAGCTGCTTGTTTGGGGCTCTGGAGCGGTTATATTGTGGCACTTTTCTGACGTTTGAGTAGGCGATGCTAACATGAAACAATATTGCATGCCAAACGTGCGCACTGCGTTTTGCGCACATCGAGCGTGCACAACATGATTTTTGTTACCCACGGCGTGCGAACAAGAGCATTTTATAATCATTCATCCCTGTCGACGCGCTATCTCCGTGCATACTGCTGAATCGAATCGATGTTTTTGGTATGGTTGTTTACATTGACAACAGAGCCCCACAAGCAACTTTTTCATGCATTTGTTATAAAAAATAGCGTTCGATACTCCCGCGAAGTGAGGCGTTTAGGGTTGTCCGATGTTTTCAGCACGAACCGTAGTCGACTACGGTTCGTGCTGAAAACATCGGACACACCTATAAACGCCTCACATTTCGCGCTCGTATCGAAATCTACTATTTTAGGCAACATCTATAGGTATAAGTTTACACTTCACCGTTCTTTCTCACAAAAGTTATATTGCAACTGTTATTTCTCTAACTGCATCAAAATTATTTAATGCAATAATTCAAACAGTTGAATAGCGTATAAACCAAGTGTACCATCGTTATAACAAAGTATTCCCTAGCTTTACGGCAGTAGAGCTAGATCAAAAAATCTTTGGCTAACTTGTAGCAAGAATGTAGTCGGGTCGACTCTTTCTCTGGAGGGGGGGGGGGGGGGGGGGGGGGGGGGGGTTATAAAGAATGAAACTTAGTACATTAGTAGTATATCTATGGGAGCCAAGATTCATGAGAGCCGAGAATCACCCTGTTGGGCTGTCCGGAGTCATGACCCCGCCTTTACCTTTACCTTTATTCTAGAAGGTTCTAAGCCGCGCTTTTATGTCCGATTCTTTTTCCGATTTTTTATGTGATAATCAATTGTGACAATCAATCATCAAGATTTTTACGCAAAATTTCTATGGGGGTAATCCTACCGGTTATCTACAGCATACCCCGGCACACTAATTAGTCGAAAGAGCCTAAGCTGTAATTCCACTTAACCCGTTCACCGGCACTAATCCTTTTAAAGCCATTTCTTGTATTTTGGTAGGTATGAGTGGGAATATGCAGGTTTGCAGTTGTTGCCGTCTCAAATAGACCGCACACCCCTTAGTTCCTTTTATTTCTCCTGAACGCTGCCCCTACCATCGCACTTCCAGGTAAGGACGAGTGACCGTTTTCAGGTAGACCAAGGGGATTACGGGTTGCACTAATTGTCACTTAGAGCCGCTGGCTCCGCCGGAGCCCGGCGAGGCCGGGGTATGATCTACAGTCCAGTATCCGTGGTGAGTGACGTTACCTTTCAAGAGTTCTTACGCATGCGTTTATTAGTGTGACAAGCAATCATCAGAATTTTTACAGCAATCATCCGAATTTTTACGCTAATTCCTACCGGTACACAGTGGGGAATTTTCACGAAAACGTGGCCATAATCCAGGGGATCATGGGAATTTTTCGAAATTTGATATACTGATGTTTTTGGGGTCGCTGATTACAAATCTGGTATCCAAATTTGGAAAAAAAATGGCGGCTCCAATATGGCCGATGGAGACATCAATTTCGTAAAAAACACGATTGATTATACACCTTACCGATGTTTTCGGGGTCGCTGATTACGAATTTGGTATCGAAATTTGGAAAAACAAAATGGCGGACTTAATATGGCCGACTTAGACATGAATTTCATAGAAAACACGATTGATTATACACTTTACTGATATTTTCGGGGTTGCTGATTACGAATCCGATATTCAAATTCGGAAAAATAAGACGGCGTACCTAAAATATATGTGCTATACTAAATTAGACAATAGATTCGGGAATTTCGGGGAAAATAATTATTCTCTTGCAATATAGTAAACAAAGTCTTTATTTCCAGAAATTAAAAGTCATAAGTCAATCCGAAGCCGGATAGAGATCTTCATGTGTGATAGTTGGGCTCGCTAATAGTGGATTCTGACGAAAACTGCTCCCTTTTTTATTGAAAGGATGTCCCTTCGCTTGAAGGTGATAGGAGAAGTTTCAGAACCTAGATAGAAAGAATAGTATTTCGTATTAATTATAAATGGCATTGTAATCCGAATGAGGATAAGAGATACGCCTTTGTGCATTTACTAACATTTCATTAGAATGCGGATTTGGCGTTTCGAATACAATAACAAATTTCGAATAAAGCCCTTCGCCTCTCGGAAACAAATTGTACGTATGATAAATCAGGTATCAGAATTTTCATTAACAATATATTAATATTTCGAATCCATTGTTAGAGTAAACCAGTCGACCGAGTCCGCTTAGGGTGAGAAAGTTCCAAGTAAGCGAGCTACCTGCCCAGCTCGGCTGACTAGGCAGCTGAATTGGCATGGAACGCGGCGCGCCGGGGGCCTTCTCGGAACCCGCATACGTTCACTAAAAATGCTCTGGATCAGCCCGCGCAAGTTTGCGCAGTCTGATCCACACTTCATTCGAAAGCTGATATTCTGAGCTAAAATTTAAAAAAAAAAAACGAAAGCGGAATGTCGTGGGACTCTCAACTAAAAGTCTACGCAAAGTCAATATTTATTTCCGAACGAAGGCACTTTTCGGGATTATCGTTAGACTACGTAAACATGGACAATAAAGACTATTTTTTAATTGTAAAATCAGCAAAATTTTCTACATACCTCGAGGAAGATCATCCATTTTTTCGAAATTGATTATCACTTTACACTGTTAAGTTATGAGTGTTCAAAGTTAGAGCGGATATGAAACCGAAATTCAGGTACGTGACTGTCACGGACGAGGGTCAACTTTGAACTGAAATATCTAGGAGACTATAAGGGTTAAAGGGTCGGGACAACCGGGAGGTTACGCAGAAATTAGTTCTTAACCAATCCCCCCGGTCGTTATACCTGCATGGGAAATTTCGTTTTTTGAATTTTGGCCACGTTTTCGTGAAAATTCCCCACTGTGCGGTATAGTCCTACCGGTTAATTACAGTATATTATCTACAGTACATGTGCAAGATCCCCCAGTGCGTTAAATACTCGAAAGTTCTAACCAGCGCCTTTAGCTTATTAACGTGACAATCCCCCTGGAGAATATTTATGTGACAATCGATCGTCAGAATTTTTACGGCAGACATACGTTAATTCCTACAGGTAATCCCAGCGGTCACCCTCGGCGGGGTAAAATTTTTATATCAAAACAAGTCAATTGCGATATACAGTGCGCACTCCCTTATGTGCTGCTCAGGCCCCCAAGGGGAAGAGTATTTCCAAGAATTACGGTACCCCTACCATCATCACTCTAACTCGAGACGCGAAAACATTTCCGGCGTTCTCTTATATGGCGCTCTCGTTTGCGTATACTTTTGCACAGTATTCATAGCAAAATCGGATGTGCGTTCAACGGCATATAAGGGAGCACTAGAATTTTGTCCCATCTTGGCAAAGAAGTGAGGGCTGATGTTCGAGGATAGTTAGGGGAAGCGGCACATAACCGAGCAGCACATAAGGGAGTGCGCACTGTATCCGGCACATATAGTGCATTGACAGTTCTAACCAATGCCTTTACCCTTGGTGGTAGAATTTTTAATAAGTCAATATTGTAATACTACACAGGTTATATACCTCGTTTCAAATGTCACAGCTATCCTACAGACTAAGAGTAGTGAGAAGGCATATGACAGCAATTCATGTTATATTTTAAATATTTATTTCAAAATTATACAGACAGGTCAGGGATACTTTGCCCCTACAGACTTATAGTAGATTCTTAAATATTGTAAGACATATGACAACAAATTCATGGTATATTTCAAAGATTTATTTCAATATTATACAGCAGGCATGTTAGGGATACTTCGCAATGTGAATAAAATTGGGCGAAAACGTTTAGAAACATGACGGTAGTACACGCCACCGTCTTCAGCAACCGCTTTCAATTTCTGGAATAAGGCATCATCACTCAGCAGTCTTGCAGTTATACGTGGAGGTAGATTTTCGGTAAATGTTTCGTAAGGGGCGTCTCCACCAATAATGTCAACTACCCCGATAATGTTGTTATCTGCCGAAAACTGATGATAAAATGCACACCGCTAATTGATTTCTTGATGGGAACAGGTTCACCGCATAGACCCAACTGACCAATTTTAAATAACTCAGCATCGGTGAAGTTGTGGGTAGAGGAGTCCTCGACTAACTGCCCAGCGTTGAACAGATTGGCATCAGATAGGTCTACGGTAGCAGCTAAATCCATGATGTTGATCATTTTCAATAAAACTTAGAAAATCTTCTCCGGAGTTCTATTCGATGCTCACACTTGTGAATTCAGATTGCAAGTAACTCAGATTTTGAGATGGTGTTATATTCATAGTGAGCACCAACTAGATAAACCAGTTTTCACAGGCTTCGAATACTTTTTCAATACAAACCTTCTCTCACCCTGTCCGCAAAATTATCGTGAACTAATCTTACCCTCAGCATTAACGTGGTAAATACGCATCGTATCGAAGCTGAAGGAAATTTCTTGTGAACAGGTCGAAGAACTGAAATTTCAACTGGTTGATCAGATCTTTGAACTGCACAGTTCTACACGTTGATCAGGTATCAGATTTTCTGAACTGATATACCCTAAAATAATGTTAAATAAAGGTAAGCTCGACAGAACAATTCATGTATGATTATTTATTTGCAAAAACGTGATACATTTTGATAGAATTTACATATTGTTGAATTCAACTCGGTTGTATAGTCCCCCAAGATTATGCATGTGAAGGCGATTCTCATCGGCAGCCAGTATCATTTTTTGGAACAAGTCCTCATCGTCTATCAACACTTTTGACGTGCGTGCGGGTAGAAACGCAGAAAATGTGTTTTCCAAATCAAGGGTTATTCTTGTACCGAATCTTGTTTGCACTTTCCGCAGACCGGTGACGGGATAGTGTTTATTTACGGGGACTAATTCTTGACCTCAGTTGAATGTGTAGACAGGATTCTTGGATATGAAGGTCGTAGTAACGTTAATACTTTTAATCGTCAACGTTTCAGCCCTGGTTGTGGGCCCTCCTCAGGACAAAACATTTATTCATCTACAACACAATTTACATAGCAGTTTTCTTGCGCACAGGAACAGATTTCAAAAACACAAGAAACGGTCAAGCTGACCTTACCTAAAAAAACTAATTAGGGATACCAAATAATGCCAGACCATCAACACTGAGCAAAAAGTGTTAATCCAGGCTCATGTTTCCGGAACTTCCACCTTTCCATCACTACTGTTAAATCTAGAATTGATAAGTTAAATTACCAAAAAAGGAAGAGAGGCTGACTTTGACAGAAAGTTCGGCGAGACTGTTATGACAGCAACCCGCAGAGTATGAATACTGAGAATATAGACTATCATACTGAGAATATAGACACGGTATCAAAACAATAAACTCAATCGGTACTTATAAATAGACATGGTGTAGTTAGTCACTAGAGTTTATCGATACCTGTCACTGGACAAGTTAGGTATCCGAGCTCAATCTCACATACGTGTCACTCAATTTCTCTACATCCTTACGCAAATTAACTGACCCTCGATGACTAACAATGTTACACATTTCCAAAATAATTCTTTTGTAATAAGACGGTTCCTCATGTAAGATCTTAACATTATCATAATCAAACTGATGATCCTGTTCTACAATGTGTTGGGTTAAAGCCGTATAATGGTCAACGTTGGCTTTGATGTTCTTTTTATGTTCACTAATTCGTTGCGACAAATGTCTCGACGTTTGACCAATATAAGGCTTTGTACAATCTTTACAAGGAATTTGATACACAATATTGGAACGTTTTTCCAACGGTAACGCGTCTTTACCAGAGTCGAACATAGATCTTAGGTCGTTCAAGTTCTTACCAACAAACTGAACATTGTATTTTTTAAACGTGCGGTTTAGCGATTCAAACAAACCAGCAATGTAAGGGATCGAGATGAAAGTTGATCTATTAGGGTCCGCTTGAACACTCACATTGCTGTTCATTCTCGCATTGATCGTAAGTACACGTTTATCAATAGTTCGGTTTACCAATTGAGTTGGATAATCATTTTTGTTAAGAACCTCTCGTATAATATCTAGGTTTTTTTCGTGAAACCGCGGGTTAGATAACTTAATTCCTCTATCAACTAAGCTCGTAATCGAACCAATTTTGTAAGATTTTGGGTGATGTGAGTGAAAGTTTAAGTATCTCTGTGACCAAGTGGGTTTTTTTGGTACCAATCCGTTTCGATAGTCTGATATGAGTTGATGATGCGTGCATCTAAAAAACTGATAGACCCCTGTGTTTCCGTCTCGCAGGTAAATTGTAATCTAGGGTGGAAATCATTAAATGCATGTAACAGATGGATCACTGAGTCTCTCGGTACCGCAGTTAGAATATCGTCTACATAACGAAAATAGAAGGGCAAATCGTAACCCAAATTATTGATACAATGTGACTCTAAATCATCCATCACGAGATCAGCTAGAATAGGTGACAGAGGAGATCCCATAGGTAGCCCAAAGGTCTGAGAGTATATGGTGTCATCAAATTTAAAAATGGAGGCATCAAAACACAATCTCAAAGCTATTACCAATTGGTTTAACGATACTGGTATTTTTCCTGACAACTGATGCCAACGTTTCTTAATGGCTTCAAGCGCGAGTTCTTTTGGTACGTTAGTGAATAATGCTACCACATCCAAAGAAATCAACATATAGTTAGGGGGCAAAACCATACCTCTCACTTTGTCGACCAGTGTAAAACTATCCTTGAGAAAGATAATTTGGTAAAACCGACATCTTTTATCAAGGATAGTTTTACACTGGTCGACAAAGTGAGAGGTATGGTTTTGCCCCCTAACTATATGTTGATTTCTTTGGATGTGGTAGCATTATTCACTAACGTACCAAAAGAACTCGCGCTTGAAGCCATTAAGAAACGTTGGCATCAGTTGTCAGGAAAAATACCAGTATCGTTAAACCAATTGGTAATAGCTTTGAGATTGTGTTTTGATGCCTCCATTTTTAAATTTGATGACACCATATACTCTCAGACCTTTGGGCTACCTATGGGATCTCCTCTGTCACCTATTCTAGCTGATCTCGTGATGGATGATTTAGAGTCACATTGTATCAATAATTTGGGTTACGATTTGCCCTTCTATTTTCGTTATGTAGACGATATTCTAACTGCGGTACCGAGAGACTCAGTGATCCATCTGTTACATGCATTTAATGATTTCCACCCTAGATTACAATTTACCTGCGAGACGGAAACACAGGGGTCTATCAGTTTTTTAGATGCACGCATCATCAACTCATATCAGACTATCGAAACGGATTGGTACCAAAAAAACCCACTTGGTCACAGAGATACTTAAACTTTCACTCACATCACCCAAAATCTTACAAAATTGGTTCGATTACGAGCTTAGTTGATAGAGGAATTAAGTTATCTAACCCGCGGTTTCACGAAAAAAACCTAGATATTATACGAGAGGTTCTTAACAAAAATGATTATCCAACTCAATTGGTAAACCGAACTATTGATAAACGTGTACTTACGATCAATGCGAGAATGAACAGCAATGTGAGTGTTCAAGCGGACCCTAATAGATCAACTTTCATCTCGATCCCTTACATTGCTGGTTTGTTTGAATCGCTAAACCGCACGTTTAAAAAATACAATGTTCAGTTTGTTGGTAAGAACTTGAACGACCTAAGATCTATGTTCGACTCTGGTAAAGACGCGTTACCGTTGGAAAAACGTTCCAATATTGTGTATCAAATTCCTTGTAAAGATTGTACAAAGCCTTATATTGGTCAAACGTCGAGACATTTGTCGCAACGAATTAGTGAACATAAAAAGAACATCAAAGCCAACGTTGACCATTATACGGCTTTAACCCAACACATTGTAGAACAGGATCATCAGTTTGATTATGATAATGTTAAGATCTTACATGAGGAACCGTCTTATTACAAAAGAATTATTTTGGAAATGTGTAACATTGTTAGTCATCGAGGGTCAGTTAATTTGCGTAAGGATGTAGAGAAATTGAGTGACACGTATGTGAGATTGATCTCGGATACCTAACTTGTCCAGTGACAGGTATCGATAAACTCTAGTGACTAACTACACCATGTCTATTTATAAGTACCGATTGAGTTTATTGTTTTGATACCGTGTCTATATTCTCAGTATGATAGTCTATATTCTCAGTATTCATACTCTGCGGGTTGCTGTCATAACAGTCTCGCCGAACTTTCTGTCAAAGTCAGCCTCTCTTCCTTTTTTGGTAATTTAACTTATCAATTCTAGATTTAACAGTAGTGATGGAAAGGTCGAAGTTCCGGAAACATGAGCCTGGATTAACACTTTTTGCTCAGTATTGATGGTCTGGCATTATTTGGTATCCCTAATTAGTTTTTTTAGGTAAGGTCAGCTTGACCGTTTCTTGTGTTTTTGAAATCTGTTCCTGGGCGCAAGAAAACTGCTATGTAAATTGTGTTGTAGATGAATAAATGTTTTGTCCTGAGGAGGGCCCACAACCAGGGCTGAAACGTTGACGATTAAAAGTATTAACGTTACTACGATCTTCATATCCAAGAATCCTGTCTACAGTGTTTACTTACTTCAAGATCTGCCAATTTCTTCGTGGGAAAGTATTCGTCACATCGATCCACCTTGTTGATTTTAGTCAGGTCCATAGCGTTGTTCATATTAATTTTATACTCTTCAATCTTCTCAAAATATGATTAAGATCAGATTTTGTCTGAATCAAGGCTTTTACTTCACCAATACTTTTCCAAAGCAGTCCGATTCGCAGTTTGAGTTCTTGTCGCTTGCGAATACTGCTCATGGGAGTATTAGTTGAAGACTAACATTTAGCATTAAAATTCAGAGCCTTTTATACCTAGCCAACAGGTGATCTCAGATTCAGTTTTGATCTACGAAGGAGCGCCCGTTTCTTCAATAATAATACGCGGTTTACAGCGCAATGCATATTATGATCGCTACAACTAAGTTCGCGAGGGTACAAAACCCCCAATCGCTCTAGTGAGGGACAACCACACTTCTCTATGTTAACAAATATAGCTTTGCTTAACTTCGACAACTGCACACATGTGTGATAATTTTGGGCATAGTACACGTATACTCTTCTGATTCTTTCACATGTTTCACAATAAATTCTTTAAGATTAGTGTAAGGAGCCCAACCATTCCACCAGCTAATTCCATGCCATTCAGACTCCATTCCCACAGCCATCCGCTGATATTCTGACAATTCGTAAATGTCGTAAGGTTCTTCAAACTTGAGGGTTATTATTTTTTCATTGTCAGCATCCACTAAGGCAATTTCCTTGACTTATTATTCAGCATTTTTTTCCATAAACCCCAACGTATTGATAAATATTTGATGCATTTGAACTACTTTTAAAAAATATACTGTCAGCCACGGAGTAGTGGTTGTACAACGGATCGATACTGCGAGTAATCTTTCAAACGTTGATCATTGAGAACCGACTCGAAATGTTAATCTTAACTGACATGATAAGCTGCATACAAGGTTGTGAGCTGATTAAAATGCAGGTAAATTAAAGCTGATGTTGAGCTGAATTTATGTGTTAGTCTTCATACAAAGTTGCATTAGCAAAGTTGCAGTGTAAAAATAACTATTGAGGAACATTTACGCGAGTTAGATGACATTTAGAAAGAAAATCGTGAAATCTGCATGTTAGAATGGGATATGGGGTTGAGGTAGAATTTCGAATAATTAGTATTTTGTATGTGTATTAAATGTAGTTTTATTGAGACAAAAATTTTAAATGAACAGTATATGTATTGAACGTAATTTTTTTATTTTTGCACACAACATCTGTTATTCATTTTACAAATATTTTCAATTGCACAGTCACCTGAATGACTGCTACACCGTGGCTGTTGTCGAGCACATTTTATTTCATCAGCTAAATACGCTGCATCAATATTAGACAATCGTTTCAAAATTAATTTAACAGACTTAATAATAACTAAGACTGATAGAGAATTTTGTAGAAGTGGGTGTACAAGATGCAGCAGCCCCGAGTAGGGTATATTTCCGTCATCCCAGCTAAATCCGTGAAAAAGTTTAGTCTCACGCGCTTGATGTTGGTTGTCTTTGGGTAAAACTGACCAGAGATATGGTGGTTGAAGTATAAAATACTTCAAATTTAAATTCTTTTGACGTTTCGGTCCTGTTGAGGACCCTCTTCAGAACGAGTTTTATTCTAAAGGATATACAAACTAGTAGATTCAAAAAAACAAATAAAATATATGAATAAAAGACTATTAGCAACTAATCAAACAGAATATAGATATTTACAAAATTCATTTTAAAACCATACCTTAACCGGTTGAGTGGTAGACCCTTTTTCTAGTTTTCTGACCAAAAGTGGTACGTTGCAGTTCTTTTTCAGAATACATACGAATATGTTTTCTAGGGGTTTTTGGAGTCGCTGATTACGAATGCGTTATCAGAATTTTGAAATTCCAAGGTGGAGACCCGGGACTGCGCATGCGCTCTAGCAAATTCGATATAACTTTGACTATTCGGTCTAAAAATCCCTACTCGGGGGTTTTCGCGGTCGCTGATCACGAATTCGTTATCAGAATTTCGGAATTCCAACATGGCGTCCCAGTACTTCGCATGCGCACTAGGAAACTCGATATAACTTGGACTATTCGGTTTGAAAATCCCTACTCGGCGGTCTTCGCGGTACTTTCTCGGTTTGAACTATCAAAAGTAATTCAAACTGACACAACTCATTCTAACCCAATCCAACCCAACAGAGGGGTCGGTTGGGTTACGTTAGGTAAGGCTGGATTAGGTTAGCTTTGATCGGATAAGTGGGGTTGGTCTAGCTTAGGAGAAGGCGAAAAAAGGGATTTTCAGACCGAATAATCAGAATTATATCAAATTTGCTAGAGCGCATGCGCAGTACTGGCTGGCCATCTTGGAATTCCGAAATTCTGATAACGTATTCGTGATCAGCGACCGCGAAAACCCCCGAGTAGGGATTTTTAGACCGAATAGTGAAAGTTCTATCGATTTTGCTAGAGCGCATGCGCAGTACTGGCTCGCCATCTTGGAATTTTGAAATTCTGATCCCGGATTCGTGATCAGCGACCGCGAAAATGGTTAGATATCAATTTGTGTGCAAATCGGTTGATATTTGAGCAAGTAATTCAAATTTGTACATATATGATCCATTTCCACTGCGGGGACCTTTTTTTTTTGTACATATATGATCCATTACCACTTAACCGGTTAAGAAATAATAGACAAAAACATTTAGGCATCCCGTAGCAGAACAATAACACTGCAGTAACGGCTGTTGAGATGGAATCCCGGGTAACAATTTGAAGTGGCAGCCGTATGGCCGCTACATGGCCAACAGACCAAGCCAATGTGGCCGCCATGTCAGCCGACCCCGGTTTTATCATGGCTAGTACCTGGCAACGACGACCAAACTATGTCGCTCCTTGATGGCAGCTAGGTGGATAAACAGCATGGTTTACTTATGGTTTCGACCTGGCGGCGATATGGCGGCGCTATCTCGCTGCCATGTGGAGGCCAACTAGTTGCCAGGTAACAATCCAACGCGGCAACCATACGGCCGCTACATGGCCAACCCACCTAACCAATGTGGCCGCTATGTCGGCAGTGGTCGGTTTTATCATGGCTTTCACCTGGCAACGACGACCAAACTATGTCGCTCCTTGGTGGCAACTAAGTCGATAAACAATATAGTTCATTTATGGTTTTGACCTGGCAGCGACATGGCAGCGCTTACTCGTTGCTATGTGTGGGCCATCTGGTTGCCAGTAATTTTGATACCTCTCTGAAACATGAAAGCCATGAAGTCACCATGAAATTTCCCCAGTTAGCTGTCATGTGACAGTCACTCTATTTTGGAACGAGTACCGCTCCTTGAGTTCTATTTTACTTTTAAGTATATATTTCATTCACACAGTAGTCATTCCAAAAGAACTGTTATGAACTATACTACCGGGTAGGCGGTATGAGTCGCTTGACTCGTAGGTGAATTATGATTGTAGTCGGCCGGCAACGGGTAAGTGTAGTCAAGCCGACGTTACTTTGCTTGCGAGCGTTGTCGCTCATCTATCGGCATAGCAAGGTACTAAGGTAGGTGGCGACGCATTGTATAGACCAGGTAAATGCCAGGCTACCTTAAGACATGGCCTTGCCAGCTTGCCCCACGTAAAAGCTATATGGCAATGCGAGGTGGCGGCCAGGTAGTTGCCAGCGGTCGCCAGTTAACGTTAAGACACAGCAGTACCAGGTTGGCCGACATAAAAGCCATATGGCATCGCGAGGTGGCGGCCAGGTAGTCGCCAGTTAACGCTAAGACACGGCAGTACCAGGTTGGCCCACATCAAAGCCATATGGCATCGCGAGGTGGCGGCCAGGTAGTCGCCAGCGGTCGCCAGCGGTTGCCAGTTCACGTTAAGACACAGCAGTACCAGGTTAGCCCACGTGAAAGCCATATGACATCTCGATGTGACGGCCGAGTAGTTGCCAGTTAACGTCAAGACACGGCAGTACCAGGTTGGCCCACATAAAAGCCATATGGCATCGCGAGGTGGCGGCCAGGTAGTCGCCAGCGGTCGCCCGCGGTCGCCAGTTAACGTTAAGACACAGCAGTACCAGGTTGGCCCACATCAAAGCCATCTATGGCATCTTGAGGTGGCGGCCAGGTAGTCGCCAGTTAACGTCAAGACATGGCAGTGCCAGGTTTGCCCGTATGAAAGCCATATGGCATTGCGAGGTGGCGGCCAGGTCAATGCTAGGTAGTGACGGGACATCGCAGTGCCAGTTTGGCCCACATAAAATCGATGTCGTGGCGCAAGGTGGCGGCCAAGATGGTGCAACATTGGTAGCCTAGCTTAGTTAGCCATATTATCGCCATGTGAAAAGGCCATGTTGAAACCATATAGCCGCCGCATGGTTATCGAACATTGGCCTGTTATGTGGCTGGCCGACAGCATTACCGTGCTCATGCAGCATGGCATTAAGGTGAAGTGAAACGTTTAACAGAACCTCGAAAACGGGAATCGTGAATTCTCCGGAACTACTGAATCAATCGCGATGAAACTTTGAGGGATTACACAGCATTGTGGCAGAAAGTGGCTGATTATTTCACTTTTCCAAAATTCGACAAAAATTTTCACAGATTGACGTACCGACCACATAAATCGCGAGATTATTCACTGTTGACGTAGATAATCACATTTTCCCGATAATTAGCCACTCCGCGATGAAGAACCACACACTTTCAGCCTAATACCGTGTCATTTGATGAAGAAATAGTTGAGAATTGACGATTCTGCGTTACTCATAACTAAAAAACCGACATTCAGTTGAGATCACAACCCTTATCGACATTTAGTCGAGATCAGAGCCTGTACCGAAATTGCAGCCAGTTTACTTGCAAATAATCTAGCGGTGGGCAGAGGTACCAAACGTTCGGTAGTTCTGTTTTACCGCGGTGCAAGGCACCCCGCCGTGGCCTTGAAACGTTTTACTTCACCTTAATGTGGCTTGTGGGCTGGCCATGTAAATTATTACCTGGGATGTATTAGCACATATATCAAAACTAGACAAAGAGAAATAGAGCACAATAATATTACCTAAAGGGGAAAAAAAAAAAAAAAAAAAACAAATAGAAAGCGAAAGAATAGCTATCAAAAAAGCCCACTTCTCTATTATCAAAATTATTAGAAGTTAGATCAACCGTCAAAAGAAGAGAGAAACACTGTCAGAGGTAGGCAAGACAAGATGGGAGTACTTCACTGTAAAGCGGGAATTAGAGTCGATATTAAAATCAATCATATGAATGCGAATCAATGTTGTGTCAATAGTGAGACGGTAGATAAGGAGGACACCTTACTTAATGACCGAGGAGTAAATAGTGCTCAGATGTTCCACATCTTGTCTGAGGTTAACCGCCGAAGAATGACTAACAATATTGCACATTTCTAATAGTAGCCGCTTATGGTATCTAGGTTCTTCATCTAGAATATTAATCCTGTCATAATTAAAAGAATGATCGCATTCAGTGATATGTCTGGTGAGCGCAGTATGTCTGTCATTGGTTTCCTCAATGTTGTTTTTATGTTCTTTAATCCTAGTTTTTACTTGTCTGCCAGTTTGCCCAATATACACACCGTTGCAATCATTACAAGGGATTCTGTAAATTACATTTGTACGATTATCCTGCGGTAGGGGGTCTTTTCCCGAGTCAAAAATAAAACTTAAATCATACATACAATTACCTACAAATCTCATATTGTATTTGCGGAAGGTTTTGTTTAGAGTTTCAAAAAGGCCTGCTACGTAAGGGATGGAAACAAACTTGGATTGGGCGGTATTCAAATCAGAGCCTATATCACCGTTATTGTTGTGGTCTGCCATGTTCAAAACCCAACATCTCTTTTTGATGCAAGTTTTTATCAAGTGAGAAGGATAATCGTCAGACGTAAAACCTGGTATATTAGGTCTAAGTTCTTTTGGCGGTATTCAGGTTCAGATAACCTAATAGCGCGATCGACCAAATTGTTAATCGTGCCAATCTTGTAAGACATAGGGTGGTGTGATGAAAAGTTTAAATAGCGTTGTGACCACGTTGTTTTATGATACCAATCAGTCTTTATGATGCAGTTGTTGTTGAATACATTGACATCCAGGAAGCTGATATGACTTTCATGTTCAGTTTCACAGGTAAATTGGAGTCTAGGATGGTAATTATTAAAGACATGTACCAAGTGAATAATAGAGTCCCTAGGAGCAGCGGTGAGGATGTCGTCAACGTAGCAGTAAAAAAACGGAAGATCGAAGTCTAATTGTCTAATGCAAGATTGTTCTAAATCATCCACAACTATGTCAGACAAGATTGGAGATAAAGGAGAACTCATAGGAAGGCCATATTGTTGAGCAAAGATGGTGTCGTTAAATCTAAATCTAGCCGCCCTGAAGCAAATGTTCAACGCCCTAATAAGATCTGCCTGAGGTATGTTGTCCTTGAGTTGAGGCAAGCGTTTGTTAATCGCATCTATCGCTAACCCTTGCGGGACATTCATAAACAGTGATATGACATCTAGTGAAATTAGGATGTAATTAGGTGGAAGGACCACATGTCTGATTCTATCAATCAAACTAAAGCTATCCTTGATTCTAGAAGCCGGAGGTGTGACATGGCTACCGATCCAATCATTTAAAGTTCGTGCTAAAAAATACGTAGGGCTGTTGATGAACGATACAATCACTCGTACAGGAATATCTACCTTGTGTATCTTGGGTAGACCATAAGCTCTAGGTGGTACACAATCCCGTTTGGCTATGGAGAACCTACGAGCTTTAGAGATATATTCTTTGTTCAACCACCCAGAAGTGAGTGTTGAGATCTCATCCTGTAGAGTACTAGTTAGATCGAACTTCACAACTTTGTACGTATTGACATCAGAAAGCTGTTCCATCATTTTTTTAGAATACATAAGTCTAGGAATGACTACCGTAGTATTACCTTTATCAGCCTTAACGAACATTAGATCAGGATGTGAATTGCGGAAAGCCTTAGTTTGAGCGATATTAGAAGCAAGAAGCTCAGAGTAATTATTATTAGAAGGTTGGTTCTTAAAACGTTGGATTGTATTAGTGAAATCCAACCGAGCTTCATTTCTCAAATCAGAAGGGATAGCAGAGATTTCGGATTCAAATGGAGCAACCAATCGTTTAGTCGGAATAGACCGGTTGTTGAAAGGTAAACCAAATTTAGGACCAAGTTGTATGACTTCCGCAACATTGTCGGGAATAGGAATGTCACTAAGATTCACGACCCAATTGTTATGTATACTGTTTTTGGGAAGCTCACATTTTTTGGACTGATCGATTAATCTAGTTAATTTCTTAATGTTGGAGGCTTTATGTTTCTCAAAAGTGAAATTAAGATGTTTGTTCTGTGTTGAGAAGAACTTGTTGGCCATATGCTCAGGTAGATCTCGTACAATCAAATTCCTAAGAAGATCTAAGCGTCTATTAAGTCTAATTATAGATGCATGTGCATCACTAATTTCTAGATTCAGTATAACTAACTGGAATTTTTTAAGCTGCTGTTTGAATTTAGATCTGAACTTAGGTAAATTAAAATAAAAACTGTTAGAGAAAATTTTAGGGAATCTTAAATGTTGAGGGACAATTTCCAGTTGCTTACAACGAAGGAGGAAGATGCGGTGGTTCTTCAGCTTCGATAGTTTCCTAGCACCCGACGTCCAACTCCGCAGATTGTCAGCCGACAATTTGTCATGAGAAAGAGAGACGTCGTGGAAAAAACCCATGATCCCAGAAAACCCAGTATACAGGGTGTAAATCTTAACTCTGTACATACTTATAGGGTGTGCAGGGGCTGCCAATACAAGCATTTTGAGGTATGACACCCATGGTCGGAAACTCATCCTAACTACTATGGAGGGCTTTGAATGATATGGTACCGCAGGCTTTATCGTAATGTAATGAATCAGATGTGATCACTTTCGACCCAACATTTTATTCAGCCGTAGAGAACAGTACATGAATGTTCTTGCGTGAATTCAACAAAACGATAAACTTTGCATTAAAAAAATAACAAGACAATTTCCGGTGCTTATGAACAGAATTTGAAAAAGTTATAGAAAACGAATTGGGGTTTTGCACACTTGGGCTTTTCGTTTTGCATAACTTTTTCAAATTCTGTTTATAAGCACCGGAAATAGTTTTGTAATTTTTTTATTGCCAAGTTTATCGTTTTGTTGATTTCACGCAAGAACATTTGTACTGTTGTCTACCGCTGAATAAAATGTTGGGTCGAAAATGATCACATCTGATTCATTACACTAAGAAAAGCGCGCGGTACAAGCGCGCGGTACAAGCGCGCGGTACCAGAACCTTCAAAGCCCACCACAGCCGTTGGGATGAGGTTCCGACCTTGGGTGTCATACCTCAAAATGCTTGTATTGGCAGCCCCTACACACCCTATAAGTATGTACAGAGTTAAGATTTACACCCTGTATAGAAGAATAGTATTCTTTGACCTCGTTGTGTGTGTGAATAAATCTTGGGTAGAGGTCGATTATAAAAACATCAGTTGACGTTTCGGTCCTGTTGAGGACCCTCTTCAGAACGAGTTTTATTCTAAAAGATATACAAACTAGTAGATTCAAAAAAACAAATAAAATATATAAATAAAAGACTATTAGCAACTAATCAAACAGAATATAGATATTTACAAAATTCATTTTAAAACCATACCTTAAGAAATGATAGACAAAAACATTTAGGCATGACGTAGCAGAACAATAACACTGCAGTAACGGCTGTTGAGATGGAATGTATTAGCACATATATCAAAACTAGAAGACAAAGAGAAATAGAGCACAATAATATTACCTGAAGGGAAAAAAAAAAAAAAAAAACAAATAGAAAGCGAAAGAATAGCTATCAAAAAAGCCCACTTCTCCATTACCAAAATTATTAGAAGTTAGATCAACCGTCAAAAGAAGAGAGAAACACTGTCAGAGGTAGGCAAGACAAGATGGGAGTAAGACTTCACTGTAAAGCGGGAACTAGAGTCGATGTTAAAATCAATCATATGAATGCGAATCAATGTTGTGTCAATAGTGAGACGGTAGATAAGGAGGACACCTTACTTAATGACCGAGGAGTAAATAGTGCTCAGATGTTCCACATCTTGTCTGAGGTTGACCGCCGAAGAATGACTAACAATATTGCACATTTCTAATAGTAGTCGCTTATGGTATTTAGGTTCTTCATCTAGAATATTAATCCTGTCATAATTAAAAGAATGATCGCATTTAGTGATATGTCTGGTGAGCGCAGTATGTTTGAATCTACTAGTTTGTATATCCTTTAGAATAAAACTCGTTCTGAAGAGGGTCCTCAACAGGACCGAAACGTCAACTGATGTTTTTAAGTCGACCTCTACCCAAGATTTATTCACACACACAACGAGGTCAAAGAATACTATTCTTCTATTTAAATTCTTTTCCAAAACTGCGATTTCTTTCACAATATACGTATCGTTGGGCCCTGTAAACCCCTGAATATCGACAAGTGTGGGCCCCATGATCTATACCTTTCTGCAAATAATCTGATTTGTCAAGCATTTATAGGGCCACGATCACCCCACCTTTATTCAAATAATTTTTCGAACCACATTTGTCAGCGGACTGTATTCAATAATTTTATCATGAAAAATTGGACAATGCGCAGTTGCATCTGCGGGGACATTACTGTTACACTGAAGCTCGAGACGTATATCTACAGACGCACTTTTTAGAGATTCATTCTGACGTGAACAATCTATTACCGCGATCGGAGCATGGCTTTTAAATGTATCTAGATCAAGCAATGGTTCCGGACTACCGGTCTCGCCGTAATACAATGCTTTGAATTTGGCATACATATTATAAAGCAAAGCGTAACGTTTTCGGGTGAAATCCAAATCTAAATTATCGTACGGATATGACTCAGAATTAAGGTATAGACGGATGTTTGTCAATTGGCAATGTAGCCCAGTCACTTTAGTCAAAAAATTGGTCATATTCCGGAATAAATCCCACCAAGCTGGATTTTGGTATGGAACTTCGATTCGACGTCTAAAACAACATATCAAAAGTCCCCACCGATTGGTCGCCGGCGTCCTTTATAAATGGCGGCTAAAGGTGCAGAAAATCAGCTTATCCCAAATATCTCCGGATATATCAATGCTACGATAAAAGTGGTAGAGCACTAATATGAAGTTATTTAAATTTTCTACAAAAAAGGTTTGATATATTTTTTTCGTACAAGCAAGGGTTTTTGCGTGAGCGCGCGTGCAATATGACCGTAGCGTTCGAAGTGCGGCGGTAGGCAGTTTTTCTCAAATATCTCTTCAATGAGTAATCTTAAGATAACAGGGAGAAAAGTGTATAGCAAATTTCCTCATACTAATATAGTAATGGTGGGATATACCTTCCAATAAGACGATCATTCCTATACTTTATACCAAATGTCACCATGTATAATAGAAATATTCCTATATGCGTGATGACATTTGGCATAAAGTATAGGAATGATCGTCATATTGGAAGGTATATCCCACCATTACTATATTAGTACGAGAAAATTTACTGTACACTTCTCTCCGTGAAAGATTATAGAAATACAAGTCGGTGCAAATTAAACTTTTTGTAAAAAGTACTATTTCGTGACTATTTCTTACACCAGCTGCAGTGTTTATTCACATACGAGTTTTTTCGCATTCAAATGTACTCTCTTCCACACCACCTACGGGGTCGCAGAGTGCCAAGCGCATTTTTTTTAGCGTGGTATCCCGAAAAGTCAGTCTGATCCATGAAATGAAAGGTAAAACTAAATAATACACAAAAACTTATATACATTTATTTACAAGCTGTGGTCATATAATGTTTTTTTTTTTCTCTTTCTTAATTTTACTCGTTCTCGCATTCCTGGATGATCGGGCAGAAGGTTTCAGAGCTTTCTCCATCCATCAGATTTGAGTTTTCCGCAATAATGTCCTCCGATCTTTGGTGAGAATCCTCGCTAGGAGGTATGTTAAGGTATGTTTGTCCAGAACATTTACCGCAAACCATCGAGCAATGGAGACCTGCTTTCCTGCATCCGCACATCGAGCCGCAGCCTTTTGTGCAGTTGCAGAATAGTAGATTACGATACAAGTGCGCGAAGTACCTGTGTCGTATACTATTTTTTTATAACTCAGTGTGCGATTTTCGATTTCGAAAAATTCTTTTTATCAGTAACCGAAAACCGGCCGTGAATGTGAATACTGTATTTTCGACAATATTCTACAGATACACTATTTACAGTGTGCGGAATAAATCATTCTCTACACTGAAGCGTTACTTCACCTTCTATAAAGATGAGATATGAAAAATGACTTTGATATTATTAATATGTTAATTTAGATTAAGAATAAAATGATTGTCATGGAATTATTGAAAAATAAAAGAGTTCGTCGAAGCTTACATCAAATAGATCTACTAGTCGTAGAAAATTTTATGAACAGACTGCGGAAACCTCTCAAGTATTTGAAAATTCCGGGAATCCGAGAATTAGAGTGGGAATTCGGACTATATAAGACGGGTGCTCGAGCAGAGCAGTTCATTCATAGAATCACAAATACAAATCACATCTACTAGATAGAGAGATAAAACTAAAGAAAATAAAAACTGCTTAATTCAAATATAAAAGTAATAGTATATTATGTGGCATGCCCGTAAACCAAGTGTTTTTCGGCGAGAATAATGATTTCAGGACGAGCTAAAGGCGAGCCGGAAGCGAGTTCTGAAATCATTATTCGAGTCAAAAACGGTTTACGGGTGCGCCCCATACTGTATTTTTTTCGAAATAGGCATGAAAAGTCACTTTGACGCCTGTTGAGATTCACTAGACGAAGAGTGAGGTTATGGTGCGATCTGTCGCGCACTTCGAACCGCGCATCGAAACTGCCGTATAAAGACTTTATACGGCAGCTTTGGAATGCGCACTTCGAACTGCGCATCCAGACTGCCGTATAAAGACTTTATAGGGCAGTTCTGAAATAAACCGTATAAAGTGACACTTTGTGGATCGAAAACAGGCGTCAAAAAGTGACTTTTCAATGCCTATGCCGAAAAAAATAAATAATAATCGGAAGAATTAGACGAGATGAGCTTTGACGAATAGTATCAACATAATATCATTGTGTATTGCGTAAGTTATTACCCTACCTTGGTTGATTAACGCTAACGGGTTAAAATTCCGCAGCCACAATTAATAAATATCCAATACAAAATTATATGATTAACGCTAACGGGTGAAATCTCCGCAGCCACAATTGTTGATTATCCCTTACAAAATTATATGATTAACGCTAACGGGAGAAATCTGCACAGCTACAATTAATGATTATTCCTTTCGCACATATAGTAAGATATGATCAATGCTAACGGGTTAAAACTCCGCAGCCACGATTAGCTGCTATCTCTTTCTAAAAATACGCCTAACGCTAACGGGTTAAATCTCCACAGCCGCAGGTCTTAGATATTATAACCCTTAAGGTTACCAATCAGCAAGTGGGAGGATAGGAGAATAGAGTCAATTCAAAATCAGATGCCCTTGCTTAAGTAGCCCAGAGATAATTAACATTCAATTAAAAGAAACTCATAAACGAGAAGTAAATAACGTTTCAACACTTAGTGCGCGAATGTATCTACTCCAGATACATTCGCGCACTCAATGCGTAAATGTATCTACTCAGCACAACGCGCGCAACAGTGTGTGAATCGGGCACTTCGCACACTACCAACAGACATGAGAAATCGAGTTTCGCACAAAGTTATAAAATAGTACATTTCATTACGAGTAAGGAAAGGCTTTTTTGACGAAACGAGAGGTTTACGGCACGAGCCGAAGGTGAGTGCTGTAACGAGGTTCGTCAAAAAGCCTTTACGTACAAGTAACGATCATTATTTTTCATCAGGATTGCCGAGAAATCGCGACGAAGTTGCGATTTTGAGGTTGGAATGATGAAAAATCATTTTCGGGAGCGTGTCAGGTGTAGCAGACTTCGTTGTAGTATTAGGGATTATAATATCATCTTGCAGCTTCCATCCCCAATCTTCCGCATGAAGATTATTTCCCTGCCAGCTTTGGACTTGATGGTAAACGCGATACAAGAGTTGTTTCGCCGCGCTTTTCGTCTTTTACAAGGTCAGTTGGAAGAAACAAAGCTGGAAAATTAGCTGTCTTTACCACCCACGAAAAGCGCGGCGGAACAACACTTGTATCACGTTTACCATCAAGTCCAAAGCTGGCAGGGAAATAATCTTCATGCGGAAGATTTGGTATGGAAGCTGCAAGATGATATTATAATCCCTAATACTACAACGAAGTCTGCTGCATCAAATACGCTCCAGAAAATGATTTTCTGCAACTGCACTAAAGGCTGCGGCTCGATGTGCGGATGCAGAAAAGCAGGTCTCAATTGCTCGATGGTTTGCGGTAAATTTTCTGGACAAACATGCCTTAACATACCTCCTAGCGAGGATTCTCACCAAAGATCGGAGAACATTATTGCAGAAAACTCAAATCTGATGGATGGAGAAAGCTCTGAAACCTTCTGCCCGATCATCCAGGAATGCGAGAACGAGTAAAATTAAGAAAGAGAGAAAAAAAAAAAAACATTATATAACCACAGCTTGTAAATAAATGTATATAACTTTTTGTGTATTATTTATTTGTACCTTTCATTTCGTGGATTAGACCGACTTTTCGGGATACCAAGCTAAAAAAAATGCGCTTGGCACTCCGCGACCCCGTAGGTGGTGTGGAAGAGAGTACATTTGAATGCGAAGAAACTCGTATGTGAATAAACACTGCAGCTGGTGTCAAAAATAGTTAGGAAATAGTACTTTTTACAGAAAGCTTAATTTGCACCGACTTGTATTTCTATAATCTTTATCTTAAGATTACTCATTGAAAAGATATTTGAGGAAAATTGCCTACCGCCGCACTTCGAACGCTACGGTCATATTGCACGCGCGCTCACGCAAAAACCCTTGCTTGTACGAAAAAAATATATCAAACCTTTTTTGTAGAAAATTTAAATAACTTCATATTAGTGCTGCACCATTTTTATCGTAGCATTGATATATTCGGAGATATTTGGGATAAGCTGATTTTCTGCACCTTTAGCCGCCATTTATAAAGGACGCCGGCGACCAATCGGTGGAGACTTTTGATATGTTGTTTGAGACGTTGAATCGAAGTTGTATACCAAGATCCAGCTTGGTGGGATTTATTCCGAAGTGAAAACCTAAAGTGACTGGGCTAATGGTCAAATATCGTACGAAGCAGTGCTGCAGCATGTAGCAAACGTGATAGCACCGGAAATGAGACCGACGTCAGCGATGACGGACTTCAAAGTTGGCTTACAAAATACGGTTCAAACGGTATATATCCGGATACCACAATACACGGTTGCCTATTTCATTACTGTCAGGTATTGTATTCATAATTGCGATTTTTCGGGGAATTGAAGTTGCTAAGAATTCCAACGAACAACACATTTTATTAGTACATGATGTAACGTGGCAAACGTTCGGACCTCCTCCATACCAGCTAAACGAGCGTACACATTTCCTAGAGTACCGAGTCGGTATAGCTAATTTGAATATCTGCCGCCCTTCGTCCTAGCGCAGCCATATCGATCGTAGATCAGCGTATTGGTCTATCGATGACGGCTAGCGCTAACAGGACGAACGGCGAGGATAAGCAATTAGCGAAGCGGAAACGAAGAGCCATTCATTGTTTAGCCGTGACTAAGGGAGCGTGCCATTATTACAATCGAATCGAGAGAGAGAGTATTTTGTAGAGTTTTGAGGTGTTATCTAGTTTTGTGTGTGATCTGGGAGATATATTGTGACTTGTGCTTGGATTTTGGACTTTGACTTGGATATTGGACATGTTACGTGCGCAACTTTCAGTATACCTAAATCTCTAAAAATCTTTTTCATTAATTCACTAATTTCATTAATTCTCTCTTTCTGTTATAATTAATTCTTTCATTCTCCTATCATATTTTTGAAACCAAATAAATATTAATTTCATTTCTAAACAGCGAGCAGTAGAGCTCTCGTTTACTTCAAAACGTGATTTAGAGCCCAAGAGCGAGTCGCAGTAGAAACATAATATTAAATTGTAACTAATATTTATTCCTTCTTGAAATGGCTTATAAGTCACGTAGGTGTCGATGAGAGCGAAGCAGCGCTGGAGCACCCAGTATTGCTGACCCCTCATCATCACACTACCTTATTAGTACGTAAATTAGTTTCTATCTCTCTCTCTCCTTTTAGAAGAATAGGGAGAACTAAGTTAATATGAGTGAGACTATATGTGAGGTATGGAGTAACATGGGACCGCATAACGTCACCAGGCCCCCGCTCCTGCGCCTAACTGCAAGTACATTGTTGCAACCGCGTGCACCTCGTCGCCTTTGAACTTGAACTAGTGTCTTTCATCTGGTAAATCGCGAAGTGCGTGGATGTAAGGATCCGTGTGCAATAATCGAGCCACGAGTTGTGTTCAATCTTTTCTTTCTTTAAAGTAAAGTGGTAGCACAAAGGACTCTGTACCCGTTAACAAAATTTAAATAACTAACTTCATTATTCCGAACTATTTACTTCAATATTCTTATTTAGTGGTCTTTCATCTGGTAAATCGCGAAGTGCGTGGATGTAAGGATCCGTGTGCAATAATCGAGCCACGAGTTGTGTTCAATCTTTTCTTTCTTTAAAGTAAAGTGGTAGCACAAAGGACTCTGTACCCGTTAACAAATTCATACAAACGTGATATAATCTAGAAGTCTAGTGATCCGTTTAGACTTACATTAAATCTCTTCAAGATTTAAGTATTTTAGAACATCGTTCAATACTTTGAAATATATTACTTTAATATATTCGATTTAGTGATCTTTCTTCCGTCAAATCGCGAGGCGCGTGGCTGTAAAGATCCGTGTGCTAATTAGAGCCAAGAGTTGGTGTTCAATCTTTTATAAGTGTCGACCCAAAGGACTCAGTACTCGTCAATAAATTCAGTTAAAACGCGATTTAATCTAATAACTTAGCGATCCGTTTTCGTAAATCCAAAATCTCTACTTAACCTATAGATTCAGTGCAGAGACACAATCAGACTATAATAAACTTTGCCTCACGCCTTATATCCTCCTGGATATAAGTAGTTCTCAGAACAATCATTCAATTCAAATCCAAACCGTTTCCTTCTATTATATCTTAGAATCAGTGTAAAGACTATTCCAAATTCCGGGTTAATATATTCGTTTAATTCAAGTTTTATCAATCATTAGAGTCAGTTTCGAACAATTAACATTCTTTGTGCAATAGAACATTTAATACGATTTTAAACAACTCTAAATTCTTCCGTTAAATAAAATCAACCGTCGAATCAAAGGCTACGAGGTTCCTACGAAGGTGAGGGCGGCTAATTATCCAACATCCAAAGATTAGTCCCATGCTACATCAGGTCAACCAAAGATAAGTCTCTACGAATAGTTCACATGCAATAGCTCATTCTATTATATTTTATATTATATTACTCGTTGTTCTCCAGAATTCTTTAATTTTATAATAGTAATTATTCATTCGTCCAACTACAATTTTTCTTAAATGTGTAAATTAACAATGGGAATATCGTCAGGCCAATACTAACGGTATTTCGGGTAAAACCCTAGCCAAGTACGAGACCACCCATTGAGCAGTATTATTCTTTATAACCATAGTTGGGCGACAATATACCACATACTAAATTAGTGACTGCATGTATAACATACTACCTAAAGTTCGTATTATTTAGAACTATACCATAATAGATATAAATTCGATATCATATAATCAGAGATAGAGAGAGAGAGAGCTCCAATACTTATTATTCTTTATTATTATTTCAAATTAACTCGTTATATTACACCTTAGACCAAATATTATTTCTTATCATTAATGTGAGAATCGTGAACAGGCTTTTCTTCATTTACAAGAACAGTTTAATAACAGTTCTTTTCTAAAGTAACAAGCCTCTACGATCCCCACGTCAGTGACCGATATTGTATCTTTATATTTTATTTTATTGTTTTGATATTTTATTATTTTATGTTATTCATTTCCTTCAAGCGACGGTTGATGTTAGTCGCCTGAACATATATCATTCATTTACCAATCGTTCAAGAATATATTATCGATTTTACCAGTCAATTCTCATTATCATTTGAATCACCTTTAGCATTCATTATCCTTATTATTATTATTATTTTATTATTATTATCATTCTATATTATTTAGCCTCTATAACTATTTAAACAATTCAATTGAGACCTGTATAGGACTAAACGGCAACGAATTCTATTTACCGGTCTATCGAAAGGTAGATCTTTTTCTTAGTATTTTTTATTTACTATTATTATTGTGTATGCGACGGACGGCCGAATTCCAATAGTTGAAAGGTTCTCGCTTGTCGATCAAACCGTTAGGGCTCAAACCACACTACCTATACCGACCGTCACAGACTTGACTACGACTGATTTTGATAATACACGACCCTCGCTTATCCCCGGACTACGAGTCGGACACGAGGCCGAGCTAACGTGAAAAATCAGGTAGGATCCTTCCGACTTAGAGTCAAATTCATATAAAATCCTTTTCCTAAAATCATATAAATTACAGAGTCTCGAGTTATCGCTAAGAATTGCTCTTTGTTTCCCTTATACCCTCCGAGTCCCGCTTCATATTTTCGTCATAATAGTACCGCATGGTCGTTGAGAGCCGGCAAGTTTCGAACTTGTTGTTGTTCTCCGAGCCTGTCGACTCTGCGCATCCGCGTGCCGGTTTTCAACTGTGCTGCGCAGGATTTCGTGCATCCAGAGTCGGCGCCATATTGCCCGAGGTCTCTGACGTCACGCGTCGCAGCAGACTGCTGCGTGTCAGAGAGCTCTAGTGGCTGAGTAAGGAATTATTGGGTTCCGCATCCCTTCCCCTCCTAGCCGTAGAGCGACCAGCTGTCAGTCGGAGACTAGAGACCTCGCGTAGAGCGTGAGGTACTCGAAATCGACTTGACAGCCGGATCTCCAGCTGGTGGTAGCGAGGAAGAGTAACTACCGGACTGTCTGTGATAATTGTCAACCGTACCTTTTTCTAGCTTTCTTATTATTAGAGTACTTAATTGTTAGTAATTCCGAGTCATTATTATTATTATTTTTGGAGATATTTAGCGTAGAGTCCTTTGATATAGTAGAGTCCTTTATTTATTTTATTTCCTTCTTCTAGTCCATACCCCGGCACACTCATTAGTCGAAAGAGCTAAGCTGTTAATCCTATTAACCCGTTCACCGGCACTAATCCTTTTAACGCCATTTCTTGGATTTTGGTAGGTTTGAGTGGGGATACGCAGGTAACGCAGTTGTTGCCGTCCCAAATAGACCGCACACCCCTTAGTTCCTTTTATTTCTCCTGAACGCTGCCCCTACCATCGCACTTCCAGGTAAGGACGAGTGACCGTTTTCAGGTAGACCGAGGGGATTTCGGGTCGCACTAATTGTCACTTAGAGCGGGGCCTGCTCCGAAGAGCACAGTGAGGCCGGGGTATGTTCTAGTCTATTCTTTCCTTTAATTTCTATTTTAAACATAAAATAGCGGTGAGAGAGAGCCGAAGCCAGATAACAGGCTGAACAAATTAATGTTATCTTTTTTTCTTTTTAATCAATAAATAATCAATTTAAATATATTTCTAGTGTGTTTGGTATTTTTATTTCTCACCCCCACGAATATCCCTCTACCGACAGGCTGGCTGCGACGAGAGAGAGAGAGAGAGAGGACTTTTCTCAGAAGTCTGGCGCCCAACATCTACGTTGCTAGTCGGAGGAGGTTCAGCGTTGGTGTTCCAATTTTGTTTTTGATAATAGATCGTAGTTCCTGCGGGTAATACCCGAACTCGTAGGAATCGCTGTTACAATGAATAAGCAGACTGGTAGGATACACAAATGCTCTTTTTGATAGATAACATTGACAAAAAATTTGGAACGAAATCCAACGAAGTCAGCAAATAAAAGTCTAAATTCGGGCAGAATTGCTCATATTGTTACCATATGAATAAACGACTGGTTTGGATTTGTGTTTCGCATTTTGATTTATCAGTCTCTTTTTTCGATTATGAAAGGCAATAATAAGATAATCAGCAATTTTCAATCGATTCAGGCATTGCAGAGAAAGCTTAAGGCATTAGGCCCAGTGCAACTTATAGTTGGGAATCTCGAGATGCAAAACGTGACACGAAAAATGATGGCCCTTGCACTCCTGCCGGCAGCACTGATCGAACCATCGTTCCGTACCATCCAGCACAATTGCAGCGAAGAAGCGCAAGAAGTTTTGCACTCATTTTTGGTATATTACGAAAGACAGTGGATCAACTGGGTTACAACGGCGGTATTTTCTGTGTGTGAGTTGTCACGCCGAACAAATAGGTTAACTATTTGAAAATAATTTCTAGTACTAGTTATTGTAGTACGTATAACTATTTAGTAATTGCGAAAACTTAATCAAATTGATCACTACACCAAAAACTTTTTAGTAACCTAAAATTGTTGATGTAACTAAAAAAATTGAGTTAACAGTTGAGTTGAGTTTCACTTCACGCTTACTACGCAGCGCTTCGCTCCCACTAGCACCAAACTAGGACTATGCTTCGTATATATACAAGTCCGAAGTTACGACTGATGTCTACAAAACGTGACGATAAATACTATATTAATGTTTATATATATTTATATAAATAATAGTATATTGTGTACCAAGGGCGAGAAGTGGGCCTTTTTCGCCCGCGTGTGGAGTTTGCAGTACGAGTCGAGGCGAGCAAGCACGAGCCGAAGGCGAGTGCGTATCGCGAGCCGGAGACGAGTAATGCAAACACACGAGGGCAAAAAAGCCCTCGCCCGTGGTGCACACCATATTTTTTGTGACACATGCACGATTTTGCGAAAAAAAAAAAAAAAATAAATAAATAAATAAATAAATAAATAAATATTTTTTTGCCCGCTAAAAGTCGGTAGCGGGCGCAAAAAGTTCTTTTTGTAACACATGCACGATTTTTGCGTTTTTTTTACCTAATAATAGGGCTAAAAGTAGCCGTTTATTGACCGGCGGGCAAAAAAAAGTTCGTAGCGGGCAAAAAAAGTCAGTAGCGGGCGAAAAAAGTCGGTAGCGGGCGCAAAAGAACTTTTTGCGCCCGCTACCGACTTTTAGCGGGCGCAAAATATATTTTCATAATTCATTTAAGGTAAACGGCCCGGTTTCCGACCCCGGACCTGTTTCCGACCCCCCCTAGTCGTTCTTCGCTTTATTCCATAATATCTCGCTTTGCTGACGAAGAAGAGGTGTCACCGAAGAAAGTTTGGCTAAAATTTCTTCGGTGACACCTCTCCTCCGTCAGCAAAGCGAGATATTATAGAATAAAGCGAAGAACGACTAGGGGGGGTCGGAAACCGGGCCGTTTACCTTATCTAGAAGTAGTAACTATTCAACTATTTTTAGATATTTGTCATAACTATATATTATTGTTATGAAAACAAAATAATATAGTTGAAGCGCTATTTAACTGTCATTTTGTAGTTAACCTGACTGTTTTTTTCTCTGAGTCTACTACGCCGAATATTTGCAAAATATAGGTCTTGTATTTTTATTAATTTCTTATTTCTTTATAATGAACTAATTTGAGTACAGTATTGGTTTCCATATTTGATAGTATCTCGTCAGAGAACGTGTGGTTTGTCTTCTCACTCCAGGTTTATTGATATTTCTCAGGGATTTCGATTATGTTGTAAATAATTGAGGATTAAGAAAAGCTGACTAATTCTTTTTGCAGAGCACTTGGCGGGCATTCAGAGCAATGTCCACAGTGACCTACTGTCGGTGCAGCAAGGACGTTCTGTGTGACACGGGCACCGAAAATGAGTTATTTCATAAAAATTCATAGATTGAATGCAGCGTGGCGTAATTTGGAGGCTGGCCCGATAACGCCACAAGACTTTTTAGAGATCGCTTCTCATCTAGTACAGAATCTGGTCGAAATTGTTCAAGTCCGAGTTGACGGCGGAGCAGAAAATCCCGACGACATTGAAGAATTGGTCATCGGCCCAGAGCACAATCCAGGTTATTCACGCACGACACTTCTAAACCTGCTGAACGTATGGTTTACCGTCAAATTATCCTGTTAACATAACTGATTTTCACAGCTGCTAACTTCGAATTGCCTCGTGACAATTTTGACAATGATATGCGAGAAGAGGGGCAACTGTTCGATTTTGAAAACCGATTACAACCACACCCAGGTTATTACACAATCACTTTTTGTATACCAGATGTGACTTCTTCTGAATCCATTTTTACAACGATATTGATTTTCACAGAGGATAATGATAGCGACGAGGAGGGGCCAATTTACCTCAATCTTTGAAAGAGTTTTAAGGCCCATCCCTAGTCGCCCACCTCCTTTTGGTCGAAATGTGTCACATTTCGATTATTATCCGGGCCCAGACGTCAAAAACGCAAAAAAGGCCAACTTAGCGCAAATTCTATTTCAATTCCGAACAAATACGTCCAAAAAAATGTTCGTTTCGTGCGAAAATAGCGTCTACAGATGGTGTTTAAATTATTACAAAATTATTCGAATTCGATTTCCTCGGCGAACAATGTAAGAACCATCTGTAGACTCTATTTTCGCACGAAACGAACATTTTTTGGACGTATGTGTTCGGAATTGAAATAGAATTTGCGCTAAGTTGGCCTTTTTTGCGTTTTTGATGCCTCTGGGCTCGGATAATAATCGAAATGTGACACATGTCGACCAAAAAGAGGTGGGCGACTAGGGATGGGCCTTAAAAACCAAGACAATTGTTATCATGGGTCCGCATTCCACAAGCTGATGGACAGATCTCAGAATTATTGTGATACTACTCATAGTTATATGAATAAGCTAGAATGACCTTGTATTGTACAATGCTGTAAAAGATACTTCTGGAATGTATCTAGATACAGATTCAGATGAGTTAGAGTGAAATGTATCTAGATACAGATACAGATACAAGGATACTAAACGTATCTAGATATAGATACAGATACTTTCAAGACTATCTAGATATTTTGTCAGATACTTTCTAAAATAAAATGAGATCACATAATTATAGGCACAAGTTTGGATCTCAATCAGCTTTATCTTTCAATACAAAATTGGAACGAAACAAAATTAAGAATTCCACATTACAAAATTGCAAGTAACAGAGCGACAGACTATTGACTACACAGTAGGGCTTGAGCGCAAGAATAATTTTTTTCAAGAAAAGTAAAGTTTCGAACAAATCATCACTTAGAGCATTGCGTTTGGCCATGACGTGTACAAGACTACAAGAGTCATTCAATGATTCAATCTTTCTTCACATTTCCTGAAGTATCTTCAGGAGTATCTTTAGCAAGATATAAAGATACTCCTAAAAATATTTAGATACAAATAAAGATATAAAAAAAAAAACATTCTATCTAGATACATTGTTTAGATACAAAATGAATCTAGATACTGTATCTTAGATGCTTGTATCTAGATACCTCCAGCTTTGGTATTGTATCAAAATACATATTATTTGTTGTTATCGATAACCTATGGACTCGACTATGGGTATGTTTTTACATACAAATATATATTTAGGTATGTACAATAGTATTGCTTCTTCGTTTGAAAAAAAAGAATTTCATGCGTCTATGTTATTTTTTTGTATTATTGGATTTGTAGGGTCGCTAGATCCATCATTCAATGTAGGTGCGACTTGTATTTGTATCCGAACTTTTCATTTATTTTTTGTAAATTTTGATTGATATCGATCTCCTTCTTCGTTCTACACGCTTAATAGTAGATTTCGATACGAGAGCGAAATGTGAGGCGTTTATAGGTGTGTCCGATGTTTTCAGCACGAACCGTAGTCGAGGCGGCAGCCGAGACGAAGGTGAGTGCTGAAGACATCGGACAATCCTAAACGCCTCACTTCGCGGGAGTATCGAACGCTATTTTTTATAACAAATGCATGAAAAAGTTGCTTGTGGGGCTCTGTTGTCAATGTAAACAACCATACCAAAAACATCGAATCGATTCAGAAGTATGCACGGAGATAGCGCGTCGACAGGGATGAATGAATATAAAATGCTCTTGTTCGCACGCCGTGCGTAACAAGAATCATGTTGTGCACGCTCAATGTGCGCAAAACGCAGTGCGCAAGTTTGGCATGCAATATTGTTTCATGTTGGCATCGCCTACTCAAACGTCAGAAAAGTGCCACAATATAACCGCTCCAGAGCCCCAAACAAGCAACTTTTTCATGCATGCGTTATAAAAATAAACTTGAGTAGTCTGTAGTCTTTTTGATGAGATCAAAAAGTGCAATGAACATGTAATCCCATTTATCCCGCAGGTAAATATGTATATTTGGGCAATTCCACCTCAAATCGGCCGAGAAATGACCTCGAATTTTTTTAATCGACTGAAACTTTTTTTATGTAGAATCTACGTCAAAAAAGTGGACCCGTATTTTATCGTTGGTCCAAAATATTTTTTTACGCTAGTTATGAATTATCGCATTTTACTGTAAAAGTGACGCGCAGGGGGCTTTGAGAATTAATATCTCGGGTCCCCTTCACCGTAGAGAGATGTTCCAAAACGCGTTTTGAAGGCGATGAAAGACACTTTTCGATAAAATTTTTTAACTTTTCGAAAAATATAGTCTTGTTATTTTTATGAGCAATCAAAATGTTTATAGATGTTGTTCGCAAACTAAGGCCATTTTTAAAATTCTAAAAAGAATATGATCGCATTCCTTATTCAATTCTGAAGATGGCGATTTTTTAAAAAAGATGGAGCTGTTTTTCTAAGTATTTTTTTTACAATTATTAGTCCGGCGCTGCGTCAAATTGGCGCGCCGCGCGCCTCGCTACTACCGCGTCGTACGGTGCTCGGCCAATGGCGAGGCGCGCGGCTTTCCATACATGGAATGAGCCGAGATATTAATTCTCAAAGCCCCCCGCGCGTTACTTTTACAGTAAAATGCGATAATTCATAACTAGCGTAAAAAAAACATTTTGGACCAACGAAAAAATACGGGTCTACTTTTTTGACGTAGATTTCACGTAAAAAAAGTTTCAGTCGATTCAAAAAATACGAGGTCACAAAACACCCAAAATTGGCCGATTTGAGGTGGAATTGCCCATTTACATCTATATTCAAAAAAAAAAAAAAATTGAAATCATCATTGCTTTTTTTTCCCTATATCTGAGAATATTGAACAATTATATTTAATGCTTTAAGTACGGTCGAAAGATCGTTCTAGAGCAGGGGTTGGCACACTCATGAGTCGAAAGAGTCAAAGCTGTTAATCCTATTACCCCGTTCACCGGCACTAATCCTTTTAACGCCATTTCTTGGATTTTGGTAGGTATGAGTGGGGATATACAGGTATGACAAGACCTGGGTTGCGATTCTGTAACTTTCCGCTAACTCGCGAACTCGCTAACTCGCTAACTTTTCGCTCTAAGACCGTTGGTTGGCTGAGGAGCGTCCAATCGGAGATCGTTACGGGCCGCAACGATGTCCGATTGGACGAAGTTAGCGAGTTAGCGAATTAGCGAGTTAAATAGAGCAAACCACCCCTTAGTTCCTTTTATTTCTCCTGAACGCTGTCCGTACCATCGCATTTCCAGGTAAGGACGAGTGACCGTTTTCAGGTAGACCGAGGGGATTTACGGTCGCACTAATTGACCTTAGAGCCGGGCTGGCTCGGCGAGCCGGCGTGGCCGACTCCTCTTCTAGAGAATCGATGTACGTGAATATTTTTCGGCTTATTTAGAATCTGAAAAAAAAATCAGATTCGCGAATAAAATTCGGAAATTGCTGAGAGATACCGCCAATTCGGTGCGATATCGAGAATCGCTGCAGCGAATCACCGGTATAACTATGCTTAGGCTTGCGAAAACCAGCTCATCTACCATACGTACAGTCGGACCCCGCTTATTTCAACTTCACTTATTTCAAGTTTCTGCTTTCTTCTACCCCCCACCATAACACACATTTCCACGAATCCAAGATAGTACCTGCCCGTTTCGGTGCGCAGTGGGCAGTGCGCCGTAGTGCGACGAAGGAGTGGGGACCCCTCATTTCTTTATACAGGGTGTTACAACTAACTATGTCACCCCGACGGGTGGTGATAGGGGGGACCTTAACTAACATTTTCGATATAGGAACCCATGTCCGGAAAGTTGACGTTACCTTGATAAGAGGGATTCAAAGTTTTCAGCAAACGCCTGCAACGCTTTCTCACAGGCGCTGCGAAATCGTCGAGAATTTAGAAATAATCTAAGTCTCATTCAACTATTTATTAACAACATAATGAATCTAACGCAGTGTTCCAAATATCACAGAAAATAAGTATTTTCGTCGTTAAGGGGAGACTCCGCAGGTTTTGTTGAAAAAACCACGTTTCTGCTCTTGATATCACGAAAAAACATCCAATCGAAAATTCCTGACAGCAATTTTTCGATTTATAATATTACGTGTCTTGAAAAAAAATGTCAACCTCCTGCGATGAAAGCGTATGCGCAGGGAACCTTTCGCATTTTCTTCGCAGTCGCTTCGCTGCAAAAGGTTTCCTGCGCATACACTTTCATCGCAGGAGGTTGACATTTTTTTTTTCAAGACACATAGTATTATAATCAAAAAATTGCTGTCAGAAATTTTCGATTGGATGTTTTTCCGTGATTTCAAGAGCAGAAACGTGGTTTTTTCAACAAAACCTGCGGAGTCCCCCCTTAACGACGAAAATACTTATTTTCTGTGATATTTGGAACACTGCGTTAGATTCATTATGTTGTTAATAAATAGTTGAATGAGACTTAGATTATTTCTAAATTCTCGACGATTTCGCAGCGCCTGTGAGAAAGCGTTGCAGGCGTTTGCTGAAAACTTTGAATCCCTCTTATCAAGGTAACGTCGACTTTCCGGACATGGGTTCCTATATCGAAAATGTTAGTTAAGGTCCCCCCTATCACCACCCGTCGGGGTGACATAGTTAGTTGTAACACCCTGTATAGGTGAAGCAGCTCGGTCCCGACGACTTGATATAAGCGAGGTCCGACTGTACTTTATTTTCAGTATACACAGTAGAACCCCACGTGTTTTCTGTACTCTGAAAAATACTGATTCGAGACATTGCTGTTTCGGGATAATGAACGGTCGTGCCTTTTTTCATTCGGGACCGCGAGCGGTCGTAACTTTTCTCGTTCGGGACAACGAGCGGTCGCGACTTTGCGAGTTCGGGACAATGAACGGTCGCGACTTCGGGACAACGAGCAGTCGCGACTTTGCGAGTTCGGGACTTTGAACAGTCGTGACTTTGCGAATTCAGGACTTATGGTCGTTCGGGACTTCGATCGTTCGTGACTTTGAAGCCCACCCCCACAAAATCACACCCGCTGGAACCAATAAAATATTACGATTAAAAACGGGAAAGTTTTTCGCTACGCTCTTTTAATTTTAACGACAATATTATATAACATCATTAGACTTATATGCCAATTACTTATATACTTATTATAAACTTGAATAATGTAAGCTAGATTTTAAATACCTAAGGTAAACGTCCCGATAATCGGACAGCTAAGGTTGACGTCCCAATGGCCGGACATCCATACGAATCGTATTTCTGTCTCTCTTGCACACACTTTCTGTCCGGTGACTGGGACCTGTCCGGCCATTGGGACGTTTACCTTATATCATGTTAACCATATTATCATACCATTACACGGAAAAAAATTAGAGCAGACAGTTTTGCCAACGGGTGGGTAAAATATCTTCCCTTGCGTTCGGTAAGTGTTACTTCCAACTTCCGTAATAATTCATTCTCTCGGTAGAGGCTCTCTCTCCCGAAATATGATTATAATAAGGGAAGATATTCTACCCACCCGTTGGCAAAACTGTCTGCTCTAATTTTTTTCCGTGTACCAACGCTTTTGAAATTGTAATCACTAACTTAGACATAAGCTTTTAAAATATAATTGAGACACAACATTAGGACACACCACCTTATATACTAGGGCTGCGCGATTAATCGATTAATCGACTGTTTCGATTAATCGTTTTTCCGATTAATCGATTAATAGACGTTTTCAATTAATTGTTTTTCTCGATTAATCGATTAATTCGAAATTTTGTTTTACCGTTTCTTTATTCAGTAGAAGTTGATGTCTTGTGCGCTGAAGTAATTTTAAATTTTAACACTCCATTTTTTAAAGCTTCCACATTTTTGTTCATAATAGTCAATCAGTTATAATAAAAAATAACTAGTTATCAATTCAATAATAATTTCCGGAATCCCACTGAAGGAAATATAATTTCATACTTCTGTTACATTAATACAGGGTGTTTTTCTGTTAGTCATACAAACCTACCTAGGACGCTTCCTCTTCGAAATAGAGAATGATTGTTCGAAAAAATAAAATAAAAAAGAACTTTAAAAAAACTAAAATATAAGAAAAAAAACCTTGAGACTTAGTATCTATCTTTTTTTTTTTTTTTTTTAATCTTTCTTCGCCAAAATGCGTTTTCAATCTCAAAGAGGAATCGTCCTATGTAGGTTTGTATGACTAATTGGAAGACACCCTGCATCTCAGTTGTGTGTGTGAGTTATGTTTTGTATAAGAAAACCTATTTTGATCTACATTATCATACCATGATACGAATTGTTTTAATCGCTTGCTTTAGGTTTCCTTGTTTACTTGTTGACATGATTACTTGTTTACAAAAAGTGAACGCTTCATACAAGCATGCGTCCTCAGCCATCGCGCATCATAGACGCTATTGAAATCGGATGAAACGAAGAAGTTGTACGTATTATCAGTTTTCAATCGAGCAATTTTTCCCTCTCACTATAAAAAGATTATAGAAAGCGGTGACCATTATTATAATATCTCATATGTGCAAGTGTGTGAACCAAGTTAGAAATTATCAGATCATCGAGTCACCAGTTCACAGTGATAAGAAGATTAAATAACGTAATTCAAATATTTCTATGGTAATGTGAAGATATTCACTTCTTGCAGCTGTAGTAGAGGAGTGGGAGAAAATTGTAACATTTGTTCAATTTTTAAATAGAGTATAGGCTTATTCTATGATAGACCGACAAGACAGTAGACAGTCGAAAAAAAAAAATGAGATAATTTGTACTTAGATTGCAAATAGCCTCATCTTTTCACTTGTTTAACCTACATTGCTAATCGGATTCGTTCAAAACTATTAATCGTCAGATGCCAAGTCCAGTTTGGAATCATTTCACAAGATCCCAAAAGAATGTGGATCAAGCGAAATGTAAAATATGCGGCTTGTGGATGTCATGTAAGGGTACCACGTCTTCGATGATGTATCACCTGATAAAGATCCACCATATTGGCCTCCATACAAACAAAAGGTAAGGCTCTTATAACGCAATTACGAAATCTATCAATTGAACCCTATACCGGCGTACAATCGTTCGGACTTGATTTAAAATTAGGAACTATTGACAACTATTAGATTTTTGGTGTCAAGGTCAGCCGACGAAAATGAGGCAAATTCAGAATCGACTAGTGTCGATATAGAGGAAGTCGCCGCGGTAGATTTAGAAATTACATCATTTGAAATCAGCGAAGCCAATCAAGGATGTTCGGACACCACTGGTAGTACTACAGAAGCGTCAATGATTGAAACGCCGGTTACTCGAAAACGATAGTGCAGGGTTGCAAGAACACCGCATGCCGGCCCTCCTCGGCAATTGAGCTATGATCAGTCCGAGGCAATAACTACAGCAATCGCTAAGATGATCGCCATCGATATGCTGCCGTTATCTTTCTCGAAAAATGAGGGTTTTGCTCAGTTGATGGATGTCGTACGGCCAGGGTGCAATATTCCCGGAAAAAAAGCAATCGAAAATCGTATTGAGGAAATGTACAGAATTACCAAGAAAAAAGTAGAATCATCGCTTAAGGTGAAGTGAAACGTTTCAAGGCCACGGCCGGGTGCCTTGCACCGCGGTAAAACAGAACTACCGAACGTTTGGTACCTCTGTCCACCGCTAGATTATTTGCAAATATACTGGCTGCAATTTCGATACAGGCTGTGATCTCGACTAAATGTAGATAAGGGTTGTGATCTCAACTGAATATCGGTTTTTTAGTTATGAGCAACGGAGAATCGTCAATTCTCAGCCATTTCTCCATCAAATGACACGAGATTAGGCTCAAAGTGTGTAGTTTTTCATTGCGGAGTGGTTAATTATCGGGAAAAATGCGACTATCTACGGCAACAGTGAATAATCTCGCGATTTATGTGGTCGGTACGTCAATCTGTGAAAATTTTTGTCAAATTTTGGAAAAGTGAAATAATCAGCCACTTTCTGCCACAATTATGTGTAATCCCTCCAAGTTTCATTGCGATTGATTCAGTAGTTCCGGAGAATTCACGATTCCCGTTTTCGAAGTTCTGACAAACGTTTCACTTCACCTTAAAGCCGCACATTCAGTCGCCTTAACCACCGATGCTTGGTCCTCTAGAGCTGCTAAATCCTACATTACCGTCACAGCTCACGCACTGGACCCTGATTGGGAATCCATTTCGTTTACACTGGAGACACTTGAATTTGAAGACAGGCATACGGCAATAAATCTGAGAGAATATTTAGAAGACATGACGAAACGGTGGAATCTGCATAATAAAATAGTCGGTGTTGTACATGATAACGCCTATAATGTGACTGCAGCTGTTCGTGTTTCGAAATTAATTGGAGAAAGCGTCCCATGTTTCGCACACACGCTGCAATGTGCTGTCAATGCGGGATTAGCTGGGGATGGCATGAAAGAGTTGATTAACAGGGCTCGCAGTATCGTTGGGCACTTCAAACACTCAAACCTAGCGCCTGCTGCGCTCTCAAATCAACAGCGCCTACTAGGGTTACCCAAACACCGCCTGATACAGAGCTGTCGTACAAGATGGAATTCGACCTATGCGATGTTCGAGCGGCTTTTAGAGCAACAACGATCAATTACTGCTGTGCTGGATGACCGATCGCCACTAGCGCGAACTGCACAAAAATTTAGATTAGAAGACACTGAATGGGAGGTCATGCGTCAATTAGAAAAACTCCTGAAGCCATTCGAACGGGCAACAACAGTCATGTCTGCTGAAAACGGGGTGACGCTTTCAATGACTCGGCCATTAATCCACAGTCTTCTGAACAACTTTCTGAAACCCAACTGCACTGACAGCGAATTGGCTGCCAACTTCAAAACCGTCACCGAAGAAGAGTTACGGAAACGCTTTTTGTCGGCTACAGCCAAAAATGCAGACTTGGACATGGTACACGTAACACAATTGGCCATGCTGTTAGGCGAGTGTGAGATTTATACTTTATATACTGACTTATCGTATCATGATACGTACGAGAATATACCTACTTCTATTATACTATCGTACTTATCGTAGAACTTATTTGCTAGTGCTGATATCAATGAACTGATTTTAAATATCGATAAAAAATTCTTCAGATCCACGATATAAAACTATGCCAGGTGAGAAAGAAGAGGATAAAACCAGGGTTTTGGAAAAAATGTTCGAGATCGTCGGTGATGATTGTTCTGCAGATCGGTTGGATACCTTTAGATCTAAAACCAAGAAACATACGGTCTTAGACTTTCTTTTCATTGGTGAAGTAAGTCCAGAGGACGAAGAGATGACTACCAGCATCACGCAATCAAGTGAATTAGACGCGTACCTGGCTGAAGCAGACATAGATCACAATAACGACCCGCTGAAATGGTGGCGAGATAATGAGGCTCGATATCCCATAATCGCAGGCATAGCCAAAAAGTATTTGGTTATACCTGCAACTTCTACCCCAGCTGAGAGAGTTTTTTCTACAGCTGGAAATATCATTAGCGCAAAGCGGAATTGCCTTTCTTCCGAACACATTGACGTCTTGATATTTTTTTATCAGAATAAAAATTTGACTTAAATGAAATCATGTTTCTTGTGAAGAAAGTGCTATGACTATACCTATAATTAACTGATATCTCATATTCTCAATATACCTATGTTACGATAATGACAAAAAATTCATTAATAAAGATTCAATACAGTAGAACCTCGTTTATCCGGCCTTCGATCAACCGAGACTCCGCGTTATCCGAGGCAACGGACTGATCCGAGCACTCCGCATTAATCAAGGTGTATGCTCGGATAATACGGAAAAACTCGAATAAAACGGATAGAGCCGCTATGCCTATGCTGTACGCGTGAAGTATTTTGCGATCGCTACTATGGTGCTTCTACATATGTAAATACTTGAGTGATTAAATTTCATTCTACCGGTTCAAATACACGAAAAATGATTGAAATTTTCGAATTTTTCACTTCTTTTGTGTTATCCGAGTTTTCGCTCATCCGAGGTACCTCCTCCCCACATTACCTCGGATAAACGAGGTTCTACTGTAGTTCAAAAGCTGTACCGGCATTGGACTGTTCGGGCCCTTTGGGAAATAGTTGGTGCTTAATCTAAAAGAAATTGTCCTCAAAGCCCAGTTATGTAGCTACACAGAAGCGGCGCATTTGAAGATAAGATTTCCCATGTATTTTTAACGGATTTTTTTTTTATTTCAGTTTTATCTGTATAACTTTGTTTATTCAACTAATAAAAACAAAATGAATATACGTTTTTGTGCAGAATTTTATGATCTACAAAAACAGTACTTGGACTCAAGTTGCTCAATTGAACCGTTAGCAAGTTAAAGTGGTTTAAAAGTCATATTTATATTTGATCACTACTTACTTTTGACGAATTAACTGAAATTAATTTTAATTTTTGTTATTTTTAATTTTTTTTTATATTGAACACTAACTATTTTCGATAGGTCCCGAACAAAAAAAAATGTCGTTTTTTTACACAGTCTAACCTGCATGGAAATGATCGTATTATAGTATACATAAAATATTACCTTCCTACTGAATAAATGAAAATGGAATATTGAAATTACTTCAGCGCACAAGACATCAACTTCTACTGAATAAAGAAACGTTAAAACAAAATTTCGAATTAATCGATTAATCAAGAAAAACGATTAATTGAAAACGTCGATTAATCGATTAATCGGAAAAACGGTTAATCGAAACTGTCGATTAATCGGAAAAACAATTAATCGATCACCTCGATTAATCGATTAATCGCACAGCTCTATTATATACCATTGTGAGTGAATTTTCTTGGTTAGATAGATAGATAGATAGATAGATATATATTTATTATGTCTATGACAATGTTAGACAATGGAGCCACAGAGTATTACAATAGGGTTATTCTGTGACAAACAAAGTAGAGATACAATAATTCAATACACGAGTACTTAAGACTAAGAGCGACGTAGAAGCTAGAATTGGTTTACCAACACCTAACAGATAAGAGAGCCGTACAGATCATGAAACTAATGGCGTTTTCGATTTGCTGCTCTAGAGTTGCACCGAGAATGCTCTAAATTTTTATGTGACGTCATATTGCTCTGGAATCGAGCGCCGGTGGAGTGGGTTCGCTCTACCCGCGCGCTGTCCAAATCGAACAAAAGCGCTCTGTTATTTTGAATCTCAAATATTCGACGCTTATATAAAGCCACGCGTATAGGTACTCAAGTTCAAAAGAATTCACCTGATATTTGGATTTATCTATACAATTCCCATAAATAACCAGTATCCGAATAATGAATGAATTCGTGTTTAAAAGTTTTATTGTGGACGACAAAGGCGAGCAAGTACGCACAAGTGGCGGGATTTTATGTAGATTTAGAAACGTCAATGAATACAATTACAATTGAATATTTAATAAATTATCAGTTAACCTATAATCACAGATTACAATTGCATATAATTCATCTACAGTTTCTTTACAATCTCTAATCTCCACCTAGACATAGTCAAACACAAGTATTCAAATAATGTTTTTCCAGGTGAAGAAAAAATAATGGTTATTGCAGAAGAGCCTGTCCGGGTACCAGTGAAATCAAGCACAGTTGAATCGTCATCACGCCAACCGGAGGTCAATGAAGACGCTACAGCCCGAAGTACCGCATGTGTTCACAACCCAAACGTGAAATTGGATTGGAATGACGGAGACACTAGAATGCTTTTGCACAAGTACACAGAGTATTTACCCCAAGTTGATCCGTTGAAGAAATTCCGAATTAAAAAGCGTATGTGGGACCAGATATCAGACGACATTCTAAAATCTTTGAATTGTGAGCGAAGCTCTGCTCAATGCGTAAACAGGTACAAGACCATCATGAAACGTAGAGTACAGGAATCAAAAGTCAACAATACTTCAGGAAGTTCACCGAAAGAGGTACCATTTGCGGATGAAATTAATAAAATAAAGGCAATTGACGATAGTCTTGAACCTGAAGTGTTGTCGGGAGTCAATAAATGTGTAATGAACGAAAAAGCTAGTACCAAGATTGAATTGATACAAAAAAATAGACAAGAAACATCAAAAAAACGTAAGGTAATGACTCTTCCTGATGTACTAAAAGAACTATATAATGAGAAAGAGTCAAGTAAAGAAAGACGATACCAGGAGAAGCTATTATTGATAAAAAAATCTACTTACGAAAGATTGAAGCATTGATAGGTAATAAATGTAGAGACTGTTTTATCAAACATTTCCATAGATTATTGTTACATATTGCAACCTCGTATTCGATAAATACTTATTTACTATAGATAAACCTTCAAATATTGTGCTAAACTCGTTATTCATGATTTTTTCTTGAGTTTGAACTCACTTTTTTTATATTTCATTAAATACAATATGATAAACATCATAAAAGAATAAGATGACGATTTATTAAATACAATATTAAAATAATATATCATGTTTATTTTTAGCGTTGAATTTTATACTATTAACATTAACATGGCATTCAATAAACACAACATACCATATAACATAACATAATAGTTAAGATGATATTAATATTATTAATATTATTATTAATATTATCAATGTTATTATTTAAATAAATCAGTGTTAAGCACTTAATTACCTTTTCATAATTGTCTGCCGTAAGTGGGAAACTATTTACTAACTCACTAGCCTTCGACTTAGCCTCCATCGCTTGTATCAAGTACTGAAATTTATCATCTTGGTTGATAGTTTTGTCCTCGTAGATCTTCTTAAGGGGACTGGAGAGGTTTGAAATTTTGAAAAAATTGAATTCCTGTTTTTTGCCTAGTTTGATAGTGTGATTCTTTAAGAATATTTTCCCGTTTGATTTTTGAAAAAAATCGCAAAATTGAGGTCAGGAAAGCAAAAACAGTATAACTGTGCGCTCACAGCCCAGTACAGATAGTCGCGCTGCCGTATCGTCACAGGGAGTCGTGCGACCGCTCACTTTCTGCAGCCGCCTGTTATTTAGTTTACTCCGCTGCTTAGTTACTCCGTGTTATACCAAACTAGGGTAGCACGAGCGTTTGGCGTACGATTATATTTTTGTTGATATTGTTTTGATGTTCTCCTTTAAAAATTCCTCCTAAAGCAACCGACAACACAATTCCGGAAAAGCGTATACGTCCAGGGCGGCCGAAAAAAATTCGATTTCACGGTAATCAAAGAGTGGATAAGAATTTTCTGAGACGGGACGATAATAATAATTCACAGCCATGTACCTCATCAAAGCGAAAATTAGGTACCGATAGTAATATAAGTACGATTGAGAATGATAACATCGCGTACGAAATCATAAACTTTCGTAGTGTTTTTGATTCGCTAAGTGAGTTCGTTTGCTGCAAAGATTGCGGCAAAGAAATAACCTTCGGTACAGTGGATCATGTTGGCTTAGCTTTCCGAATCAAATTGCAGTGCCAGAACTGTGAACCCCATAGATTACATAGATTCGTGCCTTCAAATAAGCCACAAAAACTCTGATTTGAATACACGCAATGTCTATACAATGAGAGTTTTGGGCATTGGATTTTCAGAAATACAAAAGTTTTCGGGATTGATGGACCTTCCAGATTTTCTGACTCGTTGTCCATACAACAGAATAGTGAAATGTATTCAAACAGCGGCTTCAGAAGTAGCTCAATTATCAATGATGAGAGCGGCGGCTGAAGAAGTCGATTTGACTGGTGACGCGGACAGCATTGTTATTTCGGGTGATGGCAGTTGGAGAAAGCGAGGATTCCAGTCTTTACATGGTCTTGTTGCGATCATCGGAAACTCCACAGGAAAAGTACTTGATGTCAACATAAAATCGTCGTATTGTGCGGCATGCAAGGCATGGGAGGCGCGTAGTGGTACAGTAATGTTCATTAATGGCTTCGCGGTGGCTAACTGTTTTTTCGGACTTTTTCGAATAGAATCGAATAAAATAATATTATATTATTTTTATAAGGGTTGATAATTATTAATATTATAATTTCGACTATCGACATATGAAATACGACTGAAATGGAGTCTCGTTTACGAAAAAGTCCGAAAAAAACAGTTAGCCACTGAGAAACCATTAATGAACATTACTGTACACAGGAATATTTAAATTGGTTGGATAAACATGGAGCAGAATGTACACAGAACCATCAAGGAACTGCCGGTAAAATGGAAGTGGATGCCACGTGCGAAATATTCCAACGATCAGTTGAGAAGTACAACGTCAAATATAAGCACTATGTTGGTGACGGGGATTCGAAAACGTTTTCAGCCGTACAAAAAATGGAACCTTATGGGCCCGACTTTCAAATGTTCAAAGAAGAGTGCGTCGGTCACGTACAGAAACGTATGGGTACCAGGCTGCGTAACGTCAAAAAAGCGGGAAAAGGCCTTGGCGGTAGAGGCAAATTAACAGACGTTCTTATAAAAGAACTGACACAATACTACGGTAACGCTATAAGAAGTCACAATTCTGTAGAACACATGCATTCAGCGATATGGGCAACGTATCATCACAAATGTTCCACGGATGCTGTGCCGCAACATGACACCTGCCCCGCTGGATCAGATAGCTGGTGCACATGGCAGAAAGCCAAAGAATCAGGTACATTGGAAGAATACAAACACAAGCCCGCACTTCATGCGGATGTACAAAAAGCAATCAAGCCAGTCTACGACGCTTTATCTAAAACGGAATTATTGGAGAGATGTGTGGGACACTTTACACAAAATTCCAACGAAAGCCTCCACTCGCTCGTGTGGAAAATGGCTCCAAAAGAATACTTTAGTGGTTCTGAAGCCGTTGAAATCGCAGCATATACGGCAGTTGCGACATTCAATGGAGGTTCCGTTCGAATGCTGGACATAATTAGCAAATTGGGATTGAATACGGGACCACGTGCTTTCGCAAGGTGCAACGAGCAAGACCGTATTCGGTTGCAGGACGCAGATAAAACGGCGCTCGGAAGCACGAAACAGGCTCGAAAGGAGAAGAACCGACGTTCTGCGGCTAATGCTGAAGCAGATCGTGATTCAGAGACTGCATTTTACAGCGCTGAAGCTTTTTAAATTTTGTAAGTACAACTCTTATAAAGTTAATATTGTTCTGTAAATGTGTGTAAACCTTCATGAACTTTGCCTCATTTAGTTGACCGAGAAATTTGCAAAATTTTGGTACGTAGAGTCGAGACTGTAGTGTGACACGCAGCCAGCCGAACGCCAGAACAGGCTAAACTTCAAACCCGTTTTTCTCGAAACTACATTTTTAGATGTTATGACCACGAGAACCGTTCAAGATATCAACATGAAATTTGAACAAAAAGTTGCAGAATTCTCTGGCCTATCGATCCCACCTAAAATATTTTCGCTAAAAAATTTTGCAACGATTTTATAATAACAAATTTCCCTATTTTTTTTCAATTTTGCGTTTGTTGGTCGCCATTTTTGTAATTTTTATCGATTTTTCTATTTTTCAGGTGGGATCGATAGAGCGGCGTCAAACGAAGAGATCAAGACCAAAAAACTCTAGATCAGATCATCCGTTCAGCCGGAATCGTGGTCAAACCACTATTTCCATTTTTCGACTACTAACGTTGGACAGCTTATATTATTGACCTAGGCACCATGTATATAGCATATTTTCACACACAAACATGCTAATAAAGACTAGTGAAAGTACAAATCCATTGAATTCATTAGTACCCTTGATAGGCGCAATCAAATTGGCTCCAGAACAGCAACCAGTCCTTGATTTCGCCACTGAATTTTGGCAACTCTATTTTGGGTAACTTAAGAGATCTTTGGATATTGCGTTGATCCTGCTGTGATGAATGTGTGATAATAGGTTGTTGAGTTGGATTCACTAGGCGCTCAACCACACACTTGGCCGTTAGAAACTTACTTTTGTATTCATCTGCCGTATCACACTCTCTGGCAATATCTTCGTCTGAAGCTTCCTCGGTAATGAGTTTTTCGAATATGTGTTTATCTGTAGGGTGTCAGGGATGTTTTAAAGGGCGAATAATTATTAATGTTGAGAATTATTCGTATTTATTTATTAATTAACATTTATTAATACACATAATTGATTCTTCACATAATAAGAGGTGACACAAAGTGATTGTTTTCCTCAATCAATAAATATGTTACCATGCAACCTCATTCCATGGAACCTATGATGGCTGATATTGACTACAGCTCGGCCTGCCTGACCCATGATCGACCCGATCATCAATAATATCATCGTTTTCTTCCTCTCCTTCCGATTCTAATGGTTTAATCCACAATTTCATACGGTCTGGACTAAATATTCCATTGAACGGTCTCTGTGTTATTTGGAAACCTTCTATATCACTTATGACATATCGCTCTCGATCTAAAACTTTTGAAATAACATATGGTCCCTTGAACTTAGGCAACAATTTTTGATTAATTCCTGGGTCGACTATTACATTCTTGATCAATACATAGTCTCCCTCTTTGTATTCGTAAGGCTTCTTGTGTTTTTCGTCAAACATTTTCTTATTATATATTTGTACTGCTATTGTTTTATTTATTGCATTTTCTCTTATCTTAGTTCTCTCTTCGTCTAAACTAGAGTTAGTTTCATTATATGCTTCTTGAACTTTCTTCAAATAATCTCTAAAGTCATCGTCGGGGATTCCTAATTGATCTTTTCCAAATAACAATCTACTAGGTGTAGTAGCTATGACTCGATTCTGAGTATTATTCAATACAAATTGGGCTTTTCCTAATACCTCGTCCCAATTATCTGGAGATGCTATTTTTGCTAGAATTCCTCGTAAAAATCTATTAACTCTCTCTACCTGGCTATTTGCTCGAGGTGTCGCAGCAGCTATTTTTACATGTGCAACGTTTCTGTCTTGAACAAATTTGGAAAACTCATCTGAAGTAAAGCAACTACCCCTGTCAGTTACAATTCTATTTGGAATTCCAAAATGTGAAAAATAAAGTTCCAGCTTATTGACAGTTTCTTTAGTGGTTGTGCTTTTAACAGCATATAATAATGTGTATTTAGAAAAAGCATCTACTACTAATAATAAGTGCTTATGTCCCGCTTTAGTTTTTTCCAGAGGACCAAAATGATCGATATGCACAGTATCTATTGGCGTTTTACCTTTGTCATACAAATGAAGAGTTCCTTCTTTTTTTCCTGAGGGAATTGAGTAGGTCAGACATTTCAAACAATTCGAAATGTGATCCTTCACCTGTTGTCTCAAACTAGGAAACCAATAAATTCTTAAAATCAACTCAACTGTCTTGCCTAGCCCTACATGGCCTACGTCATCATGGCAAGTTCGTATGACATTACTGACCATTTGATTCGGTACATAAAAGAGTAAACCCTCTTGGTATTTTCGGTAGACTAAACCATTTCTGAGTTCAAATTTACTACTTTCTCTACTTTCCAACTCAGCGTGAATTTTCTGAATATCATGATCTTGCAATTGTTTGTACATTAATACTTGTTCAAAATTAAGGGGTTCTATAACTAAAACATTCCTACTTAGAGCATCTACATGTCTCATACGTTCGGAAGCTCTGTGTATTACTTGATAGTCATAATTGTGTAAAGCTAGTGCCCATCTGCTAATACGTGGGTTTATCTCCTTTTTACCAAGTGCTAATTTCAAAGCATTACAATCAGTTACTATAACAAATGGTATTCCTTGTAAATATACTCTAAATCTTTCAAGTGCATATATAACAGCTAACGTTTCCAACTCATAACTGTGGTAACGACTCTCTATATCTGTAGTGCGTTTACTGAAATAAAAGATTGGATGCATTTTAGTATCTGATTGCTTCTGCATAAGTATAGCCCCAAAACCTTTACTACTTGCGTCTGTATGTAACTCTGTATAGCCTTGAGGTGAATAAAACGCCAATATAGGTTGACTAACTAAGTTGTCTCGTAAAGTTTCAAACGCTTGCAAATGTTCCGGTCCAAACTCGAATTTAACTTCTTTCTTAATAAGTCCATATAAAGGTCTAGCAATTAATGCGAAATTTGGTACAAATCTCCTGAAGTAACTAGTTAATCCTAAAAACCGTTGTACTTGCTGACTATTCATAGGCTGAGGGAAACTTAAAACTGCATTAACATTTTCCTTGTTCGGTGTGATTCCGTCTTTGGTTATATTGTAACCTAAATATTGAATTTCTTGTTTGAGAAAGCTACATTTTTCAAGTCGAATCTCTAATCCATTCTCAGACATTAGATCTAATACCTCTCCCAAGATATTCAAATTTTCTTCTAAGGATGTAGTTGCAATAAGTATATCATCTAGATAAACTAATATTTTCCCAGCTTCTAATAATGGTTTCAAAAGGTAATTGATAAATCTCTGAAATACTGCAGGTGCATTGGTTAATCCAAATGGCATCCTTAAATATTCGAACTGCCCTTCTGGGGTTATAAAAGCTGTAAATTTAACTGAATCTTCTGCCATTTTGACATGGTGAAATCCATCTTTAAGATCCAGACTGCTAAACCAGGATTTCCCCGCTAGTCGATCAATCTGATCGTCGATAAGCGGTATTGGGAAATGATCTTTCACGGTCAACTTGTTAAGTGTTCTAAAATCTACACATAAACGAAGATTTCCATTTTTTTTTTTAACGAGAAATATGGGACTACTATACTCAGAGTTACTATGTCTTATGTACCCCTTTGCTAACAATTCAGAGATAATTTCTCGAACTTGAGTTTTCTCGTGCCAGGATAATCGTCTAGGTGAATAATTAAATGGGACGTTAGAAATTAAATGCAATTTCATTTCATAATCTGTTTGCGTTACATCAATTCTGTTGCTCTCGTAATTCTCTATTTTTTTTATTAGTTCGGTTTTGGTTTCGTAAGGAACATTATCAGTTGTTTTTATCGTCGATATATCTATCTTTGGTTCGTCAAGTATATTATTAATGTGGAGGATTTCTTCGACAGGTTGAATATAATCCAGTTTAACGGACTCGCTCAAAGTTACTGTCATTCCTGGCTGTCTTGTAAAGTCTCTACCTAAAAGCGCGTCAAACGACATAGTCGTGTCTGGGACTACAGCGAACCGCATCAAAAATGAATCCTCTGGTAATAAATGTATCTTGATTCTAACAGTAAGATAACCTATTACTATAAGACGAGAATTATTCACTCCTCCATAGTTCATCGTATTAACTCTTTCAGTCAAATTTTGTTCGTTAAAATATTTCAAATAGACACTCTCTTTTAAAATACTAATACTACTTCCTGAATCGATCAGCGCTTCTACATAATAATCATTATCAGAAAATTTTCCTAATAATACTGAATACTCATGCTTCGGTGTATGCAATATTGGGCCTTCGTAAGCTGTCATCAAAGTAGACATCTCTGCTTCTTCATTGGGCTTCTCTGCAGATTCATCTCTGGAAGGATACTCAAGGCCTTCAATCAAGGCTGTCGAAGTGGAACTACCAGCTGAAGCGCTGCTTTCTCGATTTCCTTGTTGCTGCCATTGTCTCTTGGGGCAATCTCTAATAGAGTGACTCATTTCACCACAACTGAAGCAAGACCCCTTTTCTCGTTTCGGCTTAGGACAGTTTGGTGCCATGTGCCCGTCTCCGTTGCAATTATAGCATTTTCTCATTCCATTCTGCAACACGGCATCTGAACTTGGCCTCCTGAGTTCGCTTCCGCCCTGTTCAGCCCTTGGTGCCCGTCTGACTTGATCCTCCGTCATAATCTGCATAGCTTCGAGAAGATCTGGTAACTTCTTATGTCGCGCAGCTAAAGCTTGTGTTCGGAGAATATAATCTGGTATTCCTTGGATAACATATTGCACTACGTCTAACTCTGACATCTTCAACTTGTTAGTTAACTTTAATTTGTCATAAAAATAGACCGAAAATTTTTCTCCGGCTCGCCAAATTCTACTTTCCATTTTTTTCATCAGAGCTACATGACTTTCATGCGAAGTAAACATAAGTGTGAGCTCGCTCTTCAATTCAACCCAAGTTTTCGTAACAATACCTGGTGTAAAGTTGTACCAGTCTTGTACTCGACCGCGCAACTGCTTTGTTGCTAAAACTTTAATTATTGGATCCGAAACCTGGTAGGCTTCTTTCATCTCATCTACTCGATTCATCCATATTTCCAAGTCTTCACTATCGTCTTTGCCATAAATCGGTATTTGACTACCGATATCGTTATAGTTCAATTGAGGTTGTATTCTTACTTCGGGTAGAACTTGTGGTGCTTGTGCTCCCGCTTGAATCCCTTGGATTACTGCTCGTGCCGTAGCAACAACTAATTCCTCGATATCAATTAAAACACGATTATTTTCAGCATCTCCCTTGGACTTCGCTGAATTTTCGCCTGATTTAGGCATTTTTTTTTTTTTTTTTTTTTTTTTTATTCAAGTAGGTATATTTAATCTTCTCATTCAGATGCTACGTCTCTCGTTTCCTTGAGGTTAACGTCTTCGTAATCAGTTGATATCTAGATAATCCTAATAATTTCGGGTATTATCCCACTTCTGAATTCTTCTGTAGGGTGTCAGGGATGTTTTAAAGGGCGAATAATTATTAATGTTGAGAATTATTCGTATTTATTTATTAATTAACATTTATTAATACACATAATTGATTCTTCACATAATAAGAGGTGACACAAAGTGATTGTTTTCCTCAATCAATAAATATGGTACCATGCAACCTCATTCCATGGAACCTATGATGGCTGATATTGACTACATATCATAGTCTTCTAGTTCTTTTATTTTGGTGCTCAATATTAGGAAACTCACTTGAATATTATCAATCACTGGATGTTCTTGACCTAAAGCTCCTTGTAACGTCGTAAGGGTCTTTGAAAAAGCTGTGCGTATAGCTGTGCGTGCTTTCTTGTAATTTTCCATTATCTTTCGTAGTATTTTCAACACGACACTTTCCAGTCCTGTCACGGTCGCCAGATGTTATGTTTGGACTGGGTAAGTGAGTCTGGGAATTGGTGGTTATAAATACTCTTGTTTATTGAAGATAACAATCGTCGTAATATGTATAATGGAAAAAGGCACAGTTGGCATAGTTTTTCTTATAGTTAAAAAGAAGCGTGGTGACGGTAAGTATCATGTAGAAGAACATAAAGTAAGTAATATATTAAGAGAAGGAACAGAGACGTCGTATTCGATCTATTCGATCCCGGACAAATTAGGTACTACCTCTACCGACATGGACTATGTAGTGTCTAACTATTCTTATAGAGGGATAACTAGGTTCTAAACGCTACAAAGGTGGTTGAACAACTATTTTTGGAGAATGAATAGCTCGGGTAAGTAGAGAAGCATCAAATGTAATTCAACTCCACTACGCAACACAAAGAGCTCGCCGCGTGGCCGTGGATTGACGCGCGCGGCGACGCGCGACAAGACGTTTTATTTTTTTTCTCCGGCCCAGATAGGTTCTCCATAATTTTTTTTTTTTTTTAGGGTTGAAGGGGAAGGATTCGGCTATCCGAAAAAAATGATCCCCATGGATTCCTGTAGGTCCCGCGGAAATGGCAGCGAAATTAAAAATAAAAACGATGAAAAAAAAATTGAAAGAATTTTTTTTTTTGTAAAACGAAGTTTTTTGTATTTAAGGTGGTTCTTCACCTACAGTCCCACCAAAGTGGGTTCCAGAGCAGATTTTGAGTACTTCTCGATCAGGAAAAAATCTGAAAAAAATTAAGCATGCAGAAGATCTTCGGGAGATTGATTTTGCATAATAATAATTCGAAAATGTTATTAACAAATTGATGGAAAAAAAAAAAACTGTTCAAGAAATTAGCCGATGACCCAACTTGTTTTTTAGGTGAAAATTATTTTTTAATTTTTCTGAATACGTATGAATTTTTTCAGAATTTTGTTAAATCTTTGAAAATTGCGTTTTTTCATACTTGACAATTTTTTTTTTTTTTGTTCCCATTGTACTAAAGATATGTCGAATGGCGCAAAGATCCGTGACTTGACGGTTTTTTTTTTTTTTAGTGAAGTGACGTGGATCCGCTCATATGTAGGTTCTATTCATGCCATAGGCCTATTGCAATTTTATTGTATGTACTGGAGTCCAGAAGAGCAAATGCTGTACACAGAACGACAAAAGAAGGCTCCAAATGGATTTCTAACAATTGACGCTACAGAAGGTATTGCAAAACGCTCATCAGCACAGGATCCCCCTAACGACTTTTGACCAAGGTATAACATCGGTATATCAACCGTGAACACGTGGTATTAGTATTAACAGAGTAAACACACCGTAGTAAAACTGTGTGCTGTAGGAATAAATACCGTATTTTTGAGCTCGGATGCATAGCGTCTATACACCGTAGGTAATCACTAATAATACGGTATTGAAGCGGAATTTTCTCAGTCGTGATGGCAGATGAAGTACGCATGAACAGGGTATGAGACACGTATGTCAATACGGTATGAATGTGGTGAGAATACGGTATGAATGTGGTGAGAATACGGTTTCAAAACTGTGGAACTACGGTACACATACTGCGGTCAAACCCAATTGCTTGAGCTGGCCAGAAAATTTGACGGTTTAGGCAGGGTATGGTAACTGTGTTCATACCGTATGAAAACTGTGTTCAGTACCCGTGAATACGGTGGAAGTGCCGGTAAAACACGGTACGCAGAAAGGCGCAAATATACCGTATTTCTGAAGTGATTACCCGTGGTAAATCCGGAAATATACCGTTCAACATCGGTATATGAACCTTCTCTCAACCTTGCGAAAAAGTCGTTAGGGCCACCAATATTTTTAACTCAATATATGTTTGTTGATGAAAATAGCAGCATACCCGAGTTCCAAATGATTTCAGCTGACCATAAAGCAATGCACATTGCATATTTTTTGCGGAAAATTATATCCAAAGGAGCAACTCCACCACGTATGGTTATTTCCGATTTCGGCTGGGCCACGTTAATAGCTGTAGCGCAGGTATTCGCGAAATGTACCGACCTGCGTGATTATCTTCAGAAATATCACGCAATTTTTTCCGGCAAAGGGCACACGATCCCATCATGTTTTATAAGATTAGACGTTAGTCATCTGATAGCTATGGTTGCGAGATGGAAGTGTTTGAGTGGTAAAGATAAGATACTGATACGCAGATTTTATGTTCGTTGTATCGGTCAAGCGTATCAAATGGTATCGTTCGACGGACTTAAGTACTTTTTGCAATCGATCCTAATTGCAGCTTTAACCCCTGTATCTTCTTTTCTACCTTCTAACTCATGACTGGGGTGAATATCTACCCCATCCGTTTCTTGTTCGTAAAATCTTTCCTAGAACTATAATGGGATTCGCAAGTACATGAATCTCTTCGTTTCTTCATAAGGAAGAGAATGGTGAAAAGCAAATTCAATTTCATCGAAGTTTAGTTGGTGAAAAATCGATTTGAATACCTAAACGTAATTCAATTTCCAGCTTAGGAGCTCAGTTTGAAAATCGACTGGGGTAGATTTCCACCCCGTACATGAGTTCTAGGGTTAACCAAGTGTATACTACTCCTGAGAGCGATCGCTTGGTATCCGATAGCCGCGTTCAGTTCTTGAACGACACAATAAGAGGAGTAGATCTCTCGGATCCACTCGAAGATGACTGCGACAATGATGAAGATTAAATGGACGATGAGGAAGACGAGGTGCAGAGGAATGCTAATACAGCAAATTGTTGCGCAGATTTCATGAAATCTCTCTTTGATTCGGCAACTGGAATAGCTGCGGAGTCTGAGAGTGGCAGTATCATAAACGCCTGCTACATCCCGGAGTTTGCTAACCAATTGAAGACACGTTTGATTCCATATCTCATATTGTGGACAGGGGTGATGAGGGCTCACTTCAAGAGAGGTGGAGAAATTGCTACTTCTTCCTCCGTCGAGGCTGAATTTTCAGACCTTAAGCATAGATCTTTCAGCGGTCAGCTTCCAATGACACCCGACAAATTTTTTCATCAACATTTGGATCATGTAGCCGGAAAACTAAAATTAGCTTCATTGCCGACAGACATTCCGAAGCGAGATGAACTTGATCGGCGTGTTAGGAATGATGTCAAGCGAACTCATATTGAATTTGAAGGAAGCAGTAGCACAGAATCCTCAGAAGAAACCGATCAAAGTGCATGCGGTAGAAGGGAAAAGTCCCAATCATTCACGGCGATGACATCCCCGAAAATTGATGAAGAATCACCACCATTAATCAATTACGAAGATCAGCAGCATTGACTCACGCCGGAACATCGACTAACACCGGAACGTGAAGAACAAATCATAAATGGATCACAGGAAGTATTAGATTCTACCAGAAAAAGTTCAGATACGTTTACAAAAGAAGAAACTGACGATAAAGAATGTACCGTTTCATTTGAAAATGATCGAGATATTTGGAATAACGTTGAAAATTGGCGAGGATTGGTGAATAGGGTGGAGCGATAAACCCTTTTTTCTTTGCCCGATGGTGTTCGGGCGAAAAAAATGAGACATTAAGGTTAGAAAAAAACCTCGCGCAGAGCCAATGTCGTGCGTTAACGTCTTGCTGGTCCAGTCTGCGTTTAAAGCGGATTTCTGAAAATTCAGTATAAAAAATTCTCCAGATGTGAATATTCTGCAGCTCTCAGCTAATTTCATTGTAAAATTACCCAGAACTCACCACGAGGAGGTGGCTGCATTGCGAGGCCTCCCCCCCCCCCCCCCCCCCCCCCCCCCATTCCGCCCCCCAAATGATCAATCTCTTCTGTTACTATATTAATGTGAATATGATACTTTATTAATTTAGTTTTATAATGAAAATATAAATTTATTAGTTTTATTTTAATATTTATGGGACAATATTAAAAATATTTATCTTTGGGAGAGATAAATTATTGAATTATTTATCTTAATAATTTAATCTATATTTATCATTTCCCTGCGTCTTTTTTGGTAATTGAATTCCATTATTTTGTATGCTGGGACATAATTCGATAATTATGTTTGGTATTGAATGATGGCATCAGTTTTCGAGATACTAAGCGTGCTCGAATCAGGCCATCCCTCGCCTCAGGTCCGCAAACGGTAATTGAAGCTTCCGTAACCAGTTTGACAGTTCTTTCCACTGCTTGAGTATGACATGGTAAGTTGAAAACGTCATAGTCTGATATATCCCCGGTGTGCACTAAATTTTTCAATACATCGTCCGAAATTATTGAAAGTAATGGCGGCTCACTGAGCACTAACTTTGTATCACTCCAAGATATCAATTCAGAGTAATCTGTGGCAGAAAAATTTAAAGGTGGAACCTTGAATTGGCGAATTCCGTTTCTTTCACGAGCTCGAATTGCCAAAATTTTGGTCAACGCAAATTCACGAACATGGGGTCGATCGTCAGCAATCATACCGAGGAGAATATTTTCCGGGTGTGCAAAAAATCCATTACGCTGGATAACAGGATCAATAATTTTTTTCACTGATTCTGACATTCCCCTAGAAAGGCTGACCATTTTCCAGAGATGTTCCGCGCCATGTTTGCAATATGAATAAGATTTTATCCAAAACCATACCGGAGCGTAAACTTTCATGACATAATCGACGATGAGTTGTAAATTGATGGAAGGCTTCTCAGTCGAGACATACAAACGTAATATACGATTCGCTTTTGTTAACCATCGAGCATGTGACATTTTCCCTGGATTTTTTCTCAATAAACCGATAGGACAATTACCACTATCAACTGCTTGACACATCTCCAACAAATATTGCTGATCGGCACTTAAATCTGCCAGATCGATCTTTGGAATTTCATTGAACGACACTCGTTTGAAGTTTACGACGGGTAGATTAGAACAGTCATTGAGAAGCTTACCGATAGGACCAGAATATCCGCGAGGACCAGACGTAGCTCCATCTAATTTTTCTATCAAATGTCTCAATGGCAAATCATTCGCATGTAATAAACAAACGAGCCATTGCAATGGTCTTCCTTGTTCTAATTCCAGTAATCTGATTATTCCTCCATTGGCTCCAGTATTCACTACGGTACCATCGCATCCGACAGCAAGTAATTCGTCAGTGTTGATCGAATTCTCATCAAAAAATTTTTCAATCTTTTCTTTCTTTAAAGTAAAGTGGTAGCACAAAGGACTCTGTACCCGTTAACAAAATTTAAATAACTAACTTCATTATTCCGAACTATTTACTTCAATATTCTTATTTAGTGGTCTTTCATCTGGTAAATCGCGAAGTGCGTGGATGTAAGGATCCGTGTGCAATAATCGAGCCACGAGTTGTGTTCAATCTTTTCTTTCTTTAAAGTAAAGTGGTAGCACAAAGGACTCTGTACCCGTTAACAAATTCATACAAACGTGATATAATCTAGAAGTCTAGTGATCCGTTTAGACTTACATTAAATCTCTTCAAGATTTAAGTATTTTAGAACATCGTTCAATACTTTGAAATATATTACTTTAATATATTCGATTTAGTGATCTTTCTTCCGTCAAATCGCGAGGCGCGTGGCTGTAAAGATCCGTGTGCTAATTAGAGCCAAGAGTTGGTGTTCAATCTTTTATAAGTGTCGACCCAAAGGACTCAGTACTCGTCAATAAATTCAGTTAAAACGCGATTTAATCTAATAACTTAGCGATCCGTTTTCGTAAATCCAAAATCTCTACTTAACCTATAGATTCAGTGCAGAGACACAATCAGACTATAATAAACTTTGCCTCACGCCTTATATCCTCCTTGATATAAGTAGTTCTCAGAACAATCATTCAATTCAAATCCAAACCGTTTCCTTCTATTATATCTTAGAATCAGTGTAAAGACTATTCCAAATTCCGGGTTAATATATTCGTTTAATTCAAGTTTTATCAATCATTAGAGTCAGTTTCGAACAATTAACATTCTTTGTGCAATAGAACATTTAATACGATTTTAAACAACTCTAAATTCTTCCGTTAAATAAAATCAACCGTCGAATCAAAGGCTACGAGGTTCCTACGAAGGTGAGGGCGGCTAATTATCCAACATCCAAAGATTAGTCCCATGCTACATCAGGTCAACCAAAGATAAGTCTCTACGAATAGTTCACATGCAATAGCTCATTCTATTATATTTTATATTATATTACTCGTTGTTCTCCAGAATTCTTTAATTTTATAATAGTAATTATTCATTCGTCCAACTACAATTTTTCTTAAATGTGTAAATTAACAATGGGAATATCGTCAGGCCAATACTAACGGTATTTCGGGTAAAACCCTAGCCAAGTACGAGACCACCCATTGAGCAGTATTATTCTTTATAACCATAGTTGGGCGACAATATACCACATACTAAATTAGTGACTGCATGTATAACATACTACCTAAAGTTCGTATTATTTAGAACTATACCATAATAGATATAAATTCGATATCATATAATCAGAGATAGAGAGAGAGAGAGCTCCAATACTTATTATTCTTTATTATTATTTCAAATTAACTCGTTATATTACACCTTAGACCAAATATTATTTCTTATCATTAATGTGAGAATCGTGAACAGGCTTTTCTTCATTTACAAGAACAGTTTAATAACAGTTCTTTTCTAAAGTAACAAGCCTCTACGATCCCCACGTCGGTGACCGATATTGTATCTTTATATTTTATTTTATTGTTTTGATATTTTATTATTATTTTATTATTTTATTATTTTATGTTATTCATTTCCTTCAAGCGACGGTTGATGTTAGTCGCCTGAACATATATCATTCATTTACCAATCGTTCAAGAATATATTATCGATTTTACCAGTCAATTCTCATTATCATTTGAATCATCTTTAGCATTCATTATCCTTATTATTATTATTATTTTATTATTATTATTATTCTATATTATTTAGCCTCTATAACTATATAAACAATTCAATTGAGACCTGTATAGGACTAAACGGCAACGAATCCTATTTACCGGTCTATCGAAAGGTAGATCTTTTTCTTAGTATTTTTTATTTACTATTATTATTGTGTATGCGACGGACGGCCGAATTCTAATAGTTGACAGGTTCTCGCTTTTCGATCAAACCGTTAGGGCTCAAACCACACTACCTATACCGACCGTCACACATTTATTGAAGTCTCTACATTTACAAGCCGCTATATCAAATAGACGGGAGCAATTTTTCATGAATCCTTCTTTCTTTGCAATTATGGAACCACTAGAATTTGTTTGACAAAACCCTTTTTTCAATTTCTGATATTGGTTTCGATACTCACGTAGACGGGTTAATATTCTTGAGTGAGAAATGATTGGAATACCAGTTTTGGACCAGATTTCTTCCAATTTCTCAGCAACAATCTTCGATATTTCTGCGATAGTCGGCTCCTCCGATGTCTCATGAGGTTTCAATGTGGCTTGCACGTGAAGATAATGTTTCATAACCTCGTCGTATGTCGGTAGAACAGTTTCAGTAAACTCTTTCGGTTGACCAAACACGGGGTCGATAGATTTTCCTCGAGTTTTCACACTCATTCTGGAGAATATGAGTGATTTACACTAATTTGAATGACACGATCCCAAATTTCTTTACTTTTTTCACAGAGAAAGCCCAATATGATGAGGAATTTATTGTATTTATTTTATTTAAACAGTGTGAATGCAGGCCAGGGTGAAGTTGTCAGCCTGAAGCCGAAGGCGAGCAACGCAGCTTTCAGACCGCTAAAACATCGAAGTCGCGATTGCAGCGTACGTCACAGCTTTTCACGGCATTCGCATGAAATTAGCTTGTTTGGACTCGCTAAACAAGCACTGAAAGCCGAAGTTTCAGAGCAGGTGTTATGAAATTATATATTGCAGATGAATGTAAGCCAACTTTTTTTAAAGGTGAAAAAAAAAAAAAAAAATCGTATCTGAATTTTTTTTTTAATTTTCTTTTTTTTTTAACTCGCGTTGCAACCACCTCCTCGTGGTGAGTTCTGGGTAATTTTACAATGAAATTAGCTGAGAGCTGCAGAATATTCACATCTGGAGAATTTTTTATACTGAATTTTCAGAAATCCGCTTCAAACGAAGACTGGACCCGCAAGACGTTAACGCACGACATTGGCTCTGCGCGAGGTTTTTTTATAACCTTAATGTCACATTTTTTTCGCCCGAACACCATCGGGAAAAGAAAAAGGGGTTTATCGCTCCACCCTATTGGTGAAGTTAACTCCGGATGAGATAAGGGATTCGGTAAATGAACCTGCCATCAAAAAGCGATCCAAACCGTCATACCTGGACAAATGTCCAGAGTGGAATTACATCAAAGAGACGAAGCCTCAAAACATTCCACTAATGTGGAATGGTAGTCGATGCAAGCCAGTGAAACACGGCGAATGGATGCTATCATTACAAGAAACTTGTGCGTTCGATACTATAGTTCAAATCATGGCAAGTGGGATCGCGACCATTAGAACCTACGCAGATGAAGTCAACACATCTGACAACACCACTATTCGACTAGCAACATCGATATTGCAAGAGAAAAGGGTTTCAGTGAAGCATTACACTGAAAGAGCTGAGATTCTAGTGTCCACGGGACTTTTTCCCATTACCTTATATACTCGTAGGATTAAAGGACTTAACGCTAACTGCAATGTGGCCACCTTAAGGGGGTTTCCCAGTCTGGAGCTCCAGAAAGCGTGTGTGTTTTTTGAAGCTTTGTGCTGTTAAGGGTTGTAGAAGGAGAATAAATGAAAAAATATATTTTGAAAGTGCTCAACTTAAGCTTCAATTTAAAAAAAAAAAGTTGACAATATCATCAAAATTACGACCTCTATGGCGGTTGAAGTCATGGTCTGCAAAAAGCAGCGTCGAAAACGGTAAACAACATTGTAACCGAACGGAGCATCTGAAACCCAAAAACAAGGAGTCATTTGATTGGTCAAGGCACCATTTAAGCTTCTATGGAACGGATTTGTCGTCCGTCTTTTGGTTTATTAATAACTTGCAAAAACAGTTGTCAAAATCGAAGAAATCTAAGTTTTTTGATTAAAAAATTCGCAACTCACCCAAATTTAGGTTTATCAAAAATCGGTGCCATAGAAGCTTAGATGGTACTTTGACCATCAAAATGACTCCTTGTTCTCAGGTTTCAGATACTCCGTTCGGTTACAATCTTGTTTACCGTTTTCGGCGCTGCTTTTTGCAGACCATGACTTCAACGGCCATAGAGGTCGTAATTTTGATGATATTGTCAACTTTTTTTTTTCAAATTGAAACTTAAGTTTCGCTCTTTCAAAACATATTCCTTCATTTTTTTTCCTTCTACAACTCTCAACGGCACAACGCTTTGAAAAACATGCACGCCTTCTGGAGCTCCAGACTGGGAAACCCCCTTAAAGGGGTATGTACACCTTTGGAGGAGTTTAAATTTCAAAAAATAAATTGATTTTTCTCTGCCACACGAGGACTCTGACAAAAATCAGAAAAATCATCATGTCTGAGGAGGGTTCGACCCTCATTAAGCATATTTTACATCATGTATTACTTTCAGTCTGATAGTGGCTACACTAAAGATAAGAAATTACAAAATGACTCGGTTGTCGTAAAGAATCAAGACCACCGTTGGATCAATCTTGAAATGTTTGGTCCTCAATTGTTCATAGGAGATGCCTCTATGGTATGAACGTAGGAATTTTTGATATTGTAAGAATCACTTGAGTTATTCGATTTTTCCGATTTTTTTTTTTTTTTCAATTCTTAAATTCTTCTCACATTTTTTCCAGTATCTTAATCAAAAATGAGTTCATCAAAAAATCCTACGTTCATACCATAAAGGCATCTCCTACGAACATTTGAGGACCAAGCATTCGAAGATTGATCCAACGATGCTCCTGATTCTTTACGACAACCGGTCAAAATATTCATTCTCCAGAAATCAACTTTTAAACTTTTTATTTTTTTTTTATTTTTTTTTATTTTCTACTTCTCCCAGAGAAGAAAATGTAGCTACAGAAAAGTTCTAAGATTTTTCTAATGATTAATATGCATATGCTGGATCCGCAGCTGCTCTCGTTGTTGTAAGTAGGTTTGTTAATGACTCAATACGCTGTATCTAAAGTAGTTATTATTAGTATTTTATTATTCGGTACAATAGGTAATACATGAGTGATCGGTATCGGCCATCTTGACTTAACCACTGTTGTTGGCGTCCTTTACTCTAACGCCACAGCCTTCTAAGCAATGTAGATGGCAGCACTATCCAACACCTCCCCCTTAAGTATTTGAATACCTGGCAGGCTTTTTAATCAGCCGGCCAGTTCTAGACCTTGTTTCTTTTGAAGGTACTGTAGCTTCTGGTTGTGGTTGGTCATTAAGTTCAACATTGCCGTTGTTATCTTGAGCATTGTTTAGTTCTATGTTGGGCTCATGATTCATGAACGAACGGGTGTTTGTTGATCGTTGACTGTAACGTATAATCATAATCGAATTCATGTTCAGTTTTATGAGTGTCTACTATTTTCCTAATATGCTTAGTAGTTTTTCTAAAGAGCTTTCCTGATTGGGTCTTTACCCAATATGACCTTGGTGCTTCGTCTTTCTTTATAATTTCCGCTTTTCTCCACTCTTGTCCCTTTACCCCCTCGTTCATTAACACCTTCTCGCCAGGGTTAAATTCATCCGAGTTTTGTCTCGCCGTTTTATTATACCAATTCGCTGTTCTTGCTTGTTTTTCGACTAACCTTTCTTCTATCTGAGCTTGCACTTTTGGCTGCAAGGTCTGAGTTGTCACCGGTAAACATGTTTTTAGTGCTCTGCTAAACAAAATTTGAGCTGGTGAGGCTTCAAGATTGGGAATTATTGTGTTACGATATTCTTTCAATAAATCTATCCAATCCGATCCTTCTTCTTTAGCCTTTTTCATAAGGGTTTTTGCTATTCCTACTCCCCTTTCGACTCTACCATTACTTTGTGGATAATGCGGACTGGATGTTATTAATTTGGCATCAATTTTCTTTAAATATGACTTGAACTCAAATGAATTGAATGGTACATTATAGCTGATGACCTCTCTAGGATCCCCATGCACTGCATTGACAAATTTGAACGCTTTTATTATTGTGGCTGCTGTTTTGTCCCTTATCGGTATGACTTCCAACCAACTCGAGAACATGTCTGTGATTGCCAGATAACTTTTCCCGCAGTACTCGAAAATGTCAGCGGTTATCTTTTGCCATCGGAGTTTAGGTATTTCATGTGAAAGCAATTTCTCCTTCCGTGTGCTGGCATAAACTTTTGACAGATTTTACATGAGTTTACGTATAATTTGATATGCTGAATCATAGTTGGCCAGTAACATACTTGTTGTGCCCTACATATGCATTTATTTACCCCCGCATGACCTGTGTGAATACTTTTGAACATCTCAGCTCTAAGTGTACTTGGTACTATTATTCTAGGCCCATTCATATCATTATAAACTAATAATCCATCATCCGTACTGATATCATTTCTAATTTTCCAATATGAGTGACATTCGTTTGCCACTTGAGCAGCTCTGGGTGGCCAACCCTTCATCACTAAATTTAAAATCTTTTGTAGAACCTCATCCTGAGCTGTATGCTCTTTTAATTCTTGCAATTTTTCATCTGATATTGCCAGAGTTATCCCGTGTATTACATCATTAACAGTTTCATCTTCATCTACAACATCAGTACAGTAAGATCTAGATAGTAAATCTGCTACATACATTTGCGAACCTGGTAAGTATTCTAAGTTAAGGTTATATTTATACAGTTTAAGACGCAACCTTCTCAATGTTGCCGAAGGTACTTTATGCAATTCTTTTTTCATTACAGCAAGAAGCGGCTCATGATCTGTTAGTAATCTAACTGGATACCCATAAACCATATTATGAAATTTTCTCATGGCAAACACTATTGCTAGTAATTCTTTTTCTCATTGTGAATAGTTGCATTCACTGGGTGTTAGACTTATTGACCCATAAGCCACTACTTTGCCTTTTTGCGCTAAACAACAACCTAGACCTGACTGCGATGCATCAGCTTGCACCGTGATCTCCTTGTTGGAATCAAAATTGACCAGCGTTGCTGCTTTCGCTATAGTTTGTTTTAGTTCATTGAATGCCTTTTCTTGTTGTGGGGTCCATAACCACATTACATTATTTTTTTGTAACATTCTTAGGGGTGCTGCTATAGTTGAGAAATTAGGTATAAAATCTCTTACATAATTGAACATCCCCATAACTCTTTGCAATTCTTTTCTATTGTTTGGCACCTCTATTTTCAACAATGCTTTTACTCTGTCAGAGTCAGGCGCTCTACCTTCTCTATTGAAGACCTGTCCCACATACTTAACTTGAGCTTGTTTGTACTGTAATTTTTGTTTATTAAATCTAACATTATTTTCCATAGCTTTCAACATTACAGCTTGTAAGGCTGCGTCATGTTCCTGTTCCGTGGCCCCACTGACTATTATATCATCTATGTATACCTTGTGACGTTGCAGATTAGCTGCCGTCTCTAGAGCCCTTCTGGCACGTATTTTATTAGTAATATCGAGAGAGAGAGAGAATATCGCCGTCTAGACCCTCGGGATACAAGTGACACACCTGTTTTATAAGCAATCGAATTAGACTAATTTGAAGAGTTTTTCTGTTAATGTACCGCGAGAGAAAGAGAGAGAGAGAACAGATACAGAAGATGACGACTTCCGAACTTCCGCTACGAGAACTTCCGCTCCGGAGATGCTACCGACGGTATGCAGTCCAGTACGGCGCCGTGCTCAGGATAGTACCGCAACATCTACGGGGAGGGATGTAGGCCTTGGAGAATTATCGCTAGGGAATGAACAGGGTCCCCATAAGACCTCCTGCCAGCCGATGCATCTTGTCACCCAGCATCTGACTGTTACGTCGAGTGCAGTCAGCTTATATCGCCCGATCCAGCAATCTGAAGCCGACGTCACGCAGAGTCCATACCTGGACGAGTGACGTAACGTATCGCCAGAGGACATCGTACGTCAGAGTGGACGAGTATCGCGTTCCACGTGCTCTGTCAGGTCACGAAGAGGTGGTGACTCAGATGGGACACCTAGACCTGGCAGAAGTCTGCAGTAGGTCATCTATCGCAGGGATTACCGCTGCAGGGGACATCCCGAGGGATGGATATCGCCTGGATCGGAGAAGCTCAACGAGAACCAAGGTCACACCCTCCCGCCAGCCATCTCGCCGCTGAAATACCGCAGAACAGTTGTTCTAACGCTGTGAAGCGCGTGAAGTAACGCCTGACGCCCGGCAATAAGATTACGCTTCATTCTGGTCAACTGACAAGTTGACTGTTCGAACGTTGTCACTCGCAGGACCAATAAGGTAATTAGGAGGTCCTGATAGGTCCCCCACCTGGACCTACCTCACTGGGAGCCAGCTCGCCAAATTGTCTGCGAAGAATCATCACTTCTACGTCCAGCTTTGAGCCAAAAAGACGTGCGCTCCGATTCTCTCTCGCATTAGAATAGTTTTCGCTCTTAGAGTTAAGTTAAGTCAAATAAGTTAATAAGTGTGTGCCAAAAGCAGCTCTACGCTAAGGTAAGGTCTTTATGATCACTACTTGCTAGAAACATCCACAAAAGCTACCGCTGAACTCTTATTTGATCACTTCATACTCTATTTCTTTTATATACCGCGAGCCTACGGGCTACGCAAGTAACGTTCGGTTCGAAGAATTCAGCAAAAGCACTTTATAATTGTCCACAGCCATTTTGATTACCTTACGCTGCATTATGTCTCGCTCATTAGTCTAATTCCTATCTTTGCTTTGCTTAAGATTTGCTAACGCTTATTTGATTGCTTATTCTGATCTGAATTCTCGCTTGGGAATATTCTGTATCTCATATTTCGCTATCTTTGATTTATTATAATATATTTGAGTAATACGTAGTATAATATCGCATGGTGTGTCGCTTGTAGTCCAGCTTCCCCAAGGGTTGGCTGACGTAGATAGTCATAGTATTAAGTTGTTCATTTCTTGTTCTATTTTAAGTTGTTCTAGCTATAATTCTTTATTATTCTATTATTCTGATTTATTTAAGTATCTTTGCTATCTTTGAATATCTGCGCTATCTTTGAATATCTTTGCTATCTTTGAATATCTTCGCTATCTTTGAATATCTTTGCTATCTTTGAATATCTTTGCTATCTTTGAATATCTTTGCTATCTTCGAATATCTTCGCTATCTTTGAATATCTTTGCTATCTCTGATTATCTTTGTTTTCTTTGATTAATTTGCTATCTTGATTCTTGTGTAATATCTAAGTAACTTCTTATCTAATATCGATTAATAGCTCGTTTAATTACCGCCGTAGAGTCGCTATCAAAAGAGAATACATCTCAATTCATTAATTTGAGGCTGATTAAGCGAGGTATTATGGTCACCTGTATCTTCTAGAATTCATAATTTCCCTTGTGTTTGCGAATTTGGTCTACAGTATTTGTCGAGTCGTTTGTATTAGTTATTGCGTTAATTATCTTTGAATAATTATTATAAATACCGCTAGCTCGCCGCTATTAGAAAATTTGCCGAGAGTATCGTATCGCTCGGTGATACGCAGCCTGAAAAGTAAAGTATCTTGCATTGTATCGCTTCTATGGCGTTAGCTAGCTAACCGGCGTGTTTATGTTTTTTTTATGTTACCGCTGAGACGCAATAAGACTCACTAATATTATATTCTTTGTTCCGCATTATTCCAACGCTGTCTATCTCTTGAATACTACTCTAAACTATTACTTTGAAAACTATCTCTGTGTAAATTGAATATCTGTAATTATCTTTGAACTCGGTCATTTGTCGCTGATCAATTTTATATTATAATTATCTAAGGAACAATATACGGAATCGTTAGATTCCATTGAAGGAAATTTTATATCTGGTGTTCTATATTTTATTGGATTAATTGTTAAGGTGAATCCACCCACTCTACCCTTATCGCAGAAAATCTGAGTTAGCTGACGCTTTAAGGCCGTCGTTCCGGCAGTTTAGTAGTATCTTTGAATATCGCTATTGTTAGTAGATTTTGTGAAAAACGACACTTCCGTGTCTGGCGCCCAACTCTCTATCTTAGTCTTTTATTAAATCATCTTTATCAAGGAACGCCGTAGGGTGCGGAGTTGAGAACTCTGAAAAACTCCGTTACAACCTGTACGTTAGGTATTTGCCCAAATATCTGCTCGTTCTTTACTTGGCACTCCTCTGGAGCTGATGCTACCCCAAATGCTAACCTAGTAAATCTTTCAAGACCAAATGGAGTTGCAAAACATAACAAGTTTCTAGACTCTTCGTCTAGATCTACATGGTAGAAACCATTTCTGACATCCAATACTGTATAACAAGTTTTGTTTGCAAGCTTTTCTTGTATCTCCATGACTGTTGGGATTAAGTGTGGCTTGCGTTGAATTACCTTATTAAGATCTGAAGGATCTAAACAAATTCTAACCGTTCCATCCGGTTTTTCTACTATGACCATATTACTGACAAAACTAGCTGGTGGTAACTCATTAACTGGTTCTATAAAATTCTGCTTTTCTAGTTTATCTAATGCTATCTTCAGTTTTTCATTTATTATTTTTGGCTTACGCAGCGCTGGCCTTATTACTTGTTGTGCGTTTGGAGTGATATTAATATGGTGTTTACCAGGGTATTTACCTGTGCCTGTGAATACTTGAGAGTATTTCTTAACAAAGTCTTCTTTATGTTCTACTGGAGTGCCTATTTTTACATTGTGCACTCTTTTTACTAAATTAAGTCTCTCACAAGTTTGCTTAGATAATAACGGGGTTGAATATTCCTGCATTACTAGGAATTCAATCTTAACGGCTAACTCGTTAACCTTACACTGTAACTTAACTTTACCTAATGACTTAAGAATACCCCCTCCCCATACTTCTATATTTCTGACCTCTTTTTGCATTGGTATTCTACTGTTTAAAGCTTCGAAGACTTTTACAGGCATAACATTAACATTAGAGCCTGGGTCTAGTTTCACTGAGATGCATTGCCCATTAATGTACACGTCTTGCCTCCATTCTTGACTTCTGTTTGTCTTCAGCAATGATATACACAGATGATCACAGTAGAATGATTCCTCTTCCTCCGAGTCTTCCGATTCTTGTACTTCTAGCTCATGAAGCTTCTTTGCATTCGTGTTTTTTGGACAAGTCACTTGGAAATGATTTTTCCCATTACATTTTAGGCAAGTTTTTCCATAAGCTGGACACATGCCATATTTGTGAAATCTGTTACATTTACTGCACGGCTTAGCTTGATCATTTGTGGTATTTGCCTGGTCTCCACTACGTTTATCTTTATAATTATTTGCCTGCGTCACCTTAGTTTTTGTTGGCTGGTTATATGAGGTCTTTTTGTACTTCAGGGAATCTACTTGTATTTCCTTTGATCCAGCCATTCCACCTTGTAATGTCTTACTGTATATCTTGCTGCGTTCTGCTGCTCTGCTGTCTAGGACTGCTTGGTCAAGTTTCAAATTTTCCACTCGAAGAAGTGCGTCCCTCAGTTTCTTGTCTCTGACACCAATAACTATTCTATCTTTCAATAGTGAGTCTTGCTGCTCAGCGGAGCCGCAGCTCTTGATTAAAGTTTTAGCCCGAGTGAGGAAATGATCAAACATTTCACCCTCCTCCTGTACGCATTGGTTAAACACAAAACGTTCGTACGTTTCATTTGTTTTTGGCTTCGCATAGTTGTCAAACGCTGTTACCAATTTGTGATAATCATCGAGCTCTTGTTCGCTCAATGTGAATGTTGACGCCACGTCGATGGCTTCTTCCCCTGCCACGTTCAAGAGGGTTCTTGCTTGCATTTTTTTAATATTCTTTACCTCCTGTTCGGATTTTCCTGTTAAATCAGGGTCTTTGCCAGTAGCTCCCAGATAAACCAGAAAATGTCGTTTGAACCTTTTCCAGTTTTCGTGGACGTTACCTTCAAATGAGAGTTTTGGTGGGAGATTATAACTAGTTGCTTCTGCCATGATTCTCCCTATATTAAACTAGATGTTTATATCACTGCTCTCTAATTACCTATACGATATCACTGTCTTTTTTTTTTTTTTTTTTTTTTTTTTTTTATTGCAGGCTGTTTCTTGAAATCACTGTGAGCTATATACCGTGCTTGCGCCACGCTGCTCTTTTGTTGCCGTAATTCACTGTTCTGTTATTGTTTCATTATACCGATTATCACTGTTTTATTTCCGAATCCCGACTGCGCCATGTTGTAAGTAGGTTTGTTAATGACTCAATACGCTGTATCTAAAGTAGTTATTATTAGTATTTTATTATTCGGTACAATAGGTAATACATGAGTGACCGGTATCGGCCATCTTGACTTAGCCACTGTTGTTGGCGTCCTTTACTCTAACGCCACAGCCTTCTAAGCAATGTAGATGGCAGCACTATCCAACACTCGTATCGATGTGTTATGAGTCGAGTCTAGACACATGTGCCAGGCCGAGGTTGGTAGTGAGTTTTGACCTGTTCTGTCCAACAACTGTGTCCGGTAGGTGTCCAGTAAGACTGCTAGAAAAAGAATAAATTGCTTCAGGGAAAATCTGACAAAAATTTTTGAAAACATGAAAATTCTTCATAATTCTTGATCTTCAATATTTTGAGATTCATAAGATGCTAGATATTGACAATTTTTGTCAATATTCCGAGAATTCTCTCATCTTTCATCAATCATACCTTTTTTCTTATAATATTTATCAAACTTTCGCAATTAATATATTATAGAAATACTCATCTTTTTAGAAATCTGAATGTGTAGTCTCCTGGCATCGATTTCAAATGCACTTTTCGATGGATCATCTTCTTTCGATTCCGAAGTCTCATCTCAGACATACATACACTGTGTTTGTTCAATATTGAAAATTACTATTGGTTTGAATTCGTAATGGAAGCACGACATTTGACAAACAAGTGGACACCTAACCTCGAAAAAGTGTAGATCGCAGCCATGTGTTCTGTCAATGATCACAATTCAAAAGAATATTGAAAATTAAATATGTATAAAAATCATAATTACAAAGAATAGAAAAATCACAGAATAAAATTCAAAAGCAAAATATATGAAAACGTCAAAAAAGCGAGACAGTGGTGTTGGCGGCACTGTAGATAGTGAATAGTATAGAATATTTACGAGACCAATAAGAGCGTCCGCGCGCCGCGCGGCGGGCTTTTTCGCAACTCGGGACTGTCATGGCTATAACTTTTCAAATTCTCTAGATTTTTTGACGCCAATTTATTTGCAGGTAAAGTAGGTCACTAGCATTCCAAAAAAAAATATAAAAACAAAAACGATTTTTTGAAAATTCAAAGGTGTATATACCCCCTTAATAGACTACATATTTAGGGCCATGCCAAGTTGCACCAGGTACATCAGCTGTTCTTGTGGCTATCGAAAAACAAACATCTCCATCACAATCGCGGTAAATGTAGACATGCTCCTAGTCAAAGTACTATCTTTGATGCAGCAGGCTATCGATGACGGGTCTAACATTAACGTTACGTGTTATAAATGCAAAAGTTTAACTGTGGAGACCCCAGAATATGGCCCACATATTATTGTTGACACGACCGTGTTTACAGACAATAGATACATGACGAAAGAGAAATAGTATATTGTGCATGAAGGGAGCAAACAATGTTTTCGCTCCCGAGGTGTAGCTTGCTGCCCGAGCGAGAGCGAGGACTCGGCGAACGCGAGGGCGGCAAACTACACCGAGGAAGCGAAAACGTTGCTCCCGTGGTGCACATGATATTTTTCTTTACACATGAACGGAGGCCGATTTTGCTACCTATTTGAGGAAAAAGCGGTTTTACCGATTAATTTTTAATAAATAAATCAAAGTTATGACTTATCTATTTGGTTGCTGCTTGAAACAAAACAGTATAGGTATGAAGTTGGTCTCACCGTCCTCTGTTTTGTTCATGAAGGAAAAAAGAGGTAAATGAATCTAGTGCAACTTCATATCGGGGAGGAAAGACTTTCAGGGAGGAAAGGCCGGGAGGAAAGACGTTTTGGGAGGAAAGACTTTTCGAGCGGTAAAACCGCTCTTTGCTCCCCGAAAATAGGGAGCGAAATCGGCCTTTCCGTTCATGTGTAAAGAAAAAGAAAATAAAACACACTTTGGACACTGTCGCGAAAACTATTGAACTAGGGCAGAAAACATATCTTTTGGGTGGTGTTGCACACTATGACAAAGGCATTGGCTTCCAAGATGGACACTACATGGCGTATGGTCTTTCTGGAGTTTACTAGTATTGTTACGATGATACTAAAAACAAGCGTGTCAGTGTACAGTAATGTTCATCGATGGTGTCCTAGTGGCTCACTATTTTTCGTAGCCTTATTTCAGATAGAATTTCCCTTCTACAAACATTTTATTTGCTCATGACCAGTGGAGCAGCCCATCGGAAGTAGCAGAGTAACCACAACCTGCTTCACTTCGCGGCTGTCATATTCCCAATAACCTCAAAGTGTTGATTAACCCATTGCTTCACGTAAGTCGCGAATCGTCTCGGTGTGAGTCGAGTGGGGGTAAAACCAACCAGCGCAGCGTATGCATCGGTGTGAGTGCCACGCGTAGATGTAGTGTGTAAGGGCGCCCCCCACTATCTGCTACTACAGGGCCGTAACGACATTCAATTGACGCCGATTCTAGTGTCATTCATATATGCGCCCTCGGATATTTGAAAGATACTCGGCTCACGGACCTGCTCGCGCTGCCCCCACCACGGAGCCCTGACTCAACGCTGGAAAGTGGGGACGCGCTACGTGAAGCAATGGGTTAAATACTTTTAGGTCATACCCCGGCACACTCATTAGTCGAAAGAGCTAAGCTGTTAATCCTATTAACCCGTTCACCGGCACTAATCCTTTTAACGCCATTTCTTGGATTTTGGCAGGCATGAGTGGGGATATGCAGGTAACGCAGTTGTTGCCGTCCCAAATAGACCGCACACCCCTTAGTTCCTTTTATTTCTCCTGAACGCTGCCCCTACCATCGCACTTCCAGGTAAGGACGAGTGACCGTTTTCAGGTAGACCGAGGGGATTTCCGGTCGCACTAATTGTCACTTAGAGCGGGGCCTGCTCCGAAGAGCACAGTGAGGCCGGGGTATGTTTTAGGTTATTTAACGAATAAATAAATAGTTTAAATTTTTTAGGTTACCCCTAATCAAATAATATTATTATAAGAATATCATATCAATGTTATAAAATTATATTATATTATCTTCATCCCTATTAGAGGACGACGATGATGGGGTTAACCTGTATCGTGATCATGAGAATAGTGAGCTAACCTATAACCAATAACCTATACCGCTAACCTTAAAGTGTTCATTAAATTCGTTTAGGTTATTTAATGAATGAATAAATGATTTAATAATTATATTATATCATCTTTATCCCTACTAGAGGACGACGCTGATGGGGTTAACCTTTAAAATTATAGTATATTATGCACCTAGGGAATAAAGTGTTCTTTTTGACGAGTGTGAGGTTTGTCGCCCGAGCGAAGCGAGGGTGACCTTCACACTCGGCTAGAAGAACACTTTACACCATGGTGCATACGATATTTTATGCATCCAAGGGCAGAAAGCGCGTTCTTTATGCGCGCAGCCGGGAATAAAGTACGCACTTTCTTCCCTCGGTGCATAAAAGTTATTTATTTATTTGATTTTAATTTCTCAGGTTAACCCTAAATTGAATAATATAACTATAAGAATAATATAGTAATGCTATATAATAATATTATATCATCTTTATCCCTATTAGAGGACGACGATGATGGGGTTAACCTGTAAAATTCAAGTTATTCGTTCAGTCATTAAATAACCTAGAAGTTTTCAGTGAATTTTCACGCCCAATACATAACCACAAGATTCACAATTGCATGAATCTTATTAATATAGGTTAGCGAATTACAGAATTCAAAGCGCCCGGAGTGATCCTTAGACGATGAATATAATTTGGTATAATTAAAGGACGACGATGATGGGGTTAACCTTTAATATCGAAGTTATTTATTTATTTGATTTTAATTTTTCAGGTTAAGCCTGAATTGAATAATATTACTATAAGAATATTATATTGATGTTATATGATTTATTATATTATCTTTATCCCTATTAGAGGACGACGTTGTTGGGGTCCTTTACACCAAATTATATTCATCGTCTAAAGATCACTCTGGGCGCTTTGAATTCTGTAATTTGCTAACCTATAATAATAACATTCATGCAACTGTAAATCTTGTGGTTATGTATTGGGCGTGAAAATTTACTGAAAACTTCTAGGTTATTTAATGAATGAATAAATAATTCAAATTTCAAAGGTTAACCCCATCATCGTCGTCCTCTAATAGGGATAAAGATGATATAATATTATTGTATAACATTACTATAATATTCTTATAGTTATATTATTCAATTTGCGGTTAACCTGAAAAATGAAAATTAAATAAATAAATAACTTTAATTTCATAGGTTAACCCCATCATCGTCGTCCTCTAATAGGGATGAAGATAATATAATATAATTTTATAACATTGATATGATATTCTTATAATAATATTATTTGATTAGGGGTAACCTAAAAAATTTAAACTATTTATTTATTCGTTAAATAACCTAAAAGTATTTAGTCAACACTTTGAGGTTATTGGGAATATGACAGCCGCGAAGTGAAGCAGGTTGTGGTTACTCTGCTACTTCCGATGGGCTGCTTCACTGGTCATGAGCAAATAAAATGTTTGTAGAAGGGAAATTCTATCTGAAATAAGGCTACGAAAAATAGTGAGCCACTAGGACACCATCGATGAACATTACTATACGTCCACAAACTAAAATAGTCCCGCACGCCATCTTCTATGTTGTGGCAAAGAAATAAATGTTGTGACTCATTAAGGTGAAGTGAAACGTTTGTCAGAACCTCGAAAACGGGAATCGTGAATTCTCCGGAACTACTGAATCAATCGCGATGAAACTTTGAGGGATTACACATCATTGTGGCAGAAAGTGGCTGATTATTTCACTTTTCCAAAATTTGACAAAAATTTTCACAGATTGACGTACCGACCACATAAATCGCGAGATTATTCACTATTGACGTAGATAATCGCATTTTCCCGATAATTAGCCACTCCGCAATGAAGAACCCTGGTGGAGGTTTCGGATAGGACTTCAATCCGGTCTCATCCGAACTATTCCGATCCATTGCGAAATCTGTCACCTTAACAATGCGGAATCATCCGAGTCTTTCCGAAGCAGGTTTTTAATCCATCCCAATCCGTGCATCGACTTCGAGTTCAATCCAAATGAATCTGACACTAATCCGTAATTCACGTTCAGTCCTATCCAATCCGTACGTCGAGTCCTTTCTAATTCGTCCGTTCAATCCAAGCGAATCCGACACCAATCCGAAACTCACTGTCAATCCTATTCAATCCACATAACTAATCCGAGCGAATCCGATACTAATCCGGAACTCATTTTCAATCCTATTCAATCCGTACAACTAATCCGAGCGAATCCGACACCAATCCGGCACTCACTTTCAATCCTATTCAATCCGTACAACCAATCCGAGCGAATCCGACATCAATTCGGAACTCACTTCAATTCTATTCAATCCGTACATCCAATCCGAGCGAATCCGACACTAATCCGGAAACCACTTCCAATCCTACTTAATCTGTACCTTCAATCCAAATGGATCTGTAGTTATCTACCAAATTTCAATCCCTCTCAGTTTCTTAAGCAATGTTAACTGCAATACAAATAATTCCTAAATAACTCTGAAACAATCTTTTTTCGGCATAGGCATTGGAAAGTCACTTTTTGACGCCTGTTTTCGATCCGTAAAGTAGTACTTTATACGACTAATTTCAGAACTGTGCTATAAAGTCTTTATACCGCAGTCTGGACGCGCAGTTCCAAGTGCGCATTTCAAAGCTGCCGTATAAAGTCTTTATACGACAGTTTTGATGCGCAGTTCGAAGTGCGCGACAGATCGCGCAATAACCTCACTCTTCGTCGTATCAAGTGTGAATCTCAACAGGCGTCAAAGTGACTTTTCATCCCTATTCCGAAAAAAAATGTGGTATGGGGCGCACCCGTATACCGTTTTTGACTCAAACAATAATTTCAGAACTCGCTTACGGTTCGCCTTAGCTCGTCCTGAAATCATTATCCTCGCCGAAAAACACTCGGTCTACGGGCATGCCACATAATGTACTATTTCATTCTCATCAATTCAAAAGTCCATTCGGAATGAGTCTGCTGATAAGGACAACATTCATAATCTCTTTTCGCCGGTACGTTATCTCTAGTTCAGTTCTTATATGAAGGGTTTAGCGCCAGAGTAGCCTAACCCACATTGTTGATCAAGCTCATTTCAACTGTCATCAGCCATTTAGAATAGGCCTTATCGATAATGTGGGCTAGGCTACTCTGGCTCTGAACCCTTCATATATGCATTCGAAAGTTATTGAAAGAAATTTTTCTTAATTTATCAGTCTGGTCGTCTGGTTTTTCAGATTGACTCCGATTCAAACGGATTGGAATCTCTGCTTTTTCAGATTGACTCGAATTCGGTCGGATTAGAATTTAGAATAGAATTTTATTGATTTTATTGATTCAAGCGGATTGGAATCCCCGCTTTTTCAGATTGACTCGGATTCGGTCGGATTCAAGCGGATTGGAATCTCCGCTTTTTCAAATGGATTCGGATTCGGTCGGATTAGAATTTATAATAGAATTTTATTGATTTTATTGATTCAAGCGGATTGGAATCCCCGCTTTTTCAGATTGACTCGGATTCGGTCGGATTCAAGCGGATTGGAATCTCCGCTTTTTCAAATTGACTCGGATTCGGTCGGACTCAAACGGATTGGAATCTCTGCTCCTTCAGATTGACTCGGATTCGAATGGATTGGAATATCCGCGATTTCGGATTCGGTGGGATCCGAACGGATTCAAGCGGATACAATTCGGATTTTTAACTGATTCACTCGGAATAAAATCAATTCGTTCGTGGACAGATTTCGGAATGGAATGGATTCAAACGGATAGAAAAGTTGCCCTATCCGAATCTATCCGAAACCTCCACCAGGGAACCACACACTTTGAGCTTAATCCCGTGTCATTTGATGGAAAAATGGGTGAGAATTGACGATTCTCCGTTACTCATAACTAAAAAACCGACATTCAGTTGAGATCACAACCCGTATCGACATTTAGGCGAGATCACAGCCTGTACCGAAATTTCAGCCAGTTTACTTGCAAATAATCTAGCGGTGGGTAGAGCTACCAAACGTTCGGTAATTCTGTTTTACCGCGGTGCACGGCACCCGGCCGTGGCCTTGAAATGTTTCACTTCACCTTAAGGGGTAACACCACTGTAGAAGCTTAAAATAAAGCGCATTCTTTACCATTTCTTTTTGGATGGAAGAAAAGGTGATAAGAAAATAATATTCAAGGAAGTTATTAGGCATACTATATTCAACTATACCCCAAAAAAGTTTGATCAAAAAATATTCAAATATGGTGACATAGACCGAGAGCCAGCAAGAAAAACGACGTATGATTTGCGAAACTTTGAAACTTTTTGAGAAGTTAGCCAGTGTTATAAAGAACAGGGAAACGCAAGTATGGCGGCCCGTAGGTGTCGTCGTTGCGCTGCGGAATTTTTTGGATGTTTCAAAAAAAACTATGCATTTGGGGAATGAGCTAAAAGGTAATTCTTGTTTTATATCATTCATTCGATAGCCAGAGTATGAAGGAGTCGTATGCCATACCGATGCGGCGTCTCAAACTGTCCGCCATACTGAATTAAACGTGTCATTTTTTTTATGTTCTCTTGAAATACCAGCGAAAAGCTAATTTTTTAACCAAAGATTCAAAAAGATGTCTCATCACCGATTATGACCATGAGATACGATACGATATTCGACATCTTTGAATCAGTATGGCGTGTACTTAGGGACACCGGAACGGTATGGCATGGTCATAATCGGTGATGAGACATCTTTTTGAATCGTTGGTTAAAAAATTAGCTTTTCGCTAGTATTTCAAGAGAACATAAAAAAAATGACACGTTTAATTCAGTATGGCGGACAGTTTGAGACGTCGCATCGGTATGGCATACGACTCCTTCATACTCTGGCTATCGAATGAATGATATAAAACAAGAATTACCTTTTAGCTCATTCCCCAAGTGCATAGTTTTTTTTGACACATCCAAAAAATTGCGCAGCGCAACGCCGACACCTACGGGCCGCCATACTTGCGTTTCCCTGTTCTTTATAACACTGGCTAACTTCTCAAAAAGTTTCAAAGTTTCGCAAATCATACGTCGTTTTTCTTGCTGGCTCTCGGTCTAACACCGGAGTCATTCTCGCGAGACGTGTTGGATCTGCGGCGCTCTGCGGCACGCAGTGTAACTGGTGAAAATTTGAATCTAGAAAAAAAAAAAAAAAAAAAACCTCTTAATCTACATGTCTATAGCTAGAGAAATACGTACGGGATTTTTGATAAGTTGATTTAAACATTTTTTATTGACAAATGATTGCCCTTTTTTTGTCGAAAATTCAACGTTTTTTATATAGATACTCGTCAATCACACAAAAATTAATATTTTCAAAATCCCATACGTATTTCTCTAGCTATAGACATGTAGATTAGGAGGTTTTCTTTTTTTTTCCAGATTCAAATTTGCACCAGTTACACTGCGTGCCGCAGAGCGCCTCAGATCTAACACGTCTCGCGAGAATGACTTCAGTGTCGCCATATTTGAATATTTTTTTATCAAATTTTTTTGTACTATAGTTGAATATAGTATGCCTAATAACTTCCTTGAATATTATTTTCTTATCACCTTTTCTTCCATCCAAAAAGAAATCGTAAAGAATGTCCTTTTTTCTAAGCTTTTACAGTGGTGTTACCCCTTAAGGTTGGTGCCCATTAGAGCACAGCGACGCACGGCGCAGCACCGAAAACAGTGGCTCATCGTATATATTATATTGAAAATCCTGCGCACTTTTATCAGAAACTACATAAAAAAAGACGATGCACCACCTTTTTCGGTGCTGCGCCGTGATTCGCTGTGCTCTAGTGGGCGCCAGCCTTTACTCGCCGTACCAATTAGATTTTATATGTCTTGATGTAGAGTGCAATATATTAGGGTGTGTCAAAAATAAAAACTAAATTGGAATTTATTTTTTTGACCGCTGAATGTGTGTATCCCATTCTCGGAAGCCACTTTGCGAACAGAATCCGCCGAGCAAAATTCTCACGATGTGCTCATCGATATTCACCGATCAAACTAGACATCGATTGAGCGTCCTCTTAGGATAGTTCGTCCGCTCTCTCCTTTTGCATGGTGCATTGTGAGGGGTGAATCTAAGGTTCAAGCCTTGCGGAGGCGAAAAAACACAGTATTTCTGGAAAAAGATTTGAAAAAAAAATTATTTTTTCATTTTTTTTTAACATTGTAATGTCTTATATAGGGGGCTCGTCCATGTTCTGAATATTAAAATATAACTGAGGAATGGAATTGAAGGTAGAAATGAACGTGGTATGAATGAACTAGTAACTTCATTTAGACGAAATAGGTTCGTGTACGTCGTACTAAGGTATATTTATATGCTAAGTTGTTTTATGAGTTTTCAGTAAGGAGTGTAGTTGAGAAGTGAAGTCGAAGGAAGGATAGTCAGGTAGTTGTTAGGATAGTAAGATAAAAGGTTTAGCCAGCACCGTGCCTAAGCCACATGACGCCTGGTGCGAACTGTCTTCATGCACCCCCCCCCCCCCCCCCCCCCCCCCTGATTAACTGGGCCAAAGTTTAGGGATTGAAACAATTGGGATTGATAGATGTTGTAACGTCGGGACTAGTCCGGGTGGAACGTGGGGTAGTTCTAGGACCCGGGGTAGTCCGCAACTGGGTCTGGGGGTTTCGTCCTCCTCCACCGGATGCTCGTGACCACCGGGAGATGGAGGTAGTGGAAAAATAAAAAGAGAGTTAATTAACAAAATATAAATCTTTATTCAATTAAACATTATAAACTTAAATTAAGAATAGCTTCTGGGGGGCCAGGACGTTCCAGACTGCAAAATAAAAGAATAAACAAAAAGATACTAGTGCGTCAAGAAAACGAATGTGATCGTAAAGCTAGACTTAAATGCTATCTAGTCTTATAATTATCTATCGGTTTGATTACTTAGAGACTTTAACTAATTAATGAGTAATATATTTAATAAGAACTTATTTAACTAGTTCCTATCTTATATCTACGGCTACGCCGTGGCGTATTATTTCTCGAAGGAGTATTCTTAAGCGGCGAAAGGCCGAGTATTCTATGGTGGCGTTGTGCCGAATTGAAGTGACTCGATTTTTAATTTTAAAGAAGAGTTAAACTTAATTATTGTATTGCGCAAATAAATCTATTCATTTCAAACCTAGTGATTCTAGTCGCGACCTAGTACGGTACGGTATTTGGATAGAGGAGATGCCTCTTCCTTATCGCGACGCGCCTAGCGGTCCGGGGTCTCGTCCCGCGGTCTGTATACGTCTGTAAAGACGGAGCTCTGCTAGCTTCTAGTCGTAAATGCTCGACTGCTAGAGAACTGATTTGGATATGCTCTGTGTGCCTATCTAGCCACGCTCTGGTTTTACTTTGGTGGCGAGCGCGGCGCGTGGCTGGCGTAGCCGCCTAGTGGCCGGGGCGTGTGGCTAGTTCCCCCACCCCGACCTATGATTTTGGCTAGCCGTGAGGTGCTGCCTCTAATTGTATTGAGGTAAGGCTAAGTTCGGCAGGTACAGCGCCGTGCCTAAGCCACATGACGCCTGGTGCGAGCTGTCTTCATGCCCCCCCCCCCCCCCCCCCCCCCTCCACCTGATGAACTGAGCCAAAGTTTAGGGATTGAAACAATTGGGATTGATAGATGTGCTATTGCGAAGCGTGGCGAAAGTTGCATGAGCTGATATGTATTGCTCCCCACGAATAACTTCGATGCTGGCAGTAGCTTCGCCGTTAGCTGAGGACTTGATCAGTGGTGAAAGCGCCACGGAGTAGCGGACCAAAGAGTATAGGATAGCGGGGTAGCTGAGCGTATACAGATAATATCGCCATCTGGTAGTTCGGTGGGATAACCACCGTCACCACAAGCGCATTGACCGTGTCGACAGTGCTTGAAGAGTTGTCATCAGTTGTTATCAAGAACTGGAAAGTGTTGGGCAAACGCTAACATGTTGAGACAGAGATATGTCCTTTTCTCAACTACGAGTAACCATTGTCAGATTGATCGCTTTGATGATAATTTTTAACAGCATATTAATTCATAACTATATTGTCAGTGAATGTATAAGGAAACTATTTCTGTATTACTGATAGATTACAAGTTGACGCTAACCCTAACCTATCAATCTTCGCACGGTACTATTTAGGCGAGGGAGTAGGCGCGGAGAGGGGAATCGAACGTTCTATGGTTAGTGTGGTTTTGGTCTTTGGGTGGGGGTATGTTATTTCACCCACCGACTTCACAGAGGTGCTGAATGCAGAAACTCGTATACGCTAATAGTACATTTCATTACGAGTAAGGAAAGGCTTTCTTGACGAAACGAGAGGTTTACGGCACGAGCCAAAGGCGAGTACTCTAACGAGGTTCGTCAAAAAGCCTATACGTACAAGTAATGATCATTATTTTTCATCAGGATTGCCGAGAAATCGCGACGAAGTTGCGATTTTGAGGCTAGAATGATGAAAAATACATTACGGCCTTATGGCAGCTACCCCTCGATCCTATACTCTTTGTAGAGCACGATACGGATTTACAGTCCAAACGCAATAGAACGGACCCGAACTCCTTTTCGGAACGACACCCCACCACATGATATCGCGTCTATCAGTGCAGCACCCTCAGAGACATATTTCGGGCGCCTCTGAATGTGGACTACTGCTTTCCTACGGATGCAAGCGATTTCAAAAAATGACGGATCACAAAAAATTCGGTCTCTTGGCGCTCCTGAGCATAGGCGCCCTGGAGCGGCTGCTCCGCCGATCCACTCATTGGCACGGCGCTGGGCAGGTATGTGAATATCTGCCTTACCGACGGTCTTGCCTCGTTACAATATGCTATTGCGAAGCGTGGCGAAAGTTGCATAAGCTGATATGTATTGTTTGGGATGGCCCTGAGGCCTGGCAAAAATTCCGAGAGGCGACCCACAATGGTCGAAAACCACTCGATACGCGCGCATCATAGCTAAAAAAAAAATTGAAACTAATTTTTTTTTTATGTTGCTCCAGTAATTGAATATGTTCTAACAAGACAGAAATCCATAGTGTTATCTCAAGAAAAAATTACTTGATCATGTCACAATAGGCTCATTTTCGCTTAACGTTACGTGAAAGTCCCCGATAATTTTACATCCAGTTCTTAATTCATTCTTGAAGCGATTGAGCTTTACTCTTCACCCGTACGATAAAATTACTTTTCGTAGATTTTTCTGTAGATGTTGACCCTCATTTTCGTTTTTCAAAAACTTTAATTAGTCCAAGAGCCAGAGACAAAAAAGAGGGTTCATAATGCAATCTCATACACCAGCGATTTTTTTGTCGGAAGATGTTCGGGGGTGCCCCCTGAGTGTAAACTAGACCTCGCCAAAAAAAAAAAATTATTTTCGATTTTGTCCGAAACAACTTCAAATGAGAGTATTTGATCTAATACTGACCCTGTCAAAATTTGGGCTCCGTCGGATAATTCTAAGAGGTCGCGCATCGAGTCTTAAAATTTTCCTATTCAATTAACACGTGAAAATGGTATTTTGACCGTTCAGAGCTCATTGAATTTTTCCTGCGCGATTGCGAGCAGTCTGAATTGCTGTGAGGCCTTAATTATATGTTGTACATATGGGGCATTCCACACCAACTCGACCTGCCGTGGACCCTCACCATTTTTTATTTCTTTTTTCTTCGAGTAAGATGGAAGAGAGGGCGAAAAGTGGACATCTGAATTATTTCAGATTTTTTGGACCCCCCGTTCAAAAGTTGACTTTTCTCAGGCAGACATGTATTTGGAGATCCGTATTAGTCGTACGAAAAAATCACCCATGAGAAAGTTTGCCAATAATATGAGGTGACAAAAACTTATTTTTAAAGAATTTTTCAATATTCGTGGATGCTGTTTATTTCGATAAAACACTCTTAATTTGGGATTTCCACTGCGTTAGCCGTCATCGTTTTTTGTGAAATTTTCACCATAAATTCTTTGTGAAAATACGAAACTTTTGAGACTATGCCGAAAGTGGTACTAGCTCTGGTTCAGATGCCAGAATTAAATGAATTCCGAATAAACAGAAAATACGAGTGAAGTGGACGCACTGCAAAAACGATTTGAGCTATGTTTGACGTATTGCATTTTTATGGTACCATATCGCGTGTCTAATGGTATAAGGTCGTATCCGCCATTTTTTTTTTTTTTTTTTAAATTTCCGACTTTTCTGAAATATCGATGTATTTTTGCGTTTCAGAAGTTTTTGGAGCATGTGCAAAAAAAAAAGTGGCTATCCCAAATTAAGAGTGTTTTATCGAAAAAAACAGCATCCACGAATATTGAAAAATTCTTAAACAATAAGTTTTTGTCACCTCATATTATTGGCAAACTTTCTCATGGGTGATTTTTTTCGTACGACTAATACGGATCTCCAAATACATGTCTGCCTGAAAAAAGTCAACTTTTGAACGGGGGGTCCAAAAAATCTGAAATAATTCAGACGTCCATTTTTCGCCCTCTCTTCCATCTTACTCGAAGAAAAAAGAAATAAAAAATGGTGAGGGTCCACGGCAGGTCGAGTTGGTGTGGAATGCCCCATATGTACAACATATAATTAAGGCCTTACAGCAATTCAGACTGCTCGCAATCGCGCAGGAAAAATTCAATGAGCTCTGAACGGTCAAAATACCATTTTCACGTGTTAATTGAATAGGAAAATTTTAAGACTCGATGCGCGACCTCTTAGAATTATCCGACGGAGCCCAAATTCTGACAGGGTCAGTATTAGATCAATACTCTCATTTGAAGTTGTTTCGGATAAAATCGAAAATAATTTTTTTTTTTTGGCGAGGTCTAGTGTAACCCAAGTTGGCGTGACGAGGGGGGGGGGGGGGGGGGGGGGGGGGGGGGGAGCTTCAGCCGCCATCTTGGAAAACACGTTTTATTGAATATCTCGTGAACCGTGCATCGCACGATGAAAACAATACAGATCTTTTTTGTAGACTATAAATTTTTTTTGTAACACATGCATAATTTCTGCGTTTTTTTGACCTAAAAATAGGGCCAAAAGTTGCCGTTTATTGACCGCTCGAAAAGAGCGGGCAATAATGGATTCTTTATTATAAGCGGGCAATAATGGTTTCATTATTGCCCGCTTCTTCAACAATATCTATATATATATATATATATATTGTAACTTTCTCTGCTTATGTTCCTCCAGCTGAAGGCCAGAGGAATTAAGCTAGTCCGCGTGAATTCTTTGTCACGGGTGTGATGTTTTGGAGCTCCTCTTGGGTGAATGTTGAAAAACCCTTAAATACCCTAATGCAGACTCGGATAGATTTTACTCTACCAGAGCTGACTCCCTACAGACTTGGGACTTGTCCAACCTGCAAGACTAGGATAATACTTTTGGTATTATAATAGCTGTTCGGTCAGACGCGCCGAAGCTGTGTTTTACAGACTTGGGATGTCGAAGTTTTCCAGACTAAGATAATGATTGAACACTATCGTAGCTACCAAACTTCAACACCGAAGCTGTTTTCTAGCTAATAACGATTTTACCTGAAAAGAAATGATTAAATGATGGAAACGAGGAAGATGGAAAATAAAGAACAGATTCCTAGTTTTCTACTAAATTGCTGATCATCTGGTCGTGTGCAAATTGTTTAATTAATAAATCATCAGTGAATTTTAATTAGTTATAAACCTTCAATTTCTTATTCCTTACTTATTCTACTTTATCCTAACCTTAATACTATGAGCGTTTCTGTTTTGTTTTTGTGAGTTTCGTTTGAATGACTTGATTTGATTGTTTGTTTTCTCTTCGAGTTTAGATTCTAGTGCGATTTTTGTCAATAGATCTTTTGTCTTTCTTATGAGTTTTGTGATTTGAATTTATTTGTTTGTTTGTATTCTTCACGATATAAAATTGCTTTAATCTTTATTCGAATTGAATTTTTCTTTGAATTTAATGATTTTACTGCTGTTTTAGCTAAATAAATCGAAAGTTTTGAATAAATGAATTTAATGCTCAGTCGCCGCTCTGGCAGACTGGCGAAGTAATAATGTCTTGATGAGACGTGCCGACCGCTATGGCTCAACTAACGCTAAACGTCGTGTGTCGCGCACCGCCTTATATACCAAATATTTCCGTCACGTGACGCTTGCTGATCGGCAAGGTGGTGTTCGTCTCCTTGTCCGTGTGATCTGGCTATGTGTGAGCGCTGGATACGTTACAATATATATATATCTATATATGGGGCTTTCCACGCCAACTTGACGAACGTCTGACCCTGACCATCTTGGATTTGATCGACTCTTTTTTAAATAGTGGTCTGCAAGTTCAGGATCTCAAAAATATTTTTTTTTAATTTTTCATAATGGCCGTTATTTATTTATAATTTTTGAAATGGACTCAAAGTTCGACCCATTTTAAAATTCTGAAAATTTCTCTCAAATTTGAGGATCATTTTAAGCCCTTATATAGAGTGGTCAGTATAATAGAATCCTTGGGAAAAATCAAAGAAAATAATTGAGATTTAGTTTTTTTTTTTTTTTTTTTTTTTACGTAATTTTGTATCAAAACAACTCGTAGCTCATAATTGGAGAAAAACAAAACAAAAAAATTGAGAATTTTTCATTTTTTATCTCAACCCAACATCATGATGTAGAAAAATGCTTTTCAGGTAATTAATGACGTTCAAAATGCAGAAATAATTTGACCTTCCTAAGTCTGAAAAATGTGCTTATTTTGGATTTTGTAACTGGATCACATTGGTGTATATCTGAACTCATTAACCTATCAATTTCCAGAAAAAGTAGGTATGGATTTCAAAACCTACAAATAATATACAAATGTATACAGAAATATTCACTTTTCCTCTTATTTAACAATTGCATACAATTTGGATATTTCAGATTGAGAGAAATTTGTGACTTCGACTTTATTATTTGTGCGAGGAATTAGGCAGTGGAGTTTCTGGGTTTCGGGTATACATTTCGCAGTTTTATGTCGTGTACCCTAATCAATTTTTGCCAGCTCATAAGAAAGCTCATAAAATTCTTCATTTTTTTGTTTTGTTTTTCTCCAATCATAGCTACGAGTTGTTTTGATACAAAATGACGTTAAAAAAAAAAAAAAAAAAAAAAAAAAAAAAAAAAAAAACTAAATCTCAATTATTTTCTTTGATTTTTCCCAAGGATTCTATTATACTGACCACTCTATATAAGGGTTTAAAATGACCCTCAAATTTGAAAGAAATTTTCCGAATTTTTTCAGGATTTTAAAATGGGTCGAACTTTGAGTTCATTTCAAAAATTATAAATAATTAACGGCCAGTATGAAAAATTAAAAAAAAATATTTTTGAGATCCTAAACCTGCAGACCACTATTTAAAAAAGAGTCGATCAAATCCGAGATGGTCAGGGTCAGACGTTCGTCAAGTTGGCGTGGAAAGCCCCATATATACAGGGTGGTCCATTTTAATTGATGCAGGCGAATATCTCGAAAACTAATAATTATAAAAGAAAAAGTTTTATACAAAACTTGAAGGGTTTCGAGGGGGAAAGATAATGCTGATATGTGTTGACTTGTGGAGTTCGCCAATTCCGAGATTTCGCAAGCAACTTCGGATTTTAGATAGGGAACACATGTTTTGGTTTGGGGTATCTGATAGCGCGATCAAAGACTCATTCAAACACGCAAGCCAAAAAAAATTGGAAAAAAAAAATTTTGCAAAAAAAATTGGAATAAAAAATTTCGCGAATTTTTTTTTTTTTTTTTTTTTTGCAAAAGATTGCTTTTTTGTCCCTAGCTTTCGAACACATTCATTGTTTATCACTCTAGCTCAAAATTTTTCTTGCCAATTTTGGAATTTCAAAGTTTGAATGTACCAGATTAGTAAAACAAAAAATCGTAGATCAATAACGCAAACAACTAACCGCCTTAGTTCGTCCGACATAATTATACTGACAACATCTTCCAGCTTATGTCGGACTTGAGCCTCTACACCAACGTCAAACCTGCGGAAAGGTTTTGTTATTTTTTTAATTTCAATTTTTAATAAATTCTTTTTTTTTTTCTTTATCAACGTTTTTTTTTTTTTTTTTTGTAACAATACTTCGATTCAAATGTTTTTCCTCCAAAACTTTTCGAAAAGAGATTTTCTACGAATCTACGAATTATTTTTTTTTTATTAATCTGGTACATTCAAACTTTCCAATTTCAAAATTGGCGAGAGAAATTTTGAGCTAGAGTGATAAACAATGAATGTGTTCGAAAGCTAGGGACAAAAAAGCAATCTTTTGCAAAAAAAAAAAAATTTTCGCGAAATTTTTTATTCCAATTTTTTTTGCCAAATTTTTTTTTTCCAATTTTTTTTTGCTTGCGTGTTTGAATGAGTCTTTGATCGCGCTATCAGATGCCCCAAACCAAAACATGTGTTCCCTATCTAAAATCCGAAGTTGCTTGCGAAATCTCGGAATTGGCGAATTCCACAAGTCAACACATATCAGCATTATCTTTCCCCCTCGAAACCCTTCAAGTTTTGTATAAAACTTTTTCTTTTATAATAGTTAGTTTTCGAGATATTCGCCTGCATCAATTAAAATGGACCACCCTGTATATCTATATATATATATCTATATATACAGGGTGTTGCAAAATTGGCGCACCACCTGCACACCGGCGGATTCCTTGCGAAAAATTAAGACGAAAGTGACCTATGCAAAAAAGTCCGTGAGGACTTAGTTTCCCCGTGAAAGCACTTATTAACGAACCAATTAGCGTTCGTCTTTAAAAAAGACTGTCTAAAATCCGCATCGCCGTCCGCCCCACCACGGAGAACAAGACAATAATGTGTGATGTTCCCTGCTCCGCACGCCGCGCTCGAAGCTTCTCTAAGCGCGAGACAATAGACAGTCGATTTACACGATGGAAATTCCAGAGTTCCGTTTTAAAAATTAATAACTAATTTAAAACATATCGTAGAATCATGAAAAAAAAAGGAAATTCAAGCTTCTTCAATATTGCGTGTTTTGAAATTATTTTCATCAGTTCATTAAAATCGGTTCGGGGGATATCGTTCGAAGAACGAAAGAGAACGTAGATTTTCGTAACGTATTTTCGGCATCTTGATTTTCACGGTAAGTCATCGCGTCCAAAAGTGCCGAAATAATTATGAACATTGATCTAAGGTTCCTTTAATTACTACTCGTATTTTTTTATCCTTCTACTTTCATTATTCACGCGATAGGAATTGAAGAGTCTGGTTTCAAAAATTAAAAACTCATTTTCGTAACGTTTTTTCGGCATCTTGATTTTCACGGTAAGTCATCGCGTCCAAAAGTGCCAAAAAAATCACGAACTTCGATCCGAGGTTCCTTTAATTATTATTTTTATTTTTTTCCTTTCTCCTTTCATAATTTACGCGATAAAAATTAAAGATTTCGGTTTCAAGAATTAATAACTCATTTACATACCGTAGTTTCGGAATCTTGATTTTCACGGTTGGTCATCGCGACCAAAAGTGTTGAAAGAATCGCGAATATTGGAATCAGATTCCTTTGATTATTACTTTTATTTTTTTGCATTCTCCTATCATTATTTACGCGATGAAAATTGAAGTAGTCTGGTTTCGAAGATTGAAAAATCATTTTCGTAACGTTTTTTCGGCATCTTGATTTTCACGGTAAGTCATCGCGTCCAAAAGTGCCGAAATAATTATGAACATTGATCTAAGGTTCCTTTAATTACTACTCGTATTTTTTTATCCTTCTACTTTTATTATTTACGCGATGAAAATTGAAGTAGTCTGGTTTCGAAGATTGAAAAATCATTTTCGTTACGTTTTTTCGGCATCTTGATTTTCACGATTGGTCATCGCGACCAAAAGCGTTGGAAGAATTATAAATATTGATCGAAGGTCCCTCTATTCAATATCTGTCGTAGGCCCGGCTAGAGTTACACAGTTTTTCAAAAATCATTCATACGACGAAGCAAGGTATTTCTATCCAGCCGAGAGAGTCGTCATCCGTTCGTATTATAGGACAGTCAAGTATTGAAGATTGGAAGATAGACGCAGAGAAAATGAAAAATCAATCGTGTATACTGAAATAAATAACTTTGCAAAATTCGATGTCATGTGAACTCTGATGCGACGTATAACGGTGGAAGTAGTTTTTCGAATCAACAGTAATAATATTAAACGTGGTTTTATTTGGATGAGTATAAGTTCAACGAAACAAGTGTGATAATACTGATAAAACGCAAAAATGAAAACAACAATGAATTAATTAAGCCAAATAAAAGCAACGGAAGGAACAAGTCAGTAATTTGAAACGAACAATTTGAAGAAAAAAATTGCTATTCACAACACATTTACCACACAAAAGTTGATCAAAATTACAAATGTAGCGTAGCAAAGCAAATACCCAAGCTTGTACTCTGAATTTCCAAATAAATTATTGATTTTACTAAACTTTCATATAAAAAACACGAAATCGTTTTTGAATTCACTAAATTGTTGAGTAAATTCTGATCATTTGTCTACCAGTTTTACAGGGAATGTATTGTGAATTCCCTACTCATGTTTGCGTATGAAACTTTAAAACAATTTAATAAATTCAAAACAAACATTTTTTACAGTGATCGAGTATACAAAATTTCCTTGTGAACTTTTTAAATTGTATTGGAAGTTTTATTCACATGCATGAGTAGTAAATTTACAAGACATTCCCCATAAAATTAATTTACAAATACTCTAAATATACTAAACAATTCATCAAATTCGAATAGAATTTTGTGTTTTGCTATGAAAGTTCAGTGAAATTAGGAATTTTTTTTTTCTTCAATTTATAGAACAAGCTTCGCAATTTACTTTGCTACGCTACATTTGTAATTTTGCGAAACTTAATAAATGTGTTGTGAATTAAAAATTATTTTTGATAGTGTATAAGTATATTATTAAAAGATTGTAGATATCTATAGTCTTCAAAAAAAAAAAAAAATACTATAAAAGATGCTCGAATTGTGCACCACCTGTGTGGATACACATTTCTGCGCGATGTATTAAATTGTCTACGCATTTTCTCAACGTTCTCTCTGTCATGATCGCCGTTGCCTCGTGGAGCTTTCCTTCGAGCAACTCGAGTGAAGCTGGCGGGTCCTGGTATACAAAAGTTTTCCAGCACCCCCATATGCCGTAGTCCATCGGATTTAGGTCTGGAGAGCGCGGCGGCCATCTTATTGGCCCTCCGCGACCGATCCATTTACCAGGGAAATTATCGTTTAACCACCGTCGTGGACGTATGGCAAAATGCGGGGGTGCACCGTCTTGTTGATAATAAATATTTTCAGTTGCCTCCGGTGGAACCTCGGCCAACAGATCCGGTAGGGCTCCGGTTAGGAAGTGAAGATACCCATTGCCGTCTAGCCGATCGGGCAATTCGTAGGGTCCCACCTACAAAATGATAATCGCGAACATAAATCTTACATTACACATTGTCGATTTTTGAGAATTGATGAATGAAAACCCGTTGCCCATACATAATATAGTCGGTACGTCAATTTTGCATCCACAATATTTTCAGTAACGTATACAGTCTAATAAATTAACACAGTTATCGATATCCTAGAATCTAGAGCCTTCAACTCAACATTCATCAACATTTTTTTTTTTTTAATTGAATAACATTCTACTAGAACCTGCAGAATGATCCAGGCCTTCGCCACAAATTGCCCGAAACTATTATCGAATGTTGATGGATTTCTGTTGTGACACTCAGAATTTTTTTTTTAATATCGCGGTTCACTTGCGCACAGTACGAGCTCGATAACTTTATGAAATATTTTTCTGAGGTGTACTTTCCGTTCAGCTTACTTAGCAGTAACCCATATAAAAATTAACACATTTCTATCCTCCTATAAATCGTGATAACTATGCGGAGGCACCGTTTTTTCTAGCGTCACTGTTTCATGCAAAACTTTCGCACGGATACTCTAAGTTTTCGAACGAAGAATTATTACAGTGGGCTTTAGAAGCCTCGAACACAGATGACAATTGACAATAACTCACCAAATATTTATCGATTACCCCGGCCCAGATATTTAAGCTCCATCGGTTCTGAAAGCTCCTTACCCTATTCACGTGCGGGTTTTCGTGGGCCCAGTAGTGGCTATTGTGTTGGTTAAAAACTCCTTCTCGTGAAAATAAAGACTCGTCCGTGAATAAAATTCTCCTTGTTATATGCGGGTGGATACGATTTTCGGCTAGGAGCCAATGGCAAAATTCTAGTCTGGGCGCATAGTCCTCCGGTTTTAGCTCCTGCACTCTGGTGTAATGGAAGGGGTGGCATCCGTCTTCCGCTATGGTGCGGTATACTGCCGAATGATCCTCTCTTAATTCGCGCCCAATTGATCGTGTGCTTCGCGTTGGATCCTGATTAATCGCATCCAGAACAGATTCATCGAACCGTACGGTTCGAGTGGATCGCGGCCGTCCCGCATCTGGACGAACAGGGGCGATGTTCCCAGTATTCCTCAACTGATCATCCAGTCTCGCAATTACGTTCTTGTCTGGATGACGGCGATTCGGGTAACGTACAGCATATTCCAGAGCTGCAGCTCTGGTATTTCCATGGCATGCACCGAGCACTAAGTACATGTCGGAGTACTCTCGAAACGTATACTCCATTTTTTTTATCAAATATTAGAAATCTCAGTTCTGATCACTCCTAATAGACGCGTACTTATGAGGCCAAGTAATCATTCGGAATAGTATTGTACGATTGAGCATCGTTTCTATTAGCAACTTGTTATTTATGAACGCATTTGTTTTAATAAATTATAAATATTGCACTTAGTGCTCGTGACATGCCATGGAATAGCTGGAGTTGCAGTCGAAGAATATACTGTGTGTTTCAAAAATTGTCGTCATCCCGACAGAAACGTCATTTAAAGAATCGATGATCGATTAAAAAATGCTGGAAACATCGTCACTGTTGGTAACGATGCGGTATGGTCACGATCTACGCGAACGTAGCGCATTGATAAGTCTTTGCTGGATGCTGTGCAGGACAATCCAACTCGCAGCTCAAGATCTGTTCGGCTAGATTTGGGACGAGATCATTCGTTGATACGTAGGAACCCTCCGGAAAAGACGGGTGCGATTCTTTCAGATACACGAAAGTACAGTATCTGAAGCATGACGACTATGTTTTGAGGCTTGAATTTTACCATCAGCTCCACGCAGAAAATCGTCTCAACCCACACATCACTGTAATAATTCTTTGTTCACAAACTTGCTGTATCCGTGCAAAAGTTTTGCATGTAACAGTGACGCTAGAAAGAAGGGTGCCTCCGCATAGCTATCACGATTTATAGGAGTACAGAAACTTGCTAATTTTATATGGTTTACTGTCAAGTAAGCTGAACGGAAAATACACCTCAGAAAAATATTTCATGGAGTTATGGAGCTCGTGAACAGCAAGTGAACAGCAAGTGAACTCCGATATTCAAAAAAAAATATTCTGAAGAAGGGGGGAGTGGGGCACATCGGACAACTTTGGAACAAATTGTAATTCAGTGAAAATACATCAATTTATGAAATTTTATTCTCAATCAGGTATACAACTACGTGATTGAGTAAATGATAGAGAATAAGATTTCGAAAATTTATTTATTTTCATGAAATTACAAATGTTTTCAGGGGTGTCTGTTGTGCTCCACTCTTCCTCACCTTGATGAAGTGCATCAATGAGCAAAGTAAGTACGTAGTCACGATATCTTGAATTTAACAACAGAAATCCATCGACATTCGATAATAGTTTCGGACAATTTGTGGCGAAGGCCTGGATCATTCTGCAGGTTCTACTAGAATGTTATTCAACGATTAAAAAAAAAAAAAAAAAAAACAACGTTGATGAATGTTGAGTTGAAGGCTCTAGATTCTAGAATATCGATAACTGTGTTAAATTATTAGACTCTATTATACGTTACTGAGAATATTGTGGATGCAAAATTATCGTTTACTGGCCATATTATGTATGGGCAACGGTTTTCATTCACTAATTATCAAAAATCGACAATGTGTAATGTAAGATTTATGTTCGCGATTATCGTTTTGTAGATGGGACCCTACATATTGCCCGATCGGCCAACCGGTGATGGGTACCTGAACTTCCCCTTCGTTGTCACACTTCTGGGAAATCCCGCCGTTGTCACACTGGGTCAGATAGACCCCGACGGATTTCGAAAGGCTCTCGCATGCAAACTACTATCGAGACGTAAAATCGGGACACGTGGGTTTGACACACTATACATCCAAGTGAAAAAAAATCGGACAGCCTTTGGATACAAATCATTTTCGGGCTTGTTTTATTTTCCGTTAGATCAGCCAAAGACCATTGTTGTATGAAAATTAAGAGGGAAGTTATCGTTCGATGAATGCAAAAAAAAAAACGTAGTTTTTACACATTCTATTCCGTAGCTTCACTTCAACTCACCGCCATTCTTCCAGAATAGCCGGGAAAAACATTCAAAAAATCATGCTCAATCTTTGGAGCTTTCTAAGTGCAATTCTTTTTGAATTTTGGAGAAATTCCAGAAATTATGGTCACGGCAGTGGCAAATAGCCCAAGTGGTGATTTCGGAGACGAGTAACAATAAAAGGTTCATTAATGGCTGAAAATTTGGGGAAAAATTATGACAAGCAATTGCCGTTGCGATTTAATATGTTCGATGTATTGTTCGACAGTTATTGCTCCTGCAGCCATGGGCACTGCGCGCGAGATACCGCTCCAAAAGCTCAACGCGGAATACTTTGAAATAACTGTTGAACAACATATCGAACATATCAAATCGCAATGGCGATTGCTTACCATAATTTTTCCCCAAATTTTCAGCCATTTATGAACCTTTTATTGTTACGCGTCTCCGAGATCACCACTTGGGCTATTTTCCACTGCCGTTACCATAATTTTTGGAATTTTGATTTTTTTTTTTTTTTCAAAATTCAAAAAGCATTGCACTTGGAAAGCTTCAAAGATTGAGCATGATGAGAATCCATCGTTGTTTCTTGAAAAATGAAATGTTGAGATGGTAAAAAAAATCCGAAGGCCACCAATTTGCAAAAAAGACCCTTTTGAACAGTGTCCGACCGGAACACGATTTTCAGCCGAAACCATAACCGTAACCGAATATTCGGCTCCTCTTCTAGTTTCGGCCGGAACCGTAACCGAAACCGAAACTTATGTGGTTAAGTTGAAATTTAGTTTATCAAAATCAAGATGCCGAAAAACCTCTACGAAAATGAGTTATTTATTCTTGAAACCGAAATCTTCAATTTTCATCGCGTAAATAATGATAGGAGAATGCAAAAAACCAAAAGTAATAATTAAAGGAATCTGATTCCAATATTCGCGATTCTTTCAACACTTTTGGTCGCGATGACCAACCGTGAAAATCAAGATTCCGAAATTACGGTATGTAAATGAGTTATTAATTCTTGAAACCGAAATCTTTAATTTTTATCGCGTAAATTATGAAAGGAGAAAGGGAAAAAATAAAAGTAATAATTAAAGGAACCTCGGATCAAAGTTTGTGATTTTTTCGGCACTTTTGGACGCGATGACTTACCGTGAAAATCAAGATGCCGAAAAAACGTTACGAAAATGATTTTTCAATCTTCGAAACCAGACTACTTCAATTTTCATCGCGTAAATAATGATAGGAGAATGCAAAAAAATAAAAGTAATAATCAAAGGAATCTGATTCCAATATTCGCGATTCTTTCAACACTTTTGGTCGCGATGACCAACCGTGAAAATCAAGATTCCGAAACTACGGTATGTAAATGAGTTATTAATTCTTGAAACCGAAATCTTTAATTTTTATCGCGTAAATTATGAAAGGAGAAAGGAAAAAAATAAAAGTAATAATTAAAGGAACCTCGGATCAAAGTTCGTGATTTTTTCGGCACTTTTGGACGCGATGACTTACCGTGAAAATCAAGATGCCGAAAAAACGTTACGAAAATGAGTTATTAATTCTTGAAACCGAAATCTTTAATTTTTATCGCGTAAATTATGAAAGGAGAAAGGGAAAAAATAAAAATAATAATTAAAGGAACCTCGGATCAGAGTTTGTGATTTTTTCGGCACTTTTGGACGCGATGACTTACCGTGAAAATCAAGATGCCGAAAAAACGTTACGAAAATGATTTTTCAATCTTCGAAACCAGACTACTTCAATTTTCATCGCGTAAATAATGATAGGAGAATGCAAAAAAATAAAAGTAATAATCAAAGGAATCTGATTCCAATATTCGCGATTCTTTCAACACTTTTGGTCGCGATGACCAACCTTGAAAATCAAGATTCCGAAACTACGGTATGTAAATGAGTTATTAATTCTTGAAACCGAAATCTTTAATTTTTATCGCGTAAATTATGAAAGGAGAAAGGAAAAAAATAAAAATAATAATTAAAGGAACCTCGGATCGAAGTTTGTGATTTTTTTGGCACTTTTGGACGCGATGACTTACCGTGAAAATCAAGATGCCGAAAAAACGTTACGAAAATGAGTTTTTAATTTTTGAAACCAGACTCTTCAATTCCTATCGCGTGAATAATGAAAGTAGAAGGATAAAAAAATACGAGTAGTAATTAAAGGAACCTTAGATCAATGTTCATAATTATTTCGGCACTTTTGGACGCGATGACTTACCGTGAAAATCAAGATGCCGAAAATACGTTACGAAAATGATTTTTCAATCTTCGAAACCAGACTACTTCAATTTTCATCGCGTAAATAATGATAGGAGAATGCAAAAAAATAAAAGTAATAATCAAAGGAATCTGATTCCAATATTCGCGATTCTTTCAACACTTTTGGTCGCGATGACCAACCGTGAAAATCAAGATTCCGAAACTACGGTATGTAAATGAGTTATTAATTCTTGAAACCGAAATCTTTAATTTTTATCGCGTAAATTATGAAAGGAGAAAGGAAAAAAATAAAAATAATAATTAAAGGAACCTCGGATCGAAGTTTGTGATTTTTTTTGGCACTTTTGGACGCGATGACTTACCGTGAAAATCAAGATGCCGAAAAAACGTTACGAAAATGAGTTTTTAATTTTTGAAACCAGACTCTTCAATTCCTATCGCGTGAATAATGAAAGTAGAAGGATAAAAAAATACGAGTAGTAATTAAAGGAACCTTAGATCAATGTTCATAATTATTTCGGCACTTTTGGACGCGATGACTTACCGTGAAAATCAAGATGCCGAAAATACGTTACGAAAATCTACGTTCTCTTTCGTTCTTCGAACGATATCCCCCGAACCGATTTTAATGAACTGATGAAAATAATTTCAAAACACGCAATATTGAAGAAGCTTGAATTTCCTTTTTTTTTCATGATTCTACGATATGTTTTAAATTAGTTATTAATTTTTAAAACGGAACTATGGAATTTCCATCGTGTAAATCGACTGTCTATTGTCTCGCGCTTAGAGAAGCTTCGAGCGCGGCGTGCGGAGCGGGGAACACCACACATTATTGTCTTGTTCTCCGTGGTGGGGCGGACGGCGATGCGGATTTTAGACAGTCTTTTTTAAAGACGAACGCTAATTGGTTCGTTAATAAGTGCTTTCACGGGGAAACTAAGTCCTCGCGGACTTTTTTGCATAGGTCACTTTCGTCTTAATTTTTCGCAAGGAATCCGCCGGTGTGCAGGTGGTGCGCCAATTTTGCAACACCCTGTATATATATATTGTAACTTTTGGCGAGTATCTTGAACCCGAAAGTTAAGAGATACCCGCAGTTATTGTGAGTTCTTTACCTATAAAAAAAGGGATTTAAATTATCAAAATTAATAGGGCTTTTCTTTAAGGTCATAGGTAGGGAAAAGGGATGGGTTAGCCACCAAAAGCCACCTATGTAACCTTGTGATTTTACATTAACTCAGGACTCGGGTAGATCACTCCACCAAAGCCTGTTCCCTTCGGACTCGGGTAGAACCAAAGCCGATCCTTCTCTTATTTGAACAGAGCCGGGAAGTGAATCCAAGCCTGCTTTCCTAAACACAAAACCTATTCTTTACTCGGATCCGGGAACCTTGCGATTCCAAGACCGTGTCTCAGACTCGGAATCGTATTTCCTTGGCCCTCGGACGCGGGAAGTTAATCCAACGCCGTTCGCTCTAGGATTGATTCAAAGCTGGTCCCTATAGGCTTATTCAGGGATTGAAATTGATCAGTTAGGAGTCAGTGCTGAAATATCCAACAAAGTTCAAATTAGAAAATATGATTGTATTCAATTGGAATCTAATAAACTAATTTTACATTGATTTTCTTATTCTACTCCTATTCTAATTGCGTGACTCTACGTCGCGTTTGTTTGTTTGTTTCGTTTAAGGTTATCGTTCTATTTGTATAATCTATTTTAATATTTTAGGCTATGCGCGTTTATGCTTTCTGTTTTGATTCTATTTCGTTTCGTTTTATTGTTCTCCTATTCTCTGCGATTATATTTTAAGTTGTGACCAATGATGTTTTATCTAAAGGTATTTGATTTGATTCTATTTCATGATTTTATATTAGTCATTTGGATCTAGGCGATCTAAAGCTATACAAGTAAATTTAAATTTATCTAAAGTTTTGAGTCGCACCGGTGCTCTACCTGACTACGCTATGTGTTGTTTGAGTCGACCGGCCTTTTGCTCGTGTCGCTCGAATATTGAATATTGTGAGTCGCAAGGCTTCTATGGCTCAAATACGCTAATGAGTGATTGAGTGAGCCGTTTATATACTCTCTATCCCCACTTCTTAGCGTGACGTCAGACACTTGGTCGAACGTAGAGGATTAGTGTAATCCTTTCCTTTGTTCGGTGTTTGGAGATATTTCATGTGCAATATAGCTGGATATGTTACAATATATGGGGCTTTCCATCCATTATCGCCCACGTCTGACCTCGACATTTTTTGTTTTGCTCAATTTTTTGATATGTTGTAGTACTATATTGAAAGATCATCTGTTATTTTTTTTGTAATTTTCCAACAAACCGTTTTTTTTTCATAAATAATACCAACTCTAAAAAGAATACATCCTTCAAAAATTCTGAAAAAAATCACCGATATTCTACGTCTGAAACTCGATTTTTTGATACCCTTCCGATCGTGGACGGTTGAGATCTTCTATTTTTTCAACCAATATCAAGATTCAAGAATCATTATTCAACACACAATTGTGGGCTGAGGGCATTTATTTTTGATCAAAAAAAAAAAAAAAATCCGAAATGCGATTTCACCAGTCCCTGCCTGCACAGAGAAAAAAATCATTAATTTTAGAAAAAAATGTATTGATTTTAACTTTTCGCTATGATTAAATTGACGCGTTAAAGTTTAAACGATGAGAATCATCGAATTACGGGCTTCTTTCAACCAAAACTGTCTAGAAATGATGCCAAGTTTTCCATAATTTTATCCTTTTTCGACTGGGATTGACAATAATTTTCATTCAATTAATCCATAAATTCAACATCAAAATTATCCTAATTTTTCGTTATTCTGAGCAATTTTTTGTCTCTGTGCGTCTACCCTATAATATGGGAACCTTAGACCTATGTGAACCTGGCACCCGACTTTCGAAAAAAAAATATTCGAAAACTGGTATCGATTGTACTCCGTTTGTACTCAATTGTACCACTTTTTTTTTCGTTTGTACCTCAAAGGAAAAAGAGATATAGCGTTTTCAAAAAATGACCCGCACCCCACTTTTAATTATTTCGTTTTTTCCAACGGAAATCGCTTCAGAATCGTTTGTACCCGTTTGTACCATCTTTTTTTTCGTTTCTGCCGCGACCCAAAAAAAAAGAGAGTCGTTTTTTGATTTTGAGTAAGCCCAACTTTTTTTTTTCGGAGATAATCGGATTCTGCAGACAGGGGTCGCTTCAGAATCGTTTGTACCCGTTTGTACCACCCTTTTTTTCGTTTGTACCTCGATCCAAAAAAAGAGAGGGTCGTTTTTTCATTTTTCGGAAACCTAACTTTTCTGTTTTCGAAGATAATCGAATTCTGCCGACGGGAGTCGCTTTAGAATCGTTTGTACCCGTTTGTACCACTTTTCTTTTCGTTTGTACCCCCACTCTAAAAAAGATGGAGTAGTTCTTCGATTTTTTAAAACTCTAACTTTCCTATTTTTAAAGTTAGTCGGATTCTGCCAACGGGGATCGCTTCGGAATCGTTTGTACCCGCTTGTACTACTTCTCTTCTCGTTTGTACCCGTTTGTACTACTTCTCTTTACGTTTGTACCCCCACTCAAAAAAAGATCGAGTCGTTTTTTGATTTTTTTGATTTTCGAGGCGTGGAATGTATTTTTCGTAACGCCGTGTGTAATAGTACATCATGTCACTAGGCCAATTAAGTATTTTTCGACGAATTTGAGTTTATAATCCTCGCCTTCGGCTCGGATTATAAACTCAAATTCGTCAGAAAATACTCTTTTTATAACTTAGTGTGCGAAACTCGATTTCTCATGTCTGTTGATAGTGTGCGAAGTGCCCGATTCACAGACCGTGGCTCGCGGTGTGCCGAGTAGATACATTCGCGCACTCAGTGTGAAAATGTATCTGGAGTATATTATACATTCACGCACTGAGTGTAGAGAATGATTTACTCCGCACACTGTAAATAGTGTATCTGTAGAATATTGTTTACAATACAGTATTCACATTCTCAGCCGGTTTTCGGTTACTGATAAAAATTATTCTTCGAAATCGAAATTCGCACACTGAGTTATAAAATAGTATATTACGATATTAGTGCGGTAAGTTCGAGACTACACGTGAGTGCGGAGGTGGCGCACGAGCGCAGCGAGTGCGAGACCCCGCACGAACGTGTAGTCTCGAACAGCCGCACTAATATCGTATACTATTTTATGTAATACGTACGTGTTAGGAGCGGTAGATGGCAGTCACATCGATTTGCGTGAAATAATCATTATTTCACGCAAATTCTGATTATTTCACGCAAATAGCGCGCTACTCGGTAATATGTCACTTACCGACCGGAAAATATCACCGGTAAACGCCTCCTAACACGTACATATTACATAAAATAGTATACGACACACGTGCGCGTACGTGATCCTCACACTCGTGTTTTTGCCACCCTCGCTTCGCTCGGGCGACAAGCTACACTCGTGCGAGAATCACGTACTTTGCGCACTTGTATCGTAATCTACTATTCTCTCCTCCGGGCAGAAAGCGTCAACTTTCTGGCCGCTGCGCTAAACGAAGTTGCCGCTTTCCGGCTGCGTCGAACAGAAAACTAGTATACACACCTTGGCCAGTAAATAAGAAAGCCTCAGATCACATGTTTTTCGGCCTCAGCTTCGCCTCGGCAGACAATTACATGTGACCTGAGACATTTCTTACCTTACTGGCCTAGGTATGTAATCTACTATTTGGGCCGTATGGCATATAGAATTTCATGTGTCCAGGCCAAAAACCGCGTTTAAACCGAGCGAAGCGAGGTTAAAATCGCGGTTTTACGGCCTATGACACATAAAATAAATTTCCGAGTTATGTCATTATTCCAAACATATTTCATTTTTAGGTCAGACTTTGAATTCGGACACAATTATTCCGTAAATATTGACGTTATTGTAAATATTTTTTTCAGGATACAGAAATTAAGAATAACGTTATTTTTGTACACAGTACGAAAATACGAAGATGAGATCTCATTCTTCGATATCCGGAGAATCCGAGACAAATATGATTACAATGTAATTCGCTGTAATTCGAGTGAACCAATTTTTTTGTTTCAGCTGTCTAACGTCAGCACAAATTGTTGTTATAATTATTATTGATATTATTATTGATATTATTATTATTATTATTATTATTATTATTATTATTAATATTATTATTAATCATTAGTTGGTTTAGCCCAACGGGCTAAATATTTTCACTAATGGCATTAATACACAAAAAAAAAAAAGGATTAACGTCATCTTTGCATCTTATTGATTATTGTGTTGTTATGTCTATTTGATACATGTAATGAGAGATTACATACAAGGCATAGATATACAAATCTTGTCTACCCAGTCTTGATTACTTTTCATCTTTGACGAACTGCGAGGCGCTGCTATTGCTGTAATCTCGGCGCGCGGCAGCCAGGCGGTAGTGAAATAAAACATTAACAATTCCTAAACCATTCATTCGATTGAAGTGAGATTTTCTAGAAAATTTATTCGTACCTCAATAAATAACTTTTCCACACGGCGTGCGCAAAGTTCGATTTTGCGCACGCTTCGCGTGCACAAAATTCAACTTAACGCGCGCTGTGTTGAAAAATGAAGTTCGATACACGTACGAAAGATGATTTTCGACTCGTGTGATTGTCACCCTTGCTTCGCTCGGGCGAAAAACTTCACACTCGTCCGAGAATCAACACTTTCGCACTAGTATCGAAAAGTACTATTCTCACTGAAAGTTTTTGGTCGCTCGAAATTCATTCGACTTCAGAAGCGCTTGAAGATATCCATATCTGATTTTCGCAACGTCTCGTGAAATAATTAATAACTTTCTTGTTAACAACAATATTAACCTTTTCATTTTTTAGTCAATCTTGAAACACTGTAATATATGATTCCTGCAAATTAATTAATTATTAAATAAATACTGAGAATATAGTTTTCTGTAGATATACAATCATATCTATCAATACAAGCAGATACGCTAGTAAAGTATCTTTGGCGCGCAACCTTTGCGCCATCTCAAGTCTTTTTTTTTTTTTAATTTTGAGTAGGTCGAAGCCTCAGTGTCATATGTTATGAATGGATTTCAAAAAGGATTTGTTACTAAATAAAATGAAAAAAAAACAATCAAGACGTAAGTGTTGTGTTGTGAATTGTGAAAATACAGAGAGTAAAAATCTATAATCACAATTTTACCGTTTTCCTGGACATTCTTACGAATTAAAGAGGAAAAGAAAATGGATTGTAGCAGTGCGTCGTCAAAGGTAATTAATTTTGTTTTTTCGACATCAAATTATAATTGAATACATAAAACATATAATAATTGCCGTTTTTTTTTTTTAATATATTCAAAAAATAGTAAACTACAAAAAAATGAAACTTTTATGTAGTTTTTTTTATGACGAACATGTTATTTCCATTTCAGGTCAACTCAGAACATAAAATAAAATGAGTGTAGGATCATGAAAAAATTAATATTTCCTGTTTTTAATGAACTGAATATTGGTTTTTTTTTTTTATTCATTACAATATATTTTTCATGAAAAAACTACATAAAAGTTTAACTTCTTTCAACCTCACTATTTTTGAATATTTTTTTTTTTTTCAACAAAACGGCAATTATTTTATTTTCTAAGTACTTAATAATAATTTGATATAAAAAAAAAATTAACTATCTTTGACGACGCAATGCTACAATTCGGCTACATTTTGTTTAGTTACAAATCCTCATTAAAATCCATTTATAACATATGACACTGAGGCCTCGACCTATTCAAAGTTTAGAGAAAAAGACACGAGATGGCGCAAAGGCTGCGCGCCATAGATACTTTACTAGCGTCGATGCGCAGGTACGCCTCTGCGCGCCCAAGCTGCACGTCTACACCGTGAACCACTATTGGGAAACGGGGTGGGGGTAACTTGATCGCCATAAGCACGTCTCCGCTCGTTTGAGACTGATGGGTATGGCAGCTATTAGCTAAACGTTTCGCCCGAATGTATAAGAGCAGCTCGCTCGTCACAAAACACAATTCACTCTGCTTATAAACATTGGGCAATTATATGCGCTAATACCTCAATAGATTGTTCTGAAAACGCTAATAGCATTGGCGAATCATGCCTCGCAAGCCCAAACTGTCGGTAGACCAAATTTATGGTGCCTTGAAGAACGTGGGTTTTTTGAATGATGCAGGTGAGATCCGCCCATTTACTGACGATGTCTGGCAGGAAGCATCGAATATCTTAAATGGAGAGATGAATAAGAAGTACGTTTATTTGTACATAACAGAAAATCGTAATGGGATTCTCAAGAGATTACTACCGGAAAAAATATTAGACGAATCAAAAGGACAATCGGAACTTGAAATGGATAACAGTAACAGATCGAACTGGTCACTAACAGCGCATGACATTCTACCACCATTGCGCGAGAAATTCGTCATACCCAAGAAGATTTGGAATGAAATCGAACCGAAAACCAGGCTGTATAAAAATCGAAGATATGAAGTATTAAAGCCGAGTTGGGCTGACGTGTTGTATGCGCAATTGTGGGAGAATTTAAAGTTACCTTGCGCTTTCACGTTCAAGAATGGCAACATTAGTACGGTTCCCGGAGAACCTTATTTCAAGATCCATGGCAAATGTACGGAATGCAGAAATGAAATAAATTTGTATAGTTTGACTGGCCCTGAAGAAGAGGAACTACAAGTCCACGTATCGACACATAATACTCGTGACATAGCTCATCAGAAAAAAAGACAACTGAAAGCTACTGAACGCAAGGCAGTAGTAAAAGAGTTGAAAGGAACATCTACATATTGTTGGCGTCGTCAGAAGGCAAACGAGGTGATGGAATTTGGCGACGTGGAGCCTGCCCATCTTTACGGAGAAGACGTATTGCGCAAAGCGAAGCAGTTAGATCGTGACGCCGAATTAGGTCTGAAGGGTATCACAGATCCAATTTCATCCATAATCAACCTCAAATATGGGTTAGAATTTGCTGGTTGTTTAAAAGACATTGGAGTTGATAAATTTTTTGTTATGTACTGGAGCCCAGAACAAATCTATATGTATAAAAAATTGGCGAAAGTTGATCGCATTCGTAGCATTAGTATTGATGCAACGGGATCTTTAGTGTCAGCTCTCGTCAAGCCGGATGGCTCCAAACACGTGACGTTTGTTTATCAAGCCGTTACTGCATTGGATAATAAAGTATTGCCCATCTTTCAGATGATCACAGAAAAACATGACACTAATATGCTATCGTATTGGATACGTGAGTGGCTACGCTCTGATGTGCTTTGCCCTGAACAAGTGGTTACTGACTACTCGCTTGCACTCTTAAATGCCGCATCACTCGCATTCAACAGCACTGATCTAGCATCTTACGTAGATCAGTGTCTAGATAGTTTAAAATCAACTTCCGGTAGACTAGCGCCGAAATGCATTTTGCGTATTGACATAGCGCATTTGATTAACTTAGTTTGTCGTTGGAAATGTTTTGGCAAGACACATCCCAGTGTGAAAGATTTTTTTGTTCGATGTGTGGGACTTCTTACAAATTGTAAAACTGTCGAAGACTTTTGCGCAATTTGCACAGATGTTTTGTCCGTGGCATTTTCGAAGACTGAGGATATTGCTGATGATCTTGACCACTGCTTTGCAGCCCAACAAAGACTTCTCGCACAAATCAAAGTCATCCAACAACCAGATGATAATAAAGCCGATGACATATTTGTCCTTTTTGAGGAAGACGATGCCAGCGAATGTTCGAACGATGGTAGTACACTGCAAATCCTACTACAGAAACTGGAGTCGGATAGCATAAAGCCACTCTACGGAGACCGGCCAAACCCATATTGGTGTCCGGAATTTGTAAAAAGTCTTCTCAGATTAAGCAAGCATTTCGTGCTTTGGACTAGTGTTATGGCAGCCGATACTGCTAGTTCTGCTCGCAGCGAAGAATATTTCCGAGAGTTGAAAAGATTCGTGGCGAATGGTTTGAAATCTATTAGGGTTGATAAATTCTTAATCACTCACCTTAGGTCAATAGCTGGCACGATGAAACTTTTGAATGCGCCTATTGCAGATAAGAGGACTAAACATTTATCGGATCATTGTCAAAGCATTGTTGATAATACAAAAAGACAAAATTGTACCTCAACACAAACGAAGAAAGGCTCTTTTGCGAACGAGGAGAGCGATTGCGGCGAGTTCCCGCTTGGCTGTAGCAATAATGACAATGTTTTGGAAGCCCAAGATGGTGGGCTTCAAGAATCGGCGGATGGAAGTTCTTTAGCTGTGGTAAATATGGATGAAAGTGAATGTCAGGAGTCGACTCTTGAAATCGTCAGGTCAAGTGTATCATCTATTGCAAAGAAGATAGGACAGGAAAAAGCAGCTATTACAGAGGAAGAGCAATTAGTAGATGATAACACGAGTAGTAAGACTACTACAGAAATGCCATCATATTCCGTCACAGAACTAGCCAGTGATGATTCTTTAGGAGATGAGGCAAGGGAAGCCGCAGGAGTTTCTTTCCTCAATGAAGTTGAGTCGTGGAGAGGCCTCAACACGCAACCAAAAAAAAGAGGGAAGTACTTGACACCATGTCCAGACGTTGAAAGCATCCACCGGAGGCCAGTTTTCAATCGGGTAATGCCAGTTTTGCAAAACGGAAATGCTTTACAACCCATAAAAGTTGGGCACCAGATCTTGAAGATGACGAACACGTGTCCGATCGATACAATTGCACAAAGTATCTTGGCAGCATATCGGGATTGGGCGAATTACCATATTCACGTAAATGAATCCTTTAATCCGACATTTGATCTCGTCAAAATGCTATCATTGAATGGAATCACTCAAAAAATATACGCTCAAAGAGCAGCAATAATGTGCAATATTGTGAAGTCGAAGGATGGAGTAGTCGACTGTGATTATAACGTTGCATCCCTCATTTCTCGTCACCTTCTGATAAACGAACCTTCGTATGACCGTCGCGAACGATGTGCTGCTAATTGCGGTTATGAGAATAATATAATCTTTCCTGTCATCGATATTAATCCGTTGCCATTCTACAAAAATAACGGTATCCGAGCACTCCAACTGGCTGTAAACGAGTGTTGCGAGTCGCTGAACAGTGCATGCAAATGTTGTGGAAGCCCGCTTGTCATGAATTTCGTTGGCGGACATCATATTCTCATTGACTTGGAGTGTCTTGAGTGGTCCCAGATGGCGAGTAGGTTAGGGTATCCAAACAGTCCCAAGACATTCACTTTGAGTGAACTGCCAACGGAACTACAATTTTGTAACAGCAAATATAAACTTGTATCAGCTTTCGTTTACAGTGGCATGGCAAAAGCAGACGGAACTGCTATAGGACATTACGTCGCGTTCATTCGAAGAATCACGACGAAATGGGAACTCCATAATGGGCTGAGTTCCGAAAGAAAGCCGCTCATAGCATCCATGAGAATGCTCCTCCAGAAACGAAAGATCCATGTGCTATTCTACGTGAAGGAATCCTAAATCTAAAAATATCAGTTTGCCGATAAATAAATCGAACATTATAAGCAGGACATATAATTTTTTTTATCAAAAATGTTTCCTTTGAAAGTTTTATCTTTCGAAATGTATGAACCATTTGAACAAAAAAATATTACTTAATATAAAAATTATTACAAATATAATGAATAAGAAAGGTAAATTAAAAGGGTAAGACTCTCCCGTCTATCTTGATCAATGAGGGTTCGACTAATAATATACCAAAAATAGCTTTATTATGGTTTGTATTATGTTCCTTAAGGTGGTTCTTTCGGTACATTCCCATCGAACGTGGGTTTAAAAGAATATTTTGAATACTTCCCGATGGGAAAAAAATCTGAAAAAAATCAAGCATGTAGAAGATCCTCGGGAGATTGATTTTGCATAATAAAAATTCAAAAAGTTATTAACAAATTGATGGAAAAAAAACTTTTTCTCTTTTTTTTTTAATGCAAATGATTTGTCAATTTTCACCTGAAAAAAAGTTGGGTCATCGGCTAATTTCTTGAACAGTTTTAAAAATGACATCGAGAATGTATCGACGAAAGTTAAACTTCGTAATAAAAGAAAAATGATTTTCTTTAACTCTATGGCATTTGTGATTTCAAAAAAACCGAAGTAGCTCATTCACTGGTGGTCTTCAACTTGCTGGTCAATTCACCCTACAAACGATTCCGAGCCATTGCCGTTGACAGAACTTAATTATCTCGAAAAATGACTGAGTTCGGTTCATCAGATTCCAAAATTGACACTCACTTTTTTTAGGTAGGAGTACAAACGATGAAAAGGATGGTACGAACGGAAAGAGAAGTAGTACAAACGGGTATAAACGATTCCGAAGCGATCCCCGTTGGCAGAATCCGACTAACTTTCAAAATAGGAAAGTTAGAGTTTTAAAAAATCGAAAAACTACTCCATCTTTTTTAGAGTGGGGGTACAAACGTAAAGAGAAGTAGTACAAATGGGTACAAACGATTCTGAAGCGATCCTCGTTGGCAGAATCCGATTATCTTTAAAAACAGGAAAGTTAGGGTTTTAAAAAATCAAAAAACTACTTCATCTTTTTTAGAGTGGGGGTACAAACGTAAAGAGAAGTAGTACAAACGGGTACAAAGGAAAAGAGAAGTAGTACAAACGGGTACAAACGATTCCGGAGCGATCCTCGTTGGAAGAATCCGATTATCTTTGAAAATACGAAAGTTAGGGTTTTAAAAAATCAAAAAACTACTCCATCCTTTTTTGGGTCGAGGTACAAACGAAAAAAAAGGTGGTACAAACGGGTACAAACGATTCCGAATCGATCCCCGTTGGCAGAATCCGATTATCTTTAAAAACAGGAAAGTTAGGGTTTTAAAAAATCAAAAAACTACTCCATCCTTTTTTGGGTCGAGATACAAACGAAAAAAAAGGTGGTACAAACGGGTACAAACGATTCCGAATCGATCCCCGTTGGCAGAATCCGATTATCTTTAAAAACAGGAAAGTTAGGGTTTTAAAAAATCAAAAAACTACTCCATCCTTCTTTGGGTCGAGGTACAAACGAAAAAAAAGGTGGTACAAACGGGTACAAACGATTCCGAAGCGATCCCCGTTGGCAGAATCCGACTATCTTCAAAAATAGGAAAGTTAGGGTTTTAAAAAATCGAAAAACTACTCCATCTTTTTTAGAGTGGGGGTACAAACGTAAAGAGAAGTAGTACAAACGGGTACAAAGGAAAAGAGAAGTAGTACAAACGGGTACAAACGATTCCGGCGCGATCCTCGTTGGTAGAATCCGATTATCTTTAAAAATACGAAAGTTAGGGTTTTAAAAAATCAAAAAACTACTCCATCCTTTTTTGGGTCGAGGTACAAACGAAAAAAAAGGTGGTACAAACGGGTACAAACGATTCCGAAGCGATCCCCGTTGGCAGAATCCGACTATCTTTAAAAATAGGAAAGTTAGGGTTTTAAAAAATCAAAAAACTACTCCATCTTTTTTAGAGTGGGGGTACAAACGAAAAGAAAAGTGGTACAAACGGGTACAAACGATTCTGAAGCGACTCCCGTCGGCAGAATTCGATTATCTTCGAAAACAGAAAAGTTAGGTTTCCGAAAAATGAAAAAACGACCCTCTCTTTTTTTGGATCGAGGTACAAACGAAAAAAAGGGTGGTACAAACGGGTACAAACGATTCTGAAGCGACCCCTGTCTGCAGAATCCGATTATCTTCGAAAAAAAAAAGTTGGGCTTACTCAAAATCAAAAAACGACTCTCTTTTTTTTTGGGTCGCGGTAGAAACGAAAAAAAAGATGGTACAAACGGGTACAAACGATTCTGAAGCGATTTCCGTTGGAAAAAACGAAATTTTCAAAAGTGGGGTGCGGGTCATTTTTTGAAAACGCTATATCTCTTTTTCCTTTGAGGTACAAACGAAAAAAAAAGTGGTACAATTGAGTACAAACGGAGTACAATCGATACCAGTTTTCGAATATTTTTTTTTCGAAAGTCGGGTGCCAGGTTCACATAGGTGAACCTTAGTGACGCGGTACCGATCAAATTTTTAGATTCTCAGGCCATTAATATAAAAGCACACAACTGTACTCGAGGTGCCGGGCGAAAACAATGGATTGATCGCATCGTGTTAAAATAGTTCTTACTTCAGAGTTCAATTTGTCGTGTTAGACATCCGCACCTATGTGAATAGGCCGGAGAATTTCAACTTTTCCGAGTTTTTTTTTTTTTTTTTTTTTTATCAATCGTTTATTTGTTTGTTCGTGATTATCGGACTAGTGAAGTTGTTTGTTGGATCGTCTTTTTTTTTTCATAAAAAATGAATGCTATCAGCCCACAAGGATTGTGTGTGTTGAATAACGATTCTTGAATCTTGATATTGGTTGAAAAAATAGAAGATCTCAACCGTCCACGATCGGAAGGGTATCAAAAAATCGAGTTTCAGACGTAGAATATCGGTGATTTTTTTCAGAATTTTTGAAGGATGTATTCTTTTCAGAGTTGGTATTATTGATGAAAAAAAAACGGTTTGTTGGAAAATTAAAAAAAAAATCACAGATGATCTTTCAATATAGTACTACAACATATCAAAAAATTGAGCAAAACAAAAAATGTCGAGGTCAGACGTGGGTGATAATGGCTGGAAAGCCCCATATATATATATATATATATATATATATATATATATATATATATATATATATCCTTCTATATTATATAATTCAATCGCCGCCGCCGTGTCGGATTCCAAGGCCTCCTCGACCGCGCTCGGCTCTTCCCCCCCCCCCCCCCCCCCCCCCCCCCCTCGACCGCCTCTTGCCCTGGGCCTCCTCGACCACGCTCGAATCGGCCGAAGGTAGCCGAGGATAGCCGAGGATAGCCGAGGATAGCCGAGGATAGCCGAAGATAGCCGAAGATAGTCGAGGATAGCCGAAGAGAACCGGAGAGAGCCGAGGATAGCCGAAGATAGCCGAAGATAGCCGAAGATAGCCGAGGACAGCCGAGGAGAGCCGAGGAGAGCCCAAAATAATAATAATTATTAATAATTTCTACACACGACTTCAAGAGATACGAAGCCGAGGACCTGGACTACGAGAAATACTCAGTGAACGACCTGGACAACGAAAACTACGAAGCCGAAGACTTGGACACTGGAAATACTTGGCGAACGACCTGGACAACGAGGAATACGAAGCGAAGGACCTGGGCAACGAGAATTACGAAGCCGAGGACCTGGACTACGAGAAATACTTAGCGAGTGACCTGGACTAAGAGAACTACGAAGCCCAGGACCCGGACTACGAGAAATACTCACTGAACGACCTGGACAACGAGAACTACGAAGCCGAGGACCTGGACTACTAGAAATACTTGGCGAACGACCTGGAGTACGAGACCTGGACTACGAGAATTACGAAGCCCAGGACCCAGACTACGAGAAATACTCACTGAACGATCTAGACAACGAGAACTACGAAGCCGAGGACCTGGACTACTAGAAATACTTGGCGAACGACCTGGAGTACGAGACCTGGACTACGAGAATTACGAAGCCCAGGACCCAGACTACGAGAAATATTCACTGAACGATCTAGACAACGAGAACTACGAAGCCGAGGACCTGGACTACTAGAAATACTTGGCGAACGACCTGGAGTACGAGACCTGGACTACGAGAATTACGAAGCCCAGGACCCGGACTACGAGAAATACTCACTGAACGATCTAGACAACGAGAACTACGAAGCCGAGGACCTGGACTACTAGAAATACTTGTCGAAAGACCTGGACAACGAGGAATATGAAGAACATAAAATCCACGGATTATTCGGGTTTTAGAAACAACTGATACAAATTAGAATATGGGGGGTTGGCGCGCGTAGCGCGCAGGGGGGCGGAGCCCCCCTAGTATATATATATATATATATTAGGGTGGTTCTTATTTAGGGCTTGGTGGAATTTAAATGGGTTCGCCCCCCTAATCGATCACAAATCATTAAAAAAAAATCACTCTAAATTTTGAGCTCTTAGTTTTAACATTAAGCCATGCCGACAAAGGCTTTTGTATTTTTTTTTTTTTCAATTTTTTTTTTTTTTTTCTAATTTTGTCCAACTAAACATGTAATATTGGGTTTTGTGCATTTCTAGATCTTTTACTTCTGCGGCACTCAAATTCATTCAGAAAACAACGGTACAGAAGTAATGTTTGTTCATAAATCTCATGTTTATTCTACTTTTGAATACATTTTTTTTACAAATTTTTTACTACTACTGCTTTGTTGGCATTTGGATATTTTTGGCGGTAGTCTTTCACGATTTGCAAAATATACTGCTTCTGATCTTCGTCTTTTGTCAGAATATTATTATAATCTTCGAATAAAGAAACAGCTCTTTCCGCGGTATCGATGTTTCACAAGGTTTTTAGTGCCGCAGAAAAAAAGGTCTAGGAGTGCACAAGACCCAATATTATATGTTTAGTTGGACAAAATTAGAAGAAAAAAAAAAAAAAAAAAAATTGAAAAAAAAAATACAAAAGCCTTTGTCGGCATGGCTTGATGTTAAAACTAAGAGCTCAAAATTTAGAGTGATTTTTTTTTAATTATTTGTGATCGATTAGGGGGGCGAACCCATTTAAATTCCACCAAGCCCTAAATAAGAACCACCCTAATATATATATATATATTAGGGTGGTCCACTTTTTCGTTTTTTTTTAATTTTTGGCGGGACACCCGTTCTAATTGTGACAAATAGAGAAAAAAAAATTATCGTAAAGTTTCACTACGATCGGACAATATTTAGAGGTTGCTACCGAGCATTATAACATTTTTACTATACATTCCTTCTTTTTCATATTATTCATATTATATCTCTACTTTTAAGCGTCAGTGGGTAGCGGTCATAGTGGGAAGACTTATTCTCATTGTGCAGTGGTTGTATTATTTCGAGTTTATAGTGTAAACTCGCCTTTGCAAAGTCGATCGTGTCAATCTAGGTGCGTTACCAAATTGTCCCACCTTGAAGCCTCGACTCGTGTCGATTATGCCATGGTCTCTATCAAAGCGCTCGCGTTTACTTTCCGGTGTTTTTTTTTTTTTTTTGTTTTGTTTTTTAGTTTCATGGTAACGTTGTAGTCGAGTATCTTGTATGCGAGAAGCCCCGAATAAGTAACTGGAAAACGCTTTCGTCATAAGTATTCACTGAGGTAAATAATTAGAGCAATTCTACTGCCACCGAAATATTATCGTTTCCATGCCAGAGTATGGAAGATCGAAGAAATTTGCCGAGGGTTTGGCTTGTTGGCCGGCAGCAACCACAATTTACAGGCTCGGAACTGCCAACAAAAAAGGCCGTATTGGCTGTTTTTTCATACTATCACCTGACGTTAAAGGAAACCATTCGTACGAGCGCTAAAATTGTTGCTGTAGATTTGTTACGTATTTGGCATGATGTACCAATTCAGACATGTCGTCAACAATATGTGATTGAGAAAATTGAGCAGCTCCGTCGTCATTGGGCGTTGCTTAAAAAAAACCAAAATAATAAATCAAAGAAATCTAATACATTGGCAATTAAAGAAGCCAATTTCTGTAACGGGTTAAAAGGCGTCTTTAATATTGCACATGCTACTGTTCAAAAACGAATGACTAGCCAAGGGCTAACGAGCTTACCAAAGATTCTCAAGAATAAAAAGTACACCGAAAAAATGACCGAACTCGGCACCAGTTCATTTGCAACAACAGAGAAGAAAAGGAAAAGATCAAAATCTGAAGCAATGCGGATAGAAAAAGAAGAAAAGAGACTTCGTGTGAAAAACGAAAAGTTTACCTTAGAGAGCTCTCCAGGATCGCAACTTTCTGACAATTCCGAACGATCTGATCTTGACTTTGTTCCGAGATTTGTTCCCAAACCGTCAACTTCTGCTGAACCGAGTATTATTACCTCCCACGTAAGTTCAGCACTGGACAGGACAAAAGTAACAGATCGAAAAGCCACTGCCATATTAGCCACAGTTGCTGATTCGTTGGGACATGATATATCGTCACTAAAAATTAGTCGATCGTCAATACGGCGCAACCGCAAAAAGATCCGGCTCCTAGAGGCTACAAGAATTAAAAGAAATTGTCCTTCTTCCGCACAATTAACGGTTCACTGGGATGGAAAGCTGTTACCGGAATTGACGAGCCGTCAGCAGGTAGACCGCCTTCCAGTAATCGTGTCTACAGAAAACGTTGAACAGCTCCTAGGAGTGCCAAAACTCGACAAAGGAACAGGCCTAAAAACTGCAACAGCTGTGCATGAGACTATCTTAGATTGGGGCATTCAGGAAAATATTGTAGCTATGAGTTTTGATACGACAGCATCAAATACCGGCAATAAAAACGGAGCTTGTATTTGCTTAGAAAATCTCCTGAATACGCATTTACTTTATTTGAGTTGTCGGCATCATGTTCACGAACTTTTATTAGAGACATGCTTTTCTACCTGTATGGGTGGTGTAACCTCTGGACCGAATGTGCCAATATTTGTTCGTTTCCGTGATAAATGGGATTCTCTGGATCACATGAGTTATTTAACGTCACACGAAGATGATGCAATCACCGATGAACAACGAGAACATACTCTAGCTTGTGTTGAGAGCATGCTAGAAAATCTCCAACCAAGGGATGATTATAAAGAATTTCTGCAGCTTGTGAAATTATTTTTTAGCGGCAAAAGAGATATAATGATCTGAGCACCAGGAGCCGTACACCGAGCAAGGTGGATGGCGAAAGCAATCTATGCATTGAAAATTTACATGTTCCGAAATCAATTTCGAGTAACTGTTACTGAGGCAAAAGGTTTACGGAGAGTGTGCCTTTTCATATCAACAATTTATGTCAAGGCATGGTATCGAGCACCTTGTGCTGTTGCCGCTCCACGAAATGATTTAAACCTCCTCCAGACACTTGAAAATTATAAGGATCAGGATGTTCAAGTAGCTACTACCGTCTTGAAAAAGTTCTTGAACCATCTATGGTATCTATCAGAAGAATTAATTTGTTTGGCTTTGTTCGATGACAACGTTCCGATTGAGATGAAGGGCGAAATGACTAAATCATTAGCACGTCCAGGGAGTACCAGTCGCCAAGTAAAAGCTAACTTAAAACCCCATCAGAGCCTTATTACCATCAGATTGGCAGATTTTGTAACAGCTAGTAGCTTGCAATTTTGTAAAATAATAAAAATAGAACCAACTTTTCTGTCTCGGGACCCACTAGAGTGGAAAAGTGATGAAAGCTTTTTGAAGTGTAGCGCTATTTGCGAAGGATTCCGTGTCGTGAACGACACAGCAGAGCGAGCAGTGGCTCTTATAGAAGAATTCAATCGCGCTATTACATATGATGAAGAACAGAAACAGTATCTGCTGTTAGTCGTAAGCGAACATCGGAAAAACATGCCTAATTTCAATATCCGTACGATTGAACATGCTCTGAAGAAATAAGATGAAGTGATATTCTTAAAAATAGTATAAACAAATTTGTATTTCAACAAACAGTTTGAAAAAAATAGAAATCATTTATTTTCGTTAATTTTCAGAATAATTTTTTTTCAACTCTGGTAGCAACCTCTAAATATTGTTCGATCGTAGTGAAACTTTACGATAATTTTTTTTCTTTCTATTTGTCACAATTTGATCGGGTGTCCCGCCAAAAATTAAAAAAAAAACGAAAAAGTGGACCACCCTAATATATATATATCTATATGTATTAGGGTGGTCCTTAGAAGGTGTAAAAAAAAAAAATTCATGTTGGATCCCCCCAAATCAGCTCCAAATAATTAAAAAAAAAATCCCTAATTTTTTCAGATTTTTATTTTATTCCCCTAGTCCCGCTGTTTTCATTCAAAGTTCAAAATACAATCGACGATACTTGAAGTTAAAATTTTCGCCGAAATATTTCTTTTTTTGAAAAAAAAAAAAAAATTAAAAAAAAAAAAATAATCATAATAATAATAAAACACACGATCCTCCTGGGATACCCCATTTATAAATCTTTTATTTTTTTTTATCAATTTTGTTGTTAATTTTTTTTTTTTTTTTTCTTTTTTAAGAGATATTCCGGCGAAAAATTTAACTTCAAGTATCGTGGATTGTATTTTAAACTTTGAATGAAAACAGCGGGACTAGGGGAATAAAATAAAAATCTGGAAAAATTGGGGAATTTTTTTTTTAATTATTTGGAACTGATTTGGGGGGATCCAACATGAATTTTTTTTTTTACCCCATCTAAGGACCACCCTAATATATATATATACATATACTAGGGGGGCTCCGCCCCCCTGCGCGCTACGCGCGCCAACCCCCCATATTCTAATTTGTATCAGTTGTTTCTATAACCCAAATAATCCGTGGATTTCATGTTCTTCGTATTCCTCGTTGTCCAGGTCGTTCGCCAAGTATTTCTAGTAGTCCAGGTCCTCGGCTTCGTAGTTCTCGTTGCCCAGGTCCTTCGCTTCATATTCCTCGCTGTCCAGGTCGTTCGCTAAGTATTTCCAGTGTCCAGGTCTTCGGATTCGTAGTTCTCGTTGTCCAGGTCGTTTACTGAATATTTCTTGTAGTTCAGGTCCTCGGCTTCTAGTCCGGGAGCCCGTGACAGTTTTGCATGTCTTATTTGTTCGTCGATGAGAGTATATCGTGGCGTTCAATTGGTATGTGTTGTGACGTGATATTTTATAATCCCTCGTCACATGGCGATACTATCGGGATTACGATGATGCGTGACGTAGACAGGGTCTCCAGGAAAAGGAAAAATTAGGGAAAATTAATAAGGATTAACTAACACTTTTTTATTTTTGTAAAATATGTAATCTCGAGATCGATACTCCACGAGACGACTGTTATCATGGGAACTACCGATGGAACGATGACTAACGAACGTAAGGAAATCTCAAATATCGTCAAGGACGACACTGTCGGCGTGCACACCATATGGTGGTCCATGGAGACCCCAAGGTCAGCGCCTCCTCTCAAGTGGGGAGTCTACCGCCTCAAACTACCGGATGAACGGCGTACAGGGATGTGCGAGGAGCACGATGAAATCCTCCCGTCATCCGGAGATGCTACCGCCTGTAAGAAAGTGCACTATCGATGCGAGGGTGGAGTACAAGGTCATGTGAGGGTGCATCCTCACAACCTCCCACCTAATAGCTCTCGCTGCCTCTCCGGAGATATCTCGTCACCACCCTCGTGTTTCCACTCTTTGATTATTGTAGTGTCGTCTACAACGACATCTCTGGGGTACTTAATACCCGTCTACAGCGTCTGCTGAACTGTTGCGTTCGCTTCGTGTGTGGTGTGGCCAGGGACGAGCATGTGACTCCTTTCCGTCGTGAGCTTGGCTGGCTCTGTGCGCGCGATCGTCGGACTTTTTTCTTCTGCTCCCTGTTTTTTGTAGTCATACGTCAGGCTTACCCGACTATCTGCGTGCTCTCTTCGTTGCTCGGGATGCGTCTTCGGGTGGTTCGTCGCGGCGGGATAGGGGCGATTTCGTAGTTCCCCACTTTGCTACCGAGGCCTTCCGTAGGTCGTTCGCGGTTTCCGCGCTCTATTACTGGGCCTCGCTCCCTGCTAATCTCCGTCGTTGCCGGTCCTACCCCGTGTTCCGTGTCGCTCTTCGCCAATATCTATTCGATACTGAGCTCTCCCGCGGCGCGTCTAGTCGTTAAGCTATCTTTTCGCTTGCATCTAAGTTAGTTTTAATTAGCTTTAGCTCTCACTTGTATTTCTCTGTATTTATTTCTGTTTAAGTAACCTTTTGTTAATCTCTTATTTTTCTTTATATTTCTTTTCTCCTGTACTATCTCTGTTCACTGCTTATTACCTTTATTGTATCTTGCCGTGATTTAGTCCAACATTGCCATGGACTTGAATAAAGTTATCTATCTATCTATCTATCTAATGAACAATCCATCAGTGCAGCTACCATCAACGACTGCCTCCGAATCTGTAATCGCGACCGTGGTTGGTCAAGAAAACCCCCGGATCAGCTCCGACCCCCGAGAAAAAACGATTAGATATATTCGGATATAATTATATCTAATCATCCAGATATAATTATATCCGAAAATTGGCCCGATATAATTGTATATAATCAGATCTGACTATATATAGCTTTATATAAATAGATATGTAAATTGTTGGCGTAAATATCTAGATATAATTATATCTATTCGACTAGATATGATGAGACACAATTGTATATGATTATCGGTGCGTTCCGAAATCAGCTGCATGCTGCTTCAGCCAGCAGCTTGGGTTCTGGACAAAACTATCATTACGTGAGTACACTAGATAAGTTACCGGAAAGTTCGCGGAAAGCATTCCGAAATTAAATGGGAGAGTGATGGTAACTTTTTTTCATGTAGCAACTGCTGCGATTACGGAATGATCGGTTCGTCCAGAACCTACGTTGCTGGCTGAAGCAGCATGCAGCTGATTTCGGAACGCACCCTAGATTCGAAAATTTTGCTTTTTATTTCGTTATTTTTGAACGAAACAATTTCATTTTCCAATGTCTGAGCAATCGTAAAATATTGAAAATGATTGAAATTGGTAATTTTTCATCAATTTTCAAATAGATGATTGCATGTGATCATGCGGTATCCGCGATATGAACTTATGTATAATCGTGTAACGACAGCTATATCTGATTATATATATTTCCGCTCAAGCTTTCTTATAGATTTTATTCCGCTGTATATAATTATAGATAGATCTATATCTGATTATGTATAGTTCCGCACAAGCTATACTTGATTAGATCAAATCACATATAACTATATATGAACCTATATATGATTTTATATCGTTCCGTATGAGCTTCAACTGATTTATATCTAATTATATCTGATTATATATGGGCCTAGGTCTGGCTATATATAGTTCAACATGAGCTTTAGCAGATCATATCTAATCATATATGGTTGTATATAGTCCTATATATAATTCTATATGGGCCTATATATGATTATATATAGTTCTGAGCAAGTTTCCATCGGTTATATCTTATCATATATAACCATGCACACATCCATATATAGTTATATATGGAAACATATATAATTTGATATGGTTATATATAAACTAATATATAATTATATATAATTATATCCGAATATATCTAATCGTTTTTTCTCGGGCCTAACGAATTCTTCCGTGAGTAAGGCCCTTCCCAGACAGCACGGAATATTGCCCAATATTGTAGCAACATTGTAGCAACATTGTAGCAACATTGCAATATTGCTGCAATGTTGCTACAATATTGCAATGTTGCTACAATGTTGCTACAATATTGGGCAATATTCCGTGCTGTCTGGGTTAGTATGCTAAACACGAATCTACCACCAATCTTCTTGTGGATCGACGAATGGTATCAAGACCTAGAAGAAATATCGGGAAGCCGGGCGAGCGAGGCTCCATGTGCAAGCCCGGCGACTTAGAAATTTCCCAAGTGTGGAATTTATATTCGGCCGGGGGGGGGGGGGGGGGGGGGGGAGAATTCAAATTTTATTTAACATAACGAATAATGAAGATATTTATTGTAATTACAAATTGCAGGTAATGGTTATACTTAGACATGCTTAGGCCTAGTAGGGGCTAAATTTGAACTAAGAAGGTTACCGATACTACAGCAACGGTATGCCCGAGGGTATAGTAGATTTCGATGGTTTTCCATTTTTTCTTTCCCTACTTTCGGATTTTTTTCATCATATTTTTATCTCAAATCCTCAGGTATGGAATACCATACCTCAGAAATTTCAGAGTATGGTTCACTCCATACCATCCATACGTAAGTCGCCGGGCTTGTCCATGTGAGTCCAGCGCCCGGGGATTTCAAAGGACGGCGGTACTAGGAGCGGTATTAGCAGCGGCAGGGGTGAGGTAGATGTCTCCAACTTACGTTCGACGAACCTGTCGTTACGCGGACCAATTAGCGTGTCAGAATGACACGTGATCTCGCTAATCTGAAGGATGAGCTGCCGATAGAAAATAAGGACTATATAAAGCGGGTACAGCCGCAAAACTGCCTATTCTTCGCTCTGTTCTACGGCACGCTACTATCGTATACTCTACTACTGCATTGGTCTATCGAATCTCCTATCTATCTCGAGTATCGTACTATATCTTGTGGAATATCGTAAAGTTTATATAAAATAGTGTATTGTGTATCTGGTTGAGCAACTTAAGGTAAGGTCTTGATTCTTTCTGTGAAGGCACGAGGTCGTTCTGATGAACGTATGGTTAATTAATTTGGTTATTGGGCTATGAAGCTCGTTTATGTCTATTGAGCTAAGAGGCTCGTCTTTGTCTTTGGTCTATTAATTTATCGAACAACCTCGAGTCTGGCTGAGTTACGTAGATCTTTTAGTGCTTTTTGGCTATAATTTATTGCTTCTTATCGATTGATAATTTCCTATCGCTTCTCGTATGGCTTATATTGCTGATTTAGTATGTTATAATATTGTGCATGAAATACTGTAGAAAATTACCTTTCCTGGAGTACCCTGAGCGAAGATAGCCGCGTAGGCTTAGCCTCGCGTTATTGTATAGTTTATTATAGTTTAGTTCGTTATCGTTAATTTTGGTTATATTTAAGTCTGTTAATATTGAGTCAATCATTAATTAAAATACGGTTCTATCATATAATTTATTCTCGTCTGTAAAATCAAGTACGGTTCAGTAAAATGAATATCTTTTGGATAATTTAGTATCGTAACTATCGATCTAGTATCGTCAGAATTCAGTTAAAGATCCAATCATATTCCGAATTGATCTGTTATCGTTGAACTTGTGATTTGCGTCTTTCGAATGACCGTGTGGTCTCTATTTAGCAGTAGATCTCGAATTATCGTAAATCGGATAGCTAAGCGTAGCTAATTAATTAATAGGGAATCTGTAGAGTTTGTTACTGATTTTCATAATCTAATGCCTTAAGCTTAATACGTTGATTTAAGGATGGGTTATGAATAACTTTGCATTTGGGTACGATGTATCGCTCTGTGATACCAAGTCTGGAGTCTAAATAATTAATTTCATATCGAGTCACCTCTGACACATCCTCAGGTCAATCGTATCGTAATTAAGTAAATTCTATCGTGAATAAATAGTTTATCGTAACAAACTGTCGTATAAAACTTATGATTCTGTACTGATCTCGTTAAATTATCTAATTTAATTAATAAATAATTGATTGATGTGCTCTCAAATATTCTCAATGAAATAATATTGTTTTTATGGTGTACCCTGCCCCTCTATCTAAGGCTTTGTTATCTGAGCAAGTCGAGTTGTCGCTCGTCGCATTTCCGTAGATTTTTGGCTTTATTTAATTTGTCTTATGGTATCGTATCGAAATGACGCAGGAGCGTCTGGTGCCCAACATTCAGTAAGTTTAATCATTAACACGGAAGAGTGCCGAATTGCAGCGGAGTAAAATTTAGGTTTTCCTCGCCTAATAAAAAACTCCGTTACAGTGTTCATTACCAAAAGGGACCGCTTACAGCGCATCTCCGGGACATTTGTTGTCAGGAGCGTTTGAAACATGCGATAAATAATTAAAAATAAACTTATTTGTTCATCGTCGATCTTTGGCGAGCTAGTCAATTAACATCAAACAATGTTAGGAAAACAGTGCTTACATTATTTCATCGGGACAATAGACCGCTTACAAGCGCGGGAAGATGCAATTTTTTTTTCCAAATTTGAACAATTTGTTCGCAATTGAAATTTACAGTGCTCATAGAAGACCGATTTATAGATGTAATAAACTTGTGCTTACATTCCATTTGCGGAACAAAGTCATTTTAAGGGGTCGTCAAAGTTACCGCTGCCAGAATCCATGCGCGGCTAATTGAACTCCGGGTGTGCGGTTTTTTTTTTTTTTTTAATTTTCTCGACGAAACACTATAAATTCTTTTTCTTTCAGCAGTTTTATCTATATCTATACAAAGGAATTTATGAATATTTATCAAACAAATTACAAACCTTAAACATAGATCAGAGCTCTCATTCTCGCTGAGGTCGCTGCCTTCGTCTTGGGATTCTGAGGCTTGTTCTTCAAATTGAGGGTGAATCTGTAGATAGAATGATTAATGAATGTTTGAAATTGATAGTTGTATGATTTACCAGGAACAGGGTTGGAACTTTAGATTTTCTGTAAAATTATTCAAATACAAAACACTCTGAAATTTGAATTGAAATCGATTCTGAACTCAATCTAGAAAAGATTCTGAAAATCATATCTCAAATTAACTTCTTCACTTTACATTTAAAATTATTATTATTTATGAGGACATAGTTTTTGAGTAGGTACCTGATGTGTGATTTTGCTCTGGGTCGAGTATAATTTCTTCTACGGTGTTTGGTATTTGGTCGCCTTGGAACCATTGAATATCAGTAGAGAGGGTGCAGTATACCGTTTATGACCCCCCCCCCCCCCCCCCCCGGCCGCCGCCATTTTTTTTTCTCTTTTTTTCCCCTTTTCTTTTCCTTTTTTTTCCTTTTTTTTTTCTTCTTTTTTTCTTTTTTCTTTTTTTCTTTTTTTCTTTTTTCTTTTTTTCTTTTTTTTTTCAATCCTAACCTAAGAGAATTTCATCGATCCTAACTCAAGAGAATTTCATCGATCCTAACCTAAGGGAATTTCATCGATCCTAACCTAAAAGAATTTCATCGATCCTAATCTAAGAAAACTTATGTATACTAATCGGATAGAAATATATATATAGATATATGGAGGGTGTAGGGAAAGGATAGGGTTGGTAAAAGACGCACAGGTGAATATTGTTATAATGGCTGTTTATTCATATTATTTAATATTTATAAAGGTAAAGATTCAAACTTATGTTTACTAAAAAAGGTTCAAGCTTATAACTAAGATTTACTTAACAGTATTGCGTATAAAAATTACAACTAATTATGTTAAGGTTTATTCTAGATAAAGAATAGACGTTTCTTGTGACAAACTATAGGCGTTATTTCAACAAGTGCTCAAGCGTGGGTATATACTATATGTTGAATCCATGGATCCTTTAATTTTCTCGGATATGTCAAGAGCGAACAGAGCCTTTAGTTCAAGCAAAACAATTTCACATATACTCGTACTAAGATTCGGATTCCACGTCGCCTTTATCCCATCCAGCTGTTCGTCAATATCCTTTACAACAAGCTCTGTGAAACGATGAAGAGGAGTACTTTTCGTAAAGCCGCGCACATTGTCCAGTGTAGAGAGTTCCCTCACCATATCGTCTTTGAGTTCGTTCACACCAACTTCATGTTTTGATAGACGTTTTAAATGATTACAGACGCACGGTATTTTGGCATTTAGTCCATCGATCGATGTTTTCTGCAGCACGATGGACGGCGAGTACAACTTCCGTTTCTTAAGACTGGGGGGATTGTTAGTAGATGACTCATCGTCTGTGTCTCGATCTTCTTCCTTTTTCCACTGCTCAGCTGGTTCTGTTAGTTTGATGGCTCTCGATCCGTGAGCCAAGATGAACGAAACGGTATAACCGTTCACATCTACGGGTGTAGTATCGGTAGAAACGGCTGGAGTATAGGCTGTGGTCGTTGGTTTAGCGAAGTATTTGTTGATTTTGTTCAAGCTTTTTAAAAAGTTCCACCAAACGTCAGTTTTCATCGCGATAATACTTCCACCTTGACCACTGAACTGCACAATAGGTTCAAAACGTTCTCCGACTAGAGAATATCCAACCGAGACCGTCGTGGAGAACGAAGGGTTTATTCCATATGTGGTTGATAGTAACATCCGCCTGGCTGGTCGCAAAGGGTCAATTATGAGTGGTTTATCAGCTGAATGAGGTTTTTGTAATGCACGCACAGATTGAGAGTTAAACGTGATGAAATTATGATTCAGACACTGAAGAATATTGATGCAGAGTAACTGTTTTTCACTGTTGCAAGCACGGGCTATTCGCAACTACTGGCGTAGATGCTTACAGACCCCTTAATATTTCAAGAACCCCCCCCCCCCCCCCCCACTACTGGGTGAGGTTTTATTATTCCTCGGAGGGTAGGGACAAGTTTTCAGCTAGGCTGAGGGATTTCAAGGTTGTAGCAGTGGACGCAGTACTTACATGTAGAACCAGCGTGGCTCTGGCATACCATAGGTGCCGACCCCTGCATTATGCCCAGGCAGTATGCCGTTTATGGCTTTGCAGGTAGCTGTGGACTTTGGCCTAAAAGTTTGAAGGAAAAGTTTGTAAGGCTTTAATCTGCACGGATGGATTCAAGTAATTACTTTTGGGTTATATTGCCGTCTGTTGTAAAACCGATCCTAGAAAAAATAAAGGTCTCTTTGGAAACTATTTGTCAGGTCAGGCCTACCAGTTTCAGCCTGTCTAATAGTACGACGCGACAATGGTCCGGTAATAATTACTTTTCTTAGCAACCGAACAATATGAATGTCTTCTACGGCTTCTACGGTGTACGCCTTTCAAACAGATAATCGACCATTTACGGTGCTATTGTTCAAGTATCGTTGGAGACCAAACACTGTATTATATACCCGTAAAATTCATCGAAAGATGGTAATTATACTCTGCTGGTTGAACATTGAAAAATTTGTTTGTCAGGGGTAGCTTAAGACAGTGAAAGGAAATAGATAGGTGTACGATGCAGCTGCCTTTGTAATCAGCCTGCCCCAAAAATGTAATTAACTGATTTCTATTTTCAAGTTCACGCTTCGACTACCCCGCAAAGATGCAAGTGTACGTTCTTTTGTCTCGCGTGCCATGGTGCGGTAGGGGATTAACGATGACCGCTATGCCGGTTCAGACTTGCGGGCGTAAGGGACGCAATAGTAAATACCGATTTCTATGTTCAAGTTCACGCTCCGGCTACCCTTGCGAAGGTGGTACATTCTTTTGTCCTGTGTGTAGAGGTGCGATTAGGGATTAGAGGTACACCGCATGCAGGTACAGACTTGCGGGCGCAAGGGCCGGTCGGGTGAAAAGCAACATGAAGGTGACGTCAGTCAGGTCGATGTATAGTGACAGTGTTTCAGGTAAGCAAAAATGGTCAAGGGTTGGCGGGCGGTAGTAATATCAACGATTGGTTCATTTACACTGAGTGGGGATGAGCAGGATACCAAGCATAACGTATATAGACTCGCCAAAAATGTGTCATTTTATCAGTTTGAAAAACTATTCAGTAGGGGAGACTCTGCTGGTTGTGATCTTCTGATTTCGAGTGGTTTAGCAATTACTGTTGCGTTTGTTTTTTTCATTCGTGAAAGGCATTGTAACCAAGCGAACAAGTTTGAGCTTCGAGAAAATTCTGGACAAGTCCTTATTTTTCTTTTGTTTGAATTTATTTTGGAGGATATTTTTTGCGATGAATCGTGTTGAGGATAAACGTATCATATCAACCGTGAAAGGTTTAATCCTGATGGTGATACGGTACCTCGAATCTACAAGGCCGGAAGTTGTTACGAAGCGTATGCGTCAGTGGTACCATCGAGTCAAGGGAATGCATACTGAGCAGGAAGTATCGACGGATCTACGTAATATTATCGGTACACTTGACATGGAGACAGTCGTGCAAATCATGACATGTTCGAGCTTAGTGGACAGACCTTTTTGGATGAGACAAATGCTGGAAATCGCGAAGACTGCCCTTATACCATCAGATCTTCGGATAGTGACGGATGTCATCAAGCGGCGAGGACGGAAGACGAGGACGGCAGCATGTCAGGATGCCGCGGCTATAGCACGAGAAGAAGCGGTTGCTATAGAAGCTGTCGAGGCTTATGAATTAGCGGTTGAAAGTGCGATGGCGTTTACACAGGATGATCCTGCTGTAGATACGGACGGTGCGCCGGCTATAGAGGAGACTATGGAGCGGCTATCACAAGTCTCAATGAAGGATGCGGAGGATGCGAACGAGACGGAGATGATCGCTAAAACGACGGATGAAATTTGTCGATATGCGCCGGATCTATTGAGTGAAAGTACGCGGTATACGCCCGTGAGCGGTAAGTGATGTTAGAAAATATGCCACGAGTACACTCCTACCCGAAAAAATGCTGAATCTTATTCTCTGTTATTCAAATTTATGTATTTTTTTTTTTTCATAGTTTTGAATAATTTTACAGATGCTGGGGACATACGGAGAAAGAAACCAGCGACAGGTCTGTTCAACGTTAACGCTGGAGCTTCTACCTCAACGTCAGGAATTCCAGTCAGAATATACGCGGTCAATGAAGGGGCTAGCACTTCAGGAATACAGCAGGGTGGAGCAGCTCGTCGTGCAGGAAAGCGTAATGCTCCATCGGACGATGTACCTGAACAGGAGGATCGACCGGAAGTTGTCAGGCGGGTTAGTGTACCGATTCAGGATGCAGGGTTAGATCCAGAAGTAGAAGACGTAGAAGGTAATAGATCAAGACGATTTAGAATCACGCAGCGTGTGAATAAAAGATATCCGCGTTTTGGGTTAGCTGGAAATCAGGTGACGGTAAAAATCATGATTCCGCCAGAGACGGAAAACTCACTACGTTGGTTAGAGGACGCATTTAGGGAACTTCATAGGTATTTCAGATCATTGTGCGGTCTGGGGGATCTAATGGATATAACATTTGTTACGGATGGTTTCACGAGGGGCGCAGCGGGATTAAACTTTCGACCGGCACGCGATTTTCAATTCGAGGATTTATGGGGTCTTGTGTTTAGAATCACGCAGAGTGCGAGCGAGTTTTCGATAGATCAGCCTTTTACTATCAATATATTTACGGTCAATTCACCTGTCGGGAGGGGTAAACCATAGATATAAGGTTAGTAGATTGGTCAAGTTCGCCAGTAGAAACAGTGTCGCGATACGAATGTAGGCGGAGCGGCAGTCGAAAAGATCTTTTTCGTGTATTTCGCTTCAGCACGCTATTTTATCAACAGAATTGCGTTCTGGTAAACGATCTGCTCACATTGATCGATAATATAGATTTTAATTTTAGCCACAGATTTTTAATATCTGCGCATTATTCAGTGCTACCTGACAACGTAAAATGTTATGATTTGTAGCTTAGACCATACAGGATGGACTGAGCATTGCCTATGCTGAAGCATTGTAAGGTTGTTGCTGGGTAATGAGAAAAGGACAGACGTGAACGCACGATACTGAATCGTTCGTCGGACAAGGAAGCAATAGTCCCTAACGGGAGTAGCGCTTATGGGTTACTCGGCAACACCCCTCACTACTCCAATGCTCAGTCCATCCTATATGGTCTAAGATTTGTAGCATAGTATATGAGCAAACAATAGCTAACAGTTGAGCTGCGGCATATGCGGTCACCCTCAAAATAATTCATATGGGGCATTCCATGCCAAATCAACCTGGTCCTGACCCTCGACTACTCAGATGTGGTCCGCGATTTTTTATTTCATTCTTCGGATTTTTCAAAATAAATTCGAGTGCGTAATGAATTTTCAAAGTTTTTTTTTCAACACCTCGATGGCTGTGAACAAAAAATCTGAAAAAATTATCAAAAATTCTGTATCAGAAATGAAAATTTTTTAACCAAAATTCATCGTGTCTGGACTTTCGCTTCAATCTGTTATTTTTTGTTGAAAAATTTTCATTTCTGATACAGAATTCTTAAGAATTTTTTCAGATTTTTCGATCACGGCCATCGAGGTGTTGAAGAGAAGAAAAAACTTTGAAAATTCATAACGCACTCAAATTTATTTTGAAAAATCCGAAAAAATTGTGATCGCTAATTAGAGTCAGCGGAATGATTTAAAAAATCGCGGACCAGATCTGAAAAAAAGAGGGTTAAGACCAGGTCGATTTGGCATGGAATGCCCCATATATATGAGTCCACCAATTACCTATGAACGATTCGTGGCGAAAATCTCGATTTGTCTGCCATTTTGATATTTTATATAATATTATATAATAGTATACAGGGTGATTCAGTTTGACCGGCCCATATTGAATGGGCATATTCCTGGTCGAATTCTAAGACTAAAATTCCTTAGCGAAAAATTCCGGAGATCAACGGTGCGCGAGTTATTAAATATCTTAATCCGGCTATAAAGTATCTTTTTCATCAATAAAAACGGATATCGGGTGTTAATTTTCAGTTCAACAATTCCGTTTTCAATCTTTGGCAGTCAGGTCGTCCGCTCCTTAGTTTTCAGTTGCCTAGGTCCACCGTTTCATAGTTTTTTTTTTTTCTCAATTTTTCAATTTTTCAATTTTTCAATTTTTCAATTTTTCAATTTTTCACTAAGAAACTTTAGTCTTAGAATTCGACAAGGAATATGCCCATTTAAAATAGTCCAGTCAAACTGAATCACCCTGTATACTTTGATGTATAAAAATCCCCCAAGTTTCAGACCCCAAAGCCGTTCACCATGGATATAGTTCACTTTTACATTCGAATTCTTATCGTGCCCGTATCATGGAAAAAAAAATCATCCAACATGTTTTTTGAGTGAAAACAAAAAATTAATTTTTCGAAAAACACATGATAATCACCCTGTTAGCATGAAAAACATGATATAAGTCGCTAGCCTAACGGAGCGCATTGCATTTGTAAGGTACTTATACATTGTATATAGCTGTAGTATGATGTCAGCGCGTCGTAAGTCTGAAAATCGGAATTCTGAATTAGGCCACGTGGTGTCTTTGTTGGTAAGAAATTTAGCATTTTACCAACAGAATATTTAGATGATTCGAGTACACGGGTATATTTTTTGACTATATCGATAGATGTTCTATCTTACCACCAAATATAGAGGGCAGCATTCGTTGTCACTATTATTTTGTGACATAGGGGAAAGCGGGGCAAGTTGGAGACCTTAAGCTTTGGAAGCGTTTTTTTAATCAATCGTTAGTGAAATTTGAAATCTTTCGGTATTTTCGCAAACTATGGGATGTTAGCTGTTACAAAAAAAAATGGACATTGAATTCGGTTATTTACAAACTGTGTGATTTCGATTTTTCCAAAATGTTGCAGACTCGTCAACTTGCCCCGACCACGGGGCAAGTTGGCGAATGCTAGATTTCGGTTCAATGGGCTTATAAAAATGTTGTTTTCGTCAAAAAATACTTCAGTTCATTCAAATCCAGAAAGGAAACACACATATGGTTACATTTTTTTATGTATAGGTAGGGGAAAAGTGGCATGAAAGAGCCAAGTTTTGAAAGAGCCGCTTGCATGCAGAAACTATATGATTAAATGGAGGTGGCTCTTTCAAGACTTGGTTCTTTCATACCAATTCATTGATTTATTCATTGATGTATTCAATAAGCTGAAATTGCATATAGCCTAAATACCTACCATATGCAGGGATAGCAAAAAGGGGCAAGTTGTGGATCGTCAACTTGCCCCCACCAACTTGCCCCGTGTGCCACTATTTAAAAAAAAAAAAAAAAATAACCTCAACCAGTACATTGGTGACAGTTTGGAAATCCTATGATCTGTAGGATCTATATGCCTACATAAATGAAGGATTAATTCACAAGTACGATCTTGCTCACCTGTAGTTCTGTAAAACCGTTTTCCGAACACAAAATATTACATCGCGCAGACCAAAAACCACTATGTCTCTGTGAGAAGCCATATGACTTTGTCATGCAAGTCTACACCAGTTTTATTACTGCGTGGGGGTTTGTTTAACACTACTTGATGACTTAGCTGGCATCATCTTTTGAAATATTCGCGAAACAACGATTTCGTCATCTTGCCCCCGTCTCCAACTTGCCCCGCTTTCCCCTACTGCTATATGACTCCGAATTTTCTCAACTTGTCCAATCTACTAACCTTATATCTATGGGTAAACGCTTACGGCTGGACGGGGAGGGAATATTAAATAAGCGGTCGATCTTAAAAATTAAAAACGATGATAATTTATGTTTACCACGGGCGTTGTTCGTAGCTGGGGTATACGCGCGTAAGGGTACGCATCCTGATTTTAAAAATATGTGGAACAGAGCTAGGGACAACGAAAAATATCAAAAAGAGAGAGCTGAGGAATTAGTTAGAAAGGCACACGTCACGATACCCGAGCAGGGCTGTGGGTATAATGAGCTCCTGCAGTTTCAACAGTATTTGGCACGATACGACACTGTCATAACTGTTTACTTTTGGCGTACACTTGGAAAGGGCGGAGAACCTTTTTTTAATGGCGAAGATATTGTGGTAGGCTTGGGACGGACTGCAACCTATAGAGTCAACATTATTTACAGCGAACGAAACAGACATTATGACGTAATTTTAAATATCAGTGCAGCAGCCACCTCTAATTTTTTTTTGCATACCGTGTAATGTAGGCTATTCTCGTGGTGTGGAGCACAGGTGCTCTAATATATGTCCTCGTTGTTTGACGACGCCCGCTTGCGATACGAGGGCTGATCGAAGGGAATGTATCTCGTGTAGACGTGAGTTTTACGGCATTGAATGTCTTAATAATCACAAAAAGCCCGGTTCGTTCAGCGGAAAGCGGTCAATCTACAGTACCCTGCGGATTTGTCAAACCTGTGATATCTATATGGTGTAACGGAGTTTTTCAGAGTCCTCAACTCCGCACCCTACGGCGTTCCTTGATAAAGACAAATTAATAAAAGACTAAGATAGAGAGTTGGGCGCCAGACACGGAAGTGTCGTTTTTCACAAAAATCTACTAACAATAGCGATATTCAAAGATACTACTAAACTGCCGGAACGACGGCCTTAAAGCGTCAGCTAACTCAGATTTTCTGCGATAAGGGTAGAGTGGGTGGATTCACCTTAACAATTAATCAAATAAAATATAAAACACCAGATATAAAATTCCTTCGATGAAATCCGGAGATTTCGTATATTGTTCCAAGAGATATTATAATATAAAGTTTATCAGCGATAAATTACTAAGTTCAAAGATAAGCGCAGGTATTCAATTTATACAGAGATAGTCTTCAAAATAATTGTACAGAATAATACTCAAGATATAGACAGCGTCGGAATAATATAGAATGAAGAATATGATATTAGTGAGCCGTATTGCGTCTCAGCGGTAATATAAAAAATATAAACACGCCGGTTAGCTAGCTAACGCCGTAGAAGCGATACAATGCAAGATAATCTACTTTTCAGGCTGCGTATCACCGAGCGATACGATACTCTCGGCAAATTTTCTAATAGCGGCGAACTAGCGATATTTATAATAATTATTCAAAGATAATTAACGCAATAATTCATATGAACGACTCGACAAATAACGCTAAACTAAATTCGCAAATACAAAGGGAAGGATCGATCCTAGAAAGCACAAATAACCATAATACCTCGCTTAATCAGCCTCAGATCAAAGTAATAAAGACGTATTCTCTTTTTATCAATAACTCTATGGCGGTGATTAAACGAAACATTAATCGATATTAGATAAGAAAGTACTTAGATATTACACAAGAATCAAGATAGCAAATTAATCAAATAAAGCAAAGATAGTCAGATAAGCAAAGATAATCAAAGATAGCAAAGATAATCGAAGATATCAAAGATGATCAAAGATAATCAAAGATAGCAAAGATAATCAAGAAAATCAAAATACTAAGATAATAAAGAAATAGAATAAAATAGAACGAGAAATAGAACAACTTAGAACAACTTAATACTATGACTACTACGTCAGCCAACCCACGGGGAGTTGGATTACAAGCAACACACCATGCGATATTATACTACGTATTACTCAAATATATTATAATAAATCGAAGATAGCGAAATATAAGATACAGAATAGTCTCAAGCGAGAATGTAGATCAGAATAAGCAATCAAATAAGCGTTAGCAAATCATAAGCAAATTAAGCAGCGATATTAGACTAATTAGCGAAATGTAACCAAGCGTAAAGATAATCAAAATGGCTGAAGGTAACTATGAAGTGCTTTCGCTGAATTCTTCTAAGGGAAACTCTACTTGCGTAGCCCGTAGGCTAGTGATACTCAAAAATACATTATAAAATGATCGAATAAGAATTCGGCGATAGTTTAGTGGATTTCTTAGCAATTACTGATCATAAAGACCTTACCTTAAGGTGAACGGCTTCTGAAGCACAAACTTATTAACTTATTAAACTTTAACTTAAACTGAATTTATTCCTAAAGCGGAAACTATTGTACTAAGGCTAAGGCGAGAGAGAATACTAAAGCACGTCGTTATGGCGAAAAGCGGGACGTAGAAGTGAAGATTCTTCGTAGACAATTCGGCGAGCTGGCTCCCAGTGAGGTAGGTCCAGGTGGGGAACCTATCAGGACCAATTAATTGTCTGATTGGTCCTGCGAGCGACAAAGTTCAAACAGTCAACTCGTCAGTTGACCAGTTCGAAGCGTAATCTTATTGCCGGGCGTCAGGCGTTTCTCCGCGCGCTTCACAGCGACAGAACCACCGTTCTGCGGTATCTCAGCTGCGAGATGGCTGGCGGGAGGGTGTGACCTTGGTTCTCGTTGAGCTTTTCCTATCCAGGCGATATCAATCCCTCGGGATGTCCTCCACAGCGGCAATCTCTGCGATAGATGACCTACTGTAGACTTCTGCCAGGTCTAGGTGTCCCATCTGAGTCACCACCTCTTCGTGACCTGACAGAGCACGTAGGACGCGATACTCGTCCACTCTTACGTAGGATGTCCTCTGGCGATACGTTACGTCACTCGTCCAGGTATGGACTCTGCGTGACGTCGTCTTCTGATTGCTGGATCGGGCGATATAAGCTGACTGTACTCGACGTAACAGTCAGATGCTGGGTGACAAGATGCATCGGCTGGCAGGAGGTCTTATGGGGACCCTGTTCACTCCCTAGCGATATTTCTCCAAGGCCTACATCCCTCCCCGTAGATGTTGCGGTACTATCCTGAGTACTGGTACCGTACTGGACTGCATACCGTCGATAGCATCTCCGGAGCGGAAGTTCTTGTAGCGGAAGTTCGGAAGTTGTCATCTTCTGTATCTTCTGTCTCTCTCTCTCTCTCGCGGTACATTAACAGAAAAACTCTTCAAATTAGTCTAATTCTATTGCTTATAAAACAGGTGTGTCACTTGTATCCCGAGGGTCTAGACGGCGATATTCTCTCTCTCTCTTGATATTACTAACAAAATATGTGCCAGAAGGGTTCTAGTGACGGCAGCTAATCTGCAACGTCACAATGGATACATCCAAGGGGAAACATGTCTGCTGGGAAACATACTGCAAGACCTGTCGTTCAAATCAGAAGATAGAGCATAGCTGCTATATGAGACCTGTGAAACATACCGCAGGAGAGCCTGCGAATTATATATTCATTTTTTATGATTTCGAGACACAACAGGACCAGACGCTAGACGGAGACGATGCAGTGAACGTACACGTGCCAAATCTGTGCGTCGCGCAGCGGGTCTGCACGCGTTGTATAGATGAGGATTTTAGTGAAGGTTGCGCAGGGTGCGGTGCTCAACGAGAATTTGTTTTTAGTAGGGACCCAGTGAAGGAGTTCATCGAGTTCGTTGATAGGAAAGTTGACGGTTATAGAAAGATTATATGCATAGCACATAACGCCAAGGGTTTTGACGCGCAGTTTATTCTGAAGCATCTGGTGGAGAACGGAGGCGAACCGCCGCGGGTTATACTCAACGGGAGTAAAGTAATACTTTTGGAGACAAACAACACCCGTTTCTTAGACTCGCTGGCATACATGCCAATGGCTTTGTCGGCATTGCCAAAGGCATTCGGTTTACCTGAGGCCACCCAAAAAGGAATATTCCCGCATTTGTTTAATACCCCGGCTAATCGGGGGTATGAGGGCCCCTTACCTGCGGTCGAGTTTTACTCACCTGATACTATGACGAGAGAGGCTAGGGAAAACTTTTTTAAATGGTATAATAGGTCGGTTAGAGAGAATTATATTTTCAACTTTGATATAGAATTGCTAAGATATTGTCAGTCAGACGTGACAATTCTACGGCTCGCCTGTCTAGCTTTCCGGAAGATCTTCCAACATACAGGAAAAGTTTGTCCGTTTACGGAGAGTACGACTATTGCGTCAGCTTGCTCGATGGTTTTTCGAAAGAACTTTTTACGTGACAATCAAATCGGGATTATCCCTAATGCTGGGTACAGGCTAGGTGATAAACATTCACGTAAAGCCATCGAGTGGCTGGTATGGCGGGAGCATGAGCTAGGTATTGAGATCGAACACGCTGGTAGAGGAAGAGAGAGACGGGTACAGGGACGCCGGGTTGACGGCTACTACGCGGGGCCCGATGGCGTAGAGCATGTGCTGGAGTTCCATGGCTGTTACTGGCACGGCTGTCCCCGTTGTTTCCGTATCAACAGGGATAAGCGGCCAGCGGTTGGCGAAAGCATGGATCGGCGGCTCGAACAGACCATAGCCAAGACAAGGCGTCTGCGGAGCCAAGGGATGATCGTCGAGGAGATATGGGAGTGTGAGTTTAATAGGATGGTTGAAACAGATGCAGTGCTGCGTGCATATATCGAGGATAACGCGCTCATTCCCGTGTTAGGTATAACTAAATTGAATCCTCGTGATGCCTTTTTCGGAGGGCGGACCGGTAATACGTCGCGGCTCTACGAAGTAGATGGCGAGGGCAGTGAGCAAATACACTACGTTGATGTTTGCTCGCTGTATCCGTACGTCAATGCGACTGGTGAATACCCGCGTGGTCACCCAAAGGTATATGTAGGGCGAGAATGTGAGTCGTTAATAGGGAAGCAGGGTGTAGATCTTACCAGAGTCGAGGGACTGGTTCAATGTGTCGTGCTGCCACCTCGTAGACTTTATCATCCCGTGCTGCCATTCCGCATGCATAATAAGCTAATGTTGCCGCTTTGTTACACGTGTTGTCTCGAATTATTACAATCGCCATGCCCGCATCATGAAGAACACGAACGATATTTATCCGGCACTTGGGTTTCGGTTGAATTGAAAGAGGCTGTAAAAAAAGGGTACAAGGTCATTTCGGTATCGGAAATCTGGCAGTACGAGGTCACCAAGTTTAATCCTGACACCGGAGAGGGTGGGCACTTCACGGGTTATATACGTACTTTTCTCAAACTTAAACAGGAGGCCAGCGGCTGGCCCGCTGGTTGTAACACCGAGGATGCGCGATCAGACTATATCTGGCAGTATAAGCTAGTAGAGGGTGTAGAGCTAGACCGTGAGAAAATCGAAAAAAATCCAGGGCTTCGCTCTGTGGCGAAGTTATGCCTCAACTCATTCTGGGGTAAGTTTGGTCAACGGGACAACATGTCAAAGACGACCGTCATTGATACGCGGGAGAGACTGTTGGCTCTGCTAACAAATCCAGCGATTTCACTGGAGGATCTAGTCCCCGTCAACGACGACGTGTTGTACGCCCGCTGGTCCTATATAGACCAGAGTATTGAGCCATCCGTCCTCGCGAATGTAGTCATAGCGGCATATACAACGGCACAGGCGAGGCTGACATTATATTCTTATTTGGAAAAGTTAGATCGGCGTGTATTGTATTATGATACAGATTCTATTATTTATGTTCGTTCGGGTAGGGCTGGAGAATACGAACCGCCGGTCGGTAATTTTTTGGGTAATATGACCAACGAGCTTGAGCAGTATGGTACGGGTAGCTACATACGGGCGTTTGTATCCGGTGGTGCGAAATTCTACGCTTTCATAGTGGTGTGTCCAGACGGAAGGGAGGTAGAAGTCTGCAAGGTTAAAGGAATTAGCTTGAACTATTCAACACGCTTGAAAATAAATTTTAAATCTGTCAAGAAAATGGTAGAGGAGGATGCAGCGCCGATTCGAGTAGAGTTTCGAGGAATAGGACGAACTGTAACACATGATGTAGTGACCAGGAACCAGACGAGGACCTGTCGGCCTGTTTTTGTAAAGAGGCGTTGCTGTAGAGATAGTTGGGATACCCTTCCTTACGGTCACACCGATGAATAGTCGAAGTAGGTCGTGTCGTGTTCGTAGGTCTAAACTCCACTATAGGTCATGACGAACAGATTCACTGTTTTAACCATCCTGTTGAGCTCTTTGCATTTCCGTACTTTTCGCTATCGTTCGTCTTATTTATAATATTAATCTTGCCTATCTTTTTTAACTTATTTACAGGTGATATTTATAATATTAATCTTGCCTATCTTTTTTAATTCCTTTGCAGGTGATATTTACATTATTTACTCTGTCCATATTACTCTTATATTATTTAAGTAACTCAATTGTAATATATGTAACATCGATAATAATATTCATCTTGTTCGTAGTATTCGTATATCCTTTATAGTATTTGTGTCATAACCTTGTTATTAAAAGTGTAAAATAATAGAAACTGTGTGAATATCAGCTTTAAATATAAGCCAATGCATACCTACTTAATTGTCATGGTCTATCGCTGTAATAAATAAAACTGTTCCCTAGTAAGCCCATACCTAACCATTGTAGAAATAAGTATAAGATATTCTATGTAAGATTATTGACCGTATAACGACGCGGTCAGTTTTTCTTTAAATATACCTGTGGAAAAAATTTCTGTTTATATTGCTACCTCCCCAACGAAATAAACATCTGAATCCGAACCCCAAACAATTCGTATTAATAACCTCCCACCCAGCATTCAGCCCTAATCGGTATACGTGCTAGTTCAGCCTTTGATACGTATATTGTAACTTTTGGCGAGTATCTTGAACCCGAAAGTTAAGAGATACCCGCAGTTATTGTGAGTTCTTTACCTATGAAAAAAGGGATTTAAATTATCAAAATTAATAGGGCTTTTCTTTAAGGTCATAGGTAGGGAAAAGGGATGGGTTAGCCACCAAAAGCCACCTATGTAACCTTGTGATTTTACATTAACTCAGGACTCGGGTAGATTACTTCACCAAAGCCTGTTCCCTTCGGACTCGGGTAGAACCAAAGCCGATCCTTCTCCTATTTGAACAGAGCCGGGAAGTGAATCCAAGCCTGCTTTCCTAAACACAAAACCTATTCTTTACTTGGATCCGGGAACCTTGCGATTCCAAGACCGTGTCTCAGACTCGGAATCGTATTTCCTTGGCCCTCGGACGCGGGAAGTTAATCCAACGCCGTTCGCTCTAGGATTGATTCAAAGCTGGTCCCTATAGGCTTATTCAGGGATTGAAATTGATTAGTTAGGAGTCAGTGCTGAAATATCCGACAAAGTTCAAATTAGAAAATATGATTGTATTCAATTGGAATCTAATAAACTAATTTTACATTGATTTTCTTATTCTACTCCTATTCTAATTGCGTGACTCTACGTCGCGTTTGTTTGTTTGTTTCGTTTAAGGTTATCGTTCTATTCGTATAATCTATTTTAATATTTTAGGCTATGCGCGTTTATGCTTTCTGTTTTGACTCTATTTCGTTTCGTTTTATTGTTCTCCTATTCTCTTCGATTATATTTTAAGTTGTGACCAATGATGTTTTATCTAAAGGTAATTGATTTGATTCTATTTCATGATTTTATATTAGTCATTTGGATCTAGGCGGTCTAAAGCTATACAAGTGAATTTAAATTTATCTAAAGTTTTGAGTCGCACCGGTGCTCTACCTGACTACGCTATGTGTTGTTTGAGTCGACCGGCCTTTTGCTCGTGTCGCTCGAATATTGAATATTGTGAGTCGCAAGGCCTCTATGGCTCAAATACGCTAATGAGTGATTGAGTGAGCCGTTTATATACTCTCTATCCCCACTTCTTAGCGTGACGTCAGACACTTGGTCGAACGTAGAGGATTAGTGTAATCCTTTCCTTTGTTCGGTGTTTGGAGATATTTCATGTGCAATATAGCTGGATATGTTACAATATATGTAGTAGAAACAAATTTTTCAGAAGATATATCTGAGAATATACTCTGAACTCTTAGAGAATATACTCTTTTTCAGAAGATATATCTGAGATATACTCTGAGAAAAAGCGTGCATCGCATGAGAGATGGCGCGTGCCACGCACTTAGACTCCTTCGGAAAATATTGTAGCATAGTTAGTCGCAGGTTGAGTTAAACTTCATTCATAGTTTCTAAATCACTCGTCGCGTACAGTCGGAAATAGTGGGAGCCCTCCATAAGAAAAATGGACACACGCTGGCGACACCCTTTTTCAGCGATAATCGCCGGACCGTCCGGTTGCGGTAAATCAATCTTCGTCAAAACCTTTCTGCGAAACATCGACGATTTGTGCGATACACAATTTTCACGTGTCCTATGGTACTATGCTGAGCAGAATTCGCTCTAGGGGTCTCTCAATAAAAACGGTACAACGGATGCTACAATTGAGTATCGGGAGGGCTTACCTCAGGTATCCGACTACGATACGGATAGAACACCTAAGCTAATTGTGGTCGATGATCTAATGCGGGAGCCTTCCAACAACGTAATAGTTGACCTGTTCACCAAGGGTTGTCATCATAAGAATCTGAGCGTGTTTTTCATCACACAGAACCTATTTCATCAGGGTCGGGGTCAGCGGGATATATCGCTCAATTCAAATTATCTCGTCTTTTTCAAGAACCCGAGAGATCGTGCACAAATACAACATTTAGCACGCCAGGTTTATCCTGAGGATCAGCGTTTTTTACAGGAAGCCCACTTGAAAAAATTCACGACGGAAATAAGTCGCTGCGACGTCGCAACTACTTGGTAAACGTATCAAATAAATACGTACGAGCTCGTACTTCCGAAACTACGTCAAAACTATGTCGGATCACAGGTATGAATTTGGGATAGCAAATGACGTACTTTACGACGTACTTTACGACGTACGTTACGACGTACGTAACGACATACCTCACGACGTAAGCTGATACCTCGCTTATATTATCACAGTGTGCTTATATTATCGCATCTTATTTTAGTGGGATTTAATTATAAACGAATATAACTTATGATGTTGATCGAAAGACATTGCGTGATTGTTTCATAGCCTTTATTATTAATAGTAGTAACAAACGTATTTCTGAGCAGGTTTGTACGCCTTTCTTACATTGAATTCAGGTAGTTATACCGTTATACATATCGTCGCCCGATACGAATAACAGCACATTTCAGATTCCAGGACCCTGATTCTAGAAATTCACTTGAACTTGTGATACAGTTGCATGAGTTTCTAGAATCAGGGTCCGGGTGAAGAAGAGCACGTTTCAGATTAAGAATGAAAAAGAGCACATTTCAGATCGACTTGAATACTAGCACGTTTCAGATATACTCAAAAACTAGCACAATTCAGGTCGAAGCGAATATCAGCAAGTGTACACACAGAAACTCGATTCAATCAATCATTTAATGATAAAATTGAATCGAGTTCTTGTGCATAATTGTGAATTTGGAATTTTATAAGGAACCTGCCTGACCCTTGCTAATATTCGCTTTGACCTGAATTGTGCTAGTTTCCAAGTAAATCTGAAACGTGCTGGTATTCGAGTCAACCTGAAATGTACTCTCTTTCACCCGGAATCGAAAATGTGCTGTTATTCGTATCGGGCGTCGAATTATAGTCTCCTATACTTATTATACGTATAAAATTATTATTATTTTTGACTCTTCTCATGCTTATGGTACGTATTACCTATATTATTATGCTTTTTGACTCTTCGCATACTTAAAGTACCTACGTCTTTTATCATTAATATCACTTATTGACTCATCTCATTGTTATGGTACGTATTATATTATGATTATACTTATTGACTCTTTTTATTCCTGTTGTATATCATTTTGTTACTTTATCACTTTTATCATATTGTTATTATTTTTAACTCTTCGCATCCTTATGGTACGTATTACCTATGTTATTATGCTTTTTGACTCTTCGCATACTTATAGTACGTATTTTATCATTATTATCACTTATTGACTCATCTCATTCTTATGGTACGTATTATATTATGATTATACTTATTGACTCTTTTTATTCCTGTTGTATATCATTATTTTACTTAATCACTCTTATCATATTTATGGTATGTATAATATTAATATTATACTTGTGGCCTCTTATAATGTTGGTTATATATTATTAATTATCATACAGGGTGATTCAGAATCCGTGAGGAATTTCTTGGGGTTAATCCTTGTCAAAATTGGGATCCAAAGTTCCTCACCCATTTTTCCAAGAAATGATCTTTTTCCTTGGAGCCTTAACACATTTTTATAACATCTTCCACCAAATAACAAACTTTCACCAAGAAATGAGTCTGATTTCGAAAAAAAAAAAAATTAATAGGCATTATTAAAATTGACAAATAATGTAGAAAAAAAAAATTTGTTCAAAAACAAATTGTCGGTAAAAAAAAAAAACATTTTTCAGAAAAATGGCTAAGGAACTTTCGATCCCAATTTTGACAAGGATCAACCCCTCAAGAGATCCGTTACAAATTCTGAATCACCTCGTATTTTTATAACTTATAACTAAATGTTTTTTGATCGTGTGCTCATGGTATCAGCGGTTTGCACGATTGCCGGTAAGATTTAATTTGCGCCTGCAGTCGTATATCTTTGCCGACATGTACTTCCATATTTTACTCATTCGGATCGCCCGTAGTCTACCCTTCACACCCGTTGCAGTCAGTTTATGAAACAAGCAATCTGCAAAGAAACATCAAACATTACTGATTGGAGAGCCTGCACAGGGTGACCACAAATTTGGAGCAAAAAAATTCCATGAAATTTCCAGGTTTTCCAGGACCAAATACGCAGTTTTTCCCTGACGGTTTCCTCGTCCTGTTCAGCTATTACATGCTTAAGGGAAGATCCTACTGAGATTTTGAACAAAATCGCCTAAGAATTCAATTTTGCGTTTTTGCTGGAAATATACTCTAGGAGCCTGTCTCCACCTTGTGACAAATATTCAAGGCCCTCTGATTTTTTCTAGTTTAGGGACGACTAATTTTATAAAAAAAATTTACTAAAAAAAAATTTTTTTTTTGCTTTTCCACAATTAACTTCTATAATTTCATGAAAATATGGAAAACACCATTGAAAGCAAGTTTCATAAGATAAAAAGTCAAAGTATAAACTACATAGCCATGTATGGGTATGGGTACCGCAGGACTCCTAAATGCAATAAAAAGCTGGAGCGCTCAAAATATAAAATTTCTTGGTTCTCAATCCAACTTCTGTCGGACAACAAATATGTGAAAGATAACTAATGTCCCTGAATTGAAGGAAACCATCAACGCTACGCTAAAAATTGGCAGTCGCTAGATCAAAAATCCTTAATAATTGAGAAACTAATATCTTTTCATGAGAGATCAGCCATAGAAGAGCTCAGAATGCCAACGGAAGCCTTCTTCGACAGCGTATCTGGTGTAAGTGCTCAAACAAAGCCCTATTCAAAATGAGCGGCAGCAGTGAGCGCTGTTGGGCGATGCGTGAGTTACTGTTCTAAGGCAACAGCCAGAGATAATCGAGTGTTATAGATCAGCGCCAAGTTTGTCTGGGAACCGCAATAGCTAATTCAATTCCTAATTTGATTTTCTTTTTTGGGACGGTGAATCTACAGATGCAGGGTGAAGAAGGTTCACGGTCCGAGATGCCACCGCAGCAGAAATAGTTCTTGTAAACTCTCCACTCCTATCGATGTGAATAAAATTTCAACAGGAGTGAATCGTAATATCGAATAAGCAATGTCATCATATCGGGCGAAACCAATTGATACTGTGATTCGCACACCCGGAACACCATGACATCTGCCAACTTTACAACTATTTCAATATTTGCATTATAATAAAAATATGATTGTCACTCCACGAAGTATAAGAGGTCAATCACAGCGAAATAATATTGTTTTGTCAAATATCATACATGAACTGCAGTTTGAGTGTGCGAATCGCGGTTTCCAATATAGTATGTGAATGAAGATGCAGTTTTTTCCATAATTTATGAATTATCGACATGAAGTGAGGCACATCACGTGATCATAAAAATATGCCTAACCTTTAACTGTTTCATATTTTTCTGGGGACAAGTCCCTCCGTAACTCCTGTCCAGGTCGTATGTACTTGTTGGCTCGCTTGCTGTTCAAGCACCTCTTTGACAGGCCTTCAATTCCCCACAGTAGGACAGCAATGTCCTTCGTAAACTTGGAATCGCTTTTACTCATCATAACTTCCCACGTGTCTCGGTTCACGGAGGTGTTTGCGTTGATCCGTACCTATATTCATTAGTAATAGAGAATTATGGCAGATTTTATTATTGGTGACGCAATGATGCGATAGCCAGTCTCAAATGTATAAGCGCTTCGTAAGATACTATGCTTACCGACTCGTGGGGTACGTCTGCCCGGCCTCCGATATATTCAATGTTTTCTCTGGGGGCGTGTCGTCGTGGCACGTGATTTACAACGTGTTGTGGCACGTCATTTACCACGCGTTGTTGTGCTGACCGTCCACCTGTGGATCTTCTGCCGTGTACTATGACCTCTCGTCGTTCTCTCCGAGTTTGCGGAGTCCTATCGCGGCGGCGATTTGGACTCACACGTTGTTCCCGTGATGAACCCGTGTCACACGAATCCATCAGGTGATGGATCCGACGAGTGCTGGACCGTGTGTTATGTGGCACGTCATTTACCACGCGTTGTTGTGCTGACCGTTCACCTGTGGATCTTCTGCCGTGTACTATGACCTCTCGTCGTTCGCTCCTAGTTTTCGGAGTCCCATCGCGGCGGCGATTTGGACTCACACGTCGTTCCCGTGATGAACCTGTGTCACACGAATCCATCAGGTGATGGATCCGACGAGTGCGGGACCGAGTGTTATGTGTATGATTGATACGAGGGGTAGGTTGTTGTAGCGGGCTGTATGGTGTGCCTAGCTCCGACGATCGTCTGCCTCGTACCAATGCAGTCTCTCTGCGGCTACAACGATTTTGCGGATTTGCGACCGGTTGTGGGCTCACGGATCGTATACTGGGTGGTCCGCGATTACGAGCGTTAACCTGCACTCTTGTTGTAGGGGTACGGCTTCCCGGAGACGGTGGTCTTAGATTCCCAGTTTGTGGAATGACGAGGGTTTTCTCCGAGTCGCTGTAATGCATTGGAGGTGGACTTCAAACATTCACGAAGTAATTATAAAATTGGTCGTTTCTAATGTAATTACTGTGACGCAAGAACCTTCAACATACCAATCGGATTCAGAGGAATCGTTAGTCCTCGGACTGGCAGCGATGAATTTTTTGTACCTTTGAAGGATTTCTTCGTTCGCATGACGCATGGCCACTTTACGTGGATCATGAGTTGGCTTCTTTCGGACCACCTGCGAGAACGTTCGAATAATATTATCTACTTGATATGAGTAAAATAACGTGAAGTGAATCCCCCCCCCCCCCCCAAATTTTTCACTATGATCATGGAATTCAAGTTCAAATATTTTATACAACGCTGAACGCAACAGTTGCTTGGAAACAGTTTATCAACATTTTCATTTCAACAACACTTTTTTTTGCAATGAAGATTTTCGGGACTTCGAATTCAAAAATTAATTGTGAAAAACTGTTAGAGCTACCTTAATGAAATTTTCAGAACTTATTGTGTAATATTTATATTTTGATGAGAATTGATAGATAAAATTTATTATTTGACTGAGAACTCATGAAAAATTTTCATTTGTTTATTCAAGAGTTGATTAAAAATATGATAGTAGATAAATAAACTTAATCTTTCAATTTTCATTAAAATAGAAATTAACACAATAAGTCCTGAAGATTTCATTAAGGTACACCTCTAACAGTTTCTTACAATTAATTTTTGAATTTGAAGTCCCAAACATTTTCATTGCAAAAAAAATTGTTGTGAAAATGAAAATTTTTACAAACTGTTTCAGGGTATGAATGTTGACAACGAATACTTTTCATTGAAATATATGAACTTTAATTCCGTGATTAAGTAGACAATGGGGGAGGGGGAGGGGGTCCACTTGACGCGATTTTACTCATTTATGTATTAACACTTTGCATTTTGGAAATAACAAATGTACACTCGGCGGCACAATGCAAAAAATCGCTGCGCGTTTGGATATAAATGCATTACTGGATATCAATGTTGCGAGTCACTAATTACATCTTAAATGGAATTACTCATTTACTTACCCATTACTTCTGTAATGTAATTAGACTCAATTTAATTGCACATTACCAAAGTAATGTGTGATTAAAGAAAAATTCAATTACCAATTATGACAATAATGAATATTTAATAAAATTTAATAACAATTTTCACAACACTGCTGGACATACTGTCTCTGATACCTTTTTAATGGGCTTTGCAGCGATCCTTCTTCTGTTCACAGCAGACGAACTAGTGCTATCTGAATTCATACTCATGTTTCGTGTATTCGGAAATCTCAGTCAAGACCCGTCTCGTTTGCGCTGCACGTCCGACTCACTACCTATAATTGAGGAAACTCACATTACATGGTGCAGATGCTCGACGATATGTGTGTAATGTTATAACAATGCAGATGAATACGGCTAAACGAACGACCGTGCCATGCCCGCGGAACACCTCAATGACTATTAGAAGATAATTTTTGCCAAAAGCGGTTGTAATTTCTCGGTACATGCATTGATAGCGATATACCGATTGAGAATTTCATACCGAGCGTTGGCGCGAAAGATACAGTGTTGTCAAACTCTACAGAGCATATCAATCCAATCCAGACAGAACACCACAGGAAAAACGACACCGAAAAGCGATACAAAACAAAAGCCTTAAAGGGGATACCCAAAATGGGGGAAAAAATAAAAATAAAAAAAATAAAAAAATTAACAAATAATTAAACAAATAAACAAACAAACCATTGAAAAAAAAAATATCAAAACGGAATACTAACAAATCAACCAACCTAGACACAAAAAAAAAATAATAATAAGAAAGTGGTACTTAGCACCGTAAGGGCTAGATAGCCAAGGAAAAAAAAAAAAGAAATCTGGTCACCCCTGCGTTCGCATCGCGGCACGTGCTACGGCGTAATCTCGTCACCCATGCGTTCGCATCACGCTTCTTGTTTCGCGTGAATTGAGGTAAAATCCGCCCCAAACCGATGTGGGGTTATTCCTTGCGTCAACATTCAAATAGATATTTCAGCATATTATATATCACGTGTCTAATGGTAAAAGGTCGTATATTTACAAAAAAAAAACCAAATTCCAAAATACATTTTCTAGCGCATACGCTTTTTCACCATCAGACACGCGATGTGTGTTCATACAAGTCTATTAATCGAGTAAGCGAGAGAGTTTGATTTCAGAACTGAGAAAATTATCGTGTATTACTCACCGCCTAACATCAATATGTGCGCCTTTAGCAACACGTCATCCCCAGCGCCAGTCCCGTTCAACCACACTTTATATTTTTTATTGCGCACGAAATCCGATTCCGTTATGGGATTAAATCGTAAAACCGATGACACTGGCAAAATTTTATGCAATCCGTTGCTTGGAAAATAGACATAAGCATGACTTATAAATTGTGATTCTGCCATCACTATACACACTCGAGTATAACGCAAAATATATTGTATACGATGTTGACGAACCAACACGTGTTCATGCTTTCATGCCGTGAAGTTCAGCTTGTAACTGCTTGTAGCTCAGTTGCCGGAAACCACGTGTTCCCACTGCCGAAAACATTCGGCCCAAGTCGCGCATGCGCAGTCACTAAAACGTTGGATTTGAATCTCTTGGCAACTGCCGTCCGTTTGAGACAATCGCCTACACTTCGCTTGAAAGCGGGTTCCAATGGACGCAGCGACGGAAAGCGCGGTCTACCGCAACCAATCCGAACACTGGACATGTATACGGTGTAAACGCGCCTTGCATATTTCCCTTCACTCGTTGACTGAATCAAGTCAACGCTTGTCGCTTCACTACAACTTTCGGTTCACATGTGAATTTATAATGTAAACATGCTAATCTCCGAAATATTTCGTCGTTGATCAGACTGATGTGGTGCTCTTCACGAATCTGAACAATCAATAGCGAGTCTCCTTGGTTTCTACTGGCAACTTTGAATGTGAATCGTTTGGAATGTCTTAAAACGTAAGTATACAATTGGTCAGTAATAACTAATAATTGTTAACCAAACTTCTGCGACACGTGGGAAATGCATGTAGGATTCATCAACTGATTAATTGTCTTAACTCGAAATAGTACGAAAGCATCAATATTCATTGGTACCCTCCGACTTAATGTATTAGCTTTCGTGATCATTATTTTCGATAATATTGACTGGGCCTGATGAAACAGACGTGTGTCGCCGTGCAGGCTAGAAAAAACGTGTCTCACAAGACGCTGCAATAAGTGTACACAGAACTGTATACACCGCTTATACAGTCGTGCGAGATACGTCATGGTCTAGCCTGCACGACGAGATACGTCTGTTCTATCAAGGGGTATATTAGACCGTTCAAAAAAAAAAAAATCGAAATTTAAATTTCGATTTTTTTGGCTTCAGACTACCCAAAACTATACTTTGGCTGTGTTCCAATTGGTAAGGGTGCACCCTCATACCCTCGTATCCTCGCACCCTCGCACACTCGCGCACTTACTTTTCTGGTATATCGTTCAGAAAAGTAAGTGCGCGAGTGTGCGAGGGTGCGAGGATACGAGGGTACGAGGGTGCACCCTTACCAATTGGAACACAGCCTACGAAATGAAAAAACAACTTGCGTGAAGAATGAGGCCTGTCCTTGAAGATTTACAGGTGCCGCATCGGACTTCCGTCTTTCTGATTTCATTGATATGAAATATTCTTGTTGAAAATAATGGATCATACTCCAAAGTCATACATATATATTATAAAGGGTATATATATAAAACGAGGATATTTCCTGTTAATAAAAATTCGTACCCCTAAAACCACACTAACATCTCACGAAAATCGTGTTACTTTAAAACGGCTCTGAAGCTTCTTGTAATAGCATTTCCAATCATTTGAACGCAAATTCCCTGAAAATAATTTTTTTTTGATGTCAGAGTATTGTTCTGGGTATGCGATAATCAGAAAGACGAAAGTCCGATGCGGCACCTTCGAATCTTTGAGAACAGGGCTCATTCTCCACGCAGGTTAGTTTTTCATGTCAAAGTATAGTTCTAGGTAGTTTAAGGCTGAAAAAAAAATTATCAATTTTTTTCAAATGGTCTAGGGGTACATACACCTTTGAGATAATTTTGTTCAAATCACTGCTACGCTCTGAGAAAACATTCTAGTGAGTCAGTTTTTCTACAGTTGATTAGTGCTATTTTGATAGATAGTTCATGATTTTTCCAGATTTTATGTCCTCCGCTGTACATAAATTTAATCCATCGAAGAAAAAGCAGTTGTCGTAGGGTACACGCTGCTGCGTTGGATGAAATTTCTTCAAATTTCAACTAAATATTTTGTATGAATGTCATTTAGGGCCAAACCAATAATATTTGATGAAATTAATTTTTAGACATAGAAATTTTTGGTTTAAAAACATTTTTTCCAAAACAATGGAAAAAATAGTATATTATGCTGCAAGGACCGAACGACAGTGATTTTTGACCAGGGTGAAGTTGGCTGAACGAGACGAAGGCGAGGGCGAAGCCCGAGCCACAGTCGAGTGCAGCCAACTTCGCCCGCGTCAAAAATTACTGTCAATCTGTCAATGCTGCATACCATACTTTTCATAACAAGCGCACAGAAAGTGGGGTTTGTCCTCATTTAGAGCGGAAAATCAGTCTTTGAGTCAGGATTCAGGTAACCCACTAATATATATTCTAACTGGATAGCCGATCGACCAAAATCGATGTCACCGCATGGTGGCAACGTTCGGAACTGGAGGACAAATATTTTCATTTTTGACCAGCATTTTTGTCCTAGGACCTGAAAAACTAACGAATTGGATCCTGACTCAAAAAGACTTATTTTCCGCTCTCAAATGAGGACAAAAAAACCCCACTTTCGGTGCGCGTGTTATGAAAAAGTCTTGCAATGAACAATTTTCGCTATAACTCCGAAACTACTGGTTGTACGGTCTGCGACCACAGAGACATTTTTGTAGAGAATTTAATTTCCTTCAAAAGCTATATGAAGGTTTTTTCGAAAAAAAAAATTTTTAACAACAAAAAATTCAATTAAACCAAAAAAACATTTTTTCCTGTGTTATTTGGGCGGCAAATCGAATTTTTGAATGAGCTAAGCCGCTATTAGACTTTAAACCTTTTGCCAGGCGGCAATATTTTTCATTTTCTATTAAGTATAAGATTTTATAGTATAACATACAAAAAAAAAAATATTGCCTAAAAATGAAACACCCTAATATTCATACCAATTATGAATAAAATCAATTCCAAATAAAATATATGAATGAAATTATAAGTTTTACTATTTTTATACGCGACTGAAGAGATCACCATGAACCAGCGCAAACACAAGTACTACAAGAGGTACTTAGAGCCTGAGTCGCAGTTTGAAGTGTCCCCCTCTTCGTGGTACAGATTCAAAAAACAACGTAGAGTACAGGTAAATATGGAAATTTCTGTGAGACTGTGAATTCGAGTTTTTCGAAACAAAAAAAAAAACAACATTGACCTGTAGCAGGCTGCCGAGTACAGCGGGTCTTCTAGCCGAGGCAACAATACCTTGCCGTTAAAAGAGGAGCCTTCTGTAAATAACGATACAGTTCCTCATGCCCCGCACATCGATGAAAATAAGCCTGCAGACGAATTATCGAAGGTAATACAACCTTTATTTGCTATGGTTATCAGTATTTATAAGTTGTTCGACGTATTGATTGTGAACTATAAATCATTGTATCTGTGCAATTATTCCAGAGTAATGTACGTGATGGTAGTCCGGTACAAGTGAGTAATCCTCTCTTAATGGACATCGTTGGATCATTAGCGGAGGAGATTGATATTGAAAACGAAAAAAGTAACGTGTACAAGGTAATACTGCTGTAACGCAATGTTATTCAGTTAGTCAGTAAGAGTTTTCTATTCCGTACGTAGCCAGTATGGGTAAAGTCGGAATCTTTGGCATGAAATTACTCCGATAGATCAACTGAAGTGTTGGTGACTCCTATATAGTACGTTAAATAAGAAGATGGCAAAATGAATATCGCGTGACTAAAATCAAAAGGGCGTATGAGCCATTTTCCCGTTATTCTGGCATTTGACGAATAATGGGAAAATTCACATGATGTGTTGTGGTTCACTTGATGGCCTGTTATGCCGAATGCAATAACGGGAAAATCATAGACACAGTCTATTTCGAAGATTTCCTGCAGCAAGTTTTAAAATGAAAGATGAAAAGATCGAATCTCGACGTGCATTGTCATGGGTGAAACGTATACATAATATGAAGAAATTATAGATTAACCCTAGAACGACAAACCCATTTTTTCTACCTTTAAACTACAAACCGGGGTAAATATTTACCCCACGCGTTTCTTGTTTGTAAAACCGTTCTGAAAGCAGTAATGAGACTTGTAAGTACATGAATCTCTTCGTTATTTCATGCAGAAGAGAATGGTGAAAAGCAAATTCGATTTCATTGAAGTTTAGTCGGTGAAAAATCGATTTGAATACCTGAAAGTGCTAAGGAAACGGCCAAAACGTCATTTTTCAGAGTTTTCCTGGGGTAGATATATACCCCGGTTTGTCGTTCTAGGGTTAATTACAGATGTTAGTGAACAGCTGTCAAACTTACAAAATCAATCTTTCATGCGATAATTTACTTTTGCGGATATGATTCTGATTGCAGGAAGTAACTGAAGATGTGCCTGATTTTATTATGTATGGCGAATCCGACGCTGCAGAGGATTGTTTTACAGACGCCGTTGACGATGAGAATGATCCAGCGATCGATGGACATCACTGTGAAAACGATTTGTTGTTACAAGGTTTCGGTTCACTTCAAGATGCGATTAACGCTGGAGCTTTCATGAAGCCGATAACTACACCTGTGAACAAAACTGTCGGCGAAGTAGTTTTAATGATTATTAAGTACGTACTGCTACATGCGCTTTCCTTAACCGAGACAGCAAATCTGTTCCAACTGATAAATATGATATTTGCCGAACCATTGATATCGAATAGCAGATATTTCATCGACAAGCTATTCTATTCTAAAAATAACATGACCTTGTATGCGACATGTTCCAATTGCGGTGCAAGTATTGGCCAATTCGAACCAAAAGATCATTATATTAAATGTAAAATTTGTTCCACGGTTCTGAATGTTAAGGATAGCGGCTTCAAAGACTTCTTTGTCGTCATGAATGTCGCAGCACCGATATCCAAATTGATAACAGCGAACGGTGAATATTACCATAACGTAGTCAATCGTGTGGTTCGTAACGGTGATCACATCCACGACGTCTATGATGGTAGGATGTACAGACAGTTTCTTGAAACTTTGAACTCAACTGACAGAAATTCATACGCTACGGTCACCTTTAACACAGACGGAGCACCCTTGTTCGAGAGTTCTAGCCATTCGATTTGGCCAATATTTTTAATGGTAAATGAGCTACCGTTCCAAGTTCGCAGCAAGGACTTGATATTGGCAAGTCTGTGGTTTGGTAAAGACAAGCCCAATATGACTGTATTCCTTGAACCTTTCGTCGAGAGTATGAATAAGCTCGCCAGCGAAGGTATAGAGTGCACAATACACGATAATAAATTGCGCATAAAAATTTTTCCGCTAATCTGCTGTGTGGATGCTGTCGCTCGCGCTCCAGTGCAAGGTTTCACACAATTCAATGGATCCTACGGGTGTGGCCAGTGCCTCCACCCTGGTGAATTTGTTCGCAGTGACCCGGGTAATCCAAGGTCCGGAAATATCAAATATCCACTGCAGAATCACGTAATAAAAGATAGAAATGTTGAGGAAACAATAAGACACATGACTGAAGCCGTAAAATCAAATAAGACTATTTTTGGTGTGAAATCTCCATCCCCATTGATAAATTTACCGAGATACGACATCATTCGCGGTTGTGTTGTTGACTCCTTGCATTGTGGCGCGGGCATTGCCAAACAGTTCGCCACTATCTGGTTCGGCAACAGTAACAAAGCAGGATTGCTTCCTCGAGGTGTTATTAAAAACATTGATGCACTCATGAATACTATTAGAGCACCGCACCAAGTCGGTAGACTTGCTCGACCGTTTTCAGACAAAGAATTTTGGAAGGCCCGCGAATGGGAAAATTGGACGCTGTTTTATAGTATGGCGGTGCTTAGAGAAATATTACCAGACGATCTCCTAATGCATTGGGTTTTATTTGTGGAGGCATTTTACATATTATCCCAAGGGGAACTCACATTTGATGAGGTTGATGTAGCTGACAGGTTATTACGTAAATTCGTAGGCAAATGTGAAATTGTATACGGTAAAGCAGCGATGACTTTCAACGTTCATTCACTTTCACATCTAGCGAGGAGTGTTTCGGACTGGGGACCACTGTGGTCCCACAGCGCCTACGCGTTTGAATCCGGGAACGGAGATTTGTTGAAGGTGATTTACGCTGCGAAGGGTGTGCATCACCAGACATGTCGCCGAATTTGCTTAAAGTACAGTTACATTGATCTAAAAGAACATGTGTATCCATCTGCCCCATTTGCTGTGAAACAATATTGTGACACTCTTGGATCAACAATAGCAAAACAGACGTTTCGAACGAATCGCATTAGATACTTTGGGTCTGTATCTCGGGTTAATGAATTATGGTCTCAAAAATTGAATCTTGGGGAACACAGTGTTTCGTATAAGAAAATTGTGAAAGACTCATGCTTGTACATGTCTGCGTTGCGAGCCAACAAGCGATCCGATGACTCATACGCCGTATTAGTTGACAAAACATATGTGAGAATAATTCATTTCATAGTGGACTCTGCGAATCAACAAGAGCACGCTATTGTCACAAAAATTGATACAAGAAATGCTTACGGCGACAAATTCGGTATGTTACAAACAATAGTTGCCATAAGTGATGAACATTCAGCAATATTAACGAACAGTATCGCGAAAGTATGTGTGCATATGAAATTAGGAGAAAATGAATACCTATGTGCAGTTCCAAACTTGCATTATTATTGAATGAGGGAAAAATTACGGAGCAAAAAATTGTTAATGTATCGTCGCTCATAAATATATATATTAGGGTGGTCGTTAATTTCTAACATATACTTGCCACCCCCTGAATCGACAGATAATGACCCAAAAACATCGTGTAATTTTTTAAAGATTTTTAGCTTGATGGGAAAGCGTGCCGAAATCAAATTGAAGTTGGAAGATTTGAAAAAAAATTTAAAATTTTTTTTTTTTTTTTTTTTATTTTCAGTGTAAAAGCAGGAAATAAATCGACGGCTGAGCAGAACAATATCGTTTCTCAGAATTTGTTTCAAAAACATCGTAACTCAGAATTTGCTCCAAAAACAACGTACAGTCGGACCCCGCTTATTTCAACTTCACTTATTTCAAGTTTCACGTATATCAAGTATTTCTGCTTCACTTATATCAAGATTCTGCTTTCTCCTACCCCCCACCATAACACGCATTTTCACGAATCCAAGATAGTACCCGCCCGTTTCGGTGCGCAGTGGGCAGTGCGCCGCAGTGCGACAAAGGAGTGGGGACCCCTCATTTCTTGATATAAGTGAAGCAGCTCGGTCCCGACGACTTGATATAAGCAAGGTCCGACTGTATCTCGAAATTCGTTTTAAAAACATCGTATATCCGCTCGTTTCTTATGCTGGGTCTACACGCTATGATTATGTCGATATGATTAGCCAATCACTGAATTTTCACAACAGAAGTGACCAGCCAGTTGACATATTTTTTTTTAAATACCAACATAATCATAGCGTGTAGACCAGGCATTAGATACATACGATCTTTTTGACCCAAAGTTCGAGATACGATGTTTTTGAAACAAATTCTGAGATACGATGTTGTTCTGCTCAGCCGTCGAAATGTAGAATGACGAAAAACGAAAACTTTCCAACAAAAAAATTTATTTTATGGTAATCTTGTCATATTACAACGTTATAAAGGCTATATTAAAAAAATAATTTTTCAACCAACGGCTAAATTAAAAAAAAATCGAAAAGTCGATTCCGGAAACGCCGTTTTTGAAAATCTGAAAAAATTCACACAAAAATTTCAAAACAATGCATTTTAATTTTCCGGAAATTTACAGAAGTTGAAATACATTATTATTATATATATTCCCATTCTCGGAGTTCCAATTGACTCACCGTGTATATATCTATATCTATATCTGTAAGAGAACTCTGTGTAACGTTATTATTAAAATTGGAAAACCAGTTGATTATACAAACCTGCTCAGAAATACGTTTATTACTGTTAATAATAAAGGCTATGAAACAATCACGCAATGTCTTTCGATCAACATCATGAGTTATATTCATTTATAATTAAATCCCACTAAAATAAGATGCGATAATATAAGCACACTGTGATAATATAAGCGAGGTATCAGCTTACGTCGTGAGGTATGTCGTTACGTACGTCGTAACGTACGTCGTAAAGTACGTCGTAAAGTACGTCATTTGCTATCCCAAATTCATACCTGTGATCCGACATAGTTTTGACGTAGTTTCGGAAGTACGAGCTCGTACGTATTTATTTGATACGTTTACCAAGTAGTTGCGCCGTCGCAGCGACTTATTTCCGTCGTGAATTTTTTCAAGTGGGAGCCTATCATGACGCAACTGCGCAACCGCACGGCTATCTATTACTCGACTTGAAATAATCGACGCCTGAAAACTGCCGCTATCGCACCAATATATTTCCATCTGACTAGTATCAACACGTCTATGTTCCACGAAAAGATATGAAGTCGCGTTCTATTTCCAATTTACCAGTCGTTCGGTTGTAATGCCACGCGTACGGAGGTCTCGTGGCACCTCGGATAGTACCCTAAGTGTAAAAGGTTCAACGATTGCAGCCGCACGTAGACGATTCGGAAACGGAAATACAGCAACACTACAGGCACTCTGCAAGCTGAGTCCTAAACAACGTCTGGCACTGCTACGTACTGCCGATAATTCTCTTGTGAAAAGTATATGTGAGTGTGCCTTGAACCCAGTGCATGGTAACGTCGTATTGACGCAGAAGGAGAAATCTAGACTTGCTAAGCATAAACAACTTCTTCGTAAATTGGCTAGCAGCAAAGGAAGCTTGAAAAGTAAAAAACAGATACTGGTTCAGCGTGGTAGCGGTTTTCTGCCTATGTTACTTGCACCCGTTCTCGGGACTCTGTTTTCACACCTGTTTGGCGGATAGAAACAGGAAAACGATGGAACATGCAAAGAAAATGGTTTTGATACCTTCGGAGAGTGTAGAACGTCTCCAGCGTAATGCCGCGTCTTCATGACTACTTTCCAGTAATAATTACGAGAATACAGACCAAATCGCTAGAAATCCATTCTCTAGACTCGATAACGAGATGCGAGCCATTCTGGATTCACCTACCGGGGATGACGCTGCGAAATGGAAACTATATCAACAACTACTACGTTTTTTATACTTCGCCGAGGATTCACGAAAACCTTTAAGTCTAGAACTTCACACAAAGTCTGTAAACGATAGTTCCGCAGATATCACGCATGAGAAAGAAGCAGAAGTGTCATCTGACAAACAGCAATTGTTATCACGAATTGTTTCTACAGTACCAAAGAAATACCGATCAAAGGCAGAACATCTACTTAGACACCTTGCCGATGTTCCGACGCGATTCTCCTGGGACAGTAATGGAGTGGTGACTATAGACAACAAGGTTGTACCTGGCACAAACATCGTGGATTTGGTGAACGATTCTATGCGCTCTAGAAAAGGCTTTCAACCTGACGGCAGACATGTGTACGCACGTTTTCTTCAGAGTATCAATGTTCCACGGGAATATATTGGGAATCAGAATGTCTGGAAAAATGCGACAGCATCACCATCGACAGCGGAAAATATCGTGATGTGGAGCGGCGCAAAGCGGCGTCAAGCATCCAACCGTTCTAGAGTCAGCGGGGAAAGCAGTAGTGAACATTCGGCCAAGAACGACGGAAGTACCGACGGGAGAGAGGACGAGTCCTTCTCTCTACCATCAAAACTACCGCGCGATCGAAAAACACCCCGTATTTCTCCGAGCAAATAGTCAAAACAAGGCTGGTTGTCATTCGGATATGGAAAATGAAAGAACTAGAACCTCTGTATTTTGACCCCTCACACCCGGCTGGCTATGCAGGAGCAAGAAAGTTGAAAAAAGCCGCTCGAAAAGTGAGCTCTACAGTAATTGAGAACTGGCTAAGTGCACAGGATGCTTACACTTTACACAAACCTATACGGCGTAAATTTCTACGACTTCGGTACAACATTTCAAATATTGACGAACTCTGGGAAGCCGATTTAGTTGAACTTGGCTCGATAAAGGAATATAACGACGGATTCCGTTACCTATTAGTAGTCATCGATGTCCTGAGTAAATTCGCATGGGTGATCCCACTCCGTAGTAAATCGACTGGTGACGTGGCCGACGGCTTCAAGCAGATTTTAGACTCTACCGAACGACGACCTGCTACCGTGCAGACTGACAAGGGTAAAGAGTTTGTTGGTGGTGCTTTTCAAAAACTCCTTGCCCAGAACGATATTCGTTTTCGAGTGACGCGTAACCCTGATATAAAAGCAGCTGTTGTTGAACGATTCAATCGTACTCTAAAAGACCGCATGTGGAGATATTTTACTCATAAAAACACGCATCGATACATCGATATCCTGGAAAACATCGTTAACTCGTATAATAATACTATACACTCGAGCATCAAAATGGCTCCATCGGCTGTGACGCTCTACAACGCGGCTGAGGCCCGTGCGAATATTCAACGCATGCATCCTCCACACAGGGCGCGCAGGCTGAAATTCAATAAGGATGATCTTGTACGCATAAGCAAGACAAAGGGTACCTTCGCTAAAGGATACGAGGCTAACTGGAGCGAGGAGTTGTTCAAGATCAGGCGCGTTTTACCTGGTTTACCGAACGTATATGAGTTGGAGGATCTTTCTGGAGAGGAGATTGACGGCTATTTTTATGAAGCGGAGCTGCAGCGTGTGACGGTGGATATTAAAAATACTGAGTTTCAAATTGATAAAATCATTCGCAGCATGGGTCAGGGTCGCAGTAAGAAGGTTCTTGTCAGCTGGAAAGGTTACCCTGAAAAATTCAACAGTTGGATTCCGGCCACCAGTCTTCAGAGTCTTGCATCGTAATGAAGTCGCAGTTCTACATAACACTACCTAGCAATAGCTCGATGCAGGTTTTCCCCGATAACAGGACCTGCTGCTATACACTGATAGAAAAGATCATTTGGTTCCAATGACTTGACTTAACTACTAACGAACGTGGATTTGGAATAGATCAAATGAACGTTCGTTGATAATTAACGACAAGAGTTGATCATTAACGACAAGAGATTTGTACGGAACGACTGTATTAACAGTTAATGACAAAAATCTCACAGTTGGTGAATGTTCTTTCGGATCAAATGTTCGCTAAATTCTGATCTAGTTGTGCACGTTTCATTGACTATAAACGATCTTTTCTATCAGTGTATTACACAACTACCACGGACGATCGAGCTCTCTGGCGAGTGGGAAGTCGCTATTGTTGAAATACAGTATCCTCTGACATACATACATAGTAAGAAAGAGGTGTTGGCTCGTAAATTAGCTGCAAACAAATATAGTGTTAATACTGTTAGCAATAGGATTACGAGTGGAGATGACATTTCGCAATCCCGCGATAAACCAGAGGTTATCATTGTACCGCTGGAAACCGGTCAAGAGGTCCAAGAGATCCCATCGCTCATGTTCATCTATTGCGATATCATAGAACCACGTATCGTGAGAGACGTCTATGCTCCCCTTCTGCGTATACTACAGGTTAAACAAAGGGCCGACACCGTAGATGTGGAAGTGAAAACGTTTTCACCGCCGCACTATCTTTGACCACGGACCACGGGACATTGACAGTCACACTACACTTCAAGAAAATATACTAGTTCAACGCCAATATTAAGGATACCTGGAAGAACGGAATAATACTATGGCTCAGTACATAGAGTATTACGAATCACAAGTAGGTGGGGGAATCGATCGCGTTTACGTCGGTGCACCCAATCAACGGGGCCATGGAATCGGTAGTTTTCTGGGCGGTCTATTTAGACGAGCTATCCCACTGTTGAAAAAAGGAGCCCGTGTACTCGGTAAAGAAGTTTTTCGCAGTGGTATGAATTTCGTGTCGGACCTAGACAATGACGTACCGTGGAGACAGGCGTTTCAAACACGCGCCAGCGAGACACACCAGAACTTGAAGCGGAAGGCCAAGGATGGGCTTGAAAAGGTTATGAGAGGAGAGGGCTATAAACGCAAGTACGGGGGAGCGTTGGGCCAGTCTGGACTTGTGCTTGCACCGAGGCTATCGATAGCAGCTACTAAGTCTAAATCGCTTGGAAGTCGTAAAACCCCTACGAAGACAAAGAAAAAGAAAACGACCAAATCCTCTTCGAAGAAAAAGACAACTAGTACTAGAGGGTCGTCCAGCAGAGGTAGAAAGAAAAAGTGTTGTAACAAAAGAGCCGTTACGGATATTTTCGGATCCTTGTAAAATCAAAACCTACAGTGAATAATCCTACCATTGCACACTACAAAAATGGCCTACCTTCATGCTCACTCCTGTGAATGCTTGAAATCCGATCTGGATCTCTTCACTCTACCGCCTACACAGACATCTATCGAGGGTGGCCAATGGGTGCAGTACAAACCTGTGTCCGCGCTCACCGATGACTCACCGATTGAATTCGTCGTGCCGGGTCAGGGTGATGAGTACTTAGATTTCTCACACACGATGCTCCGGGTATGTGTACGTGCATTAAGAATGAAGACCGATTCAACCGTTACTGATTCGTCACGTGTAGCCCCTGTCAACAATTTCCTGCATACTATCTTTAATCAGGCGGATGTATATTTTAAAGAGTCTAGCCAGGTAAGGCGCAAGCATATCGAGAGCAACTTTGACATGACCTAACTAAACCTTGTCGGGACTTTGCCCACGCGACTTTGAGAGATAGGTTTTCATAACCAATAAAACCTGGTGGGCTCGAACCGGAGTGATCTGGAACCGGTTTTCCTGCGTAGTCAAGCACTCCTCAGCCAGAATCTCCAGCAACTCACCAGGAGAGCAAGGAGAATGGACGCTGGTAACAGAGGCATAATAGGTGTTAAGTTCCTGAGCAGAGAAATGGCTAAGAGGTGATGCCGATGACACGGTGATAAGCCCTAAACGCCTGAGCTCCGACCAAACAGCCGAAGCATCTCCCAGGCTACTTATTCTATCAGCTACATAGGTATTTTTGGATTGCCTAATCTGATACCTGATCGTCTTGCGCAACTTACGATATTGATCAAAAGTAGCAGGATCCCCCAAGCGCTTAGCCCTATTATATAACCTATTGCATAATTTTATACGATGCTTTAGATCTGTACTTAACCACGGAGCGCGAGGTTTAGCTAATCTTCGCAACGTAAGAGGCGCATACATATCAAGTGAGCGCAGTACAGCCTTACAGAGGGATTCAGCCATCTCATCTACATCGTCATCAGCCATAACCGATATATCGGCCAGATTAGCACAGAGGGAATCATTTAGGAAAAAGGGATCGCAATTTCTGAAGTCTCGAGACACAACTGTCCTATCGAGCGAAGCCGGAACCGGAAGCTTATATTCAAAGTCAATCCAATCATGACTCGCGATGAACGGAACATCTGATTTGCTAAATGAGTGCACTTTGTCCGGTAGATCGATTATCGCCACATCCAACCAGGAGTCTGAATGCGCCGTATGATGAGTGTTTCCATGTAGAATCAAATAAAGCGCAAGGCTAGAGACAAAGTTAAGCAGATGCTGAGCCTCATCACTACTACTACTTAGATTGCAATTAAAGTCTCCTGTCACAATTGGTGGTATTGGAGAGAGCTTGCGGAGTCATGGCCGCAAGCACCTCCAATATCCTAGCACGCAGTGCAGGCAGGTCATTTATACGACCGCCGACGTATAATTTGTTTTTGATGTTCGCCCAGAGACCAAAGTCGAGCGGTGTTAGATCGGGGGACCTAGCAGGCCATTGAATTGGTCCACCCTGACCGATCCAACGATTCGGGAACTCCGCATCCAGGTACCTTCGGACGTCGGCTCTGAAATGGGGTGAAGCCCCGTCTTGTTGGAACCAGATCTTTGGACCCTGTAACAGTAAATAGCAGAACGTTAGAGCAACAGTAGAACAATTGTAGCTTAACAAAGCGCCAGTGAATTGAATGTACTTACATTTCCTTCGAGGGCCCTGATAGCTGGCACAATTTGCCTTTTAAGCATGGCAAAGTATTTATCACCATTCAGGTTGCCCACGATGAAAAATGGTCCTACGATCCGGCTCCGGTACATGCCGCACCAGACGTTCAACTTCTGCGGGTACTGGGTGTTCTCCTCGATGGTCTTATGGGGGTTTCTCGTTGAGTAAAACCTCAAATTCTGGCTGTTGTGGCTTCCAACGAGCACAATGGTAGACTCGTCGCTGAAGCAAATGGGGCGAATGCCATCGTCTATCCGCAGCTGGTTCATCATCGTCTCACAGAAAATCACACGGTTCCCTGGATCTGCTTCTGCAAGCTTGTGTACCTTTCTGTACTTGTATAGTCGACAACGCACTTCCTTAACGATGCGTTGTACCGAGGACCTTGATATTCCGACCTCTTGGGCCACTCTCGACGCTGGCTTTATCCCGTCTTCTTCGAGAACTTGTAGCACTTCGGCCTTGGTTTCGGCGCTCACCTAACGCGTCGGGTACGCCACTTTCGTTGTGCGCGGATCCGTCACTCCAGTGGCCTTATACTTTATTACAATATTCCGCATGGTATCCATCGTCGGACGCGGACGTCCCGGATTCTTGGCAGCAAAATTATCGGCAATGGTACGATAACTCTCCCCGGCTGCGTGCCTCATGACCATGCTCACTCTTTCTTCGACCGAATATCTAATGTTCGGCATTTTTGCAAACGTTCTAGCTTCGTTCACGATTGCAAATGAACTGATTCTATTTATTTACATTGTTCACTCGTTGCGTTGCCTGGACGATATTAACGTGTGTAAAATAAAAAACGAATGAAAAATAATAATAATAATAATAATAATAGGAATGGTTTTAAAACACGCGGGTAGATAGAGCTTTCGAACCATCGCGGATGATTTCGCAGCTGAGAATCCAGGACGTCTGCATCCGTCGTTCAAAATCATGCGGAAGATATTAGTCAAATACAATGAAACGGAAGTATCCAAGTCCTCGGTACAATGCATTCTTAACCCTCGAGGGATACACTGGGTGTTGAACACCCAGGCCTTTTTGTTTCTTCGCATGGTTCTCCGTCTTCTTCAAATAAATTCAATTTTATTGAATCTTTCCAATTTGTTGTAATTGAGTATTTTAAACGAACTTGCAACGCCCAGCAAACACAAATTGCAGGGTCATTGCTAATTGGGTGGCGGAATGCCGATACTTGAGTTGCCGAACCGCTGTCGGAAGACTTGTGATGGCCCTGTACCCTGGTGTCACAGTGGCCGACAGCTGGGATAGTGCCGGCAGTGTTACACCGGCCCAACGTTTGGCCAGCGCAAGGCCAGCAATGGCCCAACAAGAGCCCAATATTGATCAGCCGATGACCCGATCATTCTATTTTTGTTTATTTTCGATATTATCCGGACAAAAAATATTTTTTTCACCAATACTTAATTTTTTTTCGAGCGGTAGACAATTAATAATTCCTAGAAATCATCTATTCAAAGAATAATTAGATACATTAATGTGTGTCACCCATCCAAATTCTGGCTGCAGTTGAAATTGCTTAACTTCGTTGATCGTCTGATGTCCGGTGTCGTTCTAGATCTAATCGTCGCCTGTTACAATACTCAACACTTTTTCACTCGATAGGTAAACTTTGATTTGTCAGGATTTACATCAATTATAATATGTACTTAAAAAAAAAAAAAAATGATAGCAAAATTTCACGGTTACTTCGAATGTTTCTGATGATTAAATAGTATATACGTTTGTTCGATTGCATAGAAACATTATTTTTCCAGTAAATTCGGTCGAAGTGTTAGAAATACTGCAGTCAGCAGATAAGCTTATACTACTATATGTACGCCGGCGAATCAACGACCGGACGCCGGTAGAAAAGTGCCGGAGTTGCCAATGCCGGGCCATCAAGATACAGATGCAAGTGTGTTTGAAAACGGCCAAGTGATGGCAAGTCGGTTGTGGCAAGATGCAAAATGCCCTGCAGGAAATCAGTAGTTAATAAGGGAAACATGGGGTTGAGGGTCCCAATAATGCACTAAACGTATTCAATATTATCTATCAAATAGGTAATTTAGTAATTTATTCAGAAGTTCAGTACACAGTGAGGAACACAGGTTCTGAATGCAGACTTCTATACAGGGCGATCCAGGTTGGACGCACCAAATTAGGTGAGTGTACTCTTCCCGAAAATCTAAGACTAAAGTTCCTTTACCAAAACTTCCAGGGTCTAATAGTTCAGGAGCTACAGAAGATCTTAGTCTACCAATCAGAGGGCTTATAAGTGACTAAGACAGGGCCGGTTCAAGAGTGTAAGTCGAGCAGTGCCCACGTCAGATCAATTTTTATCGTCCGACGTTTCAGTCGTCCAGGTCGTCCAGGTCGTTGTCCAGGTCGTTCGCTAAGTATTTCTCGCAGTCCAGGTCCCCGGCTTCGAAGTTCTCGTTGTCCAGGTCGTTCGCTAAGTATTTCTCGCAGTCCAGGTCCTCGGCTTCGTAGTTCTCGTTATCCAGGTCGTTCGATAAGTATTTCTCGCAGTCCAGGTCCTCGGCTTCGTAGTTCTCGTAGTCCAGGTCGTTCGCTAAGCATTTCTCGTAGTCCAGGTCGTTCGCTAAGTATTCCTCGTCATCCAGGTCCTGGACTACGAGAAATACTTATCGAACGACCTGGACTACGAGAAATACTTAGCAAATGACCTGGACAACGAGAACTACGAAGCCGAGGACTTGGACAGCGAGAAATACGAAGTAAAGGACCTGGACTACGAGAAATGCTTAGCGAACGACCTGGACAACGAGAACTACAAAGCCGAGGACCTGGAAGGCGAGAAATACTTAGCGAACGACCTGGACAACGAGAACTACGAAGCCGAGGACTTGGACAACGAGAAATACGTAGTAAAGGACCTGGATGACGAGGAATACTTAGCGAACGACCTGGACTACGAGAAATGCTTAGCGAATGACCTGGACAACGAGAACTACGAAGCCGAGGACCTGGATGACGAGGAATACTTAGCGAACGACCTGGACTACGAGAAATGCTTAGCGAACGACCTGGACAACGAGAACTACAAAGCCGAGGACCTGGACTGCGAGAAATACTTAGCGAACGACCTGGACAACGACCTGGACGACCTGGACGACTGAAACGTCAGACGATAAAAATTGATCTGACGCAGGCACTGCTCGACTTACACTCTTGAACCGGCCCTGTCTTAGTCATTTATAAGCCCTCTGATTGGTAGACTAAGATCTTCTGTAGCTCCTAAACTATTAGACCTTGGAAGTTTTGGTAAAGGAACTTGAGTCTTAGATTTTCGGGAGGAGTACACTCACCTAATTTGGTGCGTCCAACCTGGGTCGCCCTGTATACACTGTGTTTGTTCAATATTGAAAATTACTATTGGTTTGAATTCGTAATGACAGCACGACTATTTACAAACAAGTAGACACCTAACCTCGAAAAAATGTAGATCGCAGCCATGTGTTCTGTCAATTATCACAATTCAGAAGAATACTGCGAATAAATATGTATAAAAATCATAACTACAAAGAATTGAAAAATCACGAAATAAAATTCAAAACCAAAATATATAAAAACGTCAAAAAAAAGCAAGACAGTGGTGTTGGCGGTACTGTACAATATTTACGGGACCAATATGAGCGTCCGCGCGCCGCGCGGCGGCGCTTTTTCGCAATTCGGGACTGTAATGGCTGTAACTTTTCAAATCCTCTAGATTTTCGGACGCCAATTTATTTGCAGGTAAAGTAGGTCACTAGCATTCAAAAAAAAAAAAAAAAAAAAAAAAAAAACGATTTTTTGAAGATTCGAAGGTACCCCCTTGAAGTCAGCTAGTGTTCATAATAATGAAGACGTTTTATCTAGTGACTATAGCGATAGTGATCACGACAGTTCTGCTGCGACTACAGATAGCGATTAATTTTTCCAACTTAAAAAATAGGTTTCTTTATTAACTGTTTGTATCCCGTGTGGAAATTGACCGAGTTGGCCCTGTTTAAAGAAGGTTGCTGGACGGGCGCTGGTCGGGCAATTATTTTGTCAACTTCCTAGCCGAGCGCTGGCCGGGAGCTGGTTGGGTAATATTTTGTCCAACTGCCTAGCAGGGCGCTGGCCGGGAGCTAGTAGAGCGAATATCTTATAAAAGTACGCAGCTGAGAGCTGACCGGGAGCTAGTTGGGCGAATATCTGACAAAAGTACACAGAGAAAAAAAATTCCTCGTTTTAAGAAAAAGACTCCTTGTTTCAAGAAAAAGATTTCTTGAAACAAGAAACTGTAGTTTCTTGAATGAATCTTGAACGTTTTGATTGAATCAAGGAAATATGTTCTTAATTTAGAATATTATATTCTTAGTTTGAATTAAGAACATATTTCCTTGATTCAATCAAAACATTCAAGATTCATTCAAGAAACTATACAGTTTCTTGAAACAAGAAATCTTCTTCTTGAGACGAGGAATTTTTTTTTTCTGTGTACGCAGTTGGGCGCTAACTGAAAGCTAGTTGAGCAAATATCTTATAAAGGTGCGCAGCTGGGCGCTGACCGGGAGCTAGTTGCGCCATTTTTCATTCGAGAGCCTAGCCGGGGCCTGGACATGTGCTAGCCGGTCCAAATTTTGTTGTAAGCTACACAGGGTGAATTCCAAATGGGTAATTACGTTTAGTAATTGTGAAATTTCGAGAAAAAACATTTTTTTTTTGTAACCAAATGTCATATTTCATTCGGATAAACATAATTATGATCGCGTAAACGAAAATCCATGACATAATATTTAGTAATTAATCGTAATAATATGTGCAAGGGCTTCAATCTAGTCCAGCAAATGCAAAATTTTGATAACATTGAAATATTTCAAGTAATAACTTGACACTTCGATAGGCCGTGAACAAGTAGCAAAGTGTTGGTTAGTATGTCATAAGGTAGTTTAGCGTAGTGGTTAGGGCGTGCGACTAGTAACCGAGCGGACGTGGGTTCAAGTCCCGGCGGGGACGAAAAATGCGGCGGTTTTTTCAGAGTATAATGCGATTTCATCGATAGGATTACTTTTTAATTTCATGAAAAATAATTAAATAAACTTATATTCAGCTGTATAATGTTTCATTTGTTTTTGCATATGATAAAAAAAAACTAGCTATAACAATTTTATTGCGTTGATAAATACTCGGGACATGGCCGGGCAGCCCGACTATAGCCCAGCCAGGCCTCCTGATCGGGTACCGAACAGACGAGCGTGACGTTTCTGGGCGGGTGCCGACCAGAACCCCCGACCGGCACCCGCTTACAAGCCGGGTTTCCAGGCCGAGACCCGGTCGGCTCCCTAATTCAATTTCCACACGGGATTTAAGGAGGTTCATCTGGTCAACGATTTAACAAACAGATATCGTTAAGAATAATTGTATACAGCTATCAGTATCTACAAAGGCACCTCTCAAAATTTCAAGCCCCCAGGATACCTTTTTTTTTTCGTTTTTTTTTTTAATTTTTATTTCTTTTTTATTACGTTCCTTAGATATTTCTTTATCAATTGTGGAAGTTTCTTTCGAAACTGTTGCAAATTGCATGTGTGATAGCCTGAAGACGGAAAAAACACTGAAACCCATAGGGGGGACCATGTTGATTTAGAAAATCTGTTTTTATTTATTTCTAACGAACAAGATATCCTGAGAGCTTGAAATTTGGAGAGTTACCTTTGTAGATACTGATAACTGAATACAATTTTTTTTAACGATATCTGTTCGTTAATTCGTTGACCAGATGAACCTCCTTAATGTAATTTTTCATTAAATGAGTGAATATACTTGAATTTGTATTGTTTATTTCGATACTTTACTTATCTAGTATATGCCACATACATATATCAGCATGTTCTTCTGTTCTTTCAAAATAGATTCGTGTTCAGCGACCTCGAAAACCCCCGAGTACCAGATTTCGTGAAGATTAATTGAATTATCAAGAAAAGTTTCCGCCATTTTTGTGCCGCCATCTTGTTTTATGAAAATTTGACTTCAGATTCGGGTTCAGCGATCTCGAAAACCCCCGAGTACCAGATTTCGTGAAGATTAATTGAATTTAGAAGAAAATTTTCCACCATTTTCGGGCCACCATCTTGTTTTTTGAAAATTTGACTTCAGATTTGGGTTCAGTGACCTTGAAAATCCCTCAAGTACCAAATTTTGTAGCGATTACACAATACCTTCTATTTTTGTCCGAAGTTCTGGGATTTGGGACCACTGTGCAGTGCGCACTGTGCACTTTAGGTTTCTTAAATCTCTTTCGCCTATCTTTTTAGGTCCTTTGGCAGCCTTCTTCTGTCATTCCAGCTTCTTAGCTGCTTCGCTCTTACTATGTGTTTCTTTAGCTTCTCTGCCTTCCTCTGGGTCAGGACGAAGACCGGCGGGCGGGCGGGGGGGGGGTCTTCGATTTTGCTTCGCTGGCCAGCGTCATACCTGCGGCATAGATGGCATCTTTTGTTCTTTTTCTCTTTTTCTTCTCCGTTGCTTGCAATTCACCGACTTCTCTGATCACTTCGCTCAGTGCGTCATCCACCTTCTTGGTGATGGCTGGGTCAATGTGCCCTGGAAACCTTTTTAGCCTGGGTTTTTTCTTCGTCGTGCCTGCCCATATAGCTCTTAATTTTCTTCGCACTCTGGGATCTACGGTTGGTCTGTCGCCGCTCACCGGTATGTCGTTGATAGTCGACTGGTCGCCCGCGGTTGGTATATCACCAGCGGTCGGTACACCTCCAGCAGCCGGTACATTGTCTCCAGTCGGTATTTCAGATTCCAGTCTTCCCTCCAGCTCAACCTGGTCTTCCACTGCGCTAGAAGCGCGCGCTCCCCGGTTATTGTTGTTGGGTTCCTCTTCTTCGTTGGCGTCCTCTTCTTCGCTGCTGTCGGCGCTCTCGCTGTTATTGTTTACAGCGCACGCGTCCTCCGGCGCCTGTCGCCATATCGCTGGTGGTTCCGCAGTCAGGTAATAAATCTCCGGGTATTCTGTGTGCAATTTTGTGGCCAGTGCTTTCTCTGATCTTCCCGGGAAATGTTCTAATATGGCCCTCAGCCTCGTTATTTTTGACTAGCCTCCGGCTACTGCATCAGCATATGCAACGGCCAGGCGCCTTACCTCTTCCGCTGTCCACAGGGCCGGGACTTCCGGCGTCGGTCTTCCTTGGATCCCCTGTCTCCTCTTTCTTATTTCTATCAGCTTCTTTTTTATTGCTGCGATGCTTCGGCCAGAAATCCAGGCTCTCACCGCCACGAAATCGTCCTTCTGCAGCACACCTAAGTTGTTATCTAGGTACTGTTCTGCTATCGTTATAGGCCCTGGCACGATCAAACGCGAACGCGTACGCTAACGCAAACGCAGGAGCAGAAAATTTTTCACTTGAACTCCGCATCTGTGTCGCATTCATGTCTATGGTCGTGGTTATCAAATGCCAATTTTCAAAAGTTTGAGAAATTGAGAGGTTAAGACGGTTAAGACAGGTTAAGATGATAGAGGTTATAATTATAAAAAGTTAACTTGGGTGAAGTGAATCCTATCGTATGTGTAAATTAAAGAGAGCGAGAGAGAGAAAAATTAATAACAAATTAGGAAGCGTCACAAATTAAAAATGGATTCCGAAGATGAAACTGATACCCTAATTATAATAATATCAATTGCTTTGTGGCTCCGCATCAGATCGAGGCAATGGGGTGTTCGTCCGATTCACAGGTTGAGTGCAATATTTTAATATTCTGTTTATACAGTATTTTATTTTATTCTTTCATCATTTTCTAGAATATCAACTTAATATATCATATCAATTATAACTTTTTTTCCATGTTCAAATATTGACTAGCATTTTCCTACTTTTACAGACTACGAAGAGAGCAGGGAGAGTACTGGAACCTGTTTCTAGAAATAAAACTAAATGATCCTGAACAGGTTTTAAATATACCTGCATGGACCATGCTAAATTCGATGAATTACTTGAAATCTTGAAGCCTTATCTCAAGAAAAGGTTAATGCGAACGACTCTGATACCAGAAGAGCGTTTGGCTCTCACGCTTAGGTCAGAAAATTGAGTGAATATTTAGATTATCACAGCTTTTAGTTACATCAATTTATTTCATCAAGGTATTCAATTTCGTATGTGTACAGATATTTGGCCACAGGAGACTAGACGCACTCGATTGCTTGGGGCTTCCGTGTTGGCCGGACCACAGCGAGAGTTGTGATTGGGGAGACATGTGAAGCCATTTGGACTGCATTGTCAACTGCCTATCTACCACCAAAAACACCGCGGGACTGGTATGAAATAGGCAAGGATTTCTCCGAAAGATGGAATTTACCAAATTGCGTGGGCGCTATTGACGGCAAACACATTACAATGCAAGCACCACCAAATAGTGGTTCTTTATATTTTAGTTATAAAAAAACGCACAGCATAGTACTTATGGCTGTATGTGATGCGAAATATAAATTCACAATAGCTGATGTTGGGTCGTTCGGGTCGGATAATGATGCTGGTATTTTTGGAAAAACCGAATTTGGGAAAGCGTTGCTGAGTGATCAACTCAATTTGCCACCAGACACTCAACTTCCTAATAGCAACGTAATGTTTCCACATTACTTTGAGGGTGATGAGGCATTCCCGCTCCATAAATCATTAATGCGGCCTTATCCTGGACGACAATTGACACAAGACAAATCTATTTTCAATTATCGGCTCTCTCGGGCCCACCGTACTATTGAAAATACATTTGGAATACTTGCTTCAAGGTGGAGAGTTTTCCGAAAGCCCTTCTTGTCCCACCCTGAGATGGTTGACAAGGCGGTGTTAGCATGCATTTGTTTGCATAACTATCTAATGACACACCAAGATATACTACCAGCAACTGAAAGAAGATATTGCCCAGAGTCCTATATAGATACCGAAAACACGGAAACAGGTGAGATACAGCCTGGAGATTGGCGAATCGATGGAAGGGCTTTCGCAGACCGTCCAATATTACGCGGTGGTAACCGAACTGCACGTGCATTCATCGAATTGAGAGATAAGCTAGCGGAATATTGCACTCACCACGGCGCCGTACCTTGGCAAAATGAATATGTGAATAGGGGTAGAGTTTGAGATATAGGTATTTTATTAGATATTACAATCGAAGTACGTTTTTTATTTTTAAGTCTTTTATGACAATAAACAGTATTATAAAAATGATAACAGTATGTAAAAAAATATTAAAACATATCACTACGTTAGCCCTACGTTAGCAAATAAAATAAACATTGTTCTTATGCTTAAATGGAAATAACCTATAACTTATAATATTTATCATGAGGCTGAATCTAGCGGCCGGAGCTAGCGGCCGCTAGCCCGTTAGTGAGCGATTACCAATATTTAATAATTTTCCGAAGATCGTACCCCAGGATTTTAATTTTTTTCTCAGTTCGAATGTCACTCGTGAGTATGTATATGAAATTTCAACTTTATATTCGCTTGCAATAACTTCGCTCGCTCCGAGCGGCCGCTAGCTCCGGCCGCTAGATTCAGCCTCATATATTTATCTTATATTTTAATATACTCTAATTTGACTGTTTAGAAATATTAATACTACGTTAGTACCTATATGAAATAATTTTGTATTTTTGTATGTTCCTTTTTAAAATAAACAAACATAATATTTATTCACTCAAGATTATACAGGGTGGTCCATTTTAATCTCCGCAGGCTAATATCTCGAAAACTAACAGTTATAAAAAAAAAAGTTTCATACAAAACTTGAAGGGTTTCGAGGGGGAAAGATGATGCTGATATGTGTTGACTTGTGGACTTCGCCAATTCCGAGATTTCGCAAGTAACTTCGGATTTTAGATAGGGAACACATGTTTTGGTTGGGGGCAGCTGATAGCGAGATCAAAGACGCATTCAAATACGGAAGCATTAAAAATTGGAAAAAAAATTCAAAAAAAAAATTCAAAAAAAAAAAAAAAACGTTGATAGAGAAAAAAAAAAGAATTTATTGAAAATTGAAATTAAAAAGATAACAAAACCTCTACATAGTCGCAACCTTGACACTGGTGTAAAGGCTTAAGTACGGCATGAGCTGGAACATGTTGTCAGTGTAATTATGTCGGGCGAACTAATGCGGTTAGTTTTCTGCGTTATTGATCTGCGAATTTTTTTTATTAATCTGGTGCATTCAAACTTTCCAATTTCAAAATAGGCGAGAAAAATTTTGAGCTGGAGTGATAAACAATGAATGTGTTCGAAAGCTAGGTACAAAAAAAAAAAAAACAATCTTTTGCAAAAAAAAAAAAAATTTGCGTAATTTTTTTTTTGAATTTTTTTGGCAAAATTTTTTTTTTTTCAATTTTTAATGCTTCCGTATTTGAATGCGTCTTTGATCTCGCTATCAGGTGCCCCCAACCAAAACATGTGTTCCCTATCTAAAATCCGAAGTTACTTGCGAAATCTCGGAATTGGCGAAGTCTACAAGTTAACACATATCAGCATCATATTTCCCCCTCGAAACCCTTCAAGTTTTGTATGAAACTTTTTTTTTTATAACTGTTAGTTTTCGAGATATTCGCCTGCGGAGATTAAAATGGACCACCCTGTATTATACCTAATACTTAAATTTGATAGCGTACCAATATTATAACAATATTAGCATAATGTGATCGTAACGAGTTGAGTATGGTACGAAAAATATTATCTTCTATTGTAGCTCTGTATCATCGTATTGGGCTATAAGCTGCATCAACTCCCCCTTTATGAAAGTTTTTTTTCGAGCTGGAAATCGCTGTAATTCTGCAACAATCGTCTGAGCGAATAATTGATCAGCTTGTGGAGGTTCATGCTCTTTACGTTTCTTACACTGATAGAAAAGATCGTTTATAGTCAATGAAACGTGCACAACTAGATCAGAATTTAGCGAACATTTGATCCGAAAGAACATTCACCAACTGTGAGATTTTTGTCATTAACTGTTAATACAGTCGTTCCGTACAAATCTCTTGTCGTTAATGATCAACTCTTGTCGTTAATTATCAACGAACGTTCATTTGATCTATTCCAAATCCACGTTCGTTAGTAGTTAAGTCAAGTCATTGGAACCAAATGATCTTTTCTATCAGTGTAGCTGATGATAATGATGCGAGAGCATTGACCATAGCTGTATTCATCTCATCATTACGTACTCACTTTAGCCTGTGTTCTTTGGGCCTAGTGTTCTAACCAATAGTCAGCAAGATGACCAGCAAGACGGTCAGCAAGATGACCAGCAAGACCATCAGCAAGATGACTAGCAAGACCATCAGCAAGATGACCAGCAAGACCATCAGCAAGACGACCAGCAAGATCATCAGCGAGATGACCAGCAAGACAGTCAGCAAGATGACCAGCAAAAACACTGTTGCCTTATATTTTTTATGAACGATTCAAACGATGTCAGAAATACCACGAAATAGTTCAATATCACTTGAGATTTATGCGTAACTTTGCCTAGACTAGACTTGGGGAAAATACATTTTAGTACTGCCTTATAGAAAATTATTTTTTATATCGTAGAATTTTTTTTCTCTACATTATACGGCGATTCAAGTGATATCACCTGAAATATTCTCAAATAATATCCTTAGTTTAAATTCATTCAAAATATTATTAAGTGCATATTTTAGAATCTCAAATAACCCCGCAGATACGAATATTCACTGTATATATAATTATGTGAATAGTACCCGAGAAAAAATGTTTATATATGACTCAGGCATGATCCAGCTATGTTCAGATATGTTAATACATGAACATATCTGATTCATGCCTGACGTATGTATAATCATGTAACATATTATACATGATTACATATGGTCATATGTAAATCCATATATGATTATATATGACCATACATAACTTTATATATGATCGTACTTGATCTTATATACCATCATACATGACCATGTAGATCAGATGTACATTGACGTATGATTATATATGATCATACATAACTTTATATATGATCGAACATGATCTTATATACCATTATACATGACCATGTAGATCATACGTGACCACACATAACATTATATATGATCGTGTTGTTATGATTCTTGGGTATGTAGCACTGTAGTAGTACGCAAGGCAAAGTCATATACACTATAGCACCTGTATGACGGCTGTGTCACGAGCAGGCTGTGAGTTTATTGTATATAGCGGCCTTTTTGTGTGCGTAATATTTTTATTAAGTAATTAATTAAATAATTAATTGATTACTTAACTTTTTATCTATCCCTGATGTTTCAAATTGAAATAATTTTTGATGAGAAAAATTAACGGACGATCCGGGAATCGAACCCAGGATCTACGGAAGCCTATCCGGGGATTTACACCCGAGACCACCTAGCTCGCCCACGGATCACCGCAATTTTTCTCATCTTCTATTCTTGTGCTCACATGTATGTGTTGTTATGATTCTTGGGTATGTAGCACTGTAGTAGTACGCAAGGCAAAGTCATATACACTATAGCACCTGTATGACGGCTGTGTCACGAGCAGGCTGTGAGTTTATTGTATATAGCGGCCTTTTTGTGTGCGTAATATTTTTATTAAGTAAGTCCCCGGATAGGCTTCCGTAGATCCTGGGTTCGATTCCCGGATCGTCCGTTAATTTTTCTCATCAAAAATTATTTCAATTTGAAACATCAGGGATAGATAAAAAGTTAAGTAATCAATTAATTATTTAATTAATTACTTAATAAAAATATTACGCACACAAAAAGGCCGCTATATACAATAAACTCACAGCCTGCTCGTGACACAGCCGTCATACAGGTGCTATAGTGTATATGACTTTGCCTTGCGTACTACTACAGTGCTACATACCCAAGAATCATAACAACACATACATGTGAGCACAAGAATAGAAGATGAGAAAAATTGCGGTGATCCGTGGGCGAGCTAGGTGGTCTCGGGTGTAAGTCCCCGGATAGGCTTCCGTAGATCCTGGGTTCGATTCCCGGATCGTCCGTTAATTTTTCTCATCAAAAATTATTTCAATTTGAAACATCAGGGATAGATAAAAAGTTAAGTAATCAATTAATTATTTAATTAATTACTTAATAAAAATATTACGCACACAAAAAGGCCGCTATATACAATAAACTCACAGCCTGCTCGTGACACAGCCGTCATACAGGTGCTATAGTGTATATGACTTTGCCTTGCGTACTACTACAGTGCTACATACCCAAGAATCATAACAACACATACATGTGAGCACAAGAATAGAAGATGAGAAAAATTGCGGTGATCCGTGGGCGAGCTAGGTGGTCTCGGGTGTAAGTCCCCGGATAGGCTTCCGTAGATCCTGGGTTCGATTCCCGGATCGTCCGTTAATTTTTCTCATCAAAAATTATTTCATTATATATGATCGTATAGAATCTTATATAACATAACACATGACCATGTAGAATCTAGTGACTATTTACTGATTTTCGGTGATTTATTCACTGATTCGTATACAGAAAGCATGTATCATACATTATTATACATGGGTATCTTGTATGGGTCATACATGCATGGGCCGGTCAAATCAAATTCCCATTTGATCATGTACGATCTGGTATGAGCATCTACGATCTGGTATGATCATGTATGATCTGGTATGATCATGTACGATGTGGTCTGCTCATAGATGGCCATTTTTCCGGTATGAATCATCCAAGACTAATTATATATGATCCATATATGATCATATATGATCATGTATGATCTGGTATGATCATGTACGATCTGGTCTGCTCATAGATGGCCATTTTTCTGGTATGAATCATACAAGACTAGTTGTATATGATCCATATCTCATCATATATAATCATGTATGATCTGGTATGATCTTGTACGATGTAGTGTGATCATGTACGATGTGGTGTGATCATGTACGATCTGGTATGATTATGTACGATCTGGTATGATCATAGATGGCCATTTTTCTGGTATGAATCATACAAGACTAGTCATATATCATCCATATCTGATCATATATGATCATTTTTTCTCGGGTATATTCGTTTTGGATTGATAAAACTTATTTTTGCTTCATTGCTCGCTTCACTCGATTCAAATAAACAAATACAAATCTATCAGAATTCAACCAATGAAAAGTTTTAGCTCCTCCCATCTTTTGTCTCTCTCTTTTAGCGAAACCAAATTCCTGGCCCTAATGATCATATATAATCATACATCAATGTATGTCTGATCTACATTAGGGTGGTCCTTAAATGGGGTGTTTTTGAATTTTCACGCTCCCAAGGGTTCAAACGGATCCTTTTGAAGAAAAAAAATTTTTCCTAAATTTTGAATGCTCTATCTCAATTTTAACATCCCGCGCACGACCGCCGAAGTATTTTTTTTTTTTTTTTTAATTTCCTACAAAAAACATGTATGACCCAACTTTATCAAGTCATTAACGTCGAAGTTTCAACATTCTGCGTCCTGCGTCGATTTCAACATTCTACGCAGTTCTTTTTTTTTCAAATTACATATAAAATATAAGTGATCGGGTCAACTGAATTGCAATTGAAAAAAAAAAAAAAAAATACTCCGGCGGTCGTGCGCCGGATGTTAAAATTGAGATAGAGCATTCAAAATTTAGGACAAATTTTTTTTCTTCAAAAGGATCCGTTTGAACCCTTGGGAGCGTAACAATTCAAAAACACCCCATTTAAGGACCACCCTAATCTACATGGTCATGTATAATGGTATATAAGATCCTTTACGATCATATATAAAGTTATGTATGATCATATATAATCATACATCAATGTACGTCTGATCTACATGGTCATGTATGATGGTATATAAGATCATGTACGATCATATATAAAGTTATGTATGATCATATATAATCATACATCAATGTAGTCTGATCTACATGGTCATGTATAATGCTATATAAGATCATTTACGATCATAGATAAAGTTATGTATGGTCATATATAATCATATATGGATTTACATATGACCATATGTAATCATGTATAATATGTTACATGATTATACATACGTCAGGCATGAATCAGATATGTTCATGTATTAACATATCTGAGCATAGCTGGATCATGCCTGACTCATATATAAACATTTTTTCTCGGGTCAATTATAAATGTATTGATTTTATTCTTGGGTATGTAGCACTGAAGATGAGAAAAATTGCGGTGATCCGTGGGCGAGCTAGGTGGTCTCGGGTGTAAGTCCCCGGATAGGCGTCCGTTGATCCTGGGTTCGATTCCCGGATCGTCCTTGAATTTTTCTTAACAAAAATTCATTTAAACTAGCTCACTCGCGCGCTTCGCGCGCGTCTGCCTTCAATTTTTCAGATTCCGATTCTGCATTTTCGATTATAAAAGTATAGGAAGGATTTTTTTTACCACTAAACCAAATTTTATAATGAAGATACGTGAATTCTGTTATGGGCCGTGAAAAGTCGACGTTTTCAAAGATGCATTTAATTCAATAATATTCAACCGACAACGTTGACATCTTGACAAATAATTGGTAAATTTGACACATCATTAATAGAGATTTGCGTCTGACGACGCAGACATTGATTTGCATTACTTCTCTCCCTACGCGCGAGTAGAAGCTCCTCCTCTTCTTCAACAGTCCGAATGATCATGCGACGTGGCATTATGAAAACGAATCTGAACTAACGTATAACTGATTCAGAATTGAATAGGTACTTATAGTTTCATCATTACCCAGCAAACACAGAGTGCAGGGCCATTGCTAGTTAGGTGAAGGAATGCCGATACTTGAGTTGCCGAACCGCTGCCGGAAGACTTGTGATGGCCCTGTACCCTGGTGTCACAGTGGCCGACAGCTGGGCCAGTGCCGGCAGTGTTATACCGGCCCAACGGTTGGCCAGCGCAGGGCCAGCAATGACCCAAATTGGTTGTCGGGCAGTCGTCAATGGCCCAACAAGAGCACAATATCGATCAGCCGATGACCCGATCATTCGATTTTTTTTATTTTCGATATTATCCGGACAAAAAATATTTTTTTCACTGATAGTTGATTCTTTTTCGAGCGGTAGAGCAAAGTTCATATTCCCAGGATGTTAGAAATAAGCTATTCGAAGTCTAATTAGATGTATTCATGTGGGTCACCCATCCGACTTCTGGCTGCAGTTGAAATTGCTTAACTTCGTTGATCGTCTGATGTCCAGTCTTGATCTACACCCAAACGTCGCCTGTTGCAATACTCAACACTTTTTGGCTCGATAGCTAAACTTCGATTTGTGAGGATTGACATCAATATGTACTTGAAAAAAAAAAAAAAAAAATGATAGCAAAATTTCACGGTGACTTCGAAGATTTCTGATGATTAAAAAGTATATACTTATGTTCGATTGCATAGAAACATTCTTTTTCGGGTAAATTCGGTGGAAGTGTTAGAAATACTGCGGTCAGCAAAAAAGCTTATACTATGTACGCCGGCGAATAAACGACCGGATGCCGGTAGAAAAGTGCCGGAGTTGCCAATGCCGGGCCATCAAGATACAGATGCAAGTGTGTTTGAAAACGGCCAAGTGATGGCAAATCGGTTGTGGCAAGATGCAAAATGCCCTGCAGGAAATCATTAGTTGGTAACCAACACCGTTCCATCAATGGTTGGATACTGGTAAAACTTCACTGAAATACCGCTATTTTACATGTACTGGCGCAGCAAAGGCTAGCCTACACCAGCACATTGCCAACACTGCCAGTGCTGGGCCATTATAATTTCGACAGTTTTGTGTTTGCTGGGTAGGTATTGTAACGTGCCAGGCTACCCTAGCCTGAGCGGTTACATTTGAAACTGTCAACGGTCGTGCGAAGCGACTAGAAGAGTCTCGAAGCTTCGCGCAACGACGAACTGAGTGACGTTACGACGGGTATAAAAAGCGTGACGCTGCTCAGCTCACCAGCAATCTTCGGCAAAGCGAGCGGGTTGACTCACCGTGCATCAACTCACTAGCTATTCTAGGGTAGATACCAGATAGACTCACAGTTCATTGCAGGACATCTCGAGCAGAGAGCTCCGATGTACCTTTAGCTTCACTTTATTACTTCGAATATAATTTATAAATTCACTTGTACAACAGAAATTCAAATAGCAAAATATAAGAGCTTCGGCAAACATAGAAATAGTATCAAAGAATAAAGATAAAATATTATTGAGATAAATAGAAAATTGAGAATATAAAAGGTCAAAAGATCGCTTAGAAAACAATATTTGTCTACGAAATAGAAATTAGTAAGTAAGCAATTGTGTAAATATAGAATAGGATTGCAACCATAGAGTTATTGATAAATAAATAATTGAATTTTGGATATTATAAAAACAGTAAGTTAATCAGATGCCAAACCCCTTCCTCCGCCATTTCCAGGTTATAGTTTAAATCTTAAGGGGTTATACGCAGTTGCTAGGCCAAAAAAAGACGTTTTTTAACGATATTTTTCTGAAAAGGGATTTTATTGGACAACTACAAGAAGTATTAATACATATAGTGGCAACTTTTCACTTTAAATCGGCACTCTTCATTTTTTTAAATATTGAGTTACACTGGTCCTGTAGACGATCACTTGGAGGTCCTGCAAAAAAAGGTGTCTGGCGGTGAGCACGATATCTCTGGTTTGGATTATCAAAAATGGAAAAATAAGAAAGATTCTGTCAGTGGATAGATGAATCTAGGTATTGATCGAAGGAATACTCGAAAGCTTTATTTCTGACAAAATGGCGGCTCCAAAAAGAAAAAATGCCGATTTTCGACTAAAATTTTTTCGTAAAATTGTTTTAAAAAATAGAAATAATGATCGAAAATCTTAATCCTTCGATCAATCCCCGCAAAATATATCTGAGAATGTTGTGTTGAAATTTCAAACCGATCGATTGAGCTGTTTTTGAGAAATCGTGCTCACCGACTTTGAAAACACCGTTTTGAGAAAAACGCGCTTCAAGTTTCAAAAAACGTTGACACATATAAATTTTTTTTTTTTTCAACTCACATGGAGTCGTCTATTCCAGGGCCATAAAATGAACCCTCTGCATTATCAGCAGCTTCTAATATTCCGATTTGTTGTTAATCGATTTTTTGACATTTTTAACTGCGTATAACCCCTTAACGGAAAGCTAGATACAGCCTTGGTGGATCTCCGATCTACCCAGATCTGGCACAGCTATTATTTGGGAATAAATTAACTTCAATAAATTAATATTTAAAAGTTAAGAGGGTAGAGTGCAGCCTTAGTGCGTTATCGTACTCAGGTCTGTGGGGAGGCGGCTTCAGCTACACGGTAGCTCAAGTCCGTAATAGGTACAGGTAACAATTAATAGTAGAAGTCTCAATAAAAATATAAATCGAGTAAAGAACACACTATAACAAACCGGTTCGCGTCACCTTCGGTGACGCTCATCATCCGAAAAGTTACAGTATATACTCGTTAAGTAAAATATAAAAAAAAAACAGTAAAGACGAAAAAGACGGTGTTTTTCGCAGCACTTTTGATCATTTTGATTTGGAAATATCAAAAATGAAAACTAAAAGAAAGAAAAAGTATAATATAGTAGACATATAAAATTGAAAGTCAATTAATTTCCGATAGAAGCGAACATTCGAATTTAATGGGATAGGGCAATTTTTCATTCCCGTCATTCGAATGTCAAGTCCTCCAAATTTCAGAATTTTCCATCGAGCCGTTTCTCAGATAATCGCGCGGATTCATGCGACAGACCGCCGGACCGACAGACCGACAGACAGACCGACATTTGTCTAAAAACCTGTTTTTCGGATTCCAGAGGGCCGGAAAACGTAAAGATTCTTTGAAATTAGTAAAGTCACTTTTCGACCGAAACTAATAGGGGAAGATTGGGACCATTCGTACAGTTTTCATATTTTCTCTTTTTTCTCTTCACCTAATTGATCAAGGACTTGACTGAATTCATTAATCAATAGCACAACAATCACAGTTTAAGGGGGGGGGGGGGGGGGGGGGGGGGTTACCCAATCAGTTACCGATTTGTCTATTTTCTCCTAAACGGGGTAATCAATCGACTTGTCCTTTCGGCAGCCGATGTTTGATGAGTAATGAGTTCGAATTGGTACGTTTGATCGGATGAAATCGGGATTTTTTATTTTTTTTCGATCCAAAAATGTTGGCGTGCCATTTATTGCGACTTATATCAAAGCCCATGCATCAAACATGTAAAATCGAGCTCTGTCGCCCGATTCTGTGAGGGATTCTGAACAGAACCATCCCAAAACATCTTTGTTTTCGACAACGATTCAGGAGACGCTTGGATTCCACGTTTTTGTGGTAATTTTTGCGATTGTCAGAGGCTGGGGGCGGCCATTGCCGCTACAGCTGCTGCAGCTGCTGATATAATGCGGTGGTCCCCAGAACACCCGTGAGATGTCACCGTAAGAGTATACTATACTATAGTAAAAGGATGAAGTTCAGATGGGCGCGTGGCGACATCTCACGGGCGTTCTGGGAACCACCGCGTTATATCAGCAGCTGTAGCGGCAATAGGGGCCCCCAGCCTCTGACAATCGCGAAAATTACCACAAAAACGTGGAATCCAAGCGTCTCCTGAATCGTTGTCGAAAACAAAGATGTTATGGGATGGTTTTGTTCAGAATCCCTCACAGAATCGGGCGACAGAGCTCGATTTTACATGTTTGATGCGTGGGCTTTGATATAAGTCGCAATAAATGGCACGCCAACACTTTTCGATCGAAAAAAAATAAAACATCCCGATTTCATCCGATCAAACGTACCAATTCGAACTCATTACTCATTAAACATCGGCTGCCGAAAGGACAAGTCGATTGATTACCCCGTTTAGGAGAAAATAGACAAATCGGTAACTGATTGGGTAAACCCCCCCCTTAAGTTAGAAAAGTTTCAAATGGTTATCATATAGGGTTAATGAGTGAATTACATTTTATTTCAATTACGAATTCGTTCCAATCTACCCCACTAATGGGGTACATTCATACAACAGTGGGGGTACTTTCGGACACCATGGGGTGGTTTCATACAAGTAATTAAAAGTCTATTATCATTGCACATAATTTATTTAATTATTAGAAAAACATACAAATATCAAAAGTAACTCAAACTAATAAAATGACTCTATTTCTGGTCAACAAAAACATACAATCTTCTTTTAAAAAATGTTTATTTAATGATTAGAAAAACACGAATATCACAAGTAACTCAAACTAATAAAATGAATGCTTTTGGTCAACAAAAACATAAAGGCCCTAACGACTTTTTCGCAAGGTTGAGAGAAGGTTCATATACCAATGTTAAACGGTATATTTCCGGATTTACCACGGGTAATCACTTCAGAAATACGGTATATTTGCGCCTTTCTGCGTACCGTGTTTTACCGGCACTTCCACCGTATTCACGGGTACTGAACACAGTTTTCATACGGTATGAACACAGTTACCATACCCTACCGAAACCGTGAAATTTTCTGGCCAGCTCAAGCAATTGGGTTTGACCGCAGTATGTGTACCGTAGTTCCACAGTTTTGAAACCGTATTCTCACCACATTCATACCGTATTGACATACGTGTCTCATACCCTGTTCATGCGTACTTCATCTGCCATCACGACTGAGAAAATTCCGCTTCAATACCGTATTATTAGTGATTACCTACGGTGTATAGACGGTATGCATCCGAGCTCAAAAATAAGGTATTTATTCCTATAACACACAGTTTTACTACGGTGCGTTTACTCTGTTAATACTAATACCACGTGTTCACGGTTGATATACCGATGTTATACGTTGGTCAAAAGTCGTTAGGGGGCTTCTTTTAGACAAAATAGGTAAGAATGTTTATGAATCATTAATGCTATGCTTACTTACTAAATGTATTTATCAAGTTAATCAGTCAAAAAGAGATTAATTGAATATCTTTGGCGTAAATCACCTATTAAAGCAAACATCAAAATTATACTTGAAAATTATTGCACATTAAAATTAGTCAAATGAACTGAGAAAGTAAACATTCCAGATGTCCTACGTGTACAAGCTGATGGTAGTTTCGGGTCAGGTAGAATCATTTCTACGTCGTCAATGCACACAGTATGTTTGTCTTCATCTTCAATGTTCGGGAAAACGAATGACCATGAGAATCCTGATTTCTTTCATAGATAAGAGACAACGAACTCGGTATTAGAGTTGTGGCTTATAACTTTTCCTACGTAATAGACAACAGACCTTTTCTTCTCAAATTTGACTAAAATAAAACAGTTATCTTTAATGTTTTCTGGCCGTATGTCAATGATCGTTTCCATTCCAGATTCGCTGCAATTATCTTCATCAGTGTCAACCAGCGACGTTGAACTTTCCCGCAAGCTTGAATCTGGTATCTCAGATTCTGAATTATCACTTTCTACTTTCTTAGTCTTCGTTTTTTTCGGCTCAAGATTAAAATCCAATAATGCACGTTTCATTTCTTTAGCTTTAGCTCTTCTTTCTTGTTCAATTTTTTTCAATTCTCGTTCTCTGTGTTTCTCTTCAAGTTTATTTTCTCTGGGGTATCGGTATAAATTCGTGATTTTCCTGGTTGTCTTCCCTTATTGTTTGTTTTTTTATTCCGTACAGCAGTTGGAAATGGTCTAATGGTTTCTGGTGTTATTGGAATGTTAGATTGTTCGGTTTGGTGTACCAGAGTTGACTGTTCAGCGTAAGATTTTTGTGATTCTTGATGTCCGGAAGTCGATGACTCAGAAGGTCCAGTGACAGATTCTGGTAGATCCTGAAGTGCGGACGTCGATGGATCACAAATATCAACGTTTGGTTGTAAATCCTGGCGTGTTGAAGTCGATGACTCAGAGAGATCAGCGAGTATTGACTGCGGTGTAATTGGTTCTACATTTTCAGTGTTTGTTTGCTGAATAGGTTGTATATTTTCCAAATTAGCTGAAGTATATACTTCAATCGGGACAAAATCGTTATCTCCAAAAGCTAATTCATTGAACGGCCATATGCCAGGTGTAGCAAACCCACTCACAATATTCTTCGATTGAAATGACTCAAAGTACGCAATTTTGACAAGTTTTGGGATGTGATAAATGCTGATTGTTTTTCCAGGATTCGTGATATGCCAATTATTGAAGACAGTTTTCAGTTTCGATTTGAATGGTCCGAATACTCCAACGTCTAATGGTTGCAGACAATGAGATGTGTGTGGAGGAAAAGTTAAATAAACTATCCCATTGTCTCGAGCGTAGTTAATCGCCTCCAAACTAATATGACTTTCATGATTGTCACATAGCAATAATATCGGGTTGTTTTTGGAGCATAGGGTATGCTTCTGAATATGTTTCAAAACAGTAACAAATATTTCAGCATTTATCCAGCCACTCCTGGTTGCAGCACCAATAATTCCTTCACGTCCATCTTCAATAAAATGATCTTTATAATGCACGCGTGGAAATACAAACAGTGGTGGGATAGTATTGCCACTTGCTGAAATAATGCCTCCAAAAGTTACAGGTTCGCCTCTTTCACCTGAAACAATTTGCCCGACTTGTTTTTGTATCTTTGGTGCCAAAACTTTAGGAGCATCTAAAACAGTGGAAACTCCTGACTCATCAAAATTGAATATGCGATCTGCAGTAAAAGGATGTCGTTCCAAAATGGTCTTCAAGTTATTGAAGAATTCCATCACTGCGGTTTTATTAAAACCAAAGGATCTGGCAGCACTGGTATTTTCCGGTTTTCGCAAACTTAAGTTTGCATTTCTTTTCCTAAATCCGTGCATCCAGTCTATACCTGCTATTTTATTTTCGTCCCACTTCTCTGGATACTTCAACTTTAAAGCCGTACCCTATTGAAAATATCTACGGTGTAAATCAAGTCGCGCTCACGTCGAAACGACGTCAACTTCGACGGCCGAAGGCGTGCCCAAAGGCACTCGCCGGGCGAATAACATATGTTCTTCGCAATTTGGGATAATGTATTGCGTCACTTATTTCGCAAATTACGACGTCATTAACGGCAACGTACGACGTCAATTACGACGTATGTCACGATGATGGCGCTCAGACGATTGAGGAAACCCGGCTTTAATAGCCCAAGTGTAGGGTGTTATTAAAGTATGAATAAATTGAACAGTTGATACATGGATTATTGTTGGCTGCCTTTATTAATTGGTCAATAATGTATTTACCCATTTTTTCTTGTTTCGATATTTTTTTTTTTTTACATCAGTATAATATCAGTAGATACAAGTAGAACGAACTCTCAAATGTATAAAATCGAAAACTTGACTAATCATAGTTTACGTCCAGTAGTTCGAGAATGTTTGAACAGAAGACCTGACTATGAATACAGCCCATCGAATAACATCATATAAATGGATATGGATGTATACTTAAATCTAGTGTTTTATAGTTTAAATTTGTCATCTATCCGCGATAGACTCTTCTTACTTTATATATATAGATGTACATCTGAATAGTCTTCTTTTTTATCAGTACAGTATCAGTAGATACAAATAGAACATACTCTCAAAGCTATACAGGGTGGTCCATTTTAATTGATGCAGGCGAATATCTCGAAAACTAACAATTATAAAAGAAGAAGTTTCATACAAAAATTGAAGGGTTTCGAGGGGGAAAGATAATGCTGATATGTGTTGACTTGTGGACTTCGCCAATTCCGAGAGTTCGCCAGAAACTTCGGATTTTAGATAGGGAACACATGTTTTGGTTTGGGGCATCTGATAGCGCGATGAAAGACTCATTCGAACACGCAAGCAAAAAAAATTGGAAAAAAAAAATTGGAATAAAAAAGTTGGCGAATTTTTTTTTTTTTTTTTGCGAAAGATTGTTTTTTTGTCCCTAGCTTTCGAACACATTCATTGTTCATCACTCTAGCTCAAAATTTTTCTCGCCAATTTTGAAATTGGAAAGATTGAATGTACCAGATTAGTGAAAAAAAAATCGCAGATCAATAACGCAGAGTGATGAACAATGAATGTGTTCGAAAACTAGGGACAAAAAAGCACAATCTTGTGCGAGAGAAAAAAAAATTCGCGAAATTTTTTTTTGCAATATGTTTTTTCCAATTTTTTTTGCAAAATTTTTTTTTTCCAATTTTTTTTTGCTTGCGTGGTTGAATGAGTCTTTGATCGCGCTATCAGATGCCCTCAACCAAAACATGTGTTCCCTATCTAAAATCCGAAGTTGCTTGCGAAATCTCGGAATTGGCGAAGTCCACAAGTCAACACATATCAGCATTATCTTTCCCCCTCGAAACCCTTCAAGTTTTGTATAAAACTTTTTCTTTCATAATTGTTAGTTTTCGGGATATTCGCCTGCATCAATTAAAATGGACCACCCTGTATAATCAAAAACTTGACGAATCACAGTTACGTCCGGTAGTTCGAGAATGTAGTAGGAACCAATACATAAGGGCGGTATTCATAGTCAGGTCCTATTTTTCAGATTTTCTTAAGAACAGCTCTAGTAGACTCGACTTGATTGGCAAAGAGCTGTTCTTAAGACGATCTTGAACATAAGACCTGACTTTGAATACGGCCTATAAAATAACATCATATAAGTGGATATGGATGTATACTTAAATCTAGTGTCTTATAGTTTAAATTTGTCATCTATCCGCGATAGACTCTTCTTACTTTACATATATATATTCGGGTAGTCCTTAGATTGGGTAAAATAGTATATTGTGTATCAAGGAGGCAAAATAGGTCTTTTAATGCCGAGCGTATATTTGCAATACGAGTCGTAGACGAGTCGAAGACGAGTCGTAGACGAGTATTGCAAAGACGCTCGGCATAAAAGACCTTTTGCCTCCATGGTCCACACGATGCTTTATACAACAAAAGCATGTTTTACAAGTTCATGCTCGATCCGGTACACAAAGCAGACGGACTACATACAATAACAACACGGGTCTCCAACGCTACGGCGCATGCGCGGAGTACGTCAGAGACCACTTTTAACTCCTAGGACTTAAAAGTAGCTAAAAGTAGACTCTGCACATGCGCATTCGCCGACCCGCTCAGCTGCCGCTAAAACGGCTACTTTGTGTACCGAAATCGAGCATGAAAAACGCGTAAAACATGCTTGCGTTGTATAAAAAAATTCATGTTGGATCCCCCCAAATCAGCTCCGAATAATCTTAAAAAAATTCCCTAATTTTTCCAGATTTTCATTTTATTCCCCTATAGTCTCCCTATTTGAGCGGGAATTTTCAAATGATTCAAAAACATGCTTATTCGCTATATTTCATACTAAATTTTATTTTACGGTTAATCGTGGGTCACAAATTCATATTCTCGATTATTCAGTGATATTCATCTTCTTTTCAGTGAGAAATAACACAATCATAAATGGGTTTTCCATGAGAATCGTGTGCTTTATTATTATTATTATTATTATTATTATTCAACATAACAAATGATCAAATTAGGCAAAAATTCAATTATTCAATAATTGAACAACCTACATGTCAGCACTACGTAACATCAAAGTCGTTGACATGCAAAAACTGCGGTGATTTTTTTGCCTCATTTAATCATTTATTATGTTGAATAGAAGAAAAAAAATAATAATAAAGCACACGATTCTCATGGAAAACCCATTTATGATTCTTTTATTTTTCACTGAAAAGAAGATGAATCTCACTAAATAATCGAGAACATGAATTTTTGGCCCACGATTAACCATGAAATAAAATTTAGTGTGAAATATAGTGAATAAGAAGTTTTTGAATCATTTGAAAATTCCCGCTCAAATAGGGAGACTAGGGGAATAAAATAAAAATCTGGAAAAATTAGGGAATTTTCTAAAAATTATTTGGAGCTAATTTGGGGGGATCCGACATGAATTTTTTTTTACTCTATCTAAGGACCACCCTAATATAGATGTACACCTGAATAGTCTTCTTTTTTATCAGTACAGTATCAGTAGATACAAATAGAACAAACTCTCCTCAAAGCTATACAATCAAAAACTTGACGAATCACGGTTACGTCCGATAGTTCGAGAATGTGTATGCTAGGGTGCTTCAAAAAAATTCTTCAATTTGTTTTGTTTCAACTCTTACCCTCCCAAATGCTTGAGGTGAATAAGACAAAAGTCCTCGCGAAAGTCGGTCGCTGTAGCGCAACTCTAATTTTTTGAAAATAACCGCTGTATATTCAGAAAGCTGGTTCTTTAAGCTTTCCAAACCGATATAATAAAAGTCGATTACCTTAATTAGAAGACTAAATATAGTCATTTAAAATCTAGAAATTTTGTTGCTACAGAAAAATCTCTAGATTTTAATAGTATATTTCGATACTAGTGCGAAAGTGTTGATTCTCGGACGAGTGTGAAGTTTTTCGCCCGAGCGAAGCGAGGGTGATAATCACACGAGTCGAGAATCATCTTTCGCACGTGTATCGAACTTCATTTTTCAACACAGCACGCGTTAAGTTGACTTTTATGCACGCGAAGCGTGCGCAAAATCGAACTTTGCGCACGCCGTGTGGAAAATGACTTTATTTAATCTTCTAACTAAGGTAATCGACTTTTATTATATAGATTTGGAAAGCTTAAAAAACCAGCTTTCTGGTTATACAATGATTATTTTCAAAAAATTAAAATGAATAGGTGTTATTTCAGTTTAAATAAAAAAAACGAAAATTCTCATGTTAAATGAATAGGAAATTAAATGAGAATAGCGACCTCTCAGAGTTGAGCTACAGGGACCGACTTTCGCGAGGACTTTTGTCTTATCCACCTCAAGCATTTAGAAAGGTAATAGTTGAAAAAAAAAAAAAAAAATAAAGAATTTTTTTGAAGCACCCTAGTGTATACCCCCTTCAATGATTACAGAATTTCCATGATGAGTGGACACCCTTTTGCATTTATAGATTCACACATGTCTAGTTTTATTTTCCTAATAATAGCATAGGTTCGGGACTGCGCAGAGGTATTCTGTATTGTTGTTTTGCATATGAACGCATATTTTCGCGATGTCGCTCGTCAGGATAGCTGTTTCCTCATTCTCAACGGCAACAATTTCTTTCAACATACTAGTACATGCGTGGTAGACATTTGTCGTCCGTACAGCTTGAACGATAGTGTATTCCTTTTGGTCTGCGGAGTCTATAATAAAGTAAATTATTTTCACATAAGACCTGTTCATTAATATAGCGTACGAGTTATTGGAACGTTTGTTGGATCGTTGCGCGGAAAGATACAAACAACCGTTTTTTACAATTTTATCATAACAAAAAGACTGTCCTCCGAGATTTAATCTGTGGGACCAATTTTCACCAGGTCTTGATACCGAACCAAAATAACGAGTTCCCATCGAACGAAACGTCTGTTTTGCCATCGAGGTACCAAGGGTCTCGCAATAACGTTTCACACCAAATGCTGCAAATGTGAAAACATGCTCTTTCAACGTGATGTAGCTATACTTGAATTGGATTCGGCGGCCTATCTGCTGGTACACCCCCTTCGCCGCGTGAATAACTTTGAGTAAATATCCATTCCCGGACTCGAATGCATAAGCATTGTGGGACCACAGTGGTCCCCAATCTGCCACAGTCTTCGCTAAGTGCACGAGTGAATGGACATTGAATGTCATGGCGGGTTTACCGTACAGAATTTCGCACTTGCCAACGAATTCACGTAACAAATGTTCTGCCCTAGACACCTCGCGCAACGTTGATTCGCCTTTCGACAATAGGTAGAACCCTTCCACAAATTGGAATTTAATGCCAAAAATAGTTCTATTACTCCGTACGGCTTCGGTCATATGTTTAACCGTGTCCTCAACAGTCCTATCCTTAGGCACTATGTTCAACAGCGGATATTTAATATTTCCCGATCTCGGATTAGTAGGATCATTTCTCACCCATTCACCTGGGTGGAGACACTGACCGCAGCCGTAAGATCCGTTGAACTGTGTGAAACCGTGAACCGGAGCGCGCGCAACAGCGTCCACGCAGCAAATTAGTGTGAAAACTCGGATTACTTTCTTTGCGTTATTAAGAGTACACTCGACACCGTGATTTGAAAGGTCGTTCATGTGTTGCACAAACGGTTCGAGGAATACTGTCATCTTCGGTTTATCTTTGCCAAACCACAGTCCTGCGAGTATTAATTCTGTGGTACGGACTCTAAATGGAATTTCGTTTAGCATAAGAAAAATTGGCCAAATTGAGTAAGTCGAGCTTTCAAATAAAGGAGCTCCGTCTGTGTTAAACGTTGTCGTCGCGTAACTGTATCTGTCTGCGTCGCCTAAACTGTCGACAAACGCTCGGTACCTCCCACCGTCGTAAATGTCACGTATCAAACCGTCGGTATGGAATCTGTTATGCAAAACGTCATTGTAATAATTAGCATTTGATTCAATTAATTTCGCGAGCGGAGACGCGACATCTAGCGTGAGAAAAAAGTCTTTGAACGCGTTATCGTTTACATCAACAACAGTATTGCAACTTTGACATTTCAAATGACGATCTTTGCGTTCGAAGCTGCCCAAATTGGAACCGCACTTGGAGCACGTTGCGTTCAATGTTACGTCACTTTTTGGGAAAAACAATTTGTCTATCAAATACCGGCTACCTAGTAATAAGGGCTCAGCAAAAATAGAATTTATCAGTACAAACAAATCCGTTGCTTGTGTCAGAGATAGTGCATGCACAAGAATGTACTTGAGGACCATTAAAACCACCTCGCCAATTGTTTTGTCGACAGGCTTCGTAATAGGGTTTCGGAATGTATCGCTTTGTATCGCATCGGTGAGAGAAGAATAATGTTTCCACAATGCGTCTTGTTCCAGTACGTCTTCTCCCTGCAATACGGGGTCGTTTTCGTCCTCTGTGACTTCATTTGGAGATTCCTCGTCGTCCGATTCATGCAGACTTCCATGGAGAATGTTGGCGTTTTGTCTCTGTAATACATTCCCTGAATTAAAAATCTCATAAACAACTCATAAACGATACCATAACATTGAACCATGGGTAGTACCGCATCAAGTAGGTTACAGCCTTCGTTTTCTATAGATTCGATGTCCTCAGTCAAATTGCAGATCACGTTGAAAACAGCTGGATTTTGTGCCGATTGTAGATCACAAGATAGGTCGATCTATATACAGAGCAATAGCATAAGGGGATTAGTGGATACATGGAGCAACCCAACGAATTTCTGGTAATAGTATGCACGTAATATCAACATCGAAGATGATTACAGTCAATAATTCGTCCGCCCGATTATTGTCTTCCACAGCAGGAGGATCTGCAGCGGTAGCGCGATTGTTGTTCACTAAATGCATGTTGGACGTGTGGCTGCAGTTATAGCGATCACTGCTCGCTTCCTACATACGATGCGAACAAAAGGTTTGCAGCTATTAATATAATATCCTGTCATAAAGTCAGACGTATGCATCTTCATAAGTACCATTGCATCTCGACGTTGTTTCTGATAACGATACCAGGATGACGGAGGCACTTCTTGATCTTGCGAGTCTCTGTCTAGGTACCTCATTTACTTTTGTCTAGTTCCGCGCCCGGCAGTCATCGCAAAATGAGAAGTGTAATGCCAAGTAAGTACACAACTCGCTACTCGCGAATGAAACTGAAATTTTAAACATTTATTACTGAGCATTCAGACTTTCATACAAGAAATTGAGGAGCAGATCTCAAACATCGTCGTTAGATCTTCATCGAGATAACATGAAATACCCTAATTATTTCATTTTTATTTTACTGTAATTGCATCTCGATCTCAATTGTGATGAGACTTCCTGTAATGATACAAAATGGAACGATTTACAGGTTGATTCGATATTGATCAATTTTCCTATTTTCTTCACTAGCATCAATTTATCGACAGAAATTTTTACACAAAATGGAATAATTGAATAATTTTACAGAAATCGTGCGAAGCATTGTACAGGGTAATGACTTGTGAAAATTTTTGTCTAAATTTTCTGATACATTTTTCTACGACACGCATACTCTTCCCGTCAGCATTATTTGATTCTCAGGCATCATGACCAGTTTACAAACTGGCGCGTATCGGTGTGAGGCGCGTTTGCTGTGCGCTTGGCACACATAGCCTATATACAGAGCAATAGCATTGAACAACGACACGCGCCCGTTCATGAACCGGTTCTGATTGCCTGATGTTACGATAATATCAACGAAGTATAACTAGGGTAAAACGTCCAGTGAATGACCGATTTGTTTGATCGATAGATATATTGATTTGAAAAAATAATTCACGAATCAATAAATCCAGAACAACCGTTACTATTGGGTTGAAAATTTATTTTCTTTCAAATATTCATCATAATACTACAGTCCGACTTCGGGCACTGTTAGGCATCGGGACCGAGCACCCCGGGCACTGTTACTCCCCACGCTTTCTCTCGCGGGCCAATGAGAGCGAAGCGCCAGAGCCGTAGCTATTTCCGGGTATCTTGAATACTGTGTACAAACTTGCTCCTTGCACCTTCGGGTATTTGAGACGAAGCTGAAGCTAGCAGCCAGAGTTAGCAGCCGAACGCTGCTACGCATAGGCGTTCAACGTTGAACGCCTATGCGCAGAGCGTTCGGCTGCTAACTCTGGCTGCTAGCTTCAGCCTCGTGTATTTGAGTCGGCCCTGGCTGGATTCACAGTGCCCGAGGCTCAGCTGATCACAGTGCCCGAGGTATAACAGTGCCCGAGTTAACAGTGCCCGAGGTTGGACTGTATCGGAATTTGATCATAAGCTTTTCAAAATTAACTATAAAGAGTAAAAAAAAACAGAGGTCCAGTGAATGACCACTCGCGTCTAATGAATGACCGGGTATGGTTCAATGAATGACCGATTAATCTATCCGCCTATTTAAAATAAATATTCAATAAAATTTTGATAAACTTACTCTACTTTATTTTCAACACGATTAAATAATAGTATATGTATAAGAAAAAACTTTAAACTTGAAAATTTCATTTAAATTAGCCCGGTTACCCCGCAAACCGCCCCGGTTACCCGTAGTTTACCCCGCAGATACTACCTGTTCAACCTTCATGGACTGTTGGAGGTTAACAGCGATTCATGACAGCTGTCAGATGAAAACTGTTGAACGGGTAGTATCTGCGGGGTAATCTACGGGTTATTCTAACCCATGGGGTAACCCACGTTTATGCAACCGAGCATAATTGAAGTTTTTCATTTCATTTCGACTCTTTTTTAGCTTCTCTTTCCTTTTTCTTATTCTCCATTTCTTTTTGCTTTATTTTTTTTTTTGCAATTTCTCTTCACATGTTCTTATTTTAGTCGGTCATTTACTGGCTGAGTATTATAATTAGGCATACCAGTAAATGACCGACATAAAACTATTCAAAACTAATTATTTAATAACGTTACAACTATTTAAAGTCAAAGTAAATAATCATTTACTCAATTGAATCATCATAAATCAAGTGATTGATGAAAAAAAACCAATACGATCGTCAAAATACATAGGTTATAAAATTTTAATTATATTTCGTCGTCTCGTTCTCTAGATCAAATGGTAGTTCTTCTTCTTCTTCTCCTTTTTTCGACTTATCGCCCTTTCGGGCATGTAGTCTGATCAAATGGTAGTAACGTCGTTACTGATTGGTCCTGCCACAGATTATTTAAAATAAGGAAATACCTAGCGCCCTCTATCTTCTATGGCGTCACTTCCCCTGTTCTCTCGCGCCACATCACCATTACGTTTTTCTGTGCGGTCCTGTTAACACCAAAAAAAAAAAAAAATCTACACCTATAAAATCAACACGTATAACGTTTTATTTCATAAAAACGGTGTCTTTTATACAAAGAAATGAGCTCGCGAGGCGAGAGTTCTCATTCTCGTAAGCGAGAACGATCAAATTCCTCTAATTTCGAGGAGAAACTTCTACGTAAAGTTCGTAAACTACAAGACGAGATACGACATGGCCGCCATCATATAAAGAACAAAGGCCGCCATAAGTCCTCGCGTCATTTTGCGAGGTCTGATAAGCGACCTTCGCAGAATTACGCGCCACGTTATAGCCGTTCTTCCAGTGAAAGTGACGACGAGCGTCGACCACTTAAACGGGATTTGGTTGTCAGACCTGGAAAAAGTAGGCTGGCAACGCAGGACCAGAGTCCTTACTCAACGAGTGATTCATATGGCAGTTCTTCGCGGACCGCAAGTGAATCAGAACACGCTACGGAATTAGAGAGAAGAGCTCTACAACAGCTACACGAAAATGACAACACAGAGGTACCGGAACTAGATCCTAGTATCTTAACATTACTTGGGGAAGTAACATCAAAAGAGGGACCAGTAGGCCCAAAAATCCACCATGCCTTAGCAGAGCGCTGGAAAAAAAATCCTAGCCGTAGGCTTAGGGAAAGAAAACAGGTTAGAGATCATAAAAAAGTATCCTCCCACAGAGAATTGTCCATTGATAAAGGCACCGGCTCTCAACCCGGAAATAAAATCAGCTTTAACGTCATCTGTAATCAGGAAAGATTTTTCAATGGCCGTATCTCAAAATCAACTAGGTGCGGCAGTAGCGGCAATTGGGGTCGCTTTGACAGAATTATTTGAAAAAACTGAAACGCCGGTATCTCAGACTGACGAAGTGTCGACTAACCTGATTGCATCCTTGAGTGACGCATCACGCATTATGACGGACTTACATTATTATATGTCCTTTTCCAGAAGATACATGATTTCTACAGCCTTAAATCCTATTGTTAAGAAAACAGCCGAAGGTAGTAACGTGGATACCTTCCTCTTTGGCGTAGATTTTGCGGACAAACTCAAAGCAGCACAAGGCGTAGAAAAATCATCGAAATCACTCGCGAAAGGGAAGAGAATAGAGTATTCTCCAGCTTCAAAAAAATATAGTGGATCAAAATCATCTTTTGTGAACCCTTTAAACTCGCAGGGCCCTCCCAGGAAGAATTTCAGCCAGAATACGCGCAACCTGAGCAATCAACATCAAAACCGCAGCTCACACCGGGGAGGGCAGAAACAACGGTCCAACAACCGTCAAGCGACACGTTAGAAGTAAGAATTGCAGGAAGGTTAAGTGAATTTGTAGAGAAATGGAAAGAGCTCACCTCTGACCCCTTTGTACTGTCTATAGTTAAGGGTTATAGAATCCCATTCACCCACAGGCCCTTTCAACGAATTCCTCCAAGGGAACCTTCTTTTTCTCCAGCAGACGCAGTCTTAGCCAAAGCACTAATCAAAGATCTACATAGTAGGGGAATAGTTAAAAGAGTTAGGGCACGGGAGACCCAATTTCTTTCTTCTTATTTCTTAGTTGACAAGCCGAATGGGGACAAAAGGTTTATACTTAACCTAAAAAAGCTAAATCAATTCATGTCTCCCCCTCATTTTAAAATGGAGGATCTAAGAATGGCATTACGCTTAGTAACACCAAATTGTTTCATGTCAACAATTGATCTAAAAGATTCGTACTTTCTAGTATCTATAGCTCGATCTTTCAGGAAGTATTTACGCTTTTCTTTCCAAGGGATCCTATACGAATTTACTTGCCTCCCTTTTGGGCTCTGTACTGCTCCTCTGGTTTTTACGAAACTCCTGAAGCCTGTGGCTCACTTCTTAAGATCAAAGGGTTTGGTTTCTATTATCTATTTAGACGACATACTCCTAATGGGGCAAAGTAGAATCGATTGTGTAAGAAACGTAAATCAGACACAAAATTTACTTGAATCGTTAGGATTTGTTCTAAATATGCAAAAATGTCAGCTCCAACCTGCAAATCAGGTAAAGTTCCTGGGTTTCATGATCAATACTCAGGAATTTAGCCTCAAGTTGCCAGAACAAAAGAAGCAGAAGATAAGAAACCTGTTAGTCAATTTCTCTAAGCAAAAAAGTTGCAAGATTAGGGATTTAGCTAAACTTATAGGAGTGCTGAGTGCAGCCAGCCCAGCTGTAGAATACGGTAGATTGTATACAAGAGCGTTAGAGAGACATAAGTTTCTAGCCCTTCAAAACTCAGACGGTGACTATAGTAGGAGAACGCAAATCCCGAAGGCTGTTCTTCCAGATCTTGTCTGGTGGATCACAACACTTCCTTCATCTAAGCGAGTTATTAGAAGTGATACCTTTAGGATGGAAATATTCTCTGATGCCTCATTATCGGGATGGGGGGCATATTGCAATGGCGAAAGGGCCAATGGTTGGTGGAACCCGTCAGATCGAAACCTCCATATTAACGTTCTCGAGCTAAGGGCAGCGCTGTACGGGCTTATGTGTTTTGCAAAAAACTTACATTCCTGCAAAGTACTTCTACGAATAGATAATACTACGGCTATAGCTTGCATTAACAAGATGGGTAGTGTACAATTTCAAAAGCTCCATCACGAGGCGAGAAGTATTTGGCAGTGGTGCGAATCCCGCGACCTTTGGATTTTCGCATCATATATACAGTCAAAAGAAAATATCGAAGCGGACGAGTAGTCACGAAGACTTCCAATGGAAACAGAATGGGAATTGGCTGACTGGGCATTCAGAAAGATTGATCAAACTTTTGGAAACTTTGATATTGACCTTTTTGCCTCTAATTGTAACCAGAAATGTCCTAGGTTTGTTTCTTGGAAAAAAGATCCTATGTCATATGCTACAGATGCTTTTACTCTGCTATGGACAGACTTCTACTTTTACGCCTTCCCACCCTTCTCATTGATCTTGCGTACTCTAAGAAAAATCAAAGACGACAGTGCAGAGGGAGTAGTGGTAGCTCCTTTCTGGCCAGCACAATCCTGGTTTCCTTTTTTCAAGGAGATGTGGGTCGAAAAACCTATATTTTTTCACCCCAAAAATAATTTGCTTCTTTCCCCTTTCAGAGAAGTTCACCCACTATACAAGACACTTACCCTGGTCGCAGCGCGCTTATCCGGCAGGCCTTCTTGCTAAGAGGAGCTCATGAGCTATCGCTACCTCTCCTATCTTCATCAATAACAGAAGGAACATTAAAGCAGTATGATACGGCATGGAAGTCTTGGTGGATATGGTGCAAGGAAACGAATACTCCAGTCTTCACGGCTCCACTTGATAAAGTGCTACTTTTCCTGACCAAAGTTTTTCACAAAGTCAACTCTTACTCAACTCTAAACTCATATCGCTCGGCGCTCTCTTTAATACTAGGACAAAGCCTGGGGGATAATCCTATTATTCAGAGATTTTGCAAGGGAGTCAGCGTTCAAAAACCTCAAACTCCCAAATATTCATATATATGGGATACCAAGCCAGTGCTGAAGTTTTTATCGACCTTATTTCCTAATGACACTCTGACTTTACAGAACCTAACAAAAAAGCTTATAACTATCCTGGCATTAATTACGGCACAAAAGGTTCAAACCCTTTCCAAAATCTGTATAAACAATATTAAAGTGTGCAACGACCTTTATCTTATCACTATTCCAGAACGCTTAAAAACCACAGCAAGAAACCGATCTCAACCAATTTTAAAAATACCATTTTTTCATGAGCAGCCAGCTTTATGTGCTGCTTCAGTTTTAGCATCTTATATGAAGGTAACGAAAGAATTGAGACCACCAGATGAGAATTCACTTTTCATCACCTTCAAAAAGCCTTACCACGCTGCTTCCACACAGACACTAAGTCGGTGGATTAAGGATACACTAGGAAATAGCGGTATTGGTACCAATATATTCTCGGCTCATAGTACAAGGCACGCCTCAACGTCGGCGGCTTCACGAAAAGGGCTTAATATTGAAACGATCAGACAAACAGCAGGGTGGACTGCTGAGTCCCAAGTATTTTCTCGTTTTTATAATCATCCAACTAAAGAATTGCAAAACTTTGCAGAAACAATACTTAACGAGACTGATTAATTGTATTACCTGATTAATATAACCAAAGATACAATGTACTGCTTATGTATGCACACGCCAGGTACAGGACATGTGATACCTGTTTTTCCCTTGGCCTGTGTACTTTATTTCTTTATCGACAAAATATATATATTATAAATTCTAAGTAAAACATAGTTCTCTACTAAGAGTGTTATCCATTATTCTTAAAAGAATATACAGATATATTATATTATATATATATATTGTAACGAATCAGGCAACCCATGCCTGACCGTTAGCATTCAAACATCAGCCGTTGCGAACATCGAGAACAGTCTAGAACGATCGACAGCAGCGACGAGCTGAGTGACGTCACGACCAATATAAAAGTCGAGGCACCGCTCAGCTCACCAGCTATTCTTGGGTAGACACCAGATAGACTCACAGTTACTTGCTGGTTATCACGAGCATAGAGCTCTGATGAACCGTTAGAATCATCAATTCATATCAATATAATTTATAAATTCAATTTCACTCAGAAAATCAATTATCGAAAGTTGAGAGCATCAGCTAACAGAAATAGTCAAAGAATATTATTAAACAATTTATAGAACAATCAGAGATAAAGTAAATGATAATTTAACTAGGAAAAGAATAGCAAAGACATAATAAAAGATTATATCAAAGTAAGTAAGACATAGGCAACGTGTAAATATAGGTTAGGGTTGCAACCGTAGTTTTAGTTAATTAAATAAATAGATTTTTGAACGTTACAAAAAAGCAATTTAATCAGATGTCAAACCCCTTCCTCCGCCATTTCCAGGTTATAGTTTAAATCTAACAGAAAGCTAGATACAGCCTTGGTGGATCTCCGATCTACCCAGGTCTGGCACAGCTATTATTTGGGAATAAATTAACTTCATTAAATTAACATTTAACAGTTAAGAGGGTAGAGTGCAGCCTTAGTGCGTTATCGTACTCAGGTCTGTGGGGAGGCGGCTTCAGCTACACGGTAGTTCAAGTCCGTAATAGGCACGGCTAATAATTAATAGTAGAAGTCTCAAACAAAAATAAAAATCGAGTAAAGAAAACACAATAACCAACCGGTTCGCGTCACCTTCGGTGTCGCTCACTATCCGTAAAGTTACAATATATATAAAGTAAGAAGAGTCTATCGCGGATAGATGACAAATTTAAACTAAGACACTAGATTTAAGTATACATCCATATCCATTTATATGATGTTATTCTATAGGCCGTATTCAAAGTCAGGTCTTATGTTCAAGATCGTCTTAAGAACAGCTCTTTGCCAATCAAGTCGAGTCTACTAGAGCTGTTCTTAAGAAAATCTAAAAAATAGGACCTGACTATGAATACCGCCCTTATGTATTGGTTCCTACTACATTCTCGAACTACCGGACGTAACTGTGATTCGTCAAGTTTTTGATTATATAGCTTTGAGAGTATGTTCTATTTGTATCTACTGATACTGTACTGATAAAAAAGAAGACTATTCAGATGTACATCTATATATGGGGCATTTCACGTCAATTCGGACGGTCAAAACCCTTCACCTCTCCGATTTCGATTATTTTACGGAACTTTGTTTGTTTTGGTCCAAAAACCACCCTCATTTTTTTCCAGATTTTTAGCGGCTCCCCATCACCACCATACCTCCACATAAACCCCTCAATAACACGGAAAACTTGGACATGATTTAAAAAATTGAAAAAAATTACAGATATAGTACATAATAAACTAAAATTTTTCGCGTTGGAATTGGAGTGGCTCCGACTTTCATTAAGCTGAAAATAATTAAAGAAAATGAGAAAAAATAAAAAATTCACATTTTCCAATCGTTTCAATTAAATTATCAATAAAGAGAATAAAAAACAAAAAATGTTCATTTTTTCAATTCAGTAGAAAAAGAATTTTCACAAATTTTTAGGGATTTCGAATTTGAGAACGATTGCATTTTTGATTTCGATGCATTTTCGTAGCCGTAAACATTATTGTATGGAGCATTGTTTCGTTTTATTTCTTCAGGTACACAGTCAACTGACATACATGTAATATCTGCGCCAGTATCAATAATGAAGTCCACTTGTTTGCAAAACTCTCTTACTACTGCACTAAATGTGAATTCAGTCTTTGTTTTTTCGCCGCTAAGTGGAAAAAAAAACTCAAGTAACATTAATTCGCAACTGCAAGAAAAAAAAAAAAAAAAAAAGTGCACTTTTGTCAGTTGACTGTGTACCTGAAGAAATAAAACGAAACAATGCTCCATACAATAATGTTTACGGCTACGAAAATGCATCGAAATCAAAAATGCAATCGTTCTCAAATTCGAAATCCCTAAAAATTTGTGAAAATTCTTTTTCTACTGAATTGAAAAAATGAACATTTTTTGTTTTTTATTCTCTTTATTGATAATTTAATTGAAACGATTGGAAAATGTGAATTTTTTATTTTTTCTCATTTTCTTTAATTATTTTCAGCTTAATGAAAGTCGGAGCCACTCCAATTCCAACGCGAAAAATTTTAGTTTATTATGTACTATATCTGTAATTTTTTTCAATTTTTTAAATCATGTCCAAGTTTTCCGTGTTATTGAGGGGTTTATGTGGAGGTATGGTGGTGATGGGAGCCGCTAAAAATCTGGAAAAAAATGAGGGTGGTTCTTGGACCAAAACAAACAAAGTTCCGTAAAATAATCGAAATCGGAGAGGTGAAGGGTTTTGACCGTCCGAATTGACGTGGAATGCCCCATATATAAAGTAAGAAGAGTCTATCGCGGATAGATGACAAATTTAAACTATAAAACACTAGATTTAAGTATACATCCATATCCATTTATATGATGTTATTCGATGGGCTGTATTCATAGTCAGGTCTTCTGTTCAAACATTCTCGAACTACTGGACGTAAATTATGATTAGTCAAGTTTTCGATTTTATACATTTGAGAGTTCGTTCTACTTGTATCTACTGATATTATACTGATGTAAAAAAAAAAAAAAAAAATATCGAAACAAGAAAAAATGGGTAAATACATTATTGACCAATTAATAAAGGCAGCCAACAATAATCCATGTATCAACTGTTCAATTTATTCATACTTTAATAACACCCTACACTTGGGCTATTAAAGCCGGGTTTCCTCAATCGTCTGAGCGCCATCATCGTGACATACGTCGTAATTGACGTCGTACGTTGCCGTTAATGACGTCGTAATTTGCGAAATAAGTGACGCAATACATTATCCCAAATTGCGAAGAACATATGTTATTCGCCCGGCGAGTGCCTTTGGGCACGCCTTCGGCCGTCGAAGTTGACGTCGTTTCGACGTGAGCGCGACTTGATTTACACCGTAGATATTTTTAATAGGGTAGCGTATTCGTATGCCAGTTTCCTAGCTTGGATTGTTGTGAGCCCATAATGCATTTTACAACATTTAGTAATGTAATCGTTTGAAAGTGTCTCTTCTTCTATGGAAAATACTTGAAGACTAGTGAATTTAGAGTTAAAAATGCGAGTGCTACTTTTTTCCACATCAACCCTATTTTTAAATTTTCACACGACTTTCCAATGTTGAAGCTTTCACATTATATCTATCCGCAGCTTTTCTATATGATAATTTTCCCTGTATTACATCATCTATAGCTGACCGCATCGAATTTTCGTCCACTTCTTTGCTCCGCGTCTCCTTTCTTTTGTATGTTCGCACCATGGTACTGTAAAAAATAAATTCATATGGTTGTATGTTTAATAGCAATAGGAGGGGCACATCCGTACGTGTACGAATGTGCCCCTCCTATTGCTGTCCGAATGTACCCCCGTGGTACTTACATAGAAAAACCTTAATTAGTGTTTGATATAAAAAAAAAAAAAATTAGAAATATTAGTCATTAAACACTAACCTAAGAATATTTACTTATCGTTAAGGTAATCATTTTGTTAGAAATAAAAAAAAAGTATTCATAAAACGATCGTGAACTTCGATAAAATAATTACTCATCAAGCGCGAAAACACTTCGCTACCTGTCAGATCCCTCGCAGTGGCACGACCGGCGGGTTGACTGGGCAACAACATGGCGACTACTACAGCCGCGCGCACGTGCAAACATATGTTTATACACCGCTTGGTTTCGGTCTAAAAGCTAGTGTATGTATGTGCCCCGTGTACGAATGGTCGCAATCTTCCCCTACTTTTCTTGGGGGGGGGGGGGTCACCCAATCGGTTACCGATTCGTCTATTTTCTCCTAAACGGGGTAATCAATCGACTTGTCCTTTCGGCAGCCGATGTTTGACGAGTAATGAGTTCGAACTGGTACGTTTGATCGGATGAAATCGGGATTTTTTTATTTTTTTCGATCGAAAAGTGTTGGCGTGCCATTTATTGCGACTTATATCAAAGCCCACGCATCAAAAATGCAAAATCGACTCCCTGAGCCCGATTCTGTTAGAAATTCTGCACATAACCATCCCAAAACATCTTTGTTTTCGACAACGATGAAGGTGGAAGTTGTATTCCACGTTTTTGTAGTAATTTTCGCGATTGTCAGCTTGTCAGAGACTGGGGGCGGCCATTGCCGCTACAGCTGCTACAGCTGCCGATATAATGCGGTAATTCCCAGAACACCCGTGCGATGTCACCGTAAAAGTATACTATACTATAGTAAAAGGATGAAGTTCAGATGGGCGCGTGGCGACATCTCACGGGCATTCTGGGAACCACCGCGTTATATCAGCAGCTGTAGCGGCAATGGCCGCCCCCAGTCTCTGACAATCGCAAAAATTACCACAAAAACGTGGAATAGGGGAGAGTGGGGTAATTGCGGACGGCGGGTAATCCCGGACACCCCTATTTAAGGTACTTCGCGTTACCTGACCCCCCTATGACTTTGTCACGTGACAGTCTATGCCACGCTCAGTGCCTGAAAAAAAAACAAAGGCAGGCCACATACACTGCCAAATATAAGGCTCACTATAGATTTTTGCTACGTTTGATGTAATATTACGATCCTAAATATTTGGGTGATGTGTCCATAATAATCACAACAAAATCTTGCCTACATTTTTTGCTGCTAAGGAGCACCATAAAGCATCGATATACCGTAGGAATTTTTAATCTGTTCATGGTGTACTTGTTTAGTTTACTTTATAGCCATTCTCTCTGTTTGGGGCAATTGCGGACATCGTCGTACGGGTAATTACGCACGAAGAATTAGGGGCGAGTGGGGTAATCACGGACGGCGGGTAATGGCGGACACGCCAGATTAACTTTTTTTTTTTAATGGGATTTCGCTGTGATTCCGGTACTATTTAGACCTATGTCCGTGATTACCCCACGCACCATCCGTAATTACCCCACGCGTTGTGGGGTAATTCCGGACACTAGCGTTTTGTTTTTTCGTTGAAATTTGATTCTATTTTGAAAATTTATCTACGTTGTTGATGAGAACGTGAAGTTGGTTAGTTTAAGTACACTTCTAGTGATATATAACATTCGTAACTTGATCTGGTTTTGTGTTATTTCAGTTCTCCCTTAAGTGTTCACAATTACCCTACTCTCCCCTACAACTTCCACCTTCATCGTTGTCGAAAACAAAGATGTTTTGGGATGGTTATGTTCAGAATTTCTCACAGAATCGGGCTCAGGGAGTCGATTTTGCATTTTTGATGCGTGGGCTTTGATATAAATCGCAATAAATGGCACGCCAATACTTTTCGATCGAAAAAAATAAAAAAATCCCGATTTCATCCGATCAAACGTACCAGTTCGAACTCATTACTCGTCAAACATCGGCTGCCGAAAGGACAAGTCGATTGATTACCCCGTTTCGGAGAAAATAGACAAATCGGTAACTGATTGGGTAACCCCCCCCCCCCCCCCCCCCCCCCCCCCTTAAATCACCATATGTGATGAAAAGTAAAAATTATAAAAAAAAAAAGAATCATATAATGAAAAAAAAGTGAATAAAAAAAAAGATGAAAAAGAAAAAAGGTACAAAAAAATATTCTGATTCAGAAACGTATTAAATATAAAATACAGTGATTGGTTTGAATTTGAAGAAACATCATTTTGATTTGGAAATGTCAGAAATGAAAAGTAAAAGAAAGAAAAAGTAAATATACACATTAGGGTGTTTCATTTTTAGGCAATATTTTTTTTTTCGATGGCATACCAGAAAATCTTATACTTTATAAAAAATAAAAAATTTTGCCGCCTGGTAAAAGGTTTTAGGTCTAATAGCGGCTTAGCTCATTCAAAAATTCGATTTCCCACCTAAATAACACAGGAAATTTTTTTTTTTTGTTTAATTGAATTTTTCGTTGCTGAAAAATTGTTTTTCGAAAAAACCTTCGTATAGTTTTCGAAGGAAATTAAATTCTCTACAAAAATGTCTCTGTTGTCGAAGACCGTACAGTATTAGGTCGTAATTATTTTTATTGGTTCTTCCGATGTGATGAAATGTTTTTTTTTTTTCCAGCTCAACATATATTTGTAATTGTCTTTGTTGAATATTTATTATGATCCAAAGAGTTATTACCATTCATCTGTAGTTCACCTACAAAAATGTCTCTGTGGTCGAAGACCGTACAGTATTAGGTCGTAATTATTTTTATTGGTTCTTCCGATGTGATGAAATGTTTTTTTTTTTTCCAGCTCAACATATATTTGTAATAGTCTTTGTTGAATATTTATTATGATCCAAAGAGTTATTACCATTCATCTGTAGTTCACCTTCTACTTCTACATGATCCCCCTTTACGAAATCGTATACCGTATCTTCCATTTTCGGAATGCGAACTTCAATCTTAAAATTTCCGTCAGTGATAGAACCACATCCGAAGTCGTTCCCTGCATTCGTTGACTGTTTGACAATTACTCCAAAGTTTGTTTTTGCGAACCCTTGCACTTCTGTAACATGATTAGATATATGTAACTGACCTTATTTTTGCTGAATTATTTATTTATTAAAAATTAATCGAAATTCTATTCATTCGATTCATTATATTTGTTTTTTTTTTTCGATCAATTTCTAATTAAACATAACTTTTTGTCAAAAAGAGTCACTTTTGTCTCAATATTTTTCCAAACTTGATTATGAACTCGATAGTATAAATGTAATAACACTCACTGATGCACTTGTTGGTTGCACCCCCAATATTCTTCAATAGTATGAGTTCTGGCGCTGTGACGGATGCTTCCATTATCGAATGGTACCCAAATATGTTCAACTTTGTTGCAGACTGTATGATCAAATCAAAGTTTATGGTTCCTCTATTGAAATTCCCAACTAAAGAAGGTTTAGCGTATGCACCATCGATGTGTAATATCTATAATTTGAAAGTCCAATAATTCAGCAGAGTGTGATGACAAATTTGAAACAGAAATTGAATAATTTTTTAACTTCGTCATGGATATTATTCTAATTCAGCGATATCAATATTTCATCAATTTTTGCGTAACTTTTCCAAAACATTTATTTGATATTTCATGCACGTACTGAATTTGGTTTCAAGATTGTTTCACATCGATCCACTTCACTCCGCCAGGCCACAACTTGAATACGGTCTCCTGAACCGTTGTTTAAGGGGACCCGTACAGTTTGAAATTTTGCAAAAATCGTTTTTTCGTTTTTTGCGGTATATGCTATCTCAGGGTCATATCTATCTCTAAAAAAATTGGCGTCGACGAATTCGTAAAAGTGACAGAGTTATCGACCGAGATTCATAATTGAGCTTTGGCGAACTGGCGCAATTAGCGCTGTCGCCTTATTTACATGTCGCTCACATGTTTTGTGACCGGCCATTGTTTTCTGAACGCTTTCTGAAATCGTGTCAACGTTCCCGCTTTTTAAATCCGTTCCGATTGCAATAAATAAAAAAACAGTACTTTTCAGTACTAAAAAATCCGCGATTCAATCGTGCTAAAATCTACTTTTGCTACTTGTGTGTGTGACATCAAGTTACAGTGTGTGTGAGGTTTATTTGTGGGAAACCACCGACTAACCTCAAAGTAAGTATCGTATAATGATAATAATAATAATAATAATAATAATAATAATAACAATAATAATAATAATAATAATAATAATAAATAATAATAATAATATCATTAATATTAATATTATTATTATTATTATTATTATTATTATTATTATTATTATTAATAATAATAATAATTCTCTCCCCCAAGTCGTGATGGACGCGATCAAGCCTGTCTTCGAAAATCTCACAGCTCCAGAACTACTCACCCGCTGCGTTGGTGGTAAGACTCAGAACGCTAATGAGTCACTGAACAACGTGATTTGGAAATTCCGCCCCAAGAGAGTGTACACAGGACGGAAAATAGTGTCTATAGCAGCAAATCTCACAGCAATAACTTTCTCCGAAGGAGCCACTGGGATTCTGAAGGTCATGACTGCACTTGGAGTGACCCCAGGATCTCACGCAAGAGCTCAAATGATTCAGACTAACCAAATACGCTTGGAATAGGCTCGACGACAGGCAGCTGATAGTACTCGAGAAGCCCGAATCGCTATCAGAAGACTGCGGCTAGGTCAAAATGAGGCTGCAGAAGCTAGGGAAGGACCGTCATACGCTGGCGGAGCTTTTTGAAGATGGTTCGTTAGAAATATTACTTTGAAAGTTGGAAAGGAAAAGAACAATTTTTTTCGTCGAAATAAAAAATGGTCACTTGAGTCAAAATTTCTTTCCAAACAACTTTTGTTTGTAACAATTTTTCATATCTTGAACTTTTCTAGTAGTTATTTCCGATTTTTTAGTTAAAACTTAAAACGCGTTTATCTCAAAACTATGTTTTTGGAGCTGTGTCGTAAGGTTTTAGGAGTACCGTTGGACCGATTTGGCTCGGCTAGGGCTTATTTTTTTCAGAAAACCAATCCTCATCGTATGAACGAGGGAAATTTGGAAATAAAATTTTTGGACCAAGTTATCTGCAAAAGAGTGGCCACATTTTGGGTGAATTTTGATAACTCGCTATAACTTTTAACATGATTTTTTTTTTACAGATCCCCGCGTTCATACGATGTAGGATTGCGCTCCGAAGAAAGTGAGACGTCAAAATGTGAAATTGGACCAACCGTGTGGCTGAAACCTTACGACAACTGATTTGGGCAACATGATTTTTTTGACATGTAATGAACTTTGGTTAAGTTATAAATGATTTTTGGAGTATGTTGAATTCATTGGTTCAAACTGTACTGGTCCCCTTAAGTAAAATTTGAAGAGTCTGAGATTTTTTGCGCCTACCAACCTTGACGCTTCAAATGTATCCACATAACCGATTACTTCTCTGTAAAACAAAATATGTTGTCAACTCGATTGGTGTAGATCATGGAATTCAGCAAATTATAACAGTGAATTCATTTTATTGCATGTTGAATTTGAATGTAATATTTTCATGGTCTATCTGAATTCAATTCAAATAAAATAAAGAATGTACTGACACCGTGGAATCGTATGCTGTAATTTTGTGTTGTTCGCTTGAAGTATATTTAATTTTCGACAAGTCACAGTCCAGGACATCATTTTCGTCCTTCTCATAAAATTCGCCGTCTTCGTCTTCTTTAAGTAGTAACGATTCCGAAGATGCTACACAAACAAATTAATATGACGGTGAACGGCGTGAATTAGGGAACATTGAAATATTAAATCAAATGAATCTAACATGACATGAACGAATCCACCCTGGAAATATGGCCCAGTATAATTGAATCTCCTTTTCATATCATTGATTATTACCAATGGGAATAGAAGACGAAGAAGTATTATATTGCGTGTACTTAGTGCTGCTTTGAGAATTTTCAGAAGACATAGTCACTTCAACTTCGTATTTTTTTACTGTGATATCGGTTAAATTATTTTCAAATATAATTTTTTTCACGTCCCACAGTGGGACAGAATCCCAAAAAGCTGGCCAAAACCTCGAAAACCAAGGTTTTATTTCAGGTTTCTTTTGTTGCGGAATGTGAAGTAGGGGTATCGAGGGTCCCCAAACAACCATTCTCTAGGCGCAGGTATATTTCTTGTGCCTGCAGGATCAGTTCGAATGTGACCGTTACACGAGTCTCATCGAACTACCGGATTTGACGCGCACCATATGCCACAGAAAAACCACGATATAACCATGAAAAATAGTGTGATTGGAAAAGTGTGAGATGGATACTCTTCGTGAACGTATGTAGAATGAAATACAATTTACATAATTGCAAAATTGTTATTATAAAAAAAGTTATTCATTATGAATTGAGCGTGTCTTTTCGAGAAAACGCAAACGACAAGTAAACTTTCAGGCAGACATAACTTGATCGCTCGTCCTCGCTCGTTCATTAGATTTTTTTTTTATTGGATTGCTTATCTCTCAACGAAAAAAAAAGCGTGGTCGACGAACTTGCGCATTTTTGCGCGAACGGAGATATGATTTTTTTTCTGAAGCCGTGCAAATTTCGACGTGGTATTTTGGTATAAGGGGGTTTTCGGGGTCGCTGATTTACATATTATTTCTGAACTTCTTTCATTTCTAGTTATTCGTTGAGGATGAATAAACATATGTCTTCAATAAATTATTGTGTACATTGAATAAAACATAGTATAACATGTCACAATATAGTAGTGTCACATAGTATAGTGAGATCTTTTGTTTTCGCTCGCTGTTTATTCTATTCACGGGCTAGTTTCGGCTCCGAGGGATATAATCCCATATTATTGACTGATTTCAGGAACTGCAGACATGAGAGAAGCACAGCAATTGACAAGGAAAGAGATATTCCGCATAATTAAGAATACTATTGCTTCTCAAACTGTGGACGATGCAGCTCTCATTCTTGAAGCACCTTTGACAGCAGACACAGATTGGCAATGGGGCGCATCTGTTGAAGCGAGGACGGCGAATCAACTTTGGCCAGCGGAATGATCCTAGCCTTTTTCCAAGCATCAGGAAAAATCGCAGAGCTAAGAGAAAGATTGAAAAGTACAAGCAGGAAAGGAAAAATAGCCGGAAGGGCGTCCTTTACATTGCGTAGCGACAGATCGTCGGAGCCACGAGATTGCGATGAGAAGTGGGATATAGCATCAGAGAGCGCGGTCGGTGAGATATCACTAAAATAGAAGAGCGAGTCGTCATAGACCGGCGGTTGCGCGTACGCTTGTAACGGCGATATAAGGCGTCTCGGGCGCGTTCTTGAGCGTAAAGGTCCGGCGAGTTCCAGGGCGGAGTAGCCTGCTTAGGACGAAAAGAGCGGTAGGGGGCGAGCGCGTCAAGCGCCTCGGTGAGGTTGCTGTGCAGGCAATGCAGAAGTTCGTTGACCGATGAGGGTGACAGGAAACACTCCCAGCTGGCAGCATCCAAGGTGCGAATGAAATCGTCGGCAGCAAAAGCACGGTAGGAGCGAGCGGAGAAGAGCCTAGACTCGCGAGGTGCGGGCCAGGCAAGGCATACGAAGATCAAGTCGTGACCAGCTATGAACGGCGTTTCCGATTGTCCATGGCTACGAATGAAGTCCCGATCACTGACCAGGCAGAGGTCGAGCAGAGAGTCTGCTGCGTGCGTGTGGTGGGTAGGCGCGAAGGGCACAATATAAAGCGCACGAGTGAAGCAAAAGGAACGGACGTTTTCAGTATCATACGTGTCTGCAAGCTGATTAGCGTTGAAGTCACCCAACACTATAGAGAAGGTGTAGTCGGTCGCGAAACGGTCAAAGTCAGCAGCAAAAGATGTCAAGTTCGCTGTCTTCGGTGGGCGGTAGACTACAGCAACGAGAAACGGGGGGATCCCAGGAGACCGGACCTCCGCAAGAAGATACTCCGGTACTCCGGAGTAGGGAAGCGGTGAGACAGCGAGGATTCTGGAGCAAAGAGAATTCTTGACGTACAGGGCGACACCGCCACCCCCCTTGCCACTGCGATCATTACGGAGAATGGAAAACCCAGATAAGGAAACCGAGGAATCCAAAACACCAGAATAGAGCCAGGACTCACTCACCGCGATGAGGTGATATGACGAGGAGACGAAATGGCGGTGTAGGTAATCTATGTGGCCACGGATGGAGGTGGCATTGATATGGCAGATGTTAAGTGAGGAATGTGACGGACCGGAGGAGGACGATAGGCCAGAGGAAGGACGTCATTGCTGAGGGGGTGACAGTGGCGAGGCAGAGGTTGACTCAGAAGATGATGAGGTCGCAGACGACGCTGGTTGGGGGGGTAACAGTGGCTCCCGAAACAGCCGATGTGGTACCACGAAGCTGCGTAGTTGAAGCACCGCGGCCACTACCACGACCGCGGCCACGTCCATGGTTAGAGCGAGAGTGAGTGGGTGCTGAGCCCGAGGTGCCAGGGCGTGACAGATCCGACACCAATCCTGGAGGAGAAGCAGAAGGAGACTCGGCCTCAAGAGCTTCAAGATCTTCAACTGAACGTATACGCCGAGTACGCTCACCATCTCGGAGCTTGATGAGAACGACACCATCATTGTGCCAGACGTATTTATAGCCACGGGCTTTAGCTGCAGACTTGGCAGCAACGAGGAGTTTGTATAGCCCACCGGGAAGAGCCTCGTTCACATTGATGGTAAATGTGGGGCCAGCTGGCCGAGGATCGAGCTCGGAAGTGCGAAGGATGCCTCTGCTCTTCTTAGCTGCAAGAAAACTGAGACACAGAGCGCGCGAACGAAGTCTGACAATGATGGGCAGGCGGAAGTCCTTCCGACGGGCTCTAGAGCGGGATACCAAGAAGCGCGAAGATAAAACATCTCCGTCCACTAGAGCAAGTTCAAGAGCAGCAGCAACTTGGGAGACGACAACAGCGGTGGCATCCGACGAAGCGCAGGGAATCCCGGAGATGATAATTTCGGGCCCGCAGAGGAGAGCCGAAGCTCGCCGCATTTCCTGCTCACCAGCGGCTCGGGAGCGCTGGAGAGCGCCAACAGTGGACTGTAGTTTTTCCATTTCCGCGGAGAGAGCGGCGTTCTTACGCTCTAGGTTAACGATACGGGCAGAATTGTCATCAATTTGAGCCTGCATGGCAGGCAACCCGCTGAGGCGACTGTCGATGTCGTCAAATCGCGCACCAACCTCATCGAATCTAAGATCAATTCGACGCATCAACTCATTAACAAGATCACTTGAGGGAGCAGCAGCAGTGCCTGTCGACGACGAGCTAGTAGACGGCGGATCAGGGGGCGTCGGTCTAGATGAAGGCAGGGGCTGAGAACCAGGTTGCAGATACTGCAGTGATGTGTCCCGGCAACAGCGAAAGGATCCAGTCGCAGACGCTTTTTTCTTGAGGCAACTAGGATGATAGAACGAGTTGCTCTCAGCGCAGTGGACAGAATCCACAACCGTTCTGTTGCAACCAGAGCAAGGCCGAGTGGGTCCCATGCTGGCGATTGACAGCGAGCCGATGGGTTACCGACCGAAAGCCGAAGTGAGTACCGGAGACAGACGCGAGATGGCGCTAGTGGTCACGAAGAGCACGCAAGGATCCAGCGGACAGGCGATCGATAACGGTTTGAAGGTGGTCACGAGGTGATAAGAGACATGCGCATACCGGAGCTGATGACAGGTGTAGGTTATGGCGTCCAGAGTAGCCAGAAAATCCAGAGAACACAGCCAGAGAAAAAGAGCCGCAGAAGTACCCAGAGCCAGATGAGACAGATAGGATAGCAAGCCAGAAGAAGGCTTGCAATAAGGCGCATGCAAGATAACTGCAAAAAAGCGGCCCGAAGGCAAAAGGCGGCAGTAAAAGCTCAAAAAAGCGGGAGCAGAGAAAGATACGTGCAGGCGTACTTACAGAGATAGAGAGAGAGAGAGAAAGAGAGAGAGAGAGAATAAAATAGAATAGAATAGAATATGTGTTTATTTATCCATAGCAATATTGGACAAGCCTATCCTGTATTTACAATTCAGTATACAGGGTAGGCGGAGGGAAAGCTTAACCTAATACTTAATACTAGGTAGAGAGGGAGAGAGTACATAGTACAGAGCAAGCAGACAAGTTGTATATTGTAACTTTCTATGCTTATGTTCCTCCAGCTGAAGGCCAGAGGAATTAAGCTAGTCCGCGTGAATTCTTTGTCACGGGTGTGATGTTTTGGAGCTCCTCTTGGGTGAAAGTTGAAAAACCCTTATATACCCTAATGCAGACTCGGATAGATTTTACTCTAACAGAGCTGACTCCCTACAGACTTGGGACTTGTCCAACCTGCAAGACTAGGATAACACCTTTGGTATTATCGTAGCTGTTCGGTCAGACGAGCCGAAGCTGTGTCTTACAGACTTGGGATGTCGAAGTTTTCCAGACTAGGATAATGATTGAACACTATCGTAGCTATAAATACTTCAACACCGAAGCTGTTTTCTAGCTAAAACGATTTTACCTGAAAAGAAAGGATTCAATGATGCAATCGAGGATAACGGAAAATAAAGAACAGATTCCTAAGTTTCTAAGGAAATATTGACTATCTGGTCGTGTGCAAAATCTTTAATTAATTATCAAATAAATTTTAATTGGTTATAAACGGTTCGATTTCTTATTTCTTACTTATTCTACTTTATTCTACCTTAATTCTAAGAGCGTTTGTTTTAGTGCTTTTGCTTGAGTTTGCTTTCTGTGAGTTTATTTGAGTGAAATTGATTTTATTGTTTGATTTCTTTGTTTTCTTTCTTTACGTTATAAAATCTCTTTAATATTTATACGATTTTGAAATTGTCTGAAATAAATGATTCTAATGCTGCTTTAGCTAATAGATCGAGAATTTTGAATAATGAATTTAATGCTCAGTCGCCGCTCTGGCTGACTAGCGAAATAATAATGTCCTGATGAGACGTGCCGACCGGTATGGCTCAACTAACGCTAACCGTCGTGTGTCGCGCACCGCCTTATATACCAAATATTAGCGTCACGTGACGCTTGCTGATCGGCAAGGTGGTGTTCGTCTCCTTGTCCGTGTGATCTGGCTATGTGTGAGCGCTGGATACGTTACAATATATAGGCATATAAATATACCTATATATTAGACCGGTTCAAAAAAATCGACTATTCTTTTTCTTTCAATTTTCGCATTGAAATACTTTCGGGGGGCTGAAAAAAGATGCCTGTTAAAAGCGGAGCTGTTAAGGTGAAGTGAAACGTTTGTCAGAACTTCGAAAACGGGAATCGTGAATTCTCCGGAACTACTGAATCAATCGCGATGAAACTTGGAGGGATTACACATAATTGTGGCAGAAAGTGGCTGATTATTTCACTTTTCCAAAATTTGACAAAAATTTTCACAGATTGACGTACCGACCACATAAATCGCGAGATTATTCACTGTTGCCGTAGATAGTCGCATTTTTCCCGATAATTAACCACTCCGCAATGAAAAACTACACACTTTGAGCCTAATCTCGTGTCATTTGATGGAGAAATGGCTGAGAATTGACGATTCTCCGTTGCTCATAACTAAAAAACCGATATTCAGTTGAGATCACAACCCTTATCTACATTTAGTCGAGATCACAGCCTGTATCGAAATTGCAGCCAGTATATTTGCAAATAATCTAGCGGTGGACAGAGGTACCAAACGTTCGGTAGTTCTGTTTTACCGCGGTGCAAGGCACCCGGCCGTGGCCTTGAAACGTTTCACTTCACCTTAATATTAAGATTTAGAGGTCGCTCATCGCAGATTTCTATTTTCCATTTGAATAGCATAGGAAATTTTTTTTTTTTTTTTAATAATTTTGTAGCTTACAAGCCAATGAACAAATCCAAATGACTCAAACATATTTTCATAGGAAATTGAACACTCTACAAAAAGCTTCTCTTATCATTTTTTGATAAATTGACTCCTTCCAAAGTTATTCAAGCTCAAATTTCAACTTATAGTTGAGTAAACTATTTTTTTTTCTGATTTTTTTTCCACAATGATAGGTACATTTTTTAGAGTGTTCAATCCCCTATCAAAATATGTAAGAGTCATTTGGATTTGTTGATTGGTTTGTGAGCTACGAAATTCTGAAGAAAAAAAAAATAAAATTCCTATGCTATTTAAATGGAAAATAGAAATCCGCGATGAGCGACCTCTAAATCTTAATATTAAGAGCTCCGCTTTTAACAGGCATCTTTTTTCACCTCCCCGAAAGTGTTTCAATGCGAAAATTGAAAAAAAAAAGAATAGTCGATTTTTTTGAACCGGTCTACTATATATATAGAAACACCCGCATTCGCACGAGAGACAAGGGAAACCGCCGAAAAACCTTGTCCAGGTGTAGCCGGATCCAAGCTCAAACCACCGTGAGTCAAGTCGCGCCTGAACGGCGTGACCCGTCTTACATTTTTTGCAGGCTGCCGCTTAGGCATTCCTAGACTCGCTTGGGGATTTGAACTGAGGTCCTCCCGCTCCATAGTCTCGAGTGCTAGCACTACGCTACTACTGTCGGTGACAGAGAGAGATTGATTGATTGATTGATTGATTGATAAGTTTATTAATGCCTTGGAGAACCTTGAGGCAAATTTGGTACATAAAGTAGACTAAGTATACAGAGAATATTTGAATTTTCATAGCAAACCAAGCAATGATAGAGTATGAAGAAAGTGGTAATACATAAAAATGCCCTGAGGCGATTTGTAAGATAGCAGGCTAAGCATGCAATAAAATAAAATAAAATGTCAGTGCAGCAGTTTAGAGATAAAAATAAATAAATAGTAAAGACTAAAAGAGTATAAGTATATAAAATAAGTATAAAAATAGTACATAAGAATTACATGGATGATAAGTGGCCTTAGAGACTCAAGTAGGCATACTGGCCTTGGGTTAATCGTTAAAATAGATACCAAAAGATACAGAATAGTCAAAGATAATAGTAATAGTAAGATAGAGTATCAAAAGATCAGACTCCCCAACGCAGCCAGCTAGGAACGCACGTCAGCAAGATTCTGTGTCGATAGAAAACAAATAAGCATGCAAGTCCCTCTTAAAAGTACCTATAGATGGTAGGGAGGTAATGTTCTGAGGCAAAGAGTGCCAAAAGTAAACTGCAGTCAGGAGAAAAGAATTCCGAAATACACAGGTCCGATGCACCGGCGTATGGAAAACTGTAGGAACAGCCTGACGCGAAGGACGAGAGCCGCTTGGACAATGTCGAGTAAAAAGGTCGGACAAGTACGCAGGCACCGCTCCATGCAAGACATTGAAGACCATTATGCCGAGAAAATACTGACGCCTCAATCTCACTGAGAGCCATCCCAGCTGTCTGCGATATGGGGTTACATGTTCATCTCGACGCAAGTCGAAGATGAATCTGATCGTACTATTAAGGAATCTTTGAAGTACGAGGTTTAGTTCTTCGGTCAAATCATTAAAAACAAGGCAACAGTAATCAAGCAGGGGGAAGATGAGAGAGACAACAAGAGAAGATCTTAACTCACGAGACATGGAACTACGGTGGTATTTGAGGCGAAAAAGTGAAAAATTCACCTTGTTAGAGACAGACATAACGTGGCAACGCCAGGAGAGATTAGCAGACATAATGACTCCAAGGTTACGGACACTACTAACGTAACGGAGCATGGTCTCCTCAACAGAGATGGGAGGCAGACTGTCCAAGTCAATCCTGTTAATAAAGGTACCACTGCCCTGAATAAGAACCTTAGACTTAGTTAAATTGAGTTGTAGTCCGTTTAAATGTGCAAATTCAGCGATGACTCCAACGTCATGGGTGATCTTCGCAATACCATCAATAAGCTCAGAGGGAGGACAAGAAAGATAAATCTGCGTATCGTCAGCAAAAATAAGGTGTTGAGAGTACCGTAGTCTGGCCCCAATATCATTAATAAAAAGAGAAAATAGAAGGGGACCGAGAACTGACCCCTGCGGAACCCCGGATGACGTACCCAGCCAAGCCGAGCAAGTACCCTGAGCATCCACGACAGCCTGAGAGCGACCAACCAGGTATGAAAAAAACCCAACGTAGGGCGCCCTCAGAGAAACCAATCCCCCTGAGCTTTTCAAGCAAGCGAAGATGAGGCACCGTATCAAAGGCCTTACTAAAATCAAAAAGAACCAAAATAGTAACACATCTCTCATCAACACCCCGCCTAACATCATGGCTAAGACGCAATAACGCCGTTTGAGTGCTAAACCTCGCACGGTAACCCGACTGCCTCGGGTCTAAGATATTATGTTCATTAACATAGCACAAGATTTGTCTATGAACGACTCTCTCAAAAAGTTTACCCAGCTCGCAGAGGTTAGCTATAGGACGAGTGTCAGACGGAGAACGCGGATGATTGATCTTTAAGAGAGGCCGAACAAAAGCACGTTTCCAACACGACGGATAAAAGCCTAATTGAAAACAACGATTAAACAGCGCAGCGAGCTCAACAGACAGCAAGGGTAGAGCCTGATGTATAATAAACAGAGACAGCTTATCAGGCCCCACAGTATGAGATGGCTTGGTAGTAGACACAATAAGCCTAGCAATACTATCAGGAGTGACTGGTAAGAACTCGAAAAGTACCTGACCCGGCAGCAGCATAGGCATATTAGCTAACAATCCCTCGAGATCATCGAGGCTACACGCAGGCGACGCGTTACCAACAGTTGCAAACGAAACATTAAGCTCATCAATAGAGAAAAAATTAAGCGGAGAAGCCGGACGTGACTTAATCAAACCAAGATTAGCTAGCTCCCTCCACAGCTTGGCAGGCTCAGTAACGGAAGAGAGTCTGCGAGAGATGTAATTGCTGGCTGCGATTCGCAAATCATTTTTGAGTTCATCACGATAGTGCCGGTACGTAGCTAACCCCAGGAGACTACCCGTTCGCCGAGCTTGCTTATACATAGTATTACGCGTTCTGATCCTAGATTTTAGAAGATCAGTAAGCCACGGAGCAGGAGGCTTATTAACACGGAAGGTACGCAGGGGCGCATGCAAGTCGACCGAAGCTACCACAGCATCATTCAGTTTGGAGACGAATGTCTCAATATCATCAGCATCAGAAACGCGCGCCGGTGCTTCAGGAACATTAACAGCCAATTCATTCGAAAGCGTAGTTAAAAAAGCATTCAGATCAAAGCGCTTAAAATCACGGCGAGAAATCACACGATGGCACGCACGCTCTACTTTGAAATTAAAGGTCAGCTCAATCAAATCGTGACCAGTAATAAATGGAGAGTCAGTCTTGGAGAAGGCAGAAACTTTGTCTAGGTCATCAACAATAAAAACATCCAGCCAGGAATCCGAGGTCTGCGTGTGATGCGTGGCATCCGACTCGACTATATGTAACGCTTGCGCCTGAACAAACTCACAAAGGAACGTGGCTTCAACATTAGAACTAAGTAAGTTACAATTTAAGTCACCCGAAATGATCACATTATTATAAGCAGGAACTAGTCTGGAGAATGAAAGAATAAAATCGTTAAAAAGAAGGCCTTTAGGCCTCCTATACATCGATGTAAATAAAAGCGGGTGTGAGTCACCACAACGAATGTCAAGTATTAAAAACTCGGGTGAGTTAGTGAATTGACTCGGGGAGGCAGCCAAAACCTTCACCTTCAGCGTGTTGTGGACATAGCATGCAACACCCCCACCTCCTTTACCTTCCCTATCGTTACGAATTAGCAGATAGTTATCAAGCCGTACCAGTTCATCAGAGGATCGAGATTTTAGCCACGTTTCAGAAATCGAAATGATATGATAGAAATTGGACGTCAGGTGCGCGCAAAAGTAATCAAAGTGGTTCAGAAGAGAACTAGCAATAAATTGAGCAATCCTGATATTAGTAACCGGAGGCGCACTCGAGACTGACACATCAGGTGCTAGTCAAGCCAGCTTAGCAAGATCATCCTCAGATTTAACCATAATCACCGGAGCTCCATCAGATTTACGCACGCAGATACTACCAGATCTGAGCCAAACATATTTGTAGCCCGACTTCGCAGCCACAGCTTTAGTCCGACAAAGTAGTCCATGTAACGCAAATGGCATCAATTCATTAACAAAGATCTTACCAGAGAGGTTGCGTGAAAAGACTTCAGCCACCATCAGATCTTTTTTAGCGCGCTTCATAGTAATAATGTGATCACGCACCATGGCAGATCTTACAGTTACAATCAAAGACTTAGAACTAGACACAGCCGTGGAAGCACCCATGGTCACATTCTCGCCTACTGCTAACCTAGACCCACTTGCCACCCCTCGATTTACCACCGACGCAGACGGCTTTTTGATCAACGGACGAATGTCAAGAACATCATTGATCAACTCAGGGATCATAAGAGCCCCGAAGACCGACTGGACAACCGACCTAGGCGGATCGGAGATAGTAGAGGGTATGCCGGCTAAGATGACCTCAGCAGCAACAGGAGCCGGAGCCGGAACAGGTCTAGCAGTCGCGGCAGCCTTAATGGCTTCCATGTCCTGAAGAATCCGAGCATTACTTGCCTCAAGAGCAGATCCAAGAACGGATCCAGATGCAGTCGCTGCCTTAATGGCATCAATTTCGCGTAAAATTTGAGCATTACTGACCTCAAGACGCGCAATAACCACACCGTGGCTATCAATCCTCTCAACCAACTCTGGCAGACACTTTAACCGATCGACAATGTCACAATTAGTCTGAGTTTGTTTCGTAATTAATGCTGCAAGGTTGTTGATGGAATCATTTGCTCGATCCAAGGTCGCGATCATTTTTTCAATCAACGTTTTATCCATCAGCGGAGGATCACTGAGAACAGACTGCGCGTCGGAGCAGCTAGGGCTAGGACTGATAACACCACGAGAAGCTAAACCAAGGCGTCAACACGGATTCACCGATTTGTAAGTGAGGTAAAGGGTGACGCAGCCAGGATGAAACTCCCGACCACACTCAGAACAACTAGATAAAGTACCGGCAACAACACGGTGACACCTGAAGCATTCCCGAGACATACGTGACACAGTAAATCACTAGAGCAGAGACAAAGCTCAGCACGAACACAAGCCTCCCATATCACAGTTAGGAACAGTTCCATAGATCGATGGGATACCGTAGACCGATGACGATAAGTGCGAATCAGGTAATAGTGTGATTACCAACAGATAATCGATAAGCCGGTCCACCAAGGTGACAGAATATTACCAGTCGATAACAGATACTAATCAAGTCCCACGGAGTCCAAGAGAGGCGCTGATTGCGGGAAAAGACAGATCCACCAAGACGTCAAAAATGGCAGCCAAACCGCAAGTGACAGTTGAAAATATTTTACTCACTCAACCTCAAAAGAACGCCTTAAGCCCAGGCACCAGCCAAAGGGGACGCTCACATGAAGCAGTGAGCACAACTCCACAGCTAATCTGCAAACGTAAGGCCCAGAACAAGCAAGACAGCCAAAAAGAGATATAAAAGTAGGAGCGCAAAACAGTGCGTGTAGCACTTACCAAATCCGAGAACGAGAGCGACAGAGAAGAGAGAGAATCCGAGAAGATAGATAGATAGATAGATAGATAACCTTTATTCATGTCCATTACAATGTTGGCCAATTTGGAGCGTGGTAGCACAGCGCATTACAAAAAAGAAATTGCACTGTGCCCTTAAGAGAGTGAGTGAGCCTGGTAACTTAAAACTACGGTATATACAAAGAGAAATCCTACTTAAATACTAGAATCACCTATTAGATAATAGGAAGCCGTAACTAAGGAGTAGAAGCAAGTAAATGAAAATAAGTTTGATTTACCTACTACGCGATAGGAACAACAACCGGAATAATGAAAAACAAGAGATAGCGAGTGAGCGGAGTCTTAGCGCCGCGCGTCCTCCGTATTTAAAAGATGCTGGTAAAGCCCGCGTTTAAACGAAGCGACCGTAGGGGCCTCCCGCAAGGCAGCCGGCAGATCTTCCCAAGCCCTAACACCTACCACCGCAAAAGATTTGTTGTAGGCCTCGGTGCGAGCGAACGGCAACGCAAAGTCAGTGAGCGGCCTTCGAGCCGAGTGTGAGAGGGACGAGGACGACCTATACCTATTTTTACTTTTATCTGTTTTATTGTTCTATTAATTTCAAGACTACCTGTTCTACTCTTTCATTAATATGTACTCAAATGTTTATGCAATTGTTTTGTAATACGAGAGGCGGAAGGGGCACTCGTAAATAAACCAAGGAATCGTACGGACGTGTGTATTTTTCATTCCGATCAGCTGCATATTAAAATATAACTAGAAATATACATATTGATCTCGTACTATCATAATTGATCTATCCTTTCCGCTACGAGTCGAGAATAGATCCCCCGGATAACATCTTGTCGAACGCCTTTATGGTTTACATAATTACGTGAGTGATATGTGTCTTCAAGATTTATTCATTGCTACCAGATAAAGCCAGCTAATACATCGGATATCACATTATCAATCTATCCAGACCTGATCCTTTAAATATATTTAATCAAACCTCAAGCACGTATTCTGTGAGGAGTTTCAAGTAAATGGAGCAACGAAGAGATATCTTAAACACTATAAAACACCTCCCGTTACAAGTGTACGCAGTCAGGAGCACGATTGGCAACAAGCTCAAGCAGGTACGCAGGGCGGTCAGAGCGCGTAGTAGTGTAAAAGAGAGAAAGGACGAAATAAAGCCTCCTGTCCTTCACCCTGAGCCAACCAAGCCCTCTACGAAACGGCGTAATGTGCTCATCTCGAGCAACGCCGCACACAAAACGAACACAGGTGTTGAGGAGCCGCTGCAGTTTAGTATCAAGAACACCCGAGAGGTCAGTAAAAACAACACTACAATAGTCGAAGATTGGGAAGACTAGGGTGACTACAAGCTGACTGCGCAGAGCTGGAGTGAGGAGGCGACGAGATGCGGAGAGTTGCGTAAGCGTCCCATCCACACGGTTCGAGATGGATTTTACATGCTCAGTCCATGACAGCTTGTTGTCCAGTATAAGACCAAGGTCTCGCACCGACTCGACAAAAGGTAACGCTGAGCCATCCAAATACACCCTCGGGAGGTCCTCCAGGACCAGCCTTGAGACATAAGGCCCACTTCCAAGGACCAAAACGTGAGTTTTAGCCACGTTGAGACGAAGGCCGGAGCTTCGCGACCAGTTAAGAACCGTCTCCACGTCAGTGTTCAATCGAACAATCGCAGCGGAAAGGTCAGCTGGCGCGCAGCGCAAATAGATTTGGAGGTCGTCAGCATACACAAGGTGGTCACAGTGCTTCAGGACGCCAGAGATGTTATTAACGAAAAGGGAGAACAGCAGAGGGCCCAGAACAGAACCCTGTGGCACCCCTAGATCTAGATTGGCCCAAGACGAGAGTTCACCAGCCGAACCAGCAACCGCCTGCGAACTGCCCTGCAAATAAGACGCAACCCACCGAAGAACATGCTGAGAGAGGCCAAGCTCCGCAAGTTTGACGAGTAGCAGAGCATGCGGAATCGTATCGAACGCCTTACTGAAATCGAACAGAACCAGCAGCGTCAGCCTCCGGTCGTCGATGCCCTTACGTACATCTTCAGTGAGCCTCAGCAGAGCAGTTTGGGTACTGAAACCTGGGCGAAAACCAGACTGCCTGGGATCCAGCAAGTTCCGTTCCTCGAGGTAGGCCGAGAGCTGCACGAGAACGATTCGCTCAAGGACCTTAGAGAGAAAGCAGAGTATAGAGATAGGTCGTACTTGCTGAAGAGAGACAGGTGATTTGACCTTGCCTAAGGGCAAAACTCTCGCACGTTTCCAGAGGTCCGGAAAAGTCGCTGAACATAGCGAGTGGTTGAACAAGGCTAAAAGATGCGGAAAGATCACTGGCAGCGCGAGGTTGATATCCCGGAGCGAAAGATCGTCGATACCCCGGGCTTGCGAGCTGAAATGCTTCAGTGCCCGCAGAAGCTCAGCTGGAGAGATGTCCTTAAATAAAACGATGTATCACTGTAGCGCGGAGGAGGCAAGTTGTTAAAGAAATCGGCAACTTCCACGGAGGAAGACGGACGCTGGGATACCGCAGCAAAATGACGATTTAGGTCGTCCACCTCAAAATCACCATAGCCAGTTGATCTATCAGGCGCAATACCCAGATCCCGAAGTTCTTTCCACAAAGCCCGTGGTTCCCCGATGGAAGAGAGACGCTTTACGAAAAAATCGAAAAAGAAGAGATAGATAGATAGATAGATAGATACATAAACATTTATTGGCCATAACGATGTTGGGCAATATTACAGAGTAATCAGGAAACAGATAGAAAATATGAAGTAAAGAAATAAAAAGAAATAACAGATGATAGTAAAGTACAATAGGATAGACCTAGAAAGTAAGAAAGAAAGAGTAAATAAATATATAAATGATAAAATACAGAAGAGAGTAGCTGCCATAGGACAGAATAGGTTCGCAACTGAATTACTTAAGGGGGACCACTAGTGTGAAATTTTTCAAAAATCGATTTTTCATTTATTTGATGTTTCGATAGTCTATACCTTTCAAAATGACATTCTAAAATTTCAAGTACACATCTCAAATAGTTTTTGAGTTATAGCCATCATTTATAACCATGAAATCAGTAACTTAACCTTTGAACGCGTTTTCCCCGAAACTACATTTTTCAAATTTGCTGCAGTTGTAACTCGAAGACAAATCATCCGATCGATTTGATTCTTATTGCAGCTTCTTTTATAAATGTTTCTCCGTACCATGAACCTCCAGTTTTCCGATCGAATGAAAAATGTAACTTTGGCAGGCCAAAAATCATCAAATTTTCGCGCGAAATTTGAACTTTTTTTTAAAAACTCTGCCATTTTGTTAAATTTCAATTTTTTTCAAAACCCGAGGTTGATGGTACGGGAAATACCTTCTAGTTTCATAAACTTGTTAGTTTTTTAGATTTCAGGCACTGTGAAGGTCTGCATCACTGCAGCAGTGGGGGTACTTTTTTTTTTTTAGCCTTGGGAGATTGCGGATAACTCCCTGAATTTTTAATTTTTTAATCTAAAAATTTTATGAGAGATTTAGTATATATCTACAATTATATACTCGAAACATCAAAACATTCCATGCAGTAGTTTTCTTCAAAAAAATTCCCAAAAATCACCTTTTTTTCAGGCGGTCACACTAGTGGTCCCCCTTAAGCTAACTAAGACTAAAGAAACTAAGAGTAACTTAAGCCTAGCGAGAGAGAGCACAGGAAAAACCAGAAAAAGAGAAGAGAAGAGCAGAGCAAGGGAGCCAAGAGAGGCCCTAACGAGCACGCGCAAACTCCGTATCAAACAAGTGCTGACGCAGACGGGACTTGAAAGTGGCATAAGTACGGACCGCACGAAGCTCGGAAGGCAAAGACTGCCAGAAATAGATGGCGGAAACCGAGAAAGATCGGCGATAAGCCTCAGTAGTGAAGCGAGGAATAAGGTATTCACTACGCTCACGCCGGGCCGGGCTGGAAGCAGCAACAGAGGGCAGCGGGCGTGATACGAAAAGGTCACGCAGATAGGCAGGACGACCAGAGCGAACCACCTGAAAGAACAAGGTTCCCAGGAAAAAGAGGCGACGATCACGCATGCAAAGCCAACCAAGCTGGCGACGGTAAGGAGTGACATGCTCATCCCGAGCTATACCAGAGACAAAACGGACACAACAGTTAAGAAGTCGCTGCAGCCGAACGCTAAGAACCCCAGGGACGCCAACGAGCACAACGGAGCAGTAATCCAGGAACGGGAAAACGAGGGCCGTAACGAGGTAGCTACGCAGAGAGAAGGAAAGGAGTCTAGGGAGGCAGACAGCTGGCGAAGGGCGCAGTGAACCTGGCTGGAAACAGCGTTTAACTGAGGCACCCAAGACACCTTACTGTCTAAAAGGAGTCCAAAGTCACGAACAGACTCGGAAAAAGGAATAGGTACTCCGTCCAGCACCAGAGAAGGCAGTGCAACGGAGCTGAGCCGGGTGATAAACGGCGGGTTGCCGAGAATGATGGCCTGAGTTTTCGAAGGGTTGAGACGGAGAGAGTTACGACAAGACCAGGCGTGAACAGCTGCGATATCCTCATTGAGTCGACGTATAGCTTCGGGAACCTCCGTGACGGCGCACTGCAGGTATATTTGAAGGTCGTCCGCGTAGAGCAAGTGCTCGGAATGCCTCAAGACGTTGGAAAGATCGTTAATGTAAATTAAGAAGAGCAGGGGGCCGAGTACAGAGCCCTGCGGGACTCCTAAGTCAAGAGAGGCCCAGGAGGACAACTCACCCGATGTGCCAACGACGGCCTGAGAGCGGCCCAGAAGATAGCTCGACATCCAAGCTAACGCGTGCTGAGAGAAACCCAAAGCAACAAGCTTGCGAAGGAGATCAACATGAGGGATAGAGTCGAAAGCCTTCGAAAAGTCAAAGAGGACTAATACAGTGACTCGGCGGTTTTCAATGCCCAGGCGAACATCCTCGGACAGTTTGAGCAGGGCAGTTTGCGTGCTAAGGCCCCGGCGAAAGCCAGATTGACGGGGGTCAAAGAAGGAATGCTCCTCGAGGTAAGCAGTCAACTGAACCAGGACAAGTCGTTCAAGCACTTTCGAAAGGAGGCAAAGACTCGCAATCGGGCGCATCTGCTGAAGTGAGGTAGGGGATTTCACCTTAGCTAGAGGAAGTATGCGCGCACGCTTCCAGACAGCAGGAAAAACCGAGGTGCTCAGAGACTGGTTGAAAAGATGGAGTAGGAACGGGAAGACCGCGGGAAAAGCGTCCTTGATGTTGCGCAGAGAGAGGTCATCAACACCTCGGGATTGCGACGAAAAATGAGAAATCGCGTCTAGCAGCGAGCGTGGGGTTATGTCACGGAAATAGAACAAGGAGTCGTCATAAGCAGGTGCGGGAAGCGCAGAAAAGAAGTCGGCGACGGCCTGGGCCGAGGCAGGACAGCGAGAGACGGAAGCGAAATGCTCGTTGAGGTCATCGACAGAGAACCCGGCACAATCACTGCGTTGGGAGCGGGCCAGGCCAAGGGACCTTAACTCAGACCACAGAGCACGGGCAGAAGGCGCGTTACCGAGACGGACAGCGTAGAAACCAGAGCGAGCCTCAGATGTACACCTATGCAAGGCATCCCTGGCGCACCGGAAGCGCAGAAGAGCCGATGCAGAACGAGAGCGCTTGTAGCGGCGGTATAAAGCATCCCTAGCGCGACGCTGAGCTAGGAGGTCAGATGAAATCCAAGGCGGAACGGCAGGCTTCGGAGTAAAGGTACGAAGAGGTGCATGGGTGTCAAGCGCTTCAGAGAGATTGGCCTGAAGACAGGATACCATATCGTCGACGGAGGCTGAGTGGAGGAAAGAGTCCCAGGAAAAGCCCTCAAGCTGCCGAACAAACTCCTCCAGAGAAAAGGTGTGATAGGAGCGAGCGGTGATGATTTTGGTAGGTAAAAGAGCAGGCAAGGCAAGGCTGACATAAATAAGGTCATGTCCACCAATGAAGGGCACAGGCGATTGCCCCGAATTAGAGATAGCGTCACGGTCGCTCACGATGCAGAGATCGAGAAGCGAATCAGAGGTGTGGGTGTGGAAAGTCGGAGCAAACGGCACAAGGAAAAGTGCACGAGCAAGGCAGAACGCACGCACGTTCTCAGCATCATAAGTGTTAGAGAGCTGATTGGCGTTAAAATCCCCGAGAATCAGGGACAGAGGATAGTTAGAGGAGAAGCAATCATAGTCATGCTCAAAAGCCGCAAGGTTAGTGACTTTAGGGGGGCGGTAAACCACAGAGACAAGAAAAGGGGACACACCCACCGATTTGATTTCCGCAATGAGGTACTCAGGAGAGGCAGAGTACTGCGACGGGGAGGCAGCAAGAATTCTTCCACGAAGAGCATCGCAGATGTAGAGCGCGACACCTCCACCCAGCTTGCCAACGCGGTCGTTCCGGAGTAGCGAGAAGCCAGGCAAGGAGACAGAGCAGTCCGGGATCCCAGGATAGAGCCAGGATTCACTAACAGCGATGAGATGATAAGAGGTGACCGCGAAGTGAAGGCGCAAGTAGTCAAGGTGGCTGCGAATAGAGCAGGCATTGATATGGCACAGGTGGAGCAATGCTTGGCGCGGTCCGGCTGAGGCCACAGGCTGCTCAGACGGCGGCGGTGGAGAAGGTGGATGAGGTGAAGAGCGTCATTGGTGCGAATCTGGCGGAGGCTCAGTAGAAGCGCAGGGGAGAGATAATACAGACGATGCGGACGATCCAGAAAGAGCAGGCGAGGCAGCACGCGAAGACGGGACAGAGTGGACCGGCAGGCCACCACGAAATGAACCGCGAGAGCCTCGAGAGCCACGCATAGAGCCGCGTGGTGCACCACGCTGCCCAGTAAGAGAGCCAGAGGAAGAAGCGAAGGGCGAACCCAGAGCCGCTTCGGACTCAAAAGCTTCGAGATCAGCGAGAGAGCAAATACGCCTGGTTCTCGAACCATCCGCCATTCTCAGGAGAACCACGCCATCAGAGTGCCAGACATATCTATAGCCACGAGCCTTCGCGGCGGTCCTAGCAGCAGAGAGAAGCCTGTAGAAATCACCCGGAAGAGCTTCATTGACATTAATCGTGCTGACCGGGCCAGGAGGTAGAGGAACGAGGTCAGAAGAGCGGAGGATCCCTTTATTTTTCTTGGCGGCGATGAAGCGCAGGCAAAGCTCCCGCGAGCGAAGCTTGGCTATAATGGGGATAGGAGCATCCTTCTTCTTCTTGCTGGTCTTGGAGCGAGAAATCAGAAAACGAGAGGACAGCACATCGGCGCCCTCCAGGGCAAGCCCAAGAGCATCAGCGACGAGTAGATTGGAGGCCTGCGTAGAGCTAGAGGACGAGCATGGGACCCCAGAAAAAATCAGCTCAGACTCACATAAACGCGCAGTAACACGCCGCAACGCTAGCTGCTCTGTGGCTAGGGATTGACGAAGATCAGCCACCTCAGCCGTTAGATCGTCCCGCCACCGAGAAGAATCAGCGTTACTGAGCTCGAGCTCAGTGACACGAGCCGAATTGGAATCGGCTTGAGCTTGCAATGCAGGTAGGCCAGCAAGACGGGATTCAAGAGCATCGAATCGCAAGTTAACCTGCTGAAGAACATCATCCAGCGTGGGAGAACTAGGAGCAGCAGAGGCCGAGCGCCCCGTGGAGGTGGAAGGAGCGGCCGGAGGAGTGGCCACAGGTGTAGATGTAGGGCGCGCACCTTGCACAAGGTATTCTACAGGCGCACCAGGACAGCAGCGAGAAGCAGAGCCAACCTTTTTCCTGAGACAGCCCGGGTGGAAGAAAGAGCCGCAGCTAGAGCAGTAGACTGATTCCGTAGCAATTGGCCGGTTGCAGCCGAAGCAGTTACGAGGCGCCATGGGTTAAGAAGCGCTCAGCACGCCGAAGAGCCGGTAGGTGACCAACGGAGCAGTAGAAGGAGTCCGGTAGGTGGCACGGACGGCAGTGGAAGATCGTCGGCTCGATAGTGAGTCGATAGCGGCGAAGAGAGTCGGTAAGTAACCGACGGAGCAGAAGATGGGATCCGGTAGGTGGCACAGCAGCTGACGTGAGATGTAGGATCGATGGCTCGATGATAAGTCGATAGAGGCGGAGAGGACCACGCATGCGCAGTAGACAGAACGCTGACAGGTAGAGGTTATGTTACACCAAAAGCCGACGAAGAAATAGCAGTAAAGCGAAGAATAGGCCGCAGAGAGAGACTTGGTGGCAAGCCCAAAGGAAGGCTTGCAATAAGGCGCATGCAAGGATATCTGAAAGTACAGGCCCGAAGGCAGAAAGCGGCAATAATAGCTCGAAAGACAGGAGCGAAATAAAAGGCGTGCAGGTGTACTCACAGGCAGAGAGAGAGGCAGAGAGAGAGAGAGAGAGATAGATAGATAGATAGATATATTTATTATGTCTATGACAATGTTAGACAATGGAGCCACAGAGTATTACAAAGGGTTACTCTGTGACAACGAAGTAGAGATACAATAATCCAATACACGAGTACTTAAGACTAAGAGCCACGTAGAAGCTAGATTGGTTTACCAACACCTAACAGATAAGAGAGCCGTACAGATCAGGAAACTAGGAGTGAGACTTAAGAGCTAAGAACGAGCATCTTCGGTGCCCAGCAAATGCGCGAATAAGCCAAGCTTAAAAGAGGCTAATGTAGGCGCGGTCTTGAGTGCAGAGGGCAGAGAGTCCCAGTAGCGCGCGCCGGCAACCGCGAAGGAGTTAAAAAACGCGTTAGTCCGACACCAGGGAACCACAAAATCACTCCTGGGTGCCCGCGAGGGGCGGTGAGCGGCGGGATCACCATGATCGGCCAGTACAAAGAGCTCGCGTAAGTAAGCAGGTTGCCCGGTACGCAGAATTACGAAAATCTGGACGAGGAGAAAGTAAATCCTTCTGTCCCTAACCCGAAGCCAGCCAAGCTCCCTCCGATACGGCGTGATGTGCGCATCGCGAGGCACACCGCAGACAAAGCGGACGCAGGTGTTCAGGAGCCGCTGAAGTTTGGTGTCAAGACCCGCCTGGAGGTCAGCGAAGACCGCGCAACAGTAGTCAAACAGCGGAAGTATCAAACTAACCACCATGAGTCTACGTAGGTTTTTTGAGAGCAGACGGCGGGATGCTGAGAGCTGCCTGAGGGTGCCATGTACGCGGCTACACACAAGATTAACCTGAGCTGTCCAGGATAGCTTGGAGTCAAGGATGACACCGAGATCACGCACAGTGTCAAGGTAGGGAATAGGGCGACCATCGAGAAGGACAGCGGGAAAGAGATCGAGCTCAAGCTTGGACACATAGGGCCCACTACCAAGAATCATCGCGTGAGTTTTAGCAGCGTTCAGACGAAGAGATGAGGATCTAGACCAGCCAAGGACAGCCTGAACATCCTCGTTGACACACGCAACAGCATCCGCAGCATTCGAAGGCAGGAACCGAAAATAAACCTGCAGGTCGTCCGCATAGACCAGATGGCTACAGTGCTTCAGGACCGTGGAAATGTCATTGATAAATAAAGAGAACAACAACGGACCCAAGACTGAACCCTGCGGGACACCGAGATCGAGACCCACCCAAGGAGAGAGGTGGCCGTCCTGAGATGCGACTGCCTGCATCCTGCTCTGTAAGTAAGAGGCGACCCACTGGATGACATGCTGCGAGAAGCCAAGGTCGAGGAGCTTGCTAAGCAAAGTTGCATGTGGGATCGTATCAAACGCCTTAGAAAAGTCGAAAAGGACTAGGATAGTTAAGCTACGGCCATCAATACCTTTACGAACGTCCTCAGTAAGTCGGAGGAGAGCAGTTTGTGTGCTATGCCCGCGGCGAAAGCCGGATTGGCGGGAGTCCAGTACCTGCCGATCCTCCAGGAAAGAGGAGATTTGCTCATAAACAACGCGCTCAAGGACCTTAGATAAAAGGCAGAGGTTGGAAATCGGCCGGACCTGATCGAGAGTAGAGGGCGACTTAACCTTACCTAACGGTAGTACGCGTGCCCGCTTCCAGACCTCGGGGAAGACAGCGGTAGAGAGAGACTGATTGAAAAGAGCCAGGAGGTAAGGAAAGATAATGGGCAGCGTAAGCCGAACATCACGAAGCGACAGATCATCGCAGCCTCGCGATTGAGAGGTGAAATGATTGAGGGCTCGGAGAAGCGCACCCGGAGAGATATCCCGAAAGTAAAAAAGCGAGTCGTCATAGGAGGGTGGCGGGAGAGTTGCAAAGAACTCAGCAACTTCATTTACCGAGGAGGGACACTGAGACACAGCCGCAAAATGACGGTTCAGGTCATCCACCGCAAAGTCACCATAACCGTTGGTTCGAGGGGGCGCTATGCCGAGAGTACGAATCTCCCTCCAGAGAACCCGCGAGTTCCGAATAGAGGAGAGCCGATCAGCGAAAAAAGTGGCACGAGCTGAAGAAATGCGCCTGTGAAGCTCGTCCCTGGCATCCCGGAAGCGAAGAAGAGCGACGTACGAGCGAGAGCGCTTGTAGGCCCGGTAGAGAGAATCCCTGGCACGCGTGAGAGTGAAAAGCTCTGGAGTGATCCATGGCGGCCTGCTGAGTTTAAAGGCGCGAGTCACGAACGGGGCATGCCTATCAAGAGCAGCAGTGATATTACCCTGCAGGCAGGAAAGCAGTCCATCCACAGAGACCAGAGCCTCAAAAGGTGACCAATCGCTTCCCATAAGGTCCTGCTCGAAAGAGTTAAGCGAAAAGTTAGCAAATGAGCGAGCTCTGACCACCCGACAGGATGGCGGAGGAGCTGAAATCGAGATGGTAATCGAGATAAGGTCATGCCCCGCAATAAACGGCGCAGCGGACTGGCCATAGGATTCGAGCACGTTTTGGTCGCTAAGCATGCACAGATCGAGGAGCGTGTCAGAGGTATGAGTGTGACACGTAGCCGCAAAAGGTACCAGGTAGAGAGCTCGGGAGGAAGAAAACTCACGAACATTGTCGGCGTCATACGACTGACCTAGCTGGTTTGCGTTGAAGTCACCAAAGATGACGGAGAGATGGTAGTCCACGCTAAGACGATCGAAGTCAGCCTCGAAAGCGGCCAGGTTAGTCGCCTTGGGCGGACGGTAGACGACTGCTATGAGAAACGGAGAAGAGTGCGAGGATCCGATTTCCGCAAAGAGATATTCAGGGCTGCAGCTATATGGGCCCGGAGAGACAGCGAGCAGCTTGGCCCGAAGAGACTGCAGTACATACAGTGCGACCCCACCCCCAATCTTACCAATACGATCATTGCGCAAAATAGAATAACCCGGCAACAAGACCGAGGCATCGGTATCAGAGACCTGCGCATGCAACCATGATTCACTAATAGCAATAATGTGAACTGAGCGAGACGAAAAATGACAGCGCAGCAAATCAATATGGCCACGAATGGAAGTGGCGTTAAGATGACAGAGGTTAAGATGGGGCGAGGTGACGGAGCCGGTGGAGTTAGCTGCCCCAGCGGGGAGGAGAGGATGACTTAGGGCCGGCTGCGGAGGATACCGTCAGATCGACGCGAGACGGGTGAGATCGGCTGATGACGAGATACGCATTACCGGCGCGCCTTGAGCCTTACGAACAAAGATCGCCCCGTTGGAATGCCAAACAAATCGAATCCCGGCAGCACTAGCAGCAGCTTTAGCAGCAATTAATAGCTTGTAAATATCCGGAGGCAGGGCCTCATTTAAGTTGATGGTGGTTGTCGGACCTGCAGGACACGGGACAAGATCGGAGGTCGCGAGACGACCCTTAGCTTTCTTGGCTGCAATAAGACGCGATAGAATGGCGCGACTGCGTAATTTGACGACGATCGGGAGTGGTGAGGCTTTGCGAGCTTTCTCACGAGTGACGAGAAAACGAGAATCGATGACGTCACCGTCCGCAAGGCTGGAGCCCAGCGAGGCAACTACTCTATTAACGGTCGACAGTACAGAATCGGGCGACGAACACGGAGCTCCGGAAATAATAAGTTCAACGGGACCGGAGGACTGTCCAGACACCCGCCGATCAGCCCTCTGATCGAGCTGGGCTTGTTTAAGCACGGCTACTTCGGAAGAAAGGCTACGACAGCGTTCATCAAGATCCGCGACCCGAGCCGCATTCGTGCTGAGCGCAGTTAAGTCAGCATGTTGAGCCTGCAGAGCCAGACGCAGCGCGGCATTATCCTCGGAGAGCACACGGTTATCATTTTCAAGCACCAAAATACGGGCTTCAGCGGCAGCTAGACGCTCATCCAAGGCGGTCAAAAGAGCAAGCCGCCCCGATAACAAGTCGAAACGCTCATCTAAACGCGCAGACAGACTGGTAATAGACATCGCGGCAGCCGCCGATCCCGACGGCTGAGAGTCAGAAGCAACAACAGAGGCCGCAGAATCATCACTATCCGCGGGCAGAGAAACAGGCGGTGTAACCGCAAGGTCGCGAGAAAATTCTTCCATTAATGTCCCGGGGCAGCAAGATTTGACTTTATCGCGGCGAAATTTACGATCACAGCAGCCAGGATGGAAGCATAACTGGCAAGACTTACAGCGTTTGATTCTCGTGACTATGGACTTACCGCAGTAAGAACATTCAAAAACACCCGGCATGACAAGAGCGGCGACGCAGAAGTAAACAACAAAGATGGCGCAGACCAGGCAGCAGACGATCAGCAGGCAGGCACGTCAAGGCAGGTGGGCGGAGACAGTCGAGCAAGCACAGTTAGACCCACATGCGAGACTATCGATGATCGATGATAGACGTCGATATCACGGCAGGCATGCGCATCAGAGCAGCGAGAAATAGATAGATAGATAGATAAATTTATTTTTCCATGGCAATGTTGGAAAATATTATATACAAAAATAATCAGAGAAAGAATACAGAGATAGAATGTAGCAAACAAGCAAACAAAGAAAGAAAAAGGTACACAAATAAGTAAGCAGTAATATACAGTAAGTGATCAGAGACAGAAAAGGGACGCTATCGTTTTCCCGAATTGTTATTTTCCCGAATCGTCGAATTCCCGAAAGTACATATTCCCGACAGACTATATTCCCGAATCGTCGTTTTCCCGAAACCGTCATTTTCCCGAATCGGCGTATACCCGAACCCGTCATTTTCCCGAATCGCCATATTCCCGACCTAGCAAATTCCCGAATCGTTGTTTTCCCGAATCGTTGTTTTCCCGAATCGGCATATTCCCGACCTAGCAAATTCCCGAATCGTTGTTTTCCCGAATCATTGTTTTCCCGAATCCGTCATTTTCCCGAATCCATCATTTTCCCGAATTCGTTATTTTCCCGAATAGTCAAATACATGACAATAGCTTCATTACCCAGTCGATAACATGTACACTGTCGGTAAGGACCGATGGTAACCGTAGGAACAAATATAGTGTTTGCTATCATAACATCAATGATAATGACCAGTCAATTATTATTATGATTATTATCTGGTTTTGCAGGTATCTAACAAGATGAAAATATCTAATAAGTATCTAACCAAATTTTTTATTTTTTTATTTTCGCGTACTCGCATGTAGCCAATCTAACAAGATAAAAATAGCTAACAAACTATTGTGGAATCGGACTTGCCCCTGGTTAACTATGACGGTAAAAATATTTGAAATTTTCTAGAATCGACTTCTAATCTGAGTACGATTCGATAGTCTGAATATAATTGTTATATATGTATGCATGTATACCCATAAGTGCATATCTATAGTGTATATTGGTATATATATCATGTTCTGGAAATATCACAAAAATTACCGTTGTCCTTTCGCCAATTTCAGATCTATAATGCATTATACGGTTTTCTTCGTTTCATAATGAACAAAGATGTATAAGGTAATTAATATTTGTTAGAATAGAACGCAGAGAAATATATGGACCGTGGATTATAAGTGAATTGCAATCAGCAATCTGACTAGAAAATTAAAAGACGTGATTGAGAGGATATGAAAAGATTTAAGAACGCTGACACAGCTTCGTTGAATTTTTTTTTAATCGTTTTTTGTTATTTTATGCATAAGTATATGGTATACTACACACAGCCAAACTTTGAAAGTTATATATACAAGAACATATTCTTATACTATGAGCTAGGATATGTAATAATAAAACAGAATATTACTAATATATTAACATATATATTATACATGTATAATGCATAGAACTGTACAGTATTATAATCATAACTAGGTATGATTAGAATGTTATTTATTTGATTAAATAGAACTTTTATTCGGCAAGTTTGAGATTACAATAGTACATTACGATACACGTATGCCCATGCGTATCGTATACCATGTTTTTCAAACTTAGTGTACGAAATTCGTAACCTGTGAGAAACTAGAACAAAGAGGGCAGTATAGTATAATATGGGTGCGTTCCAAAACCCAACTCTAGTTAACTCGGGTTAACTCTATGCGTTCCAATACCCTATTATGTGTGGGTATTGGAAACGCATAGAGTTAACCCGAGTTAACTAGAGTTGAGTTTTGGAACTCACCTTATGGGCATATATCTATAGAACTTTCGATTTCGTATATGGTAACAAATGATATACTTGAAGCGCATTTTTCACAAGAAAATATATTATTTCAAGGGTAAGTATAGTGTTTCAGCCGATTCGAACACTTATGTGTATTGTAACGTTTGCGGGTTTTCACGAACCTTCAGGTTGTGTTGAAAAACCCGTGGTTACGAGTTATTTTGTCAAAATTTACTAGAAATTGAATTTAATGTTAATGAATGGACTACTACATCCTTGTACTACTACACGTGAGAAAAAGGATGGGTTTGTCAATCAAAAAGCCACCTAGTGCGGATTTTCTTCATTTATTGATAAAGTCTATACTAGCTAACTGACTCGATTAGATTTAGCTCACACAGCTGTTTACTACTGCGATGCTGAGTACTCAGCTCGCCTCCACAGAGCCGGCACGTTTAGTCCAAGCCTGTCGTGCCTATCTCTTGATTTGACGTGCTAATCTGCAGATTCGGTATTTTTGGTCCAAGACCAAAGCTGTAACTATCGTTGGCTTGTAATTGGAACTTGGCCCAAACAGACAGTTATACAAGAAAATGTCAGACAAATTGATCCAATAACGGTTGTAATATGGCAAATCAAAGTGATTGTATCATATAATGGTATTTGCTTATGATTTCCTATTTCCTATAATGAGTGACAATAGTGAATTTATTTAATATTGTTTATATCGAGAAATTGGTATCTTTGAAATTGAATGTGATTCTAATGCTTCTAAGTTATTGCCGAAAGAAGACGTCTTTTGCTTATGATTTCCTATTTCCTATAATGAGTGACAATAGTGAATTTATTTAATATTGTTTATATCGAGAAATTGGTATCTTTGAAATTGAATGTGATTCTAATGCTTCTAAGTTATTGCCGAGAGAAGACGTCTTTTGCTTATGATTTACTATTTCCTATAATGAGTGACAATAGTGAATTTATTTAATATTGTTTATATCGAGAATTGGTATCTATGAAATTGAATGTGATTCTAATGCTTCTAAGTTAATGCCGCGACAAGACGTTTCGTACAATAGCTTTGAGTCACCTCTAGTATTCTAGAAACGTATATCCAACTGTATCACAAGCGTATCGGCCGACTTTCCATTTAACGCTGTTCTCCGATTAGTCCAAACGGCGTATACCACCCGCGAAACGATTCGATAAGTTTCTAGAATCAGGGTCCAGGGTCTGGCTAGCTGGATACGTTACACTATTGGCAATAGGCGCAAGATACTGTTTGACTGGTTCAAATTTCAAATACCAGATGGAGAACGCGTCTCCGCCATAAGGATACATGACCCGATTAGAGTAGTACTGGTTTTCACCACGAGGTGGCTAAGCCTCAAACACAGTTACCAATAGCTGTGTTCGTCTTAGCTACACTTTCTACACTTTTCTTACACTTTTTACGCTCGCCCAATAGGAGGTGTGGATTTCTAGTGAAAAGTGTAAAATCTAGTAAGAGTGTAGAAAGTGTAGCTAACACGAACACAGCTAATACTTAAGGTGCTTTCGTTTTACAAAAAATCGGGCTGCACTGAACCAATCACCTTGAAGCTTAGACTAGTATACTAGACCATACTAGTCTAAGCTTCAAGGTGATTGGTTTAGTGCAGCCCGATTTTTGTAAAACGAAAGAACCTATTATACTCTTGGTTTAAGAAATCGATTTTATATTCGATTTGAAAGTTTTCACGTTTCATTATACGTTGTATGGGATACTCTTACTTGGTTTAAAAAGATGTAATCGTATTTATTGTTTATACCGCGAAGTTCTGCGGACGCGGAACGCTAGGGATACCAACCCAAAAAGGGTCCTATTTTATGGGCAGTGAGCTGCAGCAGCAGTTTAGTAACTTACTAGATGTTTCTAGTAAAATCACTAGAAATCACTGGAAATCTAGTCACAAGATTGCTAGTCCAGAAATCTAGTGACCAATGATCACTAGATTTCTAGTGATCTCTAGTGATTTTACTAGAAACATCTAGTAAGTTACTAAACTGCTGCTGCAGCTCACTGTCCATGAAATAGCACCCTTTTTGGGTTGGTATCCCTAGCGTTCCGCGTCCGCAGAACTTTGCGGTATGTCGAATACGTATAGTGAATTTTAAAGTTCAGCTCTTCTTATATACATATATAGGTATATTGGCGTTTGAACTCTATTGTTATATCTTAAATATATATCTATATATATCTATTATATATATATATATATTATCTATATATATCTATTATATCTATTGTTTATCGTTCTATTGTTATGTTTTAAATAGGACGTTTCATATATTCGCCACGGGGCGGCGCCAGCATAGAGTTCAAACGCCATAATTTTTAAACCAAGCAAGAGTGTCAAATACAACGTATAATAAAAAACTTGTGAGAAAAAAAGTGAGAACCTTCAAATCGATTTTTTGAAGATCGGTGCGTCCGGAATTTACAAAAAAAAAAAAAAAAGTAAAAAAAAAAAAAAGTTGAAAATTTTCAAACTGCCGGCATAAAAACCCTCCTAAAGTGGGTCACGTCCTGATTACATAGCGGGCAGCGTAATTGGCCAAATAATTCGTTTTGACCATCTGCGTACTCCCGCGCCGTCCGTATCATTCCGTTCGCGCACCTACCGCACAGTACCAAGTGGAAGCATCGCGTGCTTAGGTGCGTGCTCGGTCGTTCCCTGCACACTATGCAGCGTGAGTCACGCTCCTCGGCGTCTTCGTTTAAATCGGGCAACGGTATACCCCGCGGAATTGGCCCGTTGTGATCATCTAATCGACAACAAAGCAAGGTAAGTTAACATTTGACGATTCAGTATATGTGTAACGTATAATTGGAATGAGGCCTAGCAGTACCCATTTGACTACCCATATTCATTCACGTGACAAATACATTAACCTAAAAAGAGACGGTAGCTTTCCATATTTTACCCTTCGATATTTTATTTTCATCCATAATGTATTTGCCTTTTCATATTGTGTATTAAATATTGATAAGATATGCATAATTAGGCACACCTTTATTTCGGGGTCGGTGAAATTTTGCCCGTAATTACGCCCCCTAGATCGGTTACAGCTCTTTCGACTGGGGCTACACCAAGCTACATTGGTGTAGTGTAGCCATCCCTGTCTCTCTCCCTTGAAGAAAAGAAAGAGATGAAGACGGCTACACTACACCAGTGTAGCTTGGTGTAGCCCTTAGACTTAACAGGATGGACTGGGCATTGGAGTAGTAGAGGTGCCGCCGAGTAATCCATAAGCGATATTCTACTAGCAGACTATTGCTTCCTTATCCGACGAACGATTCAGTATCGTGCGTTCACGTCTGTCCTTCTCTCATTACCCAGCAGCAACCTTACAATGCTTCAGCATAGGCAATGCCCAGTCCATCCTGTAAGGTCTAAAGTGTAGCCCCAGTTGAAAAAGCTATTAGAAATGAATTCACAAAAATCTAAGTTAAACTTGAGTTTCCTAGTACAACGGAAAAGGGTGTTTTAAGTCCGTTCTTTTTGCCATTTGAATGATATTGGATTTTTCAGCAACTGAATTCGTTGTTGTTTTCTTTCTTTTCAAGCCTGTCGTTCACTGCATGGGAAAACCGCTGTCATTCCGTCACTTTATAGTACCATAGTGTGTAATTTTGTGAAAACTTTCCCACCAACCTTGAACAATGTTTCACAGAGTAGCGGCAGCCAACAGACGTTTACTCCAAGAAATTACCATTGTCGATATTCTTAAAAGCTTTTTATCATCGTTTCGAAATGATTTTCATTGATCTTTTCATACAATCGGCGTCTGTCGGCTGCAGCTACTCTGTGAAACATTGTTTAAGATGGCTTGAAAAATTTTCACAGATTTACACACTATAACACTACAGTCCGATCTCTCTATAAGCCCTCCCAAGCCGCCAAGGGGAAGAGTTTTTCCACGAAATGAGGTACCCCCACTCTGCCTTCTTCGCTAGTCGCAACAATGGTTTTCCGTCTCTCTCTTTCCTCGCTACGCTATGTCTTAATAGGCGGAGTGGGGGAACGCTGCGAGCGAGAAACTGGGGAAGCGGGTTTATAGAGAGAGGGTTTATTGAGAGATCGGACTGTATAAAGTGACAGAGTAACAGCTGACCTTCCAGTGTACGACATACTTGGAAAAAAAATCATGAATTTAGTTAGCGAAAAATCCCATGTCATTCAAATGAGGAAAAAGACAGACTTACAAAAGGCACCCTTTACTGTTGAGCTAAGAAACTCAAGTCTTAGTTCAATTTTTTAAATTTATTTTTAGCCAATCTAGGAGGCGCAGGAGGTATAGAAGGCAAAATTCCACCGTTCTACAAATGAAGTCCACCCCACTGAACTCTACTTATACTGAAATGCACGTGTGCTATGTTCTTCCATAGAGAGGATTCGAGCCAAGAGATGGCGATTTGACGTAGTTTTCTCTATATCTTATTGCGCAGCGCATGTGGACCTTCAAGTATAGTATAGCAACTGCAAAAAGTTTCGATAATGCCTCAGTCACTGCGTTTATTGGAAAAAATAACTTAAAATAACTTTTGGAACGGGACTGTACGGACAAGGACAGAACTACATCATGGAGCTATCTTTTTCGGCTTACGTTAGAGACCTCGGCATGCATTCCAGTATAAGCATAGTTCAGTGGTCCACCCTAATGCATGAGTATTAGAGTGACCGTTATTTATTTCCCAAATTGACTTTTGTCACTTGGGTATGGTCCAAATAATTAGTTTATAGCCTGAAAACAATTGAGGAATTTTTCTTCTTTTTAAATTGCCATTAACCCCTGCCTGTAGGACGATACTTTTCCTATTCGATTAACATGGGATTTTCGCACTTTCCAGACTTTAATTTTTTTTCCCGCTTACTATATTCATTACCTCATCAAATATTGTTGATTCTACTGCTGTTCTGACTTATTCGGATGGACATATTTTTATTACATTTTTACATTGGTGGAAAAATAATTTTTCATAAGTTTTGAAGTTTCTTTCAAAATTTATTTTTACCGTATTTTTCAGTAATTTTCGAACATGTTTGATTATTTTTGAATTTATTGACTTTTCAATGCTTTTTGTTTAGATTGAAAAATATTCGAAAGATTCTGAACAATATGGTAAAAATATGTCAATTCACAGAGGTCAGAACAGGAGTAGAATCAACAATATTTGATGAGGTAATGAATATAGTGAGTGTGAAAAAAATTAAAGTCTGGAAAGTGCGAAAATCCCATGTTAATCAAATGGGAGAACTATCGTCCTACAGGCAGGGGTTAATGACACTTGAGAAAAAAAATAAAAAATGCATAATTGTTTTTAGGCTATGATTTGGACCATACCCAAGTGAAAAAAGGCATTTTGGGAAATAACAGATACCCTAATGAGTGTCTTGAAGAGGCTGATTCTGACCCGGATGTGATTGTTTGAAAAGTGATTTATGTTGGTATCGGTGAAATAAGCGGCAACGTCACTACCAGGCAAACGTAGAACAAGCTCAATCTCTCTAACTATAGTTTTGACAAGCATACACGGTAAGAAATGTATGGCGTTTACCACAATACTGGTATTGAGGCAGATACTGAAACAGTATCCGAGATATTCCTATACACTATCGCAACGAGTCCCATAAGTATGGCGTTATTCAAACGTGAATAACGTTATAACGTGAATAACGTTATGTTAGAAATGTTCGATGGAATTGCTATACAACAAACTATAGAAAACGGAGTGTTGCATAAAATCAGATTAGTTATCAGTTAGTTTATTCACAGCAAATTGGACAATCACATATTTGTTTGCACTAATCCCATACACTTTTCAATTCGTGACATTTATAAGTTTGGGCATTTCTTATAACTTACATGGTAAGAAATGTATGGCGTTTACCACAATACTGGTATTGAGGCAGATACTGAAACAGTATCCGAGATATTCCTATACACTATGGCAACGAGTCCCATAAGTATGGCGTTATTCACGTTTGAATAACGTTTCACGTTTGAATAACGCCATACTTCACGTTTGAATAACGCCATACTTATGGGACTCGTTGCGATAGTGTATAGGAATATCTCGGATACTGTTTCAGTATCTGCCTCAATACCAGTATTGTGGTAAACGACATACATTTCTTACCATGTAAGTTATAAGAAATGCCCAAACTTATAAATGTCACGAATTGAAAAGTGTATGGGATTAGTGCAAACAAATATGTGATTGTCCAATTTGCTGTGAATAAACTAACTGATAACTAATCTGATTTTATGCAACACTCCGTTTTCTATAGTTTGTTGTATAGCAATTCCATCGAACATTTCTAACATAACTTAAGTTGGGTCATTTGTTATCATTTATGTTTGTCGAAATTAGTGAGACAGCTCGAGCATGATCCACATTCACCCGGCACTGCCGCTACCGATTGATTCACAAGTACCAACATAATTCACTTTCCAGATATAATCGCATCCGGGTCAGAATCAACCTTGTCAAGTTATTGATTCTCCATACCTGCTTCAACATCATCATCGTCATCCGATATGACTATCGCGCCCTCAGGATCGTTCAAATCATCGTCTGAAATATTGAATACCATTAGAAAATAAACGTTTGCGTGATATACTACATTTACCTAGGATACAATACTTTGGAGTTTTCAGAAATTAGTCATCCTCGTTTGAATATGCTATTATATAATCGAAATGTGAGTGAGCTTGTTGAAAATCATATACTTCACAGCTATAGAAGGTTGAAACACAATATTGGAGGGTACGTGCTAGCAAGATTGATGAAATTGTATGAAAATAAAAATTGAATTTTACTATTCAATCATAATCGTTACACTAGTTCAAATTAGTTTTACCAGCCAAATTAGTTCTAAGCTTTGGATAAGCCTGCAAAAAGTCCTCACAAGTCCTTCGTAAGAGTAAAATCGGCTTCCGCCCCATGTGATTGACTCCAAAGGGGTTGCTGCTTCGACCAGAAATCTTCAAACTCACAGAGCTTATTGAAAATTGAGTAACAAAAGTAGTAAGGAAGTCGAGTTTGAAAAATGCATCTCAACTTCAGAAGCTATTTTCTTGTAATGATTATATATTTGATTTTTTTGTTTTTCTATATTTGAATCACATTCATTCAGATATTTGCAGGAAAGTGAGAAATTTTAGATAAGGTCTGTGAGTTTGAAGATTTTTGGTGAAAGTAGGTATCCTTTCAAAGAAAGCGGCATGGATCCCAGAGGCCCATTCTTCTGTGGCGGAAAACTAGTGATGACTATTCCTGGGCTCATCCAAGGCTTGAAAGCTAGTCAAACCAATTTGAACTGGTATAATGATCATGATAGAATCGATAGTGAGATTCTATTCAGGGGGGTTATTCACCAACTTTGGGACCGCGCGGTTGTGACGTCATATCTCACTTAGCGAAAAACCATTCAGAAAGTACTTTTTACCTTGAAAATTCTGGAATGGTGGGAATATCTCGTCGTAGTCGTCCATGATGATAGCTAAATAATTGGATATAAATGAATTTCTATTTATTTGACAATATCAAGTATATCTCACATCACCTAGCTCTCATTGAACTTCAATTTTTTTTATATTTTTTTTTTGTAGTTTGGCTGAAGTAGAATTAATTTCGACGGGAATCGAATCGCTACAAGGTAAAACGATAGTAGGTGTTATTATCTGTTATTTTACCAGGAATTCTTGGAAGAGCTTCGGGAATTGCGTCAATTTGAGCAAGATCAGGATCTGGAATGCGCGGAGGTTCGGGAAAGGCATCAATAGGAGCAGCCCGAGGAAGGAGCAATGGTGGGATCATCACGTCGTAGTCGTCCATCTCAATAGCTAAATAATTGGATATGAATGAATTTCTATATATTTGACAATATCAAGTATATCTCACATCACCCAGCTCTCATTGAACTTCAATTTTTTTCATATTTTTTTTAATATTTTTTTCTTTTTTAGTTTGGCTGAAGTAGAATTAATTTCGACAGGAATCGAATCGTTACAAGATAGAACGATAGTAGGTATTATTATTTCTCATTTTACCAGGAATTACGGGAGGAAGGACAACTGGAAGAGCTTCGGGAATCGCATCCATTCGAGCAACTGCACGATCTGGAATGCCCCGTGGTTCAGGAAAGGCATCAATAGGAGGAGCGACAGGAACGGCACCATCAATAGCTGCTTCTAAAGGTAAGACCATCGCGGGGTCTGGTACGAGTACTACTGCAGGGATGGCAACTGGGACGATACCCTCAACCAATTCGGGCTCGTCAAGTTGGTCGGCATCACCGGCAGCAATACCAAAATTTTGCGCCAATTTGGTGACGAAATAGGACGCCTGTTCCACGAATTCGGTCACTGTGATACGATGTTCAGCCAATTGTTGCCAAGCCCGTAGTATTTGACGGTGATTGGCGACATAGCCTATTTTGGGGGACCGTGATACTGACCGCCCCTGTTGCAGTGACAAAAAATCGGAGTGCGCCGCAGACTGCAAGTTCACTAGTTTTTCTAACCGAAAAAGAGATATTGTGATTGTAAGTAATTAATTAATTGTAATTCATTGTACGTAGAATACAAGGTGTCGAGCGATAAAATCTACCACAGCATACCCAATAGTCTTGCCATTAGTGTGAGTGACAATGGTGTGTGTGTGAGAGAGAGAGTGACTGTTGGCATGAAAGAGGAAAACAAGACGAGCGATTGGCAGGTGAGTGAGACGTGTGAATCCGAGAAAGAATGAGTTCAAAGTGCGTGTGACTGATTAGGCAGTGTAGTTAAGTTTTTGAAGGAAAGTGGATAGGAGTATAGTTAGTATCGTTGGAGAAAGATTGTGGGAAATCTGTGGGAGTCTGTTATATCTGTGTGTACCTACTTGTGAAATCCCAAATGTTCGGGTGTGGAGCCATTTTGTCTAGTAAGACTCGGTGGTACGATTCTATGCTATTATTTGTTCTACGGATCAGCCCGTTGACGGAGAACAATTCAGGGGTCACTCTACCCAACCACTGACGCTCGTAGTAGGGAAAAAAATCGATATAAATGCGTTTAATCTCATCACTGGCATTATTTAGTATTGCTTGGAATGCCGCTGGTATCTCCAAGTCTGGCAGCAAAGCGAGAGGGAGACGGACCGTTTCTACAGAGTTCGTTTCTACAGAGTACCACTTCTACAGAGTTCGTTTCTACAGTGTTCGTTTCTACAGAAGTCCGTTTCTACATATGTTCGTTTCTACAGAATCATTTTCAGATCGATTCTACACAACTGTCTTGGAGGTTCGTTTCTACAGAGAAATTATTTCCGATTGTTCGTTTCTACAGAGTTCGGTCGCGGATGTTCGTTTCTACAGAATCAGGACACGGATGTTCGTTTCTACAGAATCAGGACACGGATGTTCGTTTCTACAGAATCAGGACACGGATGTTCGTTTCTACAGAATTAAGACGCGGATGTTCGTTTCTACAGAATTCGGTCGCGGATGTTCGTTTCTACAGAATTAGGACGCGGGTGTCCGTTTCTACAGAATTAAGACGCGGATGTTCGTTTCTACAGAAAAAAAGCGGATGTTTGTTTCTACGGTTTCTACAGTATTACACCGAGAAAAAAAATCGTTTGAATTAACCAAATATATTTAGTCAGTGTGGAAATAGTTGTTTCAATCATTTGACACTTGAGTCAAGTGAATATTGATTGGAACAAAAATTTCGGTTTTTTTCACTGAAGCAATCCATTTTGTTGAAAAAGTCAGTAAATTACACTACATTAGATGTCATATGAACTAATATCTAGTAAAATGTACAAAATATAAAGTTCAATGTACAATTCTTTTTCCTGGGGTAAACGTATTGCATTGAATAAATATGCTGTTTCTTGAAACGTGTAAAACAGCTATATATTAACGAAATCGTGAGGTTGACATTACATGTGAGCGAATTTATTCTATCAACATGATATGTTGTTCATCCAACAATATAATTGGATTCATCGAATTGTTTTTTCTATGATTATGCGAACTATTTCTTTGTTATACTTGTTCACGGTTGAACCGATTAAATGTAAGGGTTGTTTTGAATAATTTGAGTATTTCAAATTGCGTACACGAAAACGTAGCCAAGTCTGAGCTGAATTTTATTCTTGAGAACTTTTGAGACTCTAGAAAAGAGATTGAATTAAGAATATATTTGGAACTCGGATGTTCAGTTCAGATATCTTAGCTGCATCAATATGATATGATATCATTGAGAAACATGCCAAGTTCAAAATAAATAGACAAAAGTGATTTCTTATTTCAATAAATAGTTTAGCGTAGTCGGTAGAGCGTGCGACTAGTAATGCGAGCGAATGCGTGCGTCCCCGGATCGAATCCCGGCCGAAACAATGCGATGTTTTTCTAATATAAAAATCTTTTCTTTGTAATTTCTCACTCATAATATCATATTCATTCAATAAAGTATTATGAGCGATCGACTCACTGTATGGCTTGTCCCTACTAATAATTTCTTTATTGCAAGCACACGTTTAATAAACATACACTTGAATCAAGCAAATGTGGCCGTTCCGTCAATTAAAAATTGATGTTCAGCAACATTTTGTTATTTGAGTCAATGCTGCGTCTAGTTGTCACAACCATTTTTTCAGTTTTGATTTGACTGCCTCATTTTGTTCATTCAATCAAAATTTCACTTCGCCGCCCGCGATCGCCGTTTTCGTTTCACCGAACTGAAATTTATTTGATCCAAACGATTTTTTTTCTCGGTGTAGGACGTAGATGTTCGCTCCCATAAGAGAGTTTATACGGTCGAATTTTCAAAAAAATGTTAAAGCAAGAAAAATCTGAAATAATTCAGGAGCGCTATTTAGACTTAGGAATATCGTATGAAAAATTATAAACAAAATCTAAAATGGAGAGGGAAAATCATGTGTCGAGTGGCATGGAATACCTCATATGTGATTCCGAATGACTTCATGTGTGATTTCTGCTATTTTCCAGTGATTTGGAATGATTTCCGATGATTTTCAGTGATACGAAAGTGATTTCATATACGATTTGAAAGCGATTCATGTGAATGATTTCATTCTGATTTTAACTGATCTCGAACCAGGGTGTTTCCGTGCACAGTGTCGTTCCAAGGCTCTCACACTTCTGCGATTGATAATTTCAGAACAATCTATGCCCGCCAAGTTTCTATCATCATCCGAGACAACTTACCTTCAGAAATATTTTCTATGCCAATATGCTGTGTTCTCAAAGGTTAAATTTAACTAAGGGAGTGCTTGGCATCATTGCCTGATTTCACGTCAAAGACTTTAGTACTGTTTTGCGTTATGGAAAAGATTTTCGTAATCCTTCCCCGATAAGAAGAATAATACTTTTCATGTTTTAGATGCCAAAATCACTCTTGTACTTGGCGATACCTTTTGACATTTACAATGTTTTTGCCAGGTATTTCATTACTCTTTGTATGTTTTCTAGGCTTTTGTACCCCTTCTAGGTGTTTGTGAAAAGATTCAGAATTGAACACCGAATTTTGGGAGCAGGACGTTTCGGCGCCGGACGTTTCGGCGCCGCCATTTCGGTGCGTGCCCGTTTCGGCGCTAGGACGTTTCGGCGCTGGGACGTTTCGGCGCGAGGACGTTTCGGCGCGAGGCGTCATTCGAGTGCTAGAATGTTTTCTTCCAAATTTCTTCGCGCTTCTCACACACGGACACACACACACCCGCGAAATACCCAGACGGTGGCTGTGGATGGCTGTGGCCCCCAATGGGTTGGAATAGGTTACAATGGGTTAGAATAGGTTAGGCCACCTCACTGATCCTACACACACACACGCACATGCGAAATACCCAGACGGTGGTTGTGGCTCCCAAAGGGTTAGAATAGGTTAGAATAGGTTGGAATAGGTTAAGATAGGTTAGAATAGGTTGAGATAGGTTAGAATAGGTTAAAATATGTTAAAATATGTTAGAATGGGTTAAAATAGGTTAGAATGGGTTAAAATAGGTTAGGCCACCCTACTGATCCCACACACACACACACATGCGAAATACCCAGACGGTGGCTGTGGCTCCCAAAAGATTAGAATAGGTTAGAGTAGGTTAGAATAGGTTAGAATAGGTTAGAATAGGTTAGAATGGGTTGGAATAGGTTAGGCCACCCCACTGATCCCACACACACACACACACATGCGAAATACCCAGACGGTGGCTGTGGCTCCCAAAAGGTTAGAATAGGTTAGAGTGAGTTAGAATAGATTGGGACAGGTTAGAATAGGTTCAAATAGATTAGGACAGGTTAGAATAGGTTGGGCTAACCCACTCATCCCACACACACACACACATGCGGTTAGAATGAGTGGTCACCTCACCGATTCCGCACTTGAATCACACCTCGCGCCGAAACGTCCCAGTGCCGAAAGGCCTGGCGCCGAAAGGCCTGGCGCCGAAACGTCCTAGCGCCGAAACGTCCTAGCGCCGAAACGTCCTAGCGCCGAAACGTCCAAACGCCGAAACGGTGGCGCCGAAACGTCCGGCGCCGAAAAGTAACGTACCCCCGAATTTTTGGTAATTTTTCGAGAATTTTCGGAACGTTGAAACATGGTCTTTTGTTTCTTTAAGATGTTTAAGCTGCTAACAAAAAAGGAAGAAAAAATCGTCACATCCTGGGTCGGTGTCGAAATGATCGGAATGAAACCTAAGATTGTTGCGAGAATTTTTTGAGATTTTTCAAAAATCTTCATTTTTAGATAGGTTTGAAAATTCACGGTGAAAGATAAGAATCTGAAAAAATTCAGGAGAGCTTTTTTGAGATCGGAGAATTGTATAAAAAATCGTGGAGCGAATCAAAATGGTGAGGAAAAATCATTGGTCGAGTTGACATGGAATGCCCCATATACAAATACTTATTATACGAATAACTTTAAAAAAAAAAAAACAATATGGGGCGAGATTTCGGTGTCAACAACACCGTCGAATCGCAAGTTCATTAACGTTATGCAAGGAATGAGAACAAGAAGAAAAAGAATGTGTTCCTCCATCATCTTTGACGGTCAATATCTCAGGAACCGCTCGGTCGATTTTGCTGAAATTTCGCGAGCAAAATTGAGTGGAGTGGAACTTACGCTTCTGTGAATTTTATCGAAAAGTAGTGAGCGGTTCGAAGAATATGACAATGTTTTCCCAAGAACACGAGCTTGCTTGGGTAAATGATTCGGGGTTGGCGCGCCAGCTAGCCTACGGGTGCAGGTGGTGGCGATTATTCGCCGCCGCGAATCGTGATACAAACTATCCAGGTAAGTGATGTAAGTACACTTACATAGCATAATTCCAGCATGAAACTGATCACGACTCTTTTGGCTTTTCCAACGTCCTTCGAGCAAGACAACCCTTTTTGAAAAAAAAAAATTCTACAATATTTTAAGCATAACGAAATAATTCTTGGGAAAAAAGGTCGTTCGTCAGGTTGCAAGAATTTAATCTTGTCACTCACGCTTTTTTCATCTCAGATTATCAAAGATAACAGGAGGCAAAATTCTAATTCTCTCAAAATATCTTCAAAGAGAAATGCCTGTTTCAAACTCTCTCAAAGCCAAGTTGTGGATTTTGAGAAGAAACCAAAAAAAAAAAAAAAAATACCGTACCTAATCCGGATTATTTTGACACCAAAGTTACATAGTGGCATGAGAATCTTTATAACGTACACGTTAGGGTGTCTCAAAAAACCCTGACATTTGAAAATGACTGATGCATGTTGAAAGAATAGTACTTTTTCACGAAAAAATGAGGCATGCGCAAACTGGAGCTTCTGAGATAATATTTAGTACTGCCTCAAGAGGGGTGAAGTAAGAAATGATTATTATGTAATTTTTTAATAATGTTCGTAGATAATTTCCTTTTTTATTCATTTATTATTTCATACTGAAGTTTAGGAACAATATATAGAGCGTAGTTTTATTCCATAACAACGTACATCTCGCATTTTACTATCAGCGGATAATTTTAATCAAACTATAATCCAAGTTTAACTTGAAAAATGTTAGTGCGAAATATGAGATGTACGTTGTTACGGAATAAACCTACGCTCTATATATTGTTCATCAACTTCAGTATGAAATAATAAATGAATAAAAAAGGAAATTATCTATGAACATATTATTAAAAAATCACATAATAATCATTTCCTACTTCACCCCTCTTGAGGTAGTACTAAATATTATCTCAGAAGCTCCAGTTTTCGCGTGCCTCATTTTTTCGTGAAAAAGTACCATTTTTTCAACATGCATCAGTCATTTTCAAATATCAGGGTTTTTTTGGGACACCCTAGTACACATAAGGGCGAGACTTAAATTTACAAAATAATTGAACTGAAGAAAGTACCTATGGCAATGCGTTCTTCATGTGAAAACAAATGAAAGAGTTTCGACAATTATAAGCCAAAGGAAGCATCTTTGAAAAATTACAGGGTGATGGATGTTTTTCAATTAATTAAAATTATTATGGAAATATTTAAATAGTCTAATATTGATATTATTTCAAAATGTTCATCATCGTATAATTTTCTGAAACATGCTTTTTTCGACTTATATTATTAGAAACTTTTGTGTTTATTTCTACATGAAGAGTGCATTGCAATAATTACTTTTCTCAATTCAACTCCTGTCCACGTAAAGAGTCCGTTTTCTTTTGGCCATCGAAATTTTTTTTACATTCCATTAGATTTTAAGGAAATGTTTCAGATTTGAAAAACTAGGTGTTTCTGAAGAAACAAACTAATTCATATCTCAAATGCTGATGAATGAAAAAATCTGAAAATAATTCATAATTTTTAGTTCCAGTGGATATTTCGAGATTATTTTTTTTCAGAAACATCATAAATATCAATAACTGATCTTATGATAGAAACGTCATGAAATGCCCCATATACCTATACAAGCCAATTCACAATTTCCCGGTGTGGTTTCATACCTCAAATTACCTATTAATGATGATAAAAATAGTCGAAAATTTTGAGGTACAAAACCACACCGGGAATTTGTGAATTAGCTCATTAATACGATAATATGTTTGCCATCTACAAAACGGCCTAATCGGTTTAAATATAAACAATTTATGACGATAAATCTTTTTGGTGTGATATTGTCGCATGTATCTTCACATCTGCCGGCAATGAGAAAATGGTTCTTCGTGAAAGAAAACACAGTAATATTTATGGTATCATCAAGAATCGCTTTCAAAAGCAACAGTCTAATGCGATTCGATTAGTGCGATTCGCACATGTTCGTTGATTCCGGCAGCTGCTTATTTAATGTATCGCGCGTTTACGCGAATAGTGCAAATGCATATTCAAAGTTTGACATTCTGAAACAGCAGCATGTGAGTGCAAAGTGCCCTGGATCCTCAGCAGCTGGAAATGCTTGGAATACAATCAAGGTAGGTGTACATAATTGTATAATGTTTTCGAAAGATGAACTATAAACAGAATTATAATTCATCGTTCATACTTGTCAGAAAAAAATGAATACAGAAATTATTAATCCCTGCAAAACTGAGAGATGAAAATTCAATTTGGATCATAAAAAGCGAGTCATAGGATAACAGAGCACACGAACGCTGCACTAGGAATCTATAGGTAAGAAACCGGAGCAAAAGTATCGCCTGTGGTTTTGCAAAATCTGCTGGCCTCTTCTAGTATATACAGGGTGTAACATCTCCGGGGTCTGATCTGGGAGGAGCTTTGACGTGCCGAAGCTCCGCCTTCTTCTATTCATACTCGTTCGCTTCAGAATAATAGTGTGTAATTATCAAGCAGACACTCTCATCCCAAAATTTGTTGACACTCACACGTATAGTACACGAATCCCAGATCAGATCCCGGAGATGTTACACCCTGTATATTTGAGCTTGAATCTGGGGATTAATATAATTAAGGTGCCATGCGATCAGGAAATGATGAATAGTAATATATTCACTTGAAATGTCTGTCGACTATAGCACTGCCATGCTGTAATACTTATATCCCGAGTCTCATCGTCTGACACTGCATTTCCCCCTAATCGTTATCGCCAGCGATGCAACTCAATTTTTTTCATGTGTAGTCATTAGACCGCACAAAACAAAATCATTTTTTAGCTCACACCATCTTAAACCAATATTACTCTTGTAATCTCGCGTGCCTGACGGTATAAGGACGTATGCGCCAATATACGACATGTTCCCACGTATAAAAGTTAAAGGGCACATCAATTTTTTTCCGTATTTCCGCCGAAAATATCAAAATGCATTCAAAAAAGGATTTGACAAATTATTCAATTAACGGTAAAAGGTTGTAAGTACTGGTGGCTACGCCCTCTCATCTCTAAATTTGTGAGAAAAGATCTCGTTAACTAACGGTATAAGGTCGTATCCGCCCAAATCTGTGTTTTTTTTTTTTTTTTTTGTGTAAATGCTCCAAAAACTTCTGAAACGCAAAGATTCATCGATAAAGGGATCGCGCGGACGAAATCACGTAATAGCTATTTATGTATCAAGTCCGAAAAGTGTCACTATCCGGTATGGGTTATTTCTAATATGAGCCGATCGAGTATGCTGTGTCACAGGAGAACGAGTGGGGATTTATTGCCCAAGCGCAGCGATGAAATAGTCACTACTTTTTAATTTACCTTTCTTTTTTCTTTTTTTTTCCGATCGGCATTATGTTCAGAAGTGACAATACCTCTATGTGATTTCGTCTGCGCGATCCGTTTTATGATCCGGGGGCTCAATTTATTGGAGTAGCCATACCCGGGAATTTTTTTTTTTTTTTATATGATCATATGAGGCGTTGTATGCAAAAACCCCTTAACTCGAGTTAAGGGGTTTTTGCTGAAACCTACATTATTACAATCCTTGAGATGTATTTATAGTGCACCCCAATTTTCAGATTCATACTGGACTACCTCCCGAAATAAATTTGAAGACAATTTTTCATATTTATAGTAAGTTATACAAAAATAAAACCTTTAATCGCATTTTCCCACTAAGCGCTCCGGTCGAGTTAAGGGGTTTTTGCATACAACGCCTCATATATAATCATATATAATCATACATAATTATGTATAAGTTTATATCATTATACATAGTTTTATATAATATAGTTATATTTCATTTTTTATATAAAACTATATACAGTTATATATAAATATATTATATAAATATTAGCGTGGTTCTTATTTTGGGTTGAATTTTTTTTTTAGAAATTCACCTCTCAGTTCAACCCGAAATGGTTTAAAAAAAAAAAAGATCTGAAGAAGCTGTGGCCTGTCAGTTAACGGCAAGGGGTGCCGGCAAGCACGAAATGGTAAACAAAAAAAAAACAGGCATCGAAATGACATTTTCTCTTACAAACTGTTTAATCACACCGGTCGACATGATTTTTGACTCTGGATTCTGAATATCAAATTTTGGTTTCTTCTACGTTACTAATAAAGGGAAAAATAATTTTTTTGATCAAAGTTTGCTTTTGTACCACCACCTGCTACCACCTGCTGCTCGTAAAATCAATCAAAATCTTGAAGAATGGATATTTTGGTGTTATTCGATGCCTAGCATCAGAATTTACGCATTAAAACAGAAAGACAGAAAACAACATTTTTTTTGTCGACCTGTGTTATCGGCAAAGTCATTCAAGATTATCAGAATCATCAATTAAATATGTTAGAATTCAAGGATTCATCGAAAACACATAATTAGGCGGTGGGATTTCAATGGTGAAATGATTGAAAAATGATATGCAGAAGAAAGCAATTCTTCTGAATGGATTAATAGAAAACTGTTGCATCAACGGAAACTACAAAAATAGCAATCAAATATATAGCAAATACAAATTTAATAAAAATAAAAATAAAGATCGGGCTTGCCGGCACCCCTTGCCGTTAACTTACAGGCCACAGCTTCTACGGATCTTTTTTTTCAACCATTTCGGGTTGAACTGAGAGGTGAATTTGTAAAAAAAATGTCAATAAAAAATAAGGACCACCCTAATAAATGTATATTATTATATATACAAGTTTTTATAAACTTATACATAATTATATATGATTATATATGATCATATAAAAAAAAAATTCCCGGGAATCAAAAAATGTACCTTTTTTTTTCATTCGCAAAAATGTGCTATTTGTAAATAAATGCGCATTCAATAAAATTTACAATTCGGAAATATTAAGGGGGGATTCCCTTTTTTTTCGCTATACTTATCGCTTTTTTCTAATTTTCTGATGAAGAAACTATACAACGGATCAATGCGAAATTTGGCATGTAGATCTGTTTATCTCTTATCTATTCACAAAAAAATTGAAAATCGTCCCCTCCCAAAAATACGCCTCCCACTCCCCTCAACGTGCGATGATCCCTAGTTGATGATGTGCACGATTTGAGTCGTGCCATTAATCCTGCAACAAAAACCCAAGAACATTTTACTTTACACACATGTAGCAATCGTTTGACGAAGCGAAAAAAAAAACAAAAAAAAATTGAGCATCCGGTGATGTTTTGAACTCTAAATATCGATTGATCCAAATAAATGGATCGATCTTTTTGTTATAAACAAAAAAATATTCAACGGATTGTTTTTTTTTTTTCGTCGAACGATAACTACATGTGTGTAAAGTGAAATGTTCTTGGGTTTTTGTTGCACGATTGATGGGAAAACTCAAATCGTGCACATCGTCAACTAGGGATCATCGCGCGTCGAGGGAGGTGGGAGGCGTATTTTTGGGAGGGGACGATTTTCAATTTTTTTGTGAATAGATAAGAGATAAATAAATACAGATGCCAAATTTCGCATTGATCCGTTGTACAGTTTCTTCACCGGAAAATTTGTTAAATTTGTTATCGATATTTGTTATGGATATTCATTATCATATAGAAAAAGTGCATACAATTTGAAAATTAAATCATAAAAGAACGTTTCTCCATGATTGTTTTTATTACTCAATTAATTTTTAGGTTCTTATAAAGGAAATCGAAGTTACCATATAATAAATAATTTTTAACATTGTTTTAACGGGATGTGATAGGGTAAACGAGAGGGTGTTTTTACCATTTTTTTTGTTTTACTCTGCATTTCGCGACGAAGGCACAGAATGGATTTTTGCAAAGGGCATTCGACGTATTATATGGTGAAGTATTGCCGTAAACGTATAAACGTATTGAAATCGAAAAAAAGTTCGTTTTCGTAAATTACGATCTGTAAAATAGGGTAAAAAAATGGCCGCTCGGGGCTCGAATCTCATATGCTGACCTTATTATTCAAGTTCGCGTGGTATCCAGCACTGAAATGTATAGTTGCGTCAATTCTACGACCTCGCACAAAGCGAACGATCAGTTTATTTGTGAGTATTCCGTGAAAATGAAAGAATGAGAAGTAATGCTGCATTTCGTCGACTCCGACCGAGTAAAAGCGGTTTTTGACAGTTAGATACACTGAACATGTTCGATGTTGACCGGTATGAAGTTCGCCCCACAGTCTTATGTCTCTTTCTTCCCTCGCGCTAACTGTCAAAAACCGCTTTTACTCGGTCGGAGTCGACGAAATGCAGCATTACTTCTCATTCTTTCATTTTCACGGAATACTCACAAATAAACTGATCGTTCGCTTTGTGCGAGGTCGTAGAATTGACGCAACTATACATTTCAGTGCTGGATACCACGCGAACTTGAATAATAAGGTCAGCATATGAGAGTCGAGCCCCGAGCGGCCATTTTTTTACCCTATTTTACAGATCGTAATTTACGAAAACGAACTTTTTTTCGATTTCAATACGTTTATACGTTTACGGCAATACTTCACCATATAATACGTCGAATGCCCTTTGCAAAAATCCATTCTGTGCCTTCGTCACGAAATGCAGAGTAAAACAAAAAAAAATGGTAAAAACACCCTCTCGTTTACCCTATCACATCCCGTTAATTGATAATTGTTACAGAAAATTCGTATTTGAAAAAATGTACTACTAAGAAATTGAAAAAATCATTGGTGCATTTTTTTTTTTTTTTATGTTTTTCTTTTCATCAACAATTGATAATTATCACGTCAGGTTTAAAATTTTGTCTAATGAGAATTTAAATGTATGAAATTTGTATATGGGGTATTCCAAAATATTTTGAACGGTCATTTACCCCGACCCCCATCGATTTCCGAATAAATTATTCTCACGGTAACCCTAGACTCAGGTATGATTGCTGAATTATTTTAGAATTTTCCGATTTTTTTTATAGAAGTTACGATTTTTTGAAAATCGCACTTTTCGGCAACAGCTCGTTTTTCATCAATTTCTAGTCGGCAACCAAGGTAACCCATGGAAAAGTGACTCGTACAGAACTTTCCAGTTTTTTGACGTACTTTGAATGGAAATATTTGTAAATTTTTTCAAACACCGGAAGTGCCGAAATTCTCGTTTCAAAAATCAAAATCGTGGATTGCAAAAAGTCGCCGTAATCGATCTTTTCGAAATTTGCAGACAAAATTCGACATTGAAAGACGGAATTTTTAAGACCAGGCCGAAGTTGGGCCGACATCGGGTTTAGGAGGTATGGCTATTTTAATCACGCGAAAATTCATATTCCGGCGTTATTTTTGTTATTATTATTATTATTATTAAAATTATTATCATTATTGATTTTATCATCATTATTATTATCATTATCATTATTATTATTAATTGATAATAATAATAAAAATAATAATAATTATTTCAATAATAATAATAACAATGATAACAAAAATAACGCCGGAATATGAATTTTCGAGTGATTAAAATAGCCATACCTCCTAAACCCGATGTCGGCCCAACTTCGGCCTGGTCTTAAAAATTCCGTCTTTCAATGTCAAATTTTGTCTACAAATTTCAAAAAGATCGATTACGGCGACTTTTTGCAATCCACGATTTTGATTTTTGAAACGAGAATTTCGGCACTTCCGGTGTCTGAAAAAATCTATAAATATTTCCATTTCCAAGTAGGGTAAACAGTCCAGTCCGTGACCACCTACCAGTGAATGACCGGCACGAGAAATAATATTTATAACAATTCAGAAAATTGATAGATATTCATGACACATCTATTTCTGCAATCTTATATGTCTCTTTTCTTATTAAAATGCAACAAATAAACGAATTAAAAAACGTGTATATCGAAAATAATTAAATTTATATTGACAGTTTGCTTGTTACACGATTTTTGCTGAATTTTAACTAAAATCATGAAATATTAACATTTTATAAACTATTTATTTTGACGATCGTATTGTATTTCTTCATCAATCACTTGATTTATAATGATTCAATTGAGTAAATGATTATTTACATTGACTTTAAATAGTTGTAACGTTATTAAATAATTAGTTTTGATTAATTTTATGTCGGTCATTTACTGGGTATGCCTAATTATAATACTCAGCCAGTAAATGACCGACTAAAATAAGAACATGTCAGTTCTCATCTGACAGCTGTCATGAATCGCTGTTAACCTCCAACAGTCCATGAAGGTTGAAATTTTCAAGTTTGAAGTTTTTTCTTATACATATATTATTATTTAATTGTGTTGAAAATAAACTAGAATGAATTTATCAACATTTTATTGAATATTTATCTTTAATAGGTGGATAGATGAATCGGTCATTCATTGGACCATACCCGGTCATTCATTAGATGCGAGTGGTCATTCACTGGACCTCTGGTTTTTTTACTCTTTATAGTTAATTTTGAAAAGCTTATGATCAAATTCCGATAATATTATGATGAATATTTGAAAGAAAATAAATTCTCAACCCAATAGTAACGGTTGTTTTGGATTTATTGATTCGTTAATTATTTTTTCAAATCAATATATCTATCGATGAAACAAATCGGTCATTCACTGGACGTTTTACCCTACGTCAAAAAACTGGAAAGTTCTGTACGAGTCACTTTTCCATGGGTTACCTTGGTTGCCGACTAGAAATTGATGAAAAACGAGCTGTTGCCGAAAAGTGCGATTTTCAAAAAATCGGAAAATTCTAAAATAATTCAGCAATCATACCTGAGTCTAGGGTTACCGTGAGAATAATTTATTCGGAAATCGATCGGGGTCGGGGTAAATGATCGTTCAAAATATTTTGGAATACCCCATATATTATATTCATTCAAGCGTATTTTGTCAATAACGGATCGTAGGTGAGTCGGTAACGGGCAGAGTTGGCAAGCGCGTGGTTCACGGATCGATCCCCGGATGCGATCAATTTTTTTTTTTTTTTTCCCTGGCTGATACAAGTTTATAAAACTATATAAAATCATAAAAAAACTATATGCCTATATATCTACCGCCAAAACTCATATCTAATTTTATATAGTCATTTATATATAATTTCATACAGGGTGTCTTTCAATTGGTCGTACAAACCTATATAGGGCGATTCCTCTATGGAAGAGAAACCGTTTTTACGTAGCGAAATATTTTTGAGAGCAATAGTTCTGCAGCAATAGCAATACATAGATAAGCTTTACTGCCTATCACCTAAGCACGGCAGTGTACAAGGAGCGAGCGACCCGCGGCGGGCTGCGACGAATGAAAAAAAGACGGGTGCAAACGCGTCGCTTGCGATTGTTGTGAGCGGGTTGTTTTCTTAACTCAGTACTTATCTTTATTCATACGCTCAACTGGCTGCTGATTGGCTTATCTATATATCGCTATTGCTGGAGAACTATTGCTCTCAAAAATATTTCGCTATGTAAAAATGGTTTCTCTTCCATAGAGGAAGGAAAATAATACTAGAAAACCGAAAGGCAAAATACAAAGATGTAGTTAGACTCGAAATTAAAATAATTCTATGTAAAAACCGAGCATGAGAAACCCTAGGGGAAAACACAGTTACCATACCATACCTGTACCTGTAGTAACAAGACAAAACAATACATGAATAAATATACTGAAAAGCAAAGCCATAGAGGAATCGCCCTATATAGGTATTTAAAATTTCCCGGGATTCTGGATCTTTTTGAACACGAGTTAACTTAACGCTATATTATTATTTTTTTTTTTTTTTTTTTTTTTTAATGAAAAAATTTCAGACTCTTCTGAAATATCGATGAATCTTTGCGTTTCAGGGTTTTTGGAGCGTTGCAGAACAAAAAAAAAAAAATGGCGGATATGACTTACTCGCATTGATAAATGTGATGAAAAAAAATAAATAAAAATAAGTTGGTGGCAAAAGAGCGGATCCACCAAACATACGACTTTTTACCTTTATTTATTCTTTCAGGTAATTTCAATAAATCTCTGTGTTTTGAGTATACTTTTACAGTGAAGAATTTGAAGAAATGTTTTCTTTCGAAAAACGCGAAAATATCTTGTTTTACGATTTGCTCGGTTGAAATGCCTACAATGTCGCGCGCTCCTTAAGATCTCGGTTCTCGCACTAGCTTTCATAATCACCGACATGAGGAGAAGTTCTTAGAAATTTTTCGAATCGTCCTGAAAAGCCTCCTCATTGGCTATTACGCTGAAATTTGCCATTTCGTTGTCAAGGGGATGGGGGAAGCTCACGCTGGAGACGTTAGTTAGTTGACTCGTGTCTTGTTGAACAGTTATCATTGAATTTGGATCTTATTCTTGCATCTAGTTCGAGTCATTTTTCTTCTATAGCTGCCTTTTCGTATATCTGCTCCTTCATTCTACAGCTTTCTTAATCGTTTCAATTTTTCGAGTCATTTTTTCTATAGCTGCCTTTTTGTATATCTTCTCCTATATTCTCCAGCTTTCTTCATTGTTCTAATTTTTCGAGTCATTTTTTTTCTATAGCTGCATTTACGTATACCTATATTCCTATAATCTTATAACTATAGCTTTATTGTTCTGAGCTTTAGAATAATTCTTTGTTTTTTTTTTTTTCTTTGTTTTTGTTTTTTTAATATTTTGCACCTTCTCTTCTTTTCTATTTTCTCACAAAACAGCCCTTTTCAGGGCTATTTGAGCGTCGGAGTGCAATCCTTTGCGGTAAGTTCCACATGATCTAATTATTTCGTCTTTGCTCGCTTGTATTTTTAATCCAAATTTGTACATACCGATACCTGCGCGGAATAACCGGCTATCTCAGAGTCCGCTTGAAAAAGCGGCTATCTCAGAGTCCGCTTGAAAAAGCGGCTATCTCAGAGTCCGCTTGAAAAAGCGGCTATCTCAGAATCCATTCGGAAAAGCGGCCTGTGCCTATATTAATAATATAGGCTACAGTCGGTTTTTCGAATGGATTCTGAGATAGCCGCTTTTTCAAGCGGACTCTGAGATAGCCGCTTTTTCAAGCGGACTCTGAGATAGCCGCTTTTTCAAGCGGACTCTGAGATAGCCGGTTATTCCGCGCAGGTATCGATACCTACCCGATGAAAAACGTTTAGATCCAACCATATATGGTTGGAACTTGTTATATCTGTTTATATCCAAACATTTGATCTCATTATATATACGCATATGAGTCAATCCACGTCAAGCGGGACACCTTTTTCGCATGTTCTTCAAAATCGTCGTAATTTTTTTGCCATATCCTCTGGGCAAAATGAATGAATGAAATTTTTTTTTTTTTTCTCTCTTAACTCGAATGGCTTAGAAGTTACAAGGGGTTGAATTTTCGAAAAAACCACCCAAAATCGGAATCGCGCTCTCCTTTAAACGTTAATATCTCCGGTTCTCTTTATCGTACAGACATCAACAAAAACTCATTTTGAAGCTCTTGAATCGCACTTTCATGTTATGAATTTTAAATTCATGTTATAAACAATCTTCTATTTGTTATCAACAATTATATTTTTTAAATGCGATTTTCGAGATGACTACCACCTTCGAAAATTCGAAAAAAAATACGAGCGTCTTCCTTGATTCATTCTCTACAAAATCTGTAAGTTTTAAAATGGAACTCCAATGGAAACTATATTCAAGAAGCGATTGATCCGTGCGGGACGTCGCGCGCGACTGTTTACGCGGGCGCGCCGAGACCGAGGCTTTTTGCTTTACATGCAAAGAATATAGGGAAGCATACGTTCAAATTCATCAAATCCATTAATTTGCGGAATTGTTTATTCGATTCCATGCTGAATACTCGACTTAAAATTGGAAAAATATGAATATGGAGGTACACACTTGACTAAAGCCTGGAAAATAACTAGTGAATATAAATACCTTACCTATAGAAATACCTTATATGGTTATTTCCAGGCTTTAGTCAAGTGTGTACCTCCATATTCATATTTTTCTTATTTTAAGTCGAGTATTCAGCATGAAATCGAATAATTTATGATGAATTTTAACGTATAATATGCTTCCCTATATTCTTTGCATGTAAAGCAAACGAGCTTCGGTCTCGGCGCGCCCGCGTAGACAGTCGCGTGCGACGTCCCGCACGGATTAATCGCTTTTTAAATATAGTTTCCATTGGAGTTCCATTTTAAAACTCACAGATTTTGTACAGAATGAATCAAGGAAGACGCTCGTATTTTTTTCAGAATTTTCGAAGGTGGTAGTCATCTCGAAAATCGCGTTTAAAAAATATAATTGTTAATAACAAATAGAAGATTGTTTATTACATGGATTCACAATTTATAACATGAAAGTGCGATTAAAGACCTCCAAAATGAGTTTTTAGTGATGTCTGTACGACAAAGGGAACCGGAGATATTTGTAACGATATTTTTTCGCCGGGGAAGAAAAAATAAGGTTGCGTTCTCAGTTTTCGAATATTTAAAAAGATTTTGAAGATAAATGTTTGCAGGTCAGAAAGCCGGATCCGTTTAGGTAAAATTTCTCGAGCCCAAAGGTAATTCTCATCCCCCTCTTCCCGTTAATTATTTTAATTCCTTTTCCTTCTGATATTGATGATTTTGAAATATTTTGATGATAGAATTGATCCTGAGTTCTGTGGCAGGATTTCAATTAATGAATAATCTATGAAGCCCGTTGTTAGTTATTTAATAAATAAAGGAACGTTTAAAACTCTTCTAGGATATGGAAATCATATAAATTATTGTATTTAAACTTTATAGATACATCCAATCTTCTCAAGGGTTTTAACAGAACTCAAAAATTTAAAATTGACAATAATAATCTCTAAAACAACTTTTGTTTTATAAAAGTAAATATTTGAAAGACATTCAATTTGTAGATTTCTTCTATTAAATTCTTCAAGCAATTCTTCCTGTTGATAAGGAAGTTTTCTTTCTTTGGAAATAATTATCCTCTAAACTAATAAACGAAATAATAAATGGATTAATATCAATGATGAGGTAGACCTTCCTCACATATTAACGTTTAAATGAGAGCGCGCGATTCCGATTTTTAGTGGTTGACTTGTCACTTCTAAGCCCTTCCAGTTGAAAAAAAAAAAAAAAATGTTTCATGCGTCCATTATGCCCAGAGAATATGGCATCGAGGCCTTGAATTGCGAATTTTTCCTGCTTGGATATTGGAAGCTCTATCTTCTTTCACTAGCGCCTGGGGAGCTGTGTATATTCATTTACTCTATATAGTTGACTGAATGAAGAACTGACAGCTGGAAAAAAATTGCTGATTTCATAGGGTTAGGATCAGTAAAAAAAAAAAATGAATACGCTCAATTGTTCACGCTGAGTCGTTGACTGAAAATATCCATATGCTAATTTATCCTTCTTTTTGTGATGCTTCCGGCCCTCTGGCTCTTACAATAAGTTGCCGATATGCTCTAATTTTCATTTGACTATAGATTATAAAAAACTAAAAAATACTGCGACTCGAGGTCATCTTCCATTTTCTATGATTTTCCTATTAGACTTCATTACCGTGATGAAAGTTAACATCCAAACTTACTATCGAGCCGTAAAATTGAGGCACTTGGGTTTGACACACTATATTATTTAAGTGAAAAAAATTGGACAACCTTCGGATACGAATCGTTTTTAAGCTTGTTCTATTATTCCTTCTATTGTTACTTGTCTCTGAGATCACCAGTTGAGATAATTTCGACTACCGTGACCATAATTTTGGGAATTTTTTCGAAATTCAAAGAGCGTTGCACTCAGGAAGCTTCAAAGATTGAGCAAGATTTTTGAAATATTCTTTCCTGCTATTTTGAAAGTATAGCGATGAGTTGAAGTGAAGCTACGGAAGAGAATTTTCAAAAATCACGTTTTTTCGCATACATTGAACGATAACTTCCCTCCTGATTTTCATGCAACAATGATCTATGGCTGATCTAACGGGCAATAGAACTAGCTTGAAAATGATTCGTATTCGAAGGCTGTCTGATTTATTTTCATTCAGATATAGTGTGTCGAACCCAAGTGCCTCGACTTTACGGTCCGATAGTAGTTGTGTATAGTTTTGCAGCGTGTACCCACATTAGATATAAAAAAGACAGTTATCGACCACGATGAGCTTTTATTGAATAGTTAGGTGCATTGCATACTGTAATCGCGTAACAATTCATTTATACTGCCCGCGGATTCCGTGTGGTAATCATCTATTTGAAAAATTTAATCAGATGCAGGAAATACGAGGCAAACGCGTTAAAACCATCCAGTACGTATACGATAGATACGTGTATCACTTTTTTTTTATTGGGCTCAACTAGAAATATGAGACGCGAATTGCAAAGCTCATCAAAATTAGTAGAGCTGTGTAAAAATTGTTTTTATTCGTTGGAAATGCAGTGCACGATCTCTAATTGACGTTACACAGAGAGGAAAATTCCTTGTTTCGAGAGAAACATTTCTTGTTTTAAGAAACTGTAGTCTCGTGAATGTTTTTAAATTGAATCAAGGAAATAATAATTAAGTAGGTGAATATCCTTGAACCTAGAAAAATAAATTCTTATTTCTAGAAGAAAAAAATCTCGTCTCAAGAATCAAATTTCTAGTTTAAAAAAAATTATTTCTAGTTTTAAGAAGAATAATTTCTAGATTCAAGAAAAATAAATCTTGTTCCATAAAAAAAATTCTTGTTTAAAAAACAAAAAATCTCATGTAAAGAACCATCATTTCTTGAATATATCTTGTCTAAATGGAGAATAGTTTTTTCTTGATTCTAAAAAAAAAAGTGTGTTTTGAATATTAGTTTTAAGTCTAATTAATATACAAAATCTTTAAAATTTTGTTTGCATTTACACTACAAAATCAACGAAAATCTATTCTTGAATTGGGGGATACTTCTCTGCTCACAATAAGAAAAAAAATTAGGATGATTTCAATGTTGAATTTATGGATTAATTTTAGAAAAAAAAAATATTCTAAATTGAAGAATAAATGTTTCTTGAAACTAGAAAAAAATAGCATTGCTCTCATGAAAATAATTCTCAATCCTAGTCGAAAATGGATAAAATTATGGAAAATTTGGAATCATTTCAAGACAATTTTAGTTAAAACAAGCCCATAATTCGATGGTTTTCATCATTTAGGCGTCTTTCGTGCAATCATAGCGAAAAGTTGAAATCAAGGAATTTTTTCCGAAAATTGAGGAATTTTTCTTCTCCGTGCGGACAGGGACTAGTGAAATCGTTTGTTGGATTGTATTTCTTTTTTATTAAAAATAAATGTTATTAGCCCACAAGGGTACTTTGTACATTAAATAACGATTCTTTAACTCTGATATTAGTTGAAAAAATAGAAGATCTTGACCGTTCGAGCTGACAGGTATCAATAAATCGAGTTTTGGACGTCAAATATCTGTGATTTTTTTCAGAATTTTCGAAGGATGTATTCTTTTCAGAGTTGGTATTATTCATGAAAAGAAAAAGGTTTGCTTAGAAATTTGAAAAAAATCACAGATGATCTCCTAATATAGTACTACAACATATGACAAAATTGAGCAAAAATAAGGTCGAGGTCAAACGTGGGCGATAATGGATGGAAAGCCCCATATAGAAATAATTCATGTCATACAATCACAAGAGAGAAACAATATTTTGTTCGTGATCATTCTCACGGCTGTAGAGGTCCGTCAGAATATATTACCTTAAAAAATTTGTCATTTATCTACAGAAGAATTTTGGTTCACTCGCCGTTATGGTCGCGAAAACGAATAAAAATTCATATCTTTATTAGTTATTTGAAAAAAAATCTGATACTCGGTAGATAGCTCACATATCACACGCGAAAGTTGAAGAAAAATAACAAAAGTTTAATATAGAATGACCCTCTCACGATGTTTCTATTTCTGTACCAGAAGCCGAATCGTCATTGTAAGATGGAGGTTTTCACTCGTCCTCGGTGTTTTACAATTTTTCTTCTGCACTACATGTTTTTTGATCCTATTACCTCCCACGACTTAGAGGTATCATTTGAGGTATCATCGACGATTTTAAACTATAGATGCAGGAAATACGTGGGAAACGCACAAATACCGTGCGGTATATTTACCAAGGGTTTGAGTACCACGTTGATACAACATCCCCCCACTTGTTCCGTTGCGCCAAAAGATCCAGTACTAGATGTCGCGGTGCTGCCGAGGTTAGCGGACATCTTCGTAACCGCGTCGAGGTATATACGGAGCACGAAGGCCACAACGCGAATCCAACGATCATCGAAGAGGAGCAAATGAAGTGCGACATGGCGGACCGTGCGGTCGAAACTAATGCTCCACTCAAAGACATCTTCGATACCGTTTGCCGAAGGTTGGAATCACAATTTTGTCACTAATAGCGTTTTCAATTTGGATGCACTAGAGTTGCACCGAGGATGCTCCAAATTTTCATGTGACGTCATATTGCTCTAGAATCGAGCGCCGGTAGAGGGCAGAGTCGGGTAAACCGAAGGGATTAGATAAAATCTAAGCCTACTCATTTTTTATCCGAAAAAGAGAATAACAGCTGCATGTTACATTCAATGCAAAAACCGTAGAACCAATAATTATTTTTCTCAACACATGCACCGAAAGTCCTTTTTTGCGCCCCGTCTACACCCGTGCGCAAGAAAGCCTGGTTTCGTGCTCGCAGACGGCATACAGACGAGGACCATCCGTTGTATTTGTTAAGAAAAATAGAGTTCGATACGCGAGCCCAAGGCAGCAGTCCCTTACTTGTGTGGAGGCGCCTCACTCACTACCTTCGGGCTCATTCGGGCCTTTACACTCGTGTGCGGAATGCCACTTTGCGCTCTTGTATCGAAAAACACTATTTTCGCAAGATTAAACATATAGCACGAAAAATTTGAAAATGGCCTATTTTTCATAACATTCCTCTATCATTGCCCGAAAATAAACGAATGATATATTCGGAACTTCATGTAGAATACGGCTTTTATTATCTTCTTTGGATAAAAATTACCAATGGATTTGGAGCTGCAGGAACTCTCTGTAATATGATTCATTTCACTCCGCTCGATGTTGGAGTGACGATTAGCCTGCAAATACAATTATATTACAGAAATCCTCCAGTCGGGCGGAAACTTCTATATCCCGCATGTAGGAGTATCATGAGGCGGGCCCGCCAAAAAATCAGACCGCTTATCCCTGCAAGCTTGCAGGAATTAGCAGAGCACCTGCAAACGTACGAAGCGACGCTGGAATATTATCGGGGCCATGTAGAAGCGGATGAAAACGCGATTGCCCTGATATTCATCAGCGACAAGATGCTGGAAGCTCTTGGTTCTGCACGTGAGCTTTACGTTGACGGAACATTCAAGGTGATATTGATAAAAATTCTACGTTTACTGAATTCGTAATCAGAGATTTTTGGATATCATGTAACTCAGTGCGTCCTGGGCAATAGAATGTTGAATACTGTTCCTGGAATTTTTCGGGAACGTTCGTGCGACTTCCACTCTCTGAATGAATGGCCGCTGAATGTGAATGATTTTTTTGAATAAACAATTGAAATTTCCCAAGCAAAGTTTCGACTCAGATCGTGTTCTACGTTCGAAAGACGATATTGGTAGATTTATTTAAAATTTTTCGATCATGCATTAAACAATTTATGCCCCGAGATTTTCGCCTGTGGCCGCCAGTTTCAGAATCTTGAGAAAATCGTCATTGTTCAAGTTCTATATAGGGGAAGGTAGGGTAAAACGGACCGGGAGGGCAAAACGGACCGAGAGGGCAAAACGGACCGCTTGAAAAATTCCTTTTAAATTATTATAAAAAATTGAATGCTTCATCGTAAAGGTAACCCTCGAACTTAGTAATTTTTTGAGGAAGGGCTCAGTCAATCAAGTCAAGTCAGACACAGTCAAGCCATCGCAAGCGATCAAAAACGAAAAATTGACTCGACTTGATTGCCTGAGACCTTCCTCAAAAAATTACTAAGTTCGAGGGTCATCTTCACGATGAATCATTCAATTTTTTTGATAATTTAAAAGGAATTTTTCAGGCGGTCCGTTTTGCCCTACCTCCCCCTATAAAAAAAAGTTCCTAAAAAACTTTGACCCTTTGTGAATTGAACCTCGCACTCATCTTATATAATAATATATAATTGATGTCAATCAACACAGGTCGCACCGTACCATCCCCCCATCGCCCAGCTCTATACAGTGCACATGCGGGTCATGGATAACGTACGTCCTTGCATTATTTGACATGGTTTGCAGTGATGTATGATTAAAAATACTCATCGCGTATTTCATATCACTAATATACTTTTTAGGGGATTGCGGCTGTATACGTGCTGTGTAGTCGCCGAACCAGAGCCTTGTATACGGCGATTTTCCGACGGCTCACTGAGCTAGTACCCGGGTTGCAGGAAAACGTACGCTTCGTTATGGGGGACTACGAACGGGCAGCGACCACCGCGTTGCGAGAGGTGTTTCCCCGGAGTGATATCCACGGATGCTGGTTTCACTTTAACCAGGTAAGAACTTCCGATGTTCAGAGTACCTGACCTTTATGAATAGATGCTACTGTATCGATTGACAAAAATATATTACTAATACTTTCTTATTTCATCCGACTATTAGGCCCTTGAAAAGCGATGGAAGCATCTTGGGCTTGCCAGAGCTCGGTCACCGGTCCTAGCGTTAGCCATGGCGCTGCCGCTGGCTCCCGCGGATCGCTTTAATGAAGGGCTGCAGCTGCTGGCCGATTCCGCGGACGAAATCGCAGACCAATATCCGGCGGTTCTGCAATTTATGTCCTACTTGAGGCGGCAGTGGAGTCCACTGGCAAGTGCAGTCAGTGTACACAATTGCCCGCATCGAACCAACAACTTGGTGGAATCCTTCCACAACGAGGGGAAGCGGAAGCTGGGAGGTCTCCATCCAAATATTTGGAAATTTATAGGTATAAATAGTACATGAAGTAGTTCGTCGGAGACAGTCATTATTACTTTGGAATATATTTGTGACGTTTCGGCTGGCGACGGCCGGTCATCCTTAGACTGTACAAGTACAAGACTGTACATGACTGTCTCCGACGAACTACTTCATTTACACACCACAGTCACGAACCATCACAAATATAAATAGTACCTATATGTATAATCATGTTCATTAGGGTGGTTCTTCGATGGGGTAAAAAAAAAAAAAAAAAATCAGTAAAGACGCAAAAGATGGTGTTTTTCGCAGCACTTTTCATCATTTTGATTTTGAAATATCAAAAATGAAAAGTAAAAGAAAGAAAAAGTAAAATATACACGTATAAAATTGAAAGTCAATTAATTTCCGATAGAAGCGAACATTCGAGTTTAATGGGATATGGCAATTTTTCATTCCCGTCATTCGAATGTCAAGTCCTCCAAATTTCAGAATTTTCCATCAAGCGGTTTCCCAGAGCATCGCGCGGATTCATCGGCGACAGACCGCCGGACCGCCGGACCGCCGGACCGACAGATCGACAGACAGACCGACAGACAGACCGACATTTTCTAAAAACCTGTTTTTCGGATTCCAGAGGGTAGGAAACGTAAAGATTCGTTGAAATTAGCAAATCCACTTTTCGACCGAAACCAATACTTTTCTTAAATCACCAATGGTGATGAAAAGTAAAATTCATGTTGGATCCCCCCCAAATCAGCTCCAAATAATTAAAAAAAAATTCCCTAATTTTTCCAGATTTTTATTTTATTCCCCTAGTCCCCCTATTTGACCGGGAATTTTCAAATGATTCAAAACATGCTTATTCACTATATTTCATATTGAATTTTATTTCATGGTTAATCGTGGGTGAAAAATTCACATTCTCGATTTTTCAGTGAGATTCATCTTCTTTTCAGTGAAAAATAAAAGAATCGTAAATGGGGTATCCCAGGGGACTCGCGTGCTTTATTATTATTATTATTATTAATTTTTTTTTTTTTTAATTTTTTTTTTTTTTTTCTTGCAAAAAAAGACACTTCTGCGAAAATTTTAACTATAAGTATCGTGGATTGTATTTCAAACTTTAAAAGAAAATAGGGGGACTAGGGGAAGAAAATAAAAATCTGGAAAAATTAGGGAATTTTTTTTTTTTTAATTATTTGGAGCTGATTTGGGGGGATCCAACATGAATTTTTTTTTTTTTTTACCCCATCTAAGGACAACCCTAATGTTCATGCGTCGGAAAGCGCCATAAAAATTCACCACCTTTTTTCTTCACCTTCAGCGATTCTATTACTTTCGATTGATTTCTTTCCATCGCGGTACTGTATTGCATACACACAGACCTTATATTAAATTGTATTTTATATAATTCAACCTGATATTATTACGTAAATTCGTGTGCGTGTAATTCCACGCAACTTTATAAATCTGACGAAACTATTCATCTGACGTTTTGCAATCACATGTGATTATTTGCGTCAAAACACCAAGCCCGCGTTTTGGAGTCAAAAATTCGATTCAGCTGTGATTTGGATACGGGTAGTGTGTAGTGCGTACAAACGTATGGAATAAACGCACAACCTGTGTGATCATATGAAACTTAAATTCCAACCCTGTGGGCCTATCATTCACGGGGAACACGCCGATAAGTTTTTCACTTGACGAAATTTGACTTCTTCGATTTTCACCTCGATACCGTCAGTGAAAGAATGTATGAGCCCATAATTTTGTCGTGCCAAACATTCTGATCATCTCCAGTTCCAGTTCCATTTAATTATGGCATTGCCTGAAAAACACGTTTGAGAATTTTCGTTACAGATTAGGGTGTCCGTTATTTACCAATTTGCTTTTTTTCTTTGCAGCGCCCCCTAAATTTTTAGTTTATGATCTAAAAAAAAACATCAGACCAAAATAAGCCCTTAATGTTCATATTAAATGGTGTCTCAAAGACGATACATTTTCCATTTAAATAACATGGGATTTTGTCACTTTTTACATTTAATTATTTTTTTTCTGAGCAAATGAATATATACCAACAAAAGACATATATTCTTGTAGGAAATTGAACGCCCTACAAAAAAGATCTCTTATGATTTTTCGATAAATTAACTTTTTTCAAAGTTATTGAAGGTTAAAGTTGAACTTAGTTATTTTTCAAATTTTTCCACTTTGACAGCAAAAGTATTACCATTTAGATATAAATGAATTGTTAATATCGAAGAAAAACTGGTTCTCACTGTGTTATATAAAAAATTACTAAAAAAAAATTTCAATATATTAAAAATTTTGTATTACATTGCGCGTATTTGGTACTAGTTTCCAGAATTCTTAGGATAATTATAAACCATCAATTTCTATGAAATTTCAGAAAACTTCATACGCTTTTGTAAAATTTTATAAAATGAGACTTTTCCAGCAGCACAGTGAATAACCTAGAAATTATTTTTACCAACAAATGACACTTTTACTCATGCAAGCGCAGTAAAGTAATGTACGTCTAATCACATTATTTTCGAGTTATCGAAACTTTTTTTAGAAATTTTTCATATAAAGGCCTGTTCAGACCAGCCGGAATCTTCCGGAACAGAAGGAAACGGAAGAGTACGGAACCGAAGTGATGGAAGCGTATGGAAGTCCGTGGAAGCATCAGATGTTTTCTGATTGGGCGAACGATATTCATTTAGTAATTGAAAACATCTGATTGCTTCCACGGACTTCCACACGCTTCCATCACTTCGGTTCCGTACTCTTCCGTTTCCTTCTGTTCCGGAAGATTCTTTTCGTTTATTGGGTGGGATATTTTCAGGGGCGGATCGAAAAGTGATAATTAAATGCGTGGACTGTCCACGTGAACTGGATCAGTCGAGATTCAGATATTCGGACACACTAATACATCCAAATTCTGACTGAATCGAATTTGTGGCCAAAAGGTTCACTGGGAGTTGGCGCATCGGCCTGTGCACATTAGACTGTGTCAAAATAACATTTTTTTTTTTTTTTTTCGATTAAATATATCTCAAAAATTTCTTCAATATGAAAAAGAAATTCTCCTCAAGTTTGAGCTCAATATCTCTAAAATTGAGCTGGCGCAAAGGGGGGTCCCCTTTCCCATCTAAAATACATGGGAATTTTTTTTTTTTTTTTAGTTTCAGAATAACTATATGAATAAAAATTTTTTTCAAATTTTGTTACACACTACCTTATAGGAAATTCAATTCTCTACAAAATTGTTCCTATGCATTTTTTTCTCTAAACTCAACAGAAACAAAGTTACATAGCGCTGAATAGGAGGAAAAAAAAAATTAATGAATTAATAACAGAAAACTTCTTTGTTTCTGTTGAGTTTAGAGAAAAAATGCATAGGAACAATTTTGTAGAGAATTGAATTTCCTATAAGGTAGTGTGTAACAAAATTTTGACAAAATTTTTATTCATATAGTTATTCTAAAACTAAAAAAAAAAAAAAATTTCCCATGTATTTTAGATGGGAAAGGGGACCCCCCTTTGCGCCAGCTCAATTTTAGAGATATTGAGCTCAAACTTGAGGAGAATTTCTTTTTCATATTGAAGAAATTTTTGAGATATATTTAATCGAAAAAAAAAAAAAAAAAGTTATTTTGACACAGTCTAGTGCACATGTGCGACTAGATTATGAAAACATATCACACAATATTATAATTACGTGATTTGCTATCATTACATCACATCATATACGAAATACTTTATTGAATGATATGAACAAAATGGTCCGGGCTACTCTTCTACTATAATACTGGCATGGATGGTAGTTATTCCTATAAAAGATTTTATCTTTCAATACCTAGAACACTTGACGCAAACGATTGTCGATCAGGGCGTCGATTTGGAACGGCTCCGCAATGGGGATCGACCGAGAAGAGCCCGAACCATACGAAATATGGCTAGGGACACGCTGATACGCGATGCGCAGCACAACCTGAGTGTGGGCAGGTATGAAAGAAGACGTAGTGCCGGCCCTTTTATACTAATTTTTAAACTAGGTACCCGTTGGTGGGTGTACATTAGACTAATAGCAATCAGAATTTGTTTCAGATTTTTCAAAATAACTTTGAGCGCGTCATGAATTTTCAAAGTTCTTTTTTCAACGCCTTGATGGCCGTGATCGAAAAATCTGAAAAAATTCTCAAACATTCTCTGTCAGAAATGAACATTTTTTAACCAAAATTCATTATGTCTGGGCTTTTGCTCCAACCGGTTTCTTTAATTTTTTGATCACAATTTTACGTTGATATTCCAGAAAAAAAATTCTAAAAAAAATCTGAAAAGATTTCCGAAAATCCTTGGCTATCGTTAGAAATATTCAAGCAGCAGTCAACGGTATATCGATCCCCGCTTCTATTTTTTCAAGTTTTTTCTTTGAAGTAAACTACAAAAACAAGTTCAAGCAAAAGTCCAGACATTATGAATTTTGGTTTGTAAATTTTCATGTCTGACACACAGTTTTTGAGAATTTTTTCAGATTTTTCAATCACGGCCATCGAGGTGTTGAAAAAAGAACTTTGAAAATTCATGGTGCGCTCAAATTTATTTTGAAAAATCTGAAACAAATTCTGATTGCTATTTTGAGTCGGAAGAATAATACGAAAAATCGCGGACCAGATCTGAGTGGTCGAGGGTCAGGACCAGATCGATTTGACATGGAATGCCGCATATATGTGTCATAAGTTTACTCCAAAAATTATTCGACGATTTGATAAGGCGAAACATCTAGATATTCACCTTAGAACCCTAGAATCTATGTTTTGTCGAGTAAATCAAATGGGAAATCGAAAATCACGTTGAGCGACCTCTGAATATTATTTCTCAGGGTCTACATCGCGAGAGAATCAATATTAGGGGATAAATGATAGAAGTAAAATATGGGAGGCAGAAAAAAAAAAGTCGAAATAAAAATGGGACAGTCTAGTGTACATAGTATGGGTAGTTATATTAAGGTACGGTAAAACCCGACTGCAAGCGAGGCTAGCGGGTAGAGTAACGGTACCCCGAGAAAGAGCTGGTAAAGTGTGATGTGGTTAATTTTTGAGAAATTAACCACATCAGACTTGAGCGATCATTTGTTTAACACCTTACCTTAAATACACACTTAACAAGCTTTTCGCGTAATCTTGAAGGTTTACGTTGTTGGAGTTTCTCCAACGTTGCGCGACCCGTACCACGGGTAGGGTAGCCCGAATCAGAGACGAGCCCCTCGACATAAACGAAGGTGAGTGTAAGACAGTTTCAAGGTTAAAGATATCAGGATGAAAAAACATGTCTCTAACGTAAACATTCATGTATCACAGACTTTGATGAAGAAGCCTTGGCCCCACCTGGGCTGATAGCTGATGGGGAGCCGAGAATCGATATAGGTGAATCTAACTATTGAGTTACCATCTTGTTGATTCCAACGTTCTTGTGGAAGCAAGGGATTCGTCATGGTCTAATGTCTGCCATCAATGATGTATAATAATTATTCTTAGGCATACGTGGTGGCGGAAGAGGCCGGGGTGTAAGGGGCCGCGGAGTTCGAGGCCGTGGTAGGGCTCGTGGTGGGCAGGAACCGGCCATACAACCGGAAGTTGACGCGTTGAGGCGATCACCGAGCCCGATTCCGCACGCGGCGCCGGAGCCAGAACGGGAACCAGAACCGGCGAACGCGGGACCGGAGCTGGTGCCGGAACTCCCGGAGGTGGTGCTAGAACCGGTAGACCTCGAACTGAATGGGGGTAAGCCCATAACGTTACAGTATTCTCGCTCGTATGATTCGCCTTGCAACGTAACCATTGATACAGCATAAATCATGCAACAATACACATTATGCAGTCGCCCACATGGACTATTGACTGTTACTAATCGTTCGTTACATACTTGTTCCTGGCAAAACCAACTACCTAACTAGCCATCTGAATTCGCAGTCGCACGCGGTGGTCCCCGAAGGCGTCGATTTGTTCTTGGCGGCGTGTTCCGCGCTCGTGCGGATCCAAGGCCCGATCCGAGACCTGAAGAGGAACCTGCTGCACTCATCGCCCGCAGATCCCGGAGCCCGATCGGGGGGAATGCGGAACTCGAGCCAGCGGTCGTAGTGGACCTGGATGAAGGTAAGCTTGCTTGGGCGAGTATTTTCACTGGGAATTATTCGTATAGGATAGAATGTAATAATCAAACTTTTTTGTGTGACAATAACTTCACATGGCACATTAAGCTCGTAATACCGTAACTGTACGTCTACTAAGCGGATGGTTCGTTTGTTGACAGAGGATGATTACCAAGTGCCGTGGGACGATTACGGGTACTGGGAGCAGGGACCTCTCGCCGATAACGGCCAAGATGTCCCCTTTTTTCAGGTAGAGCGTGCCCCGATCGTTGCGCCGCTAAACGCTGCCGATAATCTTCGACCATCGGATATGTGCGCTATGTGCCTGCATGAGATCACCACACATTTATTTATGCCATGCGCTCATCTGTGTTGTTGTGAGTCGTGTTTGGAGAACCTGGTGGCACCGCGCTGCCCGATATGCAACGAGCCCTATGAGTCAGTCGTGCTCGTAAGACGGACGTAGTTTGTTGCTGTTCCACGCGGTAATCTTCCACTCTTTTGATATTTATTTCATCTTATTTTCAACGTGACCTCTCTACTCCCAAAGTCACTAATAGGTCCCGATCCTCGAAGATCACCTAGCGCTGGCTCTAATATTTTTTAAGTTTCAGATCCCATCAAAAGAAAAAAGAAAACCTGCCGGGTTTCCTGCCACTATATTGTTAAGGTTAATTAATTATACCAAAAATGTTCAAATAAATTTCCATTTAATAAATAAAACTATGTTTTCTATAAAAATTAACAACATGAATATTCTATTGTGAATTACTTTTAAACCGTTGGAGTCGTGTCGTAGGTAGCAGCGTTTTATTTCAGGGTTTGCGCACGGCGTATCTCATTTTTTAAATTATGCTTGTACGTATCTGGGAATAAATTTTCAACCTTCTAGGGGGAGAGACAAGAAACCTTTCGTAGAAAATTCTTCCCGTACACAGTAAAAAAGAATAACTTGGGCCAAGCATTTTTTTTTTGAACCACCGACAATCTCTCGAGCGAAGTTAAAATTCTTTGGAACTAAGAAAATTTTCATGATTCAAGAATAGTATATTTCGATACAAGAGCGCAAAAGCAGCAATTCGCGCACGAGTGTGAAGGCCCGAACGAGCCCGAAGGCGAGCCGAAGGCGAGCCGGAGGTCGCGAGTGAGGTGCCTTCACACGAGTAAGCGATATTGCTGCGTTGAGCTCGCGTATCGAACACCATTTTTCTCGACACATGCAACGCAAGGTCCTCGTTTGTGTGCCGTCTGCGGGCACCCAAGCCGATTTTGCACACCGGTGCGCAAAAGTCTGCTTTGGGTGCGCGTAAACGGTGCGCAAAGGAGGATTTTGGGTGCATGTGTTAAGAAAAGATTTTATTTGGTCTCAGAGAATTTCACTTCGCTCGAGAGATTGTCAGTTGTTAAAAAAAAAAAAATGCTTGGCTCAAGTTATTCTTTTTTTTCTGTGGTACTACACTAAAGACTACCTACACACACTTTCGTCGCAGAAGGATGACATTTTTTTTCAAAACACACCGCCATCGTCTTGACATTCGTTTCATCATATCTGAAAAGCAAAAAAGTGATTTTGTCAAAATGAGTAATCAAAATCCATAAAAAGTAATGAATCAAACTACAATTGCAATTATACCTATGGATAGTTAATATCTCTTTGAAGTTCGTGAAGCTTCGATGAGGTCCTCCGAAAGCTTTCCCCGACACCTGACAATTACATGGTAAATCAGATCATAAATTACAAGATTTTATGACCAGAATCGGCATGAAATTCATTATATGATTCATCATAACTAAGATTTATACCACGATTGATTATAGTCTCATGCGTATAGATAATTCATTTCACAGTACTTATTATCACCTTCAAACCTTTTATTAAACGTTCTACGAAGTGTAGGCAATCAATCGGGATTCTTTCACGACACTTATTCCTGATGAAAAGTAAAAATTGAAAATAGTCATCCCGCTAATCCACGTGTCTCCGGTGCACAGCTGCGCGGCCAGATTGAATTCCTAGCTACACGGACAAAAAAAAAACAGTGAGCTGTGCTGCGCAGGACATTAATCTAGTCGATATAGTATTTGCCTTTTTCCGTGATGTGCAAATCAGTTTTCACTATAGTTCTAACAGTACTCACTGCTGTGACGGAAGTAACTATTGCTGTCGTGACAGTAAAAAGTGAGGTTAGATTGAAAATGTATGCTTATAAATACTATATTGACTAGATTAATGTCCTGCGCAGCACAGCTCACTGTTTTTTTTCTCCGTGTATAACCCCGTCTGTGTAAAAAATGAATGTTTTGTGTGTAATATTTTTGATCAGTTGACATACCGGTTATTAAATCGCGTGTCTAATGGTATAAGGAGGTATACGCCAATATACGACCTCTTACCACCTATAAAAGCAAAAGGGCATTGTATTTTTTTTTTTCCCCGTATTTTCGCCAAAAATGTCAGAATGCGTTCAAAAAAGACAGATTTGAAAAATTATTCAATTAATGGTAAAAGGTCGTGAGTACTGGTGGTTACGCTCTCTCATCTCTAAATTTGTGAGAAAAAGTCTCGTTAACTAACGGTATAAGGTCATATCCGCCAGAATCTATTTTTTGGTGCAAATGCTCCAAAAACATCTGAAACGCAAAGATTCATCGATATTTCAGAATAGTCTGAAACTTTTTTCCGAAAATTGGATTGAAATTGGAACAAAAAAAATTCTTGAAAATAAAAACATTTTCGACTTTTCTGAAATATCGATGTACTTTTGCGTTTCAGAAGTTTTTGGGGGGTTTCGAAAAAAAAAAAATGGCGGATACGACCTTATACCATTAATAAATGTGATGGCAAAACAATAGGTTGGTGGTAAAAGAGCGGATCCACCAAACATACCTGCATTTATATTTTCAGGTAATTACAACGAATCTATGTCTTTTGGGTACTTTTACAGTGAACGCCGCCAAAAACAAAATATATGACCTTTTACCACAAAAATCACCTTTTTGGCGGATACGACCCTATACCATATTAGACACGCGAAATCTTTGTTTGCCTTTTTTTCCCAAAACTTGGGTTGACTTAGGTTGTTATTCGAGAGAAAGGCTCAATTGTTTATACATGGTGATATTCATTTTTTTCAACATGTGCATGTAATAGGCCCTTTTTCTTGCATGTAAAACGAATAGAAAATCGCCCATTTCTAGCGTCGACTTCATTACCTCCCTAGGGGGGTAATATCCATTATTTCCCTTGGGAGGTAATGGATCTATTGCTATATATATTAATATATATATTAATATATATGGGGAGTTCCATATGAAATGTACAATTGGTTGTCCACACCCCTTTCGATTTGTCTCAAACTTAGTCAAGTTGAGTAATGGGTTGAAAAAAAAATTCTTCTAAATAATGAAAATTCTACCTTTTACAGGTCGCGAGTAACAGCGATTCACAAATTTTGAATAATTTTTTTCAAATCGCTGTAGCTCCCAAACTACATGTCCGCGCCTAAAAATCAAGTAGGTCAAAAGTTTTGTAATTTGATGTACTTTTTGATGTTGCCGCGAGACAAAGTTGATTTTCAGTTTATGGTGAAAAAAACGCGAAAAACGCGATATTGATCTCGTTCCCCAAACTTTTTTGGGGTCTATTTTTCATCATAAAATGCGGCTATTCTTCCCGCAAATTTTCGTGTGAAGAAAAGTCACGGGACTCAACTGGTTGAAGAGATATGAGGGAAATTCCAGGAAAAACCGAACGGATTTGGACATTTTCTGACTTTAAATTTTTCAAAACTATTGAAACTTTTTTTTACGTGAAATGAATGTGAAAAAAGCCGATAGTGTTGGCTCTTTTTACGTCTATTTCACGTAAAAAAAAAGTTTCGATAGTTTTGAAAAATTCAAATACAGAAAACGTCAAATCCGGTCGGTTTTTCCCAGAAATTCCCTCATATCTCTTCAACCAGTTGAGTCCCGTGACTTTTCTTTACACAAAAATTTGCGGGAAAAATAGCCGCATTTTATGATGAAAAATGGACCCCAAAAAAGATTGGGGAACGAGATCAATATCGCGTTTTTTTCACCATAAACTGAAATCGACTTTGTCTCGCGGCAACATCGAAAAGTACATCAAATTACAAAACTTTTGACCTACTTGATTTTTAGGCGCGGACATGTGGTTTGGGAGCTACAGCGATTTGAAAAAAATTATTCAAAATTTGTGAATCGCTGTTACTCACGACCTGTAAAAGGTAGAATTTTTATTATTTAGAGGAATTTTTTTTTCAACCCATTATTCAACTTGACTAATTTTGAGACGATTCGAAAGGGGTGTGGACAACCAATTGTACATTTCATATGGAACTCCCCATATATTAATATTAAGGGGACCAGTACAGCGACTTTCCGAGAAATGATCATAGTCCGAAATCAATTTATTTCATAACCAAAGTTCATTTCACATGAAAATATTTGTCTTTTTCAAAATCATGTGTCGTAAGGATTTCAGAGCACCGTTGGACCGATTCAGGTCATCTTGGATTCATTTTCTTCAGAAAACAAATCCTCATCATGTGAATGTAGGAATTTTGAAAATTTTCCGTTTTGGCCAAGTTATTTAAGAAATGAGTGATAATAATTTTTGCAAATTTGGTAAATTGATCATAACTTGTGACATAATTTTTTATTTTAAAATTCCTACATTCACATGATGAGGATTTGTTTTCTGAAGAAAATGAATCCAAGATGACCTGAATCGGTCCAACGGTGCTCTAAAATCCTTACGACACATGATTTTGAAAAAGAAAAATATTTTGATGTGAAATGAACTTTGGTTATGAAATAAATTGATTTCGGACTATGATAATTTCTCAAAAAGTCGTTGTACTGGTCCCCTTAATGTATATATTAATATATATATTAATATATGGGGAATTCCACACGAAACCGACCAACCCGGAACCCTGACCATTTTTGATTTTGTTGAAAATTTTATATTTTTTTGTTCCTACCGAAAACAGTATTTGGGAATTTTTTCAGATTTTTGTCTCAACCCGTCCAAACACGATGAATTTTTCAAAATTTATAAACTTGGACCATTTTGATTTTATTGAAAAAAATCACCAAATTTCAAGAGACATTTTTACAAGTACTGACCAATTTGTAGCTTGTGATATTCATAACTTCTATTTTTTTTCTATTTTTTGAGTAATTAAAAAAAAAAAAAAATTATATAACTTCTATGTTTTTTCTATTTTTGAAGTGATTAAAAAAAAAAAAAAAAATAGAAGTTATGAATATCACAAGCTACAAATTGGTCAGTACTTGTAAAAATGTCTCTTGAAATTTGGTTTTTTTTTTTCAATATTTTTCAACTAACGTAATCAACAGACCCAACTAATGTAATATTAGCATAGCAGTTGCCGCTGCAGACGGATCAAGTGTGAATCAGCGCCGCAGCGGCCATTTGTCTTACTTTATTAGTTTTATTTTCTTTATTTTCTATTTTCTTTTTTTTTATTGCTTCAAAAATACAAAAAAAAAATAGAAGTTATGAATATCACAAGCTACAAATTGGTCAGTACTTGTAAAAATGTCTCTTGAAATTTGGTGATTTTTTTCAATAAAATCAAAATGGTCCAAGTTTATAAATTTTGAAAAATTTATTGTGTTTGGACGGGTTGAGACAAAAATCTGAAAAAATTCCCAAATACTGTTTTTGGTAGGAACAAAAAAATATAAAATTTTCAACAAAATCAAAAATGGTCGGGGTTCCGGGTTGGTCGGTTTCGTATGGAATTCCCCATATATAATTAATATATATATAATTAATATATTAATATATATATTAATATCCGCCTAATATATATATTAATATATATATTAATATCCGCCTAATATATATATTAATATATATATTAATATATATTAATATATATATTAACATATATATTTCCAAAATTTCCATCGTACATGCGCGAAAAAGGGCCTATACATGCACTCGTTGAAAAAAGTACGGTGTGCAACAAGGGGGGGAGGGTAATTTCAAGCTCGGGTGATGACGTTGCACTCATCTTTGTCTCAGGCGCCTTTGGCGCCCTCGACTCCGACTCGTGCAACATCATCTGACCCTCGCTAGAAATTACCCATTTCCCCCCCTTGTTGTACAATGTACTATTGTTCTGATGAATTAGACTTGTACAATAATATTGGGATGTACAAAGATTCGAAACGCTGTCTAGCGTGAATACGTAGTACTTCTGACAGTAGGTCTTTTTATTCTATCGCATTTTAATTTTTTTTTTTTTATTTGCAAATTTCTTGCATTGAAATTTTTATTTCAGGGCCGAATCGTTAATATTAATCGGTTTGTTATGGATTAAACCCGTGAAGTCGAAGTATAATCGACATATCCAGCAGTAACCTACCTACGGTGACCTACTGTCACGGGTTTCTACTGTCGTCGCCAGGTGGCGAGGGCTAGGCGACGCCTTCGTTGTACATCCCAATAGTGGCAAAAACTCCGTGCTACGCATTGGCCGTATTGCGTATTACCATACGCATGTATGGGCAGTTGTCAATCAAATAGCAGCGAAAAAAGTTCGTTTTCCATCACTTTATTCGACCTGAAACTATACGCTAAATCATTCTTCATTCGTCAATTAAATGAGAATATTCAATAATCAGAGATTTCAAAGAACCCGCGTTTGATGAATTAGGAAAAGTTTTGTTTTCTCGAAGTAGCTCGCTATGTGAAAACAATTACTTCCATATGAAATTTCGCTTCAAGCTCAAACTGTTCGGAGAAAACAAAAATTTCATACATTCTATGTAAGGTACCTGCGGGTAATAAGGCCTAGCTAATGGAAACTTTGAAAAAAAAATGGAAAATATCCAATTTATTAAACAGATTCTAATAAAAACCATTTTTAGAGTTCGGTTACTACAAAATATGAATATAATATGGCAACTTCTTCCATAAACATAAACAGGATTAAACATTTTGAAAAACCTTGTCATGGTAGGGAATTAAGGCCTGGTAGGATAATAAGGCCTACTCATGCTTCAACTTGCTTAAACAATCAGACTACCCGTTATAAATTGGGTATTTAAGATCCATAGTGATATAAATGCAACACTTACACTTGAAATGTTAAAAAAAAAACAAATACATTAATTGCGTTTAATGGCGTTTAGGCGGCATTATGATCGCAAGCACTAATAATAATGATCAAACAATATGTAATAATTTTTTACTGATTTACATTCGCAACGTATTAAAAATGATGTAAAATACATTATGAAACAAAAAAATGTCAATACACTCAATAAAGACCTCAGTTAACTGTAATCGGCCTCAACCCTTTCAGTCACAGACGCCACCATTTTATTTTCAGTCTCACAATTCAATTTTATTTGGCATTGAAGTGTAAATATATACGTTTTCGAAGTATTTTTCGACGCTGAATCCGAACCCGGTGTTCAAAATTCAAAAAACCGAAGAACAACCCCTGAAATGGGGTAAAATCTACCTCAAAAAAGAAAAAGAAAAAAAAAAAAAAAAAAACACCGGATTCGGGTTCAGCGTCGAAAAATAGTTCGAAAACGTATATTCACACTTTAATGCCATATAAAATCAAATTGCGTGACTGAAAGGGTTAATAACCATCGAGCACCGATGTAACAAATATGGAAAAAAAATAACTGGACCACGATACATTATTTGAACATTTCAAATTATCGAAGCCTGAATGAATAAAGAAATAGATTATGATTTGAGATAAATAGGTGTAATATTACAAAAAATATTTACGATTGATTCAGACCGATTTTTATTAATTAGCCGCGGTGCTGCTCAGCCGCCTCTCACGATGTATAATTCAAAAATAATGACGATGACCGGAGTATCATGCCTCTGAAAACTTATAGTGACCCTTTCTTACAATATACATCTGTGAGTGAGGCCTTAAGGTATTACGATCGTCAAAAATGACTAGTTTTTCAATAATTTATTACGGCATAGTCGCCAAATTGAGTATTCCTCGAATTATTATATTCGTAAACTGATGATTTCCCTGACATGTCCAGAAACAAAATAATACCCAAATTATGAACAAATGGCTAGATATCGATTTTTCATTTTTAATTGCTTTAAAATCTAGAAAAATCTGGTAGATTGGTTCGATCACAGTCTACGATGGCTCATTCTGTCCGGAAAACTATTTCGCACAAATTCACCGGGTCATATTATTTTTTCTGTCAATCGGCAATTCAATGTGGTTATTTGTTTATTGAAATCGGTATACGTGCAATCTTGTAAAATCAAATATTCACCGTCGCCAACATAATAAAAAAAAAGTGTTCGGTCGGATTGTAGAGAATAGTTTCCTGAAGAAAATGAGCCATCGTAGACTGTGATCGAACTAATCTACTAGATTTTTCTAGATTTTAAAGCAATTAAAAATGAAAAATCGATATCTAGCCATTTGTTCATAATTTGGGTATTAGTTTGTTTCTGGACATGTCAGGGAAATCATCAGTTTACGAATATAATAATTCGAGGAATACTCAATTTGGCGACTATGCCGTAATAAATTATTGAAAAACTAGTCATTTTTGACGATCGTAATACCTTAAGTAAGAGCTTTTATTTTTTATACGATTTTTGGGACCTAAGCCTTACCCGACAGGCCTTATTACCCACAGGTACCTTATATGATTATAAGGGTGGTCGTTAAAAAATAAAAATTCCACGCTGCCCCCTCAAACTGTAGTGAATGACGAAAAAAGAGGTACTGCCAAATCTGAAGTCTCTCAATTGAAGGGAACCCGCGACTCTTTGCGTTCAAAGTTTCAAAATTCGCTTTTTTTTTTACTTTTGTTTTTCATAAATTATTATTTTGATCTATGATATAGATAGGATAATAGTTATTTGTGAATCTTTCAATGAAAAATATCATTTCCATTCAAATTCATTTTTTTGTGGAACTTTTCGTGTAATTTAAAATCCTAGTTCGAACAAGGCATTTTAAATTACACGGAAAGTTCCCAAAAAAAAAAAAATTTTAATGAAATTGATATTTTTACAGAATATTTTTCATTGAAAGATACACAAATAAATATTATCCTATCTATATTATAGATCAAATGTAATAATTTAGAAAAAAAAGTAAAAAAAGCGAATTTCGAAAGTTTGAACGCGAAGAGGCGCGGGTTCCCTTCAATTGAGAGACTTCAGATTTGGCAGTACCTCATTTTTCGTCATTCACTACAGTTTGAGGGAGCGGCGTGGAATTTTTATTTTTTAACGACCACCCTAATGATTATATATAGGTTATGATGAGAGATTGCTGATTTCAATTAATGAAATTGAAATATTTTTCAACACTGTTAATTATAGAGGGTTGACATCCTTCTACTTTTGTAAAGTTTGAGGGAAAAGAAATATTTTATGTGACGGACATTTGTTCTCTAGAGCAAGCTGTCTTCAAGAAAAAATGTGTTCAAATTGCTCAAACACTGATCTTTTGAAATTATGCATTGATGGTTTTCGAAATCAATGTCTTCGATAAAAAGTTTCAGCATATGCTGGTGAAAGTAACTGAACAAAAATATTTAAGCTTAACCGTATTCTGTGTATTGTTTCCTGTGGAATAATTATTCTGCAGAACTTACCTCTGTCAAGTAATTTTTTCGTATGATAATGGAGCTCTTCAGGGTAATTGTTCTGTATGAATGAAAACTCATTCGAGTTGAATAGACTCTGGACCTATTTTGGAGGACTGATATACGTATACAGAATAATTTTTCTGTAAAAAAAATCAGAGGAAGAATTGCATTGCAAAACTTTTTTCTGTAGAAACGAACATCCGCTTTTTTTTCTGTAGAAACGAACATCCGCGTCTTAATTCTGTAGAAACGGACACCCGCGTCCTAATTCTGTAGAGACGAACATCCGCGTCCGAATTCTGTAGAAACGAACATCCGCGTCTTAATTCTGTAGAAATGGACACCCGCGTCCTAATTCTGTAGAAACGAACATCCGCGTCCGAATTCTGTAGAAACGAACATCCGCGTCTTAATTCTGTAGAAACGAACATCCGTGTCCTGATTCTGTAGAAACGAGCATCCGCGACCGAACTCTGTAGAAACGAACAATCGGAAATAATTTCTCTGTAGAAACGAACCTCCAAGACAGTTGTGTAGAATCGATTTGAAAATGATTCTGTAGAAACGAACATTTGTAGAAACGATCATCTGTAGAAACGAACTCTGTAGAAACGAACTCTGTAGAAGCGATACTCTGTAGAAACGAACTCTGTAGAAACGGAGCCCCCTCAGCGAGAGCCATCAGCTTTCGCAATAACTTTTGCCCTTCATCATTGGCTGCGATAGCGTGAGTTATATGGAGGCTCTTTGCTTTTCGATATAGAGCCTAAATGAAACAATGATCGTTAGGCTAATTGTTCATACGAATTCGAATATGAGTTAGTAGTGTAGGGTGAGTTAAGTTCGGTTAATTCAAGTCAGGTCAAGTGCGGTTGGAATTGTGAGAAGTTATAAAACTGCGGCAAAAGTAGTCTTGAATGGTCCTGAACCCTTATTTTCTCCCACGCAGAAGATCAGACAAAGGATATGCAGAGATACCACAAGAAGAAGAGAGTAAATAGCAGGACACAAAAAACAGCTCATAACTTATAACTGCCTATAATTATATAATTCTGTCAGGTTACAACATGTCGGGTTGAGTATGTTAGTATATAGGTATATGTTGGTCGTACGGCTTGTAATTGGTACAAATTATTAATCAAAGACCTGGCAGTAATGGAAGAAACAACCATGGGGTGCCGCATCCTCATAGGTTTCTGCGAGTGACCGTTGGATTGCCATCTCAAAATCGGCCATTAACAAAGTCGGCCTAAGATTAGGCGCCAACGTCGTCTTGACATGCGTTAGGACGCAGTCGTAAGCCGCTTTGGTCTTACGGCTCATTAGAGCCCATGCAAATGGCAATGCCTAATCAACGAGATAATATATAAATAGATATATTGCGTTCCTTGTTGACAGTAAGAAGAAATAATGGAGTTATAGCTCTGGGTGTGCGTGTAGACGATAATTTCAGAGACATGTGATTGTAGCTGTTTCCCGGCAAAGGAATACACATTTTGTCAAATATGTAAATTAGACTGTGTCAAAAAAAAAAAACGACATCTTCTTTCTGTTCGGGCCCTTTCCAAAATAGTTAGTGCTTAATATAAAAGAACTTGTCCCCAAAGCTCAGCTATGTAGCTTGAACACAGAATTAGCGCATTTGAAAATTAGATTTCCCATCTATTTCAAATGGACAAATTTGGTTATTTTAGTTTTATCTTTATAACTTTTTCTATTTAACTGATAGAAATAAAGTAAATACACGTTTTTGAAGAGAGAGAAATTTCTTAGAAAATGTATAGAAAAAAATAAATTTAAATTAATTTGTCGAAAAGTGAGTAGTAATCAAATATGAATATGACTATTAAACCACTGTAACTTGTTAACCCTTTGAGGGGCAGTGGTACACATATGTACCACCTTTTTTCCTGCAGTTTTTTCATTATTGCCGTTCTATTTTCCAATACCTTTATACTTCTATGATTTTGAAAAAGAAAAATGTGCCCCTCAAAGGGTTAACGGTTCAATTGAGCAACTTGGGCCTATAGGACCATTTTTGTAAATCATGAAATTCTCTACAGAACCGTATATCTTTTTTATTCTTATCAGTTGAATAAAGAGAGTTATACAGATAAAACTAAGTCAAACAAATTTGGCCGCTTGAAATACATGGGAAATCTTATTTTCGAATGCGCTAATTCTGTGTTCAAGCTACATAGCTGAGCTTTGGGGGTAATTTTTTCATATTTTTTTTATATTTTTTATTTATTTATTTTTTTTTATTTTTAAATTCGCTCAGTTAAGGAACACCCTAATGTGATAGTATTCGTTTTACCTTTAATTTTGATATTTTCTAGAAGTATTACTTACGTTTCGGTGATTCGCTCCGGTTCAATGATGTTTTTGTTATTTTTATTCTTATAATATCTATGGGGACAATTTTTTTTATATTAAGTACTAACTATCTTCGAAAGGGCCCGAACAAAAAGATGTCGTATTTTTTTTTTCTTACTCACTATCAGTCTAATATAAATACAGAAATCAAAATCAATAAATAAATATGCATGGATATGCATGGCATTCAAAAAATTGCATTTGCTGATCAAGATCCGGTTATCCGTATAATCTTCGTAAGGAAGTGAGCTAAAAAATTTTTTTTTTTCAATTGTACTTTCCGATTGCCTGGATGTTATTATTACTTTGAAACAAAAATATTAGTTTTCTACACTTCAGCAGTTTCGGGTGAAGAAAAATGCTACATATATTATTGTCCATTGTCCTATGTAATATTATTCGTTTTTTATTATCCAGTTTCCTAACTGATTACTTTTATACTTTCATTGTTGATGTGCTAATGAGTAATTATTTCTGTTTACATGACAATCTCTCGATTTTTTTGATTTTTTTTTGCTTTCAGATTATCATCATTTTCATTTTTATGCCAATCATCCATTGTTTCCTCATATCAGATACTCGCACACCCTGAATTGGTCGAGAAATATACGAACATGATTAAATTTGGTTGCCATAATTGTCAACAGCTGATACGCCCCATCAATGGCCGGAACCACCTTAAAAGTAGCATCGACAAAAATTTCTGTAGCATCGGAAATTAGATTTATAAAATCGGCATTTCCGAATACTACAGAAATCGAATTGTCGACACCGACAAGAGTTGTCACTTGCATACGCCCCTGGTTGTATGACAGCATGCGGTGCCACTGGGGATCGACAAGTATTTCGCCATACGCGTTCAGCGAATCGGGACGCGGGGGGTGAAAGGTCTTACGCCACTCACGCATGGCTGATTCAATGCTTGCGTACGTGACAATGATACCCGCTTCAGGATGCCTGTAATATGAATTAGGTTGGTCCTTATTTTGCAAGACCATACATTTTTTTTGTCTCACACCCTCGATTTGTTCCATTTGACAAAAACAAGTGTGTAAAGTTTGAGCCCAATTGGATAACATTAACTCGTACTCCAGAAAGCTTGGAAAAAAAATGAGATTCGGGTTTTATATGTAGCTTGGCGGGAAGAAATTAGACCTGGGGCTTACAGAATCATTGACCACAGTCTTTGCGCATGAAACAAGCGTAGCTTGGGCACGGATTGATGTTATCTTTCAACCTTTTTTATGGGCTTATTTTTTTCTCGAGTGGAAGAAATCTAGAGCTTAAGAAAAAAATGTTCACTTTTACAAAATAAAGACCACACTAATATGTATGTTAGCCGCTGGATTGATAATCTATACAACACAGAGCTTTCCATATTACTTTTCCAGGTCCATTAATACTCACAATATACGCAGTGTATCGTAAATGGATTTCTGGCTGTCGAACTGCCGCATACATGCCAGACGCAGTTCACGCTTGAAAATTGCCACCATCTCAGCGTTAGGATCTCTAACATGATTGTGGGCAGCCGTCGCAGTGAATATACCATGCTCCATAATGCCACGTCCCTTACAGTGGAGGTACCGCCCATTCTTACATGCAAGATATCTAAATACAATTGAGAAGTTTTAGTTTATTATATAAATACAGGGTATTCCATCGCAACTCGCACAGGATGAATCTCGAGTGACTTTGATTTGCCTAATATGTAAGGCACCTGTGATTTGTTCAAGTTTTTATTCGCAGTTGTTTATACTTTTTTTCCCAATGTAAAGAATTGTGACCAATATTAATAAAATGATTATAAAAAGATAATAAATACGGAGCAATTTCTCCGTCATTCCTCGCAGTTCATTATCAAAATACTAGACAAATTTTTAAACATCATTTCGGGCATTTTTCTCTAGGTTAAAGCTAAAAATATACCAGGTTTTGCTAACAAGGTGTCGATCGCATCTCCAGGTTATGAATCTTACCCTTGTAGGGGTGTTTTCGTGTGATAAAATATGAAGCATAGCTGCTGTACAACTCTCTGGAATCTATCCTTCCAAATCATCAAAATATACTTTGCATACTTGGCATTATAAGATTCCACATGAGATTGAATATTTATACTGTAACTTTTCTGATGTTTTGCGACACTCAAGGTGTCACAAACCTGCTAGGTACCGTGAGTTTTTTATTCTAATGAATTTTAGGACCTCTCTTACCCGATATAATAATAGTGACATCTGATTACGGACTTAGAACGCTTAAGCGCTCAAAGCCGTCTCCCAACAGATCTGAGCATGAGATGTACGCTACGACTGTCTTTTATTTTCACCTAGACTTTACTTTTAACTATTATAAAGATCGGAATTCCCTAGCTCAGACCTGAGTATGCATAGCACACTAAGGCTGTCGCAGACTTAGATGAGGACGAAGCTGTGTCCAGCCAAATACGTTATTTTATTTGAATTTAGAGACCAGGAAAATGGTGGAGGAAAAAGTCTGCTTCTGTTTTAAAACAATAGAATATTTATTTAACTAATTTAGCTTTTTTTAAGGTTGCAACCAGTTTATACTATATTTACAATAGTTACTTAGCTTACGTTGAAAACTGCGTTGATTTGAGTTTATTAATATCCACTATGCGGAATATGACAGTTATTTTTAGTTGGCACGATATCTGATACTTTCGCGTCTTTCATACTTCTTTGATATTAATGATTTCAATAATTTGGTATACTAGATAAAGGTAATGATTAAATCTATGTGAATAATTCTATTTTAGACAATATTCGAAAAACCAAGTGAATCTAATGGATTGCTAGGGTGCTATACCTCTAACATCCGAAGCAAATAGGTAGTGAGTTAATCAGGTGCTACACCATGAATTGCTCTTCAATGAGAGAGTTTGTTTGCTACGCGGTGAGACAACTCGGTGCTATACCGTAGATTGCTGCTGAGCTAAGCGGGGTCACGCCTTATATACCAGTCGTGACGTCACTCAGCTCGTCTTTGCGATGGAATGTTCTCGCACGTTCCAGTCTCTTCTCGCCGTTGTATTTGAAACGTAATGTCACAGGCCCGGTCAGCCTGGCACGTTACAATACACTGAATTTTGTAGTTATCATAGATCAGATTCTTACAATTTATTATCTTAGAAAAATCACTTTATTTTTCGGCTATCGACACACTGCTTCTCGTCTTTCATCAGTCGTACAGCATTTATTTGATGAATTTACTATGACCTCTTGCCCCTTGAAGAATGTTGAATATATAGTCAGTTTCAATGTTCCCACAGGAAGCGTCCGAAATCCTGTAAATTACCACAAAGCATCAATTTCGCCACAATACTATAATTGATATTTCAGAAGAATATAGTATACTCATCTAATGAAACAGCGTTGGGTCAGAATAAGTGAGGTTAATCTTAACGATCAAACATTTTTGGCCTACTGCCTTTCATAATAACATTTGGCAATCACTTTTCACTACACATTACTGTCTGTTTTCTTTCCGATATGGGTTCTCTTGGTCCCACTTAGTATTCTATTCCGTTAATTGAATTTTTCTTCATCGATTGACATATTGAGCGAGATTGGAATGATTCTTGTGATCATGCGATAAATTTTCATATGCGAAATTCGCTTTTCGACCAATTATGTGATAGTTCCAAAGGAAGCAAACGTCGCAATTGGCCGAAAAACGAGTTTCGCTGTCATGCGAATGCGTCCGAAAGGTCTGAAAGATTCGTGTATCGGATGGCGCGCATCTTTCCGATACGAATTTTGCGATGTTGCCGTCGCCACATGTCACACCGCACACGTGCGAGTGTATCGTCACAGAAATAAATATATAGAGTGCGCGATAATAAATAAGCAAGTGAGTACATAACAAAATACGGTAACGTTATTTACACGGTTCCGTGACTCCAATTAGGCAATTAGGCTCCCAAATTGTAAATAAATATAATATAATACACAATGATATATAATAATATATTATAATTATAAATCACAATCGGGTATTTCCCGTGTCTCTATTGGAGTCACGGAACCGTGTAAAGAACGTCACCGAACAAAATACCATTGAAATGATAGTTATCAACTAGATTTTTTTTTCAAAGTGTTCTACCTTCCATAATCTAAATGTTATAACTTCATTTTTTATTTTATATTATATTATAAAGTCAAAATTACCAGTCTACTTGCCGCTCGGCTGTTCTACGTCAGTGTATAATGAAAATCATTCAATCGAATAATCTGGACCGAGGGAATCCATATCGGAAAGAAAGCAGCTGATAGTAATATGTAGTGAAAAGTGAGTATATTATAAAAAGGCAGTAGGCCAAAAATGTTCAATCGTACAAACCAACCTCACTTATCCTTACCTAACGCTGTTGCATCAGATGAGTGTGTAATAAATATTTGTCTGAAATATTAACTATAGTATTGTAGTAAAATTGATACACTTTGTGGTAATTTACAGGCTTTTGTACACTGCCAGTGGGAATATTAAAACGGACAATATATCCAACATTTTCAAATGGGCAGAGGTTTTCCAATTCACCAATCGAATGCTGTACAATTGATAAATGACGAGAAGCAATGTGTCTATGGACGCATGGTGAGGATTTATGCCAGAGTGGGCGGACTCCCTCATAGGCGAATCTCATAATTCACTAAGGAACACTCCTTGTCCCTCGGCACGCAGTTTAGTTGTGACTCACGTGTTTCTCAACAAGGACCTGATTCAGAATACAGAGAGATTTCTGATGACGAAAAATTGAGCCGCTGTTATTTTTAATTATTAATTCGTTCTGCCTTCCCCATTCTCAGAAAAGTAAGGCTACTATCCAGCTAAACTTTCAAACTACTAGGATAATAAATTTGAAGACCCTAGGATGTATAAGACCCTGATGTATAATATATATTTATCTAATGTAGAATCTAATGCTCAATACGTATGATGTAATTGTGAAGACTCTTCATTCGGTCGATATCATGGATTCAGTTAGAAAATATTTTTGAGGATTAACTACAGTTATGCAAAGATCTTTGGGGCAGTTATTTCATTATAGGCCTACTCTCAACATTTAAATCATTGAAAAATTGCTGGTGTTCAGTTATAAGTATACCAAACTGATATTACTTACACGGAAAATTTTTAAATAATTCTTTGTAACTCGACACGCTTATGTCTATATTTTATAGTGTATTTCAATATCGATGGTTTTTAATTCTTACCGGTTTTATCTGAAATACCTTGTTTGTTTTATCATCGTCAAACCTATTGTGAACCCAGTCTGCAGCTAAGCTCTTATCTTATTACCTTGCAGCTGACCCTTAATGTTGACCACATACTAAGGTTCATCGAGAAATGGAACAATTCATTGGGAACTGTAGTAGGTTTTTAAATGAGAATGCTGTAAATTTATTAAAACGTAGAAAGACTCGGTGGGACGGAACAAAACAGCTGGGGGTTGAACACTATATCTTTTAATTCACAGCTGCATAGAATAAGGTATTCGACATTTTTTTCAAGGGAAATCAATAAACAATCTGCAGTTGTTACTACGGCAGTACGATTTAAACGGCTGAACTGGCCAAGACAGTTAACCTTGTTAATTAGCCAATGGTTTAACCGGTTAATCAGCATACGGTTCAATCGATTGACCAGCCCCGACGGTTATCCGCCCAGAAACTAATTGGTTAAAAAATTACCAATAATTACTTTTTTGATGTGATATTTGAATAATTTTTATTAATTCATACATTTCATCACATTAAGATTTATTTTCACTTTTAAAATTGATCATGAATTAATTAGTTTTCAATGGAGCCGCGAATAAAATAAAAATAAAATAATTAAAAATTGAAATAAAATTAAAATATATATATATATGGGGAGTTCCATATGAAATGTACAATTGGTTGTCCACACCCCTTTCGATTTGTCTCAAACTTAGTCAAGTTGAGTAATGGGTTGAAAAAAAAATTCCTCTAAATAATGAAAATTCTACCTTTTACAGGTCGCGAGTAACACCGATTCACAAATTTTGAATTATTTTTTTCAAATCGCTGTAGCTCCCAAACTACATGTCCGCGCCTAAAAATCAAGTAGGTCAAAAGTTTTGTAATTTGATGTACTTTTCGATGTTGCCGCGAGACAAAGTCGATTTTCAGTTTATGGTGAAAAAAACGCGAAAAACGCGATATTGATCTCGTTCCCCAAATTTTTTTGGGGTCCATTTTTCATCAAAAAATGCGGCTATTTTTCCCGCAAATTTTCGTGTAAAGAAAAGTCACGGGACTCAACTGGTTGAAAAGATATGAGGGAATTTCTAGGAAAAACCGACCGGATTTGGACATTTTCTGAATTTGAATTTATCAAAACTATCGAAACTTTTTTTTACGTGAAATAGACGTAAAAAGAGCCAACACTATCGGCTTTTTTCACATCTATTTCACGTAAAAAAAAGTTTCAATAGTTTGGAAAAATTTAAAGTCAGAAAATGTCCAAATCCGGTCGGTTTTTCCTGGAATTTTCCTCATATCTCTTTAACCAGTTGAGTCCCGTGACTTTTCTTTACACGAAAATTTGCGGGAAAAATAGCCGCATTTTATGATGAAAAATGGACCCCAAAAAAGTTTGGGGAACGAGATCAATATCGCGTTTTTCGCGTTTTTTTCACCATTTACTGAAAATCGACTTTGTCTCGCGGCAACATCAAAAAGTACATCAAATTACAAAACTTTTGACCTACTTGATTTTTAGGCGCGGACATGTAGTTTGGGAGCTACAGCGATTTGAAAAATATAATTCAAAATTTGTGAATCGGTGTTACTCGCGACCTGTAAAAGGTAGAATTTTCATTATTTAGAGAAATTTTTTTTTCAACCCATTACTCAACTTGACTAAGTTTGAGACAAATCGAAAGGGGTGTGGACAACCAATTGTACATTTCATATGGAACTCCCCATATATATAGGGCTATCCACGTCAACTCGACACGGCTCCAAGACCTCAACATCTCCAATTTGATTATTAATTTTATATGTTATTTCTTCATGTCTGGAGAACCTTCCAATTTTTTTTTGAATCTTTCAAATTGACGCTATCGGAGCTATGATTTTTTTCATCCATAAAAAAAGGACCTTCTTTAAAATCCTGAAGAAAATCACAAAAATCCTGTTGATGATATAGAACAACCTTCGGCTCGCAAAATCGTGGGCAGAATTTTCCTTAAATTTTTTTTTTTTTTCATTTTCAAAAAAATTGTCTTGAACATTATTTTTCTCACTCGCTCGAAAATCAATTTTCAAAGTGGATTTCGGCAGAGAATTTCACTGCGCATCTTTTTTTCCTATAAACTATATCAATATTTTCTGTCGTTTTTACAATAAATAATGATAATAATAATAGGTAGGGGAGAGAGGGGGAATGGCGGTCACTTAAGCAGAAATTGCAATAACTGGGGAAATGACGATCGGAAAAAAGTCAGTTATATAGGATATGGTGGAAAATTTCATCCACACTGACTGCTATGAACGGTATTCAGATCTTCGACAAACTCCACATGCTAACTTCACATCACTGGAAAATGAAATCGACCGGCATTACCCGACCTAGTCGGGTAATGCCGGTCGCCACAAAATGCATTGACGGTCAAAGTGGGGTAATGGTAATCACACACGAAAATCTTGTGAAAATTGGTTTAACCGAAAATATTTATACTTTTATTTATTTTTTATTTTTTTTGTTTTTATTTTTTTTTTATTTTTGTTTTTATTTTTATTTTCATTTTTATACCTGGATAGCATGACCGGCATAACCCCAACATGTCGAATCAGCTTTGACTTGTTGTTTCAATCACAAAATATATTATGATCAAAAATTATTAATATGTAAAATTAAGAGAAAGGCTGAATTAACCACCCTGTCATATTATTTGTTACGTAAATGTGACAAAAATGCAACATATCTCTTATAAATCGTATCCAAAAAATTAGAGTGGCACTACCACATAACTACCGATTGTCACGAAGAGCTGAAACCTTGAACCAAGATGACAAGCTCGATGCCAGTAGTCTGTATCTGCATCCTCTACGTGGTAGCAGTAGAGTCGTTATTTTCAAATGGATAGAATATGAGATATTGACATGACCGCCATTACCCGCATGACCGCCATTCCCCCTCCCTCCCCTAAGCCTTTTTCGGAAAAAAAATTTCGAAAATGAAAAAAAAAAAATATAAGGAAAATTCTGCCCACGATTCTGCGAGTGGCAGGTTGTCCTAATCAACAGGATTTTTTTGGTTTTTTTTCAGAATTTTGAAAAAGGTCCTTCTTTCATGGATGAAAAAAATCATAGCTCCGAAGGCGTCAATTTGAAAAATACGAAAAAAATTTGGAAGGTTCTCCAGATATGGAGAAGTAACATAAAATTCAAAATCAAATCGGAGATGTTGAGGTGTTGGAGCCGTGTCGAGTTGACGTGAATAGCCCCATATATATTTGATTAAAAAAAAATTAAAAGAAAAAAAAAAAAAAATTATTAACAAAATTATTAAATTAATTATGTATAAATAATTTATATATACAAATATATATACCTAAATATATATTTATATAAAATTAAAATAATTATAACGGAAAGCCTATGCATTTCCGGAAAAAAACGGCTAAGGAAATTTCGATCCCGTTTTTTTATCAAGATTTACCCTATAAACTCGTCACGAATTCTGTGAGACCCTGTATAGGTAAAGCAAGTCCAACGAGTCCAACGCTAGCGGTTTTGGAGTACTTAGTTCGCCGCGCGTCATCATGCGGCGCGTAAACAATATGCAGGAGCCAATAGAATGGCTACATTTCCTATAGAGATTTTATACTAATGGCGGCATTTTACGCGGGATCTTATGCGTAGCATGCAGACCACGCTTAGACTATACATATCACAATTTTCGCGCGTTAGATTTTCGCGGATGAATAAATATTTCGATAATCCGTTGTGCGTGAAAGCTAGGTTCTTTGGAATTAAATGTTTTGGGTTAAAGAGCGGAGGCTAGCCACAAATGTGCCCAAAGTTGTCATGAAATGTTAATAAAATAATCTGATACACGGAGGCACACTCTGACACGATAAACATGGCTGCTGCGTGAGCGCGGCGGGATTCATATTTCGGCGATCTAATGATTTGTTGCACTTGATGTGTACTGAGTAGTATTTCACCCACAACAATATTACAGTAGAAACAGCTGGATCACCATCACATGGTTTAGATCAATCTGTACACTGAGAGAAGTTTTTATTTAATAGTAATAAAATATATTAGTATTTAATAAAACACATATTAATAAAATATTATTATTAAATACTAATAAAATTTTATTTATGACTAAACTTCGTTTATTTTCCGGCAATCTCAATTATGAATATGTAATAGAATCATACTTATTTATAATCAATATTTATTAATATGAAGTACTGGATCGAAAGAAATCCAAATACTTGTTTTTATTACTGGCAAATAAAAACTTCTCTCGGTGTACGCGGAGAATCTAGCAGGCAAAAATTCGTAGTCTATCACGGGCTTCGTACAAGCGGCCATAGCCAGCAAAAATCGTTGATTGCAAAAATCATATTGATTGTAGATATTTAATTTAATACTTACATCTTGTTATTCCTTCGTTTATCGACGGTATACGTAAAGCCATCCTCGATTCTGTCCACTTGCTCCATTCTTCTCACCGTTCGCAACACTTGATAATAAATTATCGATAAATTTTATCCAATTGTGTGCAGTCTAAGCGACGAATATCAATCGAATGAAAGCTATTGATGCTCGATCAATCTACCACCCCTACACACCCCTCTGCATTTTGTCAACCAACGTGATAGGATGTACGAATAAAAAAGTTTAAACATTATTCGCTGATTGGCTCGCGGTTCGACGTTCTGCAGTTTTCAGCCTCTCTTTCCTACCGTTCTAGTTTATGGCTAACGAAATCATCGTTTCCCGATTTAACATGATTCTTGAACAATTATAGCCGGTATTCTTTTCTTGAGCGTAGGTGTCTAGCGAATATAAGCTGATAGGCCAGTCAAATTAGATTAATCTAAGGGGTTGGCCCTCCAATTAGTCTTTATGAATCGCTTTGGTTTTAGATGCTATGAGCGAAATTCCTTCGGCTTGGAAAAATTATTGGAATAAAAAGTTGTCAACAATAAACGCGACTTTTTTTTGTTTATCCTCGAATATCTCGTTAACTGAGCGAAATAGGCTTGCAAACTTTACCTATCTTTTGTACAGACCATAAAATTGTCGACGATATATTTTACAAAATATAGATGTGTTCTATTTTTGTTATATTTTCACGATCGGAATTTTTGATAGAAAAAAAAAAAAAAAAAAAAAACTTCCACTTATTGCGTAACCGAAACTCCGATTCATTTCAGCGATACGTATATATTCAAATTTTTATTATTTTTCACAAAATTATCAACCTCGCCGCATTCGACTGACGCAACCATGATCGAAATTTACCGCTCTACAGGTTATTACTTCCAGCTATCATAGTTTTCGAAAGGATTCAACGATTATGGCTGATCTACAATGGTCGCTAAAACGCAAGGTCGCTGGTCACAATCACAAGAAGATTGCAACGAACAAATGCATGTATACAAAGTCTTTGCATGTATGCCGTTCGCGACGGGCGTTGCGACCTGCGACCTTGCGTTTTAGCGACCATTGTAGATCAGCCATTACGCGAGAATTATTTTAAATTTTTGTTAAGAATATTAACGCGACTGCGACGAGTCCAAATTAAGCTATGGATGAAAGCATGCCAAACGCATATTCCTTTTTTAACCTATGAATAGGTATATCTCTGCCTTGGAATTTTCGACAACAATATGCATGTGATAGCTGGACGTAGGAAATTACAAGGTTTCAGAAAATGTGTTGCACGATGTTCTAGGATTATTTTGTGCAGAGCTATCGAACTAAGTAAGAAACTAAGAATACGAAAATAATTCAGCCCGCTCTTCAAGTCATAACAGAAATATTTGTCCCAGTGCTTGTGAAAACTCCGAATAGTTTTCAATAATGGAGTAAAATTTTACCAAATCATTATTTTCTCGAACTGTCACAGAGCCCTTCCATTGTAAACGGCAGGTTGAATCTGCGAGCACGTATCTACATATAGAATTGCGGATCGGGGTCGACGTTTAGCAGCCTATTTTATTGAAATAGATAATCCTCAAACTACGACAAAAAATTTAACCTAGTCTTCAAGTCATGATGAAAATAATCATATGGCGGGGTTGTTTTAAAATTCCGAAGAGTTTTCACGTTTACGGCAGATTGAATCAGCTAGCGCTGATAAATACTTCAGCGAGGGTGGGGAACAATTAGGAATATGTGTGGAAGCTGAGGACAAGAGTAGAATAACAAAAATTTATTTCCACAAAAGGTTTTTATTCAATTTTTTTTTCCCTTTGTATTGAAGTACCGACATGTTTCCGAAATCCGAATTCCGAAGTTTATAGTTGCGAAATCTTGAAAGTGGCAAGATCCACAAGTCGACACATACCAGCATTATCTTAACCCCTCGAAATACTTCAAGTTTTGTATAAAACTTTTTCTTGTATAACTTTTAGTTTTCGAGATATTCGTCTGGGGCGATCAAAATGGACCATCCTACTATCGTTACGAACAAGTATCAAGTCTTTTGACTTTCACGAGAATTAGTTGTGCAGAAAAAAATTATAGAAATTTGAGTTAACGGATGCGGGGTAGCTTAATATACGATTAGTCAAATACGTCATCAAGAGACTCGGTAGAGTCTCGCGCCAAGTAGTTAAAAAGAATTTTTAAGCGCGCGGCGCCAGGCCCGACCGAGTCTATAATATACCCGTACGGGAGCAAACCGGCGTGGTGGGGGAACAGTATTTTCATAATTTCTTCCGTTTCGCGATATCCCGGGGATTGAAATAATTATCACAGAATGTAGGAACAAAGAGCCCTTCATTTGAGTCCAACTTCAATTGAATCAATACACGGAAAGCTGAGATATGATTAATTTAAGTTTCTGAGTGCCCATTTCGTCTGAAAATTTTTTCGTCTCCTTCTTCTTCTTCTTCTTCCTTTACTGTTTTTCGTCTCCTTTTTTTTAAAATCCTGTAGCTTTTCGCGTAACCGCAGGTTTTCGTCTCCTTCTTCTTTTACGACTTATCGCCCTGGGATGGGCATGTAGTCGGAAGGTTTTCGTCTCCTTCTTCAGACCAAATAATCCTTGAACCTATGTGTCTGAGAATTAGGAAAGAGCGGCCACCACTAAATAGCAGAGATATACTAAGTACTCGACATCAGCTGCCAGGTGGCGCTCTTGTCGACGCTGTTGACGTCATGATCGCGAATCAATTGCAGACCTTAGACCACGGAGTACACAGACAGACTCCCGAGACACAGCTGAGAGCTGTCAGTTCTGTTCATATTCGTACATCTGGACATTTTGCAAATTTCATTCTCTTTTATTCTACCTATACTTACTTATTATGATAAAATTCACATTTGAAGTGGAGGGCGAAATTATAACAATCTCTCATGAAATGACGAAGCGCGCAATTTTGAGGTTGGGTTATAGGTACAGTTATTGAATCGCATGAAGTTTAGTCTACAACATAAATTAATAAGTGACGAAGCTTTCAATCAACGTCGCAGTTCTTCAATATATTATTATTAATTTCCAAATATTTTCGTATATTCAATGGGTCAAATATATCATATTTAGTACATGCACATAAGAACATATCTTTACAGGACATGGAAAGCAACGAATGATCGCATGTGTCAGTATTTCAGGCCCTTGTGCTTTCAACATAATTATATTATACTACCACATTTAACATTATTGCTTATCGAGGGATTGATTAATTAGCAGAACGCTGACAACGAAGAGAGCCTAGCGAGCTAGGATATAGAAAGACCCAATCGAGCTAGCATACGAGCCAGCACGATTATTAGGTAGTCAAGCAAAATTTTACAAAAACTAATTATATCATACTACCACATTTAACATTACTGCTCATCAAGGGATTCAGATGGTATGAAATGCATCACCGTAGGTGTTTGAGATACTCGTAGAAACAATTGGCAGAATGGTGACAACTAAGCGAACCTAGCAAGCTAGGATATAGGAATACCCAAACGAGCGAGCGTAGCAAGCGATCATTAGATGATCAAGCAAAATTGTACAAAAAGTGGTGATATCAACCCCAAAAGCACCTCTGGTGCAGAAACCTTTCGCCAAATACAATAATCTGATCACTATCTCCAAAAATAATCTATCAACGAAAATTCCTCCTTAACAACAGTGGTACTATAAAAATGTCTACTTACAAAATGATTGAAATCAGATACAATTGCCAAGTGCATATCCGCTATACAATTATAAAACAGAAGATATAAAAAAATAAAAATTTGGAGGTAGTGGTACTTGGCGGGCCTCTTAGAGATGAGTACGAGAAAACAGCCATTAAACTATGTCAATCATCCTGAAGTGATATGAAATATCGGCCCGCCAAGTACCACGTACTCCAAATTTTTATTTTTTTATATCTTCTGTTTTATAATTGTATAGCGGATATGCACTTGGCAATTGTATCTGATTTCAATCATTTTGTAAGTAGACATTTTTATAGTACCACTGTTGTTAAGGAGGAATTTTCGTTGATAGATTATTTTTGGGAATAGTGATCAGATTATTGTATTTGGCGAAAGGTTTTTGCACCAGAGGTGCTTTTGGGGTTCTCAAATATTCATCTATGTATATTGGGTGTCAAATGATCTAATTTAAGCCTCATTTCAATGCAATCGGTGCACGGAGAGCCGAGATATGATATTCCTGATTTATAGGTATATTTGGAAGTTGTGTGGGCGTGAAAATAAGCGAGTTCGCCTGTCTAGCCACGAACGACATAGTCTATGACCGTTTCGTAAACATTACGTCTGCCTGCCACACGGACTTATGAATAAAGGGACGGAGCCACTGTTAGACAGCACTACAGAAATCACTTAATTCACGGATTGATATCCGGAAATATATAAGTCGAATCTTCTCGTCATACATTTGATGAGAAGAAGAAGAAGTAGTTCTTCGGTATGATTTAGAATGCATTTTAATATCAAATAATTTGTAAATTCATAATTTCGAGAGAGACGTCACAGTTCCGCGGGCTTCCGATCAATTCCACCAATAATCATCGAATCTCAGATCTTCTAAATAAAAGCCCAGCAACCGATAGTCCTTTTGATAACGAAGCGGCTATCGATGCTTTGACGGCTCTGTGCGAGCAGATCTGATGACGTCGGAAATCATGATCCGTCTTTCTCATCGAGTGTCCAAATAATACGCGCCGACATACTATATATAAATTAACTAATGTAATTATTGGTTTAACACTGTATTCGTAATATCGCAATTATCGCATATATCGTTAATCAGACACGTCTGTCTTGTTTCGTTTGTTCGTATACGTACTACTCGTATAATAGTCGCGACCGGCAGGTCGTCTCACCTAATCCTTTCGTTAGAGGATTATCTCACTTATTCCGCATACTTGTGCATACACACTCATACATATAGGGGAGAGCGAGGCAAAGAGAGCAGCGGGGCAAAGAGGGCAGCTCCACCAAACTTTCGAAATTGAATTTCAAAAAAATTAAATTCCTTTGGGAAACGACTTTTCTTGAAAAAAAAAGGCGAAAATTTTCCAAGAATTTTTTTTTTTTTGGCCGAGCTACCCTCTTTGCCCCGCTCTCCCCTATACATTATCCTTTCGTATAAGTTCGGTCGCTATTTAGGATAAACGATTCATTTTTGGAATTTTGGAATTTAAGACCCAACTCAACACAATCGGTGCACGGATAGCCGATTACTGACGATTTACAAAATTGAGTGGGCTAGTTTCACGACGAAATCATTTTCTCCGTCTTAAGGCCAACGCGCACTACGCGGAAGCGAAGCGAAACGAAGCGATCGGAAGTTTTCATCAACATGCTTTTCTTATGTTTTTTATGAAAGTATGCACGCACACTCCTAAAACAGCGTGTTAATGAAAACTTCCGATCGCTTCGCTTCCGCATAGTGCGCGTTGGCCTTTAGTCGACATGACGTCATCGAAAGTTGTATGGGCAATAAACTATGTAGAGAGTACCTCAATGAGATGAAAATTACATAGGTTTCAGATCAGGAGGGGTATGACACTCTAGAATATAATTATGTTTCTATGGTCTACGAAACAGATGACCTCAATCTTGCGCATGCTCTATGGCCAATGGAGATGACAGCAGACAGCAAAATAACCAAGCAATGAATTAAGAAGAAGAAGACAGCAGACAGCTCAGAATCATTACGATATCTCAAAACTTCATAAAATAAAATATACTGTTTGATATTGAAGTGGGCACAGACGAGGAGTAAAACATCGTTCAATTCAGCCTCGACGTCTAAAAGAACAACAATAAATATTGCTAGTTCAACTAATCGGCTACCTCATGAGCTCGAACGTTCGAGGTTATGTGAATTATATATGTCACATTGATGATTGTAGCATCCCAGGCAGCAATTTCGGAAGTTATGTAACAAGGATGTAACAGCCATATAGAAATGTCCGCCACATTCAGAGATCAGCTACATATCTGGTACTTTGACGTCTCAGTGACGTCCCTGTGATGTCAAAGTACCAGATATGTAGCTGATCTCTGAATGTGGCGGACATTTCTATATGGCCGTTACATCCTCGTTACATAACTTCCGAAATTGCTGCCTGGGATTAGAGATGTGAAATTACCGGTATTAAGATTTTCGGTAAAATTACCAAAAAAATACCGTAATTTTACCGTAAATTGACGTCATTTTCTTTCTGCTTTAGCCACGCGCCAGGTGAATCAAGCCTCCTGATTGGTCAATCTTTAAATCAAGTCAAGTCACGGTGCTGCGTAAACTAGGAATCAAAGCCGATTATGAATATATTGTGATTTGTGACCTTAGGCTACATTCTCTGATAGAAGATAAGCCAAAACGGCAATAGAAAAAAAAAATTGTGATTTGTGACCAATGTGGTAATTTATTTGCCGTCACGTTACCAGTTTGTGACGGTAAAAATACGGTAATTTACCGGTCACGTTTACCATTTACATCTCTACCTGGGATAATATAGTGTAACGAATTCGCACTATAGCTAATTAGCCAAAACAGCTATACTCAAGTAACCCAGATGATCACGAGCGAATAGTAGCATTATCGCGCGCAACAGCGTTCGCGCATACGCGATCAGCTATTATGACGTCACAATAGATATCAAAGACGGTCATATCATGGCTGGTCAGCGGACTCGTGCCAAAACGGCCGACCGACTCGTATCATATTATTCAATTTCACATCTCACTCGTTTAGAGCATAAATTACAAAGACCTTAGAGCATGTAGACATGGAGGGAGCCTTCTGGCTGAAAAGCGTGAAGACAAAGACGGGAACAGTAACGTGATAACCTTACTCTCTCCAACCGCTTGGCACAGCTCTGACGTGGTCACGTGACTAGTTTAAATCGACCAATCACATTTTGCCAGAAAGAGCGAGGTTATCACCTTACTATGTCCATCCTTCCTGCGCTTGCCACTTATGGAACAAGATAGGACTGGCTCCCTCCGTCTATATGCTCTAAGACAAAGACCCAAAAGCGGGCAAAATCTTATAAACTTATTTACAAGGAATAGATATCTAAAAACGGATATTATATCATAACGTAAAACTTAAATAAAACAATTAGATTGGTCAAAACGACATTCAAATTAAAAAATTATCAAAATCAAAACGATTTCAAATAGAGTCATTAACAAAACGGTTCATAGAAATCAAGGAATAAAACAAACAAACAAATCCGAACATTGAGCAAGCGCGCGTAGGTTAAGGAAAAATAAAATCAATTCACATCATTCATTCAATCATTCTTGTATTCTTTCATTTCATATCATTTCATTCAAATTATTATTTTATGTTTTCACATTTTATTATTATTTTGTAAATAGAAGTTCCAGGAGAACAAGGTTCTCAACTATTAAAATAAATAGGATGATCATATGATCAAATTAATAACATAACCTCGAATCTGATTTTCGTTTACCTATTTTCTTATAACCTGTGTTTTTTTCATTCAAAATTTCCAGCACAAGCACTCAGCTTTATTTCAATAACTTAAAATCATTCTTAGCTAACAAGCAGCTTCGGTGAGTGGGTTGTACAGCGACGATACAGCTATAATTGGTATCTGAGTCTGGGAACACACATATCCCAAGTCTGTAACAGGCAGCTTCGGTGCGTTTAACTTATACAGCGACGGTATAGCTATCATTGGTACCTGAGTCTGAAAAGTTAAAACATATCCCAAGTCTGTAGGGAGGCAGCGACGGTAGTTTAACACCTATCCTGAGTCTGCATTAGGGTCAATTAAGGGTTTTTTCAACTTTCCCCAGAGGAGCTCCAAAATCATTACCCGTGACAAACAACTCACGCGAACTTGTTTAATTTCACCGGCCTTCAGCTGGTGAAACATAAACAATAAGTTACAATAGGTGTTTATCAAGGGACTCGGTGGAATCTCGTGCCATGTATAACGTTGACAATTGTAATTCTAAGGAAGCTATGATCTAATACGTTACACATTGAAATTTCGAATGAATTTATATTTAAATATAACATATTTCTTCAATTTATGTAACGCTAATTTAAAGATGTTTATTATTACATTATAGCTCTAGATGGATCTTGCGAGTTGGGTGAAACGACACCTATGCTGAAATCGGTTTCTCATGATATGTCGATAACATACACCTATTTACCAACGCTCTCTCCAGAGTAGCTATATCGCCAGTGTACGTAGTTTGCTAGGGAACTTGAATCGTCAGATGTATTTGGATGATTGTTTAGTTTTACTAGATGCGTACTATGGAATACTTTAGTTACTGGAAAGTTTATTTCTCACACCATGCATTTTGTGTAGGCGAGTGACAAGATGGTTGATAGTGACGTTGCGTGGGTGAGTTTCCAAAGCATCAAGAAACTCGCTAGAGTCTCGCGCCAAGTACATTAGAGGAAAGTTTTTTTCCCAGGCGCGACTCACCAAGTTTTGTTAGTACTGACTAAAGAGTACTCTTGCTACAGTACAGCGACATGTTAATGTCGGTTGATGTATATATTAATATAGTGTCTATGTATTAATATATAGATATAATATAATAATAGATATATTAATATATCTATTAATATTATGTCTATATTTTATAGTGTATTTCAATATCGATGGTTTTTAATTCTTACCGGTTTTATCTGAAATACCTTGTTTGTTTTATCATCGTCAAACCTATTGTGAACCCAGTCTGCAGCTAAGCTCTTATCTTATTACCTTGCAGCTGACCCTTAATGTTGACCACATACCAAGGTTCATCGAGAAATGGAACAATTCATTGGGAACTGTAGTAGGTTTTTAAATGAGAATGCTGTAAATTTATTAAAACGTAGAAAGACTCGGTGGGACGGAACAAAACAGCTGGGGGTTGAACACTATATCTTTTAATTCACAGCTGCATAGAATAAGGTATTCGACATTTTTTTCAAGGGAAATCAATAAACAATCTGCAGTTGTTACTACGGCAGTACGATTTAAACGGCTGAACTGGCCAAGACAGTTAACCTTGTTAATTAGCCAATGGTTTAACCGGTTAATCAGCATACGGTTCAATCGATTGACCAGCCCCGACGGTTATCCGCCCAGAAACTAATTGGTTAAAAAATTACCAATAATTACTTTTTTGATGTGATATTTGAATAATTTTTATTAATTCATACATTTCATCACATTAAGATTTATTTTCACTTTTAAAATTGATCATGAATTAATTAGTTTTCAATGGAGCCGCGAATAAAATAAAAATAAAATAATTAAAAATTGAAATAAAATTAAAATATATATATATATGGGGAGTTCCATATGAACAAAATCTAAGACCAAAATTATTCATCCTAAAATGTCGAAAGCTAAGCCATTTTCAGGTAGGAGTAGTTTAAAGTAAGCCAAAGTAAGCCAATACGAGGGCAGATCCGAGAATGGCTCAGCCGCCGCTACGCCGTTATTGTTGGCCCGCCAACGCGATCTTGCAAAGAAACGACGATCAGACGTTACATTCATAGTTCGATAACATTCGCTGCTTCTGTTTCCATTGCATCGCCTGTATAGCTTAGCTACATACAGCAGACCAGCCATGTCTGATCAACAATAACGGCGTAGCGGCGGCTGAGCCATTCTCGTATCTGCCCTCGTATTGGCTTACTTTGGCTTACTTTAAACTACTCCTACCTGAAAACGGCTTAGCTTTCGACATTTTAGGATGAGTAATTTTGGTCTTAGATTTTTACAAGGAATCCACCGGTGTAAGGAAAGTACCGCATTCTGAATCACCCTGTATATAATATATACCGACGGTCTGCTTTTCATTTTCACTCTCGCCAATTCATTTCTGCTACCACTACTAGTCACTGCTTATCTTTTCCTCCTTTTTTGCATTTTTTCATTCTCTTATATTTTTTTTCCTCTCGCTCGCACTCCGACATAAATTGAGAGCTGAGTGCTTGGCAATACGTGTAGGCAATAGTAGTATCTGATTTCCATACTTTTGTAGATGAATAATAAAAGGATTTTTGTCGGGAAATAATTTGCCGATTGTTGAACATCAATGAATCTTCGTATTTTTGTAGAAGATTTTGTACTGCATACGTTCTTGGCTGGAAAATATATTTTGTGGGTAAAAACCACATTAATGTACTTGGCTAAAGTTTTTCGCACCAGAGGTGCTTTTGTAGGCGAATTATATATTCTACAGCAGGGTCAATGAAGGTTGAATAAGGTGCCGCTGCTGACGGCGTTAGGCGAAAGAAAAACCTAGTAGGACAAGCAGAAGTCAAGAAACGTGGTCAATTCGCGAATATATCGATAACGACTGACTGGTCGAGGAAGAGAAGCTTCAACCCCCTCACTTCCCTCTCCGAATCAGCCTACATACCGAGCCGAGGCTACTCGATTCACCTATGACACGGATGGTGAGGGCACGAGTGGGGAGCGGGGAGGAGTGAACTTTACTATATGCCATATCCTCAGCCTAGGTATTATTCGTGGTCCATTTAAACTCGAGACAACGACTCGAACACTTTACCACTAGCACAAGTAAACGAGGAAGCAAAAGATAATATTGATTGATCTTATCTTAATCGCCAGACTTTATACCGAACACATAGATTAGACTTATACATCTCGGCTGCAACACATATATCTATATTTATGAAAACTACATAGTCATGAGCGAATGTTCCCATGTACTATGCATCAAATGAAACATGGTCCATTTTTTATTCAGTAATTATAAATAATTACGCTACAGAAGGTAAGTTGACGCCAGGTAAGTTGATTAAAGTGAATTAAACAAACTCAAATTTTTAATGACAAGAAAAATTATCAGGCAGACCGGGAATCGAACCCGGATCTCTTGGAAGCCGAACATTCGTTCGGGCGGCTATAGCTGTGGTCTAGTGGATTAAGTCCCCGGTTAGGCTTCCAAGAGATCCGGGTTCGATTCCCGGTCTGCCTGATAATTTTTCTTGTCATTGAAATTTGAGTTGAGTTGAGTTGAGTTTGTTTAATTCACTTTACCGAACACATATACAGGATGGTCCATTTCAATCGCCCCAGAAGAATATCTCAAAAATTAAAAGAGATATACAAGAAAAGGTTTAACACAAAACTTGAAGGGCTTCGAGGAGGAAAGATAATCTGTACCCGGATTCTGTAACTTTTCGTTAACGAAACGATCGTATCGGCTCGTTACGATCGTTTCGTCTTGTTTTCTATTGGGTGGATTTGTTTTTCCTGAAACCTTATTGGTCGCTGATGTTTAACGACAGCGATAATTCTCGATAACGAGTTACAGAATCCGGGTACTAGTATAGTGTTGACTTGTGATTGTTGCCACTTTTTTTACTTCATATAAGGTGTGAAAATGGGGGTTTGCACGCAAAGCGTGCGTATAACGTATGGACGTATGGACACTGAGTGAAGTAAAAGAAATATGTGGATTGATATCGGAAACAATCAACCGCATTGGTCCGTCCGACGTAATTACACTGACAAGTTTAATCTCACGTCGGACTTAAGGATATTGATGTATATTGTTTATAACGGTTCAGTTTATAATTTCTTGTACCTACTTTTTATCAGATTAACGTAAAACGAATCCCCCCAAAAGCAACTCAGTGCAAAAACGTTGCGCCAAGCACATCAAAATGTTATAACTGCCGACAAAAATTCGTCTTCCAAACTTTCAAAGCGGAAGCATTTCATCTACAATAAAGTACATATTGAAATCACTCGATAATGCCAGGTAATACATTACATTACACTTTCTTTACATTTATTACTAAATGACACAGTAATTTTCTGAAAAGATGAATTCAAATGAATATAAATTAAAACCTAAAAAAAAATTCGTACTCCATAATTGTTAATTTAATTTTTTTTAATTTTAAATTCATTAATTTGAATTTATCTTCTTTGCAAACAATGCACTGATAGAAGGATTTCTTGACTATATCAATAAACACATTTATTTGGAATTTTTTTTTTTTTTGATTTTTTAAATATAAATTGATATTTTTTAACATTTAACAAATCATCTTTGTGCACAACAAATATTTATCAAGTAGATGAGTTAATAAATCATTTGTCGACTGTTAACAAATATTTATTGGGTATATGAGTTTATAAATCATTTGTCAAATATGAATAAATCTTATTAAATATCAACAAATCCTTCTATCAGTGCGGGTAGGGGTACGTGTTATTTAGTAATAACTGTAAAGAAAGTGTAGTGTAATGCAATGTACTGTACTGTACTGTACTGTACTGTCCTGTAATGTAATGTAATGTAATGATTTCCAGGGCTGGGTAAAATGGTATCTCGAATCCATTTGAAATGGAAAATGGAAAATGGTTGAAAAAAAGTATTTGAAATGCAAAATGGAAATGGTTTTACAGAATACATTTTAAATGCAAAATGGAAAATAGTCATTTTAAATGGATAATTAAATGCAAAATAGTTTCTTAATCATTATATTTTCCAACAACGAAATCTTAGTTATTTACATCGACTCTCAACTTGCAAGATTTCAATAATGCGTTTGCGTTAAGGGGAATCCTACTGTAAAATTTTCAAACAACAAAAAAAAATGTATCTTCTTTCAAAAAATACTTTGAAGTGTCCAGAATACTATGCAAAGGGTCACATATAGATATTTAGAGTATTTTTTTTAGTTATAGCGTTTGTAGCGAAATAAGAATTTGAGGCGCAGGTAGACAACCGAACCGGCCTGCCTGGTCAAATAAACGCGTTTTTATCGAAACTATGTTTTTAAAAACAGTGTACACGATATCTCGAACTGTGATTGATGAATCGACTCAAAATTCAGGTACACATATTTAAAGGAATACGTGTTTCGACGTGATGGGCGGTTTTCCCGATATGTTTTTTGTGCAATGTATATTAAACTCCCAGAGTTGTAAAAAAAAAAGTTCAGGAATTTTTTTCTGGGAACCGAAAAGAAAAATCGAAAAAACCTTCGTCACGTCATAGCTAATACCATGTAGTTGGTGAGGATATTTTTTTTTTTTTCATTTAAAACCAACCATATTTGCCGAATTGTGTACATTGATTGATCGCGCACGGGAAACATCAGCCGACACGAAGACGAATAACGTGTGAAACCTTGAACATTTTTTCATGACAATTTTCACACATACTCATCAAGATGTACATAAAAACATATAAAAAAGTGAATAATATTGCATTTGTAATTTTTCCGGAATATATTCGAAAAAATTAGTCTGTTTGGAAGCTGCAGTAACTGCATCTTACAACTCAGCATCATCCGGGCTACGCCATTTACCATTTAGCATTTTATAAATGGCTAAATGGGTTGAGTTTACCATTTTAAATACAAAATGAAAATGCTTTTGGAAATACCATTTAAAATGAAAATACAAAATGCCATTTTACATTTCAAATGCATATTTTAAATGGAACCATTTCAAATGTTACCCAGCCCTGATGATTTCAATACTTGTGTATAGTATGTAAATGAAATGCTTCCGTTTTTAAAGTATATAGATGGTTTCTACGTAATACGTTGTAATGCTCGGCGCTAATTCGTGATCAGAATGAATAATTTTTTGCTCGAAAAAGATTCCTATGTTCTCAGCCATTTGAGACCCATAACTTTTGTTCGGTATAGTTGTGATATAGATTATGCAGTCCAAATCGAAGAGAATAAAGTTTGGTGAATTAACTCAAGACCTCGCTCAAGACCATATTCTCCAACAGACTGTGATGACCATTGAAAACTACATACGTTTGAATAGCATCGTTTATGTTGCGAGGATTCTTTGTAAAGGATAGAGAATTATCAGTGAGAATTATCAATCAACCAACGCCCTCTGTTTTCATTCAGTATAGCATGAACTCCCAGTGATTACACGCGTAGCGTAGATAATACCGACTGAGTAGTGAAACAAGCATGAGCTGCCGTTTTCGGCTATTTGACGATTCGGGAGAATAACGGATTCGGGAAAATAACGGATTCGGGAAAATGACGGATTCGGGAAAACAATGATTCGGGAAAACAACGATTCGGGAATTTGCTAGGTCGGGAATATGCCGATTCGGGAAAACAACGATTCGGGAAAACAACGATTCGGGAATTTGCTAGGTCGGGAATATGGCGATTCGGGAAAATGACGGGTTCAGGTATACGCCGATTCGGGAAAATGACGGTTTCGGGAAAACGACGATTCGGGAATATAGTCTGTCGGGAATATGACTTTCGGGAATTTGACGATTCGGGAAAATAACGATTCGGGAAAACAACGCGGTACCACAGAAAAATTGCAAACATGAAATATACATAGGAGATCTTAAATTACAGCTTAACTTACAAGGACCTAAAGATAACTAAACTAGAGTAAACTTAAAGCCTAAAGAAAATGAGCAGCGACTAGAACGGAGGACGGACTAGGACGCGCGCGTAAACTCGGTGTCAAATAAATGCTCGCGCAAGCGGTGCTTGAAGGCGGGCAGAGAGCGGGTCGCCCGAAGATCAGGAGGCAAAGACTCCCAGAAGTAAACCGCTGAAACTGAGAAGGACCTACGGTAGGCCTCGGTACTGAAATGAGGGATACGGAATTCACCTCGCGGACGCCGAACAGGGCTAAGGGTGGCCACAGGAGTGGGCCGAGCAATAAAAAGTTCCCTCAGATATTCAGGCCGGCCAGAGCGGAGGACAACAAAAAAGAGAGTACCCAGAAAATAAAGCCGTCGATCCCGAGCACTGAGCCAGCCGAGTGCACGCCGGTGGGGGGTAACGTGGTCATCCCGAGCAATGCCGCAGACGAAGCGGACGCAACAATTCAAAAGGCGCTGCAGCCGAAGGTTAAGAACGCCTGGGATGCCCGAAAGTATAGCAGCACAATAATCTAGGTGCGGAAAAACAAGGGTCGTTACTAGGCGCACGCGGAGGGGGCGAGAGAGAAGCCCACGAGAGGCAGAAAGCTGACGAAGAGCACCATGCACTCGGTTAGAGACGGCGTCGATCTGTGACACCCATGTGAGCTTACCGTCGAGGAGAAGGCCGAGATCGCGAACTGACTCCGAGAGAGGAATGGGAACACTGTCGAGAACGATCGAAGGAAGGACAGCATTGCTGAGCCGAGTGACGAACGGCGAGCTGCCGATGATCATTGCCTGGGTCTTAGAGGAGTTCAGAAGGAGAGAGTTCTGGCAAGACCAGCTGTACACAGCCGCGATGTCCTCGTTGAGCCGACTAATGGCCTCAGGAACCTCGCCAACTGCGCACTGGAGGTAGATTTGGAGGTCATCTGCATAAAGCAAATGCTCCGTGTACCGTAAGACGCTGGAGAGGTCATTGATAAAGATAAGGAATAGCAGGGGACCGAGAACGGAGCCCTGCGGAACTCCGCGGTCTAGTGAGAGCCAAGAGGACAGTTCGCCGGAGGAACCCACAACGGCTTGCGAACGATCAAGCAGGTAACTCGAGATCCAGGCTAAGGCATGTCGGGAGAAGCCAAGGGCGAGAAGCTTGGCGAGAAGGACGGAGTGCGGGATGGAGTCAAACGCCTTGGTGAAATCAAAGAGGACTAGGATGGTAACCCGGCGATTGTCAATACCGCGGCGGACGTCCTCGGTTAGCTTAAGCAGCGCAGTCTGCGTGTTCAGTCCCCAACGAAAGCCAGATTGGCGAGGGTCAAGAAGAGAGTTACCCTCGAGGTAAGACATCATCTGGACCAAGACGACCCGCTCAAGTACCTTCGAAAGGAGGCAAAGATTCGCGATGGGGCGCATCTGCTGCAGCGAGGTCGGGTTTTTTACTTTGGCCAAAGGCAACACGCGGGCTCGTTTCCAGGCAGCCGGAAAGACCGAGGTGGTTAAGGACTGATTACACAGATGAAGCAGAAACGGAAGGATCGCAGGAAGGGCATCCGTGATGTTTCGTAGAGAGAGGTCATCGACGCCTCGAGATTGAGAAGAGAAGTGGGAGAGTGCGTCGAGTAGTGAGCGTGGAGAGATGTCATGGAAATGGAACTGTGAGTCGTCAAAGGAAGACGGGGGCAGCGCGCAAAAGAAATCGGCAACTTCTTGGGCCGCGGTAGGACAACGCGCGACCGAAGCGAAGTGCTCATTCAGCTCGTCGACTGAGAACCCCGCGCAGTCACTCTTCTGGGTACGAGCTAGACCAAGAGACCTCAGTTCACACCAAAGGGCCCGAGCAGAAGGCGCATTGCCAAGACGGTTGAAATAGAAGGCGCAGCGGGCCGTAGTGATGAGTTTATGGAGAGCGTCCCGAGCGACGCGAAAGCTCAAGAGAGCCGAGGCGGAACGACCCCGTTTATAGCGACGATAGAGGTTATCCCGAGCACGGCGCTGTGTTAAGAGATCAGGCGTTATCCAGGGAGAGACATTGCGCTTCGGAGTGAAGGTGCGAGTAGGCGCATGAGTATCGAGCGCACTCGTAAGGTTGCCCTGCAGGCAGTGCACTAGCTCGTCAATCGTAGCTTGAGAACAGAAGGCGTCCCACGATGCGTCATCAAGCTGACGAACGAAGTCGACAGGAGAAAAGGTGCGATAGGAGCGAGCGGTGATGAGCTTGGTGGAGGAGGAAACAGGCAACTGGAGGCTTACGAAGATTAGGTCGTGCCCAGCGATGAAGGGGACACGAGACTGCCCAGAGTCAATGATGCAATCGCGGTCGCTGACCAGGCACAGGTCAAGGAGCGAGTCGGAGGTGTGCGTGTGAAAGGTAGGGGCGAAAGGCACCATGAACAGGGCATGAGAGTAGCAGAAGGCCCGTACATTTTCAGCATCGTAAGTCTTGGCGAGCTGGTTCGCGTTGAAGTCCCCGAGGATGAGAGAGACAGGGTAATTGACAGCGAAGCGATCGTAGTCGTACTCAAAGGCAGCCAGGTTCGTAACTTTGGGGGGACGATACACGACTAATACCAAGAAAGAAGGCGCACCCGATGATTTAATCTCAGCAATAAGGTATTCCGGAGAAGCAGAGTACAATGACGGTGAAGCAGCAAGGATATTCCCACGGAGAGCATCGCAGACGTACAGTGCGACACCTCCACCCAGTTTACCAAGGCGGTCGTTTCGCAGTATGGAGAAGCCGGGCAGGGAGACAGAGGAGTCTGAGACCTCCGAGTCAAGCCAGGATTCACTGACTGCGATTAAATGGTACGAGGAGGTCGCAAAGTGGAGACGCATGTAGTTGAGATGCCAGCGAATGGAGTTTGCGTTAAAGTGGCAGACGTTGAGAGAAGCACTCGACGGGGGGACCGAGGCCAGGGACTGGTCAGAGGACGATTCGGAAGCAGGAAGACAGGGTGAGAGACGTCATTGTGAAGTCGAGGCGTGAGGAGCTCCCGGGAGCGGCCCGGTTGACAGGCAGACGGAAGACGATTCGGACTGAGAGGAAAGGGCAGGCGAGACAGGCCGAGAAGGAGGGCGGGAGCCGGCACGGAGGTCTGTACGAGATGATCCGATGGTGGCAAGCGAGGTACCACGTGACGCACCACGCCGATGTCCGCGGCGAGAGCCTCCGGTAAAAGAAGAGGAGTGCGACCCGTAAGGTGGAACAGGCGAACCGGCCGGGGATTCGGCTTCGAAGGCCTCAAGGTCACGAATGGTAAGTATGCGCCGGGTTCTTGCGCCATCCTCCTTTTTCAGGAGAACCACACCGTCGGAATGCCAAACATACCTGTAACCACGAGCTTTAGCCGCGGTTCTGGTCGCAGTCAGTAGTTTGTAGAGGTCACCAGGGAGGGCCTCATTGACGTTGATGGTGCTCTCCGGACCCGGGGGCGGAGGGTTCAGGTTGGTCGAGAGGAGAATCCCCTTCCGTTTCTTGGCAGCGATGAAATCGAGACAAAGCTCACGCGAACGCAGCTTGGCGATGATAGGAATAGGACCATCTCTCCCATGGCGAGCCTTGGAGCGGGAGATCAGAAAGCGAGAAGCCAGGATATCGCCGCCAGCCAGCTCGAGTCCAAGTGCCTGGGCTACGAGCAAGATTGAGGCCTGCGTGCTACTAGAGGACGAGCAGGGAACCCCAGAGAAAATTAGCTCGGACTCACAAATCCGTGCAGAGGTTCTACGCAATGCGAGCTGATCAGCCATCATAGCCCGACGAAGATCAGACAATTCGTCGCGTAGCAGGCCTTGTTCCTGGGAGGCAGCATCAGTCCGCTGCTCCAGCTCGACAATACGAGTCGTATTCGAACCAGCTAGGGCCTGCAAGGCAGGGAGGCCTTCCAGGCGAGCTTCAAGGGCGTCAAAGCGGAGGTTGAGCTTGCGAAAGCCCTCGTCTACCGCAGCCGAGCTGCTAGGCGTGGGAGACAGCCGGGAGGAAGAGCCCGGACGAGAAGCTGGAGGCACGGGCTGCACGCCCTGTTGCAGGTATTCCAAGGGCGAGCTAGGACAGCAGCGAGCAGTACCCGCCTGAGACGTCTTCTTCTTCAAGCACCCCGGATGAAAAAAGGATGAAAAAAAGAGAGAGAGAGAGAGAGAGAGAATAGAATAGAATAGAATATTTATTTATGTCTATGGCAATATTAGACAAGAGACGACGAGCCGCAATGCATTACAAACAAACTGCATTTTGGCTGACAGAGAGTACAGAGGTACTTATCAGCTAGTAAGAGTGAGATAGATAGATGGATAGATAAATTTATTATACCCATAACAATATTGGATAATAATACAAGCAGCAGCAAGTATTCAGAGATAGTACAGAGAAAAAGGAAAAATGTATATGTGCAGAGAAAAAAATAGAGAAAAGAAAAAACAGAGTAAGGTACAGAAAACTTAAAAATAAAGAAACTTAAACTAAAGTCAGATTAAACCTAAGAAAACTAAAACTAAAGAAACCAAGACTAAAGAAACTAGGAACTAGAGAAGGAGAGTGCACGCGCAGCCTCGGTGTCAAAAAGGTATTGCCGCAGACGGGACCGAAAAACCGGGAGAGAGCGGGCCGACCGAATGTCCGACGGTAAGGATTCCCAAAGGTAGAGCGCACCAACGGTGAAAGACCTCCGATAGGCCTCAGTAGCGAAACGGGGGACAAGAAAATCACCCCTGTCGCGACGAGAGGGGCCGGGGGAGGCAGGAGCACGGTCCACGAAAAGGGCCCGAAGGTAGGAGGGTTTACTAGAGCGGATAACGGAGAAAAAGAGGCATCCGAGAAAGAAAAGCCTACGGTCACGAGCTGTGAGCCAGAGCAAATCCCGACGGAAAGGGGTGACATGCTCAGCTCTGGGGAACCCGCAGATGAAACGGGTACAGCAATTAAACAATCGCTGCAATCGGCTATCGAGAACACCGGAGACGCCATGGTATACGACTGAACAGTAATCCAGCAGAGGAAAAATGAGAGCGGTAACCAATAGAGTGCGCAGAGGTGGAGAAAGCATACGACGCGACATAAACAACTGCCGCAGCGTGCAATGGACGCGGTTGGAGACTGCGTCAATCTGAGGTACCCACGTGAACTTACTGTCAAGAAGAAGCCCCAGATCGCGGACGGACTGAGAGAAGGGAATGGGAACACCCGCGAGCAGGACCGGAGGCAAAACAGTATCGTGCAGCCGCGAGATGAAAGGAGAGCTCCCGATAACAATTGCCTGTGTCTTAGAAGGATTGAGGCGAAGACAATTTACGCCGGACCAGTCGTGGACGGCCGCAATGTCGAGATTTAGCCTGCAAATGGCCTCGGAGACCTCGTTGACGGGACACTGAATGTAAATTTATAGATCATCAGCATACAGCAGGTGATCAGTATGCCGTAGGGCCGCGGGTAGGTCATTAATAAAAGTGAGGAACAAGAGCGGGCCCAGAACGGAGCCTTGTGGGACGTCTTGATCGAGCGAGGCCCAGGAGGAAAGCTGACCAGCAGGACCAACGACAGCCTGCGTGCGGCCTTGGAGGTAGCTAGCTCTCCAAGACAGTGCATGATGAGAGATACCGAGAGCAAGAAGCTTAGACAGGAGAAGATGGTGCGGGATGGAGTCGAAAGCCTTGCTGAAATCAAACAAGACCAATACAGTAACCAGGCGAGCATCTATGCCACGACGAACATCCTCGGTGAGTTTGAGTAACGCGGTTTGGGTGTTCATACCCCAGCGGAAACCAGACTGCCGAGGGTCAAGCAAGGACCGATCCTCGAGGAACGCCAAGAGCTGCACAAGCACAATGCGCTCGAGGACCTTAGATAGAAGCGAGAGATTAGAAATAGGACGCATTTGCTCAAGCGAAGTAGGTGACTTGACCTTGGCGAGGGGAACAACCCGGGCCTTTTTCCAGAGAGCGGGGAAAAGACCCGACGTGAGCGAGAGGTTGAGAAGATGCAACAGAAAGGGAAAAATGGAAGGAAGAGCGTCCCTAACGTTACGCAAGGAGACATCGTCGACCCCCCGCGATTGCGATGAAAAATGAGAGATAGCATCGTGAAGCGGGCGCGGAGAGATATCGCGGAAATAAAACAAGGCGTCATCATAAACAGGCGGAGGTAGGTCATGAAGGAAATCAGCCACCTCTTGAGCGGCAGAAGAGCGGCGACAAACCGAGGCAAAGTGCAGGTTCAGGTCTTCGAGCGGGAAACCCGCGCAATCCGATCGTTGGGAACGAGCGAGCCCAAGGGAACGAAGCTCATTTCAGAGCGCACGAGTACTAGGTGCACCAGCCAGACGAGCGGCGTAGAAGGCAGAACGGGCATCGGAAATAACACGGTGGAGGACATCCCTAGCATCACGGAAACGCAATAGAGCGATAGGTGACCGGGTTCGCTTGTAGCGCCGATATAACGCATCTCTAGCCCGCATCTGAACTCGAAGCGCAGGCGTGGCCCAAGGCAGGCTAGCACGTTTAGGAGTAAAGGTGCGAACAGGAGCAAGAGCATCAAGCGCAGAAAGAAGGTTTACCTGCAGACACTGTAGCATGTCATCGACCGAGTCAGAAACCTGCCAGGGTGAGCGATCGAGCTGCGAAACAAATTCGTCTTGAGAGAAATGAGCATAGGACCGCGCCGTGATGTGCGGAGCAGGCAAGGGAGCCGGTAGAGCCAGGTAGACGAAAATGAGATCATGACCGGCAATGAAAGGAACCCGAGACTGTCCGTGGTCAGAGACGAGATCCCGATCACTGACTAAGCAGAGGTCAAGCAGCGAGTCTGACGTATGAGTATGGTAAGTAGGGGCGCACGGCACCATGAAAAGAGCACGAGTAAAGCAAAAATCCCGCACATTCTCAGCCTCGTAGGAGCTACATAATTGATTGGCATTAAAATCCCCCGCGACGAGGGAGATGGAATAATCACACGAGAAATGGTCGTAAACACCTTCAAAGCAGGCAAGGTTAGCCACTTTAGGCGGCCGGTAGACGACAGACACCATAAGAGGCGGAGTATTCGGTGACCTGACCTCAGCGATAAGAAACTCAGGCACAGCGGCATATGGGGAGGGAGAGACAGCTAGAATTTTAGCACTAAGAGAGTCGGAGTAGTACAAGGCAACCCCCCCACCAGCCTTACCTACGCGGTCATTACGCAGCATAGAAAAACCCAACAGGGAGACTGAGGAATCAGAAACCTCTGGGGTGAGCCAAGATTCACTAACCGCTATTAAGTGGAAACGAGAGTTGACCAGGTGGAGGCGCAAATAATCCAAGTGAGGACGGATTGAAGTTGCATTGAAATGACACATATTCAAGAAGGAAGACGGATGTGCGGGACCGATGGGGCGGCGTCAATCAGAGGAGGAGGCCCGAGAGGCCGATAAATCAGTGGAGCGCGCTCCAGCAATAGGATCGAACGTAGGGGTCGAAGACCGGACCGGGGATTCCGTACCAGTAAGTGGAGGATTAGGGCCGCTCAGTCCACGCTGACTACCGCGAGAGATACCGCGATGAGAGGACCTACTGCCCGGGCGGGACCGAACAGAAGAAGAGGAAAAGCCACGGGTTGAGCCACGCGGAGCGGAGGGTCCAGGCAGAGACGAGAGATCGAAAAACGATCTGGACGCAGAACCGGTAGTCGGGGGCTCGGCTTCAAGAGCCTCGAGATCTTCCACGGAGAGAATCCGAAGCGTCCGCGAACCATCCGATTTCTTCAGAAGAACCACGCCATCACTGTGCCATACATACTTGAAACCCCTGGTCTTGGCAAAAGATTTAGTGGCCAGCAGCAGTTTATAAGATTCAGCAGGGAGCGCCTGATTGACATTAATAGAAAAAACAGGGCCAGACGGCGGAGGGGCAAGACTGGAAGAGCGAAGGTGACCGAGCGTCTTCTTGGCAGCTATAAAACGGTGACAAAGGTCAGGCGAACGCAATTCAACGATAATAGGCAGCGGGGCATCTTTTTTGCGGGCCAGGGATCGAGGGATTAGAAAGCGCGAGGACACGACATCACTAGCATCGAGAGTGAAACCAGTTGCGGTAGCAACCTGTAACACGACGGCCTGGGTGCCATCCTGCGATACGCAGGGGGCACCGGAGATGATGAGCTGAGCCTCACACAGACGAGCAGAGGTACGTCTTAATTCTGATTGACTAGCCGCGCGCGATCGAAGGAGTTGAGAGACAGTAGTTCGGAGCTGAGTGAGCTCGTCAGCAAGATTTAATTGCTCGAGATTGGAGATACGCGCGGAGTTAGACGCGATCTCGGCCTGCATGGCCGGCAGGCAGTCAAGGCGGCGTTCAAGCGCATCGAATCTGCGATTTAGCAGCTGCTCCAAGGGTGAAGGTGGCGGAGCGGAGCCCAGTGGTAGGGCGGACGCGCCCGGCGCGGGTGGAGGTTGAGAATGAGACGTGAGCGGTAAGTCGCGACTGGCATACTGCCGCGCGGTGTCTCGGCAACAACGAAAGGCACCACTTTGAGAGGCCCTCGTTTTAAGGCACCCTGGGTGGAAGACAGAACTGCAACCAGTGCAATCAACCGCCTCCGTGGCTATGGATTTGCCACATCTGGAGCAAGTAGGAGCCATGAATTACCGACCGACCGAAAAGTCTTACGTAACTAGATATATATATTGCATACATGTATAAATAAGCGTGTAAATGAGTATAATGCAGATCCCGGAAGATGTCACCTCTAACACGATCAGCAATCAGCAACAATGCGGTCGATAGTTGGATCGAAGCCAGGCGTGACGTAATAGCAGGCACAGGCATGCGCAGAAGGATCGAGGGCCAGCGTGACGTAGTAGCAGCTGGTAACAGGCATGCGCAGACGTGTAGACGTGTAGAGGCTCGGGCATGCGCAAACCAGAGACAGGTGAGGTTATGTTCGGCGACGGCGGCCAAGAAAATCCCAGGTAAAAGCCAGAAAGGTGAAAAGCCAGGAGAGAAACAGCAAGCCAGAGAAAGCTTGCAAAAAGGCGCATGCAATAGGATTTGCAAGAAAAAGCCCGAAGGCAAGAGGCGGCAGACAGAGTTCAAAGAAGCAGGAGTGAAGAATAGAGCGTGTGAGAGTACTTACTTAGAGAGATAGATAGATAGATAGGTTTATTATTATCCATGACAATATTGGATAAAGAGTGGACACTTGTGCATTTACAAAACATATGCCAAGTGCCCAAGCAGAAAAGAAAAATACATTACAAAAAGAAGTAAATAAGTGGTGATACAAAAATGCTTAGCCTAAAGTGAAAAGATACAATTATTATGAAAAGAGAAAAGAAAAGAAAAGAAACTTAACAGAGATAAAGACTAAATTCTAGCAAGCTCAGAGTCAAGCAGAAACTGACTAAGCCTAGTGCGGAAAACAGCGAGTGAGGAGGCCCTACGCACATCGGTGGGTAGAGAATCCCAGAAGTAAACACCGGAAACCGCAAAAGACTTCCTGAAGGCCTCGGTTTTGAAACGAGGGACGAGAAAATCACCCCGCACAAGCCTGTCAGAGCCAGGGGCAGCAGCAGGACGGTCGACAAAGAGAGCACGAAGGTAGTCTGGACAGTTGGTCCGAAAAAGAACGTAAAGTAGTGAGCCGACGAAGAAAAGCCGACGATCCCCCGCAGAAAGCCAACCCAGCCCACGACGGTACGGGGTGATGTGCTCGTCCCGCGCGACACCGCAAACAAAGCGCACGCAGCAATTTTGGAGGCGCTGCAACCGAGTGCTAAGTCCACCGGAAACGTCGCTGTAGACAACACAACAATAATCTAGGAGAGGGACGACTAGCGTCGACACCAGATAGGAGCGGAGCGCAGGTGAGAGTAACCGGCGAGATGCGGAGAGCTGGCGTAGGGCACGGTGCACACGGCCGGAGACTGCGTCGATGTGGGGGCCCCAGGATAGCGTGCTATCAAAAGATACCCCAAGATTGCGAACGGTGCGGGAGAACGGAATGGCGACGCCATTGACGAGAACCGACGGGAGAGACGCAAGATTAAGCTTCGCAATGAAGGGGGCGCTACCCATGATTATGGCTTGCGTCTTTGTGGGATTGAGACTAAGCGAGTTGGCGATGGACCACCCGTGTACCGCGGCTATATCGGCATTCAAACGAAGAATGGCCTCGGAGAGCTGAGTTACGGGGCACTGCAGGTAGACCTGGAGATCGTCAGCATAGAGCAGGTGATCGGCATGGAGCAGAACTCGAGATATGTCATTGATAAAAATAACAAAGAGCAGAGGGCCCAAGACTGAGCCCTGGGGCACTCCCTGATGCAGGGGAGCCCAGGAGGAAAGCTCGTCAAGTGGACCGACCACGGCCTGCGAACGACCCTGCAGGTAGCTTGCAATCCAGGTAAGGGCGTGCTGGGAGAACCCGAGAGCAAGGAGCTTCGCCAAAAGGGCGGCATGTGGTATCGAGTCAAAGGCCTTGCTGAAATCGAAAAGCACAGCAATTGTGACCAGACGGTTATCAATGCCACGGCGGACGGCATCTGCGAGCTTAATCAGTGCGGTTTGGGTACTACGGCCCGGACGGAAACCCGACTGATGAGAGTCAAGAAGGAGGCGACTCTCGAGAAAAGCTGAGACTTGGACCAGCACAATGCGCTCAAGGATTTTAGAGAGAAGGCAGAGATTGGCAATAGGGCGCATCTGTTGGAGAGAAGTTGGGGATTTCACCTTAGCAAGCGGGATGATGCGAGATTTTTTCCACTCAGCCGGGAAAACACCTGACTGAAGCGACTGGTTGAAAAGAATAAGTAAGAGCGGAAAAATGGCCGGGAGAGCATCCTTGACGTTACGGAGTGAGAGTCCATCAACGCCCCGCGACTGGGAAGAAAAATGCGAAATCGCGGCAGTCAAGGCAAAGGGAGAGACATCGCTAAAAAAGAATAGAGTGTCATCATACCTTGGCGGAGGCAGGGCACAGAGAGAGAGAGAGAGAGAGAGAGAGAGAGAGAGAGAGAGAGAGAGAGAGAAATATTTTATTCGACCGTGGAACGTGCGCTCCCTATGGCCGTAGGCAGTACAGTAGAGTAATAATAAAATGATAATATAGTAAAAATGAAATACAAAATCATAAGAATTTCAAAAGTACACCAACGAGAGAAAAAAAAAAAAAAAAATGTAGGTTAATAGGAATTGCAGGCTACAAATATGAGATTTTAAGGTACCAATAACAACAAGCGAGTAAAAGAAAACAGGGAAAATAGCGATGACATTGCGTAAGAGCTAGCATAATAGCATAATAATAGGCAGCGACGACTCCGCAGAGACATCACTGACAAGTCATAAGCCAAGCTGAGCTAGATCCGTGGATGGCAGCAGCCGAATAGGCTTGGCGTTGGCATCCTTTTTCACGAGCACAGCTGCATCCGAGATCCAAACCGACTTTGGCCCCAATGCTGGAAATTCTTTAAGCACCTTAGCTCGCAGCCTAACAAGCTCCGGAGGGTGTCGATGGTTGATATAGACCCTGCTCTCGCACGACCCAGTACCGACATCCGCAGCAAATAAGTCGCCCCTACGCTTCTTAGCAGCTATAACTAGGTCACACTTGACCTTTGTAGACAGCTCCACAAGAATGGCACGCGCACTTGCATGACCATCCGCAGATGCAGCGGAGACCCTCTTCTCACTTCGACCATAACCACTGCCAGTCTGCTTCCTTCCCATCCGCTCCGCCCGAACAATATCAGGGACAGATATGGACACTTCCAGGGTATCAGCTAGTTTTGCCACCAAATCGACAAGATCTTCCTCGACCGCATCTGCCTCCGGCACGCCAGTGATGACTAGCTGGGAGACATAGCCCTGGCACAAAGCTCGAAGCACCATAGCCTCATTCGTGACTGACGATCCCAGTGACGCAGACATGGCAGCCAGCCGCCCTTCAACAGCACTCAGTCTGGTAAGTTTTATTTTTCAGCAAACACGTGTTTTTATAACATGAAAACTTGTCTTATCGAAGTTAAGATTGATTTCCGTGAAATTTTTCCGATTTTTCGGCACTTATGATGGTGTAACTTCCGAACGAATCGGAAGTCCATAATTTCCTTTGGAGGGAAACTTGATTGTAACTGGTCAAATTCAGGTGAAAAGTTTCAGGAAAATCGAAGGTGTCGCAATTCAAAAAATATTGATTTTTTATTTTAACCCAAAAGATCTTAGAATTGTGTCGATGCAAAAATTTGCAAACATTTTTTTTCAGAAAGCTCAGACTTATTGACACATTTTATGCCCCCATCATTTTTAGAAAAGAATGAAAACTCTGGAAGTTAGAGCCAGTTCAAGAAAGTCTATTTTCGAAGAAGTTGAAAAATCGGAAAATGCATAAAATCAATGCAGGTGGCTTAATCAAAAAACGGCCGAATAGGGGTACTTTTTTTTCGACAGACGAACTGAGAAAAAAATTGACATTAAGATCGGCGTTGGTGACCTTCGCCGATTAGGTGAAATGCCATGGAACCCCCCATATAAACTAATATATAATTATATATAATTATATCCGAATATATCTAATCGTTTTTTCTCGGGGGGATCCCAACAGAGACTGAATGGGAATTAGTAGACTGTGCATTTACAGAAATTTCTGAAGAGTTCGGGAGATTTGATATTGACCTGTTGGCCACCAATATTAACAAGAAATTTCATTGTGTAGTGACTCTATCGTTCGAAACCTATTAATTCATACCATATGTGAATTTATCGGACCAGTCGAACCAAATTTTTAAGTCTTCTAACTGAAGCTCACCTCTATATAGAGCGTGCAATCTCCAGATAGACCGAAAAAAACGGAAGTGCATCATAATTATTTTTTCAAGTAAAAATTCCTTCAGCCCGGGTTTGAACCGGGACCTCCGCATTTGTACTGCGACGCCTTGTCCAATTCGAACGATAGAGTCACTACACAATGAAATAAACACAGACCTGTGGACTAAGAGGTCAATGACAATAACATGAAATTCAAGTAAAGATTCCTTCAGTCCTTCAGTGGTCTAATTGGACAAGGCGTCGCAGTACAAATGCGGAGGTCCCGGTTCAAACCCGGGCTGAAGGAATTTTTACTTGAAAAAATAATTATGATGCACTTCCGTTTTTTTCGGTCTATCTGGAGATTGCACGCTCTATATAGAGGTGAGCTTCAGTTAGAAGACTTAAAAATTTGGTTCGACTGGTCCGATAAATTCACATATGGTATGAATTAACAAGAAATGCCAAAGCATTGTTTCATGGAAAAAAGACCCGGATTCATACGCATTTGACGCCTTCACCATACCATGGTCGAATCTCTACTTCTATGCTTTCCCCCCTTTTCTCTGATTTTACGCACACTTAGGAAAATCAGGGACGACAGGGCAAGAGGTGTTTTGGTAGTATCCTTCTGACCAGTACAGTGCTGGTTTCCCCTGTTTAAAGAAATGTGGAATGGCGAACCGTTATTTTTCCACCCGAAAAATAACCTACTTATTTCTCCTTCCAGAGAGAAACACCCGTTATTAAAGAACCTCACCCTGGTCGCAGTGAGGTTATCAGGCGAGCATATGTACTAAGGGGAGCCTGCGAATCATCGGTTCCAGTTCTCATATCATCTATATCGGAGGGTACATTGAAGCAATACAAAGGCGTCTGGATGAAATGGTGGACATGGTGTCAGGAGAATAACGTACCAACGTTTGAGGCTTCAATCACCCAGATTCTGGATTTTTCAACGAAAATTTACCATAATATAAAATCCTATGCAACCATGAACATGCATCGTTCAGCACTGTCTTTGATAATCGGTAAAGGTCTAGGAGAGGATCCCATTATAAAACGGTTCTGTAAGGGAGTGAGCATAAAAAAGCCACAAACACCCAAATATTCTTATATATGGGATACCAAACCAGTATTAGACTCGCTGGCAACACTATACCCAAACGAAGATCTATCTTCTTTAGAGATCTATCTTTAGAGATTTCAACTAAAAAACTTATAACCTTATTAGCATTAATCACTGCACAGAGAGTGCAAACATTATCAAAAATAAGCATAGAAAACATTAAATTACTGAACAATATCATCTATATTGAGACGGTCTGAACTAGGATCAGGTAAACGGGACGGTCCGATTTGAATTTTGATTATCACGCGCCACGTAGTTCACCGGACAAAGAGTTCGATAGGCTTCTATTGAATATATTAAAACAATAAGAGAAGCAAATGATCCGGGGTAATCGGCAAATGATACTTTGAGCTGACGTCAGTTCACTGATAATTACCCCAAACTAATTATATATGTTTAATTGCTGAAAAATATAGCCTATACAGGTAATTCTCTAAGCCACGTGTCAACGTTCGATGAGCTTCGATGGGCATTAATTTAGTAATTAGTTAAGGAAATAATAAGGAAATCCAGTTAAGATACCATAGGGATAGTTACCTAACTAGTAACAATAAGATACATTACTAAATATTGTGAAATAATAATTATAAATAAAGTAAAGTTATTAACGCCTATACGGATCGACAGGCACGAACGACGCCCCCAATTCCGAGGCGAACCATATAAGAAGACCGGCGGACCAAGCATCGAGAGGCAGTCTGGCTCACCGAATCCAACACCATACCCAAAACCATTGTCAGAATCCTTAAGATTACAATGAAAACCTATTAAAATACAGTAGACTCTAGATAAGTGGCCATCTCACGGGGCTAGAGGCAGGGGTCCGCAACTCCTATGCTGAGAGGCGTGAGGCTACTTTAGTTACTGTAGCCAACTGAATGGGCGCTGGCGGCGCTGCGCGCAGCGCCATCCTGCCGGCATTCTCGGCGTAATTTAGGACGCCATGACACGACGCTACCCGTCGCCATTACAGTTGTTGTTTGGTGTTTGGCGTGTATAGATCGTGTGACGAGTGGAAAAAGTTTTTGGATCATTTTTAATGAAGTGGAAGTTAGCAGAAGATAGCCAGCAGAAAATAAGCGCGCGCGTCCCGCGCGCAGCGGTTCTCACACGCTACGGAAATAACCTCTCTGACGATCGTCGAACGACATCGAAAAGACTTAATTGAGGGTGTGCAAACGACCAAACTTGATATTCGTCCACTTTTTACCGCCGAAATGAATAAATGATCGGAATAATTTGTTTAAACAACGATAATCCGGTACTTTGTTCTTAAGCTCGAATCTTCCGCTACGCTGTAAATCGCTTGTAACTTTTTTTCCTAGGGTGTGCAAACGACCAAACTTGATATTCGTCCACTTTTTATCGCCGAAATGAATAAATGATCGGAATAATTTGTTTAAACAACGATAATCCGGTACTTTGTTCTTAAGCTCGAATCTTCCGCTACGCTGTGAATCGCTTGTAACTTTTTTTCCTAGGGTGTGCAAACGACCAAACTTGATATTCGTCAATCTACTATTATTTAAATGAATAAATGATCGGAATAATTTGTTTAAACAACGATGATAGTCATTATCACCAAGTATAATTAAGCGAAAGTTTTAAAAATACTTACCGGAACTAGGATTAATGCAATAAAAATGACAGATGTATATTATTCAAATTTTTTTTTTATTGGTATGAAATATAATAAGTCTTGAAACGCTACATATCACATTGATATATATTATTACATCTTTGGCTTCATTACTAATTAATATGTCATTGATATATATATAACCTCTTTGGCTTTATCGCTAATATCACAGTAAGTTACCATGGAGATGCCTCTAAATACCAATAATTATCACGGGCGTTTTCGGGAACGGAAATCGTATCGTTCGCACTTACTCGCTGCTAATAGTGTATTCAACGAAGCGCAATATTCTATGGTCGTTTCAAATTCCATCGGTGCTTGCAGTAATATTTTCAATTTTGGTATATCGACTTTGTGCTTCATTATGCGTTGCGGACAATCATTCGGAGTTCTCAATTTCTTCCTTTTTCCAGTTGTTTTCTTCGCAGTTATTGCTTTGCAGCCCTTCAGTTTGAGCAGTATTGTCACAATCCATTTTCTTACGGAATTCATGTGACTTTCCTCAAAAAAGACATTCGAAGAACTATAGATTATGTACGACCACATGCTCAAATGGACACCACAGTTTCCGCTCACACCGTTCTCGGTTTTTTGATTTGGGACATCAGTGGGACAGAATATTGTCCAGTGGGACCAGTTGAAGGCCGGCAAACCTTCGGCCTGGAAGACGTTGTCTATATACATGCATACATTTTCTACCAAACCAGTTCTGGGTTTACCATGTAGCGAATCTATGTACACAAAACAATTGTGAGGAAAGATAACTAACAATAATGTCCAATGGGTGTCACTCGTATTCACCGGAATGAGCCACCAATCTCGCGTCCAAGCTTGTTCTAATTTAGATCGTACGTAATAGCCAAAGTCACGTTCTTGTCTGAACATCAATGCTTCGATGAAGTATACATCGAAGTGCAGCGGACCCCCTTCGTATACGTTGGCTAAAACTGTTATGAATGCATTAATAATACTGTCGTTGACCCATCTACCTGGCCTCAAACTCAAAAGCCCTTCATTATACACTTGCACATCGTATATAACAAATCTTTCGGATGTCTCCCAGTCTTTGGGATATTGTAAAATGTTCTTCCACGGTAAGGAGTCTGAATATTTTTGTGGAAGAAGAGTAGACAGATCAGGACTTGGATCGGGATCATTGCTGGCATTCTTTGTTTTCAATAAATCGGCATCATGGGAGTTAAGAACGTCAACGATGGCAGAATCTTCACTCATAAGAATACAATCGTCAACTGTAGAATTATTTACTAGCGTGATAGACTTGTCGCGTTGCGAGGCTTCATTTACATCGTCGACCTGTACTCTACAACCGTTGCTATCAGTGATATGTGTTCTTATAGTTTTGCTCAATTTTGAAAAGCAGCCTTTTAAAGGGACACATTTTTTTTTTTCGATTCCAATACTCTTCAGCTAAATCAATGTCCGATTCTATGTCTCTCAGCTTGGGACCATTCTTCTCCAAACCATTCGTAATGGCCCGTACTTTATTATCACTGTTGCGTTTTTGGCGAGTCGTTCGCAAACCATATTTTCGAAGTTTCAACCTGGGTATAATATATTTCTCTATGGTTTGAATAAAGCGAGGTATTGGTTGCTTCATTTTACCTTCGAAAATTAGGTGCTTTGTTATTTTAAACCAATTTTCTACTGAGGCATTAGAGTCCCTTCGTAAACCCAGGCGCTGCAAGACCACGGCTGACCATAATGGGAAATATGGCAGATATTCATTCAGCAAGTGGCGTATGAATTCGGGAACGTAGTATCTGTTATGTTTCTCACATTTATTGTCGTTCAAAAAATCAAGGGTCGTTTCATATTTCTCCTGGAAGTGGCGAAAGAAAGGCGAACGTTCACGGATGGTACTGATTCCTTCTAACAGGTGACGATTCTCACCGTCTATATCGAGCCTTCCATCATCATCTTCATGTATTTCATCGTTTTCCACGATTTCCAGTTCAGACAATCTTGCAAACGCCTTCTCGAATCCGGTACATTCTGCGTCAACTCCAAACACTACTACTACATCGTGAAAAATTTCATCCGCATCGTTTAATGTTACTGCGTGGATCAATAATGTCATAGCACTTGTTAACAATTTCCTTGCGACAGGATCACTGGTCCACTTTCTGATTTGCAGAATTGCAGCATGTAGTAAGTGCGATGAGCATATATGAATAACTGTAATTGGCTGATGTTCACTGTTTGGATGAATTACCTCTTTCCACCTGTCATTGAGGTATTCTGTAAGTGTCTTGCCATGGACAGGGTGTCCAGTTATCTGTTGGAATGGAATTCCATGATAATTCCAGGTTTTCCAAGCAGGATTTATGATTTTTCCAGGTCGATTATGGTAGATAATGAAGGAAAATACAACAGAAATATCAACAAGAATTTAGTTTATTTTTGACTAGAGCCCTTACGGAAAAAAAATACTGAAAGTACTGCCAGTACAGCAGTACTTGAAGTACTGCCAAAGTACTGCTGTACTTATTTCGCGAGTACACACAGTACTCATAAAAAATTACTACGAAGGGATATATAAGTACGTGCCAAGTACTAGTGTAGTATGACTGAAGTATTACTTTGAGTACTAGCCCTTCGGTATTAGTCCAATAAGTACTAGCTAAAACCGTTCAGTACAGTATATAAAGTCCACGTACTGCAGTACTAGTTCGAGTACTGCAGTATTGGTCCGAGTACTAGTACTGCAGTATTAGTCCGAGTACTAGTAGGGGAGACCGGGTACAAACGTAACACTTTGTACTTTGACTCTGATATCTAGCTTTCAATCATATTTTCGATAAAATGAATATAACCCCATGAAACTTTCGTCTATACTCTACAAATGTACATCATAGTTTTATTGATTATATCCTGGCTTCTAATAATTACAGAGCTGCAAAAAAATAGTGTCGATTGTAACTTTCGTCCTGCACGTCAGGACGAAAGTAACACGGCACGGGTCAAAAGTAACACCTGCGCAATATTATATGTACAATGAAAAGGAAACACAAGGTTAAATCCAATCATTTATTAGATAAATAATGGACAAAAAAACGAGACATAAAATATTTTTTCTCACGAATAACAAAAAAAATAAAATAACTTTTCCTTTATCTTAAATAATAGTTTACTCTTACAGTAATGTACAAAAAAACGAAACATAAAATATTTTTTCTCACGAATAACAAAAAAATAAAATAACTTTTCCTTTATCTTAAATAATAGTTTACTCTTACAGTAATGTACAAAAAAACGAAACATAAAATATTTTTTATTCATCATGAAGGTAACACTCGAACTTCTTAATTTTTAGAGGAAGGTCTCAATCAATCAAGTCGAGTCAATTATTCTTTTTAGTCAAAATTGCCTGACGTTTCGGCAGTCGTGTTCTGCCCTCATCAGAGGCTGTTTATTGAAAAAAAATAAAAAAATATTACAGAAATTTAGTTATCTGACACATGTGTACATTAATTACATTATGTTAAAAGTCTAATGATTAAAATCCAGCTTATAGCAGATAATACAATGGAAGTCAAACATTTAATGAAAGTCACATTTGAAACAAAGTAAACAAACGGATAAGACCTAATGACAAATCGTAAACAAAATTTAATTACCTTAATAAATTGGTGTTAAGTGAAAAAACTTGGCATACTTATTATAGCCATTGTCACACAACAGGATGAGCAGTCTGTCATCCTGTGATCGTGGAACGCTTATGAAAACAAGGGGGTGTGACAACTCTTATTATATACGGACTCAGCAGAGGCTCGTCATGTTGACAAACGTCACAGGTGATAATGTAAATAATTCAAATTTCGTGACGTTAGCGAATGACGTCAATGACTGACGTCAATGGTTGTTTATATTCTTCTGAATAGAGCCCGCTCTCATAGTCAAGTTTTTTCACCAACAACAACATCTAATAAAACTAAGAGCAGCTTTTAGATCTTAATCTGTGAAGCATGTTAGAATAAGGTAAATGTAATTTTTTAGTGTCCTCTTTCTTGTTCAGACTATTCGGTTGCAGATTAATTCGTAACATCTCGGAGGTGATACGTTTGGACCAAACTGCTTCCCTATCAAGTATAGATGTCTTATCCCAATCAAAAACATGGTTAAATTCAATTTGATGTGAGGAGACTACAGAATGTGATTCTGGGTTTTTCTTAAGATTGTCTTGGTGTTCTTTCAGTCTAGTCCTAAGCTCACGTTTGGTCTCACCTACATAAGACGCCGAGCAACCCTTACATTGAATCTTATAAACTACATTACATTTGTCAAGTTTGTCCGTGAGGTCTTTACCTTTGGTAACGACAGACCTAAGATTGCTGTTGACACTCATGACAGGTGTTAAGTCATATTTCTTGAGTGAGCTACCTAATCTCTCAGAAAAACCCCTGATGTACGGTATCGGTACTAATTTGCGTTTCGAACGGACTGGACCACTGACCACTGTGATAACCGACGTGTTTTGTTCTGGGTCAGTTATCGTGATAACTATGTTGGTATTCTTATTCTGTAGGTTCTTAAATTTCAAATGTTTGACCCTTTTGATTAATAACTTTTCATAGAAGGAATCAGGATAGTTATTATCACGTAGCAAAGTTCTTACCAAGTTCAAATTCTCAGTATGGAATTTTGGGTGGGAAAGTGAAATCGCCCTATCCACTAAGTTAAAAACCATACCTCGCTTTTGAGACTGAGGGTGTGATGAATTAAAATTTAAAAACCTACCAGAAAACGTTGGTTTACGATACCAGTTAGTAATTATCACGTTGGAATCGTCCCGAATCACATGAATGTCTAAAAAACTTAGCCTACGTTCTTCCTCCAGTTCATGCGTAAACTGGAGGCGGTCGTGATAACTGTTGAAAATGTTAGTCACATATTCAACGTTAGCCCTAGGTATGCACATGATGATATCGTCGACGTAACGGTAATAAAACAATGGTTTGAAATTCAATTTAGACAAACAATCGCGTTCTAGATCTACCATGACAACGTCAGCTAAAACCGGTGAAATTGGGGAACCCATGGGTGACCCAAAAATTTGTTTATAATATTGTTTATCAAACTGAAAATACACGTTCTCTAGTAAATAAGTTACACCCGCTAATACTTCACTCAAAGGCATGGTGGAATGTTTCGCTATGAAGGAGTATCTAGTCGCTATCGCTGACTTGACTAGTTCACTAGGTACATTCGTAAACAAAGACGTCACATCTAAGGAGACTAAAACAAAATCATTAGGTACCTGGACATTTTTGAGTTTATCAATCAGGTCCCAACTATGTTTTATGTACGAGTCAGGCTTAGGAAAACTCCTTATTAGTAGATTACTAAGAAACTTAGAGATCGAATACGTCGGACTGCCTATGGCTGAGATAATGGGTCTCAGTGGTATGTCTTTTTTATGTATTTTCGGTAGTCCATAACCTTTAGCTAAACAAGTGTTAGTTTGCGTTAACTCGTTTTTATGGTATTGTTGAGATAGGAAACAATTAGTGTTCCATCTGTCTAAAATTCTCTGTGCAGTCTTACGTAACGAAACTAGTGGGTTCTTGTTTACTAATCTATAAGTGGTGGTGTCAGCGAATAGAGTCCTCATTTTGTGTGTGTAACTGTTTTTGTCTAACGCTACTGTGACATTACCTTTATCTGCGTTGGTGAAGAAGATGTTATTATTATTTTTCAAAAATTGACGAGTAGTGTTAAGACTCTGTGCAGCAACCCGGTCTTCAATACTAATATGTCTGTTATTACGAGAAAAATGTTCAACATTCTTAATCAATTTACTTCTTAGCTCTTTTTTATGCTCTTCCGGAAATGACGGTGCGTTAACGGCATGCTCTACGTTCTTTATAACTTTAATTATGGTCTCCTGGTCTAAGCTAGTTGGTGGAGAGAATTTAGGACCCAAGGATACCGTAGCAATAACATCTTCCGGAATCGGTGTATCAGTTAGATTCAGAAACCAACGTTCATTAGGCTTAGTCAACACTGCTGGTGTGCCTTGTGTGTGTGTATGTTTAACTACAGGTCTGTGTGATAAGCCATTGAATTTACGTGTGAAGCTACTATTCAGTTTATCAATTAAGAGGTCTAGATTATCGTGTTGATACTTAACTAAGTCATTGTACACCTCAGGGGGTAGTAACTCCTGTAGTGAAGTATCAAGCTTATCAAACTTTCTCCTCAAGAAACACAAATGAACGTGTGTGTCTTCGATCTCTATATTTAGTAAACTAGTTGTAAGTTGGATGATACTCTTACGTAACAGGAGGAATCCCGTCTTGCTATGACACGTGATAGACTCCAGTTTGTCTCCAATGTGTTGTATGTGTTTCGGTCTTGAGTCGTAGGTCCTGCATCTTAGGAGGAACCGTCGTTGTGCAGCAGAAATGGTGATTCTTCTCTTTGTGTCAACCCATTCCTTGAAGATGGTAGTAATTTTACTTCCATGTACTTTGGTCAGCAAGTTGTAGAAACTAATGTTATTAGAGGATGTCGTAGATTCAATCCTCGTAGTATTATTCATCATGAAGGTAAAACTGGAACTTCTTAATTTTTAGAGGAAGGTCTCAATCAATCAAGTCGAGTCAATTATTCTTTTTAGTCAAAATTGCCTGACGTTTCGGCAGTCGTGTTCTGCCCTCATCAGAGGTTGTTTATTGAAAAAAAAAAAAAAAAATATTACAGAAATTTAGTTATCTGACACATGTGTACATTAATTACATTATGTTAAAAGTCTAATGATTAAAATCCAGCTTATAGCAGATAATACAATGGAAGTCAAACATTTAATGAAAGTCACATTTGAAACAAAGTAAACAAACGGATAAGACCTAATGACAAATCGTAAACAAAATTTAATTACCTTAATAAATTGGTGTTAAGTGAAAAAACTTGGCATACTTATTATAGCCATTGTCACACAACAGGATGAGCAGTCTGTCATCCTGTGATCGTGGAACGCTTATGAAAACAAGGGGGTGTGACAACTCTTATTATATACTGTAACTTACTGCACCGATATCTCAGCTGATGGCTGGAGATATGGTGCTAGTCCGCGTGAGTGTCTTTGTCACGGGTGTGATTTGGAGCTCCTCTCGTGGAAAAAGTGAAAAACCACAAAATACCCTATTACAGACTCAAATCAGATATCATCCGATTTGAGCTATTTATCTACTGAGCGAGGATCTGCTTCGCTAACCGAGCTCGTGCGACAGACGCGGGTTGTGTTAGCTGTATGTGAGAATCACAGACATGGGTATTCCTCAGTGTTGTAACCCAGCAAAAACTCAACCGTAGCTGCCTTAGCACAGAGCTGGGTGTCGCTAGGCGTACCAAGCTGTACAACTAGACTCGGGATTGGGTTTTACACCCGCACCGTAGCTGTCGTTTGCAAATTGAAAATAAAGAAAGAAACCTGAAATGTTTTGAGATTGTTAATTAAAGGAAATAGGAAATTGAAAGAAAGAGATGCAGTTTTAACAATGGATAGTATTTAATGAAATTAAATAGCCATTCGGTCGTAGAAAACGATACAAAAGAATTAATCAGAGAATAGCACATTAAGCGTAGAAATAGAATATTATTAAATCATAAAGAATAGAATAGAATATAACAGTTTATATTAAAGAAATAATAAATTAGAATAAGATTAGAAGTAGATAGAGTTCATAATCAATGTTTCCATTTATTTGAGTTAGAGTTTTAATTGTTGGAGTTCGTTTAATGTCGATAGTATGTTTGATTTATTTATTTTATCCGAAGATTTCCAATCCTCGAAGGAATTAAATTGCGTCGTTAATTTAATTAAGACGACTTTGAAGTTTGCAGTCTAATTTTATTTATTTAGAAAATTAGTAAAAACTTTGTAGATTGTGAAATGTGAATTTAAATTTTAATTAGACTTATGTTTTTCAATATCGAAAATCGCGATTTTAATCACTTCAATTTTTATGAGTATCGAAACGCGATTTAAGAGCAAGTACAGGTCACGCACTATTTTGGCTACGTGCCTAATGAGTAATTAACGATGTGACTCGACGGGCACTTTGCCACACAATCGGTACCTGATGCCTCCACGTACCCCCTTTTATACCGATAATTAGCGGGTACCGCGAAATCGCGGGATGCACGGAATCGCGGTTTTGCACGGAATCGCGGGTTGCGCGGAATCGCGGGTGGTGCGGAATCGCAGATTGCGCAACATTAAGCAATACACGAAATTCCGCGGCGTGCGTCGCGAGATGCGCGTCGCGGGATGCGCGATGGACACTTGTCCGGCTGCTCCGGCAGGAGCCAGAACAGCCGGAATGTTACAATACGGACTCAGCAGAGGCTCGTCATGTTGACAAACGTCACAGGTGATAATGTAAATAATTCAAACTTCGTGACGTTAGCGAATGACGTCAATGACTGACGTCAATGGTTGTTTATATTCTTCTGAATAGAGCCCGCTCTCATAGTCAAGTTTTTTCACCAACAACAACATCTAATAAAACTAAGAGCAGCTTTTAGATCTTAATCTGTGAAGCATGTTAGAATAAGGTAAATGTAATTTTTTAGTGTCCTCTTTCTTGTTCAGACTATTCGGTTGCAGATTAATTCGTAACATCTCGGAGGTGATACGTTTGGACCAAACTGCTTCCCTATCAAGTATAGATGTCTTATCCCAATCAAAAACATGGTTAAATTCAATTTGATGTGAGGAGACTACAGAATGTGATTCTGGGTTTTTCTTAAGATTGTCTTGGTGTTCTTTCAGTCTAGTCCTAAGCTCACGTTTGGTCTCACCTACATAAGACGCCGAGCAACCCTTACATTGAATCTTATAAACTACATTACATTTGTCAAGTTTGTCCGTGAGGTCTTTACCTTTGGTAACGACATTGTATTATCTGCTATAAGCTGGATTTTAATCATTAGACTTTTAACATAATGTAATTAATGTACACATGTGTCAGATAACTAAATTTCTGTAATATTTTTTTTTTTTTTTTTCAATAAACAGCCTCTGATGAGGGCAGAACACGACTGCCGAAACGTCAGGCAATTTTGACTAAAAAGAATAATTGACTCGACTTGATTGATTGAGACCTTCCTCTAAAAAATAAAATATTTTTTCTCACGAATAACAAAAAAATTAAATAACTTTTTCTTTATCTTGAATAATAGTTTACTCTAACAGCAATGAATCAACTTTAATGAGATTAACGTTTATATTTTTCTAATCAGACTCACAATTATGGCAACCGTAATGTAAATTATCTTTGGTGCACGAAGCGTAAGACCATTTTTTACAATCATTACATTGTACCCACTTCTCGTTTGGTAAGCTATTGCTGAACAACTCTAAACAAACAAGGCAAGAGCAATCTTCTTCATTAGAAGAATGGCTGTTTGTTGTTAACTGGTTCTCCTTCCCTTTGCTTTTGGGAGGGTTCCTCCTTTTCTTTGCCTGGCCTTGTCCTTTTGCAGATGGTAATTTTCTCTTGCCTTTTCCTGTAGCGGGTTGGAGTATTGGTTTCTTACCTTTATTTCTTTGGTTATATTCTTCTTCAATTGCATTTTTTTCAGGGGTGTCAGTAAGTATTGCAGTTCTACGTTTCTTACGACCTCTTTTTGTTTCTGATCTTGGACCAGCTTGCGGTAGAGGTCTTATATTTTGGGGTAAAAAAGGACTTGAAGGTGTAGCAGTTGCTTGTAGCCCACTGGGTCCTGGCTGTGACAAGCTTGGTGATGGATCTGGGATAGCAGCGTTTAACAGCTGATTAGCATCATTGGTTCTTATGTTCGATACAGCCCGGAGAGTTGGTGCTTCGGGAATGTTAGATCTGATCGAATTATCATTAAGTTGGTTACTCGGCCCTGGTTCGGGCAGATCAGCCACTTCAATCGTCCGATCTTCTTCGACGGCTGATGGTTGAATTTCGTTATTGGCTTGCAATGGACGATCCGTTACAGACGATGGTGCGAAGTCCGCTGCGGTAAAGATATCCCTATTAAATGGACTTATACTAGTGCAGGTAAAACCAGCAACAGCATTTTTATCGGTGACGGAAAGAGGAAATGCTTCTCTGACAATCCCAGGAATGTAATGTGTAGTCATTGTTTGACCAGGATGATTTCGCATCCAGTTATCTGTGGCAGTGTTTATCATTTTCTTGAATGGTCCAAAAACCGCTAAATCGAGCGGTTGCAGTTTGTGTGTGCAGTGGGGAGGGAATGACAGCAATACGATTCCATTACTCTTACAATAATCGAGAGCATGGATAGATACATGTGATACATGATTGTCGAGCAATAGCAGGCATTTTTGATCAATAGTGGGCTTGGCTTGTTTTTTGAAGTGTTCCAAGAACAGCAAAAACTCTGCTTCTTGCATCCAGCCGCTAGCATTTCCAGCACCAGCAGACCCAATAGGACCTTCACGTATCATGTGGTCTTGATATCGCTTCAACGGAAATACAAAAAATGGAGGTATGCGGCCTCCTTGAGTATTAACAGCAACAGCAACGGTCACTAACCTCCCACGTTCCGCAGAGGTGACTGCACCTACTTGTTTAATTCCTCTCTGAGCTAATATTTTGTTTGGTCTTTGGACTGTCGTCACCCCTGTCTCGTCCATATTCCATATATCGCTTGGCTCAAATTTATACCTATCCATAACGTCTGATAGGTTATCAAAAAATTTATTCACGTTATGCTGATTAAAGCTCGTGGCGCGAGACAGACTCGTTGCCTGTGGGCTTCTCAGAGATAGGGCTTGGTGTCGTCGTAAAAATCCAGCTAACCATTCCTTGCCCGCCATGTTATTTTCATGCCAACCCACCGGAAATTTTTTTTGATGTCGAATCGCTAATTCGTATGCCAATTTTCGCACTTCAGTCGGGACCATTCCGAAGTATACCTTGGAGCACTCAAGTATATAGTCCTGTAAAATTATTTCTTCTTCAGGAGTAAAGACCCGGTTGATGCAACGGTAGCCAACTTTTGCATTAGTATTCCCTGCTTTAAGTTTTTTTATGAATCTATATAATGTGACATGGCAAACATTGTATTTTTTTGCCAGAGCTCTTATCTTGAAATTGTGCTCCAAATGCTCGTCTGCTGCTTTTTTATAGATTGCTGTGTCAATGGTGCCTCTATTTGTTTTTCTAATTCGCTGCCGCGGCATTCTGTTTCAACAAAAAAAATAAAAGAAACATTATAAAGGCCTGCGTACCTACCTACTGATATTTTAATTCAACGGGGACAAAAGTAACATGTTACTTTTGTACCCGTTATGCTATGTTACTTTTGTACCCAACGCCGTTTTTGTTATTGCATATGTCATAACTTCGAAATGGAATGTACTGCACAAAATTCATTTATACCATACTACAGACAATTCAATAACAAATTACTGGGCAAATAGTCAGATTGATATAATAATTTTACACTAGGTAAACACTAAATGAATAAACATCAGAAAACTTACTTTTGGTGCGTAAAATCACGTATCGTTCTCTAACATAACCTCACAGCGCGGCGCGAGCACTTCGACTGATCACAAGTGCCCCTGGCGTCGCAAACTAACATCCGACGGTGGCGGGCGTCGTTCCGACCACCGCGCGAGGCTACAGAGCGTTTGTTACTTTCCACCCGCCGTTACGTTTGTACCCGGTCTCCCCTACTGCAGTATTGGTCCGAGTACTAGTACTGCGGTATTGGTTCGAGAACTAGTACTGTAGTATTGATCACAGTGAGTACTTCTGTACCTATAGTACTGGTACTCTTGTCTTGTAAAATTTTCATGTTCATAGTCTAACATTGCTATAGACATTATAATAAATCTATCTATCTATCTATCTATCTTGCACTGATAAGTTAAAGTGTCACAGTACTGAGTACTGTGATGCACTTGTACAGCTAGTGAATAGTAATAGTACTCTTCAACCTAGTACTGGTGTTCTTTGAATCAGTACTAGTACTCATGTACTAAGTACTACTAGTTCCCTGTACTTAGTACTAGTACTCCTGTACTAAGTACTAGTACTCCTGTACTAAGTAGTACTAGTTCCCTGTACTTAGTACTGTAGTGATAGTACTGAGTACTAAAAATTCGTGTACTAAGTACTGAGATTTGTGAACTAAGTACTAACGGGTTGTGTACTAAGTACTGAGCTCTCAGTACTTTTTTCCGTAAGAGACAGCACAGTGCGTTAAGAATTTGACATGACTTAAATGCAAATAGGAACTTGAAAAAAAATTTGTTACTGGAACTTTAGATTTACGATTCTAAACTAAATACTCAAAATTACGATAAAAAGTTCTAAGCTCACGCACTAACGCTGACAGCTCAAAGAAAAATTCGCGAGAGATTTAAGATTATTTGAAAAATTCCAGAACCGAAATGAAATTCCATGATATTTCCAGGTTTTTTCAAGGGTATATCAAATTCCATGATATTTCCATGATTCCAGAAATTCCATGATAACTGGACACCCTGCATGGAAAACCTTCGTTGAAGCCTGGATGAGCGCTTTACTGAAGTCCATTTCGATTTTTGATATCACTGGCTTTTTTTGATGACAGTATTGTTTCAATGCACCATAAAATGTGTTGAGGAACAGCTCTATGTACATTATGTTGTGCGTGCATGAAATAAATTCTGCTACTGGCATGGGTGAACATTCTGAGTTCCCTGGTATTACCAACGCATAGTAGTACGGCCTTTTTCCCCCTTGTGGAGGAAGCTGTATGATGGACCCAGTCGAATCCAGGTGGCAAAAAACATCCGTTGTTTTAGCCAAATCTCTAATAAATACTAATTGCGGCGGTGTGAATAGTATCGTGTAAAAGGGAAAGAAACCGTAGCCTTGGATGTAGCCAGAGAATATTTTACCTCGTAAATCCTCCTTATGATCAAATTCTTCCTTCAATTTGCAAATGAATGCGTGGTGATCTGAATCCAAGTCATTCCTGCACCGGTGTTCTTCTGCAATTTTTCGTAGAATCATCGCACTTGGGGCATCATTTCTGTTTCCTTCAGCCAAAACATCTTCAGGCACAGACTCCAAGTCCTTCAATGCTTGTATGCTCGGTGCAGTTGAGCCCATTCGAATCCCCGTTTCTTTTCGCTGTTCACCGCGTATTTGACGACGATGCACTTCATGTTCTGTATGATTATACTTACCATATTCAACATATTTAACGGCAGTATCGCATGCATCATTCAGGTCAGTATCAACATAAAATTTGAAGGACATGCAAGCTGTCATTTTACATAGTGCTTGAGCATTAAATCTACAGTAATTCGTCTTGCGAAGTCCATAACTAAGTGCATGCCATTCAATTTTCAATACGCAATACGGATTTACTTTAGCGAATTCTTCAACAAAATGATGCGTCCAGCCTTTTTTGAAACGCTTAGCACCGTTAACCCAATATCGTTTCAAAAAATATTGAGGCAATATGAATGTCTTGACTACTCTTTCGACTGCGTCTCGTGCATGCAAGTGAGACTTGACAGTGTGCGTAATTAAATCACCTTGAGATGTCGGAGTATCACAACGCGCAAATGTAGAGATGTTTTCAATGTCTACGCCCAACTCTTGTGTCTGTTGATGTGCTTCGCCAGGTAAATGAGAGTCAAATTCATTGCAGAAAGTATTCGACAAATCGACACAAGATTGCTGGTCAATATAATTGTTATTCAAAATATCGCTTTGCAAAATATTTTGTTTACCAGGTGAACTAGGGTCCGTTTCTTTGGTGAAAATAGTTGTTGAAAACATCACTTCGGCTGTTCTGTTCAGCGGATATACTTCAGGAGTAGAAGTAGAATATCGACGAAATGACAGATTGGAACTGTTATCTTGATCATATTGAAAATCAGAATCACCAGCAATGGGTATATTTTCTTCAGATCGTCCTTCCGGTTGCTCAGTTTCTACGAAATTTTCAGGCGAATCAGGAATTTCTTCAAAGCAGAGAAGATCAACATCTTCATTTTCAAGATCTAGAAGGTTGTTTTTGTCACACAAAATATCCCCCTGCTGTACAATATATGATTCAAAATTCGAACATGGTTCCACGTTACGGTTTTGAACATTCAGCGTTGGAGTTTGGTTGTGTCGAAGTTTAATTGTGTCTGTAATACGGTGTCGATCCTGGTGTATTCGCACGTAAAGAGACACAGGTTTCACCTTATTGCCCAATCGAACACTGAGTTTTTCCCATACAAGATCAGATCTAGGTTTAATCGTGTCTCCATCGAAAACATCTAATGTCTGCAGTTCAGTCATGATATCGCTATCGCTTATAGATAGTTTTTTCGGCATTTTTATTACGGCACATAACAAGAGTTTACAAAAATATCATGGAAATGTCAATTGTAGTATCACTTCTAGTCTTCGAAAATTTCGAATTCATAATTAGTTATTCGTTATTATGTATTGGTTTTATTTTCATTTTTCTTTTTATTACTTTTGTTCAAAATATTTTTATTATTTTATCACAGTTATTATTTTGATTTTTTTATACTATGTATGTGTAAGGATTTTGCATAATTAAAATCAGAAGTGACGCCTCTAAGCTCATAGGGGAAGGTAGGGCAAAACAGACCGAGAGGGCGAACGGCCCGCATGAAAAATTCCTTTCAAATTGTTATAAAAAATTGAATGATTCATCGTGAAGGTAACCCTCGAACTTAGTAATTTTTTGAGGAAGGTCTCAGTCAATCAAGTCGAGTCAATTTTTCTTTTCTAGTCGTTTGCATTGACTGGACTGAGTCTGAATCGACTTGATTGACTGAGACCTTCCTCGAAAAATTACTAAGTTCGAGCGTTACCTGTACGATGAATTATTCAATTTTTTATAATAATTTTTTGTAACACATGCACGATTTTTGCGTTTTTTTTACCCATTAAGCGGGCCTAAAGTGACGGTTTTCAGACGAGCGGGCGTTTTCAGTTTTTATTTGCCCGCTAAATCGAGCAGCGGGCGTTTTTAGTTTTTATTTGCCCGCTAAATAGAGCAGCGGGCGTTTTCAGTTTTTATTTGCCCGCTAAATCGAGCAGCGGGCGTTTTTAGTTTTTATTTGCCCGCTAAATAGAGCAGCGGGCGTTTTCAGTTTTTATTTGCCCGCTAAATCGAGCAGCGGGCGTTTTTGGTTTTTATTTGCCCGCTTATGCTCGAGTAGCGGGCAAATAAAAAGTGAAAACGCCCGCTACTTGAGCATAAGCGGGCAAATAAAAACTAAAAACGCCCGCTAAATTATTTTTCAATATTTTCATGAAAATTATCAACAATGATGAAAAAACGCGAAAATCGTGCTGTTACAAAAAATATGGTGTGCACCAGGGCTAAGTGGGCTTTTTGACCTTGTGTGGTTGCAGTACTCGTCTTCGGCTCGCAGACGCACTCGTCTTCGACTCGTGCTGCAAACTCCACACTCGGTCTAAAAAAGCCCACTTTACGCCCTTGGTACACAATATACTATAAAAGGAATTTTTCATGCGGTCCGTTTTGCCCTCTCGGTCCGTTTTGCCCTACCTTCCCCTATTATTACCCGTCTTAAATGAAATGGATTTTAGAGGTAAAATCACTTCTGATATTCTATTTTTTGTGAGTTTTCGAATATTATTAAATACATAAAAATGTACTCCCTAATAAAAATGACTCTTGCCCTTCACTGTAACACTAAAATATTTCCGGGCCTCACACACGTATCCGAACCCATCATTTAGGGCACAATTATAAATATTAGTTTTGTTTCAAAGACTACGACGTTCAATATCATCAACGAAATAATCTCCTCATAGTCTGTGTGTGAATACCGAACTCATGGTATTTTCGGTTCCATGGGATTCCAATGTTTTTATTAGTATGCGGTATTTTTGAGGGATTTTTATTTGTGAGCAACGAATAGAAGAAAAGACACAAAACTCGAATCGGGCTTGGCCTAAAAATCTGAATTGTATTCAGAACATGTACAAATGTGGGTACATGTAAACAAGAAAACCCAGTGTTCGGTATTCAGATACGAAATTTGCGGAAATTAATTCAATGATGTTGTCGAGCGTCATTTCCTTGAAGAAAAAAAAAAAAATTACAATTCCGATGATCTTGCCCTACAGTGTAGTTTAAAACTATTCGGATAAAACTAAATAAATCCTAGGCTACAAACAACACCGTAGGTTTGTTTTGTGAAATTGTCGCTACGATTAATCGTTCCCGAGATATCGCATAGACAAGTTTAGGCATTACGCTCTGGAAAATTCGAAAAACTTGAGACTTGGTGAATTTATGCGAATCATATAACCTAATTTTTAGAAAGAATTTCCGGAAATTTTTTCGCTGTTTTTTAGTGCCAGAAGTGATGTGGATTTTCTTGTATACTAATATATTTATAAACTGAGAGAAGTTTTTATTCGATGGTAATAAAATTTATTAGTAAGGAGGTTCGAGCGAATCTTATGTAAATAAAGAATTTTCCAAGTTTAAGATTTGAAGCTTCGTTTACATACAAATGAATACTTCATTGGTGTATTCTCAAAATTTGAGAACGATCCACCGCCTGGTTTCTTATAAAAATAGTTTTAAATATGACGTTTTTAAAGTTCTGATACACAGCCTCTCATGGCTGACAAGCTACCGGCAAGACTTGTTTTATTATTTTCACTATTTATCTCCCAAGTTTAAGGAATACAGAACCATGGGTAATAAAGTTGAATACTTATGGAATATTTTAACATATTAACAATATACTGTTACCGATGTATTTATTGAAATGATTGAAGTTAAACTTGATTTTTCAATCTCGTTTATCGACAGTGATACATATTACTGAAAGTTTGGCAGCGTCGCGGGAGCAGCTGAGAGAAAAGAAGAAGATAGAAATATAATTTAAAGAAAATACGAGATAAGAAATTAATTTTTCCATTTTGCTAGATTTTTTCACAAAATTTCCCTTTATGGCTGCAATGCATGTGTATTCAAATGTCTTATACATATTCACATAACAGCGCGCTGTTGCCACATCTTTTCATCAAATCATATGAGTCAAAAATAACGAAGTCATTTCATTTCTTTCTTTTATTGAGTAAATAACAATTATCAATTTATGAACTAGTTGTATTATTATAAATGAAAATAATGAATTTCAATAACTATTAGAAGAATGAAGTAAGCGAAAAAATTCAAACACTACTTTGACTCATTAGTTTCGCTCGAACCTCCTTAATAAAACACATATTAATAAAATTTTATTAAATACTAATAAAATTTTATTTATGACTAAACTTTCGTTTATTTTCCGGCAATCGAAATTATGAATATGTAATAGAATTCACTTATTTATAATCAATATTTATTAATATGAAGTACTGGATCGAAAGAAATCCAAATACTTTTTTTTATTAATGGTAAATAAATTTTTCTCTCAGTGTATGAACATTATTTACTTCTATAAAATTCTTCAAATTTGCTTCTGAAGACGTTTGTTCTATTACGCCTTAATACGTGAAAGATGTTTTTATCTGTTATGAGAGAGTACATTTGTATAAATATTTGATAATATTTGAATATTCACAAAAAACATAATACCTATCTGGATAAGTGATTTTACCTTCAAATCCATGTTATTTAGCGGCAATAAAAAGAGGTAATTTAAGCCTTGCTGCTGATCATAATCATACGAAGTCCTGTAGTGCAGGTAATTTTTTAATAATTTAAAACCCTTTGGAAAGGGCGAAGACACAGAAATTTGAAATTATCCCGATATTTGACACACCAATATACAAGAATTACATGGGTATAATGTTATTCCAACTCAAACACCACTAGCAGCGCTTTCGGTAATACTGACGTTGTTCTGCTCTTTGAATAAAATCGGCGGCTACGACATCTAAGTAATGCCGTGGCTGCGAAGCCGCCGCTGCATCATTCTTACTTTGTCTTACATGCTACAGGTTTTGGTCGCGACGTTTGAAGGAATATATTGGTTTTTCGAATTTGAGATCTGCGATCCCGATTGAAAACGATTGTATATAATTAGGGGAGGGTGGGGCAAAATGGACCGGCGGGGCAAAATATATCGAAGAATTTAAAAAAATTGAAAGCACTTTTGAAAGATTCTTCAAACAATTTCCACGACACCGAGATTCGACATTCTTAATCAACAGTTGTCTGATGAACCCCATGGAAAAAAATCAGTAATCGGATTGTATTTCGGGCCCTACGTAATGATTTTAATTTTTTGATTCAATATTCATTTGTTCTCTGATTTTCTTATGAACAATTTATCTGAGTGGAATCATTCACAACTTTTTATGTGTGAATGAAAATTACCGGTATTTTATAGATACGCGCCCGTAGGTGAGTGAAAAAAAAGTTACAAGCGATTTACAGCGTAGCGGAAGATTCGAGCTCACGAACAAAGTACCGGATTATCGTTGTTTAAACAAATTATTCCGATCATTTATTCATTTAAATAATAGTAGGTTGACGAATATCAAGTTTGGTCGTTTGCACACCCTAGGAAAGAAAGTTACAAGCGATTCACAGCGTAGCGGAAGATTCGAGCTTAAGAACAAAGTACCGGATTATCGTTGTTTAAACAAATTATTCCGATCATTTATTCATTTAAATAATAGTAGGTTGACGAATATCAAGTTTGGTCGTTTGCACACCCTAGGAAAAAAAGTTACAAGCGATTCACAGCGTAGCGGAAGATTCGAGCTTAAGAACAAAGTACCGGATTATCGTTGTTTAAACAAATTATTCCGATCATTTATTCATTTCGGCGATAAAAAGTGGACGAATATCAAGTTTGGTCGTTTGCACACCCTAGGAAAAAAAGTTACAAGCGATTTACAGCGTAGCGGAAGATTCGAGCTTAAGAACAAAGTACCGGATTATCGTTGTTTAAACAAATTATTCCGATCATTTATTCATTTCGGCGGTAAAAAGTGGACGAATATCAAGTTTGGTCGTTTGCACACCCTAGGAAAAAAAGTTACAAGCGATTTACAGCGTAGCGGAAGATTCGAGCTTAAGAACAAAGTACCGGATTATCGTTGTTTAAACAAATTATTCCGATCATTTATTCATTTCGGCGATAAAAAGTGGACGAATATCAAGTTTGGTCGTTTGCACACCCTAGGAAAAAAAGTTACAAGCGATTTACAGCGTAGCGGAAGATTCGAGCTTAAGAACAAAGTACCGGATTATCGTTGTTTAAACAAATTATTCCGATCATTTATTCATTTCGGCGGTAAAAAGTGGACGAATATCAAGTTTGGTCGTTTGCACACCCTAGGAAAAAAAGTTACAAGCGATTTACAGCGTAGCGGAAGATTCGAGCTCAAGAACAAAGTACCGGATTATCGTTGTTTAAACAAATTATTCCGATCATTTATTCATTTCGGCGATAAAAAGTGGACGAATATCAAGTTTGGTCGTTTGCACACCCTCAATTAAGTCTTTTCGATGTCGTTCGACGATCGTCAGAGAGGTAATTTCCGTAGCGTGTGAGAACCGCTGCGCGCGGGACGCGCGCGCTTATTTTCTGCTGGCTATCTTCTGCTAACTTCCACTTCATTCATTTTTAAAGTAATAAACAGAGGCAAAGTGACGGAAGATGCCTTCTGTTTGGAAGACAACTGCATTGTGGAAGTGTGTGGTGCTCACGTGTGAAACGGATTGTCGAAAAGCAACGGCCCATCGAATCCCGAAAAATGAAAACAAAGCTAACCTCTGGGTGAAAACTTTGAGAAATCCCGAAGTTTTCGTTAAAACTTGTGGCAACATTTCTAGCCATGGCTGCTCGATATGGTACGTAATATGAAATAATATTCCTCGATGCTTAAAATAATTCCACTTATATTTTCTTAAATACAAATTGTAATTCCATTGTTTTCTTTTCTTTCTAGAATCTAAAACATAAACAGGGACCATGATCCCCAAAGAAGCAGCTGATACCAGCAAAGTATTGGCATTTTTCAATGATATCTTTGATTCGATGAATGGATCTTTGAAAGCTGGAGAGAGGAGCAATAATCCGCATAGTGCCGTGACGCTCATTTCTAACCATGTGGTGTTTCGGGGGGGGATGCTCGGAAGAGATTGCACAAAATGCGATTCGTCAATAGTATAACTCACCATCCCGTTAGGGCAGTTTCCTGTCTCCTAAATTGGAATAGATCATTGGATGGGTTTCACCGAATTGCGAAGCGACTGCTTGTTGACGAACAATTCTGTCAACACTACATTTCAAACTAAGTCAGAATGAAGCTGTAATTTGGTCCACTTGTACAAACATGCAGCTGCGATGAAATCAAAATTCCTTGAAATACTGATTTTATTGCAGGTGCATGCTTTTTGTGGCAACGTCAATAAGATACTTGCAGGAAAATATGATAGTGCACTTTATTCTGAAAATTCTATATTGAGGCAGGCAAGAACATATAGATTTAAATATTCGCAGCGTAGCATTTAGATCTTTGATATACCGTATACTAAAGTAATCAAGTTTATAGTTTATAGTAAAGTAAATTTGTCAAGTTCGCCATGTACAGTATAATGAAATATTTAGCTTTTAATGTATGTATGTACATAAAGTATGAACTATTCAAGTGATCGATTTACAGTAAAATAGATTACTCAAGTTTGATAAGCCAGAGGGCGATATTGTATAGGTTGTATAGGTTGTTGTTACGAGTATTAGCTAATAATTTTATCAATGTTTACTTAAATGTCACTGTATATAGTATTTGATCAGTTAAGGTCTTGCCTCCTGCCTTTTCCCTACAATATTACTCATTAGATTTATATAAGTTTCAAATTTATTGGGTTTTTTAGCCTTCAGCATTTTTCCCATCAATTTTCAAGAATCTCAGTTTATTTTGATTTGGACTTTTTTACGACTGTCTTTTCCATACTTTTGGTGAATAAATTCTCAAGGGTTTTTTTGCCACATGCGTTTCCCCTGAATTTGAAATAAATACTAATTGATCATGAATTAAATTTGTTTTTTGTTTCATTTGATTGCACGTACTTGCAATTATTAAAATACGTGTTGTTTTGTATGACTCAATTCAGAAAACGTCGTAAAAACAACGCTATTTTGATGGTTACAAATATAGCAAGAATCCTTTTCCCGAATCAGAATTATTCTCTTAGCTAAATGGAAGCCGTTATGGAAAGCACTAATATGCCTGTTCAAACGACGCGCCATAACATTTAGTGTTGGTAGCCAACTACAGGCAGCGCGCGTGTAGTGATTAACAGTTCACCTATCGAAGTTGCGCCCCCCTGGCATAGAACTTAGCTCTGTTCGTGTTAGCTACACTTTCTACACTTTTGCAAAAAGTGTACACTAAAGCGTCCGCGTTAGCGGAAATGACGACAGAATGCGCTGTTCGCGCTAGAAAGTATAGCTACACTTAGTGCAGTTTGCGCTACACTTTCTACACCTGGTCTGGAGCAAGTGTAAGAAAAGTGTAGACTTCAGAATAGGGTTAGGTATGGCTACGACTGGGCGCCGCCATCTTTTTGGACGTTTGCGTTCGCGTTGAAAAGTGTACACCTTCTCTTTTTCACGCAAGAGGACTTACACTAGCTACACTCGGGCTACACTCGAGTGTAAGAAGTGTAGCTAGCGCGAACAAACCTCTTATATTACTGGAAGGGGAATAGGAGCTGTCGCACTGACGCCAACATGTTGAGACAGAGATATATCTCTCTCTCTATTCCTAACGTCCAGTCGCCTCTCCGCGCACCGCCCTAGTCGTAGCGATTCCTAACCTAATTGTTTGTTGCTTTTATGATTTTCGGGTGTTGTATACATACAAGTTGTACACATATTTATGATTATTGAAATAAGAATTTCTAATCTACATAAAACGGATTTTATTAGACATAAGTACACAAACCTTATACACTTTAAACATCAATAAAGACAGGCTTCATATGTAAAAGTCTATTAGCAGTTCTAGCGTTTCCTCATTCTTCATTCCTCTCCACCATCCTGTTCGGAAACAAAAAAAACAACCATACATTTTTTCTTTCATATGAGGTATGAGATGGTATGAAATGGAATGAATATATATGAATTTCGTCCTACCTGATAGTTCATGGTATACTTACCCAAATCGCCAAATTCATCGTCACTTCTCATGTCATGTCAAACCGAAGATTGTGATAGCATGTGAATTTATGACCATTGTCAGTACTGTATAACGAAACTATTTCTGTTGATATTATGATCTTGTGTAGTAGTACATTGATGTTCGCAAGGCATGTTCGGAGAATATTTCTTTCATAAATACAGGAATAGAGAAATTTAACTAATTAATTGAACACCTTCGATTAATTAGTTAATAATAATAAACGCATCACAAATAGGCCGATGTATACTTTAATCTCAGCTTGCTAGTGACACATCCGTCACACAGGTATAATAAGTGTATACGACTTTGCCTTGCGAACATCAATGTACTACTACACAAGATCATAATATCAACACATATATGGTACAATAACAGATGAGAAAAATTGCGGCGATCTGTGGGCGAGCTAGGTGGTCTCGGGTGTAAGCCCCCGGATTGGCGTCCGTAGATCCTGGGTTCGATTCCTGGGTTCGTCCGTTAATTTTTCTCATCGAAAAAATCTTTCGAAACTATTTCTGTAATACATAATAGATTACAAGTTTGCGCTAACCCTAACCTATCAATCTTCGCACGGTACTAGTGAGGCGAGGGGTATGTGCGGAGAGGGGACTGGACGTTAAGAATAGAGAGAGAGAGATATATCTCTGTCTCCACATGTTGGCGTCAGTCTGCCGCTCATTGCGCAAATGGGCTATTCCCCTTCCAGGAATATAAGTTCTATGCCCCCTGGCTAGAGAAGAGGAAAATGGCCACCTACGAAGCGCCCCCACCACGGCTGAGCAAGAGGGCCGCCAAGCGCAAATGGAGCAAGCTGAGGCAAAGTTTTTCGCGTCATGACTAATAGATGGCGCTGAAAGCAACACTCACACTACAAAACTTTGTGTCAGTGACTTCGAGCTCATACGCAATCCCATACATATCGCGCGCGGTGTTTTCTCGAACATAACCTCTCAAATATTATTCATCGTGATAAGGTATCACTCGACCTAGGTAATTATTTGAGAATGAGCTCAATCAATCAAGTTGAAGCAATTTTACAAAATTTGACTAGACTTGATTGATTGAGTCCCTACTTGAATAATTACCTAGTTCGAGTGATACCTTCACGATGCATGATATTTATGTACATATGAGCGGATCTACGTGACGTCACTAAAAAAAAAAAAAAACCCCAAGTCACGGATCTTTGCGCCATTCGACATATCTTGAGTACTATGGGAAAAAAAAATACAACTTCAGGGATTTTGAAAATTCTTCAAAAATGGCGGAGTTAGAGCTATTTGAATTTTGGTAAGTCGCTGTTGCACCGCTATGTTTGAAAATTCATATCTCCGAAAGTATTCACCGAAGCGGACTGATCCTGGAATCATTTAGTTCGTAAAAGAATGCGCTTTTATACAAAAAATTTTCTTTTGAAAAAAAAAAAAAATCTTTCAATTTTTTTTCGTCGTTTTTATTTTTAATTTCGTTGCCATTTCCGCGGGACCTACAGAAATCCATGGAGATAATTTTTTTCGGATAGCCGAATCCTTCCCCTTCAACCCTAAGAAAAAAAATTTATAGAGAACCTACCTGAGCCGGAGAAAAAAAAATAAAACGTCTTGTCGCGCGTCGCCGCGCGCGTCAATCCACGTCCGCGCGGCGAGCTCCTTGTGTTGCGTAGTGGAGTTAAATTACATTTGATGCTTCTCTACTTACCCGAGCTATTCGTTCTCCAAAAATAGTTGTTCAACCACCTTATCCCTCGCTTATTAGACGGTGCAACCCATCTTCATCAGCTTTCCATTCTGGTGATAGGTACAAACACACACGGTATGTGTATACCACTCGGTCCTGCTAGAATACATTCTTTCGGGCGCAACTCTGCAAATTTGGAAAAACCGATTTCTTTATCCGGATAACGATCAGGAAACAATCGATACAATTCTCTCAGATTATTCAACATCAGATGCTTTTGAACCGAAACTTTTTCACCATTTCTTTCAACGGTTACGCAGCTTCTTTGACCTGGTGTTATGCGACTGACCTCTTCACTTCGATAAAATTCTACTACGAGTGAGCACAGCACAGTGGGACAGAATCCCAAAAGGCTGGCCAAAACCTCGAAAACCAAGGTTTTATTTCAGGTTTCTTTTGTTGCGGAATGTGAAGTAGGGGTATCGAGGGTCCCCAAACAACCGTTCTTTAGGCGCAGGTATATTTCTTGTGCCTGCAGGATCAGTTCGAATGTGACCGTTACACGAGTCTCATCGAACTACCGGATTTGACGCGCACCATACGCCACAGAAAAACCACGATATAACCGTGAAAAATAGTGTGATTGTATACTCTTTGTGAAGGTATGTAGAATGAAATACAATTTACATAATTGCAAAATTGTTATTATAAAAAAAGTTATTCATTATGAATTGAGCGTGTCTTTTTGAGAAAACGCAAACGACAAGTAAACTTTCAGGCAGACATAACTTGATTGTTCGTCTTCGCTCGTTCATTAGATTTTTTTTTTATTGGATTGCTTATCTCTCAACGAAAAAAAAAAAGCGTGGTCGACGAACTTGCGCATTTTTGCGCGAACGGAGATATGATTTTTTTTCTGAAGCCGTGCAAATTTCGACGTGGTATTTTGGTATAAGGGGGTTTTCGGGGTCGCTGATTTACATATTATTTCTGAACTTCTTTCATTTCTAGTTATTCGTTGAGGATGAATAAACATATGTCTTCAATAAATTATCGTGTACATTGAATAAAACATAGTATAACATGTCACAATATAGTAGTGTCACATAGTATAGTGAGATCTTTTGTTTTCGCTCGCTGTTTATTCTATTCACGGGCTAGTTTCGGCTCCGAGGGATATAATCCCATATTATTGACTGATTTCAGGAACTGCAGACATGAGAGAAGCACAGCAATTGACAAGGAAAGAGATATTCCGCATAATTAAGAATACTATTGCTTCTCAAACTGTGGACGATGCAGCTCTCATTCTTGAAGCGCACGTCTCGTGCCAATTGGGCACGATGAAACGGACACTGAAGACGACACTGACGTGTCCACTATACATATACCGATAGTGAATCTAATGACAGTGAATGTGACAGATTATTCCAATGTAGATGTAGTGTACAAATTAAAAAAAATTCATTTTCTTTTCTAATTTTTATGTTTAATTCATTCGTACCTAGTTTCCGCCGGAATCTTTCTGATTCTTATACATTGCCGATGCAAATACGATTAAAATATTTTGTTTATTTAAAAACAAACATCTTATTCGTAATTAGCGCAATGTGAAACCCGCAAATACAAAATTTCTCCGAAAAATAAGAATTTTATAAGATACTCGGTCGCCATATTGGATCCGCCATTTTTTTTTGCCAAAACTGATATTGGATTCGTTATCAGCGACCCCGAAAACCCCCGAGTAGAAAATTTCAAAGCCGTTAGACAACGTTTTGAGGTTTTGGCCAGCTTTTTGGGATTCTGTCCCACTGTGCACAGGTAGGAAAGAAGCTGTAATGGCTTCCAGTTCGATCACAGAAAAGTGAATAGCCTTAAAAACTAGTGACTAATACGAACATGCATAGTTAGATAGACCAGATAGATAGACCTTTTAAACCAGTTGAGTATTTCCAATCGAGCTAGTCTTTCTGTTCACATGTCGAATAAGTTTTTTTCAACGCAGCAGATTAAATTAGATGCTCTTTTTGTGAAACACAAGAATTCCTACATCCAAAAATTAAACAACCTTATTTCTAAACAAGCCAATAGCGATTCAAAACCACAATCTAATAACAATAGGTGGTTAGTTAATCTTAGTGATGTTCATATCCCTAACAATGTGTGTGACGTTGTACAATTAGGGCCAAAATATGGTTTGCCGTTCGATAAAAGGAAGCTACCGACTAACAATTTGATTGCTAACTTAGAGGCTAATATTTCATACATTCCTTCTGAATCTAGAAATCAAGCTCGAATGGAATTCACCAATGAACTTAAGAGGTTTAATAACAATCCTACTTCGTATAATGAATCTAAGTCTTTAGGTTTGAAAATTGCTAAAACCAAAGCTTTTCGTAAGAATCATCCTGATTTGATGTTTGTAAAAGCTGACAAAGGCAACACTACGGTTGTGGTTCCTAGACCTCTCTATGTCCAAAAAATGAACGAACAACTGTCTGATTGTAATACTTACAATAGTATATTGTGCATCTAGGGAGGAAAGTAGGTTTTTGCTCACGAGTGCGGAGCTTGCTGCCCGAGCCGACTTGCGCTCCCGAGGTGTGTCAAATTGCTGCCCGAGCTGGGAGGGGGAAGAGACGAGGCGAGCCGTCGGCTCGCCTCGTCTCTCTCCCTTCCCACGAGGGCAGCAAGACACACCGAGGGAGCGCTAGTCGGCGAGGGCAGCAAGCTTCGCCGAGGGAGCAAAAACTTTCTCCCGTGATGCACACGATATTTTTTTTGACACATGGATGGAAGGCCTACTTCGCTCCCGGTAGAGAAGGAGCAAACAGAAGTTTTGCGTCCGTTGGTAGGAAGGGCTGTGTGGAAAGTCTTTCTTCCCTAGGGAAGGAAAGACAGGTGGGCAGAAAAGAAATACATTAGTAAAAAGTTGAGATTTTCCATATCCGGGAGTGATTGCTTGCCGCCTAGGGCCTATGGGTTACCCAAGATTCATAAGAAGGATACGCCTTTTAGGGTGATTGTCTCTTCTTTGAATAGCCCTACTTATCATCTGGCAAAATTATTAAATACTAGGTTGAGTAACAATATAACCCCACCGCTATCTCGGGTTAAAGATAGCTTTCGCTTTGTTGATTTTATCAAAGATATATAAATCCCTTCTGGATTTGTGTTAATCTCCTTGGATGTGGTCTCCCTTTTTACTAATGTACCTCTTGACTTAGCTTTAGCTTCCGTCACCAAGCGTTGGTCGACACTTAAGAGTAACATCCCCGTGCCACAGGAGGAATTGATTATAGCTTTGAATATTGGTTTTAAGGCAGCGATTTTTAAATTTAATGATACAACTTTCGCTCAGCAGTTCGGTCTTCCAATGGGTTCCCCCTTGTCGCCTATCTTGTCCGATCTGGTTATGGATGATCTAGAACAAGCCTGTCTTGGCAAATTCGACTTTTATCCGCCCTTTTACGCTAGATATGTTGATGATATTATCACTGCAGTCCCATTGGACAAAGTTGATTTAGTGCTCACCTTTAACAGTTTCCACCCCAGACAACAATTCACCATTGAATTGGAAGTCAACAACAGAATCAGCTTTCTAGATGTGTTAGTTATCAACGGTAACAATTTTGTTAAGACTGACTGGTTTCATAAACAGACATGGTCGCAGCGCTATCTCAATTTCCAGTCACATCATCCCAGATCGTACAAGATAGGCTCTGTTTTGGAGCTGTAAACTCACCAATATTAGGTCTATATTAGCTCATAATGAATTTTTAAAAGAATTTCAAAGATTGGAGATTTTCGGAACAGAAGTGAAACAGCCAAATGAGTGGGGAACCAGTAGTGAAACAGCTAGATTACCAATTGTGAAACGCTATCACCAGTCAAACAGCATATACCTAACCTAAAGATGATTCGTTCGTTTGCTGCCCTTGAACCTCGAAATTCTTTGAATTTCATACCTAATATTTATGTAAAGCTATTGAAAAAATCAATCTGATAAAGAAATTCACAGTTTAACATTGTCTGGGCATAGAAAATTGAAGAAAAAACCACAAAAAGCAGCTGTTTCACTTCTAGTTGCATCGCTCTTCCGAGGCAACCTTTAGTGAAACGGGGCTTTTTTTTATAGGAAAAACTGTAATTTATTCTATTAACCAGCTCTTCAACGACAAATAAAGTGTCACTGCTACCGTTGTTGGAGTTCTTCAGCACTTGATTGAAAGAAATTACGTGCTAGCTGTCTTTCCGATGCAAAGCGTCAGCACCCCGGCGACGGGTAGACGGAGGCTAAAGAGCCCGCTCGTCGGAAGGGGAAACAGAAATATGACGTTTTAAAATTCTTCCAAACATTCTCGGCGAAAAAAAAAATTGCTTTCACTTTGTAAATATGTTTCCTAACTAAAGCAATGAATTCCCAAAAAAAAAGTTATATATAGAATTTGCAGAAAGAGAAAAAACTCCGCTGTTTCACTATTGGTTAGTGTCTCGCTATTGGTGCGTTTACCTTACATCTAATTAGTTGGTCCCGCTGCCATGCGTCTATCTAACTATGCATGTTCGTATTAGTCACTAGTTTTTAAGGCTATTCACTTTTCTGTGATCGAACTGGAAGCCATTACAGCTTCTTTCCTACCTGTGGCTCGGGCTGTTAAGACCTGTTAGTCGGATCAAGATCTATCAACTTTCGTTACTGGGTCCTTTTTATTTATTATAACCCTTTTGATGGAGCGTTGGGAGTTTAGGATTGTTCTGGCAACTTTAATTAGTCACTATGACTAATCTGTCTTATGTCTCTTCGTTTTATGTTTAAGGTATAGTATTTCTTCATTATTTCGCTCTACCGTTTAGGTTCTGTCAAAAGCACATGGTCTTTACAGCCTCGGCTGTCTTTTTGCACTGACTTAATTATTGCGCTCTTATGAGCTTTCACTATGTAGCTAACTTAGTTTATCTTATCCTCTTCGCTTTTATGATTGCACTATTTTTCTGTAATTCACGCTTATGAGTTCTGTTAACACTTAGTTCTTAGTACATTCTATCACTTTGGAGTCTATGTTTACAGTGTAGTTCCTAGAACACCTTCTATATGTTCGTTTCTTTTGTACAGATTTGATAAACGTTATTGTTCTGAGGAGGGCCCCCACTTAGGGCCGAAACGTCAAAATATTGACCTATTAATTAAGACCTACATTTCCAAGAAATTCTTCCACTTCATATTCAACGAGGTCGAAGAAAAAGTTTTATGATAGAAATGTATGGTGTTTACCACAATACTGGTATGGTATTGAGGCAGATACTGAAACAGTATCCGAGATAATCCTATACACTATCGCAACGAGTCCCATAACTTTGGTGAATAACGCCATACTTATGGGACTCGTTGCGATATGTGTTGTGACGTTGCAGATTAGCTGCCGTCACTAGAGCCCTTCTGGCACCTATTTTGTTAGTAATATCGAGAGAGAGAGAGAATATCGCCGTCTAGACCCTCGGGATACAAGTGACACACCTGTTTTATAAGCAATAGAATTAGACTAATTTGAAGAATTTTTCTGTTAATGTACCGCGAGAGAAAGAGAAAGAGCGCAGATACAGAAGATGACGACTTCCGAACTTCCGCTACAAGAACTTCCGCTCCGGAGATGCTACCGACGGTATGCAGTCCAGTACGGCGCCGTGCTCAGGATAGTACCGCAACATCTACGGGGAGGGATGTAGGCCTTGGAGAATTATCGCTAGGGAGTGAACAGGGTCCCCATAAGACCTCCTGCCAGCCGATGCATCTTGTCACCCAGCATCTGACTGTTACGTCGAGTGCAGTCAGCTTATATCGCCCGATCCAGCAATCAGAAGACGACGTCACGCAGAGTCCATACCTGGACGAGTGACGTAACGTATCGCCAGAGGACATCCTACGTAAAGGTGGACGAGTATCGCGTCCTACGTGCTCTGTCAGGTCACGAAGAGGTGGTGACTCAGATGGGACACCTAGACCTGGCAGAAGTCTACAGTCGGTCATCTATCGCAGGGATTACCGCTGTGGAGGACATCCCGAGGGATTGATATCGCCTGGATCGGAAAAGCTCAACGAGAACCAAGGTCACACCCTCCCGCCAGCCATCTCGCAGCTGAGATACCGCAGAACGGTGGTTCTGTCGCTGTGAAGCGCGTGAAGTAACGCCTGACGCCCGGCAATAAGATTACGCTTCATTCTGGTCAACTGACAAGTTGACTGTTCGAACGTTGTCACTCGCAGGACCAATAAGGTAATTAGGAGGTCCTGATAGGTCCCCCACCTGGACCTACCTCACTGGGAGCCAGCTCGCCAAATTGTCTGCGGAGAATCATCACTTCTACGTTCAACTATCGCAGCAATCAGACGTGTCGAACTCTCGCTCTCTCGCATTAGCATAGTTTTCGCTCTTAGAGTTAAGTTAAGTTGAATAAGTTAATAAGTGTGTGCCAAAAGAAGCTCACCGCTAAGGTAAGGTCTTTATGATCACTACTTGCTAGAAGCATCCACAAAAGCTACCGCTGAACTCTTATTTGATTTGAATTCAGTAAAAGCACTTCATAGTTGCCTTCAGCCATTTTGATTATCTTTACGCTTGGTTATATTTCGCCAATTAGTCTAATATCGCTGCTTAATTTGCTTATGATCTGCTAACGCTTATTTGATTGCTTATTCTGATCTGAATTCTCGCTTGGGAATATTCTGTACCTCATATTTCGCTATCTTTGATTTATTATAATATATTTGAGTAATACGTAGTATAATATCGCATGGTGTGTCGCTTGTAATCCAGCTCCCCGTGGGTTGGCTGACGTAGAAAGTCATAGTATTAAGTTGTTCATTTCTTGTTCTATTTTAAGTTGTTCTAAGTTGTTCTATTTCTAGTTCTATTTTATCCTATTTCTTTATTATCTTAGTATTTTAAGTATCTCTGCTATCTTTGAATATCTCTGCTATTTTTGAATATCTCTGCTATCTCTGAATATCTTTGCTATCTTTGAAAATCTGCGCTATCTTTGAATATCTTTGCTATCTTTGAATATCTTTGTTATCTTTGAATATCTTTGCCATCTCTGATTATCTTTGTTTTATTTGATTAATTTGCTATCTTGATTCTTGTGTAATATCTAAGTAATTTCTTATCTAATATCGATTAACAGCTCGTTTAATTACCGCCGTAGAGTCGCTATAAAAAGAGAATACATCTCAATTAATTAATTTGAGGCTGATTAAGCGAGGTATTATGGTCACCTGTATCTCCTAGAATTCATAATTTCCCTTGTATTTGCGAATTTAGTTTACCGTATTTGTCGAGTCGTTTATATTAGTTATTGCGTTAATTATCTTTGAATAATTATTATAAATACCGCTAGCTCGCCGCTATTAGAAAATTTGCCGAGAGTATCGTATCGCTCGGTGATACGCAGCCTGAAAAGTAGAGTACCTTGCATTGTATCGCTTCTACGGCGTTAGCTAGCTAACCGGCGTGTTTATGTTTTTTTATGTTACCACTGAGACGCAATAAGACTCACTAATATTATATTCTTTGTTCCGCATTCTTCCAACGCTGTCTATTTCTCGAATACTATTCCGTACTATGACTTTGAAAACTATCTCTGTGTAAATTGAATATCTGTAATTATCTTTGAACTCGGTCATTTGTTGCTGATCACTTTTATATTATAATATCTAAGGAACAATATACGAAATCCCCGGATTTCATCGAAGGAATTTTATATCTGGTGTTCTATATTTAATTTGATTAATTGTTAAGGTGAATCCACCCACTCTACCCTTATCGCGGAAAATCTGAGTTAGCTGACGCTTTAAGGCCGTCGTTCCGGCAGTTTAGTAGTATCTTTGAATATCGCTATTGTTAGTAGATTTTTGTGAAAAACGACACATCAGTGTCTGGCGCCCAACTCTCTATATCTTAGTCTTTTATCAAATTATCTTTATCAAGGAACGCCGTAGGGTGCGGAGTTGAGAGCTCTGAAAAACTCCGTTACAGTGTATAGGAAGATCTCGGATACTGTTTCAGTATATCGTTTCCCTATTGTTGTTGTTTCCCTGTTTCCCTATATATACAACCTGTCTGCTTGCTCGTACTTTATGTACCTCTCTCTCTCTCTCTACCTTATAAATTGAGTTAGATAAGTTTCCTCTCCGCCTACCCTGCATACTGTACTGTAAATGCAGGATAGGCTTCTCCAACATTGTTATGGACGAAAATAAAAATATATCTATATCTATACAGGGTGAGGCATTTAAAGTGTTACAGAGCAATAGCACTCAAACTATTGATCATATCCAAAAATGTTTCACACAGAAGTTTTATCGTTCGAGAAGGCCGTCATACTGGATCACTCTATTTTTTTATCGGTGGAGGCGCTGAAGCTACGGCAAGGTCAACTCCACTTTTTTAAATGAAACTACGTATTTTTTATTACGTTATTTCATTCTACTTGAAAAACCAAACGACTTTCGTATGAAACATTTTTTGGTGAGACACCAATTTTTCATGATATTTAGCTGAACAACTACAGATTTTTGAGCGTTCAAGAATCTACTACCTCTAAACTATCAAGCTTCGAGAAGAATTGCAACGTACGAAGATTCCATAATTCCATGCAAAGAACCTTGAAGAATATTCTTTCCGAATTTTTTCAACAATTTTCAATTTTTTTAAGCAATTGAAGAAACAGCGATGAAAAGTTACGCGGAAAAATTCTGCAATTATTTTCCGAAATTCCTTGCATAAAATTGGGCACTTTTTGTCACCAGCAACTTTTCTCCAAACTTGATAGTTCAGAGGTAAAAAGTTCTTGAACTTTCAAAAATCTCTAGTTGTTCAGCTGAATATCACGAAAAATTGGTGTTTCACCAAAAAATGTTTCATACGAAAGTCGTTTGGTTTTTCAAGTAGAATGAAATAACGTAATAAAAAATACGTAGTTTCATTTAAAAAAGTGGAGTTGACCTTTCCGTAGCTTCAGCGCCTCCACCGATAAAAAAATAGGGTGATCCAGTATGACGGCCTTCTCGAACAATAAAACTTCTGTCTGAAACATTTTTGGATATGATCAATAGTTTGAGTGCTATTGCTCTGTAACACTTTAAATGCCTCACCCTGTATATGAGCGGATCCACGTCACTTCACTCAAAAAAAAAAACCGTCAAGTCACGGATCTTTGCGCCATTCGACATATCTTTAGTAGTATGGGAAAAAAAAATACAACTTTAGGGATTTTAAAAAATTTTCAAAAATGGGGAGTTAGAGCTATTTGAATGTTGGTAAGTCGCTGTTGCACCGCTATGTTTGAAAATTCAGATCTCCGAAAGTATTTACCGGAGCGGATTGATCCTGGAATTATTTTGTTCGTAAAAGAATGCGCTTTAATACAAAAAATTTTGTTTTAGAAAAAAAAAAATTCTTTCAATTTTTTTTTTGTCGTTTTTATTTTTAATTTCGCTGCCATTTCCGCGGGACCTACAGGAATCCATGGAGATAATTTTTTTCGGATAGCCGAATCCTTCCCCTGCAACCCTAAAAAAAAAAATTTATGGAGCACCTACCTGGGCCGGAGAAGAAGATAAAACGTCTTGTCGCGCGTCAATTCACGTCCGCGCGGCGAGCTCCTTGTGTTGCGTAGTGGAGTTAAATTACATATGATGCTTCTCTACTTACCCGGGCTATTCGTTCTCCAAAAATAGTTGTTCAACCACCTTATCCCTCGCTTATTAGACGGATACTAGTCATGTTTTCTCGGAGTTATATACCTATACCTGTTCTGGAAACTCGGAGCCATCAAGTGCACAACATCTGATCCTTTTATTTTGAATATCTAAAAGTAACTAATCCCTTCACTTGTATCCGAATATAATCCCTCAATCTACGAGGTTATTTTGAAAAAGGAAATCATTGAACCATCATTGTCTGTGACAGGAAAGACTATAGGTTTCGAAGAATCTATTGTTTCGTATGGCCCAAGCGGACCGGAACAGTCGATCGCGGTCCTTCATGCGTGACCCACGTGTAAGGATTAAGTTAATCTTTTTTTCCGCATTCACCAAGTGCAACAATTCCACCAAGTTTCCTGCACCTACTGTAATGCATCTTTTGAACTGACCTGAAATAAAAGGCTCAGCAATTCCGTATTGATCTCAGTCTCACGACAAACTCGCACTTGAACGGTCAACAACTCTTTCGCTATCGAAATGCCGAGAAATCATTGTTGTGATCTGTTCGGCCTGCCAAAGCATTCGAAAAATTTATGCCCGGTAAAACAGTAGATGTGTGATAAAGCGACATCGATCACCCATGGTTGTCTGATTTGTAATACTTGTCGGCTGATGTTAAAGGACAATGCAGTCCCCGAGATTGGTTCGACATCGTCATCCAGCGAATGTAAATCCGGAAATTCATGTATCAATTTTCCCGAGGTTGATACAATAAATGTAATCTCTGCTATCAATTCATCATTGTCAAGTTTAGGTGAATTACCGATACCCGTAAAAAAAAATCAAAACGGTTTCGGAGAAAGTACAGGTACGTATTAGGAAAACTTTCAACTGCATTTAAACAACATTTTCCGGACTATGTACCTACGAAAAGCGAGAGTGCCGATTATAACGAGTGGTTAACTCAGTTAAAAGATAGATTCAACGTAACAGATGATAAGGCATTCAGATTGACTATTCTTAATACCGCTCTTCCAAAGAGTTGGAGTGTGGGAAAAATCGAGGAAGAGTTTAACGTCACAAATCATATAGCTCGGATGGCGAAAAGGTTAGCTGAAGATAAAGGAATATTATCCTCACCAAATTCGAGACCTGGCAAGACGATCATCTGAAGTTGTATCACTCGTAGTAGAATTTTATCGAAGTGAAGAGGTCAGTCGCATAACACCAGGTCAAAGAAGCTGCGTAACCGTTGAAAGAAATGGTGAAAAAGTTTCGGTTCAAAAGCATCTGATGTTGAATAATCTGAGAGAATTGTATCGATTGTTTCCTGATCGTTATCCGGATAAAGAAATCGGTTTTTCCAAATTTGCAGAGTTGCGCCCGAAAGAATGTATTCTAGCAGGACCGAGTGGTATACACATACCGTGTGTGTTTGTACCTATCACCAGAATGGAAAGCTGATGAAGATGGGTTGCACCGTCTAATAAGCGAGGGATAAGGTGGTTGAACAACTATTTTTAGAGAACGAATAGCCCCGGTAAGTAGAGAAGCATCAAATGTAATTGAACTCCACTACGCAACACAAGGAGCTCGCCGCGCGGACGTGGATTGACGCGCGCGGCGACGCGCGACGAGACGTTTTATTTTTTTTTCTCCGGCCCAGGTAGGTTCTCCATAAATTTTTTTCTTTATGGTTGAAGGGGAAGGATTCGGCTATCCGAAAAAAATTATCTCCATAGATTCCTGTAGGTCCCGCGGAAATGGCAGCGAAATTAAAAATAAAAACGACAAAAAAAAAAATTGAAAGAATTTTTTTTTTTTTAACAAAATTTTTTGTATAAAAGCGCATTCTTTTACGAACAAAATGATTCCAGGATCAATCCGCTCCGGTAAATACTTTCGGAGATATGAATTTTCAAACATAGCGGTGCAACAGCGACCTACCAACATTCAAATAGCTCTAACTCCGCCATTTTTGAAAATTTTTCAAAATCCCTGAAGTTGTATTTTTTTTTTTCATAGTACCAAAGATATGTCGAATGGCGCAAAGATCCGTGACTTGACGGTTTTTTTTTTTTTAGTGAAATGACGTGGATCCGCTCATATCTATATCTATATATCTATATCTATATCAGTATTGTTGTAAACGCCATACATTTCTTACCGTGTACATTAGGGTGGTTCTTATTTAGGGCTTGGTGGCATTTAAATGAGTTCGCCCCCCTAATAGATCACAAATAATGTAGAAAAAATCACTGTAATATTTGAGCTCTTAATTTTAACATTAAGCCATGCCGAAAAAGGCTTTTGTATTTTTTTTTTTTTTCTCTTCAATTTTGTACAACTAAAGAAATAATATTGGGTTTTGTGCACTTCTAGATCTTTTTTTTCAGGGGTATTCTGGTCTAGAGGCCTAAATTTTGGGTGTGTTTCCAAGTAGGATAAAAAAAAAAAAAATTAAAAACATTTTTACCATCCATTTTTCGATAAGATCATGTACTTTATTGACGTTTCAAGAAATAAAAAAATTCAAAAATTGACATTCATGTATAGAAAACAGCGGTACAGAAGTAATGTTTTTTTTTTTGGCATATTAAAAAAATTATATCAACATTGTTTTTTTGAAAAACTTTATTAGAAACTTGTCAATTAAAAATATACCAAACAATAAGAAAACAATTACGAAAAAATAAGTGTGTTCAAAAACATACTATTTCAATATTTTATTAGGTAAATAGCTAATTGTTAATAGATGTAGATAAAATCGGAGATTTACGCATGTTTTTGCAATGAGACGCATCGATGTTTCACAAGATTTTTGGTGCCGCAGAAAAAACAAAAGATCTAGAAGTGCACAAAACCCAATATTATATCTTTAGTTGTACAAAATCGAAAAAAAAAAAAAAAAAAAAAAAAAATACAAAAGCCTTTGGCGGCATGGCTTAATGTTAAAATTAAGAGCTCAAATTTTACAGTGATTTTTTCTACATTATTTGTGATCTATTAGGGGGGCGAACTCATTTAAATTCCACCAAGCCCTAAATAAGAACCACCCTAGTGTACATATTTGAATCTTTGAATACTTTCTACTGCGCTTCAGCGATTTTTGACTGGGGAATACGTGTGAAAATAAGTGTACGAAATTTATTGATATTTACCTCATCATCGAATCTTTCGTCCATAATCGGATCTATTTGCTTTGAATGCTGCACAGCAGCATTATGATCCGCTATTGCGTCGGTAGGACTATCATCACCGTGTTGTGAACGATCGTCGTCAACCTTTTGTTTCGAATGCTGAACAGCAGCATTATGATCCACTATTGCGTCGGTAGGACTATCGCCGTGTTGTAAACGATCGTCTTTCATCTTTTTCGCGTTCGCGTCCTTAGAAGCTGTAACAAATAAGATACAACGCTATAGGTGTTATTTTCGTTAACAAATTCAAGGAAAATGTGTATTTCTATATGACACATACTCTTTTGTGTGGGTGTGTGTGTGTGTATATGTGTGTCATCTTTAGAGCTGCATTATCGTGGACAGTTAGCCCTTTGCATTAATTGTCTTTTATTACATACCTTCAGGTTTTGTAGTAGAAGTGCCTAATATATTTGTAGCGCGAACAACGCGTTCGTCGACTGCAGCAGCAGCTGCATTTTCTATCGGTCGGTCATTCTCTTTATCATTCTCAATGTCGTCATTATTGGTATTTGGTACAGTATCCTTTGGCTGAATTATGTGCGATGCAGTGTCTCTAGGCAGTCCGGTAATTGACCGTTCCATTCTAAAAATACATCCGCCCTCTTCGTGCGATTCTATCTCATCGCTCTTACTGCCGTTGTTATTGGAATCGATACCTTCTGCGATATGGGTCGTATTGTCATCGACCGTATCTGTCGAGTCATCTCTTTCTATTACCTTATTACGACGGCGGAATGTAGTCATCTTTTTAGTATTACTTGGTCTCTTAGATCTCTTAGATCTGTTCATATTTGCTATTTTCTTGGCTATATAAACACTGGCTTGTGCGAGCTGTTTTATTATATCATCTTCTGGGATCTCTATTTGCTTCATCCAGAATCTGGATATAGCTATATAAGAATTGTAAAGGTTACGAGAGAATTATTTTGGATTGAAGATTTGTAATCTTTTTCACAATGAATCTATAAATAAACTTGTATATGGGGAGTTCAATATGAAATGTACAATTGGTTGTCCACACCCCTTTCGATTTGTCTCAAACTTAGTCAAGTTGAGTAATGGGTTGAAAAAAAAATTCCTCTAAATAATGAAAATTCTACCTTTTACAGGTCGCGAGTAACAGCGATTCCCAAATTTTGAAATATTTTTTTCAATTGCTGTAGCTCCCAAACTACATGTCCGTGCCTAAAAATCAAATAGGTCAAAAGTTTCGTAATTTAATGTACTTTTCGATGTTGCCGCGAGACAAAGTCGATTTTCAGTTAACAATGAAAAAAACGCGAAAAATGCGATATTGATCTCGTTCCCTAAACTTTTTTGTGGTCCATTTGTCATCATAAAATGCAGCTATTTTTCCCGCAAATTTTCGTGTAAAGAAAAGTCACGGGACTCAACTGGTTAAAGAGATATAAGGGAATTTCTAGGAAAAACCGACCGGATTGTGACGTTTTCTGAATTTGAATTTTTCAAAACTATTGAAACTTTTTTTTACGTGAAATAGACGTAAAAAGAGCCAACACTATCGGCTTTTTTCACATCTATTTCACGTAAAAAAAAGTTTCAATAGTTTTGATAAATTTAAAGTCAGAAAATGTCCAAATCCGGATGACCCTGAAGATTTCTTCATCTGCAAATTTGCGTACATTGTCAGCTGTATATTTTTATAGAAGCACCGAATCCAAAAGTGTCTCAGGACTTTTTTGTTCGTCGATCGATTTTCTCAAGGCGTGTTTTTTTATTTTTTTTTTATTTTCTATTTTAAGGCACTTTGAGACGTTTTTCCCCGATTTTACCGATAATGTCACCCGTAGCTGCCTCCCCGCGGATCCAACCGAAAGATGTCCCGGGACTTTTCAACTCCGTTTTTTATTTACGAATGGCGGCTAATTTTCTTTTTTTTTTTTTTACGAAATTTTTTGAGCCATTTTTTTTTTTCCATTTTGCCGATAATGTCACCAATGTTTTGATTTTTTAATGGCGGATTTTTTTCTATTTGATGGAATTTTTTTTCTTCTTATTTTTTTACATTGTCAGGCGTATATTTTTATAGAAATACTGAGTCCAAAAGTGTCTACAAACTTTTTTGTTCATTGATCAATTTCCTTGAGGGGGGGTATTCTTTTATTTCCTTCTATTTTCTATTTTGACTTTTGCGTTTATTCGATCAATGATTTCAAAAGTGTCTGAAGACTTTTTTATTCATTGATAGAATCAACATAAAATGCCTTAAAATAGAAAATAGAAAAAAATAAAAAAGTAGAGAATCGATCAGTAAACAAAAAAATTCTTAGGCATTTTTGGATTCGGTGCTTCTACACTTTTCCGGTGGACATATTTTTATTGGATCGGCGGTAAATATGTTGCGGGTGACATTATCGGCAAAATCGAAAAAAACACTATGTGTGCTGACTCGCGAGAGTCACTACGCACGGATAAAGTAAAACTTTTTATGCCAATATATTCGAGGGCTCTGCAAAGGCTTGCGCAGGTAACTGCAGGCTCTTCGCAGGTCTACAAGGTCAAAAAAGAATCATTTTAAAAAACTTTTTTGAAAAGTGTGCTGCTGAGCACACTCGAAAAACCTGGTATATGCATTTTTAGCTGATACTGAGGCTTTTTTCGAATTTTCGTCCGCCATATTGAATCCGCCATCTTGAATTTCTAAATTTTTTGTGTGGATTCGTAATCAGCGACCCCAGAAACCCCCGAGTACCAAGTTTCGCTTTCATCAAACGACTTTTTGCATTTCGGTCCACCATATTGGATCCGCCATCTTGAATTTCTGAATTTTGAGTGCGGATTCGTAATCAGCGACCCCAGAAAACCCCCGAGTACCAATTTTTACTTTGAATAAACGACTTTTTGCATTTTGGTCCGCCATCTTGTATCTGTATTTTAAGTGCGGATTCGTCATCAGCGACCCCTAAAACCCCTGAGTACAAACTTTCGCTCTCGCCAAACAATTTTTTGCATTTTTGGTCCACCATATTGGATCCGCCATCTTGAATTTCCAAGTTTTTTAGTGTAGATTCGTAATCAGCGACCCCAGAAACCCCCGAGTACCAACTTTTGCTCTCATCAAACGATTTTTTGCATTTGGGTCCGCCATATTAGATCCGCCATCTTGAATTTCTGAACTTTAAGTGCGGATTCGTAATCAGCGACCCCAAAAACCCCCGAGTGCAAAATTTCAAGTCTATATAGTGTAACACACATTCACAAATCCCCTCATCATACGAGACCTGACACAGGGCGGCGTCACCCCAGGCTCCGACGTCGCACCAGAAGTTTTACTTCAGAAAACAGCTTTTTGCTTATTAATCATGAGGTACGACCCAGAAAAAGGAGTAGAAGGAGCAGTAAAAGCCGAAAACTGCTTTTTGCTTTATTAATCATGAGGTACGACCCAGAAAAAGTAGTAGAAGCAGTAGTCAAAGCCGTTAATCGAATAGAGGAATTAGACGATGGACCGTGTAGTTCGAACGTACTAAACAAAGTGTATAAGATCTTGAAGATTAAGCGGAAGTCACTGCAACGAGCTTTGCGCACAAGCTTGATGTTCAGGTGGTCACGCAACGAGGACCAACTGCGGGATATAATAACCGAACGAGTTCTATGTAAAGTCCTGAGTCAAAGCTTGTCCGTAACTCCAGAGTGTAGCCAAAATAGTAGCCAGTCAAAGCCCGAAATAGATGGAAAGTTGCGAATGAAACAGGTTAAGACGGCAACAATCAAAAAGTCTATATCACGCAGCACAACGATAAAAAAATACGAGAGGTTGATTGCTGTCATCAATCTGCCCACATCAGCAATAGAGCAAGACAGAGCGATTTCATCCGATTTGTTACACGCCATTTTGAGGAGAAAATTGCCAACATCGAGAATCAAATGCTGCTTGGTTTTCAATGGTTTCAAAGATGCTACAGAGACTCCAACGCGTTCAAGATTTATCGATTATGCGTACTGCAGACAACCAGAATGTCAATGCAAGTACAAGCTTATCGGAATACAGCGGCTGAGACGTACTTATATCCAGATAAGGGTCCCAAAGAAACAAAAACAAAAACACACGATACCTCTATGTTACCAGTTGCGCGGTGCGGAGAGAAAGAAAGTGAGGACCAAACTTCGCCACGAATTGCCAAGTCGAGTTCACGCCGAAGCGTATAATGAGATGGACGAAGATTTAGCAGTATCAGATTATAATTATATGTTCACCCGACCGTTGCTGGTGGAACAAAAAGCACGTTCGGAAGAAATGTGTAAGAATGATAGAGATCCAGATGACACATTAGATATAATTCGCAGGATGTCAGAGTCAAGTTCACATGAACACGAGTTCCTCAGACGCTTTATTACTCCGTTTTCTGTGTATTTAGGTTGTAAGGAACAGGTGACATTCCTTAAAACCCACAGGGGAAAAATCTTTCATTTTGATGCCACTGGCTCTATCATACGAAAACCGTACAAAAAATCGAAACAAGTATATTTATACGCAGGAACCATACGTCAGCGGGTGGAAATTGTCCCACGTGTTGAGGTGCAGTCAGGGCTTGATGCCATACCTCACAAGGTTCCGCACAAAGCGGACGCCAACAAGATCGTACCGCTCTTGCAAATGGTATCAAATCGTCACGATGCAGTAACTATCAGAGACTTCCTTACATTTTTCAAAGAAATGTGGCAAGATGCTGGAATTCAGTGGCCACCCTTCCGTGGAATCGTTGTAGACTGGTCTTGGGCTGGAATTAATGCTATAATGACTGCTTGGAACAATACCACTGTAGCCGAGTATCTGAATGCTGCTCATAACGAAGTAATTGTTGGAACGAAAATGCAATATTTACCATTGTATTTTTGTTATGGTCATGTGATGAAGATGGTATCGCGGAATCTCGGAAGAATGGGCATTCGAGATGTACAAAAATCTGTTATTATGGAAGGTATCGCAGTTCTAGCCCATTGTAAATCTTTTGACGAATTGCGCGAGAGGGTAACGGATTTCGCAACGATATTGTTCACGAAGAAAAGCTGCGCACAAGTGCATTTAGCTATGAGCCGTCTGAGTAGGGATTATTCAAGCATAGCAAGTATTGCGAAAATCGACACATATCCAGATTTGTCTCAAGACAATGAGGACGTGGGTGAAAACTTATTTGAATTCTCAGAGGAGAAATTAACTTCAACGGTTATCTATTCATCGAGTCCATTTTTCGAAGAGTTTGCTGTCCTTTTTCGCAATCTAAAAGTTCGTGGTGATAATACTGGAACGACGGACAATGACTTCAGAGCTGGGGTGTTTGGTGACTATCTTCTGAAAAGAATGCTACCTTATGCGCCTTTTTGGACCGGCATCCTAATCAGAGAACCAGCAGATGAGCATTACACGAATGCGACAGCTGAAAATTATTTTAAGCAGGTGAAAGAATCGGTGTGTGAAGGCCGTATACATGTAAAGGCTGGTCGAGTTATCGACGAGATTTACGAACGGATTCAGGCTACGATTAAAGAATTGCGCTTAAAGCAACCGATGCAGCACTTAAAACTGAAAAGAAAACGTGTCTCGAAAGAAACAAAAGCTTCATTCCGGAATAATTCATTCAAAAACATCGGTTTAAACTCTTCGCTGCGCAATGCCGCAGTGAACGAAATACCGATGGAGTCGCTATCTGCTTACATCATCGGCGATGAAACGCTAGAACTTGATGAAACTTCTAAAAGTAATGAGACTCTCAATCATCGGGAAATACAGCTCCGAAGCAGAAACGAGCCAGATAACATGAAGGCGAAGGAATATTGGAAACGACAACGCACTGCGATAACGACACGCACATACGCAACTCGATCTACACTGAGAAAGATTGTAGAAGCTAAGGTATCAATTTATGACGAGGACGAATTCCAAGCAAGTTCGGTGACGCAGGATCGAGGAAACGATATTTCTAAAACGAGCCGCGACCTACGCTTCAATCCAAATGGAACCGTTGCGAATCCCAATTATTACCACGTCGTAAACCCCCCACGAGATTACTTTGTAGGTATAGTTCCAAAGAGCCCGTCCGATCCGCATAATTACAGATACCTTCGAGAAGAGGATTATAACACCCTTTTCGGCGAGCAGTGGGTCACGAACATCGTCATCGACTATTGCTTTAGCCTTAATATCAAGAAATCCCTACGCAGAGACCGTTTCGCATACCTCGAAGAAGAGGTTGCCTCGAAGTTTCTGCTTAATACATCCGCTGAATTGAATTCAAACTTCATCAGCAGATGCACAAAAGAATGGGCCGGTGTAGACGGAATTATACTTCCACTCAGAGTAAATTCTAACCATTTTATCTTGATGTACGTCGATGTCAAAAAAAGGAACACATATATACTCGATTCTAGTGCGAAAAGAGGTTTAATGTTCAGAGAGTGTCACGTAACATGTCACAACAATTTTTCTCGTCTTTGGCAAATAATTTTCCATGAAGATTTTAATGGGAAAATTAAAAGTTGCGACTATCCGTATCGTGCTGATGGATACAACTGTGGAATCTTCGTAATCCACTACATCAGCGAAATAATATTCCACGGAAATTTAACCATTAGACCGGTTGATCCAGATGAGCTGCGTATACTTTTACAAAGTGATTGTGTTAGTCAATCGCTCGACGTTTCTGAAAGATGTGTTCGTTGTGGTTGCATTGAAACGAGGCAACGAAATACGTGGGTTGCTTGCATTCATTGCGAAAAATGGACGCATATAACGTGTTTGAATCACTTGGAAAAAACTCATGATGAGATGAGCGATCCTTTTTTTATCTATGTTTGTGATTTGTGTGCTTATTGGATAAATAAAAAATAGACGATAGCTTATAGATATTGAACTACATGCTATCTCGTCAGAGGCAGCTTAATTGACCAGATGAATTGGATAACCTCTTGAAAATTTTGTTAATTCATACACCAATACATAGTAAATTTTGTATATTTCCTAAATCAATTAAAAATGATTATATTTAGACTCCAAAATAACATGTATTTAGCTAACTTACTCCGCTTTAAATAAAACAGCCCACATTGTACATTAAAGTGGGAATATCGATCGAAATTTTCATTCGTGAATAAATGTAATTTACGTTTCCATAGTATATAATAAAAGACATTATCTGTTTGTACATATATATTTGAAAAATCATAATAAAGTGAAAAGAGAGAAAACAAGCAAGTCCCAGGGCATCTGTGCATAAGACCTGCGCGAAAGTCGTAATATAATAGGTAGTAATATCATCAAGATACTAAAAACAATAGCTTATAGTGCTTTCGGTTTAAAAAAATGAGAAAAATGTAAAAAAATAAGAAGAAAAAAAATTCCATCAAATAGAAAAAAATCCGCCATTAAAAAATCAAAACATTGGTGACATTATCGGCAAAATGGAAAAAAAAAATGGCTCAAAAAATTTCGTAAAAAAAAAAAAAAAAGAAAATTAGCCGCCATTCGTAAATAAAAAACGGAGTTGAAAAGTCCCGGGACATCTTTCGGTTGGATCCGCGGGGAGGCAGCTACGGGTGACATTATCGGTAAAATCGGGGAAAAACGTCTCAAAGTGCCTTAAAATAGAAAATAAAAAAAAAAAATAAAAAAACACGCCTTGAGAAAATCGATCGACGAACAAAAAAGTCCTGAGACACTTTTGGATTCGGTGCTTCTATAAAAATATACAGCTGACAATGTACGCAAATTTGCAGATGAAGAAATCTTCAGGGTCATAAATCCGGTCGGTTTTTCCTGGAATTTCCCTCATATCTCTTTAACCAGTTGAGTTCCGTGACTTTTCTTCACACGAAAATTTGCGGGAAAAATAGCTGCATTTTATGCTGAAAAATAGGCCCCAAAAAAGTTTGGGGAACGAGATCAATATCGCGTTTTTCGCGTTTTTTTCACCATTAACTGAAAATTGACTTTGACTCGCGGCAACATCAAAAAGTACATCAAATTACAAAACTTTTGACCTACTTGATTTTTAGGCACGGACATGTAGTTTGGGAGCTACAGCGATTTGAAAATAGTACATTGTGTATCAAGGGCGGAAAGGACTATATTGCGAGTGTGCAATATGCGGCACGAGCCGAAGGCGAGTGTGCTGCATGCACACTCGCCAAAATAGCCTTGCGCCTGTGATGCACACGATATTTTTCTTAACACCTGCTGTAACCGACGGACCTTGCGGTTCCGATACTACACATACCGGAGTTCGCCCAGCTAGGTCATAACCGTCGCCTTTACCGACATACTCAGATTAAGGGGAGGGGAAGAGGAGTGAATCTATGGCTAGATAATGAATGAAACCAAATAGACCGTTTACAGGTCATTTATTGGGCATTTATCAACATTGTTTGAACCTTTCAGATAATCGACCATCGCTAGGTCTATGCGAGTTTCTTAATCTACGCTATGTATTCTATTTGCCTTGCAATACGAGTCTATTCGCGGACAGAACTGGTGCAAGTCGTAGGTAAACATTGCGACGTGGATTTTTCCTGGTCCTCAGACCAGACCGGAAAGCTAGTCTGAGAACCGTCCACTCGACAATTGGCCAACTGAAAATTAATAATAAAACAAAGATGCTGGGCGCCAGGCTTATAATCGCCGATTTCTGAAAATCTTACTAATAAAAAAAAACAAACTACAGATACTTGAGCGCCGGCTAGCGTCAGTACCGCGGAGAGGGGTCGGGATTAATGAAGGATTAGCGTGGCGTATTAACGACTCGTTGATTTGAATGTAATAAAGAAAATAAAATTTATTCAAGAAAACAAATATAATAGAAAAATAGAAATGACGAGTTTTACAATAATAATAGTACATTATGTCACTAGGCCGATTAAGTATTTTCAGACGAATTTGAGTTTATAATCCGAGCCGAAGGCGAGGATTATGATGAAATTCGTCAGAAAATACTTTTTCGGCCGTATGGCATACAGAATTTTATGTGTCCAGGCCAAAAACCGCGTTTAAACCGAGCGAAGCGAGGTTAAAATCGCGGTTTTACGGCCTATGACACATAAATAAACTAATAGCTTCCACGTAGGAGAGCAATAACAAACCAAAATAAAGAAAAAAAATAAATAACTCGACAAATACGTCCCTCGCGGAACAAAATTTACAACTAAAAGATCGGGATATGCCCGCAAGGCTTAACAAAACTAATTCCCAGAATTATTACTTAAAATTAACTTAAACTAACTCTGCCATCGTAGGCGAAACAAAAAGACTAAACGAAATTCGAAATATAACAATGATCGGTATCTCCTCGTGAGATGGAGAGAGCGCGACAGTGACGTACTATGACTGTCTTTCTCGCACTCAGGTGCGAAGCCTACGGCTCTATAGAATGACTAATACGCGACACAAAACTCTAAAATATTACGCAAAACTGAAACTCAAAACTCTATTATGCCGTAAGACACTGGTGGCGGCCTACCGACTCGGAGGTCGTCTTAATTTGATTCTCAAAATATCTAAAAGCCTCGTGGCTCGGACAAGACAAGATGGCTGATGGCCGTTTGCCGAATTCAAATTAGTATGAGTCAAATTGGCTAACGCTTACCGTGGTCCAGCCAAAAATAAGGCCTCGTGGCGTCTCGAAGACGAGCCCTCGGGTCTACGCTGCAACGGGTGCACTAACTCGAACTCAATCACTCAAAAAAAATATAACAGAAAATCCCTCGCAGGGAGTACTAGAAAAGGCTACAATTAGAGCGAGCTCTGAGCTCGGCGCTCTATCTGCGAGGCAAGCCTACGGCAGAGTGATCTTTGACCGCCGGGTGTCGATAGTTCGCACCCTGGTCATATGATCGCCTAATAATTTGCGTATTGACCACTAGATCGCCTCACGTAAGGCCGCTTAGATCTTGGCTCCGCGCTAAACTCAAAATTTGCTCTGATGATAACGGTTCCTGCAGGAGAAACACGGTTCGCTGGCTCTTCGGGGTGGCGGGAATCTCTTCCACCACCGTTATCCCTCGTAGCTGAGTACCCTAGGTACTCCCCCGCGTTCTCTCTTTCTCTGGTAGACTCCACTGCAGTTTTTCGCCTTCAGAAGCGTAATTGACGGGCTTTATCGTCGAATGCCTCGTTGTTGCCTCCGTCTCTGTAGATTTCAGCCTCGTACTCGAAAATATCGGCCATGTCTCCCACATAATAGAGAAAAATGTAGAAAAAAGAACAAAAAGAATAAGAAATAGATTCGACAGTCTTAGATCGGTCACGGTCGCCTCTCGGAGATTTTCTAGCCTCGGGGCTAACCTAACGCATTCATGCTTCTTTCATGCATTCACCCTACGTAACTATGGTCGTCTAAGGGTTCGGGAGTCACTTGTAACACGCGTTGCAAAATGCAATGTTACAACATATTCGAGTACAAGTTGTTACTCATAAATTGTAACGCGGGCTGTATATCCATGTTGGTTTTCCCAACAAGTCAACCGCCTCTCGGATCCCCTCTACACGAGGCTACCATGAGACGGCCAGCCCGCGATACCGGACTTTTTCCGATTCTAATAAATCGTCAACCCGCGAACTGTAATATCCACGCTGGTTTCCCAGCGTGTCAACCATTCTGGCCAGTCTCACCAATGTGAGACCCCAGAGAAGGCCAGCACGCGAACCCCCTGTAACCCTACCCAACTCTGTCCTACTATACTAACTCGTACCCGTGCACTCAATGAATACTATAATTCGTTTTCCACTTTTCAATGATAGTGAATAGCTAGTCCCCTTATTTCCAATAAATTCTACCAGGCATTCGTGTTATCTAATTAATCGTCGAGTCGACAGCCTCATATTATCACGCATTCATGTGTCTCGCACACACTACACGCGCTAAACCGAAATTCTCTTACGTCTTACTCGTACCGAGGTTTTGCAAATACTGACCAGCCTTCACCTTTCGCGTGTTATTTTTCTCTCAATTTCGCCCGCAACAAGTACCCCCTCTTTGTACTCGTATTACCTGACTATTTTCGGCTGCTTGACCACACACGGTCAAGGTGTGAGTGAGATAATCCGCTTAGGATTAGTACATACATTCGCAGTCTATGACAATACATGCATGCTACAAGACTACAGACCATACGTTCCTCTCTCACACCCACATCTCAACACTTACATATCTTTCTTAAACGTATGTTAATATGCACACTTTCAATAAATTAGACCCGCTAACATAGAGATTCAATTTGAACGAGTTTTCAATACTATCATTATCGATTCATTTATAACGCAATTATAGCTTTGTTTCGTGATTTTTATATCATGAAGGAAGAAATAAGATCGATCGTCAACACCTGCTCTGCATAAGTGCCTCTATTGCGACCGAGTGAGCGGGCGCAAAACAGCACTTTGCGCCCGAGGGCGGACAAGGAGTCTCTTTCGCCCGCTTTAGCGGGCGGAAAAGACTTGTCCGCCCGAGGGCCGCGAAGTCCTGTTTTGCGCCCGCACAAGAGGGCGCAAAGGGGCACTTTGCGAGCAGGTGTGAAGAAAAAATAATTCAAAATTTGTGAATCGCTGTTACTCGCGACCTGTAAAAGGTAGAATTTTCATTATTTAGAGGAATTTTTTTTTCAACCCATTACTCAACTTGACTAAGTTTGAGACAAATCGAAAGGGGTGTGGACAACCAATTATACATTTCATATGGAACTGCCCATATAATATACGTACCCATTACGGCATCCAGACCGGTGGCGTTCAACGCCGGTTTCCCTTGTGTGCTATTTTGTTTAGAGCGTTTGTGAGCATTGCTTATAGTACCTGTGACCCTCGAAGCACGCATCACGTCGTTGGTGAATATGAGCCGTGCAACGTTAGAAATAAAAATTAAAGGCGTCACTTTATTTCTAAGTCTTAATCGGTCGTAGCTGTTTTTATCGATCCATATTCCATAACCAGCGTGGATCTATGGCACATGTAACACATACCGTGAAGTTGAGAGAAAACCAAACAATGGCCGCATTATATAATTTGACCAACACATGCTAGTAGATAGGGTGCAGTATGGCTCCGGTTTTATGACCCCCCATAAAACGGCCCCCCGCTGGGAGGGGGGAGAAGGGGGGAGTCGCCGCCATCTTTTTTTTTTAATTTTAATTTTAATTTTCTAAATCTAGCCAAATCTATGGATTCTGACCTAATTGAGCTTCAATTATAGTAACCTAAGTGAGTTTTATCAGTTTTAACCTAGGATCTAATCGTCTATCGTGCTTCTTTTCGCTTTGGCAGTATGATTCGAATTTTTTGAGCTGAAATATATAGATATAGTGGCCTGTGCTTCTCTTTGCTTCGGCAGGATGGGTCCGTTCCTTTGTCCGAGTATATATAGATATAGACCCATGGTTATTTTTGCTTCGACAGTACGGGCCTGTTGCCTCGAATATATATATATATATATATATATATTTTGGTTCAAACCTCGTTACGCTGCGGTGCTAAGCCTCAATTTTATTACTAGGGGATGCAGGTATAAGGGTTTCCGTCTTTTGGAGGTCGGGATTATGACGGGACAGTCCGCGGACTCTGAGGAGACAATGGATATAGTTTTTGAATGAACGACACATTGTTTATGGTTTAAACTCGTGTTTATTCATGCATTTCAATTCAGACACACACATCATGGATTCAAATCTAACTATAACGAGACATATATGGCTGGTTCTCAGAAAAAATCGAAAAATGACTTTATTAATTTGACCGAATTTTTTTTTAATTATTATGGATTTTTTTTTGTTAATTTGATAGTACACATCCTAATTGACTAACACATTATAGTGGTCCCCAACTTTTTTGAGTTTAAAAGGGGGTGAGCGGGTTCAAAATAAAATTCAAAAATGAGGGAATGATAGCTTCTGCTTCCGTTAATTTTTTAATTTTTGACATTTTTTACATATGGCGCCCTGAAACAAGCCAAGCAACTATAATTCTTCTACATTTATTAAGAAATATCATTCTTTTACTCAGTGATCATTCCCTCACCAACAATTTTTATGAGGGGATGACCGATGAGGGAATGACGAAACGAACTATTATTGCATCAAAGTAGGAAACGTATCCTTACTTATCAAACATCATCTTACGATAGTTTATTACTACTCGAAACATATACAAATATATGATAAATTGTCCATAAATAAGCGTTTACCTTTTTATAACACGGTGTGAGGGAATGACGGTTGAAAATGTAAGTTTGAAAAAATTTTCTCTCAAAATAATTTTAACAAATAATTTCATCACCCATAGCCCAGTCTGGGGTATGTTTTTAATATTGATGTTGTGAATGTTTGAAAACAATAAGGATGCGTTCGATACAATGTTTAAATTATGCTCTAATCCCAATGTTACGCAACTGTGAGGGAATGATGCGTTTTTTAAGGACGAGTTTAAAGATACATTTTGTGATTTTTCCGTTCGCCGTTTTTGAACTATACACCCGTTTATGTATAGCTGGTACTATCATATATGAATAAAAAATGAGATACCAAACAGTTTATAAGAAACTACTCGTATTAGGTTTATGAATCTATTTGAATTTGGGGGTTGGGACATAATGAGGGAATGATTTTTAAGGTATTTACTTGAACATATATTTATTATTTGTGATAAAAGAAATAAATTTATTTCATGATTTGGTACGTCTAGTGAAGTAGTTTCATAAAAGAAAAAGACTTACTATAACTTACGATCCCATTTGACGGGAATCGACAAGGACCTAAATTTCGATTTTTTCTGAGAACCAGCCATATAAGCCTAAGTGAATATCGTACGCTGATAGAGGAATTTGTTAACGGTTGATGAATATTTCTTGTGTACAAAAATGATTACTTAAACCTTGTAAAATACTTATTCATTTTCAAAATAAAAAATTAAAAAAAAAAAAATTTACAAATAAATGTATTCACCAACGGTTAAGAAATTCTTCTATCGGCGTATATGATGAAATCAGATTATTACTGGTGAACAGGACATACTTATTTCTAAATATTATACAGAAAAAAAAAAAGAAAAGAGAGATATACACGGTGAAGGCTTAGGCCTTTTTACGGCGACAGCACTGGATACAGTTTACACGGTTGATACTGTTCCGTATTCTACGTTTAAACTTATTTAGTCTTAAGCGTCTGTAAAATGAAGTGACTAGTCTATCGTTCCTCTTCAGATTCTGACTGAAGATACTTATAAATTGCTCGAGAGTAAACCCCTGCGTCATGTAATATAAAAACATGATGCAGAACTGTCCACATACCAGAGAGGAAGAACTCTGTAGCTGTTTATCGTTCCAGCGGTAGACTATACAGTTCCGACGCAGAGCCCTGATGTGCTGGGGTATAATAGGGGGTAGTCCAAAACTATCGAAATATACGCCTTCTCCAGCGGCTGTTACGTGAAAAGCAACCCAGTGTGTACCGGGCTGCGTATGGACATCTGTATTCGCTACGATAGCGGCCGGATATGTCCAGTGCAACGGGATTTGATCAGCTGGGTAAACTCCCTTCGTCCGGGCAGGTGCTTGTTCCAGTGCGCTAAAAATTTGTGAGGTATCCATTCTCTCCGACAGTTGTGGACTCACTGGTAAATTTGATGGAGAAACTGTGAGATCTTCAGTCACAGGGTCTGGCAGGCAGTCTTCATGCGTGCAGATATCTCTTCTTTACCGTTGCGGCCGCACTCGTCCTCTCTTTGCTCGAGAGGATTGTTCGCAGTTTCTTTCTCCCTATCCCCAGGTCGCTCACGCGAATTTAACAGTCCGGTACGGAAAGGGATTGAAGAGATGCTTTTTTCGGATAACCCACGTGACTGCAACCACTTCTTCAATTTCATAGCATTACGCAGTGCACAGCTGAAGTCCTTTCGCGAACCAGAGTGTAGAAGGCATGACTTGGTCGATGACAGGTCTCTGAACGCAGGGCACTGACATTCACCACGTTCCAAGTTTACGATTTCACGTGACATCACCTCTTGAAGAAATTTAGCCTTCTGCACTCCGCGACAGAAGATGTTCTTCGCCATATGCGTAACAGCGCGTAAATTCGCATTCAGTTGTTTATGCGTCACATCGCCCTCAAACCATTCTATTCCGTGGTGATTACTTGTCAACCAATTGTTTTGCGATCGTCTTGATGAACAGAGCTCGCCGATGGAGTGCGGAGGTGTGATGATCCAGTGAGCCATAGCCTTATTCTCGTAGGCGACGACTGCAACCTCTTTCGGCATGAGCTGGCCGTTCTCAGCGCAGAAGCCTTGTATATCGATGATGTAGTTCATGGTTACTTGAAGAACTGAACGATTGTTACTCGAGAAGGTCCGTAACACTACTAGTAGACTGATGGTAGGAGTAGCCTGTTGCAGATATTTAAGCTTTCCTGTTTTATGGTGTTAACTAGCCCTTTTCGTATTTGGTGAGAGGGTAGGGATGAGCAAGTTCTAGCAGGTTTTACACTGGGCACAGCTCGTCACCCGAAAGGGATGGCCCAGCTGCGGATTTATGATGTACAGGATCCAACAGGATACAGTGGACCGACGTAGCTAACTAGCGGGTTTAATTGCCAAAGTCTGTGATGACCTGCCGCATGGAATCAATCTCAATCACGTTATCGAATTCTGCGTAGACGATACAGTTTATAGTCGTGGTCAGAGCGGTCTCGAAGCGTGTTTCAATTCGAACACTGCCATGCTTGATGAGGTTCCAATGTCCGTTATCGCTGGCTGAGAGGTCGGGTGTAAGATCGAATGCAGTAAGACAGTATCCCTCCGCATAACCCTGACGAGGAATCGAGTTCCCCTCGTTGAGAAAATGTATACCGGTACCCGTGAACAGGGTGTTGTAGGAATCCACAAATAACTTGGTCGAGAAATTGGGCTGTAACGGTTTCGATGGAATCTGAGTGCCTTCGATATATAGGGATAGGTGGCTGAGTCCGAATGATGCGAAATTAAACGGATTGAGTTTTTTATCACCGTTATAGGCCTTGTTGTCCACAAAACCGATGATTAATCGTTTCGGTAGTTGCCCAAGGAAAACATTATCCAGTGTCTCGGCTTGCACTCCACTATGTATTGTCATTGTCTTGACCTCAACGCGTGTCATTGGGTATTTCGCAGTTGTTTTGGCAAGGGTTCGTGCATGCGCTAGTAAAATACCAGGGCTGATCTTGACGCGTCGTATGAGTAAGGTCACCTCCTGAATTTCCATTTTATGATAGTCGCCAGACTTCATCAAGCAAAAGGCATCCCTGGATCTGACAAGTCTCAATCGGAGCTCTACCCCGTTTAGCAGAAATTTTTCCTGATTGAAGACATCGCAATGCAAACGCCCGAGCATATCCACACTCTTGTTATCGCTGACATATTTACTTCTACTTTTGAATCCGGCATTGTTAACCCCTGTGGTCTCCTCAAACTGGCCGGCTGTATCGGAATACCATAAGCCCGAAGTGAGATGTAAATTTTTAGCTGCGTCACCGTAGTTTAACAAAGTCTCGATGTAAGCTCTGTATGCGTACGAATTGTTACTCGGAGAAACCAGTTTTTGATTAAAATATACATCAGCTTGATTGAAGATAGTGTGCAGGAAATTGTTAACAGGGGCTACAAGTGAATCTGCAGAGGCTGAATCGCTCCGGGTTCTGTATACACGTGCACATACTCGGAGCATCGTGTGTGAGAGATCCAGGTACTCATCACCCTGCCCCGGTACGGTGAATTCAATCGGTGAGTCATCGGTGAGTGCGGACACAGGCTTGTACTGCACCCATTGACCACCTTCGATGGATGTCTGTGTAGGTGGTAGAGTGAAGAGATCCAGTTCGGATTTCAAGCATTCACAAGAGCGGGCATGTAGGTAGGCCATTTTTATAGCGAGACCCAGTAAGACTAATCACTCCAGCTTCTGTCTTTACAAAGGTCCGAAAATATCCGTAACGGCTCTTTTTTTGCAACACTTTTTCTTCCTAGCTTTACCAGATGCTCCTTTAGTACTCGGCGTCTTCTTCTTGTTCTTCTTCTTCTTCTTCTTCTTCGAAACGGTCCTGGTCGTTTTCTTTTTCTTTGTCTTCGCAGGGGTTTTACGCTTTCTACGCAATTTAGTCCTCGTAGCTCCTATCGATAAACTCGGTACAAGGACAGGTCCAGACTGGCTCAGCCCTCTCCCGTACCTGAGTTTATAACCCTCTCCCTTCATAACCTTTTTCAAGACCATCCTGGGCCTTCCGCTTCAAGTTTTGACCTGTCTCACTGGCGCGTGTTCGAAACGCCTGTTTCCACGGTATGTCATTGTCCAGATCCGTCATGAAATTCATACCACTACGCAGAACTTCTTTACCGAGTAGACGTGCTCCTTTTTTCAACAGCGGAACAGCTCTTCTGAATAGACCACCGAGAAAACTGCCGATGCCGTGACCCCTTTGATTGGGCGCCCCGACATAAACACGATCGATTCCCCCACCTATTTGCGACTCGTAATACTCTATGTACTGAGCCATGGTATTTACCCGTTTTTCCAGCTATTCTCAACACCGGTATTGAATTAGTATATTTTCTTGAAGTGTAGTGTGACCGTCAAGATCCCGTGGTCAAATGGTATAGATTTACCCTGGTGGTCTCTTATAGATATTTCGATAGTCCGGAAACTCGATAGAAGTAAGGGTAGATAGTGCGGCGGTGAAAATGTTTTCACTTCCGTATCCCCGTTATCGGCGTTTTGCTTTGCCTGAAGTATACGCAGAAGCGGTGCATATACATCTCCAACGATGCGTGGTTCTATGATGTCACAATAGACAAGCATGAGCGATGGAATTTGCGGGTACACTTCGATGGTTTCCTCTGTCATGGTGAGTTGATCCCAGGGTTCGGAAATAGAACCATCCTTCTCAAGCCTGGTGACAACGGGTTCTCCACTAACTTCGGTCCTTGCTGTTATTTTACGTCTAACTTCCTCTTCTTTTTTGGGGTCCAGGTATGTTAAAGGGTATTGGATCTCTACAATAGCGACTTCCCACTCACCAGGGAGGTTGATTGTGCGTGGTAGCTGAGTGATATAGCAGCAGGTCTTGTTATCGGGAAAAATTTGCATCGAGCTATTACTCGGTAGGGTTATATAGAACTGTGTCTTCATCATGATGAGAGATTCTGTAGATTAGTTGCAGGTATCCAACTGTTGAATTTGTCAGGGTATCCTTTCCAGCTGACAAGAACTTTCTTACTACGCCCGCGCCCCTTGCTGCGGATGATTTTATCAATTTGAAACGCTGTACTTTCAAGGTCTTTGGTCACACGTTGTAGTTCGGGTTCATAGAAATAGCCGTCGATCTCCTCTCCCGATAGGTCCTCTAGTTCGTAAACGTTCGGTAAACCTGTTACAACTCGTCGAATCTTGAACAGTTCCTCGCTCCAATTAGCCTCGTATCCCTTCGCGAAGGTACCCTTCGTTTTACTTATACGTACAAGATCGTCCTTGGTGAATTTTGGTTTTCGTGCTTTGTGCGACGGTCGACTACGTTAAATGTTTGCGCGTGCTTCCGCCGCGTTGAAAAGTGTCACGGCGGAAGGAGCCATTTTGATACTCGAGTCTATGGTGTCATTATACGAGCTAACGAGCTTTTGCAGGATATCGATGTAACGGTGTGTGTTCTTATGAGTAAAATATCTCCACATTCGGTCCTTCAGCGTACGATTAAATCGTTCAACAACGGCAGCTTTTATATCAGGGTTACGGGTCACACGAAAACGTATATCGTTCTCGGTAAGGAGTTTTTGAAACGCACCTCCCACGAACTCTTTACCCTTGTCGGTCTGTAGGGTCACCGGTCGACGCTCCGTAGAAGATAATATCTGTTTGAAACCAGCAGCCGTGTCGCTGGTCGATTTACGGTACAGAGGAATCACCCATGCAAATTTGCTCAGAACATCGATGACCACCAACAAGTAACGAAAATCGTCGTTATGATCCTTTATAGAAACAAGTTCCACCAGATCAGCTTCCCAAAGATCGTCTATATTTGAAACGTTGTACCGCAGTCTCTGGAACTTCCGTCGTACCGGTTTGTGTAATGTATAGAGATCCTGAATACCTAGCCAGTTTTCTATTGCACCCGCGTTTACATTCCGAACACTCCTTTTCAACTTCCTAGCCCCAGCGTAAACCAGCTGGATGGGCGGGATCGTAGTATATCCGTTCTAACTCCCTCATTTCCCTAATGCAAGTGACAACCAGCCTTTTTTTGGCGAGGGCGACGTTTTTTTAGGTAATTCTTGCGGTCGACGGTATTTCGACGGTGAGAAGAAGGACTCGTCGTCTGCGTTACCAGAACCGGCAGCGTCCCTGACTGAATGATCTGCGCTACTGCTCCCGGGGTTCCTGGAAGCGTACGGTGTTCGGCGTCCTTTAGCCTGATTTCGCCTCGCTGGGGTTACAGCAGCCGATGGCGAGGCCGATTGAGCATTCTTCCAGACCTCAAGATTGCCGACATATTCCCGAGGTACATTGATGCTCTGGAGAAGACGTGCGTACGCATGTCTACCATGGGACTGGAAACCTTTTCTAGAACGCACAGTGTCGTTAACTAGATCGACGATATTTGTCCCAGGGAGAGGTTTGTTGTCTATGGTTACGGCGCCTTGGTTGTCCCAGGAAAAACGTGTGGGGAACTCCGCCAGATGTTTGAGAAGTAGTTCAGCTTTTGACTGGTATTTTTTTGGTACTGTCAAGGCAATCTTCGATATCCGTTGTTGCTTGTCAGCGGGTATTTTTCCTTCTTGACCATGTACGAGTTCAGCAGGATCAGTTTTATTAGGAACGGAGTGAAGATCCACGCCAAGCGGTTTTCTGGAGTCCTCGGCGAAATATAGGAAACGTTGTAATAGTTGTTGATAAAGCTTCCATTTTGCTGCGTCATCCAGGTCGGGAGAGTTCAGAATAGCGCGCATCTGTCTATCGAGCCTGGATACCGGGGAGTTTGTGCTCTGCTCGTTATTTTCGTTGTCACCCGCGGAGGTTGCTGCTGAGGAGGTTATACCACGTTGGAAACGTTCCACGGTCTCCGATGGTATTAGTACCATTTTCTTTGCATGTTCCATCGTTCTTCTCGTGTTTATTGACCGAACAGGTGGGTAAAAAGCGTTCCGAGAATGGGGGCTATCAGAATAGGCAGAAATCCGTTACCGCGTTGAACTAGTAATTTTTTCTTGCTCTTCCAGCTTCCCTTGCTGGTCCACAGTTTACGAAGAAGATGTTTATGTTTGGCTAGTCGGGCCTTCTCTTGCCTGGTGAGAGTGACGTTGCCGCGTACAGTGTTCAAAGCGCATTCGCATATATTTTTCACGAGCCTATTATCGGCGGTACGTAGTAAAGCTAGTCTCTGCTGCGATTTCAGACTGCAAAGGGCCTTTAGAGTCATCGTGTTCGCACTTCCGAATCGTCTACGTGCCTCAGCACCACGTCTAGAACCACCTCCGGTTTGTACGGAGCCCGCGCACCCGTCTGTTTGTACAACTCGTGACATTACAAACGAACGACTGGTAAACCGTGCTGAGTGCGGGACTTTATATCTTTCTTCGGGACATATACATAGTGGTGTTTGTCGGTCGGAAATATGCTGCTACGGTAGCGACAGTTTTCGGGGGTGCCTTGTTTCAGATCAAGTAAAAGATAACCGTGTGGGCGCGCTGTTGCATCGTGGTAGGCTTTCTGGACAAATCGTGGATCCTCAGGGCAGACTTGTCGAGCTAGATGCTGTACCTGAGCGCGATCTCGCGGGTTCTTGAAAAATATGATATAATTCGCGTTAAGTGATATATCGCGTTGTCCACGACCCTGATGAAACAGGTTTTGTGTGATGAAGAACACGCTTAGATTCTTATGCTGGCAACTCTTGGTGAAGAGATCAACGATTATATTACCGGAGGCCTCTCGCATAAGATCATCTATTATAAGCAGCTTGGGCAGCGTGTTCGTGTCATAGTCAGATTCTTGAGGTAGCCCTTCCCGATATTCGATGTCGCTGAGAGATGTGCTGGCTCCGTTACTAGGGACCGATTGCTGCTCGGCGTAATACCAAATTATACGATTGAAGCGGGTATCACACATCTCCTCGATATGAGGCAGGAACGTCTTGACAAAGATTGATTCTCCACAACCAGAGGGGCCGGCTATTATAGCAGAAAACGGGTGGTTCCAACGAGTATCCATTTTCTCATGCGAATGGAACACGAAGTCTTCAACCTTTCCCAGCGAACAACTCGAGAGATATGGAGAAATCAGAATAACAAAAGCTACTACATACGACTAGGATAAATTTTCTATTCCGCGGTGGGGGGCCCCGGCGCCGCGTTGCGCGCCATCTTTTAGCTAATAGCGGGCGCGCTCAAGCTCTCAGCATTCCGGACGGTAATCAGCTAATAGCGGGCGCGGTCAAGGTCTCAGTATTCCGGACGGTAATCAGCTGATAACCGGCGTGTGAGCTGCTCATCTAGACTATCCACTTAAGCTAGCTGATTTTACGCATTTAAAAGCGTGAGGAACATACGAACTCAGCGGGACCGAACACCGGTCGATCGACCCGCTATGGACGATCTAGCGACCATATGCAACAGCTCACCGGTGAATCAACAACCAGAAATCAGCGGTGTTTCAAAATTAATTTTATATATCTTATTTTTAATCACATTTTTTATTTATAGACGACATAGTTTTGACAAGTTCTATTTGCGAACAAGGATCGTTATTTTGAGGTATTTTGAGGGGAGTGGTAATAAGGGTATACACAGGGACAGAGATAATTTCTTAACAGATTTATTCAAACTCAAGTTCCAGCTAGCAGAGTGTGTGTGGTAGGATAATCAAGTAAAATTGATACATTTTGCTTCATAGATTCTTTTATTACGTATAACCGTAAGTAAGGTAAATGATGTGTATAATATATCGTGACCAAGAGAGGTGCGAGTCAAGTGTTACATTTTATATTGACAATTAAACGATGCCAAACCGTATTGCTATACATACAATTTCTTAATGCTAATGGTAGTTTTATTTTACAGAGCAGGTACAAGGTAGTAATACATGCCGTAGACTAGATTATTCTACTTCTAATATGACAGGTATAGACTGTGAGTAATAGCTTAAAGACCTAATTATATGACAAATTTACAAAGGTTATATACAGCTAAAATACAGTAAAAACTAACTTAAACCGAAACTGGATGCGGGGGCTCTGATTCCTAGCCCCTTCGTCCGTTGTTACATACGGACCAGGTGCGAAGACTGTTACACGTCTCTATGCCCGTATGGGAGGGTGTCAAAACTATTCCTGCAACAACGTCTTTTTACAAAAACTGGGCGACATGTTTTCGTTTGATCACGAGTCACCACATCATGCATTGTGGTTCGTCGGATCGCACGATATCTGAGATTGATGCTTTCTCCCTCCTCAACTACCAATTCCCGTATAGAGTTGAAATTTATCCTCAATCGAGTGGTGTAGTTGAGGGTAATACCTTTGACCCTGCAGATCTCTGTTTCCCTCCCATCTGGGCATACTACTATGAAGGCGTAAAACTTTGCCCCGCCTGATACAAAGGCCCGTATGTAACTACCCGCGCCGTATTGTTCCAGTTCGTCGGTCAGGTTACCCAGAAAACTGCCGACCGGCGGTTCATATTCTCCAGGTGCACCAGACCGAACGTAAATGACCGAGTCAGTGTCAGAATATAATACCCTACGATCCAGTTTCTCTAAATAACCGTACAGTTTAAGCCGCGCCTGTGCCGTTGTATACGCGGCTATCACCACGTTCGCGAGAGTCGATGCCTCCACGCTCTCATCTTTGTATGACCAGCGAGCGTACAGAACGTCATCGTTTACGGCTACTAGGTCCTCCAGCAGAATTGACGGACTTGTCACCAGACCTAGCAGCTCCTCTCTGGTCTTGACCACGGTTGTTTTTGAGAGGTTGTCTCGCTGGCCAAACTTACCCCAGAAGGAGTTAAGACATAGCTTCGACACAGAACGCAGCCCCGGATTTTTTTCTATTTTAGCCTTATCTAGTTTGATTCCCTCTACCCGGGCGTACTCCGCGATATATCGAAACCGGCTCTCTTCACTACCACAACCGGCGGGCCAGCCGCTAGCCTCCTGTTTTATTTTCAAAAAAAGTATCAATGTACTCCGAAAAATGTCCACCTTCCCGGGTAGCGGGATCAAACACCGTCACCTCGTACTGCCAGATCTCTGACACCGATATTACCCTATAACCCATTGCTACTGCCTTTTTCACCTCGTCTGAAACCCATGTCCCGCTTAGACATCTCTCACGGGGATTGTTGTGAGGGCATGGACCCTGTTCCATGTCTCGGCAACATGACCTACAGAGAGGGAACATTAGTTTGCCGTGCATACGAAGAGGTAATACCGGATGATAAAGATTCCGGGGCGGCAGTACTTTACATTTAATCAAACCCTCGACTCTAAACAGGTCTACTCCACCGGCCCCGGTCAGATTCTTACACTCCTCACCTACTAGTACTACGGGATGACCCTTCGGGAATTTTCCAGTTTTACAGATGCAAGGGTATAAGGAACAAACATCCACATAGCGGATCTCCTCTCCGAGTCTGGGGTCCACCTCGCGAAACCTCAACGTGTTGCCCGTCCGACCACCGTAGAATGCATCACGCGGGTTCAGCTTGGCATTCTCCACACTCGGTAGAAAACCGCTACGCTCGAGATATGCCCGCACTTCTGGCCTTGCATCCATCAGACGGGAAAACTCGCACTCCTATATCTCCTCTACCACAATATCCTCGGTACGCATACGCCGCGTCTTTGTCTGAGTTTCCTCAAGTCGCCTATCCATGTTCAAGGTACCCTCAATTTCGTTTTCCCTATTTACGCGGCAACAGCGTGGACAGCCGTGCCAGTAACAACCGTGAAATTCTAGTACGTGGCGTGTTCCGTCCACCGACTCGTAGTAGCCGTCAACTCTACGTCGTAGCACGCGCTGTTCCCGAGC